>CM057457.1:330350000-332750000 GCA_016271365.2 Neoceratodus forsteri | reverse complement strand
CTTCCTTTGGCCAAAGAACTTTCATATACAAGGCTATTAGTTTTCATAATAATTTTTCCTGAATCAGTGCTAGGGTGTGTTAAACTGACTGTATTTAAAACCCAGTTGTATGATATTTTGTCTACAGGTCCAGACTGCTCGTGTTTTAAGTAATGCTATAAATCTGAGTATTCTGTGCTTTATTATTATTTATGTATACTGGTTGCTTTGAAAAATGGCAGTTTTGCATCTGCTTACCAATTAAAACAATACAAATGAATGAAATGAAAATAAATTTAAGTATCTCCTTTTGCAAAACCACATCGACAAATTTAGATAAAGTATCCGTAAGAGATCCCACCCCAAAGATAACTGAGGACATATCAAGTTTTTATGGACCTTTAGAAGCCCCTAAAAGCCGTAAAACAAAACAAAAACAAAAAAAAAATGGTCATAATGGGATGAGGAGTCCATAAATATTTAAGATCCCCTTCAGTAATGTAACTTTGGTTTGTGTTACGAAAGAATGAAATGAAATTAATGAAAAATCTGTTAAAGGAAAGGTTACTAGAGTATCTTGTATCCAGCGAGTTAAAAGATAAGGATACATTAGATAAACACATGGGAGCTAGGATAAGGGAATATAACCACTGCTAAGTGGCAAGTCTTATATGGCTCCAGTAGTTGCTTGACTTGACTCTTATTACCTGTGAAGACCAGAGGCAGCATAGATTCTTGAAGTGAGGTCGTGCCAGATTAATCTGATTGATTTATTTGACTGGGTGACAGGGAAATAGATCAGGGCACATGGCCTACTTGGACTTTAGCAAGGCCTGCAACACTGTGCCACATAAGAGGCTCATAAAGAAATTGGGCAGTCTAGGGGGTGCTATCCCAAGTGATAAACTGAGTACAAAACTGGGTAATGGATAGGAGCCAGAGGGTGACGGTAAACGGCATTCACTCTAGTGAGGGGAAATGACCAGTGGGGTGCAACATGGCTTACTACTGGGACTGGTCCTCTTCAGTGTCCTCCTAAATGACACTTCAGAAGAATTGTAGGGAAGGTATGTCTTTTTTGTAGATGACACCAAAATTTGTAATAAAGTGGATACCTGGGAGGTGGTAGAGAGAATGAGTAGGGACCTTAGAAAACTTGACAAGTGTTCAAGGGCATGGCAGCTGGGATTCAGTGCCATTCAGTGCCAAAGAAACCCAGGAGCTAAATATAAAATGGGAGGAGGTACTGACGGTCACTAAGCAGGAAAGAGACCTTGGAGTTATCATATCTGGTGACCTTAACATGACGGGGCAGTGTGACAAAGCAGTGGGTAAGTCCATTGGGATGTTGGGGTGCATAGGGAGTGATATCACCAGCAAGAGGAAGGAGGTGGTGTTACCACTGTATTGGTTGCTGGTGAGACCCTACTTGAAGTACTGTGTCCAGTTCTGGAGGCTACATCTCAGAAAGCACATAGGCAGAGTGGAAGTAGTCCAGAGGAGGGTCACTAAAATGGCACAGGGGCTGCATCAAAAGCCCTGTGAGGAGATACTGAGGGATCTCAACATGTACACTCTAGAAGAGAGGAGGGGGGGAGTAGAGGGGAGATGTAGAGACCTACAAGTATCTCACGCAGTTGAACAAGGTACAGGAAGGGAGTCATTTCAAATCAGGAAGTGCATCAGGACCAGAAGGCATGCAATAAAGCTGGAAGGGGTGGGAGTTTAGGATGTGAGGAAGTACTAATTCACTGAAAGAGTGGAGGATGCCTGGAACAGTCTGCCAGCAGAGGTGGTGAGAGTGAAAACAGTGGGGAGTTTCAAGCATGAAATAGGGATAGGCATATGAGAATATCAGTAAATTGGCAGGCTGCGATGAGTTAGGGTCTGCAGAGCCAGAATAGTCTGGGAATATCTAGGACAACTAGGTGGGCCAGACAGTCCTTTTCTGCTGACAAATTCTATGTTTCTTTCAATAATTAATCTGATTCAGTTGGTCTTATTCACATTAGCCAGTCCAGCAGCATGGTCTTTTGTCTCTAGCTGTTTAACCATCTCTCCCAGCTGACTTGAGAGGAACCTTCTCCTTATCCCCAGTTTTGGTAGTCATGTGCCCATAGGGGCTCTTAGAAGAGTCTCCCATCTCCTCACAAAATATTCAAAAAAACAAACTTCCTTAACAGCTACTGCTACCCATTCTTAAGTATGGAAACCTAGTATATAGAAACTCCTCCTGGACTACTCTTCAAAATTTGCTAAACTATACAACAAAATAGCCAGAATCATAGTATCTTGTAATTACGACACATACCACTGTTTAATATTTGAGCAACTGGGGTGGCTGTTTCCTGATGCAAAAAGAAATCTGCATTTGTCTACATGGATTTATGAGATGGCGAAACAGGATCCCGAACATACTTTGAAAACATTTCTTAAATTTGATGACTGTGAAACTTATCAGTACGCCTTAAGAAACATGACTCAAGTTCTAGATTTGGGGACAGTACTCTACAGGTTTCTGCAGCAAAACCTGGAATCTCATTGAGCAAAAAACTCAGCTAAAGAATTTCAAACAGCACTTTATAAATTATTAAAAATAAAGTTTTCATGATGAAGATGACCATCATTTGACTCTACAAAAGCACTCTGTTTTGCTTTTACGTGCAGAATATTAACATATTATTAGGTGTGGGTGAATTATCTTGTTCTTGAATTTTTAATGTACAGACTACAACATCCCAAAGGAGCAGTTGTTATCACTGTTTGAGTTAAATGAAGAGCTCCCATTTGGTGATGTGAAGAGGGACGAGACTGCACAACAGAATGATGATCTTAAAGTCACTCACACCAGTAAGTACAGTAAATTGTTAAAAAACATGCTTTTATGCAATTTTCCCAACTGTAATTGAAAATTTAGGGCAGAAAGGAAAAAAACCTAGAGCTGGATGAGCAGAGAGTTTGGGATTATAATAGGAGGTGATGATGATGTTCTAAAGCTTGGAAAGCGGAGTAAAACCAAGGAATATTTTTGAAAATAACCATTGCAGTGTTATAGTGGATATGGGAGTGGATTGTGAGCTGATAAACATGACAGAGGATTGGAGTCCTGTAGTCATAATTCCAGGAGCAGGTGAGCAGGCAAGCGTCAGCATTGGATATATTTTGTTATTCAGAGAGGAGGGCATTGGAGTGAAGAGAGGAGGGAATTAATGTAGAAGGATATGAAAAAGGGCTTCAGTAGAAGAGTGGTCTAGGAAGTAACAGTATAAATGGTTGCGCAAAGATGATAGTAAATCAATCAGTCACTTTGTTTTTAGATCACAAATGCAAGGCACTGTACAGTATGTTAAAATATATGTAAAAATACAGTAAAAATTTACATTGAAAGGCACACTAAATCACTAACATGTACATATGTAAGGCAATGCAGTTGTATTTACTGAGTGCCCTATCCAGAAGGCTCAGACTAGAGTGCTTTACATAAATAATCAAGAGGTTAAAATAATTCACAGCAAATCTCCACTACATATCCATATAACAGTCAAACATCAATGTACACTTCTTAATAACCTACAAAATACATCATACAGTACGAGTCCTCATAAGCAATTTGGAATAAATATGTTTTCAGTACAGAATAACATTCAGTTAAGGAGGCAACTGATGTAATGTTCTCTGGTCAGGAGTTCCCTAATATAGGGGCTGCCATGACACTGAAGAAAAAATAGGACAAAAGCTAACACTCGCCTACTGTTTACGTTCTAAGGTTTGGAACAAAAGAAGGATTTTCAGAATGATCATGTGGAGAAATTACAGTAAATATACCATAACTCTCTTAAATAGAGCTAGTGACCTGTGAACATATATATGGCAGTGAGAGAATTTTAAAATGAATACTTTGCCTTACCAGAAGGAAGTTATATCTGGAAATAGTTGACGTGATTAAATATTTTTGTTTCAGTTATAATGGGATCAGCCAAATTCATAACTAATTGTAATTTACTGAGGGAATTTTTATAAATTCAGACAAAATGGCCATTGTCTAGTCTGCTAACACCATAGAAACATAGAATTTGATGGCAGATAAGGACCACTTAGCCCACCTAGTCTGTCCATTTTTCCTACTTACTGTATCACGACAGACCCTACTTGATCCCTGGCTTATCCCCCCTTATCTTATCACTATGGTTCCCTTATGTCTATCCCACACTTTCTTGAACTCTGTTACAGTTTTTTGCCCTAGGCCAAGGAGTGAATCATAATTTTTGCTGCATGCAAATGCAGTATTTTTTCCATAAGAGGCTGAATGAGAAATTTTCAATTTATTGTAATGTTTCTAAGATTATTGTGACATAGAATGCATACACATTTCTGTGCTTTTCTGGTTTTGATTAATAAAACGTGTGCCATAAGGGGCACATTCTGTTACTGGAAATGGTGTAGGCCATTGGTCTGTTCCTTAAATACCTTCTGTTGATTATCCCCGTCAGTCCTGAGGTGGCCGTTTAATTCTGACTGTGAAAAGTCATATGGGAGGCTGGGATGTCTGCAACGCTGTTGGTAAACAATATCTGTTTAATGTAAGTAGCCAGTGTAGAAGGAAGTCAGCCAGGGAAGTCTACCTGTGTAACAAAAAAGGGAGCAGGGCCAATAGAATGGAGTGGATCACTGTAAGTGAATTTTGGACTGGCTCCAATTATAATTTATAGTTTAGTCAGTGTGTATGCTGGTCATGTCTGAAGCTTCGAATCCTGCACATGACAAAGGAAGTGCCTCAAGTCTGTGTGATGTTCTCCATTTTGAGAGTAAGCTTCTAAAAGTAAAGCCATATTTTCAAGGAAAAATATTTAGCTGAGGATGTAGGCTTTATTCTGGTTTGGCTTTTTTTAAATTGTGCATTTTTGTAGCATATAAAAATCCTTGTTTTTGATGTCATTGCTTTGTTGTTTCCTTTTTGTTGACTGTATATCCCACACATTGTGTACCTAGCCTATACAGTGTTTTAAAAGGTACAGTAATCTTTACTGAATATTTAAGGTTATGCTTATGAAGGCAAGTACCAAATTCAAAAAATGCCATTGGCACTGGCCACTTATTCTGTACTAGAGTCATTTCCATATGGTGAAAAGCTCAACTAAAATTTCTATCAAAAATTATCATTTAAGTACTGTCGCTGTTTAGCGATTGACATTTTGAAGACCCTTCAAATAAAAAAAAAGAATTCAACACTGATCAAAAATTGGACAATCTCAGAATCTAAACTAGAGCTTATTTGTAAAGAGATAGTCTGGCTAAAATTTCTAATGTCAATCAATTCATAATTAGGATTAGCATATTCCCCAATAAGCCCCATACCTACAATCAGATCTCCAAGTTACTTTGTTTGAAAGTAACTGGTCATTTCGTAACCCTGCTTTTATTGCCCATTGAAAAAGTCCATTATGCCGGCTCGTCGGCGCAGCGGTTGGATTTCCGCTTGCGACGCCGGCGACCCGGGTTCGGGAACGGACTCGGGTCGCTGGAGAGCCGGCTGGGGTGGAGTAGGTTCGAGCGTCCCACGACTGCTCACCTACTCCAGGGGGGTTGGGAGGGTAATCAGGACCACTGCATGGTACCCCTGGAGGAGGCCGGGGGTCCAGTTGCAGTGAGCTGCGACGTGGGCGTGGTGAACGTCGGCTACGCCTTGACGCTCGTGGCACACCACACCCCAGAGGAAAAGCGAATACCAGCCTCCGGGTTCGCGGATGATGGCTGCCCCTCGCTGACCCGAGGGTCCTGTGCCCTCCGATCCCACCTCAGCAGCGCCCAGGACTGACACCTAGTACGCTGGGGCCCCACCCCCGGTGTCTTTCCCCTCGGAGGAGGGGGACCCACTCGGCAAAGGGATATGCCGGGCCACCCCTGGGTCGGCTGCGATGTGAGGTGAGGTGAGAGGAGGGGGGACAGGACGAGGGGATCACGAGTGGCAATGTGCAGCCGGAAGGAGTGGCAAACCCGGAGGCACGACCGGAGGAAAAAAAAAAAAAAAGAAAAGAAAAAGTCCATTTTCAGCTCCAGAGTTTACAACCTAGTTGTTGCTGCCTGAAATCGTACAGAATGTATTCCTCCCAAGCTGTATAAAACTGGAGTTGTAGTGAACATTTGAAATGGGGAAAGCTGACACTTCTGGGTGGGAAGGGGGTAAATGGCAGACATTTCCAGTATGTGCAGATATATGATGCTTAAGGATCTGGCAGGGGTGGTGGTTATACAATGCAGTGGAAAATGTGGCCTTAAAATGCTGCAAGCATGAGACCTGAGAGTGCCACCAGTTTGCGGTTTTGGAAAGCAGTACGGACACAGTCTTAGCAGGTAGCTGGGAAACCCAGTTTTGGAATCTGGCAAGGGTTCTAAAATTCAGAATGTGGTGGTGTCATAAATATTTGGGGTGTGACAGAGATGCACAGTGTCGGAATGTGGGAAGCACATAACTGGAATATGGCTGGGATGGTCAATTTCCTAATGGGTTAGAGATGTGTAATTTTAGCATGCGGTGGTGCTCAGTTTCTGACTGAGGTCAAACCATGCAGTTTCACAATATGACTGGACGTGCAGTTTCAGAATGTGGTGGCAGCAGGCACATTTTTGAATTGTGTCAGGATGTATGATTTTGGAGTGTGGCAAGGAAACATATTTCTGGAGTGTGATGGAGGCTCTTGATTTTTTGAATGTCACAGGGATGCACAGTTTCAGAATGTGGCATGGGGACGCATAGTTTTGGAAACTTGCATGGACGTTCAGTTTTGGAATGTGACTTGGATATGTGGTTTCAGAGTGGCGGCAGGGACTGTCTTTTTGAGAATAAGGTGAGGATGCTCAATATTGGAACAGAACAGGGATGCATGTTTTCAGAATGTCAGTTGGATGGCCAGTTTCAGAATGTGGCAGTGACACACAGTTTTAGATTGTGGTGTCTGGGACATGCATTTCCAGATTGTGGTGTGGTATTTATATTCTTTTCATATAGAATGGGTTATTTTTTTAATTTAAATATCATCGATTAGGAGTCCTTAGATATTGGACACAAGTAGTTTTTTTTTTTTCATTTAGTTGTTTAACCAGGTATAGTTTGCTCTTGTATTTGACTAATTGCTTCTTAGCGTTTTTTTACAGGGAGGAGATGCAGCCAGTCTTTTCATAGCTTTCATCTAGCCATCTCTCTTAGGATCTCTCCGAGTAATTTAGTTTTAAATATGAAAATGTACTTGAGTAATTTAATGCAGATAATGGAGATCTACCTAAAACGACAACCCCCATTTTATTTTCTTTCATTTCAAAAGAATACTTTTTCCCTGGTGTTTTTTGACTTAGTATGTATTGGCGGTTCTAGTTTCTGCAGTGCTTGATATGCCAATTTTATATTTCTTTTGAGCCACACCAGAGTGATTGTATTATGGCTGCGCACAATTATGGAAATGTTTGCATTTTCAGCCTTTAATGCATTAACATTTTTGTAGCTTACTTCCTTCATGGACAGAAAAAGTATATTTTTCCTGTTCTCCTTGCCCGCCCTCAGCACCCCACCCCTTTTTCCCAGGCTTCCTCTCTTAGGTTTAACTTTTACCTCCTCAATACTAACGTTTTTAGAGCAGTTTATTGGAGTTCAGATGTTTGTAAATAAAAAAAAAAAAAACACAAACACTCAAACACAATGGGTTAATCTCGCAATTGAAATATTATTGTTTAGGCGGCTTTCAGATCTTGGACATAAGAGGTTGCTTTAGCAACTTAGTAACTATGTTTTTGCACTTTTGCACAACGAGTAAGTATTGTTTTTGGGAGGAGGAACTGTAGCTAGATTTCCTGTCCCATCTCTTTGGCCATGTCTCTTGGGTTTTCTCTTCATATTTCACCTGTAAACTTCAAAATTCACTTGAGTAATCTAGTGTATATATTGGAGGACAACCCAAGATGGCTACTTTTTTCAAACCTTTTGAATTACTCTTTACTATAAATTTATCTTCATGGGATTATTTTGATAAACTGACATATGCAGCTGCTACTTTGTAATTTAAGTAACTGTTTTAGCACTGTTTTGATTTATTGGGGTGCACATTATTAACATTGATGTATTGTTATTTGGTGTCAAACTGATGTGCTGTATACAGTGTGTTTTTTTTTTTTTTTTTTTTTTTAGATATCACTGTATCTTTAAACTGGACACTATTTAAGAGGGCATATTCTCACTGTGAAGCCATGTCCCTGACAAAGCCTCCCATTTCAGAGATGAAATGCTGGGACTTAGTGCCGTGCTCTCATGTTTTAAATAAACTAATTTACCTCAGCGATATTTATATTTCTTGTTATTTTTGCTAGAGTGCTGCTGTGGTCATGGTTGTTCTGTTTTGATAATGGCTGCCCCTGATATGTCGAAAGCTCCTAAACATGAGCTCTCTTCCTCCAGACAGGGAATCAAGAAAACGGATGTCATGGGATTGCTTCCCTCAGAATGAGAATTGCTAATTACCAGGCATGCATTATTAAATATCAGTATAGCCTGTGGAAATCCATGGCCTTCATGGATGAAAAACTCCCTGACATGATTATGGCCCAACAAATAATTGTGAATGCCTTAGAAGCAGGTAGGCACCTGCTGAGATTATCTTATGATGCTTCAGATGCTGATGCATGTGCTGCTGCATCAGGTATCTAGCTGTGCCTTTACTCTGTGTATCAGGTTTTACCTCTGATGTACAATAGTCAGTCCTTAATGTCCTCTTTAGAGGGAAACAGCTTTTTGGCTCCATTGTTGAATCAGCTCTGCATGATCTTCAGACGTCCAAAATGACCCAGAGATACTTGCACACTCTGAACCCTAAGAGCAGAAGTAGAAGCAGGGGCTTTTTTTTTTGTTAGCTCTTTGTCCGCTGGCCCCAGTCATTGTTCCTAGAGGACCCAGGCTTATCCGGCTGAACAAACCAATCTGCCTCCCAGCACCCACACCAGGCTTACCGAAGGAGCAGGTATCAGTAGCGCCCCCAGCACTTCTGTCTCCCCTTCTCTACCTCTGGCCTCACTGCTTCAGGAAGTTCTGTGGGAGGCAACATTTTTCTGTTCTTATCAAAGTGGAGGGATATCACAACAGATGCTTGGGTCCTGGAAATAGTTCAGGTAGGACACATTCTAGATCTCCTTTCTGTCTCTACAGTGACCTACCCTTGCAAAATCGATACTCTCCGGGATATCTTGCCCTCCTACTGGAGGAGATTCAAACACTCCTCAGCAGAAAGGGTATAGAACCTGTCCTGGTTCTTGAACAGAACCTGGGCTATTATTCCCAGTACTTTCTAGTACCAAAATGGACCCGGGATTTAAGGCCAGTACTAGACCTTCAAGGACTGAATCTATTCATAAAATACAAAAAGTGTCTAATGATCTCTCTGCAGTCTCTCCTTTCTCTGTTACTGATAGGTTATTAGATAGTTGCTCCTGATATGAAGGATGCCTACCTTCATATCAAGATCTCCAAGTCACACAAAAAGTACTTGCATGTCATGCCACAAGGCTCGCACCATCAGTATTGTTTCATGCCCTTTGGTGTGCCTTCTGCACTGTGTGTTTTTACCAAGTGTTTTGCAGTGGTTGTAGTTGCCCTCCACTGTGAGGGCCTATATGTCTTCACTTACAGTACATCGACAAATGGCTTCTGAAGGCCACAGTCACTGCTCTGTTTCGAACCCAACAGCTGTTTAACCAGTTGGGTATTCTGGGTAATGGACTGAAACCGGTTCTCCTGGACATGGGGCAGTGTTGTGTATTTCTGCCTTCAGACAGTTCTGTGGCATTGGTAGCCCAGGCTGAGCTGGTCTCTTCCAGTGATTTTTGTCATGGACAAGTGCTTTCTAAGGCTTATAAGCCTCATGGATGCTGCAGTGCTGACTGTCCCACTAGCACACCTGCACATAAGGATCCCATAATGTTTCTTTGATGTCCAGTGGGCACAGCATTCCTATGAACTGGAATGTCTCCTAAAACTGAAAGCTCCACTTTCTGGATCCGTGCTTAGGTGGTTGGACCGCTCCAACTTGAGACAGGATCTCCTTTCTCCATCCATCCCCTCTGCTGGTGATGATGATGACAGACGCTTCAGGTTTGGGTTGGTATGCACATCTGAGCCTTTTCCAGACTCCAAGCCAATGGTGCCCCTTGGATACAGTTCTGCTCAGCAACACTCTGCAGATCAGAGCTGTTCTGCTCGGCCTAAAGGCCTTCACCACCCTTCTGGGCATCAGCTGCTGATCCATACAGACAATATTTTGTTGATATATTACATGAGCCGACAGGGAGGAGACCATTCCTATCCTCTCTGCAGAGAGACCTAAGAGTTTGGCACTGGACAGTGGAATACAACACGTTTCTAGACCACCATGGTTCTGCTAGGCACTCTAAGCATGCTTATGGATTGTCTCAGTTGGTCCCGGGCACTCAAATTGGTGCTCTTAGACAGCTTCGTGGATGACCTCTGCATCACATGGGGACCCCCACCCCCAACATAGACCTTATTTCATCTCCATATAACGCTAAACTGCTGTGTTTCTGCTCGCTTGCTCCAGGGTCTGGAGTTTTCTGGCAAAACACATTGTCCTTTTCCTGGAAAGAGAAGTTCATGTATATCTTCCCCCCATTCAGTCTCATACAGAGGGTCCTAGTCAAGCTGAGGGCTTAGTCTGCCACCCTGATTCTGGTAGCCAAATACTTGCCCAGAGAAATCTGGTTTCCTCTGCTCCAGCAACTAGCAGTGGAAATCCCTGTCCTTCTCTCTCTGAGGGTGGGACTTATGATGCAGGAGCAGGATACTCTCATGCATCCCGACCTTCGATCCCTGCAGCTCCATATCTGGCTCCTGAGGACATATAGTTCTCCTGCTTTGGAGTTTCCACTGTGGATGCTGCTGTTCTCCTGGTGGCTCAGAAGCTCTCTGTGGTACACCTACTTGCAAAAATGGAAACTTCTTACAGTTTGCTGTACTACTCATTCCCTGAATCCCTATACATATCCAGTCAGTCTTGTGCTGGACTAACTCTTTTCCCTTAAAGGACAAGTAAATAAGCATTTTGGGGGTCAATTAAATCACAAATGCTCTTGTGTAGTGGTAGAATAAGGGATGCACAGTTAAGGCATGATAGTGTTTACCTGCGTTTCCATGATTTATATAAATTTCCTAGTAGCTTAAAAGGAAAGGGAACATTGTTTAACCAGGAGTAGCACACTAGGCTGAAGCTTGTTTCCAGATGCGACCTGGGAGCACAAGGAAGTTGAGTGACTTGCTCAGGATCACACAGTATGCACCTAGGTGGCTGTGGGATTCAAACCCAGGTCTCCAGATCTGCAGCTCAGAGCTTTAACCCACTGCGCTGTACTGCCTCCTAAAAGTTTAAAAGTAAGCCGAAATGTGTAACAAAAAAAAACCTCAGAAGAGCCCCAAAGCCGATGTACTACATGATGACATCATCGTAGCAAGTCTGCTCTGCTTCTTACATCGAAAGCTATGGGCACAATTTTAAAACAGTAAATATTAGGGTATATGTGAATACCAGGATTTGTATCACAACTTAGCTTGAGGTGTACATGGAAACTTGAACAATGTTGGCAGAAAAAGACTGCTGGTCCATGAAGTCTGCCCATGGTTCCCTATCTGTCCTTGGGACCTAATTATCATCCAGGGTACTAGCCTTCCCTATCCCATATCCTCCCCCAGTCCCACCCTGCCACTATCACCCTGAGTAGCCATGGTACTCTTCATTCTGTCCCATCTCTGCTTGAAACTATTTATGGTTTTGACTCCTACCACCTCAGCTGGCTGTTACAAGGTTCAACTACCTTCTCAGTAAAGTAATACATTCTCAGATCCCTCTGAAATTTCCCCCTTTCAGTTTCCGCTCATGCCCTGTGACTTTAGATGTGTGCTAATGCTAAATAACTCCTTGTGGTTCACTTTATTTATTCCTTTCAGGAATTTGAAGGTCTATATCATTTATTTATTGATTTATTTCTTTACTTAAAATTTGGTAACCAGGAAAAGCACACTGAGCCGAGGCTCTTTTCCAAGTGTGACCCCGGGATAAATGTAGACAAGTACATACAGAGAAGTCAAATACGTTCAGTAACAAGTGCTTATGACAGTTCACAAGTGCAAGACAGTTTTGACAGTTGCAGAGTTCTAGCTAGTGACAAATTAAGTAGGGCGAAGTAGGTGCCTTTACGATTAATACAGAGTGCAAGGTAAATAGAATAGGTAAAAGCGTTACCTACAGTTAGACACCTACAGTGAAGCCCGCTAGGATCAAGCGCAGTGTCAGTTTCCCTGCATGACAAAAGGGATTAACTTCCATTGAAATTGCATTGTTCCCTGTATTAACTCCACTACAGAATTCTGCAGAGTTGGGCTTGATCCTGGCAAGCTTCACTGTACGTTAAAAATTTTATCAGAGGAGTGGGTGTTGAAGGGGGTATGAGTAGAGGGTAGGCATTAAAGGATGGAAACAGGCAGGAGGGGGGAGTAGGTTGAGGAGGGAAACTAGTGTGGGGAGCAAGGGAGCCGGGGGCAGGTGCAAGTGGGTGGGCTGATGAGCTGCTTTTGCATTTTAAGGCAGAGAGGGATGTGGAATCATGGAGAGGAAAGGGTAGCTGATTCCAGAGGAGAGGTAGGTGGACTGAGAAGGCTGAGACTCCAGCTGCTGATCTCTGGTGGGGAATGGAGAAGGAGCAGGATGCCAGGATCTAAGCGAATATGAGGGTTTGGCTGCTGTTGAGAGGATAGAGGAGAGGTAAGACTGGAGGTGGTTGAACCAATATTTTGCGGTGAGTGCTAGAGAGTGAATATATTATCTGTGAGGGGGGGAGAAGTTTAGAGAGGTGAGAAGTGTGCAGTGACGTGTGCATGGAGAGGAGTTTGTGGTGAATCTGCAGAAAGAGTTGAGGGAGTCACGCTTAGAGAGGGAGGAGGCAGCAGCTGAGGCATAGATGATGTCCCCATAGTCGAAATTGGGAGGAAGGTCTTGTGAATCTGGTCTCGTCGAATGTGAAGGGGGATGGCTTGTTTGTTGCAAAAGAGTACGCCTAGTTTGGGGCGTAGTTTTTAACAAAGGGAGTCAATGTGGACTGCAAAGTTAAGATGTTGGTCAAGTTATTCATAGGAGTTGATGGAATCGAGGGGGGAAGGGAGTGAGTCCAGTTTTTTGGTGAAGCTGAAGATTATGGAGATGGTTTTATTAGCATTAACTTTCAGGCTGTTGTCTTGTTTCATATCACCACTCTCCCGTATGGTCTCAAGTGAGCACATACTTAGCACCTTTACATTCTCTTCATATGATCTGCCCTGCTATCCCAGTATCATCCTGATTAGCCTTCATTGCACTGCCTCCAACCTGTCCTTATCCTTCTTGATGTGAGGACTCCAGAACTTGTGCAGTACTCCAGGTGTGACCTGATGGATTCATTGGGCCTGACATGGGTTATTACCACTGTAACTCATGAGAAAGGGCACTCATTGGACCTGGTGTTCCACCTGGGGATGGAGATCTCCGATGTGGAGGTGGAGCCAGTCGGTTGGTCTGACCATCATGCCCTGAGATTCAGTTTTGCAGCCCCCCCGAAATAGGCCTACCCCAAAGGAGTTTGTACAGTTCCATCCTTTAAGAGAAGTTACCTCAGAAGGCCTAATGACAGTGCTGGACCTCTCGGGATTTCCAGAGGATAGCACTGACCCATGGATCCTTGTGTTAGCCTATAATAAGGCTGTTACTGGGGCCTTGGATATCAATTGCTCCAACTCGTGTTTACCCTCTTACTCTTCACTTGGGTGCCCCCTGGTTTTAATGGGGAAATCCGAGAGCTGAAGAGACAAGGGCGAAGGTTGGAGAGACACTGGCGGAACACTCGCCTGGAGGTGATAAACTTAGATTGTTAGATCATTATAAAATCTACCAATCAACAATTTCCCATAAGAAGGCAGAATTCCTGTCCAAGGAAATTGCTACACCGGGGAATAGGCCAGCCCAGCTCTTCCGGACTGTGGACAGTCTGTGTAATCCAACCTGTCTTCATTCTGGTCAAGCGTTGTCACAAGTTAAGTGTGAGGTGTTTGCGCAATTTTCGCTGATAAGGTGTCCACCATCAGGGATGAGATCAGCCAGTGCCTTCCCATTGGACCTTGCACTAGTTAGTCGGGTGGTACTAATGCCCAATCAACCTGGTCCAGCTTTAGCCAGCCGGCAGTCTTAGATATAGTGAGGATTATCCAGACTTTGCGGCCAACCTGCTGTAGTTTGGATCCGGGTCCTACACATCCACCAGTGGTGTGTAGAGGTTATCGGCCCAGTCCTTGCTGGGATAGTGGCGGTTTCATTGGAGAGAGGGATCTTCCCAGATCCCTTAAAGAAGGCAGTAGTACACCCCCTTTTGAAAAAAACCTTCCTTGACCCCGACTGCCCAGCTAACTACAGACCAGTCTCGAACCTACCCTTTATAGGGAAAGTTATTGAGAAGGTGGTCGCCTTGCAGCTGGAGGATCATTTGACCAACCACAATATATATGACCCTCTCCAGTCTGGCTTCAAGAAAAGGCAAAGCATTGAGACAGCCCTAGTGAGGGTACTGAATGACCTTCTGATGGCGAGAGATCAGAGAACCCGTTCCATCTTGGTTCTTCTTGATCTCTCAGCAGCATTTGACACCGTCGATCGTGGGGTGCTGCTTGAGCGCCTGTGGTTCTTCTGTGGACTGAGGGGGGCGGTCCTCAGTTGGTTGCGATCTTTCCTCGAGAGCAGATCCCAGAGAGTGATGTTGCGTTCATTCCTCGGCCCCTCACTGGCTGCCCTGCGAGGTTCCACAGGGCTCGGTGCTGTCCCCATGTTATTTGCGGTGTATATGCTCCCATTAAGGGACATTATAAGACGGTATGGGTTGAGTTCACATTGCTATGCTGATGACTCTCAACTCTATATGTCTTTTGTGCCTGAACAGGAGTTAGACTCAGTCACAGTGTTTAATAACTGCCTGCTGGAGATACAGAACTGGATGAGTGCTAGCTGGTTTCAGTTGAACTCTGGTAAAACAGAGGTATTGGTGGTGGACCCTGGTTGTAGGATGATAGGGGCATGGGCGGGGAAACCCTCGGGATTGTATCTTGGGGGTACCCCACTTATAGCCTTGGGCCAGGTTCGTAACCTGGATGTGATATTTGATGAAGGCCTGACCCTGAGGGCGAGGGTTTCGGTGTAGTCAGATCTTCCTTTTACCATCTAAGGAATATAGCCCGGGTGAAACAACCTGGTCCCACCCGCAGAACTTCCTACCTTGATCCATGCCTTTGTCACCAGTCGTTTTGACTACTGCAGCACCCTTTACCTAGGACTACTGGCGGTGGATATCCACTGCTTGTAGCTAGTGCAGAATGCGGCAGCCAGGTTGTTGACTGGAACCCCTAGATCCAGTCATATAACACCTGTGCTGCGTGAACTGCACTGGCTGCCAATACGGTGGCGGATCACCTTCAAGGTCGTATTACTGACCTATAAGGCTCTACATGAGTAGGGACCCCACTACCTGAACGAACTCCTGTATTCTTACTGCCCCTCCCACTCACTCCGATCCTCTGGCGAGGGATTGTTAGAGATTCCCAGGGTATCCCTGAAAACATCGGGTGGAAGATCTTTTGCCTTCATGGCACCTACCCTGTGGAATGCTCTACCTCACCAGATACGAGAAAGCCTGCCCGTGGAAGGATTTAAAAAATCCTTGAAAACACACCTATTTAATCAGGCATTTGCAGGGACTCATTGACTGTACGTAAATTTTTATCTGTTTTTATATGTAATGTTTAACATTTTTGTAACGTTTATTGTTAAGGTGCCCTAAGCTCTGGAAGGGAGCCTCATACAAATAAAGTTTTACTTTACTTTACCATTGATCTATGTAGAGGTAATATTACCTTTTTCCTTCTCCGGTCTATGCACCTACCGATACATTCCAATATCCCATTTGTCTTATTAATGGCCTTATTGCCTTGATTGTTTGAGGGTGTCTCTAATGGATGACTTCTAGGTCCCTTTTCTCAGTCATACACCAATTCGTAGCAGATTGGCAGACCTTCTGGCAGAGGGAGTTCTTTAAATTCAATGGCCTCCACCTACCAAAGGAGGGGGTCAGAGCACTGGGGCAAACATTCAACATTTTGTAGGTTGTTTAAACTAACAGACATGGAGAGGGATCTGATGCCCGTTACGTCACACAGGGTAACAGTCACCCCTCCCTCCTTAGTTAGCAAACCACCAGCAAGACAAAGCACGAGGTGCACTGCAAATGGTAAGAAACTCGGATATCCAGCGGAATTTGAAAATGGTAAAAATTACATGCAGTGGGAGAAGGGTAAACTCATGAACAAGGTAGAAAACCTGGGTTTGAAGGCAGTGTGCACCAACGTCCGCAGTTTGAGATACCACACATTACTGCCATGATGGCAGAATCGGACCTAGACTGGGTAGCAGTAACAGAAACATGGTTCAGCGGGAACCACAGATGGGATGTAGCCATCCGGGGATACAGCTTGTTCAGAAGGGGAAAAAAGGGGGGGGTGGGTAGCTAGCTAGCTATGTAAAAGAAGGAATCAAGGCTACAGAAATCCAAGGGACCCACAGTGAAGCCAAAGCCCTGTGAATTACTCTCAGAACTGGACACAAAGCCCCCATACAAGTAGGAGTAATATATAGAGCCCCATCTCAGGAATTAGAAAAAGACAAGGAAATTCTAGAAAGCATTCAAAAGATGGCAGACAAGGGTGAGCTACCACTGGTCAGAGACTTCAGTTTACCAGATGTAGACTGGAGCTCGGAAAGGAGTAAGGAGTTCCTAGTGGCACTCTAAGGAGCAGACCTAAACCAACTGGTGGAAGCCCCCACCAGAGAGGAAATAATTGTGGACCTTCAGTCCTGGACCTTGTGCTAACCCACAGTAGAGCCCCAAACATACAGGTGGGAGCACATCTGGGATCAGGTGACCATAGAACTGTATGGTTCACAGTAAACATGACTGAAGACATCAGTTACTCTAAACAGAAGGTGTTGACTTCAGAAAGGCAGACATCATCAAAATGAAAAGCTGTCTGAAACAGAATCTGAATTGCTGACCAGAAGTGGGAGTGGAAGAACACTGAAGGAGGGTGAAGGAAGCAATTACACTAGTCACATCACAGTGCACCAAGCTAGTGAGCAAATCCAAAAGGAGAAGGAAATCACTCTGGTTCACAAAAGATATAGCATCCAGTGTCAAGGAGAAGAAGAAAGCATTCAGGTGATACAAGGAAACAAAAACGGACAGTGACAAGTAGGTATATGGGGAATTACTTAAAGAGGCCAGGAAGGCAATTCAGACTGCAAAAGCTCAAACAGAGGAAAGCATAACGAAGGGAGTCCAACATGGTGACAACACTTACTACTGGTATATGAGAGAAAAGAAAGAGCAAAGGGGGACTAGTTAGACTAGCTAAGGACAATGACCAGCAAACAGAAGCCGACTGGGAGAAAGCAGAGGTTCTGAACAAATACTTCTGCTCAGTTTTTACACAGGCGGAAGCAGGCAAAGGGCCATCTTTCTGCAGGAAGGCACACTACCTCAAGGGAGCCAACACAAGTCCTTTCACAGAGGCAAGAGTCGTGGAGGAACTCAAGGAATTAAAGGTCGACAAAGCAATGGGGCAAGATGAAATACACTCAAGAATACTAAGGGAGCTTGGGGAGAAACTAGCAGCCCCACTGGCGGAGCGCTTCAACAAATCTCTGGAAAGCAGGGAGGTTCCTGAAGACTGGAAAAGGGCTACAATAGTACTGCTACACAAAAATGGCAGTAGGGAAGAAGTGGGAAACTATCGCCCAGTAAGCAGCACTTTGGTAGTAGGGAATCTGATGGAAACCCTACTAAAGAGAGGATGGCGACGTTCGTAGAAGATAGTGAACAGCTGGACCCAAAGCAACTTGGCTTTACAGCAGTAAGATCCTGCCAGACTAACCTAATTGAATACTTTGTGTCACAAAAACATTGGACGGGGGGGTGCAATAGACATGGTGCATCTAGACTTCAGCAAGGCTTTCGACTCTGATCCACACAGGAGGCTAATAAACAAGCTGGAACAGACATGCATTGGACCAAAAATTGTAAACTGAGTCCAAAACTGGCTCAATGAGAGGACCCAGAAGTTATTATTAAATGGCACACTATCAGAGGAGGGTAGAGTTACAAGTGGTGTTCCCCAGGGTTCAGTGCTGAGACCAATACTTTTCTTTTTTTTTGAGTAACCTTTTTTCCCCTCCATCACACACTGGTACCTGCTCCTCCTTCAAGCCACCAAGTACCACCAGCGACCCCTTCCTGCCAATCCCCCAGAGCTGCCTACCTCATATTTGCAGCCGCCCTTCAGGTTAGCCCAGCATATCCCTTTGCTGGGAGGGTCCTCCTCCTTTGAAAGGGAAGGCACCGGCCGGGGGACTCCAGCACACTATTTTCTTTCTTGCCCGGGTGCTGCTGAGGCAGACGTTACTCTGCAGGGATTGCTCAAGGACATCGTCGGGGACAGCCGGCGTCATCCGGCCGATCCCAGTGCAGTTTCCACTTTTCTGTGGTGTTTCCCTTAGTGTGACCCCTCTGCTGTGCTCCCGGTCTCCACGGGAGGCCGCTGTAGAGCGACCATGCATCCCCAACCTACCCCAGGGGAGGAAAGCAGTCCCACGGATGCCCAATCCAACCCCTTCCCCTGCCGACCCCGGACACCCGAGTCCGTTCCTGAACCCGGGTCGCCGGCATGGTTCAAGGTGTGGCGTCCAGTGCCTCAGCCCTCTGCGCCACTGGGTCAGCTGCCAATACTTTTCAACGTACTCATCAGCAACATAGCTACTGACCTAAATGGGAAGGTGTTACTATTTGTGGATGACACAAAGCTCTACAATGGGGTGGACTGAACTGAAGGGACTCAAAAGATGGAGTCAGACCATAGGAAATTGGAAAAATGGTCAGTGAATTGGTAGTTGAAGTTCAGCACCACAAAATGTAAGATTATGCACCTAGGAATACGCAACCCAGGGAGAAATTACTTTATAAATAGGGTACAGCTGGCAGCAACAAAACACGAGCGTAATCTTGGGGGTGATCATCACAGACGACCTGGAGGTTGGCAAGCAATGTGAAAAGACGGCACAAAAGGCCAGCGGCATCTTGGGTTGCATAGGGAGGGGCATATTCAGTAGAAAAAGGGAGGTGATTATGCCATGGTACAGGTCCCTGGTGAGGCGTCACCTGGAGTACTGTGTCCAATTCTGGAGGCTTCACCTTAGGAAAGACTTAGAAAGACTAGAGACTATACAAAGAAGGGCAACAAAGATGGTGCAAGGTCTGCATCATGAGCCATATGATGCAAGGCTGAAACAGCTCAACATGTCCTCATTAGAACAAAGAAGGGATGGGGGGGGGCATAATGGAGATGTTTAAATACCTAAAGGGTATCAACAAGGTACAGGCACAGGATCTCCCTCGGGTAAACAACTGCAGCCAGACCTTGGGTCATGACATGTGCCTAAATGGGGGCAGGTACAGGAGCAACACAAGTAAGTTCTTCTTTTCAGAAAGGATGGTGGAGTGGCCTTCCCCCACAGATGGGGTCGAAGATGGTCAGAGAATTCAAGCTGGCATGGGACAGACAGTACGGAAAACTTAACACAGCAACCTGATTGGGGAGGTAGTATACATGGGCAGACTAGATTGTCCACATGGACCCCATCTGCTGACACATTCTATATTAGACCCAAGTCTCGGTGACGGTTATGAAATGTACCTCAGTGTCTGCCATCGTGGCCTGGAACTTGCTAATTTTATTACCTAACCTCTTGGCATTGAGGCTGACCCCCTTCCAGCTAACCCTTGACCACATTTGGCTGTTTACTTGTCCTTTGTCTTTTTCCCTCCTTTGTCCCATTCCCTTCTTGCTGTTTGCAGGCTCTGTGGGCCCCCCGCTTGATCATTTCCCCAACACAGTATGGGCCTCAACCCCATTTTCACCTGATGTGTCTCTACGTGTCCCAAGATTTGGGGGAGTACTAACACAGTTCTTCTTTCTTCCTCCTACCACCTTGATTTCCCTAGACTCAGTCTCCCCCACCATCAGTTTAACTGTCTGATAAAGATATCAGACTTCTGTCCCAGTGCACTAGTCCCCTCCTTAGTCAGGTGAAGGCTGACACCCTTGAAAAACCCCCTGTCCCAGAAGTCTCGTACCCTTTCTCCTGACACCAACCCCTCAGTCAGCCATTAAATTCCTGTCACTTTCTTCTTACACTTTTACCACTCCTTCCTCTGCCCCACCCAGGGAGGCCCTCAGAGAAGGCCAGAGGGGCCAAGTGTGCCTTTAACCTGTCCCCTAGGCTATGAAAGTTCTGCTTCACCATTTCCACAGAATGGTTGGCCAGATCAATTGGGTACCTAAATGTACCAACATTCCCAGCTCCCCCCCTCCCTATCTGCCATCCTCCCTATCCTATCTACATCCAAGATGTTTTTTGCCCCAGGGAAGCATCTAACCATCATCCTCCTCCTCCTCTTGTCAAACCCTTCTTCCACCTGTCATTCTACCACCAACAATTGAATCCCTGACCAAGACACTCACTTATTTGATTTCTTTCTGTTGTTCCCCCCAGGTGCCATCAAGTTGTCCTGCCTCTTTCCCTTGACTGACTCAGAGTTCCCCCCAGTGGAGTCAGGTGCCTGAGGCTCCTCCAGGAGTGGGAAGCATTTGGCCATCTGGTTGAAGTGGTGCAGGACCACTTCCCAGTGGCTAACCCTGGCTCCCTTCTCCCTACCAACCACACTGTACCCCATGGACCAGTAGACCTCTTGGGGAGTGGGGGTGCATTGTGCTGGCTCCAGCCGAGTTGGTGACACAGCAGCGATATCTCATCTCTTGCTACTGTCAGTTGAATTTGGCGCACCACAGGGGCTCTGGAGATGGGGCAGTGCCCCCTGCTTTAGAGCATGCCCCTGGAGAAGAATGACCCACAGACACAACAGCTAACTTCTGACTGTATCCCATCCTTATACTAAACCAAGGAATAGGTCTTCACCTAGGAAGAGTTTTGCTTTATACTTGTTACGCTAACCTAACTAACTGTGGAAGCAGCTTGGCAATTCTAGAAGCAGGGGTAACAAGCAACATTTAAACTTAATACTTAGCTACTAACAGAATCAATATAACACAAGTTATAACACAGTTTGGCAATACACATGATAAGCTGCAAAACGGTTTGTTAGATTCTGATTTGAACTTTAGGTATACCTAGACTGCTAGTTAGTGGTTACCATAAAATTTTAGCAAAAACTGTTAACACAGCAGCCTTTATAGGGCATAGTTTAATAATGCACATAAGTTGTTTTTAGCAGTTTGCTAGTCCCAAAAATCAGGTAGGAAAACCTTACAGCAGGTAGGAAATCCTATAGCCTCCATAGCAAGCAGCAGCAGCCCAACAGACTAGACCTACAAATGTGCAGGCAGAGCTAAACAAAATGAAAGTTCAGCAGATTTCAGAATTTTGTTTGTTCGACCATTGGTCATTACAAAGTTACAAATATAAAAGATAATAAATATATACAGTTATAAACATGGACATAGCATTTTTACAAAGGAAACCAAAATGGTAATATTACATGCACGCTGAAAATAGAAAATAGAGTTAAAAATCAACATTTTAACCTAAGGTTGAAACATCGAACGTCTATTTTTAACCCTATTTTCTGTTTTTAGCTTGCATTTAATATTACCATTTTGTGTTATTTTCAGACCACATGCTGTTGCAGCACCTTGTTTTTATTTTTACAAAGGATTGCACATTGACAAGTAAATTAGTTCACACATGTATTGCAGCTATTTTCTACTGGTATCTTCACATCGCAGTAATGAAATTCATCATAATTAGTGCATCATTAATCGTTAATGGATTTATTGGCATCTCTGAACAGTCATGCAGGAAATGCTTGTATCTTTCAATTGTACCTCACAAATAACATATTTCAGAAAAGTGCTTGAGGATCTGGTGCCTTTGAGTCCTTCTCTGACTCCCAAACATTCCAAGTTAGGAATTAAACTATATTGTTAGCCATAATAATAAAAATAAAATAAATGTTACTGTAAATGGCGTGAACTGGACACTACATCCCCCAGCCTCCCCACTCGTCAAACAGCGAATACAAATGGAAACTTGAAACATCAAGCATACAGTACAAGATAAGAGACTCTATGAAAAGGTAAATACCACATCCATATAACAGGACGAGTAAAGCATGTAAAGCCCCTCCTTCCCCTAGTAACCAATTAGGTAAAATTCTGCAGTGGTAAACCTTCTAACCATATCCCCCACCCCCCCTTAACTGTGTACATCGGTCCGCCCTATTGTCCAGGTCTTCAGTGAACAGTATACTGTATATTATAAGAAGGGCGGGACCTTAACCCTGAGACCCTATAGAACCCTTCTCCATAATTAGGACGTATAATAAGTAAGTAACCATCAGGAAATCAGGAGTGAGCAAAAAAGAGGTAATATGTGACTAGTTGATCTGTTTGGGCTTATTTCCCCCCATGAATTCCTGGTTGTCACTTGCAGAGCACTGCATTGTAAGCGGTGTAAAACAAACAGGAGAAGGCTTAGCCCCCCCCCCCACTAGCCAGTATGTGAATGTTGTCAGCCCACAGGAACTGTAGTCATCCCAAGAACCCCCCCCCCACACCACCTACCCACCAGCAGCCACTAACCTGCTAAGGGGAGATTCAGTATTATCTAGAAGGCTTCAAATAGGCCAACCCATGATTAAATTGGCTTGTGGGCTGCCATGCAGGATGTTAAGTTGTTACTCAAGAAAACAGAATTAGCACTAATGTTCACACTGCACAAGTACTATGAAGTCAGACCCTGGGCCACTCAAGTATTAGTGCATTAGCTTCAGAGGCAACAGGTAAAGACCACCATAGCTGAGTTGCAGCATCTAGTCACCAGGCAGCGTCTTCGTAAGATGAGTGACACTGTGGAGGCCTTCCATCACTTTTATACCCACCTGTACACCCCTGAGGCTTTGCACAATGCAGAAGTCACAGAGGCTTTCTTGCCTCCTTTGAACCTGCTGAGGCTTTCCAAGGAGCAGATGGAACTTTTGACTAGTCCCATATAGGTTCTGGAGCTGGAGGGTGCTCCCCATGGGGCCCGCACTCAAAAGGCCCCAGGCCAGCCCAGCGGTGCTGAGGGTTGAGGCACTGGATGCCACTCCTCATGTCATGCTGGCGACCTGAGTTCGGGAATGGACTCTGGTTGCTTGGGGGTTGGCGGGGCGAGGAGGGATCCAGCATCCATAGACAGCTCTCCTTGCTCGGGGGAGGGATGGCTTGTACAACATGCTATAGACTGACACCCAGCGGTGGCTGGGTATCAGCACAGGTGTGCCACCAAACAACAGGGAGTGCTCACATCCAGGGTGTTAGGGTGCCTCTGCAGAGGCAGAGCCAGATGCTCCACCTATTGCATAGCCGTGGACCCGGGGGCAAAAGAGCAAAAATCTGGAACAGATAGGATCTATGATGACCCAACTATTGGGTCGGAGGACAAATCCCTGAGGAGTGACCAGAGCTCCCTGTCTGCGTCCCACAAAAAAAAAAAAAAGGCCCAGATGGCTATATTTTTAATTTACAAAGCTCTGAAGGGTCTTGTGGTTCCCCACCTAACAAAGTTTATAATGAAATTGTGGAAGGGGGTATACCCAACACTTGTCAATGTGCTACCATCTCAGTTATACCTAAACCAGGGAAAGATACTGTGGACGTGCAGGCCCACAGACTCCGAGAGAAAGAGGTCAGTGAACTTCCTCCCCCCACAGTGCTGAAAGATGTCTGGAGGGAGGAGGTTGAAGGTCCAAGAAGTCAGCGAAGGGTGGAGGCATGAGGAACACATTAGGGTTTGTGGAGGGGTACACACAGAAATGTGACTAGAAGAATAGAGGGAAGAGAAGGAAAGTCAGACTTTAGGTGGAGGGTTGTCTCTCTGAATGTGCGAAGTCTTGGAAACAAGATGGATGACCAGCAAACACTATTAGCAGAGTGAAGGGTGGACATACAGTAGCTGCAGTAATTGAGACATGGGCAAAATCACACCATGACTGGGGCCTTGTGATCACAGGATATAAATTAAACTGGAGGGACAGGGTAGTCGGGAAGGGGAGGGGTGGCAATTTATATCAGGGAGTGAATAACTTGCATGAGGGAGGAGTTGGAGAAAGGGAAAGTGGAGGCATTATGGGTTCAGTTAAGGTCCAATAGAGGGAGAAAAGTGAGTTTGGGGGTGGTTTACAGACCACCTAGTCAGGATGAGGAGAAGGACAGGGAACTGAGCTCACAAATATTGGAAGCTGCAGGGAAAGGAGAGGTGGTAATTGTGGGGGACTTCAACCTGCCCATGGTGGACTGGAGTATACCATCCACAACGTGCTAAGAGTCAGGTGATCCTGAAAGGACAGCATAGTGGGTTCTTGGCTCAGGGCATTACTGAACCAACAAGATTTGAGGCAGTTCTTAATCTGGTGCTCACAGATGGGGAGCATGTACAGAAGATAATGGTAAAGGAGCCACTGGGTGTGGTTCCAGCTGGATATAGTAAGGAAAGCATCCCGACTAAGACCAAAATCTTGGATTTCAGGAGGCAGACTTCAGGAAAATAGGCAAAGTGCTAAGGAGCCATCTGGCAGACATCAGAGCAGATATGAGGGTGGACCAAAGGTGGTCCATCATTAAGGAAGGAATACTGGTTGCCACAGATGAGTGCGTTAGGCTCAGGAGGAAGAACACAAGGGCAAAAGTGCCCAGCTGGTTCAGTTTTGGGGTGCTCAGGCAGTAAGGGAAAAGAGATTGGCTTATAGAATATTCAGGAAGACCAGGAGAGAGACGGATAGAGTAAATTACCTAAGGTTGACTAGTGAGGCAAGTAAGAAAGTCCAGTTAGCAAAGACACAGAAGGAACTGCAGATGCTGAAGGAATTAAGAAGGGAGAAGCTTTCTTTCACTATATAAGTGGGAAAAGGGACAAAAAGGAAGGGATTGTTAGACTTAAGAAAGGGTGGAGTGGGTGGAAGGTAATGGGGAAAGCAGAGATACTAAATAAATACTTCTCCTGTTCAGTCTTCATCAGGGAGGACAGACCAGTGCCTTCAGGATGGTAAAGAGGATGGGGGGGGCACAGATATAGTGATAGTGGAGGACAGAGTGAGGGAGGAGCTGCTGGCATTGAAGGTGGACAAATCACTGGGCCCAGACAGAGTACATCCAAGGAATACTGAAGGAACTGGCTGAGTAGCAGGCAGGGTTGCTGGCAGACCTATTTAATAGTTCACTAAAGTCAGACATGGCACTGCAGGGTGGGAGAACAGCACACGTAATGCCCCTCCACAAAAAACAGTCCGAGGATGACTCTGGGAAATTACAGAGCAGTCAGCCTGACTTCCATTGTGGGCAAGCTCATGGAAGTCATACTAAGGAAAGGTTGGTAGAATATCTAGAGGAGCATGGTCTCCAGGATGCAAGGCAGCATGGTTAATGGGGGGATCATGTCAAACAAATCTGATTGACTTCTTTGACTGTGTCACTAAGACAGTAGACAGGGGCCAGCGGTGACATCCTCTATCTTGATTTCAGCAAGGCCTTTCCTCTGTGCCCCACAAAAGGTTGATCAGGAAGTTGGTGGATCTCCGGATTGGGGAAAGGATGGAAAGATGGGTGGAAAACTAGCTGAGGACAGAACCTAGAGGGTGGTTGTGGGGGGAGAGTTATCCGGTACCAGAGAGATAACCAGTGGGGTCCCGCAAGGCTTGGAGCAGGGGCTAGTTTTGTTCATTGTTCAATGGCTTCATCAGTGACATTGGGAATGGCATTAAGGGCAAAATGAGCCAATTCGCAGATGACACCAAGCTCTGTGGGAGAGTGGACACAGCTGAAGGGATACAGGACCTACAGAAAGATCTGGAAAAGCTGGGAGGTGGTCCAGGATCTGGCAGCTTGGCTTAATACCAATAAATGCAAAGTTGTGCATATTGGAGCCAAGAATCCCAGGACAGAGTCCTACCTGGTTGAGTCCGAGTATCTGCATCAGAGGAGGAGAAGGACCCGGGAGTGATGGATCACTAGTGACCTGAAGCACTCTGCACAGTGCAAGAAAGCAACAGCAAAGACAAACAAGATGCTGAGATGCATATCTACGGGTATCAGTAGTAGAGAGAGGAGGTTATACTGCCCTTGTACAGGTCACTGGTGAGGCCACATCTAGAGTATGGAGTTCAGTACTGGTGCCCACACCTCAAAAAGGACATTAACCTGCTGGAGAAGGTCCAGAGAAGGGCTACAAAGATGATAGCCAGTCAGCAGGGAAAGGCATATGTGGAGAGGTTGAAGGCACTGAACATGTACTCCCTGGAAGACAGGAGAGAGAGGGGACATGACTGGGACGTTCAGGTACTTGAAAGGGATAAATAAGGTTCATAAGAAGAGTCTCTTTAAGCTGAGTGGCAACCATAATACAATGGGGCACAGTCTTAAGCTGGAGGGTGGGAGGTTTAGGAGGGAGGTCAGGAAGCACTTCTGCACAGAGATGGTGGTGGACACTTGGAATGCACTTCCAGAAGAGGTCGTCTCATTGATGACAGTGGGAAGCTTTAAGAGATGTTAGGATAGGCATGGGGGTAAGGTAAGAATCATGGATAGGGAGGATGAGAGGAGTGGGGAGGGAGGGCAGGGACATTTAGCTCAAGCTGTGGACCCTGTAATATGAGCAGACTTGATAGACCAAATGACCTCCTTCTGTTAGCTTCTTCATATTTTCATATGGAATGACATGCTTATAGGCCAATATCAGTACTGAACGTGGATTATAAGCTTTTTATGGCTGTGACTGCACAAAAGCTGGAAACCCTCCTGCTGTTACTTATGCATCCTGATCAAACAGGGTTTGTCTGAGCCCACCAAACCAGAAACAATGCCAGAAGCACATTTCATGTTCTCCATCGGATACATGATGGTTACTCCCTTCTTATTGGCCAGTTTAGGTGCCAAAAAGGCATTTGATGGAGTGCCTTGCCCCTGTCCTTTTTGTTGCTCTCCAGCAGTTAGACCTCAAAGCTTGGGAAGGGGATATATTTAGGCAGACAGAGTCCTGTTGTTTCAAAATTGGAGGGAAAATGGGTGGAAGCACTTACTGTGTACTTTAGGACCCCTAGTGACTACAGTCAGATTTGGCCAGGGATCTAGTGCTGCCTCTTGGCGACTCTGTGGGGAAACTCTGGCAACCCACAGTTATTTGATATGATCCTGCCTCCTCCTTTCGAACTTTTTGAAAGACTTGGAGGCAGCAGTTTCAAAAGTCTTGGGCATGGGAATTAAATTAGGCACTGAGATTTGCCTCTTGTTCTAGTGCCCCAGACAGTTCAAGGGAAGGCAAGCAAAATATCTCCTTGGTGTTATGATAGTATTGGCTCTGCAGTGCATTACCAGATGTTGGCGCACACTACAGCCACCCACTCTACAACATTGGTTGGACATGGTGAATAACATTTACATCATAGGGAGGATTACCTTTCATTTAAACAGAACTGAGCAAGTTACATCTAGGTGGACTAAATGGATTTTATATGTTATGCAACATGTCCCTACATTTGTCCCTTAGATGTTGGGAGTATGAGAGAGAGAGAAGAGAGAGGAAAGAGAAAGAAAAGAGAGAGAGATGGTTCCAGTGGGGAGAGGATGGAGGACATGGGGCACTTAGGATGCCTTTTACCTTGTAGGACATGCACCCCCTATATCTCAGTCAGCACTCCTCGACTGAAAGTGTTATGAGGGCAGTTGGATCCCAGGGCCCTCCCCACCCACCCTACTATGGAGCTCGGATGCTTCTAGAACCCCACCCCAGAAACTCAGATCACACAATCCGCCCTGCTCGACTAAAAGGATCATGAGGGCAGTTGGATCCGGAGCCCTCCCACCCCCTGCTACAGATTTGGGAGCTACCTGAACCCACCAGCGAATCTGGATCACAGAATCGGCGTTGCCCGACTGAAAGGGTCATGAGGGCAGGTATATCCCCGGAGCCCTCCCCACCCGCCCTACTACAGACCTTGGCTGCCCTCTGGACCCCAAGCAACTCTCTATACTGAATTAAGTCTGAGCATTTTATGCTTTTAAAGCCTTTTATATGGTTACTTTAAGAGCTTGTCTCTGTACTAAATTAATTATTTGCATGTTATGCATGCTATAGCCTTTTATACGGTTACTTTAAGAGCAGGGTGCTAATGTATTTCATTCAGCTCATTCCCGACTGCATCCTGCTAGACTGCTTATCATTGTGGGACTTTTAATACTGTGGTCCATAGTAACTAGCTATCTAGGTGCATCTTTGGAGGATTCTAGTGTGAGCACAACCCAATGCAGTGCTCTAAGCTGTTTCTCGAGCTCCACTGTTTTACTCGGGTAGATTGTTGTACTGTTGCCTCAGTGTGCTTTCAGTTGTTCATTCTCAGTTCCTGTCTGGTGTCTGGTTCCCATCTCTCCCCATGGTTGGGTTACAGACCACCCTCCCTTAACCTCTGCCTACTCACGTTTACCTTTCTCTTCCCCAGCAGTTTCAGATCACAGTCAGCGTTGCTCAACTGAAAGGGTCATGAGGGCAGTTGGATCCGGAGAGCCCTCCTCACTTGCCCTACTGTGGACCTTGAGCTCCCTGAACCCACCCCCAGGTACTGCAGGCAACTCCAGTCTGGCATGTAGCACCTGTGCATGGCACTGCATTCTACTTCCTGCACACACACCCCAGCCACCCTCCCACCCAAGTCAGTGCTTGTTAAATAAGAATATTTTCTGGTGTAAACCAATCAGTGCACTTTCATATCCCCACTGTGCCACTGCTTGGTTTACCTGACCCTCCCTGCCTAGCCTACATGATGGCTTCCTTTACCCAGAACACCTGTCACAATGGATTAAGATCATCTAGGGCAGTCAAACAAAACTCAACAACACTACTTGGTTCACCCGACCCTCCCTGCCCTAGCCTACATGGTAGCTACCTTTCCCCAGCACACCTCAACGGATCACTGTGTAGGGTAGCTAACATATCTAATCAATACTTACCAGAATAAAAAGATCCTTCGTGACTAGGGGCGCGGGATGTATTATTCCTTATACAGATCCTATGTAAGACCATATTCTGATTATGGTTCTCAGTTTTGGAGTCCATACTTAAGACAAGATATTAATACACTTGAAAAAATTCAGATGAGAGTGACTAAAATGGTTCCATATTTGTCTAAGATGGACTATAGGAACAGATTGCAAAAAACGGGGTTACATTCACTTGAATGTAGACGTACAAGAGATGATCTACTTCTTTTACATAAAATCCACAACTCTCAGGATCTAATACAACAATGCGGATTAAAATATTCAAGTAGAAGGATATCCTCTCGTCTCCATAATAAACAAACTAATGTGGATAAATCTAAAAGGAATAAAAGGCTTTAATACTTTACGGTGAGAACTCCCAGAACTTGGAACAAGCTTCCTCAATATCTGGTTGAATGTAGCTCGAACCATTTATTTAAAAAAAGGTCTCAACGTCTGGATGAAGTCGTATTATTCTCAGTTATAATTTTCCCCACCATGGTGGTGGGGGACAATCTCGATGGGTAGTAGCCTTCTTTTGTCCTTATCAACCAAGTAAACACCTTTCGCAATGGACTAAGATCAGCTGGGGACAGTCAAGCAAAATTCAGTAACACTGATTTTGCTGCTGCCCTAAAATATAATAAGTATAGATGTCTGTCCTGCGCTAATAACATACCTCGAATTTAGTGTTGTGTTGTCTTCTTGCAAGTCCAAAGTCCACACCCTGGGTTGCTGGAATTGTATGCCTGTCTTCTAGCACACTTCCCTGATTATACATACTCATTCACAGCTTCGTTAACCCCCCCAACCCAAAATGAAACCTTTTACTATGCCCCTGCTATCATCTTACTTATTGGACTTCATTTTGGTACTGAGCTCTGTGCACATGATCTGGTCCTTGACCAGGCAGCGTTGTCCCATTTCCAACCTTCCCACAAGCCCATCACCCCCTACCAATGTTGGGCTAATGGAGACACTTCTGACACAGCTCCCTACTTCTAGCCCTTCTCTCCAAAAGAGATCACCACCTCCTAGGATCTTTCATCTGCTCTTTGACCCTTCCTACACCATCTCCCCCCTCTCTTCTCACTGTTCTTATAAGCATCTGCTTACACTGCTTCTGCTGGCTGGTGATGTAGCGACAAACGCAGGTCATACTAACCCCTTGATTACCCACTCTAACCCCACTTGGTCCAACATCTACAGTCTAAAGATTGATAATCTTAATGTCTGCAGCCTCCACTCTAAACTCACAGAACTAGGAGTGTGGGGTTTCCCTACACAATCCAGATATACTTGGCATCATGGAGTGCTGGATTAAAGGAAAACTACACCCAAAACCTGAAAAAATATATGTTGTGCAGAGTGTTTTAATTTGTATGTGAAGTTCTAGTGTTTCCTTCCCTCTGACTGGTATTAGGAGTTTTTCCCAAATTAGCCTGCTAACTTTATACTAGTTTTACGACCCCTGGGGATCTCCATACCTGATAGTGTAATTGTATTTCTGGTTCCCACAGTGCATTTTGTCTCATGTGACTGTGATGTAAGAGAGACCCAACATTCAGCACACACATGCCAAACAAACTAAATATCTTGGAAGCTTTACAAGCTGCACAAAAATTACCAGCAGCAAAGTTTTTCAGGACAGTAAAACCTTTAGGATGAGGGTGGTCACCAAGCTGAATTCTAGATTTTAAAATATAGCCATCTCTGTTGTTGTGAACTGATTGTAATGCAGTGCTTTCTGCTGGATTTATGGTCTCTGCTACATCACCATTACATGAAACAAGGTGCATTGTAGGACAAAGAAATGCAATAAACCTATTTGATATGGTGATCTCCAGGGGTCGTAAAACTACCCTAAAGCTAGCAGGCTAATTTAGGAAAAACTCCTAATACCAGTCAGAGGGAAGGAAACATTAGAACTTCACATACAAATGAAAACACTCTGCACAACATATATTTTTTCAAGTTATGGGGGTAGTTTTCCTTTAAGCCATCTACCCCTGACTCTAGCTGCCACCTGCCTGGCTCCTCCATGCTAAGGCATGATAGACCAGATACTAAGAAAGGTGGTGGGGTACTCCTGTACTTTAGAGATTCTCTCAGAGCTATCCTATCCCTCTGCTGTAACGCAAGCTGTCCCAGTGAATGGCTTATCACTGAACTCTCATTAGAATCTGCCAAAAAAACTGTATTGGCTGCTGCTACAACCCCCCCCCCCAAAGGGGGCAAACCAGGGCTAACCCACCTGCTGTCAGACCTAAGTCAGCTTCTCCTTCACAGAGAGCTCATCATATTGGTGACTGACTTTAACCTTAACTGGCTGAATTCCACCCAACCTGAGTGCAGTAACCTTACACAACAAAACCTTACTTAAGTCATTGACTCGATCACACAGTAACAATAAGCCATCTAAATACTCCCTTCTAGACTTTTAATATAATGGGAGGACAGGATACTTAAAGCAGGTACCCTGTCTGACTCCATCAGTGACCACTAACCCACCTACTACATTTGGTCCTCCAAGCCCAAATGTCACCTCCCAGATACCTGACATTTAGAGATTTCTTCAACTATAATGTCACCCGCCTGTTTTCTGACATCAGAACTGTAAACTGGATGACTTTACACTCCCTACTTGATGTCATTTCAGCTTTAAGTGTCCTCACTGAGGCATTAGTAGGCATCCAGGACAAGCATTTCCCTCTATCTATCTATCCATCCACAGGGTTCAAGGGGGACATACTCGATGGCTCCTAAAGACCTGCTCTCTGATGAAGGTGATAGACACCAATTGGACTGCCTTTATAGCCTCCACCTCCCAATAGAATGAATATAGACATCTGTGTTACCAGTGCAAGCAGCAGATTAAATAACAGAAGTATCTTCACAAGCTTCAGTGCGACAGCCTTGGCAACCCCTGACTGTTCTGGTCCAACTTAGGTTCCATGACTGCACCAAAATCCAGCCAGGCTGTCCTGCACCTAAACATCCCAGCAGGCCCCATAACTGACCCTACCGAGGTGGCCATTGCCCTCAACACCAAGTTCAGACTTGTCTGCCCACCTTGCCAAACTGCCCCCACTCACCCCAGTGAGTGAACTCCACAACATATCCACAGCAGACATCAGTCTGTTACCTTTCCACTTTAAGGCCATCTCCCCCCCCAAAAAATCTACAAATTGATTAAGAGTCTCCAAATCAGGGAAGTCCAGGTAGTAATGTACTCTCACCACACTTCCTGAAAATTATAGCCCCTCTTATCTCCAAACTCTGAACACGGTTTTAACCTCTCCTCTCAACATCCTCTGTGCCCACTATCTGGAAGAATGATAGAGTTGTTCCCATCTTCAAATCCATGGATCCCGGCAGTGGACAACTACTGACCCATTTCTATTCTATCCCACCTCAGCAAACTACTCAAAAATGTTGTACACGCAACTCTCTGAGTATGTCACTAAGTAAAACCTCTCTGCCCCTGACAACATGGCTTTAGGAAGTATCATAGCACTACATCTGCCCTGGCCCACTTTACGAACCATGTCTTCAGGAATATGGATGCTGGGAACCTCATGGGTACTGTCTTTGTGGACCTGACCAAGACTTTTGACCTGGTGGACCACTGCACTCTCCAAGGCAAGCTAAAGGGCCTTGGTTGCTCCTTGGGGACCACCACCTGGTTTCAGAACTACCTCACCAGCCATTCCCAAACAGTTAGTGTAGGGGGAGCTACCTTCACAGCTAGGCAGTGACCACAGGTGTCCCTCAGGACACTATCTTTGGACCCTTCCTTTTCTCACTCTTCATTAACGCCCTTCCCAATGACAGCCTCACATGTAATGTCATCCTATATGCCGATGACCTAGAGTTGTTTCACAGTGACAAGTCTCTGGCTAGCCTTTCAACTACACTCACCTCAAATTATGGTGCTGCCCATGACTGGCTCCTGGAAAATAAACTCCTGGTTAACACAAACAAAACTAAGGCCATGCTTCTGGGGTCCAAACCTAAGCTAACCAAACTTGCTAACACTGCAGCTGCCCTCAGCGTATCATCTCCCAGTGCATCCCCCCCTTTTAGAAACAGTATCCTCTTACCTGGGCATTACCCTGGGCCTCACGTTGACCTTCTCTGAACACTTTAGTAACACCATTTGGGGCATCAACCAAAAATTGGGAATGGGATACCAACTGAAACACTATCTAACTCCAGAGGCCTATCTAGCCATAGCCAAGGGAAATCTCCTCCCTTTAATGGATTACTGCTCCCCCATCTATATGCAGTCCTGCACCCATGAACTCACTAGGCTAAATACCACTCATAGCAATATCTGTAGATTTGCACTGATGGCACACTACTCCACCCATCGCTGTTCCCTATACCAGTCTCTTGGCTGGCTCTCCCTCAGGCTCACAGCGGCTACTTCCTTGACTGCACCATAGATAAGGCCATCAGAGTGGGGGTCCTGTCACCCCTGCTTAAACTAAACTAAAAATTGCCCCCGCAAACTTCACAACTTCTCCAGCCTTCTGTTGGATGCTCCTCAAATCATTACCTGCCTGGGTAGTAAAGCCTTCACCTCAGTCACCCCTAAACTGTGGAACAGCCTGCCTTCCTCACTTCGCTCCCTTGATTCTCACCTCTCTTTTAAATCCCACTACAAAGTGGCCTTAATGACTGCTGCCACTTGTACATCCCCCCAACCCAGGTGATCATCCCCGGTGTCACTCCAACATGCTCACTTGCTCACTGAGGTCATCCAGCAACTCAGACACCCCAAATTATGTACATCCTATTGTATATTATCCTATAATGGATGCCATGTCTTGAAATTACTGAGTTGCTAGATGCAGTCTCCACTACAGTGCTTTGCTTATTTATGCATTTCTGATGGAATATGCTGTACAACAACCTTACTGCTGTTTGCACTGCACTGTATTTGTAGCCCCTACTCTGCATTTCCTGAACTCTATTTTTGTATTCCTTTTGTAGTTGTATTTATCCTGTACTGTATTTTTTTTGTTCATTTGTGCTTGTATTCATGCTTGTGCCATCTTCATGGCCTGGGTCGTGTCTGAAAATGGTCCTTTGGATCAGCATGCCCACCCAGTTAACAAAAACAAACAGAAATGTGTTTTGTGGGTGTAGTCAGAGTTACAGCCTTAGAACAGCATCTGCTGGGGTCCACACACACCCCTGTTGCACCAGAGAGGGTTAGGCCCCTTTGGGTTACTGTTATTCATATGAACAAAGTGTCACTGTCTACTGATTTATGTTATTTCATTGCATTGCACTGCTTAGACTCTAGCACTGTAATGCCATGTGTTGTATTACTTGTTAAAAATATTAACAGTCAAATATATTTACAAAATAACAATTAAGATGGGGTGCAGAGGCAAACCACACAGACGAGGAATGAGGTTGTTAGACTCCAGGCCAAGCTGACTAGGATTCAGAGTCCAGGGGCCACCAGGTCTGACACCATTACCCCAGAGGATGCCAGACAGGAGGAACAGCTGGACTGTGGTGGGCTCTGGAAGGGTGGGGATGGTGGGTCAGAAGCACACTTTTCAACCAGTGCCACTATGAAATTCCCTATGCTCTGGTGAGGTGTGACTGTCGGGAGGGCACCCATGGTAGTAGCTGGGGAGGATGTGGGCGGCTTGTCCAGAGTGCAGACCCCAGGAGGAGGAGAACCCCAGAGGAGGAGAAGGAAGCAACTTCTGGTGGGGACTCAATTGTGAGATGGATAGATTAGGGAATAGGAAAGGGAGGAGAGCATTTAGGGTGCCTACTGGGTGCCACGGCCTGGAGGGACAGGGATAGGAAACCGATCCAGTGGATCACTAGGGCAGCAAGACAGAGGCAGATCTGGATGTCATTGTCCACCTGGGGACTAATTACCTTGCTAGGGATGGAGCCGAAATAGTGCAGTGGGAGTTAAGGGTGGGGGCGGGTGTAAATAAGCGCTCAGTGACTTTTGCTGAGGTGCTTCCACCAGCCTCTGATGGGGAGGGGCGAGGACTGTCTACATCAAGACCTTCAGCTCATGGTTGAAGGAATGGTGCAGAGAGGAGGGTTCGGCTATATTTGGGACTGGGAATCCAGGTATAATGACCTTTAAATGGGTGATGGCCTGCATCCACCTGTAAGGGGAACAGCAGTCCTCAGTGGATGGTTTAGATGTTACTTTAACAAACATTTGAGCTAGCGAGGAAGGAAAGGAGAAGGAATTGGAAAGCAGTAACTGCCCCGGGAGAACCCAAGGGGAACCAAATCCCTCAGGATGGAAATTAATAAAGGATGTGGGGCAGAAGAAATGAAGGAGGATGGGAATGGAAATATTAAAAGAGAGGGGATGGTCATAAGTCAAAACCAAGAGAAAGGGGTTAACAAGTAGAGTGGAAACAAAATCTGGAAGGCCATGTGTGGGAATGCTAGAAATCTAGAAAGTAAGATTCCGGAATCCAGAGGACACAATCAGGAGGGAGCCGGTGAAGGAGAATCTCAAGAAACTTGAACAGTGGTCCAGTGACTGACAACTTAGATTTAATGCTAAAGAATGCAAAGTGATGCACCTGGGAAAACAGAACCCAAGAATTCAGTACTTCTAGATGGGCATCGACTTGAAGCGACCTGGGCTGAATGGGACTTCAATGCGAAAAAGCGATATGAAAAAGCAAGCAGCATCCTCTGATGCACAGGCAAGGGAATAACTAGCAGGAAACAAGAAGTGATTATTCTACCCTATAGATCCCTGTTGAGGCCACACCTGGAGGACTGCATCCAGGTCTGGAGGCCCCACCTGAAAAAGGACATAGAGCACTTGGAATCAGTTCAGAGAAGGGCCACATAGATGGTGCAAGGTCTCCATCACAAGCCATATGAGTCTAGACTCCAAGACCTAAACTTGTACTCCTGGAACAGAGAAGGGACAGCTGGAATATGATAGAAACATTCAAATTCATCAAGGGTATAAACACTGTTCAGGTAGACAAACTCTTCATGCACAACCTATGCCAGAGAGGGTGAAGGCACAGAGCAATATCAACAAGTGCTTTTTTTCAGAGAGGTAATAGACACATAGAACAGCCTGCACCCAGAGGTAGTTGTAGCAAAGACGGGAATGCATTTAAATATGCAATCGACCGCACTACGGTATCAAACAAAACAGCAAAATATCGGGGAGGAGGTTAGGTTCATGGGCAGACTAGATGGCCACTGCCCCATCTGCCGTCAAATTCTTATGTTTTTATAATGGCAGAGCCTGACTTGGATATTGTGGTCATTACCAAGTCATAGTGCACTGAAAACCTTGACTGAGACATGTCCATACCAGGCTATACTCTGATAAGGAGGACAGGGTCGGAAGGAAAGGAGGGGTTGTGGTGCTTTATATGAGGAAAAGCATAAAAGTGATGGAAATACAGGGAATATAGGGGAGGCAGAGGTACTGTGGGTCACCCTAGAGACTGGGAATGGAACCTTTGTTCATACTGGTGTAACCCCTAGATGGCGCTATCCCAGGGGCTACTACCCTGCCTGATTTGCCACCTAACAGGTTGAGGGCCTGGATCCAATGGCGGGTGCCTCCACCCAGAGGTCAGGGTTTGCAATAGTTAAACTAACTTGGTCACAGCCTCTGGGACACTGCAACCCTTCTTCCCACTAGTGGCCCACACAATATCAGAATTACCTTCACAGTATACACTTACCCCAGGTCTGGTTCCGGCACTGGGACCTCCTGTGAAATGAGATACAGTGCAACAATCACAGTACAGTACTTTAACATAGACAAATACCTCAGGCAGTATAACTTTGCTGAAACAAGCAGCTCTGATTTATTTAGGGGGATATAACAAGGACAGGGGAAATCAGGTTAATTAGCTTATCACTCTAATAATCTACCTATGGCTCTGTGCACGGCCTATCCCTATCAGTTACTGTCCCTGGGTACCCAAGCCCTCAGTGGCTAGTCCAAACTGTGGCAGCTGGTAGGGGCCCTTTCACACAGAGAAAAGGAGAATTAAACAGTCAGCAGTACAGTAATTCCATTTGGATTTAATGTGGCAATTCAACAGGAGCAACCCTGAATTAGTACTCACGACCTCCAAATAAGATAGGGTCCTTCAATGTCAGCAGGGCTCACTTGAGGTACACAAACCTCTTCACACATCCATATAAAAGAAAGTACTATACCAGGCAGGCTGCATCTGTATCCGATCGCAATTACTGCACAATACCGGAGAACACACAGCAGATTCAGTTCCTGACAGACCGAGTGCAATTTCAGCAATTCTTCCAGTCTTCTACAGGGTGAGCCTGGTTTCTACTCTTCAGAGATCCTTTGATTCTTTTCACAGGACGGATTCAGTCCTAACAAGCTGTTACACAAGCTGCAGACCGAACTCTGGGCCTTACACCGTTTTTGACTAAAACTGCACACTGAAAAAGCACAGGGCTCCTTCCTTCTTCACTGCCAAAGCTCAACTGACTCTCCAACTGACAAAACCGGGCACTTCCTTTGAGTTCCTCCCAGTTCTTGACTGGATTGGCTGTCACTCACAATAGACTGCTGCTGTTGGTCCAAAAAGGCACTGAAGTCTAAACTACATCTCCCAGAGTCACTGCCCATACAATCCTCTTGTGGCTGGCTCAGATTATGAGTCCAAGTTCTGATTCGTCCAAGGCACCATTTTAGAGCTAGCTTACCCCACACTGATTGGTCCAGTTCAGCAGTTCAAAACTAGAATGGGAACTAGCAGACACAGTTCTGACCGCAAAAGCAGGTTAGACAAACTGTAATTTCATTATTACTCTAAATAATTTCTGGCAAACAGTTACATCTTTCAGATAGGTTCCTTTGCACTCCTAGTGACTGCAAAAATGAAGTGAATTGGCAGCAGCTCGAGTGGTACTCAGAGAAGCACACAGTCCCCCATACAAACTAATTATGTCTGCAAGCAGACAGCTCTTAAAGAGACAGTACCAGAGGCTCTAAAACACTCACTGATAAATGGCTTAAATGCCAAACACCATTCAGGCTTGGAGCATTCAAGCAAGCTCCTGGAAGTCTTTTGGAACCCCCATTTGCAGGGGTTACACCCTTCCTGGCCTGGAAAGCTTGGCGTCAGCGTCAAGCAAGTACCTATAAGTTTCAACTGCAACCATATACATTTGCATTAGGCTCGCAACATGTAATCATCAGTCAATATATCATTTTACCAAGAACACATTTCTGAAACATTGCAGTCGTCACTCTTTACACAGTATTACATACACATTGTACCATAACTCAAGTTATTACCTCTTGTACATGAAACCTGAAGAGGGGCCCTTCCTATCAGTTACCTTGGGGCTGGACGGGGCAAGGGCACCATACTAGAGAGGCAACACAAGTAACTTGGAGTTAGCACTGGCGCTCAGTTTGGGCAATGAGCTCGGGGACACATACACTCCTTTATGGACAACATTGAGAGGCAAATCCACAGGCCTCCCAAGGGAATCATAACTGAGGTGCACCACAGGCTTTACAGCTCGACCAGTCTTTCTAGGGGAACTGTTACAGTCTCTGCACTCTGAGCCTCATTTTCAGCATTGTCCACACTTGTCAGGGGTCTCCATGGGGGTAGAGGCTAGAACTTGGGGCACTTTCAGCTCCAGGAGTTACAGTTTCTGAGTCCACAACATTTGGCTCCATGGAAGCTTTTGGACACTGGCAGTGGACTGTCAGGGCACTCAAAATACTCTTCTTGTTCGGGTGTATCACCAGTCTGCCCCAATCTATCATTTTCCTCCCTGAAGCTCAAACAGTTCAACCATGCACAATGATTCCATTTCATCTGATCTGATGCTTTGCACTTCACTTTCTGGGAGCATTGGCTCCAGGGATGAAGCTGGGGGCTTAAACAGTCCAGAAGGCCCAGCTTTGTCTCCAGTATTGACTAGGGATTGCCCGAACAATTGACTCAGTTCGTAAGAAGGATAGTATTCAAAGTCACTCTCACTTTCTTCCGATATGGACTGACAGTCATGCTCAACTGGGACTTGTGGAGGGAACACTTTAACTTTGCTTCTGTAGGTGCAGACTTTCTTGATCTTTTCTTAGCAGCAGCTCTAGTCACTGGTCCAGAGGGGCATCTTCTAGGGGCTCAGACTCAATTAAGATTTGTCCAATGGGCAGTAAATGATTTCTATGCATTGTTTTTCATCTTTTGAATTATTCTCAGGCCTTACTTTGTACACTGGCAGATCATCTAGTTTGCCCACTACAATGTGGAGGAGATGGTGCCATCTGTCAGCAATCTTGTGCTTGCCATGCAATCCCAGATTTCTTAGCAATACCGATCTCCCTCCTGGAGTTCCTGTGCTTTCACCTTTTATCATACCTTTCTTTGTTGGCCAGATTTCTTTTGGCAGCCATGGTTTGAGCCAGTTGGTACGCATGGAGTTAGCTGGGCCTTTAACTTTTGCACATACTGTAAATAGTTTTCAGCCTGAACCCCATCAGGAGAGACCCCAAAACACACATCTACTGGTAGTCGAGCTTCTCTTCCAAACATCAGGCGGTAGGGGGAGAATCCAGTGGCATCACTTTTGGTGCAGTTATAAGCATGTACCAGGGTGCTAATTTGTTAGAGCTCCATCTAGGCTTGTCCTTTGGGTGCAGGTGCCTAGCACTTATCTATAAAAGTCTTGGTTGAAACGTTCAGGCTGTGGGTCCCCTGGGGGGTGGTAAGGAGTGGTTCTGGACTTTCGCACTCCCACAGAGAAAGCATCTCTTTGATCAGGACGACTCTCAAAGTCTCTCCTTGATCAGAATGGATTCTTTGTGGAGCCCATAGTGAACAAAAAGTTTTCTACAAGTACTTTGGCCACAGTGGATGCTTTCTGGTCTTTGGTGGGGAAAGCTTGGGCATATCTCGTGAAATGGTCAGTGACCACCAGCACATTACTGATATTTCTTTGATCTGACTCCAGACTTAGAAAATCAATACAGACCAGCTCCATGGGTGCACTGGTGGTAATGTTAACAAGGGGGGCAGCCCTCTGGGGCAAAGCTTTCCTCTGTAAGCAGCGACTACAAGGTTCGAATGTGTTGCTCACATCAGCCCCATCTTAGGCCAATAGAATCTGGATCTCACCAAGTCAAGTGTTCTGTCTATACCAAGGCCCCATGTGGTTGTGCAAGGACCTCAGTACTGAGTCTCGAAAGGCAGTGGGCAGCACTAGTTGTTGTTTGTCTACTTGTCCCCTCTGTCTACTGTTTCTCTGTATAACAGTTTATTGATCAGTTTCAACTTAGGACCTTCTTTGTATAACAGTGCAGTTCTCAAATCAGTGGAGCGTAATTTGGACACATCTTTTCCTGCATAGAGGGCTTCTAAAGCTGCTTTGATCATGGGATCGCGGGTTGAGCCCGCCGAATACTGTCATTGTCCAGCTGAGGCAGTGCACCAATGTCTATTGCAGAAAAAGTGGCTAAGCAGCAGGTATGCAATTCTCAGAGGCTCCCAAGCAATCCACCATGCAGTCCACTGCGTCCGTGGACATTTGTTCCTCCTGTCAAACTTCCGTAGAGTGCCGAATGTCAGGTTCTGCTAATCGGACCCAATCATTCTGGGGAACAGGCCTCCGGAGAGAGCATCAGCATCTATGTGGTTCAGACCTGCTCGGTATTCGAGAGCATAGTCATATGTAGATAATGCAGAAAGCCACCTATGGCCAGTGGCATCCAACTTAGCTGAGGTCTGCACATAGGTCAAAGGATTATTGTCAGTTTTACTAGTATTTTAGCCCCATACAAGTACTCATGGAATTGGTCAACAATAGCCCACTTCAAAGCTAGGAACTCTAACTTATGTACAGGATAGTTCTTTCGGATGGGGTCAGGCTTCTACTGGCAAAGGCCACTGGTCTCAGGCCATTCTCGTGCTCTTGGTACAACAGCAACCCCAACCCTTGCAAGCTAGCATCAGTGTGCAGGACGTAAGGTTTTCTTGGATCGGCATAGAGCCAGCACTGGAGCATGGGTAAGTTGATATATGATCTCATGAAAAGCAGTCTCACAATCAGGGTCCTCAGCGGGCCCCAAATACTTCACTCGGATGAAAATACACTCTTTCAGTCTTGAGGGACGCTGACTTTTGGTATTTTTTGTGGGTTGGGGGATACCCTTGAGTAAGGTTAAGTAAAGGGCGGATCACTCTTGAATAGTCCTTGATGAAGCGCCGATAATAACCACAGAATCCCAGGAATCTTTGCAGTTCTTTTAGATTTTTGGGCTGTGGCCAGGTGGTCAAGGCCTCAACTTTACTTGGGTCGGTCTCTATTCCCTCGGTGGATACTATGTGTCCCACATACTTTACTGATGTTTGAAAGAATTGACACTTATCAATGGACAGTTTAAGGCCAAAGTCCTCCAGTCGGTCCAATACCTTAAATAATCTGCTCTCATTTTCCTCCAGTGAGCTGCCAAACACAATAACATCATCTAGGTATACCAGGCACTCTAGTAGTTCATGTCCCCACTGCACGCTCCATCAATCGCTGAAAAGTGGCTGGGGCACCTGAACCCTTGAGGCATCCCCATGAATTCATGAAGCCAAGCGGACAGATAAAGGCTGTCTTTTCACGGTCCTCTGGGGCCATCGGGATCTGATAGTACCCACTCGCGGAGATCCAGCACAGAGAACCACTTGCTCCCGTTTAGGCAGTCCAAAGCATCCTGAATGCGGGCATTGTGTACTGGATCAGGATAGTCCGGCGTTTAGGTGCGATAATCCACACACATCCTTACTGTTCCATTCTTTTCCTCACTACCACAATGGGGAAGCATAAGGGCTTCTGGATTCTTGTATTACACCAGCAGCTAACATCTCTTGCAGATGCCGTCTCACATCATCTATGTCAGCAGGTGCCAGGCGTCGAGACCTCTCACGAAATGGTCTTCGTCATGCAGCCGGATATTGTGCTCAGCTCCTTGCACGCATCCCACATCCCATTCCTTTAAAGAAAACACCTGGTCTCTCTGGGCAAGCTTCTCACTGATCTTCACTTTCCATTCAGCTGGCAGCGGATGCGCCGAAATCAAACAAGTCAGGCGTTACTCTGTCATTCTTCCTTTGAACTCTTGCTGCTGGGTAGCACTGCAGTGTCTGACAATGCACATTAGCCAGGATGCAACCTCTGTTTACTCGAATGTCTCTTTCAGACATTATGAACTTGGACCATTACCCTTCTGGCATAAGCATGGGCTCTAGCGGGCAAAATACTAGGCTTGACCAGCAGTCCCTCTGGCAATTTTCCATCGCCTGGTGCATCCAACATTAATATTTTATTCTTAACATCCTTTCTGATACGGACCTCTCCTGTAAGGTACACTGGGCATTTGGCCAGGATCAGAGACTCAGGATCCTTCTTCCATACAATTCCGACCGGTTCCTCTGGTTCTGTTTTTCAGCATCTCTCTGTGCCTCATAGGCCTTCTTAATTAAAGCCGAACTCTTAAAGCTCTACTAGTCTTTGACCCCTGTTTCATAACACAACTGTGCCAGCCTTCCGAACATATGAGCATTTGTTCCAATCAACAAGGGACACCATCATACAGTCCAGTGGGGGGACACACTAAGGCTAGGGTCTCTACTTGTTCAGCCACTCCAGCCAGAGGTGGGAAAGACAGACCAAATTCGGATATACCCGGAATAGGGTAGCCTTCTCACTTAACCCCATACATGCAGTCCTTCTAATGGTTGTAAGGGTACGTCTGACAAATGCTTCTGATACCAATCTGGAACATAATTGTCACTTGGGAGCCACTGTCTAATATAGCTCTTGTAGACATCCGTTCACCTTTACAGTGGTCTCCATGGAGGGACCCACTATTCTGGACCAGTCTGGAGAGGCGGTAGTGGGGCCTGGGCAACTGACCTTGCACAAGGGCGTGAGTGTGTTTTGGTGCCCTCACTGGGATCATGTGCACCTCTTAACCACTGATTTCTTCTCAAGAAGCTCTCCTTGTAGCCTATATACAACTTTGTCAGTGTCTTTTGAGGACTGGCATTCCCTTTCATGTGCCCATCTTTCCCTGGTTATAGCAAAACATACTTTCTGGAGTTTGAGCTGGCCGAGGCGCCACACTGGGAGCCAGGGCAGGGGTATTACTAACTGGAAACCTTGGTGCCATCTCTGTCTCTTGTTGATAAGCATTTGGAGACATCTAGTCAGTTTCTCCACTTCCATGGTCAAGGAATCGAGTTCGAGCTGTTATCAGCAGGAGATACATGGTGGGTACCCCACCCCCATAGCAGATGCAGTCGGATATAGGTCAGGGCCTGCATTTTGCAGGCGTGGCCTTCATAAAGGGACTGTTTTGAATTCCCGGATCTCTCAACAGTTAAGCCCCATTGTGACATATCTTTTTCCTTGTCAGAGCACTCATTGACTGCCAACCTCTGCCCCTGAACTTCACTTGATGGGTCACCCTCAGTCACTCGGGTCGTAGCAGCAGCTATTGGTGCAGGTCCCTCCCGAGGTCGTCTTTTCTCAACTCCTCGAATTTCTCTCATTAACTCATCATAGGAGGGTGGGGATTCCAGTCGATCTGCCAGGTGTAACTGAAGCAACAGCAGTTCTGAGAAGGGGCAGACTTAGGATCCTGTCCAGCCTGGTTCGGTCCAGTTCAATCGCTGGCAAACTACCTTTCTGAGGCATTCTTGCAACAATTTTTCCAGCCGAGATACATACAAGACAACAACTCCCTTGGTACTGTTGTGCATCTCTTACTCTCCACCATAGGTCCTCATCAGAATCTGGGCCCCATACACATTCTCCAAGGCCTCAAGATAGGCCTGTGCAGTCGCTTCAGGGTTACTGGCCCGTTTAGCACGGATGGTAGCCAGGGCAGGACCTCGGAGGCTCTCACTAACCCTCTTTCGCTTTTCACCTTCCGAGAATTGCCATTCTAGCACTTGGGGGGCAACATAGTCTATCCAGGTCTCCCAGTCATCCTCCCCTTGGGGGGTGGGGAGGGTGCCAGAGAAGATCCTCAACCTTCGGTAAGAGTCGTGACTAATGGCAGGTGCAGAAATAGGAGTCTGCATTGGTTCAGCCACCATTACGGGCACTGGAGCAGGAGAGGTGTTGGGGAGGAACACCCCAGGTGGCAAGAATAGTTTCTTCAAGTCCTCCACAGTTTTCCCCTCTCCCAGCAAACATTCAGCAAATTTCTCCTCAAAAGTTTCAGATAGTGGTGGGGCTGATTCCCCCTGGGTCTTACTGTCCTTAGTTATCACCTCCAAGCAGTGAGGGCTCCGTCTGGGGTAATGGTCTGTGGCACTTTGGAGCTATCTATTGATCCTTAAACTCTACTAGGGCCAGGAAAGTGTGGGTGAGCAGATTAGCATGCCGACCCACCACCACAGGGTTTTGTAAACCTTCCACCTTGGAAAGTACTCCCTGCACAGTGTCCGTATTGATACCCAGGGGATGTCCAGGATAAGCATAGCATTTTGGGGTCGATCTCCTCCCAGTACACCACTCCACCAGCCTGTGCACAGCCACTTCTGTCGGGTACCCATTTTTTCTTAACAGTGGTTCGAATATGGCCACCAGAGGACACACAATCCCAGCGGTGAGCCTCCAAGATGTAACCCCTAGATGGCGCTATCCCAGGGCTACTACCCTGCCTGATTTGTCACTAACAGGTTGAGGGCCTGGATCCAATGGCGGGTGCCTCCACCCAGAGGTCAGGGTTTGCAATAGTTAAACTAACTGGTCACAGCCCTCTGGGACACTGCAACCCTTCTCTTCCCACTAGTGGCCCACACAATATATCAGAATTACCTTCACAGTATACACTCACCCCTAGGTCTGGTTCTGGCACTGGGACCTCCTGTGAAATGAGATACAGTGCAACAATCACAGTACAGTACTTTAACATAGACAAATACCTCGGCAGTATAACTTTGCTGAAACAAGCAGCTCTGATTTATTTAGGGGATATAACAAGGACAGGGGAAATCAGGTTAATTAGCTTATCACTCTAATAATCTACTTCATGGCTCTGTGCACAGGCCTATCCCTATCAGTTACTGTCCCTGGGTACCAGCCCCCAGTGGCTAGTCCAAACCGTGGCAGCTGGTAGGGCCCTTTCACACAAGAGAAAAGGAGAATTAAACAGTCAGCAGTACAGTAATTCCATTTGGATTTAATGTGGTAATTCAACAGGAGCAACCCTGAATTAGTACTCACGACCTCCAAATAAGATAGGGTCCTTCAATGTCAGCAGGGCTCACTTGAGGTACACAAACCTCTTCACACATCCATATAAAAGAAATACTATACAGGCAGGCTGCATCTGAATCCCGATCGCAATTACTGCACAATACCCGAGAACACACAGCAGATTCAGTTCCTGACAGACCGAAAGTAATTTCTTTGAAGCAATTCTTCCAGTCTTCTACAGGGTGAGCCTGGTTTCACTCTTCAGAGATCCTTTGATTCTTTTCACAGGGACGGATTCAGTCCTAACAAGCTGTTACACAAGCTGCAGACCGGAACTCTGGGCCTATACACGTTTTTGACTAAAACTGCACACTGAAAAGCACAGGGCTCCTTCCTTCTTCACTGCCAAAGCTCAACTGACTCTCCAACTGACAAAACCGGGCACTTCCTTTGAGTTCCTCCCAGTTCTTGACTGGATTGGCTGTCACCACAATAGACTGCTGCTGTTGGTCCAAAAGGCACTGAAGTCTAAACTACATCTCCCAGAGTCACTGCCTACAATCCTCTTGTGGCTGGCTCAGATTATGAGTCCAAGTTCTGATTCGTCCAAGGCACCATTTTAGAGCTAGCTTACCCCACACTGATTGGTCCAGTTCAGCAGTTCAAAACTAGAATGGGGAACTAGCAGACACAGTTCTGACCGCAAAGAAAGCAGGTTAGACAAACTGTAATTTCATTATTACTCTAAATAATTTCTGGCAAACAGTTACATCTTTCAGATAGGTTCCCTTTGCACCCTAGTGACTGCAAAATGAAGTGAATTGGCAGCAGCTCGAGTGGTACTCAGAGAAGCACACAGTCCCCCCATACAAACTAATTATGTCTGCAAGCAGACAGCTCTTAAAGAGACAGTACCAGAGGCTCTAAAAACACTCACTGATAAATGGCTTAAATGCCAAACACCATTCAGGCTTGGAGCATTCAAGCAAGCTCCTGGAAGTCTTTTGGGAACCCCCATTTGCAGGGGGGTTACACCGGTGTGATCTACAGGCCTCCAGCATAGGGGGAGGCATTAGAGAAGATACTGGTGGAAGGTACTATGGCAGAAAAGGGGGAGGTGCTGCTGGCGAGGGTCTTCATTCTGCCAGATGTAGATTGGAGTCTATCAGCTGAGACTTCAGCTAGAAGCAGGGTCATCCTGAATTCCCTGCAAGGGGCATTCCTCAGGCAGCTGGTCAGTGAACCCACTCATGATGGGGCATACTGGACCTGGTACTCACTAGCAGGAACAGTGTTGCAGCCATTGGGGTAGGAGGCCACCTGGAGAACAGTGATCTCTAAGATGGTTGCAGTTGCAAAAACAGTGGGTAGAGGGGACAAAACCTTTTACATTTACATAAGTGAAAAAAGAAAGACAAAAGGAGGGATAGTGAGACTGAAGGGGGAGGATGGGGGCCGTGTGGAGGATGACAACAGTAAAGCTGACATATTGAACAGGTATTTCTGCTCAGTCTTTACTGAGGAAGAATAGGGTAATGGGTCTGAAGGGAGTACAAGGGGTGAGAATGGTGCAGAAATGGACACAAGTCCCTTTACACGAGAAAGGGTCCTGAAGGAACTGGAAGTAATAAGAGTTGATAAAGCAATGGGGCCAGATGGAGTGCACCCCAGGGTCCTTAAAGAACTAAGAGAGGTGGTGGCTGAACCTCTGGCTATCCTGTTTAGCCGATCACTGGAAACAGGGGAGGTACCCAAAGACTGGAGGACAGCAGATGTAGTCCCCTTATACAAAAGTGGGAACAAAGAGGAAGCAGGAACTACAGACCAGTCAGCCTCACCTCGGTAGTGGGGAAGATCATGGAAGCACTACTGAAGGAGAGATTGGTGGAACATCTGGTTGTCAATGGACTACAGGACCCAAGGCAGCATGGTTTCACCAGGGGGAGGTCATGTCAGACCAATCTCGTTGAATTTATTTTGACTGGGTGACAAGGGAGGTGGCTCAGGGGAGGGCAGTGGACATGGCCTATCTGGACTTCAGCAAGGCCTTTGACACTGTGCCACATAGAAGACTATTACACAAACTGGGGAATATGGGTGTGGGCAGGACAGTAGGTGGTGGGTAGGTAACTGGCTGGGTGGCAGGACACAGAGGGTGGTGGTAAATGGCTGTCACTCCACAGAGGGAAGAGTGACCAGTGGGTTACCACAGGGATCAGTGCTGGGACCGGTTCTATTCAACATCTTCATCAGTGACATTATGAGGACCTAGAAGGCAGAATTTCACTGTTCGCTGATGACACAAAGCTCTGTAACAGAGTAGACACACCAGAGGGTGTAGATAGAATGAGAAGGGACCTGCAGAAACTTGAAGAATGGTCAAGGGTTTGGCAGTTGAAATTCAATGCAAAGAAGTGCAAGATAATGCATATGGGGCACAAAACCCTGGCACATATATCAGTTGGGGAGTGAGGATATAGCATGCACCAAGCAGGAAGGGATCTTGGGGTTGTCATCTCTGATGACCTCAAGGTAGGGAAACAGTGTGACAAGGCAGCAGGTAAAGCAAATAGGATGCTGGGATGTATAGGCAGGGGCATCACCAGCAGGAAAAGGGAGGTCATAATTCCGCTATACAAGACACTAGTGAGGCCCCACCTAGAGTACACTGTACAGTTCTGGAGACCATACCTACGTAAGGACATAGACACGGTAGAGAAGGTTCAGAGGAGGGTAACAAAGATGGTGCACAGATTGCATCACAAGTCCTATGAAGACAGGTTGAAGGAACTGAACATGTACTCCCTGGAGGAGAGGAGGGAGAGAGGGGATATGATAGAGACATACACGTATCTTACAGGGAGGAACAGGGTGCAGGAAAATACTATTTTTAAGCGAAAAAGATGTTCCAGGACTAGAGGGCATGGGATGAAGTTGGAGGGAGGATGATTCAGAGGAAACATGAGAAAGAATTTCTTCACAGAATGGGTGGTGGACAAGTGGAACACCCTGCCAGAGGAAGTGGTGGGGGCTGAAACAATCACAGGATTTACGAATGCATGGGATAGACATAAAGGAATTCTGGAGGTCAGGGGTAAGGGGCAACAGACTTCTAGGAAAACAAACTGAAATTACAAGCTCAAATGGGCAGACTGGTTGGGCCATAGGCCCTTATCTGCCGACACTGTCTATGTATGTATGTATCTATGGTGTGGTTCAGTGTAAGGAGGGCTGCTGAAATTAACCACACAAGGACGGGGTCCTGGACTCAAGAGGGCAGATTTTAAAAGATGGGCAAATGCCTCAGAGATGATGTGTTGGGGGAATGACCTGGGTAGAGTGGAGGAAAAGTGGACAAAGCTAAAAGGGCCTTAGGGAAGGCAACAGACCTCTGCATCAAGCAAGTGAGCAAAAGCAAGAGGAAAAATGGACTGCTATGGTTCTTAAAAGAGGTGAAAGCAAAGGTAATTAAGGCTAAATGGGTAGCATTCAGAAGATATAAAGAGATGCAGAGGAAGGAGAATAGAGAAGTATATGAGGGGAAACAGAGTGAAACAGGAAGAACAGTAAGGAGCGCAAAGGTGCAAACTGAAGAGAGAATAGCCAAGGTAGTGACGAAGGGGACAAACATCTTTTTAGGTGTTTAAATGAAAAGAGGAAGACCAGGGGTGGAATCATAAGATTAAAAATGGAAAGGGGGAACTGTGCAGAAGTGGAGCCAGGAAAAGGCAGACATTCTAAACACATACTTTTGTTCAGTGTTCACAGAGGAAGGAGAACGGGAAGGGCCATAGAAAAGTAACAGGAGCATTGGAGTGAGGGAGGTGGTCACTAGTTCATTTTCAGAGGAGAGTGTCCTGAAGTTACTCGCTAATGTAAAAGTGGGCAAAGCAATGGGGCCAAAAGGGGGGTGCATCCTAGGGTATTGAGGGAGCTCAAGGAAGTACTGGCTGCACCTCTGGCAGTCCTGTTTAACAGCTCGTTGGAAACAGGAGTGGTTACGGAGGACTGGAGGAGGGCAGATGTGATCCCACTTCACAAAAGTGGTAGCAGGGAAGAGGCTAGTAATTATAGGTCAGTCAGCCTGACTTTGATTATGGGAAAGTTCATGGAGTCACTGCTGACGTAAAATATTGTGGACTATTTTATATCCAGTGTGTTACAGGACCCGAGGCAGCATGGATTCACGGGGAGGGAGGTCTTGTCAATCGAATATGATGGATCTCTTTGACTGGGTTACCAAGGAATTAGATCAGGGTGGAGCAGTGGATGTGGCCCACCTGGATTTCAGTAAGGCTTTTGACACCATTCCACATAGGAGGCTGGTAAGCAAACTGGGAAGCTTAGGAGTTGGGTCCAAAGGTGACAAACTGGGTGAGAATTTGGTTAGGAGATAGGCGACAGTGGATGGTGGTAAAAGTTCACTCAGAGGGAAGGAGGGAGGGTGACCAGCGGAGTGCCTCAGGGATCAGTGCTAGGATCGGTCATCTTTAATGTCTCTCTAAGTGATATTGCAGAGGAGCTGGAAGGAGAAGTCTTTCTCTCTCTTTTTTTTTTTAAATAATGAGCTTTATTGAGAAAGAATAATACAACAAAAACAAACAAAACTTAAATGAAAACTAACAAATCGCACTGTAATTCAGTTTGTTGCCTACCCCATCAACATTCAGTGGCAAGACTGAGATAGTAATTGCTAATACATTGGTAAGTTCTTATTCAGCAGTGAGGGTCAAAGTCTTGGGGGTAGTGCCCCAGCATAGTCTCTCGGGCCCTATACCTGAGTAGCTGTTGGGGGTCCCATGGCAAGCTAAGTGTTCAGCAGTAAGACCTCTAACATTCCCCATCTGTTGTGGTATAGTTTAGAGGAATAACGTAGGTGGCATATAATTTGTTCCATATGTAAGGCCTCCAGCATCATGTTGTGCCATTCCACATAAGTCGGAACCAGGTCATCTAGCCTGCTTGAGGATTAGCTTCTTGACCATGGCTAAGATGAGGAGATATGTTTTTTTCAGACCCAGGATTGTGTCACGGTCTAATCCTAGTAGGCACATTTTAGAGACAAAGGTGTTCTCTAGTCCTAGGAGTGGGTTCATGCAGGATTCCACAGCTTAGCACAGGAGTTTGATCTTGGGACAGCCCCACAGGATATGCTTAAGGGTACCCCTATCCTGTTTGCATCTGTAACAGAGGTCACTGGTAAGTTTTCCCATTTTGAGAAGCTTGACAGGGGTGTAGTACAAAATTTGTTTGATTTTTAATTGTATCAGTTTCAGACCATCAGATTTGAGATAGTTACGTGCCCCTCTCCAGATAGCAGGGGTGGCAACCTTGGGATCTAAGTCAGTGAATTCAGTAGGCCAATATTTGCATGTGGTATTGGGAGCAGGTGTGCTGAGAGATCTCAGTTTTTTGTAGAGGAGGGAGATGGCATGTCGCTAGGATGCGAGTTTATGTAATTCATCCCATGATGTAAACCCATTCATTGCCCACGGTATTTTAGTCCTAACACAGATGCCAACAGGTGTTCCATCTGGAGGAAGGGGAATGCTGGTATTTTGGATGGAGCCACTCTTTGTTGGAGGCAGATGGGGGAATCGCCATCCACTAGGGAGCCGAGCATGTTCAGGCCTAGATTGTCTAACCATTTAATGGGGATGGTTTTCTTCTGTATTTTGAAGCTGGGATTCCTAGAAAGTTGTTGAGTTGTGTTGTGTTTAGGTTATGTGCCTAAGAGTCTGTGAAGTTGTTTTCTGACCTGAAGGGAGATGCCTGTTGGTGTGACTTTAAGGGTTGCGGGCAGGGCACAAAAGTAGATTGAGATGAAGACCTGCATGAAAACTGCCTCATTGCATAGGTCCAGCTCCATGGTTTTCCACTGTGGGAAGTATGGAGGTGGAGGTTAGGAGGTTGCCCTCTGTCTCCACCAGAGGTAGTGGGTGGCGTGTGCTGCTAGGTAGTATAGTTTGAAGTTGTGTAACTGTAAACCACCTTGGTCTCTGTGGGCACTGAGTTTGTAGTAAGCTCTATGTGATGGTTTGCTGTCCCACAGGAAGGCAGAGAGTATGAATCAGAGCTTTATGAACCAGGTGTTGGGGAATAGGCATTCTGCCATACTGATGGTGTATAGCAATCTAGGGAGTATGTTCTATCTTAATGGTATTAATGTGTGCCCTTAGGGATTGGGGTAGCAATGACCATTGGCTGAGGTCTTATTGGATGCTGGGTGCAGGAGTTAGATTTTGCACCAAACAGTGGTTTTAGCTGCGTCACGTAAATACCTAGGTATTTAATGGAGTTGTTGCACCAGACTCTCCCCCACTGTGTTGTTAGCAATTTGAACGTGTGTGATAGTTAAGGGGCATTATGCATGTTTTACTAAGACTGAGTTTGTAGCCATGCCACATGTTGCAATTCCTGCAGTATGTTGAGTGTATGCGGTATGGACTGGCTCGATTCCTCTAAGTGCTGCAGTATGTCATCTGCATAAGTTGAAATTTTATATCTAGGCACCACCTACTCTGATCCTGAGGATGCAGTGTTCTCCCAGGATTCTCCATGTCAGAAGTTCCGAGTATAGGTTGAATAGGAGGGGTGAGAGGGGCCAACCTTGTCTGACTTTGTGCAATGGGAAGGGATTGGGGAGGATGCCATTGCAGAGAATTCTAGCCATCAGGTGTGAGTATAATGGCTTGACCCAGCCTATGAAGGCCATGGGGAGGTCAAATTCTTTTAATGTCTCAAATAGAAAAGAGCCAAGCGACTCTTTCAAGGCCTTCTCTGCATCTAGGGAGAGTCCTTGGCTGCTGCAAGTATATGTGCTAACTGCGCATGTGGTCGGTAGCTGGCCTTCCTTGCATTAATGCCACTTGTTGAGGTCCTACAAGTGGTCCCCATGCTGTGCTTGATCTGGATGCCAGTATTTTAGCTAGGATTTTTACGTCTGTGCTAAGAAGATATATTGGTTTGTAGCTTTCCATTAAGGTTGTGCCTTTATTCGGCTTTGGTAGTAGGGTGATATGATCCTCTTGTAACATGGGGCCAAGTTCTGAGCTCTTGTAGACTTTGTTGAACAATTGTGCTAAGGATCCTGTCAGTTTTGCTGCTAGGGCTTTGTAGAACTTGGTGGAGAACCCATCTGGGCCAGGTGCCTTGTCCATGGCTAGGGAGGCAATGGCCTTTCCAACCTCTTCTTCAGTTATGGGGGCACCCAGAATGCCAAGGATAGACTGATTGACTTTTGGAAGTGTGGCTTTGTGGAGAAATTGTTCGAGGTATTCATGTAGTGTAGGTGTCTCCCTGCTATGTAGTTTGGTGATGAATTCTTGAAATGCCACTTTTATATCTCTGGGGTGTTGAGAGTGTTTGCCCTATTCTGGAATGGATTAGTGGGATAGACCTATGCGTTTCCTGCTGCTTAAGTCTGAGGGCCATTAATTTCCTGACTTCCCCCCAGGTCCACATATTTGGTTCATGCCCTAAAAATGGTAAATTCTGACTGTTTCCTTAAAAGCTCCCTATATTTTTCTGTGGCTGAGCTGGAGATGGAGAGGAGAGATGATTTCCCTAGACACCCTCCATTCTAAATATGGTGTGCAGTATTTCTGTGCACGCTGCTTCCCTTTTCTTTTTCCTCATGGAAGCTAGGCAGATCAGCTTCCCCCAATATGGTGCATTTGAAGGCACTCTAGAGGTGTTTTTGGGAGGCTACCGAGTTGGTGTTCAAGTCAAGGAAAGAATGAGCGCTGTCTCACACCCATGAAGCATTAGGGGTCTTTGAGTAGGTTGTTGTTAATTCTCCAGATTTTGTCCCAGTGGATGAGCTTAGGGGGGATTACATCTAATGTTTCTCAGTGGTGAGTGATCTGAGATGACTCTTGGGTTGATTTTGCACGTTCGCGTGAATTTGAGAATGTGTTTATTTATAAGGATGATGTCAGGTCTGGAGTATGTGCCATGGGGCACCAACCAGAAGGTATAGTCCTGTGTTGTTAGGTGTAGGAACCTTCAAATATCTACTGAGCCTAGGAGAATCCTGCATTTCCCTAAGTGATCTCTGGGAGGACAAGAGGCCTAATCTTATGATCTTAGGTTTGTCTACTGCGTTATCAGATACCAGGTTCCAGTAACCAGCCAGTAGGGTGGGGGAGGTGTGGTATGGCTGATAGTCTGGTTAGTAGGGAAGTAAAGAAATGGGGGTCTTCTGTATTCAGTCCATATATTGAGGCCAAAATTAGATCCATTGGCCCAATCTTTCCTCTTACTATGAGGTATCTCCCAGATGAGTCCACGTATTGATCAGTGGCCTGAGAGTAAAATCCTGTGTATCAGGATAGCTTTTGTTAGTTGCCTCAGCTGCAAACACCTGTCCTATCCATTCTCTCCTCCAAAGAAGTGCTTGGGCGGTGGTTGTGAGGGTCTCTTGCAGGAAGGAAGTTTATATTCCTTGTGCTTTAAGGTGTTTTAAAACTTGGTATCATTTTTGTTTAGTCTGTGCCCCTTTGATATTCCAGGTAGTGCATTTATAGTTGATAGCCATTATCTACCTTATTGATTGATTGTGGGTGTGTCAGGGGGACAAGTGATTTTGATAGTTGCGCTCCCCTGCTTAGGGGGCTACAGAGTAGTTGCAATGTGATGCCTTTATTTCTGTGTTCTTGGGTCCAATAAAAAAACCCTATCTAGTGGTGGGCCCCTTTGTTCAGGAGTCAGTCAGCAATTTATCAATCCAGTGCGTTTACTAACATACTAAAATGCCAGCAGAATAGGCCTAACGGTCTTTCGTGTCTTCTCGTTTGGTCAGCCCCACCCTGGGTGCTGACCTTGCTGTCCCCCTCTCCTTCTCTGGCTTCTCCCTTCCCAGTTCCGGATATTCTTGCTGCATTGGATTTTGCTTTCAGAACCCTTCCCCTGTACCTGTCCCACCCCCTCTTGAACCCCTCCAATGTATCTGCCTCCACCAGCGCCCTAGGCAGTGCATTCCATGGCTCCACCATCCTCTCAGTGAAGTAGCACCTCCTCCTTTCTCCCCTGAATCTTCCCCCCTCCAGCTTCCACCCATGCCCTCTAGTGGCCCCTTCCTCCTTCCTTCGAAGCACCCTGACTGTTCCTCCCCTATTTACCCTCTTCATGTACCTGAAGACCTCTATCATGTCCCCTGGTCCCTTCTCTCTTCCAATGTGTACATATTTAGCTCTTCGTGCCTCTCCTCATAGGTCCTGTCCCCCAAGCCCCAAATCATTTTGGTTGCCCTCCTCTGGACCCTCTCCAGGAGGTTAATGTCCCTCTTTAAGTGTGGTCTCCAAAACTGCACGCAGTACTCAAGGTGCGGCCTCACCAAGCAGTTATACAGAGGGAGTATCACTTCCCTCCTTCTGGAGGTGATCCCCCTAGTGATGCATCCCAGCATCCTGTTGGCCTTGGCTGCTGCCCTCCTACAAGTCTCAGAGTTGTTCATCTTGACATCCACCACCACCCCCAGGTCCTTCTCAGCCATTGAGATTTGTAGCATTCCCCCCCCCAAGGTGTACACTTGGCCTGGGTTTCTGGCCCCCAGGTGGAGTACCTTGCATTTCCCTGCATTGAACCTCAGCTTCCACTTTCTAGACCATTATTCCAGAACCTCCAGGTCCCCCTGTAGGGCCACCCTCCCCTCCTCCCCATCCAACACCGCCCCCAGTTTCGAGTCATCTGCAAAGAGACTCATCTCACTCCTGATTCCTGTCCTTATGTCAGATACGTAGGCGTTGAACAGAAGGGGTCCAAGGACTGATCCCTGTGGGACCCCACTAATGACCCTCCTTGGGGATAAGACTATGCCACCAACTATGACCCCCTGGGTCCGGTCCTGGAGCCAATTGCCTATCCATCTGATCATCTGGTTCCCCACCCCCATTTCTCCCAGCTTATCCAACAGGCCCACGTGAGGAACAGAGTCAAATGCCTTGCTGAAGTCTAGAAAGAGCACATCCACTGGTCTACCCAGGTCCAAGGCACTTGTCACCCAGTCATAGAACTCCACCAGGTTTGTCTGACACGATTTCCTGGGATGAATCCATGCTGTCTATCGTCCAGGCACCTGACTTATCCAGGTCCCCCCTAGCCTCTCCCTTGACAATGCCCTCCATCACCTTGCTGACCACGATGTCAGGCTGACAGGCCTGTAGTTCCTGCCACCTCCCTTGATCCCCTTGTGGATAGGCACTATGCGCCATCTTCCAGTCTTGGGGCACCCACCCTGTCCTCAGAGATGGTGAAAAGCTCTGCCAGGGGTTCCACAGGACATCTGCAAGTTCCTTCAGCACTCTGGGATGTAATTTATCTGGCCCCGTGCTTTCTCCGTCTTAAGGAGCTGAGGGCTTCCTCACTCTCTCTGCTGTGATTTCCACTTCCGTACCTCTTCTCCTGCTTAGCCCTCCCCACCTGCCAGTGATGCCTCCCCCTCTCCCCAGACCTGCCAATCGGTAAGGGTCCCTCCCTCCTCAGTATCTCTGTCTCCTCCCATGTATGATGCAGCACCCCCATTTTTCCCTGGTGAAAACTGAGCTGAAGTACTCATTTAGTACCTCAGCCTGCTCCCCCAGGTCTTGTGCCCATCTCTCCCCTGATTTAATCCTGCTAATCTGCCTCTTCACCCTTTGTTTTTCCCCGATGTATCTAAAGAACCCCTTGTTCCCTCTCCTAATTTCCCTGGCCAGGTTCTGCTCCTTCCTTGCCTTAGCCGCCCTCACCACTCTAGTGGCCCTTCTAGCCATCAGCTCGTACTCCCCTCGATCCCTTTCACTCTTTGAGCACTTGAATTGCTTATAGGCTGCTTTCTTTCCCTGCACCACCTCCTGGACCTCCTTGGTCCACCAACAGGGTTTTTGGGCCCTACCGCATTTTCATCTTACTCTTGCACAGGTGCTGGTAGCATGCTGCACCCCTCTCCTGATGATTTCCTCCCCCTACTATCAGCGTCCACGTCTGACCCAATCCCATCCAAATGCTCCTTAAGGATCCTTCCCATTTCCTTAAAATCTGCCCCCCTGAAGTCGGTTACTTCCGTCTTTGTGCAGCCTTCTACCCCTCCTAGGTCCAGGCAGAACCAGACCGTGGCATGGTCACTTCCCACCAATGGGTCCCTTACCTCCAGGCCCCCAATCTGGTCACTGTCTGCCAGGCATTTGTGCCTTTAGCAACACAAGTACAATGAAACATGCAAAATAATCTACTTCTACTACAAGTATACATAATAAAACATACAGTTCAGCTGGAGTAAGGACAGTAGGGACTCGGGGTGCAGGGGCCCACTTCAGCCTGCTGCCTGAATCTGTGCAATCCGGGTTGACTGCATTGGGGGGGGGCCCTTTACATTTGGTTCATGAGGGGCTAGCATGAATCAAGCTCCTCTGTCCGCAGTACCCTGTTCCAATATTGATAAATTGTCAACATTGGAAAAGATAACAAGGGGTAAAGGGTACAAGAGAGCGAGTCAAAACTGCCAGTGCAGTCTGTCTTTGAGCTGCACTGCTGACATGGGAGTGTGGGTTATGCGAAGGGAGGAGAGGGGCACTTTTATTTAGCCCATTCTGTCTCCTGGTGACTTTCACCTCCGGGGCCCACTGATTATGGTTTTATGTGTTCTTTGGGTTGCCCCCTTGCCCTTTTTGTTGGAGGGAGTGTGGGATCTTGAGGGTCCCCTCTAAGGGGAAGACATTGTGTACTGGGGACAACTTAGGTGGCGGTGGTGAGACCATAGAGCTAGGTGGGCTGAGTGCATGTTCCTTTCACCCCGCTTTGGTTATGTGGCTGGCTTTCCCTACTAAGTCCCATGGTACCTCCTGCCTCTGACCTTACCTGGGTGAACATTAGCTTCCTTGCATAATGTCTCTATGGAGGAGGGGGTGGTAAGGTAGTGGCTGTGGGACAGGAGAGTTCCAGGGAGCACCACCTATGTCTGAACCCTTGAGAAGGTGAGAATCATACCCAAAGTCTGTTTTGATTATTGCCATTAGTGGCTGTTGTCAAAGGGAGTTGCAGGATTTTTGGCCTTCCTGCCTTGCCAGTGGAAAAGTGACTGCTGGAACTGCATTGGGTGGTCTGCTTCGGTTGTGAAACTGCTACTGTTCCGTAGGGTTTGAGAGGAAGACCTTGTGTAGGTGCTGGAATGCAAAATGCCCTCACATTGGTTGAGGATGTAGTCCTGTTCCGTGTTCATGGGTATCAAACCTGACTGTCCGTGCCAGCAGTCCTGCTCCTGGCAGTGTCTGTAGCTGCGTCCATAGTATATTTTAATCATGACAGTCTGGCTTTCAGCATCCATTGTTTCAGATCATCTTAGGAAGATGCTTAGATGTACAATTGAATCATGTCTGATTGAGGCTTGTATCCCCTATAGGCATGCTGGTGTTAAGAGGTGTTTAGCGATTTCGCTCGGGAGTTGACTTTGGTGCAGTGGGAGCAGTGGTTTCTTGACTGTCACTTGCTTGTATTCATGTAGTACTTTGATGCCTCTGGTACTGATTTCATTTAGAATTCAGGTCGGAGCACGGACTGTTGGGATTGACATGACCGCAGGCGTGTTGGGTGCCATTTTCCAATGTATTTGGGGAGCAATGGTAAGCAGCTTTATCGCCAAGATTGTTTAAGTTTGGATGACTTCTCGAAGAGGAAGGAGGGAGGGAGGGTTGAACAACCATGTGTGGTTGTCTGCTGCATTCTTCCTCGGACTGTTCTGCCTGTGCCAGAGTGGGAGGGGGATTCCTGTCGGGGATGCTTTCAGTGTGGGAATGAATTTATTGCTGTTCCCAGGACAAAGACCCCAGCTCTGGTGGTGGGAACGGAGTTCAGTTTGTTGATAAAGAAAGGTGATAAAACAGTTAGTCCAGCTGCCATTGATTGTCTGATGGTAGGAGAGGAGGGGGGTGGAGGGGTGCATTGGGTTCCCCGAGACAGATTGTTTAAACCCCTGCATAAACGCATTAACTGAGTTCACTGCTTTTAACGTGAGAATTGTGGTGCACACTCATAAGTTATATATTTTGGGGACTGTCAGCGGGTGTCCACCAGTTTGCTCTCGTGTGCCCAGGTTAACGGACGCTGGATTCAAGAATGGGAATCTCCTTATTGTGAGTATCATCCTGTAACCAAAAGGGTTGACGGTTAGGAAAATTGTGGAATGGTACTCACCCAATGCAAGAATCTTTATGTCTTCTATTACCTGCCCAAGTGTGCACCAGGCTGGTGACTGGGTGCTTGAAATATGTTGGGCAGAAGTTTTGTTAGTTCTTTGCATGCAGTACTTCCATTGGGGAATTCTTTATTTTCTGAGGTTGCCATGACGATCACTCAAGCAGCAGGGTGTAGCATTCTATATGGATGTGAGCTTAAGCTAGGTTTTTTTTTTTTATTTCTTTGTATTCCTTTTGCTTATCCCATACTGCCGGGATCACACCTCTGTAGATGTGGATCCTGTGGCACTTCCATTGCAGGGCAACATTTTTCCTGGCTTGGGACTGTATGAAAGTTTTGTCTTGCAGACTTTGGCATCAGGTGATGGCATCAGGAGAAACCCTGAGTTTTTCTCTGTTCTGGGCTGGTGACCTGTGAGCATAATCTAATGGGAAGGTTGAATTGGAGATGGGGGGGCAGCCACATCTCATAGTAGCTTCTGCATGAAATACAGTAGTTTGGCCCCCTCAGACTGCTCTGGTACCTTAGCAATGTCTAGGTTGTTGCGGCGGAGTTCGCTTTCTTTTAATTCCAAACAGCCCTTCTGTTTAGCTATTTTTTTCTTTTGTTCTGCCTGCTCTTTACTGTCCCTTAGTTGGTAGTCCTTCACGGAGCTGGCGCGAGTTTCTGTATCAGAGAGCCTCCATGTGATTTCTTCCATGTCTGGTTTAAATGTCCAGAATTCAGTTATGAGATTGTTCATGGAAAGTTTTATTGCTGCCAGCTCTACGAAAAAGGTCTAATTTTTCAGTGAGCAGCTCTGTGACAGAGACCATAGACAGAGATTGTATTGGAGAGCTCTGTTTCTCCTGCTTGAAAGGTAGTCTGCTAGTTTTCATGTGTGGTGCTACAGAGTTGTCCATTTGTTGCTGCCCTAATAGATCCATTCTTTTTACTAGTTTTGATTTCTGTGGTTTTTAATCCAGTGAATTTCTGCTTTTGGATGTTAATGTTGAAGTTTAAACAGTTATTTTTATTTTATTTATTTATTTAGCTTTTGTTGACCGGGTAAGTGCACTAGACAAATCCTGCCTATTTTCAGGCACGACCCGGGGGAGGGGGGATACAGATGAATGCCAACTGACCTTGAACCAGATTAAGCTGTTGGTGGTATTGTTAGTGAATGAGGGAAATTTGGCCAGGACACCAGGGAAATTCCCCTACTCTTTTCGATAAGTGCCATGGGATCTTTAACATCCACCTGAACTACCACCAGTCCAGGCAGATATAAAACCACGTTTTCAGAGTTGGGACCACAGAGCTCCTTGGCTAGCTGCTGTTCATGTAAAGCACATCACGTAATTCCCAAAGTCTGTCTCTTTGTGAATGACATCAAAATCTGCAATGGGGTTGACACTCTTGGGGGGGGGCAGTGGATGAGCTGAGACCTGAGAGAACTCAAGGACTGGTCAAGGGTATGGCAGCAGGGTTTCAAGGTGAAAAAATTCAAAGTAATGCACTTGGGGCACAGAAACCCAGGGGCAGAGTATTATTGAGTTGGTTGAAAATGTTAAATATTTGGGTATTTTTTTAGATAGTAAATTAACTTTTGAACCCCATGTAAGAATATATTAGAAATATTATACATCAAAGATTAGGCCTTTTATATTGTGCAAAAAAAATTTCTAACTGCTGATTGTCAAAAACTGCTTTAGTATACCTTTCTCGTTAGTATTTTTGATTATTGGTCTTTTTGTTTACTCTTCAACTATGACTAGTCTTAAATAATCTTAGGGTTACTTATAACTCAATACTACGGTTTATGCTCAGTGCACCTTATCGTTTGCACCATTGTCAGTTGTATAAAACCTCTGGTTGTCTATCTTTGACTGACAGAATCTCTCATAAAATAGGATTTTTTCTGTTTAAAATCTTAAATGGGTTATTGCCTTTGTCAATCATTGATCTTTCCCCCGGTTTTTCCTATTCTTGTAGAACCAGGTCCCAGAGTAGATTTTCCTTCAAAGTTCCATTTTTCAAGAAAGTAGTTGATACTAGGTAATTTCTTGGTTGAGCATCACTCTTTTATAATAGTGTCCCATTTGATTCTGCTGACTGTAAGACTGTCCGCTGTTTTAAAACTCGTCTTAAACAGTGGTTATTTAATAACTTTTAATGTACTTGTTGATCTTTTTTTTAATGTTATATCTTATAGCTAATATTTTTTAAGGCAGGCTACCTCTTGCTGGGAGCTACAATACTGAACATAGGATTTGCAAGAAAGCGAGTTGTGCTCACAACAGACGGAGGTGAACTTTACAATTGTCTTTGGTTTGTAGCAGATATTCTGCAGGTGGAGGCTACTTCTAACTGAAAGGTGAAATAAGGAACTTAATCAGGAAAAGACAGTCTTGTTAGAATTCTTAAGATTGTCAGTGCAGGACGGGTTTAAACCCTGGGCTAAACATTTGTCACAAATCCTGAAAAAGTGCAGGTACAGGTTGTGTATTTGACCCAGACAGTAAACTGTTTTTTTGGGTTTATCTTTTGTGTGCCTTAAGAGGACATTCCAGACTTTGTCAGGAAGTGCTTACATCATAGCTACTTATCAGCCAATAGCTTTGGTAACAGACCTGAGAACAATAGTATTATAAGCAAGTGTTTTATAGCAAACTCATCAGAACAGCTAATATTTTTTAAGGCAAGCTACCTCTTGCTGGGAGCTACAATACTGAACATAGGATTTGCAAGAAAGCGAGTTGTGCTCACAACAGAGGAAGGTGAACTTTACAATTGTCTTTGGTTTGTAGCAGATATTCTGCAGGTGGAGGCTACTTCTAACTGAAAGGTGAAGTAAGGAACTTAATCAGGAAAACACAGTCTAGTTACAATTCTTAAGATTTTCAGTGCAGGAAGAGTTTAAAGCACAGCTGACTGATTTTGGGGCTGACTGCTTTCAGAAGCACAAACCACCAGGCTGTTTTGGGGCTGTGGAGGTTTACCTGTGTCTGACTTGTATGTCTGGATTTTCTCTGTTTGATTAGAAGGATTTGCTCTGTCAAATTGTTGTGTATGGTATCTTGCTGACAGGAAGGCACTCCTTCATGGCGGTGGGTGGAGCTCTTAGCTGATTGTTTTGTGAGGGCACAATTTGAGGCCAACCCTTTCCCACCCGGAAATAGTTCCTTTATATCTGGGGTTCTGACATCATTTCCTCAAGAGTGCAAGCTGCATATCAATGTCATATCCTCTCATGCACACAGCACTGAAAATATAAGCATACACATTGCATAATATATGTATTCTATATAACAAACCAATCACACGCACACACACAAAAAAAGAGTACATAATCGTGTGGGGAGTAGTGCAATGTAATGGCTGTGGGGCAGCAGTCTTCTGGGAGACTTTCTGGAGGCTGAGATGCTGCCCTATTTGCAGACAACTCTCTGCCCTGAGGGAGGAATTTGCCCGTCTTCAGGCCGCACTGGACAGCAGTAAGGGGAACCTTCCCCCACGCCAGACTGGATGGTAAGAAGGGAACCTCCCCCATCCAGGGAGCACCAGAGCCACCACCACTGCCTCAGAGGTTGCAAAGAAAGCACAGCAGTTGAACCACAGTGGGCTCAGGGAGGGTGAGGATGGTGGAACAGAGGCACACCCAGTCAGTTGTTCCACTCCACAATCCATACACCATTCTGGGGGAGCACAGCTCCCCCATGGATGCACCCACAGAGGAGATTAAGGAGGCTGAGGACACCTGTCACAAGGGAGGCCCACAGGAAGGAGGCAGAGGACACCACAAGGAAAGGGAGCAGGTCCTGGTGGGGGACTCAATTATTAGGGGGATAGAACTGGGGGGAGCAGGAAAAACTGAAGTAAGGTGCCTGCCTGGTGCCATGGCTTGGAGGGACAGGAAACGCATCCTCAGGATCAGGAGAACAGCTGCACGGGAGTCTGAGCTGGACATCATTGTCCACCTAGGGACAAATGACTTGGCTCAACATGAGATTAGAGCAGTGCAGAAGGACTTTGTAGAACTGGGGAAGGGCTTAAGACAAGTAGCACACACAGTATCCTTCTCAGAGGTGCTGCCTGTCAATGGCATGAGTGAGGCGAGGGTACTTTGCACCATGCAGTTTAATGAATGGTTGAAAAAATGGTGTGGAGCATAGGGGTTTGGTTTCATTGGCGACTGGGGTTCCACCTGGAGGGACACCAGCCTATACTAGCAGGATGGTCTGTATCTGTCCAGGAAGGGAACAAGTCTTTTGAGCAATTGGTTTAAATGCTTCATTGGCAAGCTTTTAAACTAGTCAAGGGGGGGGCACCGATAAGCAGCAGCAAAATCCCAGGTCTCCCTACAAAACAGGGTACTAAATGAGAAAAAGACCAAGGTAGAAAGGTCAGTGAGGGATGCTGCAACTGAAGGTAAAGCCATCAAAAAAATGGAAAGCAATGAGTACCAATGCCCATAGTCTGAGTAATAAGCTTCCTGAATTAGTGGTCTTAATGAAGGAGGAACATCTGGATATCGTGGCAGTCACAGAAACATGGTTCACACAAAACCATGACTGGGACGTAAATATACCAGGATATACTATCTACAGGAGGGACAGAGAGGGTAATAGAGGAGGAGGAGTAGCCCTTTACATAGGGGAAAGAATCAAAGCAGCAGAACAAAAGGGAAAACAGGGAGGAGAAGAAGCACTGTGGGTAAATTTGGAGACCGGCAATGGCACCACAATCCGCACAGGGGTTGTATACAGACCCCCTTCTCGGGGGAAGGAAATGATAGAAAGTATACTTAGTAAGGCAGAAAAAGGGGAGATATTGCTGATGGGTGATCTGAATATGCCAGATGTTAATTGGAGTGCAGCTGCAGCAGCCACTTCGAAGAATAGGGTTATTCTAGATGCCCTACCTTAGACAACTAGTATTGGAGCCCACTCGAGAAGGAGCAATCTTAGACCTGGTTCTCTCAAATGGAGATGAAGAGAGGATCACAGATGTAGAAGTGGGTAGCCATCTGGGAACTAGCGACCATCGAACAGTATGGTTCACAATAAACACAGCAATAGAGTCAAGCCATGCAAAGGCAAAGGTACTGGACTTTAAGAGGGCTGACTTTGCCAAAATGGGTGAGTGCCTAAGGAATGCACTAGCAAATGGGCAGGAAGAAGGGGTGGAAGAACAATGGGGAATAATAAAACTGCCATCACAGAGGTACGAGCCTTTGTGTGAAGCAAATAAACAAAACTAAACGATGTAAGAAACCACTATGGTTCTCAAAGGAAGTGGCAGTGAAGGTTCAAGAGAAAAGAAAGCTTCAGGAAGTACAAGGAATCACAGAAGGAGCAGGACATAGAACTGTATCAGTTAAAGCAAAAGAAAGCTGGGAAGGCAATCAGAACAGCAAAGGCCCAAACTGAGGAAAGATAGCCAACTCAGTTAAGAAGGGGCTAAAACCTTTATAGATACATCAGGGAGCGAAGGAAGACCAAGGGAGGGATAGTGAGGCTTAGTAAAGGGGGGGGGGCAGAGGGTGACTGAAAAGGCAGAGATACTAAACAAATATTTTTGCTCAGTATTTACAAAGCAAGAGGGGGAGGTACCTAAAACAAACAGTAGAAACACTCTGGATACAGAAGTTGATACCAGCCCATTTACAGAAGAAAGGGTTCTGAAAGAACTCTTAAAACTGAAGGTGGACAAAGAAATGGGGCCTTATGGGATTCATCCCAGAATTCTAAAAGAACTAAGGGTGGAATTAGTGACACCACTGACTACCCTGTTTAACAAATCATGGGAGGATGGGGTGGTACTTGAGGACTGGAGGAGGGCAGATGTGATTCCCCTTCACAAAAGTAGGAGCAAGGCAGAAGAAGGAAACTACAGACCTGTTAAGTTAACCTCAGTGGTGGGGAAAATGATGGAATCACTTCTGAGGGAAAGAATTGTCGAATATCTAGAGGCTAGAGGGGCACAGGACCCAAGGCAGCATGGATTCACAGCAGGAAGGTCATGCCAGACAAATCTGATAGATTTCTTTGACTGGGTGACCAAAGTAGTAGATCAGGGAGAGGCTGTGGACATGGCCTACCTAGACTTTAGCAAGGCATTTGACACAGTCCCACACAAAATATTAATATACAAGTTAGCTAGCCTGGGAGTGGGTCCCAAGATGACAGCCTGGGTAAAAAAATTGGCTGGAGAATAGGACGCAGAGAGTAATAGTAAATGGAGTCCACTTTGAAGAAAGGGAGTTACTAGTGGGGTACCGCAGGGTTCAGTATTAGGACTGGTCCTCTTCAATGTCTTTATAAGGACATTGCAGAGGACTGGAAAAAAAGTATGTCTCTTTGCAGATGACACAAAGATCTGCAACAGAGTTGATGCACAAGGTGGGGTGGAAAGGATGAAAAGGGACTTGGCAAGGTTAGAGGAATGGTCAAATGTATGGCAGCTTAGATTCAGTGCTAAGAAGTGCAGGTAATGCACCTGGGAAACAAAAACCCAGGGGAAGAGTACACAATAGGGGTAAGATACTAATAACAATGGAAAGGGACCTGGGGTTAGTCATATCAGATGACCTAAAGGTGGGCAAGCAATGTGAGAGGGCAGCAAGGAGGGCTGGGGGGATACTAGGATGCATACGGAGAGGCATCACCAGTAGAAAACAGGAAGTTATTATCCCTCTGTACAGACAGCTGGTCAGACCCCATCTGGAGTACTGTGTGCAGTTCTGGAGACCCAGTCTTCGCAAAGACATAGACAGGATGGAAGCTGTCCAGAAGAGGGCAACTAAAATGTTACAGGGTCTGCACCGGAAGACATATGAAGAGAGATTTAAGAAGCTTAATATGTATAGCCTTGAGAAAAGGAGGGAGAGGAGGGACATGATAGAAACTTTCAAGTACCTCAAGGGAATCAACAAAGTCCAAGAGGGTAGCATCTTTCAAAAAAAGAGGTGTGCAGAACAAGGGGGCACAATTTGAAGATGGGGGGGTGGCTCAGAGGTAATTTAAGGAAGTATTTTTTCACAGAGAGGGTTGTGGATGCATGGAACGGCCTTCCAGAGGAGGTCGTGGAGTCAAAAACAGTGGTGGAATTCAAGCATGCATGGGACAGTTATCAGGCAATTCTAGGGGGTGGGGGTAGAAAGAAGTAGGCTGCTGGTTAACTAGGATCTGCAGCTTATCCAGTAGGCAAGGAAATGGGCTGACTGGGTGGGCCAAGCGGTCCTTATCTGCCATCAAATTCTATGTTTCTATGTTAATGTCATGTTTGTTTTTGCATTGATTGCCTTAATTTATGTTAATGTGTTTTGTACTACTGTAACTTGTCATCTGTGAAAACGGGCATTTTGCTCATCAGATTTACAAGTATAAAAAATAAAAATGAAATGAAAATGGGAGGAGTGGTAGTGATGATCATCAGGCAGGAAAGAGACTGGGCAGTAATCATGTTGGATCACCTAAAGATGGCCAGACAGTATGGCAGGGTAGTTTTGAGGGTAGTAGGATACTGGGGAGCATAGGGAGGATTATCACCAGCAGAAAGAGGGAGTTGGTATTGCCTCTGTGTTGATTGCTAGTAAGACCCCATCTAGAGTGCTGTGCCCAGTTCTGGAGACCACATCTCTGGAAGGACATAGAGTGGAGATGGTCTAAAAGAGGGCAGCTAAAATGGTGCAGGAGGTGTATTCAAAACCCTATGAACATACGAAATGCCAGGAGAAACAGGCCTCATGGTCCATCAGGTCTGCTCAATTGTGCAGCTAGTACCTTAACTGCCCTACCCTCCCCTTCTCATAAACACCCCCCACTCTGTCCCACCCTCTCTTTAATCCTCCCACCATTCTACATGATACCACCTTCTCAGGCAGAGTGTTCCGCTTATCTACCACACATTCCATGAAAATGTGTCTCCTGATTTCCCTCCTGAATCTCCCCCCCTCCAGTCTCAGCCAATGCCCTTGGGTCCTTTCCCCTTCTGATCTGAAGTATCCCTGCTGTATTAATTCTATTAATACCCTTTAGGTACTATGTGATCCTGTGTGATCCTGAGCAAGTTACTTAACTTTCTTGTGCTCCCAGGCATACCTCTCAACCTCTTTCCTCATGAATCAGGGATAAGGCTTAAAAAAATCAGGGACAAATACCCAAAGTCAGGGACACATCTTAAAAATCGGTACTACTCTCACAGAAAGCTGTTAGAATAAAGGGATGTATGTTAAGATGCATTTTCTGAAGAACAAGTCTATAACTTTAATGTTTGACATTATTTTGTGATTTTTATCCCCACTGTTCTGTCACAGAAACACAAATTTTTCGAGGGACAGAGGAAAATTTTGAGTCAAAATCAAGGACGTCCCTGAAAATCAGGGACATTTGAGAGGTATGCTCCCAGGTCACACTTGTAAACAAGCTTTCAGCTTAGTGTGTCTCTCCCAGTTATACAAACAAACAAAAAAAACTTAAAGGTTTCGATCATATCCCTCCCCTCTTCCAGGGAATACATTTGCAGCTGTCCAAGCCTCTCCTTGTAGGATTTTCCCTCAAAGCCCTGTATCATCTTCATTGCCCTACACTGCACCCCCTCCAGCAATCTGATGTCCTTCTTCAGGGATGGACACCAGTACTGCATGTAGTTTTCCAGGTGTGGCCTGACCAGTAACATTTACAGGGGCAGGATCACTTCTCTGTGCCTGGAGGAGATTCCGCTCGCTATGCACTCCAGGATCTTGTTTACCTTTGCAGCCGCCTTCCTGCACTGGGCTGAGTAGTTCATACTCCCCATTATTAGTACCCCTAGATCCTTCTCCTCCACTGTGCTTTCCAACTGTACCCCTCCCAACCGATATTTCCTTTCCGGGTTCCTTACTCCGAAGTGCAATACCTTGCACTTCTTGGCATTGAACCCCAACTGACATGCCTTCGACCATTCCTGTAGTTTGGCTGGGTCTTCCTGCAGCCTAGTCCACCCCTCTATATCATCTACCACTGCACCAATCTTAGTATTGTCAGTGAACAGACTGATCCTACTCCAGATCTCATTTGAGATATCGGCTATGAATATCCCAAGCATCACCCATGATGAGAGTCCCACCACCACCACCCCCCTTTGCTGCCTACCCCACAGCCAGTTGGTGATCCAGTTGACCATTGTTGTCCCCACCCCAATGTATTTCAGTTTCTCCTCCCAACCTCCCATGTGGCACAGAGTCAAAGGCCTTGCTGAAGTCCAAATATAGGACATCCACTGCATGGCCCTTTTCTAGTTCCCTAGTAACCCAGTCATAGTGCTCGACTAGGTTTGTCTGGCAGGATCTGCCTGATACAAAACCATGTTTATGGCTGTCTTGGAGCCCATTGTCTTCCAGAAAGGTCACCAGTCTCTCTTTTAGGATTGACTTCATGAGTTTCTCCACAATTGAAGTGAGACTCACTGGTCTGTAGTTGCTTGGATCATCCTTCAGGCCACTTTTATGAATGAGCACCACATGGGAGAGAGGAGAGACTTGAGGACCTAATTATGTACAGGCTTGTAGAGAGGAGGGAGAGAGGGGATATGATAGAGACCCTTAAATATTTCATGGGGGTAAATAAGGTACAGGAGCATAGATTTTTTTTTTCAGGAAAAAAAGGAACTCAATGACAAAGTATGATAAGCTGGAAAGGAGTAGATTTAAGGGAGATATGGTGATGTACTTCTTCACAGAAGGAGTGGTGGATTCCTGGAACACTCTTCCAGCAGAGGTGGTGGAGGTAAAAACAGTAGGGGTTCAAGAATGCATGGGATAGGCATAAGGGAGTCTTAAGAAAGGGGAATGAGGTGTGGGTGAATGGGCTGTGGATCAAGTAGGATCTGTGGTGATATGACAGGCAGGAAAAATTGGTCAAACTATGTGTCCCAGGTGGTTCTTATCTTCCAGCAAATTCTGTTTCTGTGTTTCTGTGAGGATTCTGTACCTTAGGAGGATATATTTTAAAGAAATGGGTGACTTCCTCAGATACTGCCTAGCAGGTGAGGATTTCCAGATAGGGGTAGAGGAACAATGGAGAAAATTAAGAGAACACGTAGTAAAGGCAACCATCCTCTGAGTGGAAGAAGTGAGCTAAAGCAAGAGGAAAAAAGCCCATTATGGTACACTAGGAAAGTGAAGTAAAATGGGCATTCAGAATGTACAAAGAAATACAGAGGGAGGAGGACAAAGATGTTTACCAGGTAAAACAGAGGGAAATGAGTAAATGAGTGAGGGAGCAAAGGTGCAGACAGAGGAAGGAACAGGCAAAGGGGTAGAAAAAGGGGACAAGACTTTCTTCAGAGCAGAGAAGGGGGAGGCAAGGAGAGGGATAGTGAGAATAAGGAGGGCAGTGGGGGGGGGTACTGTGCAGAGCAGGATTAGGAAAAAGCAGACATCCTGAGCAGGTACTTTTGCTCAGTTTTCACAGTTGAGAGTGAGTGGGACTAACCACCAAGGAGCAGCAGTAACACTGAGAGGGGTGGTGGTGGACACTAGTTAATTTTCTGAGGAAAGAGTCCTGAAAGGACTTTGAAATCTGAAAGCAGATAAGACCATTGGACTGGATGGGATGTATCCAAGGGTGCTAAAGGAACTCGAGGAGGTGCTTGCTATACCACTGATGGCCTTTTTCAACAAATCACTGTACACGTGCTGGCCCGCCGGCACAGTGGTCAGGGCTTTAGCCGGCGACACCAACATCTCGGGTTCGGGAATGGATCTGAGAGTTGGAGGGCTGGCTGGTGGGAGAAGGAGTGAGTGTCCCAGGGACTGCTGTCCTTCTGGGGGAGGTGGTTGAGTGCCTGATGTACGACTGACCTCTGGCAGAGGTGGACGGGGACCTGCTGCCGGTGCCTTCACCAAAACAGAGAGAAAGAAAAAACCATTATGGCTCTTAAAAGATGTGGCCAGGAATGTAAGGGAGAAAAGGCTAGCTGTCAGGAGTTACAAGGAAGCACAGAGGGGGGAAGACAGGGAACTGTATCTGGAAAAGCAGAGGTAGGAGGGGAAAGCAGTCAGGAGTGCAGAGGTGCAAATGGAGGAAAAACTAGACCAGGAAATGAACAAAGGAGACAAGACCTTTTTCTGGTACGTTAATGAAAGAAAGAAGACCAGGAATGGGATTGTGAGGTTAAAAAGGGAGGGAAAGGTGTGTGCGGAGGGGGACTTAGAAAAAGCAACAATCCTGACTAAATATTTTTGTTCAGTATTCACAGAAGAAAGGGAAGGAGAAGGACCACTATTAGGTGATAGGAGCACCAATGAAAAAGAGGTGGATACATGCCAGTTTACAGAGGAAAGAGTCCTAAAGGAATTCGAGAATCTGAAAATGGGACAAGGCTATGGGGCCGGATGGGATACATCCCAGAATATTAAAAGAACTTGAGACGTGCTGGCAGCACCACTAACAACCCTGTTCAACAAATCAATAGAGACTGGTGGTTCCAGGTGACTAGAGGAGAGCAAATGTAGTCTCTCTCCACAAAAGAGGGAACGGGGCGTAGCTGGCAATGATAGGCCAAGTCAGTCAGACCTCGATTGTGGGGAAATTAATAGAGTCACTGCTGAAGGAAAGGATTGTGTTATTTCTTGAATCCAGCAGAGCACAAGATCCAAGGCAGCATGGATTCACAGTGGGAAGGTCTTGTCAAACAATCTGATAGATTTAGATTTCTTTGACTGGGTGAACAAAGAAGTAGATCAAGGAGGGGCGGTGGAGGTGGCCTATCTAGATTTCAGCAAAGCCTTCAACATATCCCAAGTCCCATATAGGAGGTTGGTAAATAAGTTGGGCAGCCTGGGAGTGGTCCCCAAGGAGGTACACTGGGTCAGAAACTGGTTGAATGGTGACAGGACACAGAGGATGGTGGTAAATGGTGTTCAATCCAAGCAGAAGGGGGTGACCAGCAGGGTGCTACTGAGATCCATGCCGGGGCCAGTCCTCTTTAATGTCTTCATAAGCAACATTACAGAGGGGCTGGAGGGGAAGATGTATAGGATTATTACCTCTCCGGTTCTTGTTGGTCAGAGGCTAACCGAAGAGACTATGGACGAATGGCATCAGTGCGTAATAAACTGGTTCATTACACAAAATCAGAACAGAGTAGTTGTTGATCACCGATGCTGCCCACCTTTGCCTGGCAGCCACTAGCCCCATCTATTTCAGTCTCTGGTACTTACTTACCTGTCCTCATGGGGTCCACAGAGCCTTCACCCCATGATGGACTCCATCGGGGAGCCTGTCAGTAGCTGTGACCCCTTCCAGTCCACAAAGTGTGGAGGGCAGTGGCTAGTCAGAGTAGTGGGGCCTGAGTATGCCAGCGTCTCACTGCCACCTTTTGGGTTTCATGTCTTAATTTTTCTACCCGGCTTCAAGGATGAAGTAATGCAGGCTTTATGGTGTGCGTGCGCATGCAGTTGCATGGGTGCGCTGTGGAGCCAATCTGTGTATTTTCTCCGTCAAGCTCCTCTGTCTGCACCACCAGCTGTTGTCACCCAGGTGGCAGTATTGCTGCGGAGAATGCCACCCTCTTGACCGGCCCTTAACATCACAGACTTATTTCCAAACCAGAGCCGTTGCATAGTGCGTTTAATTCAGGGTTGTTGCACAGTGCATTTAATTTTTTGTAACTGTACCGCTTGTAGTTACTGGGTTTAGTATGTTTTTTGTCTCTCATGTATTGGTTCTTTTGTATATAACAATCCAACTATGGATGGTCTCCCATCCACAGTTACTGTCGGTCCCCCACACAGGGGCCTCTGGTGTCAGCTTTCCCACAGCCTGCCTTTAGTGCCTTCATTGATGGTCTCCTTGGTCCCTCCATGTGGATTCCACTGCTTTGATGAAAAGTTTAAGTTCTAGGGACATGGATATGTTGTTCATCCACACTGTCTGGCAGGTATCCTTGCCGCTTTAAATCTTGCTGGAAGGTCTTCAAGCTGGCTCCTCCCACCCACCTGGGTGGTAAAACTCTCGGCTCCGCCCCATGACACCAGATCTTCCTTACTGGTTGGAAGCTCAGGTTCCCTCCTTAACGCTCCGCGTTTAAGACTGGTTCCTAACTCTTTGGTTTTCCGAAATCAAACTTTAAGGTTTTCTTGACTTTGGTCAACTATTTTCCTCGCGGCTGCGATGGACAAATCGCCTAAAGGTTTTTGGAAATGCCCATGTAGGCAGAAGATGTCTCGGACGGATCCACACTCCACGTGCGTCTACTGCTTGGGCCTTGAGCACGACCCGCAGGCTTACGACCTGTGCTCTTCTTTCTCAGCCTACGTCCTGGAAGACCATGCTGCCCATCCGCAACTTGAGCGACCTGAAAAGCGTTACCCTCCGGTTAAGTTGAAAGAGGCCCGGTTGGTGGTTTCCACGGCGGCAGGCTCGGTGGATCAGCTAGAGCAGATGATCGTCCTCGAAGAGGAGGTGGCATGGACCGCACCTTCCTCGGCCGCTGCATTTATTCCGCTCTCCCTGGGATCCTCATATTCTGCTTCCTTTAAGGAGCTTTGTCTGTCTTTCTCCACCAAGGGAGAGGGACCTTCATCTTCTGGACCTTCCTCTCGGTCCAAAAAGAAGAAGGACAAGGGTAAGTCTGACCGTCAACGCTCTTGGGAGCGGGAGAGGTCCCCCTCCCCGAGTAGTCGACCATTGACTTTGGTCGATACTTCGGCTTTGCCACTGGTTTCACGGTGTCCCCGTCAGGTCAGTTGACCGAAACTCCCGTCGACGCAGTCGAGATCTTTCTCGACCCGTTGGACGGGTTGTCGACCGGCGAAGTTGAAAATCCTCTCTTCCCGGTTCCCTCGGTGGTGGTTGAGGATCCCAAGGGCTTGCCAGTGCTTCCGATTCTGGAGCCCTTGGGTTTTCCTTCCGAGCCGAAGGGAGGGTGGGTTTCCCACCGCTCCTTCCCTGCACCCTCCTTGGGGAAAGCCGAGGTTCTCGGTCTCGGACTTCTTCGCGGTTCAGCCGATCCCACCGCCTTAGGCGGTCTCGGCACTGTGGCAAGTGGTGTCGCCTCTCGTCCTCTTCCTTGGACGAGGTGAGGCTTCAACGCAAGTTGTGTCGATGATACGAGGACCACATGTGGCAACAGCTTCTGCTGGCCAGGAACAAGCTGACGATGTTGCCTTCCCTGGCCATTAAGTGGCTGTCACCGGAGCGGCCGAAGCAACCCCTCACTTTAACTGAGGCGCCTGTTTCCAGGCCTGTTGCTCAGTCGAAACCAGCTGCTCCACCGATTATGGTGGAACCTCCACCTCCACAGCCGTTGTTTGGGGCTCCGACCAAGAACTCTCGGTCGGCTCAGGGTTTACCCCATAGGCTGTCGGTCACCCTTACTCCCAATCGCCCTCAGCAGGTGGAGGGTGGCTCAGGCCCGAGGCAGCTCTTTGCGGACTCTTCTGAGTCCGACAACGATTCCTCCCTTTTCTCCAGGCAAGTAGACTTGGAGTCTTCTGGAGGTCAGTCACTGGACGATGGCCCTTCATCCTTCCTGGGTTTGCTTAGGCTCATCTCAGAGTCCACCGGGATGGAGCTTCAGCCCGTATCCAAGCGGGCCAAGTATCCCCTCACGGAGATATTGGACTGGGGGGATTCCCCAACGGAGGCCTTTCCTGTGGCCGAGGCCATTGTGGGCCCGGCCTTGGAGCTCTGGCAGCGTCCTGCTTCCTGCCCTGCACCTTCGGCCAGGATGGCAAGGAAGTACACCGTCCCTACCGGTTCTCTGTCCAGTTTCTTGGAACACCCCTCAGCCGAGGGGTTAGTTACCGACAGTGTCTTCCGGCGTGCTGGAAATGCCAGGGACATGGACAAACCTCCCGACAAGGAGTCCAAGAAGTTGGACTACGCCGGGAAAAAAGTCTACGCTGCGTCCTCCCTTGGCCTTCATCAAGCTAGCTCGGCCGTACTGATAGCACATTTTTCTTACGCCCTGTTGGGCTCTCTGGACGAGGTAGTCCCTCATCTCCTGGCTGACCTGCAGACCACGGTTAAGCAGGTGCGGGACTAGGGCAGGGCAGTGGCCAAGCAGCAACTTCAGACTGCTTTGGACATCAGTGACTCATGTGCCAGGTCAGTAGCGGCTGCAGTGGCTATGCGCAATTGAGCATGGCTGAGGATATCCACCTTTACAGTGGATGCCCAGCACAAATTGGTGGATGTCCCCTTCCTGGGGACTGACCTCTTCAGCCCTGGAATGGAAGGCCACCTCCAGAGGATCGAAAAGTTCATTGCTACTTTGGACAAAGGTCTCATCCGCCCAGAGGGACAAGGGCCGCAGACCGCAACCAAAGCCCTTTCGTCTGTCTCCGCCCGCGGCACATCTGGCCCAGCTGCATCAGGGCCAGCAGGCTTGCGCATGGCATCCTCCTCCAGGAAGCAAGGAGGTAAAGGCCCAGGAGGTCCCTCGGCCGGTCCCTCCTCCAAGCCTGCTCAGTGACGGGTTGAGGGGTGTCGCCCCCAACCTCGTCACCTCACCCCAGGTTCTCCCCGTGGGGGGACGGCTCCACTACTTCCTTTCTGCTATAACCACAGACCGGTAGGTGTTGGAAGTGGTAGGAAAGGGCCTGTCTCTGGAGTTCGAGCAGGCCCCACTCTTCTGAGCCGTCACCCCCAGGGGGGCCTCGGGGTCCGCAGCCTCGCAGTCAGCTCGCCGAGCCGACTTCGCTCTGCTCCTCGAGAAAGAGGTGATCAGAGAGGTGGCGGACCCTCCCTCAGACCTGGGGTTTTTGTCCAGGTACTTCCTGGTCCCAAAACAGATGGGGGGCTGGCGCCCCATTCTCGATCTGCACAACCTAAACAAGTTCCTAAGGTCTCGGACCTTCAGGATTGTTACTCTGGCTCAGATAATACCATCCTTGGAATGCGGCGTGTGGTTCTGCTCTCTGGACCTGCAGGACATGTTTTTTCACGTCCCTATCCGTCCGTCTCATCAGAGATTCCTTCGCTTTCGAGCAGAAGGATCCCTTTTCGAGTTCTGATCCATGCCCTTCGGCCTGTCTCTTGCACCCAGGGTCTTCACCAAATGCATGGCAGTGGTGACAGCATTCCTGCGGCGCCGAGGGGTCCAGGTGTACCCTTACCCGGATGATTGGCTGATAACAGGCCCCTTCAGACAGGAGGTGGTGCGATCCAGAGATCTGGCCCCTCCAGGTTTGCTCTCAAGTCAGCCTCCTCATCAACAAGGCCAAGTCGGAACTCGAACCGAAGCAGGTGATTTTCTTCATCGGGGCAGAGCTCGACTCTCTTCGAGCCAGAGCACGGCTCCTGGTGGACAGGGCTGAGGTTCTTTCCTCCTTTGCCCAATCATTTCTGGTTGGGCAATCACGCCCTGCCCAGGACTTCCTGTGCCTCCTGGGTCTCATGGCGGCCTGCACCAGCGTGGTCCGTTGGGCCTGCTGGAACATGCGCCCCCTTCAATGGGGACTGGCCAGCCAGTGGTCTCAACACTGCGATCCATTGGACCATCTAGTGACGGTGACCCAGGGGATGTGGAATGCTCTCCAGTGGTGGATCGTTCCAGCTCATCTGCAGGAGGGCATCCCGTTTGTCCGTCCTGAACTGACGGTCTCTCTATCGACCGACGCCTCTCTGATGGGTTGGGGTGCCCATCTGGGGTAGCACAGAGTGCATGGCCTCTGGTCCCCTCGGGAGTCCCGATGCAATATCAACCTGCTGGAGTTCCGAGCAGTTCGCCTAGCTCTCACCACCTTTGCTCCGTTTCTACAGGGTCAAGTGGTTCAGGTCCAGACTGACAATACCACGACCATGTACTATCTAAACCACCAGGGCGGGACTTGCCCCATGCCTCTGTGCAAGGAAGCTCTTCGCATTTGGTCACTTGTGCGCAGCCTGGAGGCGGATCTACTAGCCATTCATGTGGCAGGAGCCTCCAACACCTTGGCTGATACCCTAAGCTGGATAGGGGCTGTATCCCACGAGTGGTCTCTCCTGCCAGAGGTAGTACAAGATCTGTTCTTCCATTGGGGCATACCTCAGGTGGATCTGTTCACTTCAAGGGAGAACACGAAGCTGAGGCTGTTCCATGCCCGCCCCCCCTTGGCAGGGCTCGCTACAGGGGGATGCCTTCTCGAGGCCGTGGACCCTGGGCCTCTTCTACGCCTTTCCTCCATTTCCCTTGATCCACAAGGTGCTTCTCAAGGTGAGGAATGACAAGGCGCAGGTGATTCTGGTAGCCCCAGAATGGCCCCACTAATGCTGGTATCCAGATCTCCTCAGCCTCGGCTCCAGGCTCCCGAGGCAGCTTCCAGCTCGGCCGGACCTGCTTTCAGTCACTCGGGAAGGTGTTCCATCCGGACCTTCAATCCCTGCACCTGATGGCCTGGTTCCTGAGCGGCTAGAGTTCTAGGCCTTAGGTCTTTCCGACGAGGTCCTCAATGTAGTCGAGGCGTCCCATAAGGAGTCAACCAGGAAATGCTATGCCTTCAAATGGAAGAGGTTTTCCATTTGGTGTCAGGGCAAGGGCCTGGACCCTTTCTCCTGTTCCTTGGCAAGCATCTTGTACTATTTATGGTCCCTTTCTCAGCAAGAGCTTAGGTCAGTGACCCTAAGGGTGCACCTGGAAGCCATCTCTGCTTACCGGGCGTGGGCCGGGAAGCAGTCGATGGCACAGGAGAAGGTGGTCTGGCACTTTTTCAAAGGCCTTGATCACATTTCCCCTCTGGTGCAAGAACCTCCACCTCTGTGGGATCTACTGCTGGTACTGGCAAAGCTCATGGGCAAGCCATTTGAACCAATGCACAGGTGTGATTTCTCTCACCTGTCATGGAAGACCGCCTTCTTGGTGGCTATTACGTCAGCCAGAAGGATGGGAGAGGATCCAGGCGCTTTCCATCGAGTCTCCTTACCTGGTCTTCCATAGGGACAAGGTTGTCCTGCACCCCCACCCGAAATTCCTTCCGAAGGTGGTGTCGGAGGTTCACCTTAACCAGGTGTTAACTCTGCCGGTGTTCTACCCCAATCACACCTCGGAGGTCGAATATAGGCTCCATACTCTGGTCCCTAGAAGGGCACTCGCTTACTATAAGGAGTGCACGGCTGCAATTCGGGGAGAGGTTCACCAGCTGGGGGTTGTCATCTCTGATGACCTCAAGGTAGGGAAACAGTGTGACAAGGCATCAGGTAAAGCAAATAGGATGCTGGGATGTATAGGCAGGGGCATCACCAGCAGGAAAAGGGAGGTCATAATTCCGCTATACAAGACACTAGTGAGGCCCCACCTGGAGTACAGTGTACAGTTCTGGAGACCATGCCTACGTAAGGACATAGACAGGGTAGAGAAGGTTCAGAGGAGGGCAACAAAGATGGTGCATGGGTTGCATCACAAATCCTATGAAGACAGGTTGAAGGAACTGAACATGTACTCCCTGGAGGAGAGGAGGGAGAGAGGGGATATGATAGAGACATACAAGTATCTTACAGGGAGGAACAGGGTGCAGGAAAACACTATTTTAAGCGAAAAGATGTTTCAGGACTAGAGGCATGGGATGAAGTTGGAGGGAGGACGATTCAGAGGAAACATGAGAAAGAATTTCTTCACAGAACGGGTGGTGGACAAGTGGAACACCCTGCCAGAGGAAGTGGTGGGGCTGAAACAATCACAGGATTTAAGAATGCATGGGATAGACATAAAGGAATTCTAGAGGTCAGGGGTAAGGGGAAATAGACTTCTAGGAAAACAAACTGAACTTACAAGCTCAAATGGGTAGACTAGGTGGGCCATAGGCCCTTATCTGCCGACACTGTCTATGTATCTATGTATCTATGTAGCTGTTTGTCACCTATGCTGAAGCCGCACCTGGCAGACCTGCAGCCAAGCGGACGATAAGCAGGTGGTCACCTCCTGCATAGATCTCTGCTATAAGTTGGAGGGCATGGAGCCTCCCAGAGGGATAAGAGCTCATTCTACCCACCATACTGCTGCATCGGTGGCTGCTTCCAGGGATGTCCCTATCCAGGAAATATGCAGGGCTGCTACCTGTAAGTCAGCACACACCTTTATCACCCACTATCACATCTACCTTGAGTCACACTGGGATGCTGTTTTTTGGGCCTCGGTTCTCCAGTCTGTCTTTCCCAAGTAAGTATCGGGGGTGTGCGTCTTGCCTCCCTCCTCCAGGAGAACTGCTAGGAGTCTGCCAATAAGTGTGGATGAACAACATGTCCGTGTCCCTAGAAATACAGGTTACTCACCTGTAACAGGAGTTCTAGGAATGGTATATGTTGTTCATCCACATGACTCACCCGACCTCCCCGGCTGCGACGCACAACCTGAGCTTCCAGCGGGCCAGATCTGGTGTTATGGGGCAGAGCCAAGAGTTTTACCACCCGGGTGGGTGGGAGGAGCCAGCTTGAAGACCTTCCGGCAAGATTAAAGCGGCAAGGATACCTGCCAGTAAGTGTGGATGAACAACATATACCATTCCTAGAACTCCTGTTACAGGTGAGTAACCTGTATTTCCAGCCAGTCGTTCGGACTGTTCTTTGGGATACAAAGGTCAGTTTCTGGCTTTTAGCCTGGCCTCTATTTCTTTGGGACTCATGCCTCCTTCCACAGAGTCATGGGCCGCTTTTACAAGCAATAAAATGGGCAGACTGGATGGGCCTGGCGGTTCTTATCTGCCGATTAATTTCTGTGTATCAAAGCCCTACACGGAATCTTACCTAGGTACCGGGAGTCAGTGTTCCCTATACCCCGGGATATGAAGATGGACTCTGGGCAGAAATGTCTGACAACACTTCTTGTACTATAGCAACACATTCCAAGTATTTATGTATTTATTAAACTCTAGGATTACAAATACCTTTGAGCAAGAACTGTTCATTTACAAAGGTTCCATGTCAAAGAATGGAAGATTAACATACGAATACAAGTAAACATTAATACAGAGCCTCAAAAAACAAAATACTGTATTTCAAGCGGAGAGACAGCAAAAGGATAGTAAGGCCAGATGAACAACCAGTAGGAGTGGGGACCAATCAGTAGAGATGGGTTATGCGCATTAGATATACAAACAAGCCTTATTGGCTAAAATGCTAGGTGGCTGCTCAGTATCAAAGATATACATGTGTAGTAAGGGCAACTAATATTGTGAATGCAAAGGGTTCTCACAAATCGTAGAAAACAAGTGTGGTGTGACATAAATCCACATGATGGCAGTGTAGGCATACATTAGACTTCTCAGAAGATCAGACTATGTGTTAGAATCAGAACACAGTAATACATTATTTGTACATTGCATATATCTTTTTAATGTATCATAACAATAATCTTATAGATTGTCCCTGATACCTTACTCTTACAGTATATGGTAGTTACCTATGCCCTAATAGATAAGTAATGATTACAGTATAGCTCATATTGGAGCCATGATTAGACAATACTATGGATACTGTCAGGGGTGCACTGTAGGTTTCTAATGTACGTCAGGGGACCAGGCCTAACAAAGGTGTGCCTCTTTGTAGATGATACTAAGATCTGCAACAGGGCTGACACATCGGGGGGGGGAATTAGGAGGACCTAAACATGCTTGAGTAGTGGTCAAGAGTGTAGCAGCTAGGGTTCAATGCAAAGAAAAGCAAAATCATGCATCTGGGACACAGAAATGCAAGGGAGGAGTACAAGATGGGGAGAGGTACTAATGGCCACCAATCAAGAAAGGGACCTGTCGGTAATCATATCTGATGACCTAAAGGTAACCAAACAATGTGAGAAGGCTGTGGGGAGAGCTAGTGGGTTGCTAGGGTGCATAGGGAGAGGTATCACCAGCCGAAAAAAGGAGGTAGTTATGCCACTGTACAGAACACTAGTGAGACTTCATCTAGAGTACTGTGTCCAGTTTTGGATGCTGCATCTCTGGAAGGACATAAACAAAATAAAGGCAGCCCAAAGAAGGGCTACAAAAGTGATGCAAGGACTGCACCAAAAGTCATATGAGGAAAGACTAGAGGACATCAATATATGTTCCCTGGAGGGGAGAGAGAGGGGGAGAGAGAGAGTGTGTGAGAGAAAGGGGGTATGATCAAGACATTCAAGTATCTCAGGGGTATAAACAAGGTACAGGATGGTAGCATCATTCAGAAAAGAAGGTGTACAAGAACAATGGGGCATGATATGAGGCTAGCGGGGGGGTAGGCTCGGACAAAATGAGGAAGTACTTTTTCACAGAAAGAGTAGTGGATGCTTGGAACAGCCTCCCTGTGGAGGTTGTGGGAGGCTTAAACAGTAGGGGGATTCAAGAATGCATGGGATAGACATAAGAGTACTCTGGCAGTAGGGAAGAGAGGGTAAGCTGCAGATCAGCCAGGGTCTGTAGTGTTGCATTAGGTGGGAAAAAGGGGCAGACTAAGTGGGCCTCACGATCCTTATCTGCCGTCACCTTCTATGTTTCTGTTATTTGCCAATGAAGAACATTTCAGTAGGGAGTGATATCCTGACACAAGCTTGTTTTCTTTGTAGCTTGCATTGTTACACTGTCATGTCGCAGCCATGGAAATAATGTTCACCTTTTCCAGTTGATAGAATTCTATTGGCAAGTTCAGACACACAAACTGGCCTCTCTACTGTGCTCCTGGCCACTGCATTCTCACTATCAAATAACCTCCAGAAAACAGAAAAAACAATATTAAGAATACAGTTCAAGCAGGAACAGTGATTATAATATTTACAATGTACATAACATCATCGCTGAACATGAGACATGTACATAACGGTTATTTTACTATAGGTCATTATATGCAATCATTCAGATAACATTCTTGCGATCTAATTCATCATCATGCTCATGTGGTTTTAGACAATTCAGAGATCCACCCTACTTCTTTCTGCAACAGATTCTATCTCTACCCCAGGGATGAGGCATAATGTGTTCCACAGATAGGCCATACATGTCTCGAGGATTCATACTGTGGGTCACTTTGAAGTGTGCACCTAGTGGGGTATCTTCTCTCTCCCTTACAATGTCTTGGACATGTTCATGCAGACGTCTTTTGAATGACCACACATTATGACCAAGTAAGTCTTATTGTAGGTACAGACTGTCTGTTGCCATCCAGAGCTCTATCGTTAGTATTATAGACTATGAACTCATTATCTATGGCTCTGCCATCACCACCTCGCTCAAACGTGTTTCTACCTCCCTGAATAATGCCTGTTGACTTGCCATTGGAGCACACCATTTAACCCACACCTGCAACCTCTACTCCCAAGCTGAATGGCTGCAACTAAACAACTGAATAAAGTATCAAACCTGCATTGCAACAAAGAAAATAATGATGGACATTGCTCCTCCAGGGGTCAGTTCCCTCCTCAAACCCAGAGTGAACAATTGCAACACCAGGAGTTCAAAACCCCTAATCCTGCAAATTCCTTTCTGTCTCACAACTCAAGGCCAAAGGTCCTTTGTCTTTAGGGCCCCTAGCTGGCTAAACAGTCTCACAACTGACATCTGTAACTCTCCTACACAATGGGCACTTTCAAGAATAAGCTCCGCCTCTCATTAGCAGGCTCAAGTACCTGTGAATGCCCTGTTTAATGCACCTCTGCCCAAGCCTCTACTGTCTACAGTGGACAACCTACGGAGCACTTCATTCCTACCTTGCCCAACTTTTGCTCTTACCCCTGCTCTGTCATAACAAAAGCCCTTTTGCTGCCTTTCTTTGTCCCCCCTCCTTTCCTAGCGCCTCTTCACACTAACTTTTTCATTCTTTGTTACCTACATCTTCCCATTGTGTCACCTACATCTTCCCATTTGTGCTTCTTGTAAAGTCCTTGTAATATCATGTTATGATGATTATGTTGCTGTTTGTTTTATAATGTATGTAACCTGTATGACCTGTATGCCTGTACCTACTGACATGAAACTTTTGTAAAAGAGCTTTGGCTCAAAGGTATTTGTAATCCTAGAATCAAATAAACAGACAAGAACATACACCACAAATGTGGTATTGCAATAAATGAATTCCTTGAGTTTGTACTGTTCTTTGGTAGTTGGATGTTCAAAAGTCTTAACACATCTACAGAATTTGCACGCATTGCAGTCTTACAGGTCATGAACTCATTGGGGAGGGGCCAACCAGTTTCTCTGTATTTCACTCTTTGATGGCTGAAGTCTACTGTATACGAGCCTATCGGGGACATTTTGTGCTTGTCTAAAGGTAAAGCATGGTTTAGTAACAAGTTCCTTTTTGACTTCCTGATCAGCCATAGGAACATCCCAGTACTTGGGGATTATTATGGCCACTTGTCCAGTGACTAAGTAAGGGAAGATGTTACTGCTTCACTTTTTGATGGTTCTCTGGATCTAGTACACAACAAATCCCTCCTGTTCTGCTTTTCAGCTTTCTCCCTTGGCTGTTTCAGAAGTCTCTTGTCGTAACCCCTCTTCACGAATCTATCTTCTAAATCATCTGCTTGTTTCAAAAGTGTCATCTGTACTACTGTTCCTGAGAATATGGGATACATTCTTTCAAAGCATGAAGGTGTGTGTTACTAGCCAGCAGCAGGGAATTTACTGTTTAGGCTTCCTATAGTTTCTCATGTTAACAATTTTACCTGGTGTCCCTTCTAGTGTGATGTCAAGGAAGTTGATATCTCCGGTCTCAGTCCGAGAAGTAAATTTCAAGTTCACAGTATTCGTGCTAAGCCACTCACCAAATAATACAGCCACTTCAGACATGCCCCTCCATACGCAGACAGTGTTGCCTATATAACGGTACCACAAGATGACATTGTCTACGTTTGGGAACCGTTCACAGTAAATGGTATCCATCTCTCAAAGCCACATAAATAAGTTTGCATATGATGGGGGCATATAGGTCACCATTACAGTACGAGTATTTGTAGATAGTTATCATTGGAGAACTCGAACACATTTGATGCAGTATAAAGTTAATAGCTTTCCAATAGGAAAGTAGTAGGTGTGAATTGACTGCTGTGTTGCAGGTAATATTTGCAGGCATTGATACCTTTGCTGCTGTGTTCAGCTGATGAATACAGTGTCTCCACATCAATTAACAGCCAGACAAAACTGCTCTACTTACTGTCCCCTGCTTATTGTATTGTTCTGTCCCTCTCTAAACTGTTATTTTATATTTTTCTGGCTTCTCAACTGACACTGCTTTTGCACCAAGCTATGTGACACATTTTATTGTTGTTTCCCCTGATGCTAAACCCTTTGAAAATATGCACTGCCTAAAGGATTTATGTGTAATAAAAACTAAACTAAAACTAAATTATCCTCCCAGAGAAATTCTTCAAATTTTGCCAATAGGTCTCTGAGTTGGGATCTCAATACAGTATATAACTCAGTTTGCAGATTTGCCACTAGAATAGGTGTATTGGTTCACTGATGTGCTCTCTATAGGGAATTTGGTTTGTATCATTAAATGATTATTTGGGTTATAAAGCTTCACTTGTGTTGTGTAAGATTGCATAGGGAACGATGCCTCATTCTGTATTGGAACTTTTTGCCAGAAGTATTAGCATATTTTTCACCAGAAAGCAAATAAGATTTGCCTTCTCAGTTCCTCTGTATGTATCTTCCTTTGGCCAAAAAGCTTTCAAATGCAGGGCTATTAGTTTTTTTTTTTTTATAATTTGCCTGAATCTGTATTAGGGTGGGTTAAATTGACTGTATTGAAAACCTGAGTAAATGATATGCCATCTACAGGTCAAAACTGCTTGTGTTTTAAGCAAGGCTGTACATTTGTGCATTCTGTGCTTTATTGTTATTGATATATATTGTTAACTGTGCAAAATGGCAGTTTTGCTAATCGGCTTACCAGTTAAAGCAATAAAAATGAATGAAATGAAAATTAAATTAACCACCTCCTTTTGCAAAAAGACATTGACACATTTAGATGAATTATCCATAAGAGATCCTACTGCAGAGACAGTGGTGGACACATCAAGTTTTTATGGACCTTTGAAAGCCCCACAAAGCCCGTAACCAAAACAAAACAAAAAAGGGCATAATGGGATTAGTGGTTTACACATATTTAAAGTCCCCTTCAGTAATGTAACTTTGCTCGTGTTATGAAGGAATGGAATGAAATTAATGGAAAACCTGTTCAAGAGAAGTCTAGTGGAGTATCTTGAATGCAGCAGGATAGAAGATCAAAGGCAGCATGGATCTACGGGGGTGAGGTCATGCCCGATGAATCTGAATGAGTTCTTTGATGGGTTGACAGGGCTGTAGATCAGGGACATAGCCTACTTGGACTTCAGCAAGGCCTACAACACTGTGCCACATAGGAGACTCCTAAAAAAATCGGGCAGTCTAGGGGTGGGATCGCAAGTGATGAACTGGATAAAAAACTGGGTAATGGTAGGAGCCAGAGGGTGTTGGTAAGTGACACTCACTCTAATGAATGGGAGTGATCAAAAGGGTGTCACAGGGATCATCAGTACTAACACTTTCCCCCTTCAGTGTCATCATAAATGACACTTCAGAAGAACTGGAAGGGAAGATATGTCTTTTTGCTGATGACACCCAAATCTGTAATAGGGTGGATACTCGTGGAGAGAATGCGTAAGGACCTTAGAAAACTCAGTGAGTGGTGAAGGGCATCGCAGCTGGGGTTTGGTACCAAAAAAAAACAAAACAGGAGCTAAATATAAAATGGGAGGAGGTGCTTATGGTCACTAAGCAGAAAACAGACCTTGTGGTTATCATATCTGGTGACGTCAAAGAGGCGGGGCAGTATGACAAGGCAGTGGGTAGGACCAGTGGGATGCTGGGGTTCTTAGGGAGAGGTATCATCAGCAAGAGGAAGGAGGTGGTGTTGTCCCTGTATTGGTTGCTGTTGAGACCCCACTGGAGTACTGTGTCCAGTTCTGGAGACCACATCTCAAAAAGCACATAGGGTGGAAGCATTGCAAAGGAGGGCTACTGCGGGGGGGGGTGGCAGCTGCAGTTTAAATGGCCAAAGTGCTGCACACTCGAGCAGACTAGATGGACTATAAGGCCTGTATCTGCTGGCAGTTTCATATGTTCGTATGTGTGGAAATGGTCCATGGGCTGCATCAAAAGCCCTACAAGGGGAGACTGAGGGATCTCAACATGTACACCCCAGGGAGGGACATGGCAGAGACCTACGAGTATCTTACACAGTTGAACAAGGTACAGGAGGGGAGCTTATTTTAAATCAGTTAGTGCACCAGGACCAGAGGGCATACAGTGAAGCTGGAAGGGGGCATGTTTAAGAGAGATGTAAGTAGGTACTAGTTCACTGAAAGAGCATTGGACAGCTGGAACAGTCTGCTAGCAGAGGTGGTTGAAGCGAAAGCAGTGAGGGGCTTCAGGCATGCATGGGATAAGTATAGGCAGGCTGAGACCAGGTAGGGTCTGCTGAGACAGAATAGGCAGAGAATATCTTCGAAGACTAGGTAGGCTAGGCAGTTCTGTGTTTTTATATTTAATTTTTATTGAAAAAAAGAAAATATGGAGTTAAATGCAAGAATACCGAGTGCAGTATGTACAACCATAGTCTTTCAATAAGTCATCTCTAAGTAAGGCTATAATTGGAATTCTGATGAGAAGCTGAGTAATCCTCAGTGGGAAAGGAATATATATTTACTGTTTAATTTGCTTCCGATTTCTCATTAGGTACAAAGTTATCTTATGTTTCACAGTGACTTTTTGTTCCTTTTATTGCCCACAGAGAGGCCTTCAGTGTCTCCATTCTATAAACATTATTCACCATATCCCGCTGTTTCCGGTTCACTGAAGGGGTGCCTGTAAGCTTCAATTTAGTCATTACCTTCTTGGTGGTTAACACTAAAATTAGTGGCAATTTAAAGTTGTCTCCCTTATTCCTGCTGAAGGAATAGACATCAAAATTGGTAAGGGAGTGAGTAGTTCTTGGTTTATAAAAATTCTGTTAAGAGAGTCTTGGACATCCTGCCAAAATTTAGCTAGTATCGGGCACTCCCAAAGCGCGCACATATGCGTGTGTCTGTGTGTCTTTTAACCCTCCCCCCACCTTCTCCAACACCCCTCCAACAAATTCTCCATTTCTATTAATATTTCATCCGGTTTTGTTGGTCTTATCCATATCACCCAGTCCAGTGGCATGGCCTTTCATCTCTAGCTGTTTGAATATTACTCCCAAGTGATTTTAGAAGTGCTTTCTCCCTATCCCCACTTATGGCAGTCATGTGACCATTAGGAGCTCTTGGAAGAGTCGCCAATCTTCTTACAAAATATTCTAAAACCAAACTTGCATAACAACTACTGCTCCCCATTCTCAAGTATGGAAACCTAGTATATAGAAACTCCTTCCGGTCTGCTCTTCAAAAAATTGATAAACTATATAGCAAAATAACCAGATTTGTACTATCTGGTAATTATGATACACACCATTGTTTAATGTTTGGGCATCTCCAGTGGCTGTTTTCTGATGCGAACAGAAATCTAAATTGGTCTACCGGGGTTTATAAGATGATACAGGATCCTAGGCATCCCTTGAAAACATTTCTTGAAATTGACAACTGCGAAAATTGAAACACTGCTAACAAAGGTCTCACTCATCAATGCACAAAGTTCAGATTTGGGGACATTACCATACAGGTTTCTGCATCAAAACTTGGAATCTCATTCCAACAGAGATCTGAGCAAAAACCTCAGCTCATGAATTTCAAACAGCAAATTATAAAAAATAAAGTTTTCATGATGAACATGATCATCATTTTACTAACAAAAGCACCATGTTTTTCTTTTGCATGGAGAATATATTACTGGATGTTGGTGTATTATCTTGTTTCTGCTTTTTAATGTGCAGACTACAACATCCCAAAGGAGCAGTTGTTACTGCTGTTTAAGTGGAATGAAGAACTCCCTTTTGCTGATGTGAAGAGGGAAGAGACTGCACAGCAGAAAGGTCATCTTGAAGACATTCACACCAGTAAGTAGAGTAGATGGCTAGATAATGTGCTTTGTGGGATTTTTCCAACTATGACTGAGAAGTTAGGACAAAACTGAAAAAAATGTACAGTTCGATGAACAGAGAGATTGGGATTACAGGGTTTTAAATAACTCAAAATTGATTAGCGTTTTGCTCATAAAAATTCTAAAACATTGTGAAAATGCATATCACTTGCCTCACTGTGTTTAACAAACATGACACTTCTAGAAAATCTATATAAATGCTTTCTATACAGTTAGTATTGTCCCATGAAAAAAACTGCTAATCAGTTATTTAAAACCCTGGGATTATAAGTAGGCAGTGATGATGTTAGAAAGTTTGGAAGGAGTAACACCAAGGATTTTTTAAGAAACATTCTAGTGCTCTAGTGGATATGGACTTGGATTGGGAGCAGGTGGACTTGACAGAGGATTGGAGTCATGTGATAATAATTCCAGGAGGGATGAGAAGGCAAATGTCAGTGTTAGAAATATTTTGTGATTCAGAGAGGAGGAACTTGGGGAGTGCACAGAGGAGGGAATTAATATAGAGAAGATGAAAGGATATGATAATGGGCTTCAGTAGAAGAGGGGTCTATGAAGTAACAAATGTAATATAAACAGTTTTGCAAAGATGATAGTAAATTGATCAGTCACTTTATTTTTTTATCGCAGGTGCTCAAGGCACTGTACTGAATGTTAAAATATGTTAAAATACAGTAAGCGTTGACATTGAAAGGCACACTAAAACACCAATATGTACATGTATAAGCAGGGTGCGAAATTCCTATACCTTAGGTGCCCCAGGGCAGGCACTGTCATACTAGGACACCTACTGCTCTTCAGTGCCTTGTACTCAAGGGCACCTAAGGTATTCCCTGCTACATTCTGTTTTCCGATGTGCTGTGGCTTTAAGGGCAGCTTGAGCTGGGACTGCGCAGGCACAGACAGCCAGCACTGGGACACGATCACAAGGTACACCTAACTGCTCGTCCCAGTGTCAGCCGACTGCTGAATTGCAAGTGCTTGAGGGGGGTCGTCGTTTTCTTCTTGACTAGCCAACTGCGATGCAGCAGAGGCGGGTTTACTTGATCAGACGCCAATCGTATACTGTCTTTTGACTGCTTGCCCGCCCCCTTTCAGTGCATTTCAGACAGACCTCTTGGAAAGTGTGGCATTCGGTGCTATAGTGTGGAACTGTTAGGAGTCGTTGGACGTTCCTGCTGTGATTGCAGGTTGGAGATTGCTTAAACTTATAGAAAAAAAAAATTTTCTTTTAAGAGCTACTGTGCTGCACTGCTGCATAGTGCCTACATTACTTCACTGTGAGGTGTGGGGACGGGGAGACTCTGATTTAGGTGGGTGAGGTGGGTAATGCAAACAAAAGAAATACCCTTAACATGTAAAGCTCTTTTAAGAGCTACTGCCCAAATTACTCTACTGTGAAGTGAACTGGGGAGACTTTGAGGTGGGTGAGGGTGAAACTGTACTGATTCTGCAACCTCGACCAGATATAAAACAGTTTACCCTTACCACTGAGTTACCATTACCAACTATGCTGTACCATATGGTGTTTTCTTTTGTTTCTGGGGTGAAAATAGTAAACTAAGAAGGAGCAATAAAACAGCTCCGGAGGGAAGGGCTGCAATCTGCAGTGGAGACAGGGAGGGACTCTCAGTTATACTGTCACTTAGCTAATTAAAACAGCTATAAATTAGCTGATCTAAAGTGCAGCTAGTTAATCACAGTTTGTGGTCTGGAATCTGGACTGTAGTGCAAGGCAACAGGCAGACTACTGAAAATAAGACACTACTAGACTAGGTCATCTTGGTGTTGCTGCCTGGCTGCCATACATAGACTTTTCAGGCTGCAGTAGCAGTCTATTTGTCCCTCAGTTGCTGCTACCTGACAGTTTCTTGGGAACTTTACCACTAAAACCTATCTCTCCTTCCTAGACATTCCTCTTTCTCCATCAGTAAAACAAAAGCTGAGAGTGAGACTAAGGCAAGGGTTAGGCATCACATAAAAAATAAGCAAAGTGATATTGGAGGGAGCAGAAAGTGGAGGCCGAGATTGTATTTTAGAAAGGCATGGTGGGAGCTCACTCGGCTAGTAGAGCTACTGCCCTCCCTGGCCCTAAGCTGTAAAAAGTACCTAACCTAAATAGATAAAGGTTGAGAGGGGAGTGTTGCTGCCAATCTATAAAGTTGAATTAATGCTCCTCTAACCTCTGTTCCCTATAAAGGGATCTGAAATAAAGCCTGTTACTTAGTTTCAAGCCATTTTATAAGCTACTCAGACTACTTAAAATCTGAATACTGTTATAAAAAACTTTCAAGCTTTTTTACAAGCTGCACTATCTAAAATCTGAATTCTAGTCTGTTGTAAAAAAATATATATATATTGTTAGTGTTTTACAAGCTCCGTTAACGCTGAGTGGACTAATACTGAATACTGTTATAAAAAAATCTGTTACCCTTTGGCAAGCTATGCTATGTGTGTGTGGACTAGGTAAAATCTGAATACAGTTATAAAAAATCTCTAGCTTTTTACAGGCTACACTATCCGTGGACTATCTAAAATCTGAATACCTGTTATAACAAATCAGACAACACACAGTCAGGTTTTCTTGTTAATTTATTATAAAAAAAAAAAAAAAAGAACATGCTTTTTTCCTTGTTGCATTTATTAATGCTGAGTAACACAAATAAAACATTCTTAAAATCAGTTTTCACAAGTTCAACTCCGAACAGCCAGGCAAGCACTATGAGTCTTTTTAAATTTGGATTTAAGAGAAAGCGTTTTGATGAGACTGCGGGAGCTGACTCAGATTCCCTAACACCAAATACTAGTACTACTACAGGCAGAGCGATAACCCCACCATCTCCTTGCCCAGACAGTGAAACTGTTGTGACCACTGAAGTTTCCTCAAGTGCTGTTGCTTGTATTGAAAGCCAAGTTAAGGCCCCGAAAGTTAGAAAATTTCAGAAATCCTGGAAAAAGGGCCGGAAGTGGCTTACGTATGACACGGATAAATGTGCCATGTTCTGTACATGGTGTCAGAGTTATGATAAAAGCTAAAGCAAAAATAATTTCAGAACTGGATGCAGTACTTGTAGCATACACAATCTTCTCTTGTCAATCTTCACCATTCATTACTGCTTGGGTATAAGCGGACTTCCAGACTTTTTTTTTTTTAGAGTTGGCTCTAACGGCGCTCCCTCGAGGGCGTATGCATTGCGTCATGTGCGAGGGGCAGCCATCGCTAGTAGCCACGGACTCCTCTTCCATCTCAGTTCTGTTTCTCCTGCCATCGAGGCTGCACCTGCTGCGTGGTTAGCGAGCAGTAACCTAGTTCCACAAAACTTTCTTCGACTCCTCGTTGTCGTCTCAGTCTACCCGACACCATACTCCGGTAAGACCGTTCTTTATTGTTTTCTACGGCGTCAAGTGTTTTTCCTACTGTTTTTTCCTTAATTATTTCACATTATGTCCGGTTCTGGAGCAAGCGTTATTGAGCCGGGCACACACGTGCCCTATCGTCGGTGCTCCTGTGGCTGGCATTTCTCCGTCTCGGACCAGCATGATGTATGTCTCCGTTGTCTGGGACCCAACCATGACATGGACGCATGCGACGCTTGTTTCTCCATGGACCGTCGTGTCCTCGAAGTCCATGCGTTCAAGCTCAGCAAGGCCCCGCCGACTTTTGGGGGACGGCATTGCTCCAGGAATTCCCAGGTAAGGTCTCTAGGCCCTCCCCCGGGTCCCCTCCCGGTTCTATACAGTCCACGGCGGAGGGAGCTTCCTCCCTTTCTCTGCCGAAGAGGAAGCTCTTTCATGTGTCGGGGAATGTCTTGTCCTTCCGGGGCCGTGACGGTGACACTGCCTCGGCAGTCACCTCCTCGGAGGTGCAGGCTCCCCCAGTGTCGAGGCCCATGATTTCTGGGCCAGACACTGGTGGACTCAAGTGCTGTTGCTTGTACTGAAAGCCAAGTTAAGGCCCGGAAAGTTAGAAAATTTCAGGAATCCTGGAAAAAGGGCCGGAAGTGGCTTATGTATGACATGGATAAATGTGCCATGTTCTGTACATGGTGTCAGAGTTATGATAAAAGCTAAAGCAAAAATAATTTCAGAACTGGATGCAGTACTTGTAGCATACACAATCTTCTCTTGTCAATCTTCACCATTCATTACTGCTTGGGTATAAGCCGGAGGCGCGCACCCCCCACGGGAGCTTTTTTTTTTTTTTTTTTAGAGTTGGCTCTAATGGTGCCTCCCTCGAGGGCGACGCATTGCGTCATGTGCGAGGGTCGGCCGTCGTTAGTAGCCACGGAATCCTCTTCCATCTCAGTTCTGTTTCTCCCGCCATCGAGGCTGCACCTGCTGCGCGGTTAGCGAGCAGTAACCTAGTTCCACAAAACTTTCTTCGACTCCTCGTTGTCGTCTCAGTCTGCACACGACGCCATACTCTGGTAAGACCGTTCTTTATTGTTTTCTACGGCGTCAAGTGTTTTTCCTACTGTTTTTTCCTTAATTATTTCACATTATGTCCGGTTCTGGAGCAAAGCGTTATTCGAAGGCGGGCCATGCCCCTATGCGTCGGTGCTCCTGTGGCTGGCATTTTTCCGTCTCGGACCAGCATGATGTATGTCTCAGTTGCCTGGGACCCAACCATGACATGGACGCGTGCGACGCTTGTTTCTCCATGGACCGTCGTGTCCTCGAAGTCCGCGCATTCAAGCTCAGCAAGGCCCCACCGACTTTTGGGGGACGGCATTGCTCCAGGAATTCCCAGGTAAGGTCTCTAGGCCCTCCCCCGGGTCCCCTCCTGCTTCTATACAGTCCACGGTGGAGGGAGCTTCCTCCCTTTCTCTTGCCGAAGAGGAAGCTTCTTTCATGGTGTCGGGGGAATGTCTTGGTCCCTTCCGGGGCCTCGACAGTGACACTGCCTCGGCAGTCACCTCCTCGGAGGTGCAGGCTCCCCCAGTGTCGAGGCCCATGATTTCTGGGCCAGACACCGGTGGACTCTCGACGCTCCCTCAGCACCATTTGGATCCAGCACCCGTTTGCAGTGCGGTGGTCAAACAGCGCCATAGGTGGCGCCGCTCTGGCCCCCGGCGCCGTTCACTGCACTGTGGGCCCAGTTTCTTCTCCCTGTGGTGCTGGGTTGGGTTCTGACGCCGGGAGCGGCGCCATGGGCCTCGCTGGTGCCGCAAGAGAGGTAGGGCTGGGTCTGGCTGTCGCGGGTGTGCGGGGGTCATCCGGTGCCGCCACTGGCACCGGTGCCGCCACTGGCACCGGTGCCATTGCCCCGGGGACCCCCGGAGTTGCCAGTATCGAGGTCCTGCTGGTCTCGGCTTTCTTCGGAATCTGATGACTCAGATGTCGACCCATCCTGGTACCCTCACTCCTCAGAGTCGGGGTCTCCGGTGGCACGGACTGCCAGGTGGCGCAGTGGGCCCTTCCCACTGTCCCCCCTCCCGTCCTACCCTGAGGGCTCTCCAGCTAGGGGTGGCCCTGAGTCCCAGAGGGGTGATGTGGGGGACTAGGAAGAGCTTCCCTCCCGGGACCGTGACAGCAGCCCTCCCAGGTGCTGTTGCTCCCTCTGGGAGTGCGTGTGCTGCGGTCGAGGAGGAGGGCTCTCTGAGTCCGAGGGTTGAGGGGCAGGGGACGGGGCCCCGTCTCTGTCGGCCACCTCTGGTAGGGGTGGCTAGGAGCCGAGCGCTTGAACCCCCGCCTTCCCTCCTGGGCTCTAGGTGCCCCTGGTGGTGTTGCTGTGGACTGCCCTGCTGAAACCATGCAGTCCCGGTTCACACAGGGAGGTTCTCCCCTGGGCTCTTCCAGGCATCGTTCCTCAGGGTTCCGCCTTGCGGCCTGGTTTGCTGTCCGGGATCCCATCAGCTCGGGCTCCGTTCCCCGGATTTCAGAGTCCTGGCAGAGGTCATTTGCCTCTTCGTAGGTGCCCTTCTCCTATATCTCTGCCTCCACCCCCCCGGGCCATGTCGGTCCTATGGGTCCGTTATCCTGGGAGCAGTTCAGGGGTTCTGCGGCAGCCTTCCCCTCATACGTTAGATGTATGCATGAGCGGGTCTTTTGACTCTCCCCACCGCCGCAGGAATCCTCTGGGCATTCGAGCTCTCCATCATCCTCGTCTCCCTCCTCTGAGGGAGAGGAACCTCTTGCTCACCTTTCTTCCGACACTGATTTCACTGAATATCAGCGATTCCTTTCGAGGATGGTGAGGACCTTGGATCTTTATATAAGGAGAGACACACCGAATGGGAGACGCAGAATTCCTTTGAGAATTCAGTGCCCAGCACTTGGTGGTACCTTCCTGGCCTATCCCTTCCAGGAGGCATCTATCCGTTCCTGGCAGTCGCCAGCCGCCCTTTCTCCAGCCCGGCTGACTGCCGTCATGGGTTGTGCCCCTCGAATCCTGTTGCAGCTTCCCAGCCCGCCTCAGGCTTGGTGTACCTAGAGACTCCTTCCGGTGCCACTGCTCGGCGCACGACCGCCCACCAGATCCGGATTCTCTACAGTTCGACCAGTGGGGGTGAAGAGTGTTCTCTTCTTCTCGTGCGGTTGCTTGTATTGCATCTCATCAGGCTCACCACGCTGCCTATAATCGGCATCTGTGGTCGATGCTCTCCCAGCTCCTAGCATCAATGCCTGATACAGAGCAAACCAGACAAGCTGTTGCCCTCTCCACTATAGGCCTGGAGCTGGCAAGACAGTGAGGTGGCTTCCAGGCTTGCGGGGACAGCGATCTGCATTAGGCGGATGGTATGACTTCGTCTATCAAGGTTGTCACCCCTGGCCCGGCGTAGGGTGATGCGCTCCACTTTCCGGGGGACCCGTCTCTTTTCCTCCAGAGCTAGGAGACTTTTGCAGGGGCTTCCTCGGTCTCCACTTCCTTGGGAGGCACCTCCTAGCTCTTCTCCCACATAGGCTTTTCTCTGTACTAGCCAGGGTCTTCCCCTTCTATTTCTCACCAACAGGAGGCTGGGGGTCTTGTTCCCTCAGGGTTCTACCTTTCTCCTTCTAAGGGGAAGGGGCTTACATTTCACCCAAGCAGTAATGAATGGTGAAGATTGACAAGGGAAGATATGAAAATTACGTACCTACCGTAATTCTTGATCTTCTCTTGTATCTTCACCATTCATTGCTGATACCCACCCACCTTCCCCTCAGTGGCCTCCTTCTGTGGCGTCTCCCCTCCCATCTCATTCCTTTCACTTCTTGGCCTTTATGCCAAAAAAAAAACAACACATTTTCTGTTTTTTCCCATTTTTTTTGAATGGATCCCAGGGATTACTTTACTCTAAGATTCATTGACATTGGCTTGTAGAAGTGCTGGGTCGTGAGGGAGATGCACTACTCTTGCACTGCCTTGTTGACATGGCGCACTTCTAGGACTCTGTGTAATACTGCCTGTGCAGTTAGTATAGTCCCAAGAAACAACTGCTAATCAATTACTAAACCCTGGAACCCCTCTTTCTTTTTTCTCAGGGTGAAGAGGAACGAGTACGGTTACAGAAATTTTTTCCCTTAATTCTGAGGGAACTCTTTCAGACTGCTCTATAGCGCAATCCCTTGCCTTCTCAGGTCATGTTGCCTCACAGACTGGTGGCCATGCTCTGCCTCGACACTTTTTGCTAGGATCCCTTGGCAGGCATTACTGCAAGAAAAGCCCTTACAGCTGCTGGCTAGCCTTGTCAGCTTCAAGTCTCTATCTGCCTTGACATAGCAAGTCCATTGAGTCCCTCTATATTTTCTACAAACTGCCTTCGAGAAGGCTCAGTTTTCTTCCTATACTCTTCTAGAGAGCGCTTATCAGTTGCTTGAAACTTAGTCCTCTTCCTAGATGGGCGCCTTCCGAACAGGGTCTGCTCAATCAGTCCAGGAGCCCTCAACTAGATGAATGGACTTGCATGTTGGGAGTCCAGAGACTCTGCCCTCCCCTTGGTCTGTCTAGCGGGTTCGTGAACCTCTCTTCGCCCCACCAACGGGATTCTTGCTCCCTCATTAATTCGAGCCTTAAGCCTTTCAACCAACAATGCTCGGTGGGCACTATTGCCTCCTCAACATGCCACTCTTTTCTTTCTTTCTGCTTCCTTCATTCCTTTCTTTCTCCTTCCTTTTCTCTCTCTCTCTGTTCCTCTCTAGAGCTGCCCCGGAAGGGAGGCCCTGCGATCCCTTAGGGCAGGAATTCTCTCTCCTCTGACTATTCTCCATCGGCTTATTCCTTTTTCAGTTTATTTCCTTCCTTTGCTATCCCTTGGCTAGCTTACCTTACTTTCTCTTTTTCTCACACTTTATTTTGCCTCCCGGCAATAGAACTGAGATGGAGGAGGAGTCCGTGGCTACTAACAGGTGCCTCTCACACGATGACGCAATGCGTCGCCCCTCGAGGGCGGCCTGCTAGAGCCAACTCTAAAAAAAAAAAAAGTCTTCGTGGCGGGTGCGCTCCGGCTTACACCCAAGCAGTAATGAATGGTGAAGATACAAGAGAAGATCAAGAATTACGGTAGGTACGTAATTTTCATTTATCTCAGCACATGAAGTGTCCATAGCACACAAAAATGCTGAGATGGCATACATTGCAAATAAAACAAAAGCTGGAGAAAGATCAATAGAGAAATCCATACAATTTATGGAACAAAAAGAAATGGATCAAATTTGTAAATTGTTCTGTACTGGATATTACATTGCTAGGACCGAAAGGTCTTTCAGGAATTTTCCTGGGTTGATAGCATCATCCCCATGATTTCTTCTTTGTAAATCTGAGTCACAGTTACAGTAGTAACCAACAATGCCGTGTCTTCATTCACTGTATTGCCCAAGATATTCAATGCACTATTGCTAGTCTACTACAAGACAATGACTTCTTTTCTTTTCTTGTTGATTCCTGCACAGATAAAAGTGCGACTGAGGAGGAGGGCATTTATGTACGTGTTTTTGAAAATGGCCTACCTGTAACACAATTTCTTGCACTGAAACCAGTCAGTGTCCCTAATTCAGAAAGCATTTTAAATACTGTGATTAATGCTTTAGAGGGTGAAGGTGGTTTAAAGGATGGTGGTTGGAAACATAAGCTGATAAGTGCGGCATCTGATGGTGCTGCTGTAATGTTGGGGAGCAGTTCAGGTGTCCTTAGTTGAATAAAGCAAGATTTCCAGTGCCCACACCTCATTGACATACACTGCTGAGCACCTCATTTAGAGCTTGCTGTAAAGGATTCGTTCAGAGACTGTCCCTTTTACAAGCCATTAGAACAACTTCTGCTGAACATTTACTCATTTTACCACAGGTCACCAAAAAGTTGGAAAGGCCTACAGGAAACGGGATCCCTTTTAAATATTAATGTGGTCAAACCAGTTAACACCTCTTGGCACTAGGTGGTTTGCACACAGAGAATGGGCCATTTCTGCCCTTGAAAGGAATTGGGCTGCATTAGTGCCTCACCTCGAACATGTGTCACTGACAAACAAGCAGGATCATGGCCAAAAAGCACTAGGAATTTCTAAAGTGCTTAAGACTTTAAAATGTGTTATATACATGAACTTTCTGAAAGTGTTTTTTGGTTACTTATCTGCTCTTAGTCTGTGCTTTCAGCAAGAGGATGCCACTGTTGAAAAAGTTCACAACAGAGTAGAAAGCACAATTCAAAAACTAAATGGTCTCTCGAATCAAGAAACTCTTCACCGCATAACACTTAAATCTGTAAATGAGAACCTAACTCAGTACAGCAGTGTTGACTTGACTAATGAAACTAGCAGGCACAGATCAGGTTCTCATTCAGACATTGTAGAAGCCACAATTTCAGAGATCAAAAAATATTCTTCAGAAAATGTCACAGCACATTGAATCTCGCTTTCAGTCCTTCACAACCAGTAAAGTGCTACTAGCTGCAAGAGCTTTAAATTTTCAGTCCTGGCCAACATCCACAGAGGCACTTTAAACATATGGAGATGAAACAATTCAAACAGTTGTTGATCACTATAAAGTGGTCCTAGAGTCTCGTGGAGTTGATGTAACTTTGGTACTGCAGGAGTGGCTAGACTTAAAAAAGCACATACTCCACTTGCTGTTTATTAAAAGTTGTAAATCTCTGAAATTGTGGCAGAAAGTGATTCTTGCAGATGTGCAGAATCAACAATTTCGAAATGTGCTGGCCATTGTCAGAATCATTCTCCTGATTCCTGTTCACACTGCTGCTGCAGAACGAGGCTTCTCTCTGATGGGAAGAATAAAAAATGACTGAGGGATGGACTACGCCCAGACACCCTACATGACCTAATGTCTATATCTCTGAATGGACCCCAGCTTACTGACTATAACCCTGAAGGCGCCATATCACTGTGGTGGAAAAATGGCAAAAGAAGGCCCACTACTAAAGCTTAAGGCTCCAGAACACTGTCACTGCATGCTGCTTCTGCCAGCCAAAGTGGTGATGAAAACGAAAGTGCTTAGTCCAGTGAAGATGACCTCTAAAATTATGTAAACTAAGGGGCGGTATGTAAATAGTTTGTTGGGGATGTACATTTTCTTTTTACATGCCTAAGTGGGCATGTACTTTTTTTCACGAATTTCATACCCTGTGCATAAGGCAAGGCAGTGCAATTTTATTTACAGGCTATCCTATCCAGAAGGCTTAGGGTGCTTTACATTTATTTATTTAGTTTTTGTTGACCGTGTAAGTGCACTAGACAAATCTTGCCTATTTTCAGGCACAACTCAGGGAAGGGGGATACAGTTGAATGCCAACTGACCTTGAACCAGATTAAGCTGTTGGTGGTATTTTTAGTGAATAAGGGAAATTTGGCCAGGACACCGGGGAAATTCCCCTGCACTGCTGGCGCTCTGTGGCCAGTAGGGGAGTTTGCTTCTGCTGGCAGAATGACCACTGTGGCTAGGAGGAGGAGGTTGTGTCGACTACTGACATGGAGACGAAGCTGGAACGGAACTCGGCGGCGAGTATGGGTGCTGGTGTGGAGGTGGATATGAATGGTTTCACGATGCAGTGTCCACAATGGAGGTGATGGAGCGGGATGTTTCAGCGAGTGGAGCAGGGAGTTCCTTGAAGGCTGGAAATGCGGAGGCTCCCTTTACAAGGTTGCAGCTATTGGAGCATGCTGTGCCTTTAAAACCGGCTTGCGAAGCTGCGCTGGGTACAGTGAATGCGGAAGTGTGTTCGGGCTGGAAAGAGGTTGCCCGTTTATCAGTGATATTGTTGGCGGCTCTGAAACTGACAGAGGAGCAACAAGTTGGAAACTTAGCATTGTGGCTGAATAAAGAAGCAGTGGAGGTGGTGGAAAGAGGACGTTTAGTGATCCAAAGGCATTTGGTGCGAAAAGAGACTGGGACCATTTCGGCTAAGGATTTGTCACCCAGCCAAGAGGTCGTGAGTACTGTATTGCCCAAAAAGGGCTTCCCCACATTTCAAATTAACAGAGAGACTGGTTTTGTGTTTCATCCCACTAAAGTGGGTGTTGTGAGGTTGGAAGAAAAGGCCCCAGTGACTTATCAAACAAAGGTTGATGTGCAAGATGGGGTGACGGAATTCAGCTTTAAAAAATCTGAACAGCAGGGACAAAGAGTGTCAGAATTGTCTGAAGAGGCTCATACGTTTTTTTTTTGCAAATCCTAAGGAATATTCTGTCTCATCCATTCAACCTTTAGCTCATGATGAAAATTGGTCCCCACAAGCAGCTTTGGTGGCAGCAGGGTGGAAGAAATTAGGGCAGGGTATTTGGACTCCGGATTTACCATGGGATTCATCTCTAGATTTAGATAAATCATCTCCAGGATGGCAGCCTGGTGGGGGGGTGGTTACAGGGAAACCTATGGAAAGTAGATAAGAAATGGAGAATAAAAAAGGGGGAAGTGTGGATAGTTCAGTTAAACAGGGTGAACGTCCAGCATTATAAAAACTGAGTACTGGGAACAGAAATTATGTGTCGGGGCCTGCTCCTGAGAAACCCCTTATGTCTAGTTTATTTGCACAGAGTAAGAGGGAAGCTGCACCCCGGAGGAAAGCAGTGTGTATTAGATATAAAGGAGATTTAAAGGAAAGGCCTAATAGGTATTTTGTAGGTAAACCTTTAATAAAACAGTCTTTGTTGTTTTCCCCTCGGGATGTTTTTGCTTTTATAAACATCTCGGGAGAGGATAACTAAGATATCAGTTTTCAATCCCCTGCTTTGTTGGAGCTTTTTTGGGAGAGGTATAATCAGGTGAAGTTCTCTCCTTTATGGTCCCCCTTTTTGGTTATCCCTCTCTCAAGGCCTTTAATTAAGTATGTGACGGTGATGTTTAGAAATGAGGAGGTACATGTAGAAGATATTGTATACTGGCTCTCCCAGAAATGTGAAGTTCAGAGTGACCCAGAGCCGATTTTGGATTATGAGCAGTTTTGGACGGGAGGGTGGAAATTTAAAGTCAAATTACGACAAACTGCCTTAGGGGTTGAGCATATCCCTAACTCCTTCTTGTTGGGAAGGGATAGGGGGGTCTGTTCTTACAGCGGGCAGCCCAGTGCATGTTATAAATGTGGAGCTCGGACGCACTTATCCAGTACATGTGACCAGCCCCGTTGTGATAATTGTGGGGAAGTGGGTCACGTCACCATATGCTGTGTAAACTCAATAAAATGCGATCTTTGTGAAGAACAGAACCATGCTTTTAGGAATTGTCCATGGGGGGCATAGAATAAGACCAGCTGTGGGAATTTGGATTTGATCATCCAAAAAGCACAAAATGCCAGAGAATACCAGCAGGGGGTGGGGGATATCGCAAAGGCCCCTTCTGTACCTCAGAGCACTGTAGAAACTCTGGTAAAGGCAGGGGCTGGTAGGGTACAACTGCTTCTCCTAAAGTGCTGAGAAAGGAATTGGTAGAGGAAGTTTCTGACCTATTGCAGCCGGTGTGTTATACAGCCCCAAATGAGGATTTAGTGGTTGATTTGGTTCCACCTTTGCAACCACCATTGCCCCCTAGAAGGTCAAGCAGGACTTCTAAGTCGCATTTGCCTCAGGAACCAGAGTCCATTGAATCTAAAATCTCCTACGCAGCTTTATTTTGGGGGGATTCAGAGATGGACATTGGGGATACAGATTCCCAATTGTCGTTACAGGATTCCTTAGCACCTCCTAGGGAGGAGTATAAGGAAAAGAAGAAAAAAAGAAGGAAAAATGTACAGAAGTTTGGGGGGTTTTGAGTCTGTTGGTTACTTGTAATGGTTTTTTATGGGCTACATTAAACACCCATAGTCTTTTAAAGGTGCAGAAGAGACAGGCGGTGTTCCAGTTAATCAATGATCTGCAAATCTCTGTTTGTTTCCTACAAGAAACATGGATGTTTTCCAAAGACCATACTGCTGCTTTTTCTAAGGATTGGCCATGGGGACTGTCCTTTTGGTCTTTCGGGGAAGATAGGGTTCATTGGGTAGGGATTCTTTTCAATTCTTATAATTTTGTTTTGCATAAATTAATCGATTTAAGCCCTGGCAGGGTGCTGATTTTAGAGGGTAAATGGTATACTGACACTCTACAATTGATTAATATTTATAACCCCCAAACAAAGTTAAGGAGGGTAACTTGTTTGAAAGGGATCCAACCTTTCTTGGTGACGACTATCCCCATCCTTTGGGGTGGAGATTTCAACTGTAGCATGGGAGGGCCAGGAAGGGGGGTTGGGAAGGATAAAAAAAAATATATTGTGATACACACTGTTTAAGGGAGATTATTAAAACAGTGGAGTTAGTGTCCTGTACTGATAACAGGACTATTGGTCCTAGGGGTACCTTCTTTAAAGGTGGGAAAGGCTTTACAATTGACTACCTATTTATTTTCAAAATAATTCCAACATCTAGTCCACAGATTATTCCTGTTGAATTCTCGGCTCATGCTCTTTTGCAGGTAAAGGTAGGAGAAATGGTGGGACATGGTAGACAGCGGACTAGGTGAAATTAAACACCTCCATCCTACAAGAAAAACTAATATTGAATTCTATTTGACTGATTTTACAAGCCAGATTATCAGTGTTTTTTTTTGTATCTAGATTTGGGAATATGGTGGCAGGAAACAAAGGATGATTGCATTCCATGGTTTAAAAAGTATGGGAAACGGCGTCAGAAAACTGAGTTTTTTGCCTATTTAAAATTAAGGACTGAATTACAAGAAGTACTTACATTGGCAAATTCCTCCTGTGAGGATTTTTCGATACAAATTGCAGCTTTTAAAGCACAAATGAGGGTGTTACAATATGACCGTACAAAAACCTTACAAGCTGTGATTTCAAATCATATGACAAAATCTGTAGTTGGGGACCCCTTCAAGCTCTGTAAATCTTTAAAGGATCATGCCTCTTAGGATTTCTTAAATCAAGGGAATGGGAGAGTGTCTACTGTTCAGGTGATAGAGGATAAGATTACAGAGCATTTTCAGGAGTTGGGTTCCCATCATACTCCGACAGGTTAGGCAGTTTTTAGGCCCCCCTGTAGCAACAGAATTGGATTCAGAGATTCTTAAAAGCATTAAGCAACCCTTTTCTTATTCTGAGATTAAGAAAGTTATAAATACTTTGAAATCCAATGTATCCCCGGGTTTAGATGGATTATCTAATTTATTTTATAAAACTTTTCAGTCAGAATTGCTGCATTGTTTGGTTTTGGTCTTTAATTATTTTTTGGAGGGGGCTGTGATTCCACTTTATTTCAGAGGGTTTGCAGATATATATATTTAAGTCAGGGGATAAGGGGGAGTTTCAGAATTGGAGGCCAATTACATTGCTGAATTCTGATTATAAATTTCTTACTACTTTGATCAACAATAGACTGAAAGTTATGTCTGAGGCTATGTTTACTCCTGTTCAGCATTGTGGTATACCCAATAGGAGAATTCAGCCAGTTCTGTGTCTTATTAGGGATATAATTGAGCAGGTGAATGACTTAGGGGAGCTAGGGTATATATTGTCATTGGATTTAGAAAAGGCTTTTGATAGAGTTAGTCATTTTTTTTGTTTTCCACTTTAGAATTTTTTAAGGTCCCAGGGGGTTATTGAATTTAATTAAAGGGCTATATGCCTCTGCTCAGGTGTACCCACTTATCAAAGGGGAATTGGGGAAAGGTTTCAATATGAAATGTGGAGTACGACAGGGTTGCCCTTAAGCCCCCTTCTTTATAATTTCTCGTTGGAACCTCTGCTTAGAGCAGTGAGCTTGCCCCCTTTGTGGTCAGGGGTGCGCATTCCTGGTACAAAGTCATTTATTACCATTCAGGCATATGCTGACGATGTGTGCCTTTTTTTTTTTTTACAGAATACTCACAAATAATTTTTTTTTTCCGTATTTGATATATATGCAAGTTTATCTAATGCAAAGATTAAATTAACTAAGTCTAAAAGTTTGTTATTGGGTAGTTCCTATCAGGACCCAGTGTATTTTAATTATATATTGATTGCTACTGAGCCTTTGACAATTTTGGGTGTACTTTTTGGGCCCCAGAACCACCCAGAGGATAATTGGAAATTGGTTTTGGATAAAATAGAATCTAAAGTAAATAGATAGAAAAGGTTTAAATTTGCTAAAATTAAACGAATTCAAGTTTTAAAGCAATTTATTTTGCCAGGTCTACAGTACTTGGCAGTTATTTTCCCCCTGCTTGCTCAGCATGAGACTAGACTCTATAGTATTTGTTTCCAGTTATTATGGGGCAATAGATTGAACCCGTTAAAAGAGGTTTCACTTATCTGGATAGGAAACGGGGAGGTTTGGGAATGGTGGATCCAGTAGTTTTTTGTTTTTCGTTATTTCTTTCCTTTTCATTAAAATTTAGTTTAGGCCCTTCAGAGTTTCAGGAGATTTCCTTTTTTAAAAGTGTAATGAATCGTTATCTAACAGCTTGGTTGCATTGTGCATCTAAATTGTCCCCACACTTATCTTTGCTGGAATATTTTAAGCCTGCGGCACAGAAATTTTATAAATGGAAAGTAACCAAAAATCAAATTATAAGGGGTTCTCCGAGGAAATAGGAAATTATACTATGACTTTATGACCTTGATTTATCCTTCTGAGCCAAGCTTCAAAAATTGCCCTATAGGGTGAAATTCTGACATATTGGAACAACTGAATAATCCCAGGTTGCCAGTTTATATGTGGGAGGTTCAATGGCTCATGATGTATGGGAGATTAAATGTTAGGGGAACGGCAAAATATAAAGCAAGGGAAGAGAGGTCTTGTCCTTATTTGGAATGTATAAACCAGGAGGAAACAATGGAACATTTTTTTCTACAATGCTCTTTTCCAATTAAATTGTGGGAATATTTGGCAAAAATATGGGAACTACCTTGGTTGGCCAAGTTAAATTATGACATTTTGGTGATTGGGAGTTTTCCTCCATCCTTGCGACGGTATGAGAAGGGTACTTTGCGAGTATTTTTGGCATGTTTAAGGTACTGTCAGTGGCAAGTAAGATGCCAATGGGTATTATATCAAAGGAAAACCACCTCAAAAGGATTTAGATGTTATGTGACAAATGTTTTGAGTAAAGTATTTTTATCAGATATGCAATTGTACAATGCGGATAAAGTTAGGATATGGTGGAAGGGGGTTTTCACATATTATTAAATATAAATAGTAGGTAGTGAGACTGGTTTTTCCACCCCCCTTCCTTTTTTTCTCTCTGTTTTGACATTTCAATCGAATTTGGTGGTGTTGGGATGTGGGTTGGTAATTATTTACAGGGTCTGGGGGAGAGAGGGATTTGTTTTATGAATTTTCTTCATATAAAGGGAGTTGTCTTTGAGTTCCTTTTCTCTGGTTCCTGTCCCATTGGGGCTTCTGTTGTAAACTATGTTTTTTTGGGACAACTATTATGGGCCATTTGGTAGACAATGTGTGGGGCTATGTATAGTGATCTTTTGTTTCCATAGGTTTGGCTTATTTTCTTTCTGTTTTCTGTTTAACAACCAATGTTTTTTGTGGAATTGTATTTATGTGTCTTTTACAATAAAATTGCCCCTACTCTTTTTGATAAGTGCCATGGGATCTTTAATATGCACCTGAACTACCACCAATCCAGGCAGATGGGACCTCGATTTAATGTCTCATCCGAAAGACAGCACCTCAGAAGTGCAGCACCCCTCTCATGCTGCACTACCGTGTCAGTACTGGGATAGTAACCCAAGTGCCAGATGTACATAAATAAGAGGACGAAATAATTCACGCCAAATCACCGCTACTACATGCATAGTAGTATAACAGTGTCTAACATCCATGTACTGTTCTTGATAATATGAAAAATACATCATACGGTATGAGTCATCATAAGCAAGTTGGAATAAATAAGTTTTCAGAACAAAATAGAATTCAGTTAAGGAGGCAGCAGATGTTATTTGGCCAGGAGTTCCCTAATATAGATGCTGCCATGAGATTAAAGTAAATGTGTGATGTAGGCATTTGGGCTTGGTAGCCCACTACCTTGGGGTGGTGATAGCCCCTCTATGCTAAAATTTAAATTTTTAATGCAGTCTGTACAGTTTTGGAAGGGATTGTGATGCTGGCCAATCTGCCAGCCAGCCGATTCCTTCCCACTTCCTTGTCTGCCTATTAGTTGAGCAGTGACTTTCATTTTTATCAAAAGGTACTTTAAAATTATGTAAAATTGTTCTGAAAATCAGCCTCATAGAGCTGCAGGGGGTGCGCCCCCGCGCTCTCCCTGGTACCACGTCACAAAATGGGGGAAGGCAGGGTGGAGCAGGCAGACAAGGAAGTGGGAAGGGATTGGCTGGCTGGCAGTTTGGCCAGCATTATGATCCTTTCCCAAACTGCATAGGCTGCATTAAATTTTTTCATTTTAGCACAGAGGGACTATTGCCACCCCATGGTAGTGGGCTATGAAGCACAAACTGTTTTGTAATTACGTCACACATTTACTTTAAATAAAAAAAAATTGGACAAAAGGTAACTATCACCTACAGTTTTCATTCTAACATTTGGAACAAAGGAAGGATGTTGAGAAAGAAGATCATGGGGAGAAATCTGCAGTAAGCAAACAGTAACTCTCTAACAGAGCCAGTGTCATGTAAACCATATATATGTCAGTGAGAGAATTTTAAAGTTAATTATTTGCTCTACCAGAAGGAAGTTATATCTGGTCATAGTGGACATGTTATTAGATGTGTTTGTTTGTGTTACAGTGGGAGCAGCCACATTCGTAACTACTTGTAATTTATTCAGGGAGTTTTTACAAATCCAGATAAAATGGCTATTGTCTAGTCTAACACAAAAGAGTGAATCAGAATTGTTGCTGCATACAAAGGGAAATAATGTATATCTTCCATAAGAGACTGAGTGAGAAATGTTCAATTTCTTGCCATGTTGCTAAGATTTTTATGACATAAGACTTTATTGAGACTGTATTCTCCCTTGGCTCTTGTCTTAACCCTTCTTAATGAATCTATCCTCTATATCATCTGTTTAATATTAAAAAGTGTCACCACAGGTCCTCCTGATGTGGAGGAACTAAGAATATGGGAGAGAGTCTTTCAAAGCACACGGGTGTGCGCTATTAGTCAACAGCAGAGAATTTACTGATACAGGCTTTCTGTATTCTCTTGTGCTGACAGTTTTACCTGGTGTCCCTTCTAGTGTGGTGTCAAGGTAGTCAATTGCTTTGATCTCACTCCTTAAGGTAAATTTCAAAGTCACATTATTCATGTTAAGCCACTCACCAAATGATATAGCCCCCTTCAGGCTTGCCCCTCCATATGCAGACAGGGTTGTCTGTATAATGGTACCTGAGGATGACCTTGTCTGCGTGTGGAAACTGTTCACAGTAAATAGTATTGGTTTTCCAAAGCCCCATAAATAAGGTTGCACACAATGGGGCCATGCAGCTCACCATTGCAGTACCCCATATTTGTAGATTGTGATCATTAGAGAACTTGAACATGTTGTGATACAGTATAAAGTTAATGGCTTCCAGTAGGAAAATGGTAGGTGTGGACTGGGCCGCTGCATTCCAGCTAATACTTGCAAGCATTGATTCCTTTAGTGACTTGTTAAGTTGATGCATACATTGCCTCCACATCAGCTAACAGCCAGAAAAAAATGTCTTCCCAGACAAAATCTTCCAAGTTTGTCAATAGGTTGCTCGTGTGTCTGACAAAATCTTTCACTTTCAATGAATACTTCTGCTCAGTCTTCATACAGGAAGCAAAACAATAGTGTTCCAACAGTAGGCAAAAAGAATATTTCACTTGGAGGCACAGACACTAGTCCCTTCACAGAATAAAGGGTACTAGTAGAAACCAACAAGTTAAAGGTGTATAAAGCTATGGGGCCAGATGGGATACACCCAAGAATACTTAAGAAACTTGGGAGGGAACTAGCAGCCCCCTTTATTAGTGCTCTTCAATAAATCATTGGAGAGTGGGGAAGCTCTGGAGGACTGGAAGGGAGCAACAGTAATGCCACTCCATAAGAGAGGTAGCAAGCAAGAGCCAGGAAACTTTCATCCAGTTAGTCTAACTTCAGTGGTGGGAAAACTGATGGAGTCCCTTCTGAAGGAAAGAAGCGTTGCTTTTTTGGAGGTAGGTTGTCAGCTTGACACAAAGCAACACAATTTCACAGCACAGAGGTCCTCCAGACAAGCCAGGTAGATTTCTTCGACTGGGTCACCAGAACAGTGGATCAGGGTGGGGCAATGGATGTGGTTTACCTGGACTTCAGTAAGACATTTGACTCTGTTCTGTACAGGGAACTGGTCAAGAAACTGGAGAACATTTGAGTCAGGCTTAAGGTAACAGGCTGGGTCAGGAACTGGTTAAATGGAAGAACACAGAGTATGTTAGTAAATGGCACTCTGTCAGAGGAGGGTAAGGTGGCTAGTCAGGTTCCGCAGGGCTTGGTTCTGGGGCCGATCCTCTTCAACATATTCATCAGTGACATTGCTGATGGATTGAAGGGAAAGGTATGCTTGTTTGCTGATGATTCCAAAGTTGGCAACGGGGTTGACGCAACAAGAAGGGCAACAAAGCATGGAATCTGATCTCCGAAAGCTGGCGGAATGGTCAAGGATCTGGCCATTGAAATTCAGTGCCAAAAAATGTAAAGTCATGCACCTGGGAAAACATAACCCAGGGAAACAGTGCTTGAAGGGAGGGGAGGGGAGCAGCTCTTGGATGCAAGGCTAGAGCAAGACCTGGGGGTGATCATATCGGATGACTGCAAGGTCAGCAAACAATGCAAGAAGGCAGCACTAAAAGCTAATGGCATCCTGGGATGCATAGGAAGGGGCATCACAAGCAGGCGGCATTAAGCGATCATGCCTCTGTATTGATCCTTGGTAAGACCCCACCTTGAATACTGCATCTGGTTTTGGAGGCCACACCTCAGGAGGGACATAGAAACATAGACTTTGATGGCAGATGAGGACCGCTTGGCCCATCTAGTCTGCCCATTTCCCTACCTACAGGATAGGCCGTAGATCCTAGTTAACTAACAGCCTATTTCTTCCTACCCCCCACAAGAATTGCCTTTTGTCTGTCCCATGCATTCTTGAATTCTCCCACAGTTTTAGACCCCACAACCTCTTCAGGAAGGCTCTTCCATGCATCCACTACCCTCTCTGTGAAATAATACTTCCTCACATTGCCCCATAACCGCCCTCCTTCTATCTTTAAATTGTGTCCCCTTGTTCTTGCAAGTCTCTTTTTCAGAAAGATGGTACCCTCTTGGACTTTGTTGATTCCACTGAGGTACTTAAACGTTTCTATCATGTCCCCCCTCTCCCTTCTTTCCTCAAGGGTATACACATTAAGCTCCTTTAGTCTCTCCTCATACGGCTTCTCTTGCAGACCCTGCACCATTTTAGTTGCCCTCCTCTGACTACCTCTATCCTGTCTATGTCCTTGTGGAGATGGGGTCTCCAGAACTGGACACAATACTCCAGATGGGGTCTCACCAACTGTCTGTACAGAGGGATAACAACTTCCTGTTTTGTGCTGCTGATGCCTCTCCCTATACATTCCAGTACACCCCCAGCCCTCCCTACTGCCTTCTTACATTGCTTGCTAACCTTAAGGTCATCTGATATGATTACTCCTAGGTCCCTTTCCTTTTTTGTTGTTGTTACTACCTCCCCCCCATTGTGTATTCTTCCCCTGGGTTCTTGTTTCCCAGGTGCATTATTTTGCACTTCTTTGCATTGAATCCTAGCTGCCATACTTCTGACCATTCCTCCAACCTTGCCAAGTCCCTTTTCATCCTTTCCATGCCTCCTTGTGTATCAACCCTGTTGCAGATCTTTGTGTCATCTGCAAAAAGGCATACTTTTCCTTCCAGTCCCTCTGCAATGTCACTGATGAAGACATTAAAAAGGACTGGACCCAATACTGAACCCTGCGGGATAGATAGGTTGGAGATGGTGCAGAGAAGAGCTACAAAGATGGTGTAGGGCTTGCTACAGAAACCTTACGAAGCCAGACTCGTTGAACTCAATCTATACTCCCTAGAGCAGCACAGGGATCAGGGAAGGGGGAGACATCATAGAGACATTTAGATACCTTAAAGGCAACAACAAGGTACAGGTGCAGAACCTATTTCAGGTAAAAGACTTTAGCATGACAAAAGGACATGACTTTCGCCTCAAGGGAGGTAGGTTCAGGAGCAGTATAAGGAAATTCTTCAGGGAGTGCATTGTTGAACCATGGAATAGCCTGCCGTCAGGGGTGGTGAGGGTGCAGACGGTGGTGGAATTCAAGTGGGCATGGGACAAGCATTGCAGGACACTCAAGCAGGCAGCTAAGTGGGGAGTTAGGAAAACAAGGGCAGACTTGATGGATCATAAGGCCCCCCCATCTGCTGACAACTCCTATGTTTCTGAGGTGGAATCTCAGCTTAATGTAGCATATAACTCGGTTTGTAGATTTGCCACTGGAATGGGTAGATCAGTTCACCACTGTTCTCTCTCTTCTCTATAGGCAATTTGGTTGTTTATCATTGAAGGATCATTTGTCTTTTCACATAAGATTGCATTTGGAACTATGCCTCATTCTGTAATGGAAATTTTTACTATAAGCATTAACAGGTTTTTCAGCAGAACACAAAATTATTTGTCTTCTCATTTCCTTTGTATGTATCTTTCTTTGGCGAAAGAACTTTCATATACAAGGCTATTAGTTTTCATAATAATTTTCCTGAATCAGTGCTAGGGTGTGTTAAACTGACTGTATTTAAAACCCTGTTGTATGATATGCTGTATACAGGTCCAGACTGCTTGTGTTTTAAGTAATGCTATATTCTATGCTTTATTGTTATTTATGTATACTGGTTGCTTTGAAAAATGGTAGTTTTGCATCTGCTTACCAATTAAAACAAAAATGAATGAAATGAAAATTAATTTAAGGATTTCCTTTTGCAAAACCACATAGACAAATCTAGATAAAGTATCTATAAGAGATCCCACCCCAAAGATACTTATGGACATATCAAGTTTTTATGTACCTTCAGAAGCCCCTAAAAGCCATAAAACAAAACAAAACCAAAAAAAAAATGGTCATAATAGGATGAGGGTCCATAAATATTTAAGATCCCCTTCAATAATGTAACTTTGGTTTGTGTTACGAAAGAATGAAATAAAATTAATGAAAAATCTGTTAAAGAAAAGGCTAGTAGAGTTTATTTTATCCAATGAGTTAAAAGATAATGATACATTAGATAAACACATGGGAGCTAGGATAAGGGAATATAACCACTGCTAAGTGGCAAGTCTTATATGGCTCCAGTAGTTGCTTGATTTGACTCTGTTACCTATGAAGACCAAAGGCAGCATAGATTCTTGAAGTGAGGTTGTGCCAGATTAGTCTGATTGATTTATTTGACTGGGTGACAGAGAAATAGATCAGGGCACATGGCCTACTTGGACTTTAGCAAGGCCTGCAACACTGTGCCACATAAGAGGCTCATAAAGAAATTGGGCAGTCTAAGGGTGCGATCCCAAGTGATAAACTGAGTACAAAACTGGGTAATGGATAGAAGCCAGAGGGTGATGGTAAACTGCATTCACACTAATGAGGGAAAATTACCAGTGGGGTGCAACATGGCTTACTACTGGGACTGGTCCTCTTCAGTATCCTCCTAAATGACACTTCAGAAGAACTGTAAGGAAGGTATGTCTTTTTGTAGATGACACCAAATTTTGTAGTAGAGTGGATACTTGTGAGATGATGGAGAGAATGAATAGGGACCTTAGAAAACTTGACAAGTGTTCAAGGGCATGGCAGCTGGGATTCGGTGCCATTCAGTGCCAAAGAAACCCAGGAGCTAAATATAAAATGGGAGGAGGTACTGACGGTCACTGAGCAGGAAAGAGACCTTGGTGTTATCATATCTGGTGACCTTAAAGTGACGGGGCAGCGTGACAAGGCAGTGGGGAAGTTCAGTGGGATGTTGGGGTGCATAGAGGGTGATATCACCAGCAAGAGGAAGGAGGTGGTGTTACCACATATTGGTTGCTGGTGAGACCCCACTTGAAGTACTGTGTCCAGTTCTGGAGGCTACATCTCAGAAAGCATATAGGCAGAGTGGAAGTAGTCCAGAGGAGGGTTACTAAAATGGCACAGGGGCTGCATCAAAAGCCCTGTTAGGAGATACTGAGGGATCTCAACATGTACACTCTAGAAGAGAGGAGGGGAAGTAGAGGGGAGATGTAGACACCTACAAGTGTCTCATGCAGTTGAACAAGGTACAGAAAGGGAGTCATTTCAAATCAGTAAGTGCATCAGGACCAGAAGGCATGCAACAAAGCTGGAATGGGTGGGAGTTTAGGATGTAAGGAAGTACTAATTCACTGAAAGAGTGGAGGATGCCTGGAACAGTCTGCCAGCAGAGGTGGTGAGAGTGAAAACAGTGGGGGGTTTCTAGCATGAAATAGGGATAGGCATAGGAGAATATCAGTAAATTTGCAGGCTGAGATGAGTTAGGGTTTGCAGAGCCAGAATAGTCTGGGACTATCTGGGACAGCTAGGTGGGCCAGACAGTCCTTTTCTGCTGACAAATTCTATGTTTCTTTCAGTAATTAATCTGATTTGGTTGGTCTTATTCACATTAGCCAGTCCAGCACCACAGTCTTTTGTCTCTAGCTGTTTAACCATTTCTCCCAGCTAACTTGAGAGGAACTTTCTTCTTATCCCCAGTTTTGGTAGTCATGTGCCCATAGAGACTCTTAGAAGAGTCTCCCATCTCCTCACAAAATATTCAAAAAAACAAACTTCCTTAACAGTTACTGCTACTGGTTCTTAAGTATGGAAACCTAGTATATAGAAACTCCTCCTAGACTACTCTTCAAAAATTGATAAACAATACAACAAAATAGCCAGAATCATAGTATCTTGTAATTACGACACATACCAATGTTTAATATTTGAGCAACTGGGGTGGCGGTTTCCTGATGCAAAAAGAAATCTGCATTTGTCTACATGGATTTTGAGATGGTGAAACAGGATCCCAAACATACTTTGAAAACATTTCTTAAATTTGATGACTGTGAAACTTATCAGTATGCCTTAAGAAACATGACTCAGGTTCTAGATTTGGGGACAGTACCTTACAGGTTTCTGCAGCGAAACCTGGAATCTGATTGAGCAAAAAACTCTGCTAAAGAATTTCAAACAGCACTTTCTTTTTTTTTGTTTGCAGTTAATTTGTTTATTGAGTTATTTCTCATTTATAAAATACAGTACAGTACAAGCATACTATAATTATATGCACATAATTGTATAATATAAAGTATAAATAAAGAAGCAAGTTAACACCTTATACAACAATTGACATCAAGTGCTAAGTAAACTAATGTTGCAAAGATAAGTATGTATATAGGATGTTGCATTAATAAGATAAGATGCTTGTACTGTTTATGTAAAGAGGAAGAAAATATGTAATGGGTTATTATAAAATACATATTTATTTAACTGTATATTAATATAACCACTTATAGGAGTTGCATGGAAGGATGAATATATCATGCAATAAATGTAAAATAATACCATAAGGAAGGGTTTGATAAAATAACTTCTCTATTTCTGAAGAAAATTTAAATAATCTTGCCAACATAAATAAAACTCATTGAGTCGGCCTTGTATCAGATATGATATTCTTTCCAAAGAGGCATAATGGGTTAGGCTATCCAGAATATCTGCCACAGAGGGTATTGACTGAGTTTTCCATCTCATTAGTATCAGCCTTTTTACCTGCATAAATAGAATATATAGCCATTTATGCTGGTATTGTATTAGTTTTGTATTTTTATCAATAACACCAAGTAAACAGAATTTGCGTTCAAATGGAATGTGACAGCCAATAATTTTAGATACCAAATTAGAGATAGACTGCCATAATTTGTATATTGGTTTACATGTCCATAGTATGTGTAGAAGGTCTCCATTAGGTAAATTACATCGCCAGCAGTTATTAGATATTAAGCCCAATTTATGCAAATGAGAAGGGGTTCTATACCATAAATATAATATCTTATACTGTATCAGCGTGCTGTGAACATCTCTAAAGGTATAATGACAGGATTTCCAGCATTCGTCCCATTGGGAGTTAGCTATGTTATCTTTTAAAAGCTGCATTCCATTTGTTTTTGGCCTTAAGAGATTGGTTCGGTAACATATCTCTAATTAGTTTATAAATCTTGCTGACCAACCCAGAGGAGGTATTAATCCATGAGTTAATGTATAAAGAGTTTATAAGTGGTTTAGTGATTTGTTGAGTAACATGAAGTGTAGCAGAGCGGATTTGCAGATATTTCCAGAATTCGTTTTTGGAAATATGCCATTTTTGCCTGCAAATTGCCAAAGGTATCTAATGTCATACCTTTATCGTCAAGAATATCCTTCAAAAAAATATATATTCTTTAGTTTACAAGAGTTACAATATATAGGTTTGTTCTCCAAGGTAATTTTCGAATTTCCCCATAAAGGTGTAAAAGTTATAGGGGTAGGGTCCATTTTAAGCCATTTATGCAATTTAAACCAGTAATAAATAGATGTTTTAATTATGGGATGGTTGTTTATTTTAGAGTTTGCTGAGGAATATATAAAACTATTAGGTATTCGTCCTCTAGATAAGGAGGCTTCCATATCAAGCCATAATAGCGAATTATAGTTAGGTTTAGAAAACCATTTAATAGTTTGCACTGCTCTGAATGCCCATAGATAGGCCATGAACCAGGGTAAACCAAAACCTCCTTTAGACCAATGTGAGTGCAATTTAACCCGATTGAACCTAGGAACTAGGCCCTCCCATAAAAAGTCTCCTACTATTTTGTCAATTCTTTGAAGTAAGCAGGGGGAGATTTTAAGTGGGATACAAGTGAATAGATAAAGAATGTTAGGAGTAATATTCATTTTTATAGCAGCAATTTTACCAGGAAGAGAGAGGTTTAGATTTCTCCATTTATTTAGATTCATTTGGATATCTGTAAGTAAAGGCTGTAGATTTAATTCCCATATTTTATTAAGGTCAGGACTGATTTTTACCCCTAAATAGGTGATGCCCTGAGGAGTCCACCGAAAACCTAGTAGGTTATTTATAGAGGGATTGCAGCATTTATTTAACGGTAATATCTCTGTTTTTTGATAGTAAACTTTCAAACCAGAAAGTTTAGAGAACATATTAAATGTTTGAATAAATGGCTGTGCAGATAAATCTAGATTTCCAAGTAAAATAAGCATATCATCTGTGTATGATAGAGATGTATAATACGTACGCCCTATAGGTATTCCTGTGATATCCTTATGTTGTCTTAAAAGAGCAGCAAAAGTTTCTAGAGCTAAGATAAACAACGATGGCGAAAGTGGGCATCCTTGTCTGGTTCCTCTTTCAAGTTTGAAGGGTTTGGATAGCGTAGAATTAGTGAAAACCCTGGCTTGAGGATTTGTATAGAGAAGTTTAATCCAAGAACAAAAAAGATTACTAAAACCAAAACGGCTTACCACCAGATAAAGAAACTTCCAGTCTAAAGAATCGAAAGCTTTTTCGAAGTCAGCAGCTATGGCTGCAGCAGATGAATTAAGAGATTGGGCTTTATGCATTAGATTAATTAAAGAGCGAAGGTGATCAGATCCTGTCCTACCTTTAACAAAGCCCACTTGTGACCTGTGAATTAATTTAGAGATATGTGGTTCAATACGATTAGCTAAGAGTTTAGCAAATATTTTACCATCTGTATTAAGTAAAGAAATGGGGCGATAATTCTCTGGTAGGGTGTTATCTTTATCTTTTTTGGGAAGAACAGTGATGATTGCTTCGGTCATAGTATGAGGTAATACACCTTTCTTAGAGGACTGTATAAATATGTTACATAATATGGGACATAGTTGATCTGATAAGAGTTTATAGAAATCCACTGGATAACCATCTCCACCAGAACATTTACCAGATTTAAGCGAGAATAATGCCTTCTTTACTTCTTCTTCAGTAAAAGGTACGTCTAAGGAGCATATTGCGTCTTGGGAAAGTCGGAGGAGCATTATTCTATCAAGAAAGGATGTAATATCGGAGTCTGATGCTGAAGAAAATGACTTGTATAACCTTTTATAAAAGGAGGTCATAATCTCATTAATTGAGGATTCATTGGTTTGAATTCCACCCACCTGATCTTTTAAAGCAGCAATATGACGCTCCATTTGTTGCAGTCTAAGGCCCAGATATTCAAACTGCGCTCAAAACTGGCGCAACAGCAGGAGCAAGCACAAACCAGTTGCACAAATGCGCAAGAGGTGCGATATTCAAACATGGAGCAGAGCAAATTGCGCAAGCAACCAACGTCTGAATATCGCACATACTGCGCCATCGCACAACCAGGAAGGAGAAGCTGAGCCAAAATGTTGCGCTATGGCGCAACCAGGGAAGCTCAGCTGAGCAGTCCAGAGCTGCCATAGCACAAGCACAGCCCCCCCAGAGCAATGGAACTGCACATCCAGGGAGGCAGGCTGGGGCCCACCGCCAGCCATGCCACACATGGGCACAGGAACACACTGCAGAACCCACACCACACCAGCACACCCCAAGCACAGCATCACTGGGGGTGGGACGGATGATCCACGTGCCCATGGGGACAAGCCAACAAAGCATAGCAGAGCCCTGACACCCCAGCACAACCACTGACAGGCGGAAAGTGCCACACACAGGGGGTTGACAACCACAGTGCACATCAGCCCCCCGTATGCACAGCACATCCTGCACTGTGACCCCAAGACACCACCCATGTGCAGTGACTGGCACTACAGGAACCCATGCAGTCCCCCCAGCACATGTCAGCCCCGTGCAACACAGAAGCCTACAAGCCAGACACACCCTGTGCACCCAGCACTGGGTGGCAGCAGATGGCAAGACCAACCGAAAGTCACTGCCATGCTGGAGATACCTCCCCATGCACACACACACACATACCCAGGACCATACCAGCCCAGATGGCATGTACACCTGCAACTGAGCACCCATAGCCAGCTGCAAATCAGAGACCGACAAGTATTCATATATCAAAATAGAAATGTATATTAAACATATTTCAACAAGAACAATAAAAACTATTTACAAGGGGGACGGTACAAGGAAGGGGTGTTCAAGAGGGAGGGATTAAAAACTTGGAGAGGGAAGGCAGGGTGGTAGGGATGGGAGAAGTGGAAGGGTAATGTGGGCTCGCCCAGCCGGCTCCTGGTCCTCCCTGCTGGCGCCTGCTCCATCCCGCCCTGATGGCGTCCATGCCTCCGGATGGCTTGCAGGATCCTGTGGTTTGCAATGCTGACCTCTGTGAGGTGACGGACATCCTGTTGCATCCTCCATAGAACCTCGAGGCCTAGGAAAATGGGAACACAGTCAATGGCTGTGACTGACCACAACCCTGAACACCACCCAACCTGCAAGCCATATAGCCCAATGTCCCGCACCTGTGATGGCATGCACCCACCCACAGTGAACATGCACATGGCCATCACAAACAGGCGGCACCAGCTATGCGCACCACTGCCCACACACACTGCCCACGTCAATCACAGTACAAACTAAGCTGGCAAGTGATGTGGCAACATGGTGCGATGCCAGTTACACAGCTATGTGCCCAGTGCATGCCTGGACCACCAGTGACGCATACACAGACGTGCTGTGATACTGCACTGTGATGCATGTCACCTGTGTCGTGCCTACATACATGGATACATAGACAGTGTTGGTAGATAAGGGCCTATGGGCCACCCAGTCTGGCCATATGACCTTGTAAGTTCACTCTGTTTTCCTATAAGTCTGTTACCCCTGACCTCCAGAATTCCTTTATGTCTATCCCATGCATTCGTAAATCCTGTGATTGTTTCAGCCCCCACCACTTCCTCTGGCAGGGTGTTCCACTTGTCCACCACCCATTCTGTGAAGAAATTCTTTCTCATGTTTCCTCTGAATCGTCCCCCTCCAACTTCATCCCATGCCCTCTAGTCCTGGAACATCTTTTACGCTGAAAAATAGTGTTTTCCTGCACTCTGTTCCCCCCTGTAAGATACTTGTATGTCCCCATCATATCCCACTCTCCCTCCCTCCTCCAGGGAGTACATGTTCAGTTCCTTCAACCTGTCTTCATAGGACTTGTGATGCAATCCATGCACCATCCGTGTTGCCCTCCTCTGAACCCTGTCTACCCAGTCCATGTCCATACGTAGGTATGGTCTCCAGAACTGTACACTGTACTCCAGTGTGGGGCCTCACTAGTGTCTTGTATAGTGGAATTATGACCTCCCTTTGGTTGTGTTGGCATGGCTGGTGGTCTTGCCTCCCCAGCATGCAATAGCATCCATGAAGTAATGATACTCACACCTCCAGCAGCTGGGTCTGCCGCTGCTGCTGATGCTACTGCTGGGTTGGGGCACAACACCCCTGGCACCGCCCTGGCACGGCCCACCTCACCCGCCCGCGCCCCTCAAAATCCGGCCTGTGGGAGACGTGATGTTGAGACAAACATCAGTGTGACTCAAAGCAGAGTGCCCCTGCCCCAGTGAGAGTGCCTGCCCACACAGCCATAACCATCCATCGCACAGCTGCACACACTGACACAGCCAACCGTGGTCCGAGCCGGCACCTATGCACAGCCACCCAAGCACACACACCCCTACAGAGAATATAGGGCATAGATGGTACACTCACCTGGCTTCAGGCACCACGCCTTACCTTGCACGCCAACGCAGCCGCCAGCTAAGAGTTCCTGTTTCCTTCCGGGCGGGAGGTCACTGTACCGTGCCGGCACTGCTCAGCAGACCGGCCCCAGCCAGTGACCTCCACCAGGTCAGTGGCCACTTGCTGCCACACGTGGGTCCTAGGCATGGTGAGGGGGGCCGCACCATACAGTGCCTCACAGTGGGGCTCCACCAGGGCCACCAGGTTGGCCACTTCAAGCTGGCTCCAGGACACCGCCCTCCTCCTAGCCATGGCACCAACTTTACAGCAGGCAATATGGCGCCCTGCTGCGCCGTGACCCCACATGGAGTTGTTGCGCAATAGACCACCACAGGCTCCAATCGCGCTGTTCGAACAGCGCCGTCACTTTACATGGCGCTGTCACCAGACAGCGCAATAGGGACGTACACATGGCATGCGAACAGTGCCAGAGGGCAAAGGGCATACACAAGGTCACGGCAATGACGCAAGGCTACGCGACAGCGCCATCGACGATAGGCATCCTGGGCGCGACTGCCAAGCTGAGCACCAGTGCCACAGTGGACTATCGCGGCAGTAGTGCCACAGCGCCATATAGTGCCCAGTGCTGTAGCGCCACTGGCACAATGGTGGCCATGGCCTGAATCGCCTATTGCACTCAGCAGGTCTGCAGCGCGATCAGACGCTACGCGTAGCTGTCTCACAAGGCGTAATGCAGTGTAGCACGCAGCTACAAACCTGCGCCATTGGCTCAGCTGACCTTCCAGACAGTAAAGCGCAACACGCCGATATTCAGCCGACATATGCAATCATTCGATCAGCCATTCAAAGGCACAGTGGCGCGATTAGCATGTCATTAAAGTTGGCGCCACACCTCATTTGCATGTGTTGCACTATAGAAATGCGACAGTGGGTTGTGCCGCCAGATTTGGTTACTGCAGGTGAGAGGTGAGTTACATGCTGTGTGATGCTCAGGACAATGCTCTATGGGCAGGGTGCCGAGGATGATAAAGGCTGAGGGCTGACATGGCCAGGGCACTTAGAAAGGGACACAGGGCACCCTTTCTATCAGCATCGCATGGAGAGGGAACTGGGGGCTTCGCCCCGGCCGGCAGCTATGCTCATGGGGAAATGCTGTCGACTGCACAGTGACAGGTGTCCACTTCCACCCATACAGATCACCATGACTGACCAGAGCCAAGCTGAGGGTGTGGACGGCGGGCATAGGAGGAGGCCGAACTTCACCACAGCAGAGATAGAGGCCCTCTTCCAGGCCTACCTGGAGGATGAGCCACTATTGAGTAGACGGAGGGGCACCCCTCAGGAGCGCGGAGCTGCATGGGAGGGGTGGCTCACGCGTCAACCTGCACAGAAGCCACCAGCGCCTGTGACAGGAATGCAGGAAGAAGATGGGGACTGACCGCAGGAGGCTGAAGGAGAAGGTGGCAGCCTTCAGGGGCGGCGTGCTGCTGGCACTGGTGGGGGCCCACCAGTGGTGTTGCAGCTGACCCCTGCAGAGGAGACACTGGTCGCGCCATGCAGCCGAAAGTGCCATTGCGGGCGTACCAGGCGGAGGATTCCAGACAGGTGGAAGCCCATCACTGCACGGTATGACATGGTGGTGTTGTTGGGGGGGCTGTTGTTCACATGCACTCACATGTACTCTCTTTCTGTTACAGATCCTGTTCATCTGCAGGAGACGGTGGTGGTGGTGGGTCCAGACAGTGAGGCAGACCTGCTGGACATGGAGGAGGGACCATCCACCTCCACCACCAGCCTGCAGGCACTGCAGCAGCATGCACGCTGGGCCTACAACTCCGGTGACAGTGATACGGGTGCAGGGGGTGCACAGTCTGTGTCACAGCAGTCTGGCATGCAGGTATGCCAGCATGCTGTGCCTATGGCAGTGGCACGCACCTGCACCATTGATGATAGCAGGCCTGCAATGGGCAGTGATAGGTGTGTGTCCCATGACGGACACATGGCAGGCCAGCACATGCCCCTGGGCCTCCTGGTTCACACCTGTACCAGCATGCTGGCACAGTCCCAGGCTGTGCCTGTCAGCACCGGGTGGGCAGCACCAGTGGCTGTGCAGGTGTCTGGCACTGTTGTCAGCACAGAGGTGGAACAGGTGGACCTGGGGCTCAGCAGTTGAGGGGCAGCAGCAGTCGCACACCAGGGCTGGGGTACAGTGTCAACTCTGTGGCACATGTCCACCGCTCATTGATCTGCCCATACCTGGTCCTGGCGAACAGCGCCCACCCTCAAAGGGGTGCTGTGCACCAGGACCATCCACACCCTGGGGGTCACGAGGCCATTGGGGCAGAGTACCCATTGACGTGACACACCCGCCTGCTGCAGGACCTCGCACAGCTGCAGGGGCGGGTTGCAAGGTCCGTGGAGGCACTGTCTGTGTCCGTGGAGCAGCATAGCAGGGAGTGTGCTCGACCGAGCCGAGCTGGTCCTTTGCGGACAGATGTGACCGCTGCCATTGACAGGCTGACCCAGGCAGTGGTCTCTGTGGCGGACACATTGGCCACACTGTCAGGTGCCCCTGTACCACACACCCCACACAGTGCGCTCCACTCCCCGCCTCCCGGCGCTGCGCGACACCAGGCCTGTCGACACCGGGTTCTGCTCGGGCATCCTGAGCACCCCTGGTGCAAGTTTGTTTGGCAGGATGCAGACCCCCAGCGGGCAAGGTCCTGTCATGCAGGGGACCCCTGGGGTGCACCACGCCACCCGATGTGGCCCCTGCTCAGCCTGCCAGTGCTGCTGGGACACGGCGGGCCGCCCACGCATCCGTGGTGGCCGTGGGACAGTGCTATCTGACTGAGCTGTCTCCCAGTGCAGGCCCTGTCTGGTGCTGCCTGTGTGCAGTGTAGTGTCATGGTGGGCAGTGCACCGCTGGGTGCTCTGCTCACCACGCTGACATGGACCACCTGCACACTTCCCAACTGCTGTCCACAGGTGCGTTGCATGATGATGCCTGCATTGCACTGTACACCAAGGTGCTAGTGTGCCCAGGTCCTGACACATGTACATGGACAGTCCAGGTGGTGGGGTGGTTGGTGGTGCTGTGTGTTGGCAATGTCATTTCCGCAGTGCTGTGCTGCTGCCATGTACGCTGCCTGGTGTGTGTGTGTGTCCATATGAGTGCTCACTCTCTGATGGTGTGTTAGTATGCCTGGAACCGTCAACTCCCTGACCTTCATGCACGGTGTGTTCCCTGTGTGCCTGTGGTTTGGCGCATGGACAGTGTTGCCTGCACATGTCCCCTTGACTTACCTGTGTTGGGCATAGTGCTCTTCTGCAATGGTGTCCGGTGCAGCTGGGCCTGCCGGGTCAGTCGGGGTCCCTCCGTCCTAGGGGGGCTGCTCATCACCACATCACCGGCGCCACTGGCGCCCCCATCGCTGTCCTCTCTTGGACCTGTACGGCTATCCCATGGTCTTTGGCCATGCAGGATGCAACAGGTTGGAATATCCCACAGGCCTTTTGGGGCTGTACTGTGGTTCTCCGGAGGTGTCCAGCATCGGAAGCGCGCCTTGAGCATCCCAAACACCCGCCTATGATGTTACGTGTTGTGGCATGTGCCTCATTGAAACATAGCTGCGCTTGGGGTCGTGGGGCGTGCACGGTGTGAGCAGCCAGGGACGGAGTGGGTATCCGCAGTCACCTGTGTGGAGATAGTGGAGATCAGTGTCATGTCAGGTCCATATTGCCCATATCCTTGTGTGCCACTACCATGGCACCTGTGTCATTCCCACCCTTGCCCAGAGTTTGCATTCCATACATGTGTACTCACCCACTAGATGACCCGTGGGGATGTTCCCACTCTTGAATCAATGGCACAATGCAGACTGGTGCCATATGAAGGCATCATGTGCTCCGCCAGGGTGTGTGGCACAGACATTGATGATGCACCCAGTGGCATCACACACACCACCTGGCAGTTGACACTGGAAAAGCCCTTTCGGTTCCGATAAGCCTGGCCGTCGGGGCCAGGTGGCGTGCGAATGGCCACATGGGTGCAGTCTATGGCCCCTAGCACACCAGGCATACGTGCTACCCTGTGGAACTCCTGCATGTTTGTTGTACGCTCTGCCGCAGTGCTGGGGAAATGGATGTACTCCGCAGCATGAGGCAGCAGTGCAGCTGAGGAATTGGGTGAGGATGCGTGACGTGGCCGACTGTGTAATGCCTGTGGTGTCCCCTGTCAGCCTCTGGAAGGTGCCCGTGGCTAGCAGGCACATGCAGGCTGTCACCTGGTCTCCACGGACAGAGCATGACTCCGTCATGAGGGTGCCTGCATCACATCACTGCACAGCTCGCAGAGCCGTCTCAGTATTGCCCTGTTCAGGCAGTGCACCGCCCACAATCTGACGTCTGTGTACAGCTCGGTTGATGCGCAACGACACCGCCTGTCAGGCATACTGACGATTGCCCTCCGCGCCACGTCCCCTGCAGCATGGTGTCTCACCCTCATTACAGCTTCCATGTGGAAGCTGACACTGTCCATCTCCCTGGCTTCTGCCCCCAGCTGCTGTTCCGTAGTAACCCCGCTGCTCCCACTGCTGCTTCCACTGCACCGGTCACCCCACTGGCCTCTCTGTCCTCCTGACCCACTGTCCCTCTCTGCCCTTCCAGCTCCTGTCTCTCTCTCTCTCTCTCTGTCTCTCTCCCCAGTTTGACGCCTGCTAGGTTCTTGCGCTGCTTCCTTGAGCCTTTTTATTTTGGCTCCAATCCAGTACTACGCAACTTCGGCTGAGCCACTCTTGCGCATTAGCAAGTGTTCAGATGTCACATTGCGCACTTTATGCATGGACCCGCCCCTTCAGTTTCGCTTCATTTTCCATTGCGCTGTTGCTCAGCATGTTTTGATGCATGAACTGGCCCCTTCTGAATATCGCAGAATGGCGCATTTTTGGAGTTGCGCACACGCAACCCTGTTGCGCATGGCGCAACCCTTTTGAATATCTGGGCCTAAGTCTATAAGCAAGTCTTTTATTCCCCTTTTCTCCTACTTCCCAATATTTATGTTTTATTCTTAATAATGCAATTTCTGTCTTACGAGCAATTATTTCGTTGATCTGCATGCGTAGTTGTAAAATTTCATAATGCAAAGGAAATGAAGTATTGGGGTGAGGGTTAGCCATGTAAAGTTTTTGCTTTGCTTGAAGTAGATTCTCAAGATTTATAATTTTTTGTTCCCTAGATTTCCTCCTATGCACTGCAAAGCTAATTATTTTGCTCCTTAAAGTAGCTTTAAGAGCTTCCCAAAAAGTTCCCATAGAGGTTTCTCTTGGATCGGTATAAAGAATGAATTCTTCAATTTGTGTTTTAATGCAGGGTAAAAATTCTAGATCTTTAAGTAATAAAGGGTCTAGTCTCCAAGAAAGAGATTTTTTAGGAAGGGAGTCCCACATAAGTGAAAGTTTGACCGGGGCATGATCGGATATAATTAAAGGAAGAATATTGACTTCTAATATATTCGCTGTAACTTTAGGGGAGGTTAACCAGTAGTCAATTCTACTGTAGGATTGGTGACAAGGAGAATAAAAGGTGTAGTCCTTGTCTCTGGGATGAAGGACCCTCCATATATCTGATAGACCCAGATCTTTCATTAATTGTACTACCAAGTTTAAGCTTTTAGGATGACTTTCACAAAAGTTATTACTTTTATCCATATATGGATCCAGAGTAAGATTAAAATCTCCGATCAATAAAGGCGAGTTAGTCAAATTTAGTGAAATTAGCTGTTTAATCAACTCTTGAAAAAATTGAGGATTCTCCACATTAGGCGCATAAATATTGACTATTGATAATGGACCTGTAGGAGTGTCAAAAGTTATAATGAGCCACCTACCATCCGTGTGTTTCAAAAAATTAGAGGGTTTCCAATTTAGGTTTTTATGAATTAGTATCGCTACCCCTCTTTTTTTTTTTGTGGAGGCGGAGGCTGCAAAAACCTGACCAACCCATTCCCGTTTTAATCTAGAGTTGTCTGCATCCAAAAGTTTAGTTTCTTGCAGTAGTGCAATTTGTATTTTATGTTTTCTGAGATTAAGAATTTGCTTATGTTTACTTGGAGTATTTAGTCCCCTGACATTCCAGGTACATATTGATAGATTAGCCATCATATATAGGTATATAATATCTGTAATGAATTACATAAGAATTCAGGGGAGTCATATACCCAAGTAAGTCTAATAGTAGTCTGCAGATCATCTCTATATGTATATCCAACGTAAAGAAATTGCTGGCAAGACATTGTAAAGACAACCATTTAAGGGAATACATAGAATCTGCCTGATTACCTTCCTGAGTTTCTTCCGTGCAACTCCTTACTAACAAGCTAAATATATTATCTGTAAATAACCAAACTATGCAACAACAATACACTGAAATCATTTAGGATGAGCAGAGGAGAGAAGGTTGGTCCAGTCAGAAAAGAAAAAATACTCAACAGAAAAGGACCAAGATCACTCCTTTGTTCTCTAGGACGTAGCTTATCTAATAGGAACTGTGATAGTAAATCGAAGAATTAAAAGAAACTAGAGTACTATCCAGTTCACCTAAATAATAGATTGACAATACGTCAAAACAGAATTAGATCGTATTATACTAAGATGAAATTACGATAGAATGGAATATTTAAACAAACAATAGGATTCAATACTGAATTTTCACACTATAGGTGTAAATCTAGTTAAGTTTTATCAGCATAATCACCTCCAATATCATAGTAAATTCAAAGTTTGCTATTACAGCCAAATTTGGGAAGAAAGAAAAAAATATATATATTATAGGGCCATGGTATAACCAAAATGCTCGTTATTTTACATTAATAGATGTGGACTTGCATCCCATCATAGGTGCATCCTGACACATGTGCCTATAACTAGTAACTATACGCTTGACATTGTATGAATCCCTCGTATATAGGTCACAGTCTTATATAAAGTTTTACAAGGATTTTATAATGTTCATGCAGCTCTAATGCAAATGCAACGAATTAAGTTGAGATACCGCATACAGTGGGCCACACAAACAACTGTTAGCTTTTAATTTGTATAAAGTCTATTGATTCACTCTGGCAAACAAATTCAGCCCTAGTTATATAGAGTATATATAAAAATAAAAGTCTGCGGATTCGTCAATAAGAAGGTCCAATCATACTTGCCGTTATCAGGATACTTCTCTTTAGATGATTCGCATATCTTTAACCCTACAAGACCCGGTTAGAAATTTACCTTTGAATTATGGGGCTAAGGTATAACAAAAGAGCCCCTTACTTTACATTAATGTTATTAGCATATTAACAATGCAAACGTCTCAACATTAAAGTATCAATTCACATATCGGTGTGACCATATACCTGACGTTATTCATTTTCCTCATGTATTAGCCAAGGACTGTACAAAGCTTTACAGTGATCTTACAGAATATAAGAGGTCCTTATACAGATGCAGCCGTTTAGTTTAAAATGAACATATACATCAGGCCCCACAGACAGCTAATATTTATTAACGCATATAAAAGCTAGCCAATACCGTTGACATATAGATTCAACAATGACTACCGGAATTGTTAGAAAACACATTGCTGTCATCTCTGCTGTTTCACTGGTGTAGTAGCTCCTTTGTACTTGCTTTTACCGCAGTGTTTCTTTTTGGGTTGTTCATTTACTTTTACAGGAGAGTTATCTGTGTTGCTATTCCAAGAAGTCTCCATGAGGTTACTACCTACATCAGCTCCCAGTAACCCTTTTCTCTCTTCGGTTAGGCTACCATCCGAATTGTGTAAATCCTGCAGCAAAGCATATTTATTGTGCACAGGGACGTTGGGAATAGCCGGAATATCAGAGATAGGGTTAGATACAGTGGTGCATGTTTTCTCTGGGCTGCACATCGTGATCTCAAGTGGTCAAGTCCAAATGACAACCATTCTTTCACTCGATCTGATTGTCTTCTCCTAGACACCTCAAGAGAGTCAGCCAACTGTGACATATTCTCTACGGGTGTCTCAACTGAAGTTGTGCCGGAATCACCCTCATTCGGGAACAAAGTTGTAGTAGGCGTACCTCCAACCTCCGGATCCTCCTGGTGAGTTGTCGAGTGCATTTCCAAAAAAGATAATAAGGATTCCGGAGTGTGAAAGTCCTTATATTAGTTACCATTGTAAACCCTCATTATTGCAGGGTATGTAAGGGAGAAGTGAAGTCCTGCTTGATGCATAATTCATCTTGCTGGTGTATAGGCCCTCCGTTTTATAGATAGCCCCTCTGAGAAATCACGATAAATATATATTCTGTTACCTTGCCAAATAAGTTGTCCCAAGTCCCGTGAATTCTGTAAAATAAGTTCAACATTGGCATAGTTAAGAAATTTGGCAATTATTGGTCTTGGTCTCTGCTGTGCTGAGGGTTTGGGGCCTAATGATCTGTGCGCACATTCTATAGTTAAATCGGCACCGGCTTGTAGTTTGAGCAGTTGCGGCAGCACTAGAGTCAGGAATATTGCGGTATTCTTATTTTCCACTCCTTCAGGAAAACTGAAGATCTGAAGGTTATTTCTACGGTTTCTATTTTCCATGTCCTCTAATTTTGCTTGAAGTTCCTTAATTATTCTGTCTTGGGATCTAATGGTGTTTTTAAGATCTTGTATTGAGAACTCATTGGTACGAGTTTTGTTTTCTGTAAAGGCAAGTCGAGAGTCAATAGCCTTCATAGTTTGCGAGTTATGTTGTGTAGCAGTTTTTAAATCGTACATGTCCATCGATAGCTTGGTGAACATTTCTTCTATTTTCTGCAAGGAGGATAGCTGCAGCTCGGAGTTTGCCATTGTAACGATCTGTAATAGGCCTTCCAGTTTTTTAGATATCCCAGATCAGTAATTCAAACAAAGGAAAAGAAAGAGAAAAAAAAGAACTTTAAAAACTTGCTGTAAACTTGTTCCAGTATTTGTTCACATTAGTAGAGTATTCCCAAATGGCTTAGATGGCTAAAGATGATGTTAGATGGTGTTGATAAGTAGGAGCTCAGTAATCAGCCATCCATCTTGCACGGTGCCAGGCCACGCCCCCCAAACAGCACTTTCTAAATTATTAAAAATAATGTTTTCATGATGAAGATGACCATCATTTGACTCTAACAAAAGCACTCTGTTTTGCTTTTATGTGCAGAATATTAACATATTATTAGGTGTGGGTGAATTATCTTGTTCTTGATTTTTAATGTACAGACTACAACATCCCAAAGGAGCAGTTGTTATCACTATTTGAGTTAAATGAAGAGCTCTCATTTGGTGATGTGAAGAGGGATGAGACTGCACAACAGAATGATCATCTTAAAGTCACGCACACCAGTAAGTACAGTAAATTGTTAGAAAACATGATTTTGTGCGATTTTCCCAACTGTAATTGAAAATTTAGGGCAGAAAGAAAAAAACCTAGAGTTGGATGAGCAGAGAGTTTGAGATTATAATAGGAGGTGATGATGTCCAATAGCTTGGAAAAAAGCAGAGTAAAACCAAGGAATATTTTTGAAAAGAACCATTGCAGTGTTATAGTGGATATGGGATTGGATTGTGAGCTGGTAAACATGACAGAGAATTGGAGTCCTGTAGTCATAATTCCAGGAGCAGGTGAGCAGGCAAGTGTCAGCATTTGATATATTTTGTTATTCAAAGAGGAGGGCATTGGAGTGAAGAGAGGAGGGAATTAATGTAGATGGAAGGATATGAAAAAGGGCTTCAGTAGAGGAGTGGTCTAGGAAGTAACAGTATAAACGGTTGCGCAAAGATGATAGTAAATCAATCGGTCACTTTATTTTTGTAGTACAAATGCAAGGCACTGTACAGTATGTTAAAATATATGTAAAAATACAGTAAAAGTTGACATTGAAAGGCACACTAAATCACTAATATGTACATATGTAAGGCAAGACAATGCAGTTGTATTTAGTGAGTGCCCTTTCCAGAAGGCTCAGACTAGAGTGCTTTACATAAATAATCAAGAGGTTAAAATAATTCACAGCAAATCACCACCACATACATATTCATACAACAGTCAAACATCAATGTACACTTCTTGATAACCTACAAAACACATCATACAGTACAAGTCTTCACAAGCAATTTGGAATAAATATGTTTTCAGTACAGAATAAAATTCAGTTAAGGAGGCAACGGATGTAATGTTCTCTGGTCAGGAGTTCCCTAATATAGGGGCTGCCATGACACTGAAGAAAAAATAGGACAAAAGCTAACACTCGCCTACTGTTTACGTTCTAAGGTTTGGAACAAAAGAAGGATTTTCAGAATGATCATGTGGAGAAATTACAGTAAATATACCATAACTCTCTTAAATAGAGCTAGTGACCTGTGAACATATGTATGGCAGTGAGATAATTTTAAAATGAAAACTTTGCATTACCAGAAGGAAGTTATATCTGGAAATAGTTGATGTGATTAAATATTTTTGTTATAATGGGATCAGCCAAATTCATAACTAATTGTAACTTACTGAGGGAGTTTTTATAAATTCAGACAAAATGGCCATTGTCTAGTCTGCTAACACCATAGAAACATAGAATTTGATGGCAGATAAGGACCACTTAGCCCACCTAGTCTGCCCATTTTTTCTACCTACTGTATCACCACAGACCCTACTTGATCTCTGGCTTATCCCCACTTATCTTATCACTATGGTTCCTTTATGTCTATCCCACACTTTCTTGAACTCTGTTACAGTTTTTTGCCCTAGGCCAAGGAGTGAATCATAATTTTTGCTGCATGCAGATGCTGTTTTCTTTCCATAAGAGGCTGAATGAGAAATTTTCAATTTCTTGTCATGTCTCTGGTTGTTGTGACATAGAATGCATACACATTTCTTTGCTTTTCTGTTTTTGATTAATAAAACATGTGCCGTAAGAGGCACATTCTGTTACTGGAAATTGTGTAGGCCATTGGTCTGCCCCTTAAATACCTTCTGTTGATTATCTCTGTCAGTCCTGAGGTGGCCATTTAATTCTGACTGTGAAAAGTCATATGGGAGGCTGGGATGTCTGCAACGCTATTGGTAAACAATCTCTGTTTAATGTAAGTAGCCAGTGTAGAAGCCAGGCAGGGAAGTCTACCTGTGTAACAAAAAAGGGAGCAGAGCCAATAGAATGGAATGGGTCACTGTAAGTGAATTTTGAACTGGCTCTAATTATAATTTAGTCAGTGTGTATGCTGGTCATGTCTGAAGCTTCGAATCCTGCACATGACAAAGGAAGTGCTTCAAGTCTGTATGATGTTCTCCATTTTGAGAGGTAAGCTCCTAAAAGTAAAGCCATATTTTCAAGGGAAATATTTAGCTGAGGATGTAGGTTTAATTCTGGTTTGACTTTTTTTAAATTGTACATTTTTGTAGAATATAAAAATCCTTGTTTTTTTATGGCATTGCTTTGTAGTTTCCTTTTGTTGACTGTATATCCCACACATTGTGTACCTAGCCTATACAGTGTTTTAAAAGGTACAGTAATCTTTACTGAATATTTAAGGTTATGCTTATGAAGGCAAGTACCAAATTCAAAAAATGCCACTGGCACTGGCCACTTATACTGTACTAGAGTCATTTCCATTTGGTGGAAAGCTCAACTAAAATTTCTATCAAAAATTATCATTGTAGTACTGTCACTGTTTAGCGATGACATTTTGAAGACCCTTGCAATAAAAATAAGAATTCCAACACTGATCAAAAATTGGACAATCTCAGAATCTAAACTAGAGCCTATTTGTAAAGAGAGAGTCTGGCTAAAATTTCTAATGTCAATCAATTTATAATTAGGATTAGCATATTCTCCAATAAGCCCCTTACCTACAATCAGATCTCCAAGTTACTTTGTGTGAAAGTAATTGGTCATTTCGTAACCCTGCTTTTATTCAAGAAAACGGATGTCGTGAGAAAAGAACATTTGCCTTGGCTTCCCTCAGAATGAGAATTGCTAATTACCAGGCATGTGTTATTAAATATCAGAATAGCATGTGGAAATCCATGGCCTTCATGGCTGAAAAACTACCTGACATGATTATGGCCCAACAAATATGTGTGAATGCCTTAGAAGCAGGTAGGCATCTGCTGAGATTATCTTATGATGCTTCAGATGCTGATGCATGTGCTGCTGTATCTAGCTGTGCCTTTACTCTGTGTATCAGGTTTTACCTCTGATGTACAATAGTCAGTCCTTAATGTCCTCTTTAGAGGAAAGCAGGTTTTTGGCTGCATTGTTGAATCAGCTCTGCATGATATTCAGACATCAAAAATGACCCAGAGATACTTGCACACTCTGAACCCTAAGAGCAGAAGTAGAGGTAGGGGCTTTTGTTTTGTTAGCCCTTTGTCCACTGGCTCCAGTCATTGTTCCTAGAGGACCCAGGCTTATCCGGCTGAACAAACCAATCTGCCACACTGCACCCACACCAGGCTTACCGAAGGAGCAAGTATCAGTAGCGCCCCCAGCACTTCTGTCTCCCCTTCTCTACCACTGACCTCACTGCTTCAGGAAGTTCTGTGGGAGGCAACATTTTTCTGTTCTTATGAAAGTGGAGGGATATCACAACAGATGCTTGGGTCCTGGAAATAGTTCAGGTAGGACACATTCTAGATCTCCCACCCACCCTTGCAAAATCGATACTCTCTGGGATATCTTGCCCTCCTACTGGAGGCGATTCAAACACTCCTCAGCAGAAAGGGTATATAACCTGGGCTATTATTCCCAGTACTTCCTAGTATCAAAATGGACCCGAGATTTAAGGCCAGTACTAGACCTTCAAGGACTGAATCTATTCATAAAACACAAAACGTGTCTAATGATCTCTCTGCAGTCTCTCCTTTCTCTGTTACTGATAGGTTATTAGATAGTTGCTCCTGATATGAAGGATGCCTACCTTCATATCAAGACCTCCAAGTCACACAAAAAGTACTTGCATGTCATGCCACAAGGCTTGTACCATCAGTGTTGTTTCATGCCCTTTGGTGTGCCTTCTGCACTGTGTGTTTTTACCAAGTGTTTTGCAGTGGTTGTAGTTGCCCTCCACTGTGAGGGTCTATATGTCTTCACTTACAGTACATTGACAAATGGCTACTGAAGAACACTGCCAATGCTCTGTTTCAAACCCAACAGCTGTTCAACCAGTTGGGTATTCTGGCTAATGAACTGAAATCAGTTCTCCTGGACACAGGGCAGTGTTGTGTATTTCTTCCCTCAGACAGTTCTATGGCATAGGTAGCCCATGCTGAGCTGGTCTCTTCCAGTGATTTTGTCATGGACAAGTTCTATCTAAGGCTTATCAGCCTCATGGATGCTGCAGTGCTAACTGTCCCACTAGCACAACTGCACATAAGGATCCAATAATGTTTTCTTGATGTCCAGTGGGCACAACATTCCTATGAATTGGAAAGTCTCCTAAAACTGAAAGCTCCACTTTTTGGATCTCTGCTTAGGTGGTTGGACTACTCCAACTTGAGACAGGATCTCCTTTCTCCATCCATCCCCTCTGCTGGTGGTGATGATAATGACAGATGCCTCAGGTTTGGGTTGGTATGCACATCTGAGCCTTTACCAGACTCCAAGCCAATGGTGCCCCTTGGATACAGTTCTGCTCAGCAACACTCTGCAGATGAAAGCAGTTCTGGTCGGCCTAAAGGCCTTCACCGCCCTTCTGGGCATCAGCTGCTGATCCATACAGACAATATTTTGTTGATGTACTACATGAGCCAACAGAGAGGAGACCATTCCTATCCTCTCTGCAGAGAAACATAAGAGTTTGGCACTGGACAGTGGAATACAGCACATTTCTGGACCACCATAATGCTGCCAGGCACTCTAAGCATGCTTATGGGTTGTCTCAGTTGGTCCCGGGCACTCAAATTGGTGCTCTTAGACACCTTCATGGAAGACTTTTGCATCTCATGAGGACCCCCCCCCGACATAGAGCTTATTTCATCACCATATGAAGCTAAACTGCTGTGATTCTACTCACGTACTCCAGGGTCTGGGGTTTTCTGGCAAAACACATTGTCCTTTTCCTGGAAAGAGAAGTTCATGTGTGTCTTCCCCCATTCAGTCTCATACAGAGGGTCCTAGTCAAGCTGAGGGCTTAGTCTGCCACCCTGATTCTGGTAGGCACATACTGGCCCAGAGAAATCTGGTTTCCTCTGTCTCAGCAACTAGCAGTGGAACCCCCTGTCCTCCCTCTGAGGGTGGGACTTCTGATGCAGGAGCAGGATACTCTCATGCATCCCGACCTTCGATCCCTGCAGCTCCATACCTGGCTCCTGAGGACATATAGCTCTCCTGCTTTGGAGTTTCCACAGTGGTTGCTGCTGTTCTTCTGGTGACTCAGAAGCTGTCTGTATGGTATGCCTACTTGCAAAAATAAAAACTTCTTACAGTTTGCTGTACTACTCATTCCCTGAATCCCTATACATATCCAGTCAGTCTTGTGCTGGACTACCTCTTTTCCCTTAAAGGACAAGTAAATAAGCATTTTGGGAGTCAATTAAATCACAGATGCTCTTGTGTAGTGGTAGAAAAAGGGATGCACAGTTAAGGTATGATAAAGTTTACCTATGTTTCCATGATTTATATCAATTTCCTGTAGTTTAAAAGGAAAGGGAACATTGTTTAACAAGGAGTAGCACACTAGGCCGAAGCTTGTTTCTAGATTCGTCCTGGGAACACAAGGAAGTTAATTGGCTTGCTCAGGATTACACAGTATGCACCTAGGTGGCTGTTAGATTCAAACCCAGGTCTCCAGATCTGCAGCTCCGAGCCTTAACCCACTGCGCTGTACTGCCTCCTAAAAGTTTGAAAGTAAGCTGAAATGTGAAACAAAAAAAAAAGCTCAGAAGATCCCCAAAGCTGATGTACTACATGATGACATCATTGTAGCAAGTCTGTTCTGCTTCTTATGTCGAAAGCTATGGGCACAGTTTTAAAACAGTAAATATTAGGGTATATGTGAATACCAGGATTTGTATCACAACTTAGCTTGAGGGGTACATGGAAATTTGAACAACGTTGGCAGAAAAAGAGTGGTGGTCCATGGAGTCTGCCCATGGTTCTCTATCTGTCCTGGGGACCTAATTATCATCCAGGGTACTAGCCTTCCTCATTCCATATCCTCCCCCAGTTCCCACCCTGCTACTATCACCCCGAGTAGCCACGGTACTCTTCATTCTGTCCCATCTCTGCTTGAAACCATTTATGGTTTTGACTCTTACCACCTCAGCTGGCTGTTACAAGGTTCAACTACCTTCTCAGTAAAGTAATGCTTTCTCAGATCCCTCTGAAATTTCCCCCTTTCAGTTTCCACTCATGCCCTGTGACTTTAGATTTGTGGTGAATCTGCAGAAAGAGTTATGGGTGTCGAGCTTAGAGAGGGAGGAGACAGCAGCTGAGGCATAGATGATGTCCCCATAGTCGAAATTGGGAGGAAGGTCTCGTGAATCCTGTCTCGTCGAATGTGAAGGGGGATGGCTTGTTTGTTGCAAAAGATTACACGTAGCTTGGGGCATCATTTTGAACAAAGGGAGTCAGTGTGGACTGCAAAGATGAGATGTTGGTCAAGTTACTTATAGGAGTTGATGGAATCAAGGGTGGAGCTATCCAGGGTGGTGAATCGAGGGGGTGAAGGGAGTGAGTCCAGTTGTTTGGTGGAGCTGAAAATTATGGAGATGGTTTTATTAGCATTAACTTTCAGGCTGTTGTCTTGTATCATATCACCACTCTCCCGTATGGTCTTAAGTGAGCACATACTTAGCACCTTTACACTCTCTCCGTGTGATCTGCCCTGCTATCCCTGTATCATCCTGATCATCCTTCATTGCACCACCTCCAACCTGTCCTTATCCTTCTTGATGTGAGGACTCCAGAACTGGTGCAGTACTCCAGGTGTGACCCCGATGGATTCATTGGGCCTGACATGGGTTATTACCACTGCAACTCATGAGAAAGGGCACTCATTGGACCTGGTGTTCCACCTGGGGATGGAGATCTCCAATGTGGAGGTGGAGCCAGTCAGTTGGTCTGACCATCACGCCCTGAGATTCAGTTTTGCAGCCCCCGAAATAGGCCTACCCCAAAGGAGTTGGTATAGTTCCATCCTTTAAGAGAAGTTACCTCAGAAGGCCTTTTGACAGTGCTAGACCTCTCGGGATTTCCAGAGGATAGCACTGACCCATGGACTCTTGTGTTAGCCTGTAATACAGCTGTTACTGGGGCCTTGGATATCATTGCTGTAACTAGTACTTACCCTCTTAATCTTTGAGTGGGTGCCCCCTGGTTTTAATGGGGAAATCCAAGAGCCGAAGAGGCAAGGGCGAAGGTTGGAGGGACACTGGCGGAAAACTCACCTGGAGGTGATAAACTTAGATTGTCAGATCATCATAAAATCTACCAATCAACAATTTCAGATAAGGAGGCAGAGTTCCTGTCCAGCAAAATTGCTACAATGGAGAATAGGCCAGTCCAGCTCTTCCGGACTGTGGACAGTCTGTGCAATCCAGCCTGTTTTCATTCTGGTCGAGCGTTGTCACAAGTTCAGTGTGAGGAGTTTGCGCAGTTTTTGCTGATAAGGTGCCAACCATCAGGGATGAGATCAGCCAGTGCCTTCCCATTGGACCTTGCACTAGTTAGTCACCTTTACCCAGCCGGCAGTCTTAGATATAGTGAGGATTATCCAGACTTTGCGGCCAACCTGCTGTAGTTTAGATCCGGGCCCTACACACCTACTAGTGGGGTCTGTAGAGGTTATCAGCCCTGTCCTTGCTGGGATAGTGGCAGTTTCATTGGAGAGAGGGATCTTCCCAGATCCCTTAAAGAAGGCAGTAGTACATCCCCTTTTGAAAAAAAACCTTCCTTGACCCCAATTGCCCAGCTAACTACAGACCAGTCTCGAACCTACTCTTTATAGTGAAAGTTACTGAGAAGGTAGTCACCTTGCAGCTGGAGGATCTTTTGACCAACCACAATATATATTACCCTCTCCAGTCTGGCTTCAAGAAAAGGCATAGCACCGAGACAGCCCTGGTGCGGGTACTAAATGACCTTCTGATGGTGAGAGATCAGACAACCCATTCCATCTTGGTTCTCCTTGATCTCTCAGCAGCATTTGATACCATCAATCGTGGGGTGCTGCTTGAGTGCCTGTGGTTCTTCTGTGGACTGAGGGGTTGGCCCTCAGTTGGTTGTGATCTTTCCTCGAGGGCAGATCCCAGAGAGTGGTGTCGGGGGTTTATTCCTCGGCCCCTCACTGGCTGCCCTGCGAGGTTCCACAGGGCTCGGTGCTGTCCCCCATGTTATTTGCGGTATATATGCTTCCATTAAGGGACATTATAAGACGGTGTGGATTGAGTTTACATTGCTATGTTGATGACTCTCAACTCTACATGTCTTTTGTGCCTGAACAGGAGTTAGACTCTGTCATAGTGTTTAATAACTGCCTGCTAGAGATACAGAACTGGATGAGTGCTAGCTGGCTTTGGTTGAACTCTGGTAAAACAGAGGTAGTGTTGGTGGACCCTGGTCGTAGGATGATGGGGGCATGGGCAAGGGAATCAACAAAGTCCAGGAGGGTAGCATCTTTCAGAAAAAGAGATGTGTAAGAACAAGGGGCACAATTTAAAGATGGGGGACGGCCCAGAGGCAATGTGAGTTTTTTTTTCATGGAGAGTGGTGGATGCATGGAACTGCCTTCCTGGGGAGGTTGTTGGGTCTAAAACAGTGGGGGAATTCAAACATGCATGGGACAGACATAAGGCAATTGTAGTGGGGGGTTGCAGGAAGTAGGCTGCTGGTTAACTAGGATCTGCAGCTTATCCAATAGGAAGGGGAATGGGCAGACTGGGTGGGCCAAGTAGTCCTCATCTGCCATCAAAGTCTATGTTTCTGTGTTTGGAAGGAGCCCACTCGAGAGGGAGCAATATTAGACTTGATTCTCTGAAATGGAGATGGAGAGAGGATCACAGATGTAGAAGTGGGTAGCCATCTGGGAACTAGCGACCATCGAACAGTATGGTTCACAATAAACACAGCAATAGAGTCAATCCTTGCAAAGACAAAAGTACTGGACTTTAGGAGGGCTGACTTTGCCAAAATGGGTGAGTGCCTAAGGCATGCACTAGCAAATGGGCAGGAAGGAGGGGTGGAAGAACAATGGGGAATAATAAAAACTGCCATCACAGAGGTAACGAGCCTTTGTGTGAAGTAAATAAAATGAACAGATGTAAGAAACCACTATGGTTCTCAAAGGAAGTGGCAGTGAAGGTTCAAGAGAAAAAGAAAGCATTCAGGAAGTACAGGGAATCGCAGAAGGAGCAGGACAGAGAACTGTATCAGTTAAAGCAAAAGGAAGCTGGGAAGGCAATCAGAACAGCAAAGGCCCAAACCAAGGAAAAGATAGCCAACTCAGTTAAGAAGGGGGATAAAACCTTTATAGGTACATCAGGGAGCGAAGGAAGACCAAGGGAGGGATAGTGAGGCTTAATAAAGGGAGGGAGGGTGGGCAGAGGGTGACTGTGAAAGGCAGAGATACTAAACAAATATTTTGCTCAGTATTTACAAATGAAGAGGGGAGGTACATAAACAAACAGTAGAAACACTCTGGATACAGAAGTTGATACCAGCCCTTTTACAGAAGAAAGGGTTCTGAAAGAACTCTTAATACTGAAGGTAGACAAAGCAATGGGGCCTGATGGGATTCATCCCAGAATTCTAAAAGAACTAAGGGTAGAACCAGTGACACCATTGACTACCCTTTTTAACAAATCATGGGAGGATGGGGTGGTACCCGAGGACTGGAAGAGGGCAGATGTGATTCCCTTCACAAAAGTGGGAGCAAGGCAGAAGCAGGAAACCACAGACCTGTTAGTTTAACCTCAGTGGTAGGGAAAATGATGGAATCACTTCTGAAGGAAAGAATTGTCGAGTATCTAGAGGTCAGAGGGGCACAGGACCCCAGGCAGCATGGATTCTGCAGCGGAAGGTCATGCCTGACGAATCTGATAGATTTCTTTGACTGGGTGACCAAAATAGTAGATCAGGGAGGGGCTGTGGACATGGCCTACCTAGACTTTAGCAAGGCATTTGACACAGTCCCACACAAAAGATTAATATACAAGTTAGCCGGCCTGGGAATGGGTCCCAAGATGACAGCCTGGGTAAAGAATTGGCTGGAGAATAGGACACAGAGAGTAATATTAAATGGAATCCACTCAGAAGAAAGGAGGGTTATTAGTGGGGTACCACAGGGTTCAGTATTAGGAACGGTCCTCTTCAATGTCTTTATAAGCGACATTGCAGAAGGACTGGAAGGAAAAGTATGTCTCTTTGCAGATGATACAAAGATCTGCAACAGAGTTGATGCACAGGGTGGGGTGGAAAGGATAAGAAGGGACTTGGCAAGGTTAGAGGAATGGTCAAATGTATGGCAGCTTAGATTCAATGCTAAGAAGTGCAGGTAATGCACCTGGGAAACAAAAACCCAGGGGAAGAGTACACAATGAGGGGTGAGATACTAACAACAACAAAAATGGAAAGGGACCTGGGGGTAATCATATCGGATGACCTAAAGGTGGACAGGCAATGTGAGAGGGCAGCAAGGAGGGATGGGGAGATACTGGGATACATAGGGAGAGGCATCACCAGTAGAAAACTGGAAGTTATTATCCCTCTGTACAGACAGCTGGTGAGACCCCATCTGGAGTACTGTGTGCAGTTCTGGAGACCCAATCTCCGCAAAGACATAGACAGGATGGAAGCTGTCCAGAGGAGGGCAACTAAAATGGTGCAGGGTCTGCACCCGGAAGACTTATGAAGAGAGACGAAAGGAGCTTAATATGTATAGCCTGGAGGAAAGGAGGAAGAGGGGGGACATGATGGAAACGTTCAAGTACCTCAAGGGAATCAACAAAGTCCAAGAGGGTAGCATTTTTCAAAAAAATAGGTGTGCAAGAACAAGAGGGCACAATTTGAAGATGGGGGGGAATCTCAGAGGTAATTTAAGGAAGTATTTTCACAGAGAGGGATGTGGATGCATGGAACGGCCTTCCGGAGGAGGTTGTGGAGTCAAAATCAGTGGTGGAATTCAAGCATGCATGGGACAGTCATAAGGCAATTCTAGGGGGGTGGGGGTAGGAAGAAGTAGGCTGCTGGTTAACTAGGATCTGCAGCTGATCCAGCAGGTAGGGAAATGGGCAGACTGGGTGGGCCAAGAGGTCCTTGTCTACCATCAAATTCTATGTTTCTATGTTTCTTGGGGGGACCCCACTTGTAGCCTTGGGCCAGATGCGTAACCTGGTTGTGATATTTGATGAAGGCCTGACCCCGAGGGCGTGGGTTTTGGCTGTAGTCAAATCTTCCTTTTACTATCTGTGGAATATAGTCCAGGTGAAACAACCTGGTCCCGCCTGAAGATCTTTCTGCCTTGATGCACGCCTTTGTCACCAGTCGTTTTGACTACTGCAGCTCCCTTCACTTAGGACTACAGGTGGTGGATATCCACTGCTTGAAGCTAGTGCAGAATGAGGCAGCCAGGTAGTTGACTAGAACCCCTAGATCCAGTCATATAACACCTGTACTGTATGAACTGCACTGGCTGCCAATACAGTGGTGGATCACCTCCAAGGGGCAACAAAGATGGTGCAAGGTCTGCATCATGAGCCATATGATGCAAGGCTGAAACAGCTCAACATGTACTCATTAGAACAAAGAAGGGATGGGGGGACATGATGGAGATGTTTAAATACCTGAAGGATATCAGCAAGGTACAGGCACAGGATCTCCCTCGGGTAAACAACTGCAGCTGAACCTTGGGTCATGACATGTGCCTAAAGGGGGGGCAGGTACAGGAGCAACACAAGTAAGTTCTCTTCAGAAAGAATGGTGGAGTGGCCTCCCTCCACAAATGGGGTCAAAGATGGTCAGAGAATTCAAGCTGGCATGGGACAGACAGTATGGAAAACTTAACACAGCAACCTGATTGGGGGGTAGTATACATGGGCAGACTAGATTATCCACATGGATCCCCTGTGCTGACACATTCTATATTAGACCCAAGTCTAGGTGATGGTTATGAAATGTACCTCTGCCATCATGGCCTGGAGCATGCTGATTTTATTACCTAAACTCTTGGCATTGAGGCTGACCCCCATCTGTTTGCAGGCTCTGAGGCCCCCCCCTTGATCATTTCCCCAGCACAGTATGGACCTCAACCCCATTTTCACCTGATGTGTCTCTACATGTCCCAAGATTTGGGGGAGTACTAACAAGCTTCTCCTTTCTTCCTTCTACCACCTTGATTTCCCTAGACTCAGTTTCCCCCACCATCATTTTAACTGTCTGATAAAGATATTAGACTTCTGCCCCAGTGCACTAGTCCCCTTCTTAGTCAGGTGAATGCTGACACCCTTGAAAGCCCCCTGTTCCAGAAGTCTCCCCAGTCCACCATGAAGTGGTACCCTTTCTCCTGACATCAACCCCTCAGTCAGCAATTAAATTCCTGTCACCTCCTTCTTACACTTTTACCACTCTTTCCTCTGCCCCATCCAGGGAGGCCCTCAGAGAAGGCCAGAGAGGCAATGTGTGCCTTTAACCTTTCCACTAGACAATGAAAGTTCTGCTTCATCATCTCCACAGAATAGTTGTCCAGATCATTGGTACCTAAATGTACCAAGATCCCCAGCTCCCCCTCATCTGCCATCCTCCCTATCCTATCCTATCTACATCCCAGATGTTTTTTGCCCCAGGGAAGCATCTAGCCATCCTCCTCCTCCTCTTGTCAAGCCCTTCTTCCACCTCTCATTCTACCACCAACCATTGAATCCCTGACCAAGACGCTCACTTATTTGATTTCTTTCTGTTGTTCGCCCCAGGTGCCATCAAATTGTCTTGCCTCTTTCTCTTGACTGACTCAGAGTTCCCTCCAATAGAGTCAAGTGACTGAGGCTCCTCCAGGAGTGGGAAGCAATTGGCCATCTGGTTGAAGTGGTGCTGGACCACTTTCCGATGGCTAACCCTGGCTCCCTTCTCCCTCCCAACCACACTCTACCCCATGGACCAGTAGACCTCTTGGGGAGTGGGGGTGCATTGTGCTGGCTCCAGCTGAGTTGGTGACACAGCAGCGATATCTAATCTCTTGCTGCTGTCAGTTGAATTTGGCGCACCACAAGGGCTCTGGAGATGGGGCAGTGCCCCCTGCTTTACAGCATGCCCCTGGAGAAGAATGACCCACAGACACAACAGCTAACTCCTGACTGTATCTCATCCTTATACTAAACCAAGGAATAGGTCTTCACCTAGAAAGAGTTTTGCTTTATACTTGATACGCTAACCTAACTAACTGTGGAAGCAGCTTTGCAATTCTAGAAGCAGGGGTAACAAGCAGTATTTAATCTTAATACTTAGCTACTAGCAGAATCAATATAATACAAGTTATAACACAGTTTTGCAATTCACATGATGAGCTGCAAAATGGTTTGTTAGATTCTGATTTGAACTTTAGGTATACCTAGACTGCTAGTTAGTGGGATACCATAACATTTAGCAAAAACATTTAACACAGCAGCCTTTATAGGGCAGAGAGTAATAATGCACATAAGTTGTTTTAAGCAGTTTGCTAGTCCCAAAAATCAGGTAGGAAAACCTTACAGCAGGTAGGAAACCCTGTAGCCTCCATAGCAAGCAGCAACAGCCCAGCAGATTAGACCTACAATTGTGCAGGCAGAGCTAAACAAAATGAAAGTTCAGCAGATTTCAGAATTTTGTTCGACAATTGGTCATTACAAAGTTACAAATATAAAAGATAATATATACAGTTATAAACATGGACATAGCATTTTTACAAAGGAAACCAAAATGATAATATTACATGCATGCTGAAAACAGAAAATAGTTAAAAATCAACATTTCAACCTAAGGTTGAAACATTGAATGTCTATTTTTAACCCTATCTTCTATTTTTAGCTTGCATTTATTATTGCCATTCTGTTTTACTTTCAGATCACATGCTGTCACAACACCTTGTTTTTATTTTTACAAAGGATTGCACATTGACTAGTAAATTAGTTCATAATGTGTATTGCAGCTATTTTCTACCAGTATCTTCACATTGCAGTAAAGAAATTTGTCACAATTACGCATCATTAATCTTTAATGGATTTATTGGCATCTTTGAACAGTCATGCAGGAAATGCTTACATCTTTCAGTTGTACCTCACAAATAACATATATCATCATTTTGAATACAGTGAGCAGTGAAATATAACATGAAAATAGCAGTTACGTAAGAACTTACCGTAACAGTAGGTCTTCAAGAGAGGTTCCTGTAGTAGGTCTTCACATACAGGATCGCACCCCCTGGTGTCAGGGCCGTACGGCAAACTTGTAGCTAGCAATCATCAAGCAGGGACTGCCCCCATCTTCAGGTGATGGACATCAGTGTGACTATAAAAGGGACGGTCCCCCGCACTCCATTTTTTTTTTTTGCCAGAGACCTCTAGAAATGAGGCAGTAAAGAGGCATGACAGACTCCTGGTACCCTGTGCCCTGGATGAGATAAGAGTCCTGGGAAGGGAATAAAGAGAAAAAACACAGGAGTTGGGGGAAAGGTCAGTTGGAAACTAGACCTACTGCAGGAACCTCTCTTGAAGATTTACTGTTACGGTAAGTCCTTACGTAACTGCTATATCTTACTTCAAGAGGGTTCCTGCAGTATGTCTTCACATATAGGACTGAATACCAAGCAGTCTTAACAAAAATGGAGGAGTCTGAGGCGAGGTTCCGGGAGGGGGAAAAAGTCTGCCAACTGTAGGACTTTTAAGACAGCAGACCCTGCAGGACCGCAAGGCCAAAACCAGCCCTACACCTAGAGGTAATGCTTAGTGAAGGTATGGATGGAGGACCAAGTGGGCACTGCACAGATGTCCATAGTGGACACATTCCTGAAAAAGGCAGTGGAAATGGCCACATTCCTAGTAGAGTGGCCCTTAACTGTACCCGGAAGGGGCTTCTCATACATCTGATAAATGTAATGGATACAATTTGCCAGCCACCTAGACAAAGTCTGCTTTGCGATGGCCTTGCCATGGCACTTAGGGGCAAAGGCTACAAAGAGCTGGTTCGCATTATGAACTTCCTTTGTCCTAGTGACGTAATATCTCAAAATCCTGTGTACATCGAGTGTGCAAGGGATACTTCCCCGTGTTGGAATGCTCTGGGAAGAACACTGGCAGGTCAACATTCTGATTAAGAGTCAACTCCAAAACCACTTTTGGAAGAAAGGAAGGATTGGTCTGCAGAGCCACCCAGTCTTTGAGGAAAATTAAATAAGGCTTTCTACAAACTAGAGCCTGAAGCTCTTAAACTCTTTGAGCCACAGTGATAGCAATTAAAAATAGCATTTTCCATGCTAAAAAACACATAGCACAGCTTGATGCCAGTTTTTAAAAGGGGACAAAGTAAGCTTTTCTACATAAAGTTGAGATCCCGGGGGGAACAGGATTCCGGACCAGAGGTTTGATATAAAGGATCTCCTTCATGAAAGTTCTGGAAATCTCTAGCTGTGCTAGGGTTTTGCCCTCCACCGGGTGATGGTAGGCTGAAACCGCAGAGAGTTGGACCTTCAGGGAAGAATAGCTGAGGCCCAACTCTGACAGATGCAAGAGGTACTCTAAAATCTGGGAGGCTGAGCAAGAAAAGGTATCTAGGCCTTTTGCTGAGGCCCAGATAGAAAATCTCTTTTACTTCATGGTGTAAGTGGATTTAGTGGAGGGTTTCCTGACCTCCACTAAGACCTGAGCAACCCCTAAGGAGACCCCATAGCGTGAAATTGCTAAGTCCACAGGTGCCACGCATGAAGATGGAGAGACTAGAGGCTTGGATGTACCAAGGTGCCCTGCTCCTGGGACAGAAGGTCATGAGAGAGTGGAAGAGGTACTGGGGGTTCCAGTGCCAGTTACTGTAGCAATGGGAACTATATTTGCTGAGGCCATGGGGGGGCATGGAGGATCATGTGCTCCCCCGCTGCTTGCAACTTCAGCAGAACCTTCTGAAGAATAGGAGAGGGAGAGAAAGCATATAGAAATCTCTCTGTCCAAGACACGGTGCGTCTCACCAAAAAGCACCATGCACAGGAATAAGTGAGCAAAAGCTGGGTAGTTTTTCATTGGATGGGGAGGCGAAGAGATCTAGGTCTGGCTAACCCCATTGAAGAAGCAGGTCTTCCACTACTGCCTGCTTTAGTTCCCACTCATGAGCCCTGGTGACTAATCATCAGGGACTGTCCGCCAGAATGTTGTGAATACCTGGCACGTGGACTGCTGTCAGGGATATCCCTGCATAAAGGGTACGACCGAGTTCCTCCTTGTTTGTTTACATACCAGACAGTGGCCATATTGTCTGTCTGGATAAGAAGTGTTCCCAGGGTTAAAAGTGACCAGAAGGCCTGTAGAGCATAGACCACTGCTCTCATCTCCAGAATATTAATGTGAAGATTCTCCTCCATGGGAAACCAGTGGCCTTGAGTTTGACAGTCTCCCAGATGCGCTCCCCATTCCAAGTTCTAGGTATCCGAGGTGAGAATCTGAGAGGGAGATTGATGATGGAAGTGAACCCTCACTGAAAGTTTGGCTGGGACCTGCCAGCAAAGGAGATCCTTTTGAAGGCTGTTGGAGATTAGGACTCTCTGGTCCATTTTGTACAAGCACTGGTCCCACTGGACTCAAAGAGACTACTGGGTAACCCTCATGTGCAGTGTGGCCAAAGAGACTGTGGGTATGGTGGCTGCCATCAACCCAAGTATCCACTGGACCGAACGCGCTGTGGTCCACCAAGATGAAGCCATGAGCGCCGCTTGGGAGATTAATGTCTTTGCTTGGTCAGACAGATAAAAGGCCTTGATCTGGGCCATGTCCATCACCACTTCAATAAACTGAAGGTGCTGGGAGGGTATCAGCTGGGACTTGGGAAGGTTGATTGAAATGCCCAGAATGGAGAAAAGGTCCTGAGTGAAGGAAAAGTATTCCTTTAGACTGTCCAGGGAAGGGGCTGAAAAGAGCCAGTTGTCCAGAAAAGGAAACACATAGATGACCCTGCAGTGTAGGAATGCCATAACCACCACTGGACACTTGGTGAATGCCTGAGGTGCTAAGGAGAGGCCAAACAGGGGGGCTCTGAACTGGAAATGATTTCCAGAAAAGAGAACCTCAGAAAGCGGTGGTGGGCTGGTAAAATAGGGGTATGGAGGTAAGCATACTGCATAGCCAGGGAGCACAGCCAAGTGTTGGGGAGGAGCAGGGGTAGTAGTCCCTGGAGTGTCAGCATACTCTACAAAGAAATTGAGCATGCTGAGATCTAGGCTAGGCCTTAGATCCTCCATCTTTTTGGGAACAAGGAAGAAGTGAGAGTAGAAGTCCCTTCCTGATTGTTCTGGTGGGACTCGCGCTATGGCCGCCTTTTGCAGTAGGGCTTGAATCTCTTGAAAAGACCAGATGATGTTGGCCTGATGGGTAAAACAGCCTTCCTAGAGGGCTGGGAGGAGGTCTCTCCAGGAACTCTATCGAGTGACCTCTTTCTATGAGTTGAAGAACCGATATATCTGTGATTACGACCTTCCACCCATCCAGGTGGAGGCTGAACCTTCCCTCCACTCGTTCCTCCAGGGGAGTCAGAGGGAGCAGAAGGGGTGGGGAGTCAGGACATGGAAGGAAGGGTGCCTTTCCCCCAGAGGCGGCTTTACAAAACTTGGTCTGGGGGATTTGGGTGCCAGAACCTGGGGAGCAATGCTTGGTTTGTCATCTGCCCTGGTTCTGCTTGTTCCATTTCTGCTGGTGGTGAAATGGCTGCTGCCATTGTTTTTGACCTGAACGGTACATGGAATGAACATCCTTCAAGGTTTTGCCACTCTCCTGCAGCTCAGTAATAACATCTTTGTCATCGCTGTCAAACAGAACTGGACCCCTGAATGGAGCATCTAGAAGAGAACTCTATATCCTGAGCTAACCTCACCAGACGAAGCCAGGCTAGATGTCTGAGGCAGATTCCTGTAGCTGTCCCTCATGCCACAGAGTCCACCGAGTCATAAATGGCACAGAGAGTATTGCGGGAGGAGGACTTGTTCATCCTGACCTTCTCCATGAGTTTGTTCATTAGCTGCTCATCAGGAATCTCCTGTAGGCCTTCTTCAAAATCCGATATAGAGGATTTTTGGAAAGCCACCATATGAGTGACCTAGTTAAGGGAGTGAGTGGTGCAAGTGGATGAAGAGTAGCTCTTTCAACTGTACTAGTCCATCTGCTTTGACTCCTTATCTGGTGGGGAGGCACTAAGATGCTTGGTTTGGGCCAGTCTGTCATGGGCAGCCATAATGACAATGGAATCGGCCTTAGGTTGGGCAGTTAGGACTTGTCACCCCCTGGAAGGGAGAATGAGGTTCTGACTGGTCCCCTATGTCAGAGTCCTCATCTGATTCTGAGGATTCCAGTCTATTGGGCAAGGATGCCCCTGGAATCAGGCCTGGAAGTCTTTGTTCAGTGAGTCCAATGGGCAGAACACCCAAGTCTCTGTCAGAGACATGGCTAGGGGATGTAGGACTACTTGGTGGCACCCTGAGAGGTGGGGTGGTCCTGACCACTACACATAGTTGGCCCAACTCTTAAAAAGTTGGTACTTAGCATCCTTCCACCATGCAGGAATGACCTCCTGTTCTGGCCGCGGTGATGGAGCAGGAGGCTGTGAGGTGTGTGGTAGCAGTAAGAATACTGGTAGCCTTGGTAATAAGCCTGGCCCATCAACTGGTAACCCGGTGTCAGGAAACCCGGTTTTGGATGAGGATAACCCCGTGATGGACCCACCCTCCAGCATTGGGTACTGTGGATATTGAGGGGTATATTCAAGGTAGTGCCTGGTTGGGCCCAACGGAATGAAGGGCCCTGCCAGAGGAGACACCGAAGAGCCACTAGGAGGTGGATTTGACAGCAGAGTAAGCTGAGGGACAGAAGGTCCCGCAGGAGTAGGGTCCATATCACCCCCAAAAGAATTTGGTGAGGGATCTGATGTTGGGTGAGGATCTGACAGTGGAAGAGAGCCCGGCAGGGGGGTAAGATCAGGTAGAACCCCCGTCAACAGGTTTAGGAGTGTATCCGACCGATGAGGGTAGTAAATCCCTGGAGGGAGAACCTGAGAGGATGAGGAGGGACCTGCAAGCTCTCACTGTCTGGCATTGGGGTCCACAAGGGAGTCCGATGGGAGAGAAGACACCACGTGGGTATTGGAGGGTCCTTCGTCTGACTTAGAAGTGACAGCCACATGATCGGCGGAGGAGCTGTCAACCGACTTACTGGCCGCAGATGGGCTGACAGAAGCCAGGAGGCTAGAGTCAGGCTGATCGGCCTGAGTCGGGCACCTGATAGTGGAGCTGGAGGGCAACTTAGTGGCGGGGCTCGAAGCAGGAATCCCAGAAGGAACCTCCGAAGAGGCAGCCCCTGACTGCCCGCTAACCTCGGTGGGGGGTGGGTTCAGTACGCCAGAGCTGAGGAAGGCCCTAAAGATGGGGTACTCATGGAGGTGGAGGTCCCACTCTGGTGGGTGTCAGCTGTCTGACTGGACTTCCCCTGAGGAGAATGGCTCCACTCCCATCATCTCTCCTTTTTCTTCTTTTTCTCCAGGGCTGATGGCAACAATTTTTCCCCCAGCTCCTTGAGCTCGTTTTCCATCGATGCCAGTCTGTGGGTTAACATATGGGCATGGAGGGTCCTCTTGCGACTGGTGTGCATGGCATGGGTTGAAGGCCTGACAAACGGAGCTCTCGGTGGAGTTCTGTTTAGGCCCCAGGCAGAGGACACACTGGGAATGGTCGTCTCTGTGTGGAATCTGTGCACCACACTTGGAGCACTTCTTCTTGGGCTGATGAGATGACATACACCACTATAGTGCAAGGAAAGAAACAGAAAATAGAGAAAATTAACTAAGAAAATGATGGGTGACTGAAAGCTGTGCTACTGTATTTGTCAAATGATACTATGCAATGGCGGGAAAGAACTGGAGGGCAGTCAGGGGGCTGCTCCTTCTATAGTCACGCTGACATCCATCACTTGATGATGGAGGCGATCCCTGATGAAGATTGCCAACTACAAGTTTGCTGTACAGTCCTGATGCTAGGGGGAGCAGTTCTATATACGAAGACCTACTGCAGGAACCCTCTGAAAGTAAGATGAGTGATTCTGCATGACCTAAATTACAATAACATTCCAGCTCATTATTTCCAGCTGAACCATTGAATCCAACCTCCTTTGGTGAAAGTTCAGCAGTAAAGCAGCTGTGTCATAGAAGGGGCAAGATAATACTCACAGTATTGTATGGAATAATTCCAGCAACATGACTTACCCTAGTTCTGTCTGTTCTTGGCTGACTTTGTGTAGACTCTGCTGGTTGATATCCTTTACACTCAGGGCTTCACGCAGAGGGCCGCAGCAGGGAGGGGCTACTTAGGAGGTCAGCATTATGAGAATGACATAGGAACAACCCGAACAGCTCTGGTTATGAGGAAATAGTCCTTAGGAGGTGTGGCTTGCATATCCTAGCCACTGATAGGCTGGTGAGAGTCCAGGAAGAGAAACTTGCTTCGTCATTATTGGTCCCTTGGGCTGGCTTGATCTGAAGATCCAGTTGAGTTTTTGAGGTGATTGGCACAGAGACAGACTCCATACAACCCTTCCCCAGCTGCAGCAGAGGTAGGGAAAGTGCAGTTGAATCATAGCAGGTTGAAATGCAGTGGTTCTCGGGCTCCAAATCCTGGTGGCCTCAAAGTGGGGACATCAAAACTTAGTGGTGGCCATTGCCTTACTACTTATTTTTTACTCCAAACCTCCTGTTTAATTTTCTTTTTATTTTATTTTGTTTTTCAGGCAAGTACATAGGAATACAGTTCTGTTTACAGGTCAACCAACAGAGGATATCTCAACAAACAGTTATAAATAGGGACTAAGAGAGTTCCACTTCAGATAAACAGTCCAACAGTTAGGTGCAACAATAAAATGAGAGATAGGGACTATGAAGTTCCACATCATTAGACAATACAATAATTTGCTACAAAGTATTAGGAAACATTCACATTTTGATAGCCCTAACAAGTGATTTGATAGTGTTAAGGAAAAAGTTGGTAGACACCTAATGTGAGGGGTAATTTCATTCCACGTGGATGCCGCAGTATGAGAAAAAGTTTGTTGGCCACTCCTGAGTATGTACAAATGCTTTGTTTAAAAGGCATTGGTCTTATGAAGAGCATGAGCTGAAGTTTGGTACCCGGTCCACAAGAGACTTGGGACAAAGTAGGTGGGTTACCTGCCTTCCAGAGCCTATAAACAAGTTGGGACAAGCAATGCTTATAGTTTAATGGGACAGGAAATCAGTCCAATCTACCAAGTGTCTCACAATAATGCATCGTAGTAGGGGCTGCTAGTGCAAATCTCTCTATCCTATGAAGTAGGACTGCTTTTTTACAATGTATTTATTAGGGTCTGTCAGTCACTGTTACAGTGTAGTTAACTAGTGGTAGTAGATTTTGATTAACAGTTTGGTTAACAATTGTAATTCTGGTTGTGGGTGTTAGAAAATTTCAGATTCTGTAAAGGATGCCAATTTTTGCATGGACTTTCAACATGTCTTTGTGGGGGCCAAAGTTCAAGGTAGGATCCAAAGTTACTGCAAGATATTTAAAGGAAGAAACATTCTCTACTTAGACCCATCCAGTGCCACCACACTTACATTTTTACCATGGTCTCTCAGCCCGGAATGAGGCCCAATGACTATTGTCTGTCTTTTTGATAGATTAAGTACCATGTTATTCATACTTAACCTAGGTCTGTATTAATCCCAGTTCTCTAGTCAGAACCACTTCCAGTTTAACAGATGATGATCCATGACAGTATATGACTGCATCAGCAACAAAGTTTTATTTTTGCTTTATTTACAACCACTGCTATTGGATCAAAGAACAAGGAGAATAAAATAGGTTCAAGAATCAAGCCCTGTGGGACACCACACCCCTCCATGACTTGTCCAGGTATGCTACCTCCGTACTGAACAGAATGAAACCTGTCAGCCAAATAGTCATTGAATCAGTCTAAGACTAGTGTCCTAAACCCCAGTGCTTCTTACCTTCTCACTAGTGTTGAGTATGGTCCACAAGATCAAATGCCTTGGTTAAATCCACAAAGCTCAAAAGAACAGAAGCTGCGCACTGCAATGAGGGAGTGCTCCTATAGAGGTTGCAAACCTGCAGTTCAACTGAAGACAAAGTATGAGCACACCACGATTCTTCACAGCTAGATTAGTTTGTTTTATTAATGCCAGAATGTTCACAGCCAGGAACCCAGCGCTGTAGCTGAATAGCCTTCAAGAGGGTTTGGCTATGTGTGAGAATACAAACATTTTTAAACAGTCTCTGACGTCATCAGAAAGTGACGTTAAGTTTTAAATATATATACACACCACTATATTCCCAGTTTAAACATATTAATACAAAAAATATATATAGAAAAATCCATATTAATTATACACATATTCAATTTACCACATTACTTTGTATATCACAGGGTTTTAAATAATTGATTAGCAGTTTTTTTCCTTGGGATGATACTAACTGTACAGAAAGTATTTAAATAGATGTTCTAGAAGTGCTGTGTTTGTTAAACACAGTGAGGCAAGAGCTATGCATTTTCACAAAGACTTGGCACTTTTATGAGCAAAACGCTAATCAATTTTTAGAGTTAAATAAAACCCTGTATCATATCACGTATACAAATTCTTTCATTTCTTCTCATTTTAATATGAATATAAAATAATATAATCACAGAATTTTTTGAGGTGGTAAAGAAGGACAAGGAAGATATGAACTAATTTATCATACCCCTGAATTTGTCTGGTTTCACCTTATTCAACAGCTTGAGAACTTCCAATTTTGTGACAGTTCTTAAATAAAAAGTGGCCTAGTTGAAAGGCTCTGGTGAGTGTCTGCATTATAAAAAATTGATTTTGTTTTTTACTTAGGTGTAGGTAGGCAACTATAGAGTTACATTTTACTCTGCCTGGCACTGGCTAGTGCCTGCATTTGGAAAAAAAAATGTAATGTTACTTTTTTCATATGGGAAGGATTTGCATGCAGCTCAGACTGAGTTACATAATCTTATATCCTGTTTGGTTACAGTTTTTGATTAGTACAGTCTTCCTGTCTTTTTTTTAACCTGCTAATATACCTCATGTGACTGTCTGACAAATGAGGACCCAAAATTGGTCAGAGACATTCTGTAAAAATATAATTTTCACAAAGACTTGCCACTTTTATGAGCAAAACGCTAATCAATTTTTAGAGTTAAATAAAACCCTGTATCATATCACGTATACAAATTCTTTCATTTCTTCTCATTTTAATATGAATATAAAATAATATAATCACAGAATTTTTTGAGGTGGTAAAGAAGGACAAGGAAGATATGAACTAATTTATCATACCCCTGAATTTGTCTGGTTTCACCTTATTCAACAGCTTGAGCTATCCTGTTTAGCCAATCACTGGATACAGGGGAGGTACCCAAAGACTGGAGGACAGCAGATGTAGTCCCCTTATACAAAAGTGGGAACAAAGAGGAAGCAGGGAACTACAGACCAGTCAGCCTCACCTCGGTAGTGGGAAAGATCATGGAAGCACTACTGAAGGAGAGATTGGTGGAACATCTGGTTGTCAATGGACCACAGGACCCAAGGCAGCATGGGTTCACCAGGGGAGGTCATGTCAGACCAACCTCATTGAATTTTTGACTGGGTGACTAGGGAGGTGGATCAGGGAGGGCAGTGGACATGGCATATCTGGACTTCAGCAAGGCCTTTGACACTGTGCCACATAGAGACTATTACACAAACTGGGGAATATGGGCGTGGGCAGGACAGTAGTGTGGTGGATAGGTAACTGGCTGGGTGGCAGGACGCAGAGGGTGGTGGTAAATGGCTGTCACTCCACAGAGGGAAGAGTGACCAGTGGGGTACCACAGGGATCAGTGCTGGGACCAGTCCTATTCAACATCTTCATCAGTGATATTGCACAGGATCTAGAAGGCAGAATTTCACTGTTTGCTGATGACACAAAGCTTTGTAACAGAGTAGACACACCAGAGGGAGTAGACCGAATGAGAAGGGACCTGCAGAAACTTGAAGAATGGTCAAGGGTTTGGCAGTTGAAATTCAATGCAAAGAAGTGCAAGATAATGCATATGGGGCACAAAAACCCTGGCACAATATATCAGTAGGGGGGGTGAGGATATAGCAAGCACCAAGCAGGAAAGGGATCTTGGGGCTGTCATCTCTGATGACCTCAAGGTAGGGAAACAGTGTGACAAGGCATCGGGTAAAGCAAATAGGATGCTGGGATGTATAGGCAGGGGCATCACCAGCAGGAAAAGGGAGGTCATAATTCCGCTATACAGGACACTAGTGAGACCCCACCTGGAGTACAGTGTACAGTTCTGGAGACCATACCTACGTAAGGACATAGACAGGGTAGAGAAGGTTCAGAGGAGGGCAACAAAGATAGTGCATGGATTGCATCACAAGTCCTATGAAGACAGGTTGAAGGAACTGAACATGTACTCCCTGGAGGAGAGGAGAGAGGGATATGAAGTAGAGACATACAAGTATCTTACAGGGAGAAACAGGGTGCAGGAAAACACTATTTTAAGCGAAAAAGATGTTCCAGGACTAGAGGGCATGGGATGAAGTTGGAGGAGGCGATTCAGAGGAAACATGAGAAAGAATTTCTTCATAGAACAGGTGGTGGACAAGTGGAACACCCTGCCAGAGGAAGTGGTGGGGGCTGAAACAATCACGGGATTTAAGAATGCATGGGATAGACATAAAGGAATTCTAGAGGTCAGGGGTAAGGGGAAACAGACTTCTAGGAAAACAAACTGAACTTACAAGCTCAAATGGGCAGACTGGGTGGGCCATAGGCCCTTATCTGCCGACACTGTCTATGTATCTATGTAATTAGTAAAAACAAGATTTCAAAATGTTGCAGAGAATGATCTCATCCAAAGTATTTTTTTTAAATGGACATGATTACAAAACTACACTCCTGAGGTTAAATTTCTACAAAGTGATGTCGCTCTCAGAACGGTTACTGAAAAACATATGACACATTTGTTTCCATGTTGTCATACAATACTAATAATTTATCTACTTTTAGTTGAGAGGAATGCTGAGTGCCATGAGAATTGGAGTCAACAGTCATTGCTTGGGAAGTGCCAGCTGTGTCACACAACAGAGAAGTTGCATCAGTATCATCAGTGTGGGAAGAGTTTCTATGACCTTCATCTAATTTCTGTGCAACAGATTCATGAAGGAGAGAGGCAGTATCAATGTACTGAATACCAGAGTAGAGTACAGGAGCTAAATGCAGTTAAATGTACTGGAAAGAGGTTTACAGACCAGCGTAAAAAAATTCTCAGGGGAAAGAAAGCATATACATGTTCTCAGTGTGACAAGAGTTATGCCCAGAAGTGTAACCTAATAATACATCAGCGGATCCACACAGGGGAGAGACCATATAAATGTTCTGAATGCAACAAGAGGTTTGCTAGGAGGAGTTACTTAACAATACATCAGCGGGCTCACACGGGTGAGAAACCATATAAATGTGCTGAATGTAGTAAGAGTTTTACATCACAGAATAGCCTCATGAAACATCAGCGTGATCACTCGGGGGAGAAACCATATAAATGTGCTCAGTGTGGCAAGAGTTATGCCCAGAAGAATAGCCTGATAATACATCAGCGGGTTCACACAAGGGGAGAGAGGGGCTCGGATGGAGTGATGAAGTGAGAGTGACGAATCGTTGGTGGAGCAATTTGTGATACTAGTGACAAGCCACAGTTATTTCGTGCTCAAGTCTTGGTGAGTACCTTCATGTGGTGGGCCCTGTTTTAGCAGAATCTCACCAAGGCGATACTACTGTATAGACAATATATAGTATGGAAAGAGACAAAAATGAAACCGAAAGTTGGACGCACAGATCCCAGCATATAAAAAAAGTGCCCAACCCTAGCCTAGGCACTAGGGCAAGGGTTGGACGATGTGATAGTGCCGCATCCTCGAGTAATAGTACCATCCCTGCCACAGTGTCAGACCATGAAGTGCATTGTCCCACAGTGGTAGCAGAAGCCAGCAAGCCACAAACAGTAAAAAGACTGATAGGCCAGCCCAGAGGACTGCAAACAGTTAAGTGGACTTACGAGGACAAACTAGAAATTATGTGTTGTTATTATTATGCGACGCACCCTGAGTTTCCAGTAAGAGGATATACTATCAGACTTCGGAACAAATTGCAGCAGCAAGAAATAATTGCCATAGACAAACTGAACAGTGCGACAGATGCAAACTTTAGATCCCTAATAGGACAAATAAAACCAAAAAAGTACATAGATGAGATTAACTTGGGCAGACTACAAAAGGAAGCAGGTGAAGAGGTAGCAAAAGAGAAGGAAGAGGTACCAGAGACTTTCTAGCAGGAAGAGCAGATACATGGGACACAGCAAAGAAAAGGGATCTGATATGGTGTAGCATTTATGCCAAAAAGAAAGCAGCTCTTACCAGCACAGCAACAAAAATCGCAGATATATTTGAACAGGCATATAGACAGAGACACCCAGATATGGCAAACATCACAAAGAAAAGAATAACCACACAAAAGTGGAATGTAATGAAAAGTGCACAGTTTAGTGATCTAGAAAGGCAACACATCGAAATAGAAGTCCTTGAACAGTTAAAGAAAGAAGGATTTGAGGTAGAGACTCAGCCTACACCAATATCATCTGGTAAGCCGTTACAGCAGACAACTGCTCAGCCAATATTGGTACACGAAATGAAACATGACACACCTCCTAAAGACACCCAGCAAAGTGCACATCAAGTGCCATATCCGAGCAAAACAGCTGAAGCTCTAGGTCAACCCATACAGAGAGCGGAAGAGCAGGAAATGCCAATTACCGGAACAACCCTTAACCAAGAGGAAGAAAACATGAGAGAAGACTTGCTGGACCTAATTGACATGGATAAATATATCAAAATACATCAAAGGGAAAGACTGCAAAAATTACGCCTGACATACACAGTTAGGGAACAAATAAAACAGATAAACAAAGTTATTGGAACCATCCAGAGGGATCCATACAATGTCACTGAAATAAACAGAATACATTATTGTGCAGCGAGACTAATAACAAATAGAGCAATGCCAAAAAAGCAAGGAATGAAGAACAAAAAGAGAGGGAAATTCAACATACCACCATGGAAAAAGCGGATATAAGGGACAATTATGGAATTAAGATCAGAAGTATCACTACTGGAGGAGTTTAGAAAAGGTAATAGATCAATGAAAGTCATCAGGAAAGTGGATGAAATCAAACAAAAATGCTGTATTAAAACAGATCAGGACCTAAATTTTACCATCTCAAATAACAAGCTTAAGATTTCTGCTCAAGCCGAGAAGCTCAGGAGATACGTAGAAAGGAATAATGAAAAAATGCAAAATAGATGGTTTAGAGAAGACCCGAAGAAATTCTATAGGGAGCTGGGAAAGAAAACAGCCATTATAAAAACTCCACCAGTAAAGAAAGAAATTGAGGAATTCTGGAGAAGTATTTATGAAGATCCAGTTGAACATAATAGGGATGCAAAGTGGATACAGGAAATAAAAGACAGCATTAGAAATGGTACTACTAGAGATATGGAGTGGCCTGACGTAACAGCTAAGGTGATAGACATGAAGATAAAGAAGGCCTCCAACTGGAAAACCCCAGGTCCAGATGCAGTACCCAACTTCTGGTTGAAAGTATTAACATCTTTGCACCAAGATTTAGCTACCTCAAAAAACTATTTATACGCACACCCTGACTTAACACCTAGATGGTTAACGACAGGGAATACCACACTTCTTATTAAATCTGAACCTGCCAGTCCCCCAAGAACTATCGCCCAATAACCTGTTTACCAACAACATATAAACTATATACTGGAATCGATGCAGATAGTCTACAATCATTTAGACTGCAATAAACTCATGGCAATAGAACAAAAAGGTAATAAAAGAAAATCATATGGCACAAAGGACCATCTCTTGTTGAACAAAGCCATTATGGAGAGTTGCAAAAAATGCCAAAACCTTAGTGTAGCATGGATCGACTACAAAAAAGCATTTGACAGTATCCCACACTCCTGGATCACTGAGTGCTTACGGATCTACAGGATACACCCTACACTGATAAACTTCATCACAACAACAATGACAAAGTGGCAAACCACCCTGCAATTAAATCATGAGAAAGGTCAAATCACCATCCCAAATATAAGTATCCAACGAGGGATATTTCACGGTGACTCTTTGTCACCGCTTCTGTTTTGCCTTGCCCTCAATCCCTTGAGTAACCTAATCAACAACCTAGGCTATAGATACAGCTTGAATCCCAGAAACAAAAATAATCAACAGCTAACATCTCACCTTCTATTTGTAGATGACCTAAAAATTTACAGTTCATCTGACAAACATTTGAAAGAACAACTACAAATTGTTAAGACCTTTTCTGATGACATACGGATGACGTTTGGCCTAGACAAATGTGCCAAAGCAACATTTGTAGCAGGAAAGTTAACTCGGTGGCGGAGGTCTGTGACATAAAAGAACTTGAGCAAGAGGGAGTGTATAAATATCTGGGAATAGATGAAGGAGCAACAGCACAACATGAACAAATGAGAGTAAAAGTAAGCAAGGAATATTTTAGAAGGTTAAAGCTAATTTTGAAAACTGCTTTGACAACACGAAATAAAGTGCAAGCTATAAATCAACTCGCCCTTCCAGTGATATCATACAGCTTTGGTGTGATAGACTGGCCACAGAAAGTGTTGAACCAGCTAGATATAAAAACAAGAAAAATGTTTCATGCTCATCAATTAATATACAAAAATCAGTGCATGCCAAGATTATACATCCCAAGGGCAGAAGGAGGCATGGGCCTCATTGAGATTGATTACACATATAGATCCACAATAGTGGGGTTGCATACATACATACATACTGACATCCTTGGACCCAAATATAGCCAAGGTCTTACATCATGAAGAAAATAAGCCTAAAATGACTTCACTCATCAAATTAGAGAAGCCTTCAGAAGGGTAGCAGAGATTGATGTCAATCCAAAAGTAGATAAGAATTGTCAGCAACAGAAACGAAAGAATCAGAAAAAGGAGTATAAGGATAAAGACCAACAGAAAAGAAAAAACTATTGGAAAGTCCATAATTATAGTGGAAAATACAGGAGCTACTGAGCAACCACAGGTCGATCAAGCTCTGACCCATGAGTGGTTAAAAGAGGTGAATTTAGCCACGAGGATGAGAGACTGACAATGGCAGCCCAAGATAGTGGGCTATGCACAAGATGGTTCACAAAATCCATAGAAAACAGGAGAAACAGACAAGTGCAGGTTCTGTAGTACAGAATTAGAAATGGTTGCACATCTTGTGGCTGGATGTGAAGTACTCATGGCAGAAGCTGTATACTGAAAGACACAACAATGTAGCAAGATTGATCCACTGGAAACTGTGCAAACACTATAACATACAGGTAGCAGAGACACTGAAACATGAACCTCAAAGAATCACAGAGAATGAAGAAGTAATGATCACATGGGATCACCCAATACCAACAGCCAAGAAAGTGGAAGCAAGAAAACCTGATATTGTAATACAAGAAAAGAGAACAAAGGTAGCATTACTGATTGAAATAGCCACCCCTAGTGACTACAGTGTGCTGCGTACAGAGAGACACAAAATCATGAAATACCAAGATATGCAGTCAGAAACTAAACTGATGTGGAATAAGGACACACAGATTGTTCCAGTAGTGCTTGGAGCAATGGGACTAATCAAAACGAACTTTCAGGCACATTTAAATATGCTACCAATACTTGTGACACCTTATGAACTTCAAAAGGAAGCTATTTTGGGGACGTTGCGTGTGCTGAGAAGAGCGCTCTCAGCAAACATCAAAGATTAATACAGTACTAATTTCTTGAGTTTTGAATATGCCCTGGCTAAAGAATGGGGTCCATTCTTGCCACGGTATTAGAAATCTCTAAACATTTGGAGACACTAACACCGCGAGAAACCATACAAATGTGATGACTGTAACATGAGTTTTACATCACAGAACAGCCTTGTGAAACATCAGCGAGTTCATATAGGGGGCAGACCATATAAATGTGCTGAATGTAACAAGAGGTTTGCCCAGAAGAGTGACCTAATGATACATCATCGGGGTCACATGGGGGAGAAACCATACAAATGTGCTGAATGAAAGAAGAGTTCTGCCAGGAAGAGTAGCCTGATAATACATCAGGAGGTTCACATGGAGGAGAAACCGTATAAATGTGCTGAATGTAAAAAGAGTTTTGCCCACAAGCTTAACCTGATATGACATCAGCAGTTTCACACGGGGACAAACCATATAAATTTGTTGAATGTAACAAGAGTTTTGCTCAGAAGAGTGAACTAATTGTATATTAGCGCACTCCTATGGGGAGAATATACTACTGAAAATATATTACTAATATCTGTGGCACCATAACAGTTGTAGAAGGAAACCATCTGAGGGCTCTTGCATTTATTAACGGGGAACAGTCACCAACAAGGGCTCCCACAGTGGAGTGTGGGGCTAGTCCCTATGTGCACTTTGTGTGCAAAAACATTTTGGTTTACTTACTGTTTACTGTAGTATAGTAGAATGAAACCAAACCAAAGTGTATCTGAAGGAACATATCAAGTGCCATCCCACTAAATACAACAGATGAATTGCAACTTTGTACATTTTGTGATCATTTCGAAGTCTACAATTCCAAGTCCTGTCTCAGTGAATTGAGTGAGGAATTGTGGCACCCAGTCTTGGAACTGTTTGCAAGGGGCCCCCAACGAGCATTAGTGTCTTTATACCCCTAGACACTGGAGGTCCCTGGGCCATGCTCACCTCCATCAGGGCATAATACAGAATCGATCTGCATCTTGAAGGGGTAGGGGTTGCAGAAACACAGCTTTGCTGTGCATGGCTGCCCTTGCATTATTCTTTATATTCTATTTGAGATTACCATTTAATTGCATTTTTTAAGATGCTTTCCCCATTTTTAGTCTACTTTAGTATTGTATTTAGAGTTCCTTTATATAAAGGAATACTCTTAGCATTGTGTTTAGATTTCCTTTAAATAAAGGAATACTATTTAAATAAAGATGTCTCCACGTTCTCGTGCATATTTTCAGCTGCTTTTAAACACCCATTGTCCTATAAGATCACAGTGTAGAGTCTGTAGCATATTAGAGTATTATAAAATGGGTCATAAAAAGACTGTAACCTCATTTGTCAATACATGTCACACAACCATGAGTATATCATGCAGCAGACAATGGCTAAAGAGCTCACTGATCAAATGTTTACTTTCTTTGAACCCAATTCATGTTTTTTTAACATTTTCATATGGATCTAATTAATAATCACAGTAATGCACTTCAGGGTGGCACACCACACAAGGCATGGGCAAACCCCACAACAATACACACTTCTGTTGCATTATTGCTTAAGTATAACACTGACTTGTACAAGTTCCAGAAGGGAATTAACAGAGTGAACAGCCACAACCTATTCAACAAGAACATTAGTGCAGTCACAGGAGGGAACAAAGGAGGCTTGGTGATTGCAAATCCAGGAGTGATGTGAAGAAGTTCTACTTCACTGAGGGGGTGTCAGAGCTGTGAAACACATTGTCAACAGAAGTGGTGGGGCACATTTATTTATTTATTATTTAAATTTTGGTTACTGGGTAGGCCCACTGAGACCGAAACAGTCCTTTTTTCAGGTGCGACACAGAATTAATTACATACATCTATGAAGATAACAAAATACATACATGTCATTTCACAATTAACAGTCAATATAGACATACTGATTCAGTCAAGGATCTAGTGGCAGATTAATTACAATCAACATCAACAGGAGTAGAAGTACTATTATACACAAGACAGTCACAGGCAGATTGATGTCCCAGTAAGGTTAGATCAGCAGCAGGGAGTCAGTAGTCTCAGCGGTAGCAGAGGCTCAATTTCAACAGGGGCACTTTAAAACCCTTCTTGAAGCTCCCAAGGGAGGTAAACATAGAAGGGCACCGAAAGTGACCGTGGTTTGGTGCACTCCTTTAACCTATTTCAGTTAGGCCCAGGTTCCTATTAATTAAAGAAACAAACAGTGTGCCACAGGATAGAGGAGGTACCAGACCAAAAACAGTAGCAAGTGAAAAACACAGGATGGGCTGCACTATTCTGCGTAAACTGAAATCAAGCTCACAAAGTCAGATGAACTCCAAATGCCAAACCATAAGTTTATTGTGGTGCCCAGGCGAGGACAGCAACCCTTGGTGCTTTGCATCACAACACGTGACGTTTCGTCAGGAGGTGGAGTTTCAAACAAGAGTGCTTCTAATTTAAAGTAACAGTGCACCATTCAATAACCAAACAGTTTGCAGTATCATACCACTGTCGTGCCAGGATGCTGAAAAAAAGGAAGAGGAAGACTAAAAGTTTCTCTCACATCCTTTTATAAGGGTATTAAGGATGCTGCCAGCACTTGGGGTGCACAACGAGTTTTACAATTTAATTCCTGCCTAAATTTATTCAAACTTGAATTTTAAAGCTTCATAGCAGGACATTTCAAACTGCAACTCAGGTTAAAGATGAAACCCGAAAAGACACCAGAGAACCAACAATATAAAAGGAATTATTCATGCAAATGTTACACTAAAGGGGTATTTATGCAGAGTATAAGTATATCACTAAATTATAAATTCATGCTAAAAACCAAAAACTTCTACCACCACATTTTGTTAATTGTAAATTGAATATTGCTAAGATTTTATATATAAAAAAATCTTGAAACAGATGCATATAGATTGTAGACAAAATACAGGTGTACTCTTAGAAGAACAAAGAAGGCACAAATAATTCTTCCAAACTTTTTTTATAACTTTTCAGCAGCTGTCAGAAAGAGATTATTCTTTTTATTTAATTGGCATCCAAACTACATTTAGAACCTGGAGAAAGAACCACAATTGTGAAATGTACTGTTAAATATAAGAAGATATGTGAATATTTCTGTTGTTTAAACCCAGAATGGAATTTGCCTGCAAAGTATAAACCCATCTTGCTTCATGTTGCAATAAAATGTTCTATCACCACCTCTTGGGTTTGTCCTAATGTGCTCAAGACCCAGGAAAGCAAAGTTTGCCACTGCACTATTGTGTTTTTCAGCAAAATTGAGACCCACTGGACTGTTCAAATCAATGTTTGTGATGGAACGGACATGCTCCTGTATTCGCTCCTTTATATGTATTATTGGATTTGTATCTGATGTTATTGTTCTAATGTGTTCAGCGCCTTGGTAAGTTGAAAGGCATTTTATAAATAAATGTATTATTATTAGTAGTAGTACAGCTTACATACATTACAAGTACATGTTAATACATAAACTACATGTAGTGTGGTACAACTGATGAAATGTCTAATTTACACTTTTTTATCCAAGTGCGAATGCTCAAAAATTGTTGTCTGGTTACAAAAATGACAAACATCGCAACTGCGATATCAATAGCATCCCAAAGGTGGGGGAGGCATCCAAGAGGGTCTAAGATTTGGTCTGTCTTTTACATATAAGCTACTAGGGTGCCTCTCAGGTTGGGGCCACAGTGAAAAGAATTGTGAGGTGTTTACATAGAAACATAGAAGTTGACGGCAGATAAGGACCGCAAGACCCATCCAGTCAGCCCATTTTTTCGACCTTATTACTGTGCCATAGTCCTTTCCTCTGTCAATTGCTTATCTAGTCATACTCATCTGTATTGCTCACTTATGCCAACCTCATGCCTGTTTGAAACCCTGCAATGTATTCGTATCCAACACTTTCTGAGGTAGGCCATTCCATGCATCCACCACCCTTTCTGTGAAAAAGAACTTCCTGACATTACCCCTTAATCGGCTTTCCCCTAATCTCATGCTGTGTCCTCTTGTCCTGCTATTTTTCTTATATTGAAACATGTTAGACTCTTTCTCCTTGGTAATGCCCTTAAGATTTTTGAATGTTTCGATCATATCACCTCTCTCTCTACTTTGCTCTAGGGTATACATGTTGAACTTTGTTAATCTGTCCTCATACATTTTCTGATGCAGTCCCTACATCATTTTGGCTGCCCTTCTCTGGACTACCTCCATTTTGTTAATGTCCTTGTGCAGGTGTGGCCTCCAGTACTGCACACAGTACTCCAGATTGGGCCTAACCAGTGTCTAGCAAAGAGGGATTATTACCTCCCTCTTACAACTTGTGACACCCCTACTAATACACCCCAACATCCCTCTAGCTTTACCTACTGCTTTAGTGGTCTGCTTGGATGATTTGAGGTCATCAGTGATGATGATGCCCAAGTCTCTTTCTTTCCTTCTGATTGCCAGCAACTCCCCTCCCAACCTATAGGTAGCTTCAGGGTTTCTCTTCCCTATGTGCATGATACTAACATACTAAAACGCCAGCAGAATAGGCCTAACAGTCTTTCGAGTCTGCGCGATTGGTCAGCCCCCACCCTGGGTGCTGACCTTGCTGCCCCCCTCGCCTTCTCTCGCTTCTCCCTTCCCAGTTCCGGATATTCTTACTGCATTGGATTTTGCTTCCAGAACCCTTCCCCTCTACCTGTCCCAGCCCCTCTTGAACCCCTCCACCATCTCTGCCTCCACCAGCCCCCTAGGCAGTGCATTCCATGGCTCCACCACCCTCTCAGTGAAGTAGCACCTCCTCCTTTCTCCCCTGAATCTTCCCCCCTCCAGGTTCCACCCATGCCCTCTAGTGGCCCCCTCCTCCTTCCTTCGAAGCACCCTGACTGTTCCTCCCCTATTTAGCCTCTTTATGTACTTAAAGACCTCTATCATGTCCCCCCGGTCCCTTCTCTCTTCCAATGTGTACATAGTTAGCTCTTTGAGCCTCTCCTCATAGGTCCTGCCCCCCAAGCCCCAAATCATTTTGGTTGCCCTCCTCTGACCCTCTCCAGGAGTTTAACATCCCTCTTTAAGTGTGGCCTCCAAAACTGCATGCAGTACTCAAGGTGTGGCCTCACCAAGCAGTTATACAGAGGGAGCATCACTTCCCTCCTTCTGGAGGTGATCCCCCTAGCGATGCATCTCAGCATCCTGTCAGCCTTGGCTGCTGCCCTCCTACAAGTCTCCAAGTTGTTCATTTTGACATCCACCACCACCCCCAGCTCCCTCTCAGCCATCGAGACTTGTAGCATTCCCCTCCCAGGGTGTACACTTGGCCCGGGTTTCTGGCCCCCAGGTGGAGTACCTTGCATTTCCCTGCATTGAACCTCAGCTTCCACTTTCTAGACCATCTTTCCAGAGCCTCCAGGTCCCCCTGTAGGGCCACCCTCCCTTCCTCCCCATCCACCACTGCCTCCAGTTTTGAGTCATCTGCAAAGAGACTCATCTCACTCCTGATTCCTGTCCTTATGTCAGAGATGTAGGCGATGAACAGGAGGGAACCAAGGACTGATCCCTGTGGGACCCCACTAATGACCCTCTTTGGGGATGAGACTATCCCACCAACTACGACCCTCTGGGTCCGGTCATGGAGTCAATTGCCTATCCATCTGATCATCTGGTTCCCCACCCCCATTTCTCCCAGCTTATCCAACAGGCCCATGTGAGGAACAGAGTCAAATGCCTTGCTGAAGTCTAGAAAGAGGACGTCCAAGGCACTCATCACCCAGTCATAGAACTCCACAAGGTTTGTCTGACATGATTTGCCTGGGACGAATCCATGCTGTCTATCGTCCAGGCACCCTGACTTTTCCAGGTCCCCCCCCAGCCTCTCCTTGACAATGCCCTCCATCACCTTGCCCACCACCGATGTCAGGCTGACATGCCTGTAGTTCTCTGCCACCTCCCTTGATCCCCCCTTGTGGATAGGCACTATATGCGCCACCTTCCAGTCCTGGGGCACCCACCCTGTCCTCAGAGAGATGGTGAAAAGCTCCACTAGGGGTTTCGCCAGGAGATCTGCAAGTTCCTTCAGCACTCTGGGATGTAATTTATCCTGCCCCGGTGCTTTCTCCATCTTAAGGGAGCTGAGGGCTTCCCTCACTCTCTCTGCTGTGATTTCCACTTCCAGTACCTCTTCTCCCTGCTTAGCCCTCCCCCCTCCTGCCAGTGATGCCTCCCCCTCTCCCCAGACCTGCCGATCGGTAAGGGCCCCCTCTCCTCAGTATGTCTGTCTCCTCCCATGTATGATGCAGCACCCCCATTTTCCTTGGTGGAAACTGAGGTGAAGTATTTATTTAGTACCTCAGCCTGCTCCCCTGGGTCTTGTGCCCATCTCTCCCCTGATTTAATCCTGCTAATCTGCCCCTTCACCCTTTGTTTTTTCCCAATGTATCTAAAGAACCCCTTGTTCCCTCTCCTGATTTCCCTGGCCAGATTCTGCTCCTTCCTTGCCTTAGCCACCCTCACCAGCCTAGTGGCCCTTCTAGCAATCAGCTCATACTCCCCTCGATCCCTTTTACTCCTTGAGCACTTGAATTGTCTATAGGCTGCCTTCTTTCCCTGCACCACCTCCTGAACCTCTCTAGTCCACCAGCAGGGTTTTCGGGCCCTACCGCATTTTCGTCTTACTCTTGCACAGGTGCTGGTAGCATCTTGCACCCCTCTTCTGATGATTTTCCACCTACTATCAGCGTCTATGTCTGACCCAATCCCATCCAAATGCTCCTTAAGGATCCTTCCCATTTCCTTAAAATCCATTCCTCTGAAGTCAGTTACCTCCATCTCTGTGCACCTTCCTAGCCCTCCTAGGTCCAGGCAGACCCAGACCACGGCATGATCACTCCCCGCCAATGGGTCCCTTACCTCCAGGCCCCTAATCTGGTCACTGTCTGCCAGGACCACATCCAGTACCTGTGCCTCCCTGGCCTAATCTGGTCACTGTCTGCCAGGACCACATCCAGTACCCATGCCTCCCTGCCACTTCTTTGCATTAAACCCTAGTTGCCACTCTTACAACCATTTTGCCAGTTTATCCAGATCTCTTCTCATTTTGACCACCCCATCTGTGTGTTCTACTGTGTTACAGATCTTGATGTCATCTGCAAACAGACAAACCTTACCCTCCAGTCCATCTGCAATGTCACTGATGAAGATATTGAAGAGGATTGGCCCTAGGACTGATCCCTGAAGTATCTCACTTGTGACTTGCATCTCTTCTGACTGTATACCATTTACCACCACTCTCTGTTTTCTGCCCACCAACCAGTTTGCCACCCAGTTGACCAACTTCTGACCCACCCCAAGCCTACCCAGCTTATTAATCCATCTTCTCTGTGGAACAGTATCGAAAGCTTTGCTGAAGTCAAGGTAGATGACAGCAACTGCACCCCAGTTGTCCACCACTCTGGTTACCCAGTCAAAGAAATTTATGAGATTAGTTTGGCAGGACCTTCCTGTTGTAAACCAGTACTGTCTTGGATCCTGTGCGCCTACAGATTCCAGATGTTGTACTATCCTTTCCTTAAGGAATGCCTCCATAATTGCCAGTGTCAGTGGCTCAGTAGGTAGCGCACTCGCCTCTGAGGTCAGGAGATCAGAGGGCTGTGGGTTCAGTTCCCATATCTGGAACTTGGGTTAATGCCCTGGTACTGAAACTGTAGTGCACCATGAGAGGGGTGCTGCACTTCTGAGGTGCTGTCTTTTGGATGAGATGTTAAACCAAGGTCCCATCTGCCTGGATTGGTGGTAGTTCCAGTGGATGTTAAAGATCCCATAGCACTTATGGAAAAGAGATGGAGAATTTATTGAAATGACAAATCAAACAAAAGAAATGTACAAACAATCAAAGACAAATCAAAACAAACTTCATGCTACAGGAAAATCTGAAGTAGTGATCCAAGGCACATTGCACCAATGTGCTTTTAAAACATAGAAACATAGAAACATAGAATTTGATGGCAGATAAGGACCGCTTGGCCCACCCAGTCTGCTCATTTCCCTACCTAATGGATAAGCTGCAGATCCTAGTTAACCAGCAGCCTACTTCTTTCTACCCCCATCCCCTAGAATTGCCTTATGACCGTCCCATGCATGCTTGAATTCAACCACTGTTTTGACTCCACAACCTCCTCTGGAAGGCCGCTCCATGCATCCACAACCCTCTCTGTGAAAAATACTTCCTTACATTACCTCTGAGCCCCCCATCTTCAAATTGTGCTCCCTTGTTCTTGCACACCTCTTTTTTGAAAGATGCTACCCTCTTGGACTTTGTTGATTCCTTGAGGTACTTGACGTTTCTATCATCCCCCCTCTCCCTCCCTTTCCTCGAGGCTATACATATTAAGCTCCTTTAGTCTCTCTTCATATGTCTTCTGGTGCAGACCCTGCACCATTTTAGTTGCCTCCTCTGACAGCTTCCATCTTGTTTATGTCCTTCGGAGATTGTGTCTCCCAGAACTGCACACAGTACTCAGATGGGGTCTCACCAGCTGTCTGTACAGAGGGATAAAAACTTCCTGTTTTCTACTGGTGAAGCCTCTCCCTATGCATCCCAGTAACCCCCCCAGTCCTCTTTACTGCCCTCTCACATTGCTTGCCCACCTTTAAGTCATCTGATATGACTACCCTCAGGTCCCTTTCCATTTCTGTTGTTGTTAGTATCTCACCCTCCATTGTGTACTCTTCCCCTGGGTTTTTGTTTCCCAGGTGCATTACCTTGCACTTCTTAGCACTGACTCTAAGCTGCCATACATCTGACCATTCCTCTAACCTTGCCAAGTCCCTTCTCATCCTTTCCACCCCACCTTGTGCATCAACTCTGTTGCAGATCTTTGTGTCATCTGCAAAGAGACGTACTTTTCCTTCCAGTCCCTCTGCAACGTCGCTTATAAAGACAGTGAAGAGGACCAGTCCTAATACTGAACCCTGCGGCACCCCACTAGTAACCCCCCCTTTCTTCAGAGTGGACTCCATTTACTTTTACCCTCTGTGTCCTATTCTCCAGCCAATTCTTTACCCAGGCTATCATCTTGGGACCCACTCCCAGGCGGACTAACTTGTATATTAATCTTCTGTGTGAGACTGAGTCAAATGCCTTGCTAAAGTCTAGGTAGGCCATGTGGTGGAAATATAGTACATTCATTCAGAAAAATATTAACCAGTTCTGTGGTAACATTTTGAATAATGATTTCAAGAGGAGTATTTCTTTGCTGTAACATAAAACCACACCTGGCTATCCATATGTGCCATTTTAAAACTAAACAAACAGTATTCAGTGTACCATTATGAAATTTCCACCAACCAGAATGGTAAATACCATACATTAATTCTTCATTTGACATACAAGAAAATATAGGTACAGATCAAGAACTTGCTAATGATGACCAAAATGGTTATATAAAAGAGCACAAAGAAAATAAATGTTCAATTCTGTTGACATACACTCAGGCCTAATGCGATCTCATTCAGCATGTTGTTTGTGCTTTTGATTACTTTTTACATTTATCTTACCATAGCAACTAAGCCAATGGAAATCCCACAGATGCCTTGGAACTCTTTTCTCTGTTAATAAAGGCAAATGAGTATCCTGCACATGTAAAGGTAAATGGGGAAACGTTATTTTCTCACAACAATGGGTTGAAATAATATTGTGATACAATTGCTTCCTGGTAGTTCCCAGTAGCATGTGACTAGAGACTCCCCATAACTGTAGTTTTACAAATATTTCCCTGTAGTAACTAGGGAGTGTAGGATCTTGTCTCAAATGGGTATTTTTGGACCCTTCCCAAATCAAAAACCATTGAATAATAGCATCACAAAAATATGGAGCTCAAACCTTGTCCACATTAACCAATAGAGGCTGAAGATTTGTATAGAAAAACATACAATAAAAAAAACACTAATGGGTTAACCATATTTAACCATCCATGTGAGTAAGGTATGTAGGTGATATTTCTTTTTATAGGATTCAACTTACTACCCCATACTGCCACAAAAAATGAACACAGCAGGCTTGCTTCCATTTGTTTTGGAGAGGGAAATATTTTACAAACATAAAGAAATCGAGGCAACAACTTTGTTTTTATCAGCATCACATGTTTCTTTTTGTCCATTTTGCAAGTATTCCACTGTGACACCATTTTATTTTCAAGGTCTGGTCTGGAAGTTCAGTTTAAAAGATCTAAACTACCTGGGCCACATAATAATCCTAAAATTTTAATAGGATGGGAAGAAAAAGGAATACCAGAAATCTGGGAGCCAATTTGTAGTTGTGTTCTAAACATATGCCTTGACATTTAGACATATTTAAGCTTGCTCCTGAAACAAGAGAGTAAGCAGTACAAACATCAGTCACTAAAGAAATGGACTGTACATCTGATAAAAGAAGGCACAAGTCAGTGGCATATGCAATACACCTTGCAGGACTTGGTAAAGTCCCAACCTGCATAGATCTGATTCCAGGATGAGCATTTATGTATCTTAATAAAGGGTCGCTACATAAGACAGAGAAGTGGGATGAGGGGACAGCCTTGCCGAGTACCCCTATGGACAGGGACTAAAGGCCCAACATATCTATTAACTAAAGGAACAACAGTAGCAGATTCATACAATAATTTTATCCACTGTATAAACTCACCTGGGACATTGTAAAACCTTAAAACCTCCCACATATAACAATGAGTAATCTAATCTAAAGCCTTACAGTGATATAAGGAGCACAAGAAACCCTCAGTCTCCTTCTTTGCATTTCTAGTAGTGATTTCCCTCAATAAAATGAGTTGTTCGTGAATATTAGAATGCTTTACCGAACATGCTTGTACTGGACTAATTAAATAATTTTCCACTTTGTGCAGTCTTAGTCAAAATTTTTGTCAGTATCTTAAAATCCATATTTAAAAGACAACTCAGTCTCCAGTTAGTCAAGAGATGCCGATCTCCGGCCTTATAAATATAAACCAGGGAACTCTGTGCCATATCAAAAGGTAATGCAGACTGTAACATACTAGAAAAAACCAGAGCCAAGACATCCATAATAAGTCGGTAAATTTCAGTAGTTAGGCCATCTTTCCCTGGAGAATTATTTATGGACATGGATTTGATGGCCTGTTGAATTTCAAAAAATGAATATCTGCTAATAAGTCTTAAGAAAAAAGAAGCTGTAAATTCAGGAATCATAATATGTTCCAAAAAGTTGTGGATACAATCCAAATCTATATCATTTTGAGAAAAAAGAGATTTTGTATGATTATAGACAATATCCATAATTTCGGAATGTGTATTGTGCATATGTCCCACAGAATCCTTTACACTATCCATTCTTTTTGACTGAACCCATTGTTTAAATGTGGCATATGGACAAATATTAGAAAATACTCCTTTTAAATCAAAACATTGCTGAAATACTAAGATAGCAGTCTTTTGTTGGTAAAATTTTAACATGCATGCTTTAAAATGTGAAATCTGGGTATGATAGTCATGTGTAGAGGTATATGATAGAGAAATTAAAGTTGGCAATTGTCTATCATAAAGATATTTTAAATAATGTATTTCTTTATCTTTCTCTTTCCTACTCAAAACTTTAAGCAAACTAATCAATTCATTTTTTTAAATCTTCCCACTATTGTACTGGGGAATCATATAAAAAAATACATTTTTTTTGTTTGCAGAAAAAAAATACTGTAGCTGTGTGTGACAATATTCTTTACTTAATAATGAAGAATTACATTTCCACAAGCCCCGACCCATCTGAAACCTCTGTCCTAGTTCAAGAAAAAGTAAGGAATGATCAGAATACTCCACAGCCTGAGTTCCAGCTGCAGAAATAGCAGAATGGTGGGAAATAAAGAAAAATTGATTCTAGTGGATGATGTACCTTTACAAAAAATTGGCACAATTTTTTTTTGTATGAAAATATAACATCAACTAAATCTGCTTTTTGAAGTATGTCCTTTAAACAGTTTGAATCGCAATATGATTTCAGGGTTGCAGTCTGTTGCCCCCATCCCTTTTCTCCCATCCACAGTTTAAATCCACCCAACCACTTGTTGTGCAGTATGCAAATATGATTATATTGATTTTAAAAGTGACACCCTATCAGCTTTAGATTTCATAGCATAAATATATTATTAAGTCGAAACAGAGTCCCCTGGACACAATTATCTAGAAGTAAAGCTCTTCCTCAAACTAAATCCAGCAGTCTAAAACATGTAAATTCTTTATCTTTAAACATAATCCCCACCCCTGAACATTGGTCTGTACCTGTTGACCAAAAGGAAGGCCTGGTATGCCAAGTGGCAGTAGCATTGTGACTAACACAGTGTGCAATCTTGTACAAAATAAACACCTGATTGTTGTAGAGTCAAAGCAAAAAAAAAAAAACCAGCACCTGTTTTCCTCAGGCTCTTAATACTGTTGACATTTACTGAGGTGAAAAAAAGAAACAAAAAAATAAAAGAAATAAGAGGTTATTATCATTTTTTCTTAGCCCTACTTCTAGTACCTGATCTAGTTTTTAGTGTCACATGAGGTGATTTCTTTTTTCCCACAGACACAGTAGGAAAGGTGTTCAGAGGTGTTATTAGTCTGATCCACCTCCCCTTCTCCTACCACAGAAGAAGAATCTGAAAGCATTTCAGGGTCCCTATCTGCAGCAGGGAGAGCCTGGTACCTATTTTGAAGGGGAATAGTCTGCATTTTGGCTAACTTGGAGGCTGGGGTAGACTGTACAGATCTTTTACGAGCCAAAGTACCTTTTCTAGTAGCATAAGCCATGGGGGGCCATGGCATCCTCAGTTGCATGCACTGTTGTCAGGGGTTCTATTTCCAAATCAGTTTTACTAACCTGTGTCTGAGGATTGGAAGGGGCAGGAATTAAGTCCACCGAGGAGTCTTCACATGATTCTACAACCACTGCTGGAGAAATCACATTATGGGGGTGGGAGGGAAAAGAAGGGAGGAAGCAGAGGGCCAGACTATTGCCTTTGGGCAACCGCAATAAGCAGTCGTTGCTCCTCACAATCTCCTCCAGGATTGGTGTTATGTGCAGCCCGAGAACGGTTCTGATAAGAATGCCCTGCTTCATCACATAGGCATAATTTAATTCAAATAATTATTACTAACATATCCTAATTCATTACAGAGAGAACATCGTACTTTATCGCAGATGCTACTCATATGGTCTTCAGAGCCACATTTATAACAGACCTTAAGTTGGTTTGAATAAAACAAGACCCCCCCCCAATCACGGCCAGAAAAAAATGAATTGGGAAAATATTTGAAACCATCACTAGTAGAAGATAATAAAACCTTAAACTTCCAGCCCCCAATCCTTGCTCTCAAAAATGGTCGTAGGTCCATCCAGAACAGTACAGCGCTGTTTCATTGAGTATGTGAGGTCAGTTACACAACCCCTTAATTTCAAAATAGTACAGTTATACATTTTATTGCAGGCTTCATTGGAGGAATAGCTTTGAAAGGGGTCCTTTGGACAGAGTTTAGAAGAGCATTATATTTTTTCCAAAAATGTTCTAAACCAGCTGCAGTCTTAATGCTTACATCAAAGGTGTGCTCGCCTGACACATGGATGAAGACATAAATTTCTGTCACAAAAAAATGTAGAGAGTCTTTAATCAATGTTTTCCCCACATAGACATGGTCTGGGACACACTCTAAGCCACCTTTATAAAGTAAGCATACAGCATTGTGACGTTCAGCAGGGGACACCAGTAGAAGAAATAAGGAAGCAAAAGATTTCCTTGGTTTGTCAGATTTAGTATTCAAAGGTGCATCAGGGATAATAGACTCAGGCTGGTTTGGTACAATATCTTCAGTCGGTGTAGATGTGGGTAAACTTGGTGGGGAGACAGTATCTGAAACAGGTAGTGAAGTCTGTCCCACAGATGTGGTAATAGAAATGGGAGACATACCTAAGACTTGACGTTTGCCATCAGTTGATTTTTCCCACTCTGCAGCTGACAAAGCGGTGTCCACAGACCATGGCACTTTAGTACCAGGCTGCTCCATTATTGCAATTGAGGGTGGTATGTCAGTAGAAACCAAAATCTGGCAGGTGGCATCACTAGCTGACTCATCTTGCAAGGCCATGTCAGCGCCCGGAATCAGCTGAGTTGTCCGGCTTGACAGCGGTAAATTTGATACTTCAGAGGGATCTACCATCATATGTTTTGGGCTGATAAGAGGAGTAACCATTCTTGTAGGCTGATTCTGCTGTACTGAAGAAAGTAAGTCATCATCTGAGAGTTCCTCCTCCACCCAAGTCCAAGCTGCCAGTACACCGGCTGAATCCCGAGTTTCCATAAAAGCAGTTTGTTTTGCTAAGAGAGCCTCTTGCTGAGTAATAACTTCCAGTAGTTGGTGCTTCTGACATTCTAGAGCCAGAAATTTATCATCTTCTAAATCTTGAGCTGTTTTCAATTGCACAGCATTTCCCGCACAAATTTCACCAAGTGGACCGTTCGCTCACTCCATTCCAGGCAATTGAGAGATGGGAGGTGGAACGTACCCTCCTGCCTCCACCACATCCATCTCCTTCACTGAGTTGTCACCGACTGCCACCATGACTGACCGCAGCAGCCCCACCGCACCAAAGAGAAGGGGAATTTTTTAATGATATCACATCATCACAAATCATAATACATTGTACAAAAAATAAAGAGGAAAGAAAAAACAAACATAAAGAAAGAACAACAGGTATTCACACACTTGTTGCAGTATGTTAAAGACCACACAATAATCACTCCTTAACCCCGAAGAAACCCTCCCCCTTATTATCTTTCCCCATATCACTGTGGCAGGGGAATTTTGCTAGTTGTAGCTCTCAAACCTAATTACTTCTGAGTGTGTTAAGTCACATGAAAGAATACAATTTTAATCCCAAATAAACAAGTATTTCATTGATACTCTGGTTAAAAGTGATTGTTCAAAATAATTTTCCAACTACTGAGTAACCAATAAACTATTAGGGCAAAAATCAGTAGTACTTTTTAAACACGCCTTGTTTAGAAATAGGTTTTAGTCTACCTCCTTACTTGTATTTGATAAATCCAAACAACCTTTCCATTTCCATAAACACAGCTCTTAGGATTAGCCTGCAGATCTTTCTTAAACACTGCCCCATAGCTTGTTCTACCAGTGTCTTATAGGTGGTATATATGACATCAGTCTCTGTTGGAGTGTCCATTGACAGTGAGCCTGCCAAAGGTAAAACTTTAAACAGCAAAACAACACCATTAAAGTATCATAATCATACATTATCTTGAGGTTGGGACAATGCCCAAGGACTAAAGACTCAAAGGTTAAACTGTCTAACCACCTTAGATTCCAGTCTGTCTTTAAATATCCCCATAGGGCTTTTGCATAGGAACAGATAAAAAGGAAATGATTCATTGTCTCTTCAATATTTATACAACCTTTATATGGACAATTCCTTTCTTCTTGGGCCTTGTGTTTTGCATTGCCTCTTACATTCAGTCTCCCATAAGCTGAAAGCCATAATACCTCCCACATGTGCATTGGAATTCTGTTGTTATTTAATTGTTTTAACACTCCTCCATTTAGATCTGGGGGGCACTTTTTAAATTCAGGTTGTTCCAGATGGATTTGACTCACCATGTGCGAGTACAACTGTTGTCCTGACAGTCTGGAGATATCCCCTTTAGTGATCTCCCATTTGCAAAGCTTTTTGAGCGCTGGCTTAATGTATTCTGGTATTTTGATACGGGTGGGCAATTTTGGGGAAGGTTTCAGTCCAAATTTCCAAATATGCACTACAAGTTTACAAAACAAATGGTATATTACACCAGTTGGTTCCTCTAGCCCAATTTTAAGATTGTGAGACAGGAAAAGGCTATGGAAAAGATTATAGGTCCACCATACCCAGACCTCCTTGTTGTTTAGACAAGTATGTAAACACCTTTATTGGTTCAATCTGGATCCCCAAACCATCTGAAAAAGCATGCTTATAACCTGGTTTCTAAGATCACTGGGGTGGGAAAATCATGGCTGTATACAACAAAGTGGGTATAATGAACCTTTAATTATGTACCCTTTTTATTTTAGACAACCTCCATGACTTCCATCTCTGGACTTTATTTTCAGCCCCCTGAAGAGCCCTTTCCCAATTCTCAAGCAGGAGATTATGTTGTCCAAACGTTATTCCCAAGATTTTTAGTGGCTCTGAGGAGAAATAAATATGGTTTACTGTTACAGGTGCTCTCTCTGTATTTTCTAAGTACAACCCTTTACATTTATTTAGCTTGAGGGTAGCATTAGATACTCTAGAATATTCCTGCAGTTGTTTTATTACTGATGGTAATTGCCCCAGGTTTGCTATAAACAAGCATATATTGTCCGCATAGGCTTGGATTTTCAGTTCCATTTGGCCTGGAATCCCCCCAAACCTTTCCATTCTTGAGTATTGCTCAGAACTCTGATCAGAGGACCCAGGAAAAAGTTATAAAGGAGTGAGCTGAGAGGGCAGCCCTGTCGAACCCCTGTATTTATGATGATACCTTTCATTACCAACCCTCTAATAATAGGTTGCACATGGACTGTAGAATATAGAAGTTGGATTTTATGCACAAATTCCTTTGGAATACCGTAATGTAATAAGGTCTGAATGAGGAAAGGAAGGCATACTCTATCAAAAGCCTTGCTTTAATCTACAGTAATGATACAACCAGATGTTTGTGCAGCTCCACACATCTCTATTACATCTCTGATGATCATTAAGGCATATTGTAGCTTCCTTTCAGGGATCCCACAAAACTGGGCTGGATGTATTAATAAAGGAGCTATTTGCCTTAGCCTATTGTTAAGAACCTGAGACAATATTTTAAAATCAGCATTCAGGAGAGTTATAGGTCTCCAGTTTGAGATGTCTACCTTTCTCCCTCCCTTATATATAAAAATTAAGAGACCTGCTGTGAATTGAGGGAGACCACCCCTTTGTCAAAAAATACTGAAAACATTTCAACTAAACACCTTGCCATTATTTTGGAAAATGATCTGTAAAACTCATAAGGCAATCCATCAGGTCTGGGCGAAGATCCATTTTTTAGCTTCATAATTACATCTTCTATTTCCTGTAATTTCAAAGGAGAGGTTAAAAATTCCTGATCCTCCCTGGCCAAGGTTACCTGGCTTTTCTCCAAATAAGAATTAATCAAATTTGTAGAAGGAGGAGGGGAACTCTCATTTGATGCCAAAAGCCCACAGATTATTTCATGGATCCCTATCTCATTTTCCACTATGTTTCCTCTATCATCTACTAACTGAAACATCTCTAAAGCCTCTTTTTTCTTTTTACAGGCTTCAAAGGGGTTTCCAATTGGGTTTTTTTGTGTTCCAAATTGCAATTCTGTATTTAAAGTTTTTGCCCTGTCATATTGAAATTTCCTCATATCATCCTGAATCTGTTCAATGTCAGGGCTATAATCTTGTCTAGACATAGCAGACTGTGAAAGCATGTTCTGAAGTTTTGATTTTAGTTTTAAATAGCTAAAAAAAATGTTTTGTGCCCTATGCTTGCCATAGTTTTGGAACCTTATTGCATCTCTTGTTTTGTGTCCATCCACCATACCCCCAAATCTTCGTAGAGATCACTCACTGATGTCCTAGCCCAGAGTAATGAAGAAATTTTCTCTTTAACAAAAGGGTCTATGAGCATTGAAACATTTTATCTCCATCTTTTCTCCCTCCTTATTTTTTTTTGGGGGGAGGGGCTGTTTGAAAAGTTATTTGTAAAAGAAGGTAGTCTGAAAATTCTATAGGGATAGTATGAAAGTTTGGGTCAGGGAGATTCCTAGAAACAAAAATATGGTCTATATTTGATGTCAGGTGTCCCCTTTTGTATGTATATTTGGGCCCTTGGGATTGGTAGTGCGCACAATTCTTCAGCTCGCCAATATCAACACATTTTTGCAAGGCATTTGAATCACAATATGTTTTCACTCTTTCCCCCCTCAGTCCCCCTTTGGGTAAGTCGCAATTAAAATCCCCCCCCCAGGATTACATAAGTGGATGTATGTAAGGTTGACGTTTGGAAAGTAGAGCTACTCTATCTGCTTTTGTTTGTGGGCTGTATACATTTATTAATCTATATGGGACCTTATCCCAATATCCATCTAGGATGAACAGCCTCCCTGGAATCAAAGCCACCATCTTGGTTATTTGGAAGGAAAAGGTACTAAATATGATTCCTATTCCATCGGCCCTGTCTGGCCCAAAGGACCAATAGGATGGCCCCCATCTCCATTCGGCCTGGAACAGCCTAAGTTGGTCCAATGTGAACATCCATGTTTCTTGCAAAAAACATATCCAGTTTTAGATCTATCAATAGGTGAAACAACGCTGTTCTCCTAAGGAAATGTAAGAGGCTATGACAGTTACATGACCCCAGGGATAACTTAACCATCTTCCTCCTTTTCTTTTTCTTCTCTTTCTACTCAAGCATATCAATTTTTCCTCCTTCAGCTTGTGTGGGTGTAAGAGCTACATCCATCTGTCCTGTGTCTGATTCTACCTCAGTGGGAGCCAAAACCTCAAAGGGATTAGGTTCTGCTAGGCCTGCTTGCTCACTTGTGGGGGTGAGGGGCGGGTTTGGTTTTGTATTCCTAGTTGTCCTTCTTGGAAGGTGTTTTTTTTTGGGGGGGTGGAAGAGGGATTACCTGCACATCAGTGGATTGCTTATCTGTGTAGCAAACCGGCAATAGGTCCCCCCACTGAATGGGCTTATCAGGATTGGGACAGAGTGGATGATTCTCCTCCTCTATTCTTATCTCTTCAGTCTCGACTTCCTCCTTTCTGCCTAGAATAGGGTCAGGAGCCTTATCTGGGGGGTTGTGTTCCACAGGAGGGGCTTCAGCCTCTACCACCTTTTTGGCTGCTTCCTCTTGAGCTTGTTGGATAAGAAGCTCAGGGCTAATGACTATTACCTTATTTCTTGCAGCCCACGGACACTCCGGAAATGTGTGACCTGTGTCCTCACATAACTCACATCATGTCAGGTTAGCGCATTGCATACTTAAGTGCTCCACCTCCCCACAGTTGTCACAGTGGGGTGATCACATACACTAGAGAGGTGGGTCCTAGCCCCACACTTGTAGCATGCATGTGGCTGCCCCGAGTAAAAAAACACACTCCTCTAGCTCTACCCAGCATGAAGGAGTTTGGTATATGCACTATATCACTCTCCAGTTGCCTCAGTTTAACCTTATATTTCCATCCCCCAGTCCAAAACATCTCAGAATCCAGTTGTGCTTCCTTTTACATCAATACTTCACATTTTTGTTGAAGCCAGTATGTAATGTCATCAACGTGTACCCCTTCATTCCGAAACATCACTGTCACATATTTAATGAGAGGTTTTGTCAAGGGGATCACCATAAAGGGGGACCACAGAGGTAAAAATTTAACTTGATTGAAGTGTTGCCAGAACAAATCCAGGGTGTATGTAGATCTGAAACGAATGTCATAGTTGTCCTCTCCTGAGATGTTTATAAAAGCATAAACATCTTTTGGTGAAAAGTGTAGTGAGTCCTTCAGGAGCTTTCTTCCCACATATTGCCGATCTGGCCTGATTTCCAGACCCCCTTTGTACCGAATTCTAACTGCATTCCTACTAGGAGCAGCCTCTTTTTTTGATTTAGCAAAGAGTTCTGACAATAGTGAGCGCTGGGCAGGTGATCAGTTTGTTTTTTCTTCACCTTCAGGTGCCGATCCTCTTCTGAGATCTGGGGTCCCTGCAAAGGTTGTTTCATTCTTCCTGTCCTGTGTCAGATCCCCCCGGGGTTTCTGTATGTTTTTCTCTAAAGGCTCTTTGTTCAGTATGATCAGTTCAGTTATATTCTGAAGCTGTCCCATATTTTCATCCCTCATATCTTGGGCAGAGTCTGGATTTGTACTCCCCTTTTCCCCAACAGAGATTTGAGGCAAACCCCTGGGACACCATTCTGGGATGTTTGCAGGCCACGGAGGGTCTGGCAACCACTGGTCTGAAAGCAGTTTCTTCCATCCTGCCTCCTGTAGGGCTTTTCCTGGTGACCAGCTGCAGAAGGGTTCAAATCCCTGATTACTGTGTAGGGAAAATGCTTTGCCAATTGCCTCTGTTGTTGTTGTTGGTCAGGATTGCATAGATATATTTTGTTCCTTGTGTTCTACAGGCCCTTTATGAGTATTAGGCCCATCTAGATTGTGTTTTGCCAACATAATAGCCTCTCTCCTGTTTTTCCCTTCCTTTGATCCTGGTTTAGCAGATCGTGCTAAGAAAGAAAAAATGGTAGCATCAGTCTATTCAAGGGATTATTTTGGAAAATGACTTCAGTTTTCTTTTTCTCTGTATTTGGGCGTTTTGAATCTCTGTGTTGAACCGGGGAACTTTATTACCAGACTTAGGATTGTTTTCCAGTCCTGAAACTACATTAGGCATTTCTTTATCTTGTACAGCAGTTTTTAAACCTTCGCTCCTTTGCTCAGTTTTAGAGCTAGTTTCAGTAGGAACTTCTGCTTTAATATCACTGCCCTCTACCTCCCGCAAGTTATTCAAAACATTCACCTCTTGGGGCTCTAGGCACCCGAATTCCTTGGTTTTTCTGCCAGCCCTGTTCACATTTGCATCAGTGGTTGAAATAATAGGGTGAAGATTTACCTGTGGGAGTGTGTGTCTGCTTGCTCCTTCATCGTCCTTTGATGTTGAAGCATCATATTCAGAGCTGTAAGCTGGGCCATACCCATTGTCAATTTCTTCACTATGATCCAGTAACTTTAATTCAGCTTGTTTTCTTGCCATAAAGCTGCATATTTCTCCTGGCTTCTCTAATGCCTGCAGAAGTTCTTCTTTACTTTTGCCTTTAATTCCTTCCATTGGAGTTCTCTCACAGTCCTTATTTCCATCAATATTACTCAAGTCCTCAATCGAGAAAAACATCTCTTCTTGTTTATTTTGAGCTAATTCTTGGTTTATTTCCAGTAAAGTAGCCTCTTGCAATATGAGGTCATGGGAGGAGGCCATCTCTCCTGCCACATCAGCACTTCCTACTCCTCCTCGGTCTGGCTCCCAACTGGACTCCTCCATCCCTGCTCACAGGAAGTCAAGCCCCCTGCTGGCAGAAGAGTAGGGGACTTTCCCCAGTGTCCTGGCCAAATTTCCCTCATTCATAAAAAAAATTAAATACCACCAACAGCTTAATCTGGTTCAAGGTCAGTTGGCATTCATCTGTATCCCTCTCCCCAAGGTCATGCCTGAAAATAGGCAGGATTTGTCTAGTGCACTTACCCGGTCAACAAAAACTAAATAAAATAATCTTGCCCACTACTGAGGCAAGACTGACTGGTCTGTAGTTCCCTGCCTCCTCTCTGCTACCACTCTTGTGGAGTGGGATCACATGAGCCCTTCTCTGGTTTTCTGGGATCTCTCCTGTGCTCAGAGACTCACTAAACAGTTCTGCTAATAGCTCTGCTAGTTCCACCCTTAGCTCCTTTAGTACCCTGGGATTTATGCCATCTGGTCCTGTTGCCTTTTCCACCCTGAGCTTAGCGAACTCTTGTAGGATACTTTCTTTTGTGAAGGGACTAGTGCACACCTCCCTCCCTCCTGTATCCGTGGTGCTGAGCTGTGGCCCTGCCCTACCTTCTCCTCAGTAAATACTGAGCAGAAGTATCTATTTAGGATGGATGCTTTTCCTCAGTCCTCCTCCACACACTCCCCCTTTTCCCCTTTGATCTTAACAATAACCCCTCTGGACTTCCTCCTTTCACTAATGTGTCTATAGAAAGTCTTGTCCCCTTCTTTTACTGTTTATGCTAGTATTTCCTCAGTTTAGGTCTTTGTCTGACTAACTGCCTTTCCTGCTTCCCTTAGGGAAGTTTGGCATGCCTCCCTATCTTTGTCCCTCTGCATTCTCTTATATTTCCTGAAAGCCAAACTTTTGGCTCTCATCTTTTCTGCTACTGTTTTTGAGAACCTGAGTGGTTTCCTCTTTCTTTTGCTCTTGCTTTTCTTAATAACACAGTGGGATATTGCTTCAAGTATTGCATCCATAATGCTTGCCCACTTTGCCTGTACCCCCTCACCTGTATTTCTTCTTGCCAGGGCTAGCTTAACTCTGTTAGCCATCTTATCAAAGTTTCCTCCACATCCTTAAAAAGTTTAGGATCACCTTGTAAGACATGCCGTGTTTAACTGTTTATCCAATCAGATATTTTTCATTGTTATGTGTAGTCACAAGTGTTACTGGTTGATGTTCATCCATTTCTCTTGTTTTGGGCTGGAGTAGAGTGGCCCTGTTGAGTGCCTCACCCCTGAAGATTTTTAGAGTAGTCCCTATCTAAAAAATGCTTTTTAAGATCCAGTGCTTGTATTTCAAAAATATGCAAGTCTGAGCAATTTCTTTGAACCCTCAAAAACTGCTCATAGGGTATGGACCATATGAGATGTTGGAGGTGAGCACTGGAAGCATGCAAAAGCATGTTGTCAGAAGTTATTTTCCTGTAGGTAGAGCTAACAGTAGGCAGCCCATTTGTTCCCTGTAATGTGAGATCTAAAAAAAAATAAATCACATTGGGATCACTTGGAAAATCATGTACACAAATGTTCACAGTCTGGGAAACAAGATCCCAGAACTGCAGGCAATAATGACAGGCTAAACTGGACATAGTAGCCATTAGTGAGATGTGGTTTACCAGTGACCACATTTGGGAGACTTCAGTACTTGACTATGTACTGTTCAGAAGAGACCGAGGTGCAAAAAGGGGAGGTGGAGTAGCCCTTTATATCAATGAAAATATCAAAGCTACAGAAATTCAAAGTACAGGTAAGAAGCCAGAACTTTGGGTCATCCTGGAAACAGGAAATGGGACAGCCATACTAACTGGGGTTGTCTGCAGGCCTCCAGACCAGGGGGAGGACATAGACACATTACCATTAGAAGAGATACAGAACATGACAGCTAAAGGGGAGGTTCTGATAATGGGAGACTTCAACATGCCAAATAAAGATTGGTCAATTCCAGCAGGAACATCTGCAAGAACTAGACACGTTGTGGATTCCCTGCAGGGGAGGGCCTCAAACAACTGATATAACAACTCACTAGAGACAGGGCTATCCTAGATCTAGTACTGACTAACAGGGAAAGGATCACTGATCTCCAGATTAGTCACCTGGGAGCCAGTGACCATCACATGGTATGGTCCAATTTGGCCACTAGAACTAAATCATCCCATTCTAAGGCAAAAATATGGGACTTCAGAGGAGCTGACTTTGATAAGATAGCCAACAGAGTTAAGCTAGCCCTAGCAAGAAGAAATACAGGTGAGGGGGTACAGTCGAAGTGGGCAAGCATTAAGGATGCAGTACTCAAAGCAACATCCCATTGTGTTAGACAGAAAAGGAAGTTTAAAAGAAGAAGAAGAAAACTACTTTGATTCTCAAAAACAGTAGCAGAAAAGGTCAGAGCCAAAAGGCTGGCCTTCAGTAAATATAAGGGAACACAGTGGGATGAAGATAGGGAGGCATACCAAACTTCCCTAAGAGAAGCAGGAAAGACAGTAAGGCAGGCAAAGGCTCAAACTGAGGAAACACTATCACAAACAGTAAAAGAAGGTGATAAGACTTTCTATAGATACATTAGTGAAAGGAGACAGTCCAGAGGGAGTATTGCTAAGATCAAAGAGGATAAGGGTGTGTGTGAAGAGGAGGACCATGTAAAAGCATCAATCCTAAATAGATACTTCTGCTTAGTATTTACTGAGGAGAAGGTAGGGCAGGGCCCACAGCTCAGCACAATGGACATGGGGCAGGGAGATGTGCACTAGTCCATTCATAAAAGATAGGGTCCTACAAGAGCTTGATAAGCTCAGGGTGGACAAGGCATTTACACCTGATGGCATACATCCCAGAGTGCTAAAGGTGGAACTAGCTGAGCCATTACTACAACTGTTTAGTGAGTCTCTGAGCACAGAAGAGGTCCCAGAACATTGGAGAAGGGCTCATGTGATCCCATTCTATAAGAGTGGTAGCAGGGAGGAGGCAGGGAACTACAGACCAGTCAGTCTTACGTCAGTAGTGGGCAAGATTATGGAGGCACTCCTTAAGGAAAGGATAGTGCAACACCTGGAATCCATAGGAGCACAGGATCCAAGACAGCATGGGTTTACAACAGGAAGGTCCTATCAGACTAATCTCATAGATGTCTTTGACTGGGCAACCAGAGTGGTGGACCAAGGGGGAGCAGTTGATGTCACCTACCTTGACTTCAGCAAGGCTTTCGATACTGTTCCACATAGAAGATTGATTGATAACCTGGGTAGGCTCGGGGTGGGTTAGAAGTTGGTCAACTGGGTGGCAAATTGGTTGACGGGCAGAAAACAGAGTGTTGGTAAATGGTATACAGTCAGAAGAGATGTAAACCACAAGTGAGGTACCTCAGGGATCAGTCCTGGGGCCATTCCTCTTCAGTATCTTCATCAGTGACACTGCAGACAGACTGGAGGGTAAGGTTTGTCTGTTTGCAGATGACACCAAGTTCTGTAACAGTGTAGATGATCCAGATGGGGTGGCTAGAATGAGAAGAGATCTGGATAAACTGGCAAAATGACCGGAAGAGTGGCAACTGGGGTTTAACGCAAAGAAGTGCAAGATCATGCATATAGGGAAGAGAAACCCTGATGCCACCTATAGGTTGGGAGGGGAGCTGCTTGCAGTCACAAGGGAAGAAAGAGACTTGGGTATCATCATTACAGATGAGCTGAACTCATCCAAGCAGACCACTAAAGCAGTAGCTAAGGCTTGGGGGATGTTAGGTTGTATTAGTAGGGTGTCACAAGTTGTACGAGGGAGGAAATAATCCCTCTTTACAAGACACTGGTTAGGCCCCATCTGGAGTACTGCATGCAGTACTGGAGGCCACACCTTCACAAGGACATTAACCAATTTGAGGCAGTCCAGAGAAGGGCTACCAAAATGCTGCAAGGACTGCATCAGAAAACATAGGACAGATTAACGGAGCTCAATATGTATACCCTAGATCAAAGGAGGGAGAGAGGTGATATGATTGAAACATTCAAACACCTTAAGGGCATTAACAAGGTGAAAGAGTCTTTTTTGAAATTCAGCACCTTTATTAGTTTATGATATAACAAGAAAGCATCTGGTATACAAAACACTGGAACATAGTGCATTGACAACAAAATAGATTGAGAATGGAATGACATCAAAACATCTTTGAGACCAAATCTGCCTAAACAGTAATAACAAAAAAAAATATGGAAAAAAGCCCATCCACTCCCCCCCCCACGACCTTCTCCACCTCCCTCCCCTGGAGTGTGCCAAGTCCGAAAGCAGATAGTAAAGAGACAAAAGAGCAAGGAGTACTCTAGCAATGACAAATATCCCAAGGGAAATAAAACAAACTAGGACAGTCAGAGGTCAGCATTACCTGGATCTTGATTCAGATATAAAGCATATAGTTTACCACATTTCTGGTTGAAGGAGGCCTTACAGTTCTGGGAGCTTGCTATTAACCTTTCGGTGTTAAAGCAAAGGGACATTTCTTTTAGCCATTCAGGATATGCAATGACCAGCTGATCCAGTGTTTGAGAACCGGCCTTTAGACTGCTATAGAGATTAAAGCCATATGAAACCTACGCTTCCGGACTCCAATATTGGAGAACATCCCTAGTACACATGTCTTTATGGGGTAAACAGCTCCCCCAGTCCTAGGAGGGGGGTCTAACTTGGTTTGGATTGTACTCCATAATGACGCCACCTTGTCACAATGCCAAAAAATGTGTATCAGGTTCCCTTCAACTGCTCCACACCGTGTACAGGTAGCCAAAGGCAGTCTGCCAAATTTGGCCAGCTTAACTGGTGTATAGTACAGATTACTTAGCATATGGAATTGAATTAGTCTGTGCCTATCTTGAGTGAGATATCTATGCATGTCTACCCAGATCTGATTCCAGGGCAGAAGAGAATCTGGCAAGAGGGAAGCCCAAATCTTAGAACCGGTAAGGGTGTTAGGATATTTGATGCCCAGTAGGAAGGAATAGATCCTGAAAATTCCATGGGGTTTATTTACGCATTCTTGTATCTGCTCTAGAAAGGGCCTCATTTGGGACAATGTGAGTGTAGTCCCAAAAGTAGTGACCAAGAGGTGCCTCAGTTGAAAAACCTTGAGTATATATTTCTGAGGGATATTCAGTTTGGTTATTATGTCAATAGAGGAAAGAAGAGAACCCTGAGAGTACAGGTTTTCCACCAACACATCCTGTAATTGTGGAAGCCAGTCAGGGATCAGTGGAGAACTACCTATTTTGATATTAGGGTTTAAAATGAGAGGTTGCTCCTCATTTCTTTTAAATGAGATGTTAAAGAAATTCCAGCATTGGGATAAGACTTTTATGGAGAGCCCTATGGCCAAACATTGTACAGTTTCTGGTAATGCAGAAAAGGTGTGATAAAAAATTCTGGGTGAACGGAGATTGTACATGTCAAACAGGTTAATCTCTAACTGTAACCAAATAGGAAGATATGTATCGGGCTGGACTTCTAACCATCGCCCCATTTTAGATAAATGATTTTCCCAATAGTATAACATAAAATTAGGGAGGTGAAGTCCCCCCTCTCTCCTTGGGTAAATTAAGCTTTAAGAAGGCCCGTCTAGGATGTTTTCCCCACCAAATGAAATTGGAGAGAGCAGAGTGAAGCTGCTGAAAATAAGACCTTGGGAGCCAGATATTAAGTAAATTTAAAGGGTAAAAAATGTGGGGTAAAACACTCATTTTAATAATACTGATGTGGCCCCATAGGGACAACGGAAGGTTGCCCCATCTGTAGAGATCCTTCTGAATCCTCGTCACCAGATCATCCAAGTTAAGTCTCTTGATAACCTCTGGGTCTTGAGCGAGATGGATGCCTAGGTATTTGAGTGAGACAGGAGACCATCTCATACCAAACTGGGTAAAATTGGCTTGGAGCGTGGAAGGATTTAATGGGAATATAACTGATTTGGATAAGTTCAACTTATAGTTAACTGCTTGCCCAAACTGATCAATAATTTGTAAAGCATGTGCTAAAGAAGATTCAGGATTGGTAAGATGCAGAAGGATATCAGATGCATAAACTGAATGAGTCAGAGGTTTCTGGTATATTAAGCAACCTGTGACCTGGGGCAAGTTCTTGATACTCAGTATCAAAGGTTCCAAATATAGGTTAAACAGATAGGGAGATGGGACAACTTTGTCGAGTGCTGGTGTACAGGGGAAACCGAGATGAAAAAACCCAATTACAATAGACTCTAGCAGTGGGTGACCTGTATACCATCCAAATCCACTGAATAAAGGTTTCCAGAAAGCCCATTCTCCTAAGGGTGGACCACAGAAAGTCCCAGTTTACTCTATCGAAGGCCTTTTCGGCGTCTAATGCAATTAATGCCATGGGGGGCCTGGGAATCTTGGGCAGCCTGAAAGGTATGTGAGAGGGTTCTCAAATGATCGGCAGCAGATCTGCCTTGAACAAACTCCACCTGTTCGGGACTCAGTAATTGATGCCAAATCCGTTTGATTCTGAGAGATAGGATTTTGGTTAAAATTGTAATGTCATAATTTAATAGTGAAATCGGACGGTAACTGGTCAGCTATGTCTGGGGATTATCTTGTTTCAGAATTAGTGCTATCATGGCCTCTAACAAAGTGGGGTCAAGGGACTCTGAAGTGAATATATACTCAAATAATTTCAGGAGAAGGGGAGATATCTCCTTAGAAAAGACCTTATAAAAGTTGGAGAGGAAACCATTGGGACCTGGAGATTTATCCAGAGTTAGCCCATTTATCACCTCCTCCACCTCAGCCAGGGTAATAGGAGAGACCAGAATCTCATACTGGTGGGCCTGTAGGGAGGGGAGACTTACGCCATCCAGAAAGCATTCAACATTGGAGTGGGACAGCTGAGAAGTACCCTTGCCATATAAGTCCCTATAAAAAGATTCAAAAATGCATGAAATATCCTGAGGGAAGGTTTTAATAGAACCGTCGGGGGAACACAGTGCAGGAATCAGTCTTGAACTTTCTGTCTCCCGCAGTCTAAGAGCTAACATTCTGCCTGGCTTCTTGCCTTGATCGAAATAACGAGATTTAGTTTTAAGGATGGCATACTCTGCTTTTTCCTTTAATAGGTCTTCATACTCGTTCCTAAACCTCCATAAGGCCTCCAGATCAGCTTGTGAAGATGAGGAGGACAGATTATTTTTCGCTATCCTTATCTGATTTGACAACGAAATAATTTTAGCCTCTCTCTGCTTTTTCCTTCTAGAAGCTAACTTCACAAACTCACCTCTAATAAAACACTTAAAAGAGCACCAGATCAGGACTTCTCTGCATGTAGAACCCACGTTAAAATCTATAATGGACGAGATCAAAGGTTTAATGTGAGAGATTATTCGATTTTCTTTTAGAAGTTGCATGGTTAACTTCCACGAAGTGTCCCTTTGACCGTGCAGATAAGGGGAAACCAAGATCCATGCCAGAGAGTGATCGGATATGACAATTGGTTCTATACCTGTTTGGTGAATATCCACCAGGAGAGTATTACTGGTTAGAATATAGTCAGTTCTGGACCACAACTGGTTTACTTGTGAGTAAAACCGGCCCGAGAGGTTGAGCAGATGCCATGGGTCACATAAACCCAATAAGTCCATGAAATCCTTAAGGGTGATTTGAGAAGGGGAAAGGGATTTCAATAGCCTATGGGTTTTATTGAGGTCTTGCGTCGAAGCAATCTTCCAGTCCCCCCCCATATTAGTAGGGAGAGGAGAAATCCACTCAATTTGTCAGCCAAATTCATGAGAAATTTCGTGTCTCCTCCTACTGGGCTGTAAATTGCCCCCAACACCACCCCGACATTATTGAACAGTCCTTTAACCATAACAAATCTGCCCTCTTGATCTGTTAGACTTTCCTCTACCACCAATGATATATGTGTTTTGATCAATATAGCCATCTCTCTGCTAGCTGATGACCCACCAGACACGAAGACCTGAGAGAAACCTTGCCGGCATAACCCGTTAACTTCTGAAGCTGATAAATGTGTTTCTGCATGATAAAAATGTCAATATTTAAAAGGGAGCAGTTTTTGAGAACCTGATATCTCTTGAATACGTCTCTGATGCCTCTAACATTCCAGGTAGCAATTTTAATAGGGACCATAACCATGTGACTTTTTGTTAAAGGTAAAGAAAACATGGACCATTAGTCTTTCCAACCAACCCAAATGGCACACTCCAAGCCCTCCTCCCAACCCAACATCCCCCATAACAAGTAATTGGAATACAGAGATTTCCCATCCCAAGGAATTTCGTATAATAGCACAGGTATTAAAAGGATAAGTAATATTAACGTACCGATATTAGACACAGACCGGAGAATGACCCAGAACCTCCCCTTCCCCTGTAACTCCTTCAACAGAGATAACCAAGCAAGGAATCCCACAACAAATAGTTCATCCTCCTCCCCCCCATCCCTACCAACCCCTGCAAGGGAATGTTAATAAAAAAGGATAATTTTCCCCCAAAAGCTTGATAAAACTTATGTAAGGTTATTTCAGCGAGTAATAGCAATTTACCTATTATGAACTAGAACAAAACGTCCAGTAATAAAATCGCCCAATCTGTGACATCCCTCCTCCCAACCCCTCAAACTATATACAAATGATCCCAGATTGATTGAGGAAACAAATTTGGGTTCTTTAGATCTACTGGTGAGGATCGACCTCCAAAAGCTGCAATCCTGAGAGAGATCAACACTAAACTAAAGTGAACTGAGATACTCTGATCCAATTTAGTGAAATTTAACCAGTAACATTGAATCCTGTTCTGATTTCTCAACCTCTGAGGTACTGCACCTTTACCCCCTATCTCCAAACTGCGAAGCAGTTCTCCCAAAGCTTGCTCCATCCCCAAGCCCTCCACCCACCAGACCCTGTAGGAAAACTTGCATACCTGGCCCTAAACTAACGTAATAACCATCGAGCTTGTAAAAGGCTTAGGAAGTGAGAATGCATTGCTAGAAATTCTGAAACAGAGACACAGCATTTGCCCCAGTGATCTAACAAAACAAAGGACTATTAACAACGTAAGTTTCATTGGAGGCCTGCTTACTCAATAGTTGTAAATCCGGAGGTCAACGTCCTGAAGGCTCTAATTAAAGTCTTCCTCTATTCCCTTCCCCCACAGGACCTTCCAGCCTCAGAGAGGTGGGAAGTAGCTGAGGGATCCAAAACCAGTAGGACCAGTTGGTCCATCTCAACTAGAGATGTCCGAAAACACTCACTACACTCTATGTTCCGCCACCCCCCCCGGAGCACCTGGGCAAGCCTCTGAAGATTACTCAGGTCCACTAGGCCACATCACCGTCTACGACTCACCCAGCCATGACAGAACAGAAAAAAGAAGATAAAGAACATTTGATAAGTACTAATCCAATTCCCACCTCACAATAAGAGAAGCCTAACAGTGCTTGGCTAATGAAATCAAAGTTCAGTTTGATTTAAAAAGGTTAGGTAGTTTAGTGGTGAGGTCTGTGGCTGCTTGCTCGGCGTTTCATAGGAATACCAAACACCATCTATTGCCACCTGTAACTTGGCAGGGTAGTTCATTCTGAATCATATTCCTGCAGCAATAAGCTTACTAACAGTAGGATGGAAGGCAGCTCTCTTCTGGTGTGTCTCAAAAGGCAGGTCCTGGGCAAATCTCAGTTTGGCCTTACCCCACAGGATGGCTTGGAGCTCCTTCGATTTAGCTAGCACATGTTGTTCTTTAAGAAGCTTATGAACTTCACTATTATGAGCCTTGGAGGTGCCCCAGGAGGAGGTTTTGGCTTCAGGGAGCAGTAGGCATGCTCGATGTGATATTGCAGGATAAGGGGGGGAGGACCAACAATCTTGCTGAAGAATTTCTGCAGGAATGCAATGATGTCCGCTCCCTCCTCCGCTTCAGGTAGGCCCAGGATCAACACATTGTTACTTCTACTTCTTCCTTCCAGATCCTCAGTTTTCAATTGATCTGTTGTCTTAGGCGAATGATCTCTGGATCGAATTTCTCTTTCCATTTTTCTAAAGAAGAGGTTCTTGCCTCTGAGTCTCCCACTCTCAAAGATAGTGTGCTGAGATCTCCACGGATAGATTTTAACTCAGAGATGTCTTCCAGGGTTTCTCTGAATGGCAACAATTCCTGGAGGAAGCGATCCTCAGTTAATGGATTCACTGGGGAACCAGAGGGGTTCTGCTTAGGAGTATGCCCTGAGCTTTGGTACTTAGACTTTTTAGACAAATTTTCTGGAGTGGTTGGCGGGGTGTGTTTAATGCCAGCCTGCTTCATCTCCACTTCCACAATAACTGCAGCACGAATTACACTGCTACAATCCAATGAAAAGCCTCCACTGCAGTCCAGGCTACTAAAATAGCGTGTAACAAAGTTTAGATCACCACTTTTGATGTTAGAAGGGAAGAAAAAAGGAGTTAATAACGGTCGGTGGACAGGAGCTCCAGATTAGTGCTGCTTCTAGGTGCTCTGCATCATGTGACTCCAACAAGGTGAAATAGTCTAACATGTTTCAGTATAAGAAAAATAGCAGGACAAGAGGACATAGCATGAGATTAGAGGGAGACCGATTAAGGGGTAATATGAGGAAGTTCTTTTTCGGAGAAAAGGTGTTGAATGCATGGAACGTCCTACCTCAGGAAGTGGTGGCTATGAATACAGTGCAGTGCTTCAAATAGGCATGGGATAGACATAAGAGAGCAATACAGATGAGTATGAATAGATAGACCATTGATAGAGCAAAGGCCGATGTCACATTCGTAAGGTAGAAAGAGAAATGGGCAGACTGGATGGGCCCTTGCAGTCCTTATCTGCTATCAACTTCTATGTTTCTATGTAAGCCGATGTCATTCAAATAAAAAAAATCTAGAAAGACATCTATTGAGACCTCATTCCCATCCCAGACAATCAAAATGTCATCAGTGAATCTTCCCCACATAATTATGTGGGGAAGAAATGGATTATTCTCATGGTTAAACATAGTGACATCCTCCCACCACGCTAAAAGAAGATCTGCATGCCTGTTAGATCAGAAATACTATCTACAAATTCTTGGGCTCGCCATGGGAACCACGGTGGCCCCCTCCTATGCCAGTCTTTTTTTGGCATGGTGGGAGGGGGCCACCGTGTACAACCATGAGCATAACCCATTTCTTCCCTGCATTATTTTGTAGGGAAGACTCATTGATTATATTTTGATTGGGAGGGGGATAAGAACTCAGTAGATGCCTTTTTGAATTTTTTTATTTGAATGACATTGGCTTAAAATGTTCACATTTAAGTGAATTCTTTTTTAGATCTCATGTTACAGGGAACAGATGGGTTGCCTATTGTTAGCTCTACCTACAGGAAACCAACTTCTGTCAACACGCTTTTGCATCCTCCCCCTGCCATGGAACTGAGAGTAATCCTCAGGGTTAGAGAGTGTGAGCTTGCCAAGCACTTTCCTCTCCAACCAGGGCCCACCCACCCCCCACCTCCTACCTTAATTAAATACTTTTTCTTAGCCCGACCCACTACTTGCTACCTTGTAAAGAGAGGACACTAGTTCTTAAGGTCACCTGCTCACTTGTAAGGGAGGAATACAAGTTCTCACAGGGCACCAGCTCACTTGTATCTCTGAGTGTCATGAATCAGTTCAGTTGGCTGTTGAGGCTGAAGAGTCATGCTGCTGTTGTTTACTTTTTTTTGTACATTTTTTTTTACCTCCTCCTCACCACACTCAGCCTTCCTCTCCTTCTAGCAGCCAATCTCTCGTTGCCACTTCCCCTGGTCAGCTGGGAAGCCCCTACCCACCTGGGCCACCGAGGGGAGACCGAAGTACACATAGGCACTCCCTTGCATCTGCGTGGGCTGTGGACATGAAGCATCAGAGACATCTCGGCTGAGTGGTGCAGAGAGGTGGGGCCACCATCTTCCAGAAAGCACGAGTGCCATTTTGACATTTTTCCCTGTTGCCCTTTACTGCACCACCCATGTAGTGCTCTCGGTCTCCACCGGGAGCTGCTAAAGAGTGAGGCTACCCCACAACCACCCCAGGAGAAGAGAGGAGAAGAGACCTATGGACCCTCAATCCTCTCCTTCCTCTGCTAGCCTCCGGCATCCCAAGTCTGTTCCCGAACCTGAGTTGCCAGCGTGGCACAATGTGTGGTGCCCAGTACCTCAATCCTCCACACTACCATCCCGGCACTGCAGTTGTTTACTATCACTAATTTTTTTTTTTTTAAGGGCTGTTCTCTGGTACAGTCTGAATAAAGAGTCACGTTGCTGTGTTTGTTATCTTAGATTGACTTATTAAAGGTATCTCCATAGATATTTTATCAAAGAGGTGTCATGTTAGAATGCATATTATCATAAATTGTTCTATTAAGGCTCTTGCTTTGAAACACATCACCCAATGGAAAACTAAGAGGGGACCTCCTCTCCTAGTTCTGAGTGGGTCTAAGTCTCTACCTTCAGTTTGTAATAAGAACTACCTATTATAATCTGTATGTGTTTCAAATGTTTATAGGGAGGTGCTCACTCGGTACCCTGACCCCAGCTGGTATAGTTTACGGGTAGTCTGTACTTTCAGAATGGCATGGGGCATGTTGTTGGGTTGCATTTATATTCTGTCCATCATATGCATGGACCATATGTTAAAAAAACAAGGGTGGTCTGACTGGTGTTGGGGAAGTCAGGACACTGTGTACCTTAACTTAGTTTACCACAGCCTCTATTTTAAAGCAAGTACAGTGACATCACATGCACTACAAAAAGGAGGGCACTATTTTAAAATCATGACATTTCTAAAGGCCAAGAAATGCACTCTCCACCCCTCCTCCTCCTCCTTACCCATACAAGCTCCTAACATTAATCTGAGCCTTACAGTTCTGTTGACAGGTGATGTAGAGCTGAGCACTGGTCCCCCATGTACTAGTATTCTGGTTATAAGCCCCTTTACACCTGCCTGGAGCAATGCCATTTGGATAAGGATGGTACATATGAACTTAAAAAGTCTCAGGCCCAAGATGCATGAACTTGAGGTCTGAGCTAACCTTTTCTCCCCTGACATAGTTGCCATGTCAGAAACATGGTTAAAACCCAATATCTTACCACATGAGGTAGAACTAAAGGGGTTTAATTCCTTTAGAAAAAACAGGGCAAAAAATGTGGTGGTGTTCTTATATATGTCACGTCCCACCTAGAGGCCTCTCTGGTAACCAATCCAGATCTAGAACAGTCAGGGTGTGAAGCAGTATTCATTAAGCTTCTCCTGGGAGGGGTGAAGACCCTGCTAGTCGAATGTGTCAATAATACTCTGAAGATAGCCATGGGTGCTTTTAAGGCACTTACGGATGCCATCTCTGAAATGCCAGGGTGCAAGAAAATGATACTGGGGGACTTTAACCTACACTGGGGTGCCCCCTCAAGTGGGAAGGTTAAAATCTACCTGCAAGATGTAAATATGTTGAAGTTAATTCAAGAGCCCACACGTTTCAACCAAAAAATGTGCTACTACGCCATGCTTGACTGGGTACTGGTGTCCAAGTCAGACAGAGCTAAGCTGGTAGGTACATGTGCAGACTCCCTCAGTGACCACATGCCAGTGTTCATGATTTGGAGAAATAACTACTCCAAACAAACCCCCAGGACATTCTGTTCTTGAAACTATTTGGCCCGCGATGAGGTCTCTTTCCTCCACTACTTAGCAGGGATGGATTAGACGCCAATTGCTTTGCTAAGCACTTCCTCTGTTCTGCCAATAAGCATCCACCCAAGGAAGATTAGAGTCAAGAGCCAGCTTTCAAGGTGGCTGACTACAGACCTAAAAGGTCAAATGAAGGAAAGAGATTGGGCTTGGTGCAAATTCAAGGAAACTAACCAAGCTAGGGATTGGGTAAAGTACAGGAAAATGAGAAACAGCTGTGAAAAAGAGCTAAAAAGGGCCAAGAAGCACTATCTTCACACCCTGCAAACCAACAGTCTATCAGATTCAAATAGGTTCTGGACATGGATAAACTCTCTGCTAAAGGGTAATATCACCAAAGGGGCTGGTGAAATTATAGTAAATGGGGTATGCCATTAATGTTTAGGACTCAACAAATGCCTTAGGTTTTTCATGGATCTAGGTGTAACCACCTTGTTCCCAGGAGTTACTAGAATCCCACTTAGAAACAGTGGCAGGCAGGGAAAGGTAGCTTGTGGGATACCAGTTACATGGGTTTCACACTGTTTCACTCTGTTCTCAGTTTCAGTTGAACTGGAGTGATGATGTCACCATAGAATTCTCGCAGCAACATGAGCCACAATGGAATGCTAGCTGCAGGGGTTAGCTGTAGAATGTTGGGAGATTCAGTTCAGTCTTCAGGGAGAAGTCTGTGTGGAAACTTGAGAGAGTGAGGAGTGCTGCTGAGCCTAGCTCTGATATAGAGCTACGTAAGAAAAAGGGGTTGTGTGTTCTCACCCTAGAGAGGAACACTGAAAACCAGTTGGACAAAGTGGTAGAGACCATTTCTATAGTTGTTCCAGTGCCCCATCCCCAGAGGGATGGAGGGAATTCCAGGAATTCTGGGGCAATCCCCTGGTCTAACCTGGAGAGGGAGAAGCTGCCTGAGAGTCAAGTTTGTTCTGTGAGTACCAGAGTTTTGAGTTGTGAGAAAGAAGCCCTGGGACACCTGTATACTGTGGTGGGTTCTCCTCTGATAAAGAGACTGTGTTCACCAAGACAGTGTTTAGAGTAAAAGTGTCTACCTACTGTGGGGCCAAAGGAAGACTTGCCAAGCACATAACTTTTAATTTGTGTATGACTCAGAAACATGTACAACAGTGGAGTCTAGGGTAAAGACATAGTCACTTACAGAACTTTTAAAGTCAGGACACTTCCAGAGTGATGGGTAGAATGTTAAATGTGCTAAACATTTCAAGAGAGCATCTGCAAACAGCATTTTGAAGAAAGGTATTGTAACCAAATGAATGGCTGAGTATAAATTTTGGAGCAAGAGGTGGGAGACACCTCCCCCCCCAATCTGGAGTAACCAGATTTACCGCTCTGGGTTCAGTTTGGGCACCTATGGTTTTCTCTCAGGCACTTGGCCAGTGTCTGAGGACCATCACCCTCCATGCCATATGGAAAAGTGTCCTAGTACTGGCCGGGGTGCCATGTCAAGGAATAGAAGAGAAGTGTACCAGTTTGGGCCATGTATGCCCAGATCCATTTAGAACCTGAGGGTTCATAGTGAGGAAGTGTGCTCTGTGCCTCTGTAATCTGTATTACCAGTGAGTGTAGCCCTGTGGGGGTTCATCTTTGCTTTGTTGTTTTCTGTGTTATGTAAATAAAAGCTACAATCTAGAATCCCATCCTGGTTTGGACATTTCAGTTATTACTTTCAGTGTCCAGATTTACTTGGGTGCCCCGACCAGAAGTACAAACCTAGCATAATGTTGAGCAAACATTTTCTCCCAGGGACGCAGGTTAATGGCCATGCTAAATGTTCCCCCAGGTGTGAGCCAGGTAGTTGCCACACTTGGTTTGCCTATCTGAAGTAAGGCAGGCTCTGAAATAGAAGTAATAGGTCCACAGAGTTCTGTAAAAGATAATTAGTAGTGACTACCCCCACCCCTCTCGGTGGCTCCTAGATGTAAGAGGAGCAGCCCTGCTGACAGAAACAAAGGGGGGGCAGTGCAGGGGGAGGTTACATTGACAAAATAAGATCAGGTGCCCCAAACCAATATCCACCACCCAAGATAGACAGGGAGGGACTCATAAGGGCTCAGAATTTCACCTCAAACCTGTGTCCAGTGGTGAAGTTCTAAAGTTACTTAAGGGCATAAAGGCAGAAGGATCTGTGGGTAATAATAATTTAGAGCCAAAGCTGCTTAAGATTGCTGCCCTGATCATTGCGATCCCAGTAACATGTTTGTTTAATAGATCCTTACTCGAAGGAAAAGTACCCTCAAAATGGAAAGTTGCCCTAGTAACCCCTATTCCCAAAGGCAGGTCAAACACACAGGTGGAAAACTACAGGCCTCACTCCTTACTCTGTTCCCTTAGCAAACTGCTCAAAAAGGTGGTTCTGTCATACCTGGAGGAGAACAGCCTGTTATGGAAGCATGGCACAGAGACAGCTCTGGTAAGCCTCACCTCTAATAACTCTACAGCCCTATATCATGATCAGCTAATTGGTGCAGTCTTTATTGACCATACCAAGGCCTTTGGCCTATGACCTAGAGGATTATCAGCTGCTTGCAGGGCACATGAAATCCCTGAGACTAGATGAACTAGCATTACGGTGGTTTACTGACAACCTCCATGGAAGGACACAAGTTGTCCATTGGCAGGGTGCTAGATCTGATGAGTGCCAGATAATTGATGGGGCTCCAAAAGGCTCCATTTTGGGCCCTCTACTATTTTCACTATTTGTGAACAGCTTACCACAGAACTGTGGTGGGGCCAAGGTCACCCTGAATGCAGATGAAGCCGTGCTGTACAGAACCTCTAGTGACTTGGCATCCCTGAACCAATCACTAAGTCAGGATCTGTTAATCTTTGAACAGTGGTTCTATGAGAACAAACTAATATTGAACAGCAAAAAGACCAAAACCATGCTTTTTGGCCCTAAGAACCTGGGGGCTAATAGATTCAACCTGCTATCTCTCTCACTCTCAAACGGGTCAAACATTGATGTGGTTGACTGCATAAGGTATCTGGAAATGTTGATAGACCAAGAAATTACTTTTAGATGCCACTTTGATGACTTGACCAAAATGGTCAATCAAAAACTTGACCTCCTGTACAGGCTTAGCCTGTTCCTAGTCAAGGAATCAAAACTTATGGTCAGTAATGGAACTATCCTTCCTACTTTTCTTTACAAAGCCACGCTGCTGCAGTCATTGAAGGCCACATAAATTCAGCATCTGTGAATACTGTACCACTGAGCCAGTCGTTCTGCTGCTGGAGCACATCATATGGAGCATCACTGCAAAGTGCTGAGTCCCATTAATTGGTCACCCTGAGAAAACAATCTAGCACATTCAGCATTGTGTTTGGCATACAAGCTACTGCAGCCAGACACTCCCCCAAGTCTGGTGAACTTCTTGAACCTCAAACTGGGTAGCAGAGATCTCAGATCTTCTGATTACAAACTTTTTCAGGTTCCCAGGGCTAGGTCCTCCCATGGACAGAGATCTACTAGACCAGTTCTCCCCAGACTCTGGAATAATCTCCCTAAAGAACTGCAGGATTGCCAATCTCTCGCTGGTTTCAAGTCTGGACTAACGTCACACCTGATTAAACTGACAACTTGTTCCTGCTACTGGTGACCCAGTACTCAGAATCTAGGAAGTGTAGTCTACACAACTTCATGCTTAGTATCGTCCCCCATGTTTGAGTACTGCTCGGGTACCTAAAATACTGACACATGAATTCAAATCCTGTGCTTGTGGCTATATCTTGTATCTGCTAAAACGCTTTGTCATGTCCTTGTCAACTTTGTATAATTCTTAATTGTATGTGTTAAACTTTTTATTTTTCCCTCTAGGTACATGTAACTAATCCCAGGACACGCCTGAAAAAGGGTCTGTCACAGTGTCAGTGGGCTCACCTGGTTACCAAAATTTAGATAAAATAAATAAATGTCTTACAAGGAGATTATAAAATTTTTAAGGATGTCTAGGAAACACCTGCATTTCTTTTCACCGTGGCCCTAATCTGAGAGACACCCTGACTAATAGCTTATATATAAAAGACAGACTACATTTTGGCTATTCTTGGATGCCTCCCCACCTTTGGGATGCTAGATGTGGCAGGTGCAGTGTTTCTTGTTTTTGTAACCAGACAACATTTTTTGAACATCCACGCTTTGATAAAAAAAGTAGAAATTAGACATTTCATCAGTTTTACCACACCATATGTAGTTTATGTATTAACATGTACCTGTCTAAAAATTGCTGTACTACATGCCCCTTAAAGGAAAAAATACAGGAGTATGTCTGCTCCATTACAAACATTGATTTGAACAGTTCAGTGAGTCTCCGTTTTGCTGAAAGACAACAGTAGTGCTGTGGCAGACTTTGCTTTCCTGAGTCTTGAGCACATTAGGGCAAACCTAAGAGGTGGTGATAGAATGCTTCATTGCAACATGAAGCAAGATGGATTTATACTTTGCAGGCAGATTCCATTCTGGGTTTAAACAATAGAAATATTGACATTTCATCTTATTTATAACAGTACATTTCATAATGTTGGTTCTTTCTCAAGGTTCTAAATGTAGTTTGGATGCCAATTTAAATAATAGAATAACAACAATGATCTGTTTCTGATAGTTGCTGAAAAGTTTTTTAAAAAGTTTCAAAGAATTATTTATGCCTTCTTTGTTCTTGTAACAGTATATCTGTCTTTCATATATGACCTACATTTATCGGTTTCAAGATTTTTATATATTAAATCTAAGCAGTATTGAATTTACAATTAAAATGTGGTGGTAGAAGTTTTGGTTTTCAGCATGAATTTAAAATGTAGTGATATATTTATACTGTACATTTATATGCCAGTAGTGTTATATTTGCATGAATAGTTCCTTTTATATTGTTGGTTCTCTGGTGTCTTTTAGGGTTTCATCCTTCACCTGAGTCACAGTTTGAAATGTCCTGCTATAAAGCTTTAAAATACAAATTTGAATAATTTTAGGTTGTAATTAAATTGTAAAACTCAACGTGTGTCCCAAGTGCTGACAGCACCCTTAATACCCTTATAAAAGGATGTGAGAGAAACATTTAGTCCCCCCCCCACTCCTTTTTTTCAGCCTTGTAGCAGGATGGTGGTATGATACTGCAGACTGATCATTGCATTATGCACTTTCATTTTAAATTAGATACACTTTTGTTTGAAACTCCACCTCCTGATGCAACATCTCATATTGAGACGCAAAGCACTGAGGGTTGCTGTCCTCACCTGGGCTCCATAACAAACTTGTGGTTTGGCATTCAAATTTCATCTGACTTTGTGAGCTTGATTTTGGTTTGTGCAGAATAGTGCAGCCCGTCCTGTGTTTTTTGCTTGTTCCTGTTAATTAAAGTTGTGTTCTTGCTGTTTATACAGTACCTGTGCTTCTTATTGACAGTTTTGACCTTGAGCAACAAAGAAAATATGGAGTTTGGGTAGAATATCAGGAAAGGTTTGCAGAAACAGGTTTGCGTACCCTAGAAGCAAGGAATGTGAGGGGACAGTTTATGATATTGATGGCGATGACAATTTAAAAACTGAACTGAATTTCAACAGGAACAGTGAACACTAAAAGCCCCACACCCAAGTGTGGGTCTGGTCACAATTTGCACTTTCTGTAGAAAAAGCTGAGGCCTGTTTCCAGTTTTGACCTGGGGAGGGGGAACAAAGTGTTACAGGGTAACAGTGAACAAGTAGAAAGATGCAATAGAGATACAATAATAACACAGTCACCGGTACAGGAATAAAGTGAGTACAAAATGCAAGATACTATGGAGCCATGCAGTCCAAGGGTATTTATGATTACCTACAGAAGATAAGGTAGTAGAAAAAAACAGTAGAGTGTAAATAAGGTGCATGACAGAACCCAACACCAGTTAAATTCCAAGTTTAGGGGCTGTGACGAAAATCTCACTCACCAGGTACTTCAAGATCACTGCTGTCTGAAGCTGCAGCAATTGTCTCCTGTATACTGTTAATAGTGAATCCTGGGCCTTTCTAAGCAAAATCAAGCCATAATCAGCATGCCACTAACAAATGCTAATAGCACAAACACAGTAAGTGCTAGACACAAAGTATGAGTGGCAAACTTGTTCAGCATGAAATTGCCTTTCCAACAGTGGTATGCAAGTAATAGGTAATTTTATTTTTTTTTTCTATGCTGGTTGAAACAGCAAAAAAAAAAAAATATTTCCACTAAAAAAATGCACTATCAACCTTTTTTTGTTGGGAAATATGTAAAATATCAACACCAAATTAAGCATCCAGACATTAGATGTCATTTTAATAATTTGTAAAAAAAACAAAAAAATACTGCTACTTCTGTAGTATTAAACAAAATTTTTCCCAATTTTAGTAAAGGTGCGTTGCTGAGGTTTGAGGGACGAATCTGAACCATACACACCATACCATAAACAAATGCATATAACTCCTAAGGAATACACGATACACACAACATATCAGTGGCAAAGTTGTTCTGCACAATATTGCCTTTCCAGTGGTGCTGTGCAATCAACTGTGCTCAGTTCGGTTTTTGTTTTATGCTGACTGAGATACCCAGAATGTATGTTTTCTTCAAAGTGCTTAGATGGTTCTTGATGGACAAATTGTCTGCCATACACACCATGTCATAAACAAATCTGAATAATTTCTAAAGTGAACATGATACACACAAAGTGTTAGTGGCAAAGTTGTTCAACACAACATTACCTTTCTAATGGTGCTATGCAGTCCATTCTAATCAATTCTGGCTGGCAAGTAATATTAAAACATATGAGTGACATCTCCAGGCGATACTAGGACACACAGGAAGTCTGTAGGTAACTTCTGTAGTCATTCTGGGACACATTGCAGAACATTTACTACCACCTACAGGCATATTCTAGGAGGCAATGAGTTAAATAAAACAAGCAGTCACTGATTCTATAAAAACAGAAGCTTTACTAAACTACTACAAGTATTTACAAAAGGATTTATGTACAGTCAGACAGTAGGATTACTGTTTACTAGAAATTAAAATAAATGGAAGTTATATAAGACAGGTTTCAAATAGAAAAAATCTGAGCTGTTCTCACTTTAACCTATGTCTATACCTGCTGCTGTCTGAAAAAAAAAAACCACTATTCCCTAAGCTGTCTTTTCTTACCAGACTTCTAGCAGCAGGGCTCTGGCATTGTCAGATTTTCCAAGCCTAAGAGAGACTGCTTACAGCCTCTCAATCATACCTCTCAAGTGTCCCTCATTACGAGGGACATCCCTCATTTTGCCCCATAAAATTGCTCTGTCCCTCATCCGTCCCTCATGAAAAGGTCCTGTTCATACAGAGAATGTGCTGTAAATTAAAATTTTAAAACAGAATCCCCTAATATTCTAAAATACTAAATCCAAAATAAACTTTGTACAAGTAAACACTATGGTTTTCACAGTGTTCTGAGCACATATCTCCATGTTTAAGGATGTGTCCCTCATTCTGAGGGTCTGTGTCCCTGATTAGCCCTCATTTTTTAATGTACAAAAATGTCCATGTCCCTCACTTCAGTGACAAAATGTTGAGAGGTATGCTTTCAATATATTTCTCACTCCATATGGGGAGGGGTCTCTCTCTCACTTTGAGTGACAGTTCCATGTTGTCCCAGCCCTCTTTGAGCAAAAGAGAGAGAGAGAGAGAGAGAGAGAGAGAGAGTGCATTTGTGTCCAACTACCCTTCAGCACCTTCTTGCTAACATTAAGATGTCCACCTTTTGTCCTTTGTTCAACATGGGAACATCTCCAGGAAGGATTCCCCACTGGGTTTATTGCCTCCTCCTGGGATTTTCTGTTAACTTTCCCATGAGAACATCAGACCATGCATCCACCCTGGCAGGCATAAGCTGTCATATACTACCTGATCATGTGATCTAGTAACCATCTTGTACCTGAAGCAGATGCAAATTAAAAAAAAAAGAATGAATAAATCAAAGAAATACATGGATTTGGTCCCCTTTTCTGTCACAGGGGACAAGGGCACAAAATGGTGGAGGGGCAGAGAAATATCAGGAACAGAGAAGTAGGTGTGGGAGCAGGAGTGGAAATCAGCATCAATGATGTGAAAGAAAGATGGGAGAGGGAAGGAAAAGGAGGTGGGAAGTTTGTTCTAGTCTTCTGGGAGTTAGAATTAGAAGTAGGATTGGCTGGAGGAAGTCTGGACTTGTTTTTAAAGCAACGTAGTCTATGAGTCTCTAGCAATTATGAAGGAACTGTCCCCCCTTTTAATCTGCATCAACTTTTAATGACATTATTCTGTCCCCCCTTTTAATCTGCGTAAACTTTTAATGACATTATTCCCATCTGCCTTTTAAGCCTCATCATGAATGTGTGTACAGCTACTGGTTCCTGTTGCTTTGAGTGGTGGCCTTTTATTTCCAGTTGCAGAGTGACACAGAATTTGTTGGCAGATAAGGACTGCTTGGCCCATCCAGTCTGCTCATTTCTCCCTACCTACACTATTACTGCAGACCATGCCTGATCTATAGCTGTTTGTCCTTCCCCCTTCCTTTCCAGTATGATTCCCTTGTGCTTATCCCATGCATTCTTGAACCCCACCACAGTTTTTGCTCCCCGCCACCTCCAGCAGAAGGCTGTTGCAGAGAATCCATCACTCTTTCTGTGAAGAAGTATGTATTTTTTTTTATTTTATTCTTTGGTGACCAGGTAGGGCCCACTGAGCACAAGTGTCTGTTTTCAGGGGTGACCTGGGAGCATTGGGTTCTTAAGGGACTTGCTCAGAGTCACACAGTATGCAAATGGAGGCTGTGGGAATCAATCCCAGGTCTGCGGGATGTACCAAGCTCATTCACAGCTTGTTATTCTAACCTCTAGGCTATATTGCCAGCCCAACATCCTCACATATTTCCTGAATCTACCCTCCTCCAGCTTCATAGCATGTCCCCTTGCTCTTGCACACTTTTTCTTCTGAAAAAACTTCCCTACTGTACCTTATTTAACCCTATGAGGTAGAGTATTTAAAGGTCTCTATCATATCCACTCTCTCCCTCCTCTGTAACAGGGTGTACATATTGAGGTCCTTTATTCTCTCCTTGTAGGGGTTTTGATGCAGACCCTGACCCATTTTTTATTGACTTCTTCTGGATCACCTCCACTCTATGTCTTTCTGGAGATGTGGTCTCCAGCACTGGACACAGTACTTCTGTGTGGGGTCTGACCAGAGATCTATACAGAAGCATCATCACTGCCTGGTTTCTGCTGGTGGTACCCCTACCAATGCACCCTAGCATCCCACTAGCCCTCCCTAGAGCCTTGTTGCACTGCCTAGCACCTTTAGGTCATCTGATTTGATTACCCCCAGGTCTCTTTCCTGCTTGGTGGTTGTCAGTATCACTCCACCCACTGTGTGCTCCGCCTCTAGGTTTCTGTGCTCTGAAAGTATCATTTTGCACTTTTGTGCATTGAAAACCAGCTGCAATACCCTTGACCACTCCTTTAGTTTTCTCATGTCTCTCCTTATCCATGCCACACACACACACACACACACACACACACACACATACACACACACACACACACCGGCATGTCCACTGTATTGCATATTTTGGTGTAATCCACAAAGAGGCAGACCTTCTCTTTTGGCTCCTCTGCAATGTCGCTTATAAGCACATAAAAGAGGAATGGTCCCAGCACTGGTCCCTAAGGCACTCTGCTGGTTATCCTCCCTTCCTAAGGGTGAACTCTGTTTACCACTACTCTCTGTTGCCTACCCCCAAACTAATTTCTTATCCAGTTTACCACCTTTGGAATCACTACTAAGCTACCTGGCTTTTGCTTACTAGTCTGCTATGTGGAACAGTGTCAGAAGCCTTGCTGAAATCTAGATAGGACACGTCCACCACTTGAACCTGATCTAAATCCTTTGTCACTTAGGCAATAAAATCTATCAGATTTGTTTGAGATGACCTCCTCCTATGAAATCATGCTTCCCTGGGTCTTGTAATCCACTGGATTCAAGATATTCCACAATCCTTTCCTTCAGCAGTGATTTCTTTTATTTTCCCACCAGCGATGTCAGGTTAACTGGCCTATAATTGCCAGCCTCCTCCCTGCTACCACTTTTGTGTGTTGGAGCTACATCCGCCCTCCTCTACTCCTCTGGAACCACTCCTGTTTCTATTGAGCTGTTAAATGGAACTGTCAGAGGTGTACCCGGTATTTTCCTGAGCTCCTTCAGTGCCCTGAGTGCACCCTATCTGATCCCATTGCTTTGTCTAGCCTCAGATAAGCAAGTCTCTTGAGGACTCTCACCTCCAAAAAAGGGCAAGTGTCCACCTCCCACCAGTGCTTTTGTTACCTTTCTGAGGCCCCTCTCTTTCTTTTTTCTCTGTGAACACAGAACAAAGATATTTGTTCAAGATGTCTGATTTTTCCTGGTCCCCCTCTGCATAGTCCCCCCCCCACTCCCTTTTAACCTTACATTCCAACCTCTGGTTTTCCTTTTTCACTTACATACCTAACAAATGTCTTGTTCCCTTTCATTACCTCCTGGGAGATGGTAGAGGAGGAGAGATGGAGGGTGTAAGGGAGCAGGATCCAGAGCGAGTGAATATGATAGGAGAAAGCAGACTGCCCAGTAGAGGAATGTGGATTGGGAAGGTAGAAGGTGAGAGAGTTTGTGGAGCAAACGGAGTACAAGGCAGAAGGAAGGAAGGTAAGGAGAGAGGACAGGTATGGGGTGGGACTGAACTATTTTTTGGAGATGAAGGATGCACAGTGGGACTGGCAACGTGAGGTGGGAGGAGGATAGATGGTAGGAGTAAAGGTAGCAGTGGTGAGTGAGTGTGTCAAGCAATGGCGAGTTTGGGGTTTTTCCTCAGAAGTTTACTTTTTACTGCATTTCTGTGGAACATTGCCGAGACTGAGCCCCTTGCTGCATCCAAGGACCTGCTGATGCTAGTGAATGCCTCTGTGACCTCCAGGCTCAACTACTGCAACTCTCTGTACTTTGGGGTCACAGGAGGAACCCTCCACAGACTTCAGCTAATGCAGAATGGGGTGACCTGGTTATTGATGGGCCTTTCAAGGTCCAGTCATGTGACCCTGGTCCTGCAGGCTTGCACTGGCTGCCAGTCAGGTGGTGGGTCCTTTTCAAGGTGGGTATTCTCACCTTTAAGGCCTTATATGGACAGGGTCCTGGCTACCTGTCAGAGCTCCTGACACCTGTGACCTCTGCTCACTCCTTCTGCTCCTGTTCGAGGGGCCTCCTGGACATTCCCAGGGTTTGGCTCAAGACTTCAGGAGATTGTACATTCAGCATCTCTGGGCCAACCTTGTGGAATTCATTGCCACCTTTCGTCCAGGAGGCTCCCTCCATTGAGATGTTCAAGCAGAGGCTGAAGGCCTAATTTTTTGCCATGTTTTTTTTCAGATTTCTGAGTCCATTTTGTGCTAGTCCCTTTCTGTGACATTTTGAAAGCCTTTTAATCCATTTTAATTAATTATACTAGTATTTATGTATTGTTATTGCTTTTTTATGTATACTATTTCTCACTATATTTTGTTATAATTTCTGTCAGGCATGCAGAGACTCTGGGATTGGGTGCCCTACAAATAAAATTGCATTGCTCTTGCCTTGCTGTGCTACGGCTCTATTGTCATTTCATTAGGGGAGGTCAAGGCACCTGTGAGCCCTCAGATCTGGCTATGCCTTGTTCTTGACTAGAGACTGAAAAAGTGTTCTGGTATCCCTTACCTGCTGGGTGGAGGGTCCCATATTCCTCTATGTGCCAGAAATCTGATTTGAGCAGTCTTGCTCATTTTAAATATAGCAAGCAATCAGGCACATGGAAATAATTTGGGCAACCAAAAAGAAAAAAAAATTTGCTCTCTAGTGCCTTGCAATGCATCAAGAGGGCTGAGTTGGGCCAGTCTCTTAGGAGCTGGGTGATTGCAGGGTCAAACCTCATAGAGAAAGCTATATACTCACCTTGTGACACTGGTCAAGTCTCTTAACCTCCCAGTCCTCCAATCCACCCAGCTATGGGAAATGGATAGAAGCAGAATTCCACTGAAACTCAAGTGTTACATCTCTGCTGGTCTGTCCTGGCTAAAAACAGTACATTCAATATTTAAATATTCTTCATGGGATGGACGAATACGGGAATTGGTGGTTGGACAGGCACAGGCAATCTGGGTGTGGGTTGATGTCAGGCGTACAGAGGCCAGAGCTCCACCCTCAAGTAGAGTGCCAGGTGAGATGTAATGGATACACCAGTGGTGACCCAGCCTTTTCAATTGCAGGTTCACTGAATCACCTGCTTTTTTTTCCAAAGTGTTTATTGAACTATTTAAATATACAAAATTACTTTAATGTCTGCCTGAGGCTAGCTCTCATTGTATCTTCATTTCATGAGGTAATTTATTCCTTGCTGCACTTTATACCAAATGCATTATCGTTTGCCCAATCCCTTGTAAAATGTTATGCTGCAAATGCTTACTGCCTGCTTATTTGCCTGTAATTAATCCAACCCCCTGTAAATGGCTGTCTGCTTTGTAATTGAACTGTCTGTATATTCTGCTTGTAATTGATTCTTTGTCCTCCCTGAAAAAAAGGCCTCTGGCCTTAGTGGGCCTACCCAGTTACCAAAATTTCAGTAAATAAATTTATAACAGTGCATACAATGAGGGTATACAGTTATACAGTGAGAGGAAACATTGTCTGCTGCTCATAGGTAAGGCTAGAATACATGACATTAAAACAGTTATTTGTTGCCATTTTCCATTACATTGTTGAAAGGAACCCATATTAAACCCCATTCACCTGTTTTTTATGTTTGCGCACTTGCGCAGCCAACATCATGGGACAGTGCAGCTTTGGAGGTGGGGTCATTGTTGGGCGAATGCAGGGCAGCACCAGTAGGTGCGTCCCACATTCCCCAATAAGCCTGCATGTCGGCGCCACACCATGCATACATACTGTGTTGAGCACATCTAAGAAAAGGTCCATTGCAATCCGAGCAAAGCTCATCATACACAGCAGTCCTTTTCTTGCTGTGCTCGCTGCCATGATGTGCATGGTCAGAGCGGGCAGTCGCCTACCTGTCGGCCAGGGGTGCTCAATCCCCTGTTGGTTAACCTCCCCTTTCTTGTGTGCCAGCAGAACCCACTCCCGTTGGCATAACCCCACCCCAATTGTTGAATGCTATAGGGTGCCCAACCCCGGCCTCGCACTCCCCCTGCTTTTGTGTGCCACGGGTGCCCAACTCACGGCATTACTTCCTCCCCCATGTTCTGTGCCGACGAGGTGCCTAATCCCCGCGGCCACAGACACCCCCAAAAGTTAGGTGGCACACTGGGAGCTCCTCCCAGCATTCCAAGTCCCCTGCAAAACAAAACTGTTCCATGCTAGTTTTTTCTTTTTTGTTTCTGTGAAATGAAAATGGTCCCTTGTGTCGTGATGCCCCCACCGCACCCACCCACTGGGTACCTGCCTCCCCTCTCAATTTACACTTACTCATGGAGTCCATAACGATCTTTTGTGGACCGGGAACACGCTCTGCACTCTTTAAAGCTGACCATCAACTGAAGAAGTGCCAGTAAGCTGTATAATGGAATGAATAGGGGTTTTCAACTTTAATGCATATCTCGGGCATTTTGCAAATTTTGGCCACAAATTTTCAACATGGGGTTTTTGGGACCCCTTCTCATGAATTCTTGCACTGCCATGGCATTATTTGGTCCCAAAAGGTGATTTTGCAGTCACTGTGTGGAATCACCTTTCGGGACTGAGTAATGAAATGACAGTGCCACTATTCATGAGAGGGGCTCTCAAAAAGACTATGTTGCAAGTTTGATGGGAAAATCTAAAACAATGACTGTTTTATGAGCATGCATAGCAACTGCGCAATGCACACTCATAAGTTAGCGCATTTGCACTATTTTCATGCCAGATTCTCAACACTGGCATTTTACCATACCTTTTTGTGAACCGTACAGCTGTCATTTTTCACATCCTGCCCAAAATGTGTATTTGCACGTCTGGTGCAGAATAGAGTGGTTGCTGTGCAAAATCAGTGTTAGGGACACATTACGAAAATGACAGTGACACTGTTCATGATCAGAGATCCTAAAATGCCTGTGTTGAGAATTTGGTGACAATACTCTATAAAATGACTGTTACATAGAAACATAGAATTTGACGGCAGATAAGGACCGCTTGGCCCACCCAGTCTGCCCATTTCCCTGCCTACTGGATAAGCTGCAGATCCTAGTTAACCAGCAGCCTACTTTTTCCTACCCCCATCCCCTAGAATTGCCTTATGACTGTCCCATGCATGCTTGAATTCCACCACTGTTTTTGACTCCACAACCTCATCCAAAAGGCTGTTCCATGCATCCACAACCCTCTCTGTGAAAAAATGCTTCCTTAAATTACCTCTGAGCCGCCCCACCTCTATCTTCAAATTGTGCCCCCTTGTTCTTGCACACCTCTTTTTTTGAAAGATGCTACCCTCTTGGACTTTGTTGATTCCCTTGAGGTACTTGAAAGTTTCTATCATGTCCCCCTCTCCCTCCTTTCCTCGAGGCTATACATATTAAGCTTCTTTAGTCTCTCTACATATGTCTTCTGGTGTAGACCCTGCACCATTTTAGTTGCCCTCCTCTGGACAGCTTCCATCCTGTCTATGTCTTTGGGAAGACTGGGTCTCCAGAACTGCATGCAGTACTCCAGATGGGGTCTGACCAGCTGTCTGTACCGAGGATAATAACTTCCTGTTTTCTACTGGTGATGCCTCTCCATGCATCCCAATATCCCCCAGCCCTCATTGCTGCCCTCTCACATTGCTTGCCCACCTTTAGGTCATCTGATATGACTACCCCAGGTCCTTTCCATTTTTGTTGTCGTTAGTATCTCACCCCATTGTGTACTCTTCCCTGGGTTTTTGTTTTCCAGGTGCATTACCTTGCACTTCTTAGCATTGAATCTAAGCTGCCATACATTTGACCATTCTTCTAACCTTGCCAAGTCCCTTTTGTCCTTTACACCCACCTTGTGCATCAACTCTGTTGCAGATCTTTGTGTAATCTGCAAAGAGACATACTTTCCTTCCAGTCCCTCTGCAATGTCACTTATAAAGACATTGAAGAGGACTGGTCCTAATACTGAACCCTGTGGTACCCCACTAGTAACCCCTTTCTTATCAGAGTGGACTCCATTTACTATTACTCTCAGTGTCCTATTTTCCAGCCACATTTGTACCCAGGCTGTCATCTTGGGACCCACTCCCAGGCTAGCTAACTTGTATATTAATCTTTTGTGTGGGACTGTGTCAAATGCCTTGCTGAAGTCTAGATAGGCCATGTCGACAGCCCCTCCCTGATCTACTACTTTGGTCACCCAGTCAAAGAAATCTATCAGATTTGTCTGGCATGACCTTCCTGCTGTGAATCCATGCTGCCTTGGGTCCTGTGCCCCTCTGGCCTCTAGATACTCTACAATTCTTTCCTTCAGAAGTGATTCCATCATTTTCCCTACCACTGAGGTTAAACTAACAGGTCTGTAGTTTCCTGCTTCTTGCTCCCACTTTTGTGAAGGGGAATCACATCTGCCCTCCTCCAGTCCTCGGGTACCACCCCATCCTCCCATGATTTGTTAAACAGGGTAGTCAGTGGTGTCACTAATTCTACCCTTAGTTCTTTTAGAATTCTGAGATGAATCCCATCAGGCCCCATTGCTTTGTCCACCTTCAGTTTTAAGAGTTCTTTCAGAACCCTTTCTTCCATAAATGGGCTGGTATCAACTTCTGTATCCAGTGTGTTTCTACTGTTTGTTCTAGGTACCCCCTTCCTTTGTAAATACTGAGCAAAAATATTTGTTTAGTATCTCTGCCTTTTCACAGCCTCCCTCTGGCCACCCTCCTCCCCTTATTAAGCCTCACTATCCCTCCCCTGGTCTTCCTTCGCTCCCTGATGTACCTATAAAAGGTTTTATCCCCCTTCTTAACTGAGTTGGCTATCTTTTCCTCAGTTTGGGCCTTTGCTGTTCTGACTGCCTTCCCAGCTTCCTTTTGCTTTAACTGATACAGTTCTCTGTCCTGCTCCTTCTGCGATTCCTTGTACTTCTTGAAAGCTTTCTTTTTCTCTTGAACCTTCACTGCCACTTCCTTTGAGAACCATAGTGGATTCTTACATCGTTTAGTTTTGTTTATTTGCTTCACACAAAGGTTTGTTGCCTCTGTGATGGCAGTTTTTATTATTCCCCATTGTTCTTCCACCCCTCCTTCCTGCCCATGTGCTAGTGCATTCCTTAGGCACTTACCCATTTTAGCAAAGTCAGCCCTCCTAAAGTCCAGTACCTTTGCCTTTGTATGGCTTGACTCTATTGCTGTGTTTATTGTGAACCATACTGTTCGATGGTCGCTAGTTCCCAGATGGCTACCCACTTCTACATCTGTGATCCTCTCTTCATCTCCATTTGAGGGAACCAGGTCTAAGATTGCTCCTTCTCGAGTGGGCTCCAGTACTAGTTGTCTAAGGCATGCCCCCTGTAGGGCATCTAGAATAACCCCACTCTTCGAAGTGGCTGTGGCAACTGCACTCCAGTTAACATCTGGCATATTCAGATCACCCATCAGCAATATCTCCCCTTTTTTTGCCATACTAAGTATACTTTCTATAATTTCCTTCTCCATTTCCTCTCCCTGAGAAGGGGTCTGTATACAACCCCTGTGCGGATTGTGGTGCCATTGCCGGTCTCCAAATTTACCCACAGTGCTTCTTCTCCTCCCTGTTTCCTCTTTTGTTCTGTTACTTTGATTCCTTCCCTTATGTAAAGAGCTACTCCTCCCCCTCTTTTACCCTCCCTGTCCCTCCTATAGATAGTGTATTCTGGTATGTTTATGTCCCAGTCATGGTTTTGTGCGAACCATGTTTCTGTGACTGCCACGATATCCAGATGTTCCTCCTCCATCAAGGCCACTAATTCAGGAAGCTTGTTACTCAGACTACGTGCATTGGTACTCATTGCTCTCCATTTTTTGATGGCTTTACTTTCTGTTGCAGCATCCCCCACTGACCTTTCTACCTCGGTCTTTTTCTCATTTAGTACCCTGTTTTGTAGTGGGAGAGGCTGGGATTTTCCTGCTGCTCATCAGTGCCTCCCACCTTGACTAGTTTAAAAGCTTGCCAATGAAGCATTTAAACCGATTGCTCAAAAGACTTGTTCCCTTCCTGGACAGATGCAGACCATCCTGCCAGTATAGGCTGGTGTCCTCCAGGTGGAACCCCAGTCCCCAATGAAGCCAAACCCCTGTGCTCCACACAATTTTTTCAACCACTCATTAAACTGCATGGTGCATAGTACCCTTGCCTCACTCATGCCATTTACAGGCAGCACCTCTGAGAAGGTTACTGTGTGTGCTACTTGTCTTAGGCCCTTCCCCAGTTCTAAAAAGTCCTTCTGCACTGCTCTAATCTCATGTTGAGCAAAGTCATTTGTCCCTAGGTGGACAATGACATCCAGCTCAGACTCCCGTGGACAATGACATTTTTACGAGCATGCGTAGCAACTGTGCAACACACGCGCGTAAGTTAGTGCATTTGCAATATTTTCTTGCCATACTCTCAACATTGGCATTTTACCACACCTTCTTGTGAACCGTACAGCTGTCATTTTTCACAACCTTGCCGAAATGTGTTTTCGCACTTCCGCGCAGAATAGCGTGGTCGCTGTGTGAAATCACTGTTTGGGACACATTATGAAATGACAGTGACACTGTTCATGAGCAGAGGTCCTAAAATGCCTGTGTTAAAAATTTGGTGACATTACTCCATAAAATGACTGTGTTACGAGTGTAAAGTTCACAAATTTATATTTTCACTCCACATTTTCAACAGTGCCATTGTTCTACTCCTTCTAATGAATAGTACAGCTGTAATTTTTCACATCCTGAGCAAAATCTGTTTTCGCAGTTCCAGCGCACAATAGCGCGGTCGCTGTGGAAAGCCCATGTTTGAGACATATTATGAAAATGGCAGTGACACTGTTCATTAGCAGATGTCCTAAAATGCCTATGTTGAAAATTTAGGGATGAATGTCAATAAAATGAGTGTTTTACGAGTGCACATTGCGCAGTTTGCATGCACGCTCATGACTTTGTGAATTTGTAATACTTTCACGCCAGCTGTTCATCATTGTCATCTTTCTATGCCTCCTTATGAACAGTACAGCTGGCTGAAATGTGGTTTTGCACGTCCGGTGCAGAATTGCATGGTCACTGTGCGAAATCACGTTTTGGGACACTTTCAGGAAATGACGGTGACACTATTTATCAGCAGAGGTCCTAAAATGCCTATATTGACAATTTAGTGGTGAAAGTCCAGACAATGACTGTGCTGCAAGTGTGCATTGCGCAGTTTCCACACACCCTTGTAACTTTGTGAATCTGCAATATTTTCATGCCACATTTTCACCACTGGCATTTGTGCACACTTCATTATCAACAGTCCAGCTGCCATTTTCGACAGCCTGCCCAAAACGCATGTACAGCTCTGCTGCACAGTGGCATACACGCTGTGCAAAATCACCTTTTGGAACACATTAACAAACTCACAGCACTATGCCTCTCCACCTCCGCTACTGCCAATGCCAGCACAACAACATTCGTCTTTGACAAATGCTTGTCTTTTATAGCTGTAATGTGTTTTCTTTTTTCACTTTATCTTTTTATTAAAATTTGAGTATATAAGAAAGCACACATCTAATACACTAGAAAACTATCCTCCATGTAAGGTATAAAATATCACTTAATAAAACACAGTATTTAGGGTAAACATATTGGAGAAACCTTATATACATGTATTGATAATAAAACACAAACCTAGATAAGATGTAAGTGGAGAGCAGAAGGGTTGCAATCAATATGGTATTATAGGATCAGAAATAGCAACCATGTACAAAATACATGGTAGGGCAGGCTATGGCAAGGCATTCAGTAAATTGCAAAAAGTGATAAATGTGCTAATACAAACAATGTTCAGTAATGGAGAGGTGAAGATAATAGAAAAGTGTGCAAGGAAAGAAAGAAGAGAGAAAAAAGCAAGGAAGAAGGGAAGGAGAGAGGGAGAAAACAGGGAAGAAAGAGGAGAAATCTGTGCACAAACGTTTCGAGAAAACCTAATCTGACAGCAAAATAAGAAGGAGGGCTAAATATCCATAAGAATTAGGGTCTAGAAGAACTAGATTTGATGTACTTGAAGTAATCCTGCTAATATCTGTAATTTAGTCTGTAATTCTGTATTTACCAGGTCAGTTATCAGGATCAGCCCATTACGATGATAAAGGGGTTACTATCTTTCCAGTTAAATAGAATACAAAGGAAGGTATATCCAGAGGATTGCTAGGGCAGCAAGAGCCGAGAGGGAACTAAATGTCATCATTAATCTGGGAATGAATGAGATGGCAAGTAGTGCAGAACCATTTAAAGCAGCAGTATTTGTTAGTGAAAAAATTCATCATATACTGTACAGTAGTTTTTTTAAGCAAAAATGTATTTTTAATAACCTAAGTTTCATGTTCAGTATATTTTCTTTTCTCAGATGTTGTTAAAACCTTTTTACAGTTGATTTTGTAATTCATGACTCATGATTAAAGATGGCTGCCATTCACCATGTTTACAAATCTCTTCCCCTGGTCTTACTTGTTGAATGTACATGCTAGATTCATGCTGTAGTTGTATTAGGATGGTTCTTCTGTATGGTTTGAAAGTAAATGGCAAAAAATATTTGATTTGTTTTCATGATGGTTGTGGCATAGGCGTGAGAACTTTTAAAAGTTCAAGATCCCATATCTTGGTTCAGGATTGGAAGAAAACAAAAAGAAAAATGTGTATCTTGATATTGTTGCCAGACAAACCTTGTAATTGGAAAAATTGTATGGTTACTAAAACACACTGCTACTTTAAGGGAGCTGGGGAGGGACCTGAAGCAGGTGGCATGATCAGTGGCTTTTTCCAAGGTGCTACCTGTGTATGGCTGAGGGATAGGCAAGATTCTGTGTATCAGACATTTAATGACTGGTTGAAGAAATAGTACATGGAGGAAGGCTTTAGCTACATTGGGGAGTAGGGACCAGCCTGAGAGATATGGGCCTCTATAAGAGAGATGGCCTGCACCCTACCAGGAAGGGGAACACAGTCCTCGTGGGAATTTGAAATGCTACTTGGATGAGCATTTAAACCAGCCAGGGGAGGCAGTAAAACCAAGGGAGGCAGCAATGCCCCATAGAAGGTGGAGAATCGTGGAAGAAGGGCCTGAGGGGGAAAAAACTCCCCTAGAGCAGGAGCACAGAAAGGAGGAAACAGGGACAAGACAGTAGAATAGGGTATAACTCGGGTAGGTGAGGCTAGAGGATTGAAGGAGACAAGGAATGGAGAAGGTAAAAAGAGTAGAGGTGAGTCGGGGAGCTTCAGGAAACTGGTATCCATACCAAGGTAGTGTACATATCTCGGGGCACAGGGAGAGGAGCTAGATAAGGCACTTAGGGAAGCTATCAAAAGAATGGCAAGTATGGGGGTTGTGCTGCTAGTTGTTGACTTCAGTCTGCCAGACTTGGAACCTTCCAATTGTGATTTCAGAAAAGAGGAAGGCCATCCTTGACTCCTTTCAGGGGTCATTTCTCAGGCAGCAAGTCAAAGAACCCACTTTGGACAGGGCAGCGTTGGACCTGGAACTTACAAACAGGGGTGCCATTGCAGATGTCACAGTGAGCAGTCCAGTAGGGACTGGTGATCTTCAGACTGTGTGATTCAACATAAAGACAGGAGCAGAGACAAACCACATGAGGATGAGGGTCCTGGACTTTAGGAGGGTGGATTTTAAAGAAATAGGGGACTGTCTCAGAAGCTGCTTCTAGGGGGCTTGCCAAGCAGTGTAGAGCCATAGTGGTAAATAAAAGGGAGGACATAATTAAAGCAACCAACATCTACATGAAGAAAATTAGTAAAAGCAAAATAAAACAGTTGTGGTTCTCTATGGAAGTGGTGAAAGAAAATGGGGTGGCATTTTATATATTTATTTATTTATTTGAGTCTAGGATCACACATACTTCTGAGCTGAGGCTCTTTTACAAAGGTTCCACATCAGTTCAAGGACAGTACAATGAAATACAACAATGCAAGGGAGTATAACACGGTAAGGTATTATAGACAAAATATATAGGTTTTACAATGAGTTCAATGAAATCAAGCATACATTTTGGTGAGACAGTAGGGCAACTGATAGTATACAACAGTGTTACAAGACATTGGTTGGACTCAGGGAGATAATAGCTGCCAGAGGCATTGTCACATCACATAGAGAAGTGCAGGTAGCAGAGGTGGGGAGAGAGGGGGGAGAGGGGAGGGAGAAGGAGGAGAGACAAGGGAGAAGGAAAAAAGTGCTAGGTGGATGAACTGAGGCAGGTTCTATAGGATAGTCTGGTGGGTTGGCTAGACGAGGTGGTCACAGGTGCTGGAGGCAGAGAGAGAGAGAGGGGTGGAGCCTTGATTTGAAGGGGCCAAGTTTGGGAATGGAGGAGATCTCACTGTTGAGACTGGTTAACCAGCTTGAGGCCCTGTGGGCAAATGAACGTGGTCCCATTGATGTTCAACAGTGAGGGATCAGCAAGAGTTGAGTATCAGATCCCTAGTAAGGCGGGGATGATTTCTTGGGCTGAGTAGGGCTTGGACCCCAAGAGGGGGAGCAAGGCCCAAGGTTATCCTTTTTGCCATAATGCAAGTTTGGTATTTTAGGCAGTTTGAGAGTTGTAGCCAGCCAGTTTGAGCATATAGGTCACAGGAGTGGGTCAGGCGATGGAATCCAGTTATAAGACAGCAGGCATTGTTGAAGGAGGTGGAAATGCATCTGAGGGCTGTTTTAGTGGCAGAGCCATATGTGATGAGGCCATAGTCAATAATGGAGACAACAGAGCTTTGGACAGCTACCCTTAGAGCTTCAGGGGTAAGATGTGCCCTGTGCCTGTACAGGAGTCTGAGATGCATGTTAGCAGCCTTGGTGACACTGTCAATGTGGGTGCCATAGGACAGGTTACTGTCAAAAGAGATCCCAAGATATTTAAAGGATTGCACCAGTTCAAAGTCCATTCCAAGGCAATTTGTGATGGTCAGTGAGTGCTGCCAGTTCTTGTTATGGGAGTTACTGAAAAGCATAGATTTAGTTTTTTTTTTTTTTTATAGTTAAGGATGAATCTGTGTTTGCTGAACCAGTTCTCTACTGAGGTGACTCCAAGCTGGAGATTGTTCTGCAGGGATTGTGGATCCTTATGCATGGTGTGAATTACGGCATCATCAGCATAGAGTATGATTTGTTCAGGGCATGATTGGGGTAGGCTATTCAGAAAGAGACTGAATAGAAGGGGACCCTGAGGTATTCCGGAGTGGACCGGTCATGCGTCGGAGAGGACACCTGCAATTTTTACTCTTTGCAATCTGTTTTCCAAGTAGCTTTTAAAGCACGCTGCGGAGTCTGGGGAGAGCCCCGCAGCCCCTCATTTAAGAGTTGTTCCAGCAGCAGACGATGGTGGAGGGTATCAAAAGCATTAGTTAGGTTTATAAAGACTGACCTGGCTAGGTGACCATTGTCAAGAGAACTGTAGATGGCTCTGGTGAATTCCAGGAAGGCTGATGTGCTGTGTCCTTTTCTGAAACCATATTGTTGTGTACATAGGATGTTGTGTTTGTCCAGGTAATTGGTGAGCTGGTCAGCAACTAAGCATTCAATGGTCTTGTATAGGTAAGGCAATATGGAGATTGGTCGGTAGTTACTGCAGTTGGTCCTATCTCCATTTTTATGGACCAGGGGAACAGTAGCGAATTTCTATCTGTCTGGGAACTGGCTGAGGCTGAGGGAGAGGTTGAAAATCTTAGTTAGTGGACTAATCACCTAGTCAAGGGTGAGGGACAGCAGTTTTAAGTCAAGTGAGTCCCCACTTTTTCTTGTTTTCGTAATTGCTTTAGCAATGTATTTGCGAGCTTTGTGCTTCTTGACTGCTTTGAAGTAGAAAGGAGGATGCGTGGGGGAGGGTGGGGTGCTGGTAGGTTGGGCAGGGGAGTGTGATTCATTGAAGAAGTCAGCAGGGAGAACATTACTGAGATCCATGAATACAGTGTTGAAAGTATTAGCAATAGTTGTGGTGTCGAGGGTAGTAGTCCCATCTGTGACTAGCATAGTTGGGGAGGTTTTTGGTTGTTTTCCAGTTACTTCTTGAATATTGTTCCAGAATGCTCTCCCATTTCCCCATGAACTGGTGAGAGCTTCCTTGTAGTAGGGGCTTTTGTGTTGTTGGATTTATATTGTACAGGCATTACAGGCATGTTTGTAGTTCTGAATGTTGGTTTGCGTGCCGGAAGCCCGAGCCAGGAGCCAGAGGTGGTCCCTTGATTTTAGCAGTGCAGTTAGATCAGTGGTGAGCCAAGAATTGCAGAGGGCTTTGACTTTACACTTTTTGAAGGGAGTGAATTGAAGGTGGTGATGAAGAAATCCAGGGCTGAGTTAACATCCTTCGCATTATAGATAGGGGAACAATCCTGCAGCCTGAGGTGGGACTTGAGGAGCTTCAGCTTCCCCCAAGGAAGGATTCTGCTGGTGATGACTGATGGTGGGGGTTTGCAGAATTTATTAGACCATTAACAAGTGACAGGGGAATGATCATTGAATGAATCCGGGAGGACGGAGATGTTGAAGATATGGGTGGGGTGGCTGGTTAACACCCAGTCCAGAAGGGAGCTAGTGCCTGTTTTGTAGTTGTGCCAGGTTGGGGAGGTGACCAGTTGTGTGAGGTTTACAGAGGTGATGGCATCCTTGAGGTGCCCGGTGTCGGGGCAAGTCAGTTTATGTTAAAGTCGCCAAGCATGATTAACTCAGAACCATGGGGTTTTGTTTGGGTGAAGTCCAGGATGACATTGAGGCCTTTTACTTGCTCTTTTTGAAGATGTACACCACATCAACTGTGAGGACTTTTGCCATGGGCTCCAAGGATGATGTGTCTGGAAGGATCTGAGCAGATGAGTCTGAGAGAGGGGTGTTTAAGGGGTGGCCCACGAGGGACTTGCTGAGGTAGATACACAACCCCCTCCTCTTTTAACCTTCTGATCCAGCCTAAAGACATTATAGCCAGGCAGGGTGATTGCCAGGTCAGGGACTTTAGGTGATAGCCAGGTTTTGACTACTGCATTGACATCAGGTTTGTGCTGGCTAGAGAAGATTTGCAGGGCATCAAGCTTAGGTAGAAGGCTGCAGATGTTGAGAGAGGCTAATGAGAGTGATCCAGATTGTTTAACTTGGTTGTTCTGCCCATGAGTTATTGGGCCAGGGTTAGGGTGAATGTTGTCATATAGTAGCAGTAGGAGGAGCTGTAGCTTCAGTAGGGCATTCAAGATGAATTTGTAAATGGAGAGGGAGGAGGAGGACAGTGAGGTATACCAAGTAAAACAGAAGGAGCAGGCAATATGGTGAGGGGACCAAAGGAGACGTTGGAATAAAGGATTGCCTAAGGGGTTGCCAAATGGGATAAGACTTTCTTCAGATACATAAGTGAGAAGAGGAGAGGAAGGGATAGTGAGAATTAAAAGGGACCAAGAAAAAGCTGACATCTTAAATGGGCACTGTTGTTCAGTCTTCACAGTGGAGTGAGGGGGTGATGAACCACCAGAGAGAAGCATGGAAACACAGCATTTGTCAGCAGATAAGGTTCTCTTTGCCCACCCAGTCTAATGGTAAACAGCACTCACTCTAAGAAGGGGAAAGTGACCAGTGAGGTGCTTCAAGGCTCAGTACTGGGTCTGGTCCTCTTCATTGCCTTTGTGAGTGACAATGCAGAAGGACTTGAAGAGAAAGAGATGTGCCTTTTTAAAGATGATATCAAAATCTGCTATAGGGTGGACACTCAGGAGAAGAGTGGGAAGAATACACAGGGATCTTGGGAAACCGGAAGAGTGATCAAAAACATGGCAGTTGGGGATCAATGCCAAAAAGTGCAAAATTCTGCACGTAGGGCATAGGAACCTAGGAGCTTAATGTAGGATGCGGGGTGGTACTGTCAGTCACTAGACAGAAAAGGGACCTTGGGGTTGTCAAATCTGAAGGTTTCAAGGTGGCAGAGCAGTATGACAAGGTAGTAGGTGGGACTAGGTGGATGTTGGGATGTCTGCCATAACAAGAGAAAGAGAGAAGAGGCAGTATAGCACAGTGGTTTAAGGCTCTGAGCTGCAAATCTGGTGACATCCAGCAGACCAGACCTGAGTTTGATTCCCACAGTTTCCACTTGCATACTGTGTGATCCTGAGCAAGTCACTTAACTTCCCTGTGCTCCCAGGTCGCTCCTGTAAAAAAGCCTTCAGCTTAGTGTGCTACTCCTGGTTAAACAACTAAAAAAAAGAGAGATAGGGAGCATGAGGAAGAACAAGAAAGGGGAGTGACAAAGGGGGAGGTAGTGGTGTTGGGTGTTCTGAACCTGTTGGATATTGATTGGAACTTCCCAGCTGCTAGGAGCACCAGAAGTAACGTCCTCCTATGTACACTCTAGGACTGTCTGCTGGTGCAGTTGGTTAAGGAGTCCACCAGACAGGCTGCCATTCTTGATGCAATACTTCACAAATTGGAGCTTATAGGAGTTGTGTGAGTAGGACTTGGATCCAGTGACCATAACTCTATATGCTTTGAGCTGGCCCTCTAGAATGGAAAGTCGAATGCTGAGGTCCCTGATTTCAGAAGGGTTGACTTCAACAGGATAAGGGAGTTGTTCTGGGACATGTTAGAGTAGACAGCATTGGAAATGTGAAGGAGGGATGGGGCAATTAAGGGAGCCATTTTTAAGGCATCTAAGTTATGCATAAGAGTGGTAAGCAAAAGAAACAGGTACAAGAGAACAATATAGTTCTCAGAAAGGGTCAGGAAAAAGGAAAGTCCAAAAAATGCCTTCCCGGGTACAGAAAAATGCAAGGAGTGAGGGAGAATGGGGAAAATACCAATTGAGAACCAAGGAAGCAACAAGGGCAGGTAGGGAGGGAGGCAAAAGCAGTCACTGAGCATTTTCCCTGCATTTTCCTGTACCCGGGAAGGGCTTTTTTGGACTTCACTTCATCCTGACCCTTTCTGAGAACTATATTGTTCTCTTGTACCCGTTTCCTAATTCCCAACCCTGAACTTTTGTCACTGAGTGTTATTACATTGCTGGAATGATAGGCAATAAGGTACATAAGAATCGGCCCATATTACATGGAAATGGTGAGGATGGGACGGCTGCTGGGGCTAGATGAAGAGTAATTTTAATAGGCCAAAAAATCTGAAAGTCAGATTAGTGCATAGCAGATTCAAGCAGCCCAGTGAACAACATAATACATGACTCCCTAAAAGACCCTGTGGCTTTTACAAATGCAACAGGTGCAACATCTGCAAATATTCATTAAACAAAAAAACTTTACAACACCCAAAATGTGATGATTTAAAAGCAGATATCAGAAAAACTAATAACACACAACACCACTCATGTTGTATATGTTCTGTGGTGCAGTTGCCAGCTAATTTAAATTGGCAAGATGGTAAGACCCCTTAAGCAGATCATTCAGGAACATGTGCATTCCATTATTAATTGCAGACAATAGGTATTCAGCTCACCTCAAACCACGGCTCCTGACCAGATAATCTTAGATTTGTGGGATTAGAAAGGGTACCACCACTCAAGACTGGATGGGGTAGACCAAAGCTCCTGCTACAGAAGGAGAGCAAATGAATTTACAAGCTCAGGAGTCTAAAGCCTATCAGAGTTAATGACAAATGGGATCTGAAACCCTTCTTGAAGAAAAGCTAAGCAAAAAAAAAATGTTTAACTTGTTCCAGTAATTATTAATGCCTTTGATGTATGAATGTAAATCCAATGCACCAAACTGCAGGAAACAGTCAATGCATTTCCCTAGATTCTGCGTTAAAGAATTACACTCCGATACAATGGGTCTCCTGGGTAGATTCTCCTGATTTTTATGAATTTTGGGGAGTATGTAAAAACCTGTAACAGTGGGACAGTACTGCCATATATAATTGAATTGCCCTTCAGCCACATCTCTGTTATTTAAGGCAGCCATTAGTAAAACATGCAGGTTTTATTTGGGCTGTGGGCAGAGCCTTCAGCCCTTCTGTCACCTGTGGCTTAAAAATGGCTTTTCTTAGAACTAACCATTTTAGACATTTTCACATATTCCTCCACAGCTGCAAAATAGTGCACCCCCTCTGATTGTTGCTGTTTATTGCTCTGTGTTAAAGGCATCTGAAGGGAGAGGGGAATGCTACTGCACTGTGCCTCAGCACTTCTCAGGATATTAACAAAAAGAACTTCTTAAACTGCTGTTTCTATTATCTCTCCAGCTCAGTCTAACACCTAGGGGACTCATTTCTTCTTGTTTTATGTGAAAACGAAAGTCATCTGTAGAATCAGTGTCAGATTACAGTACATCCTGTGGAATGCAGATTGTCATAGCTCACATCCCTTTGCAGGCAAGGAATTGAAACAGAAGACTTGTTTTCCTCATTTTAGAATATGATGTATCCCCACACTAGGCATGCGGGTTAAAGAGCTTGCGTACTGCCTAAAACTAATATTAGATTTTAAAAGCAGTCAGCCATTACCTTTTATATTTGAGGCACTTTATCTTTTCCCTTTGTTTAATTAGAAGAGTGTTTACCTGATGTTAATATGTGTGATGTGTGGAACCGCACTCTGTGTGGCAGCTGACATAGCTAGCTATACTGCCCCCACTACATCGCCAGCATCGTGACCTCATTGACTGTGACACCACTGCTACTTAGGAACAGCAATCAGTGACTGCCAGGCAATTCACCTGTGATTTCACTGTTGGTGAAATCACAATGCTGATGATGTAGTGAGGGGCAGTAGAGCTATATAAGTCAGCTGCTATGCTAAGAGCTGTTCCACACATCCACCACAACATTATGATGTAGAAGACTGCCTGATGGGCAAAAGGTAAAAGAAAGGTACTTCAGAAATGCAATTTTATAACTGACCACGTTTTAATATGTATATTATTTTCCTGTATGCCTGGTTTGGCTCCATTAGCTCTTTAAATCCCAATACTTACACTACTGCAGCATGGGGGGCTGGGCTCCTGCCTTTTCTGTCTGCCTGGGCAGGTGGATGTCAAAGATCCTATGGAACTTCTCAAAAAGAGTAGGGGAATTCCCATGGTGCCCTGGCCAAATTTCCCCATTCACTAAAAATACCACCAACAGCTTAATCTGGTTCAAGTAAGAATTTAAACCATGCTAAAATTTCAGTTGGTTACCATCTGTACCCCCGCCCCTGAAAAAGGGACTTCTAGTCTTAGTGAGCCTACCCAGTCAACAAAATTCAACCAATAAATAAATTCCCCCATTATGCTTTATGGATTCCATATAAATCCAAATCATTCAAAGGCCATCTTGACATTTAATTTTAATACCTAACAGCAAATCAGAGCCCCTTTTCTGATAAAAGGCTGCCAACATATTACATTTAAATAAACAACAAAGTCACAGATAAGAAACTAGTGGCTTATGGAAAAATCTACAGGGATTTGATGCTACCTCTATAGGGAAAATACAGGAAAAATGAGGGCTTCTTACAGGAAAATGGTTATTTGGATCTGGGAGCACTATGATGATTGTGACTAAACAGCACTATATGGCGCCAACAAGAAAATGATGTTGGTCATTTGGTAGCTCTTCACAGCCTTATCTGCTCTGGCTAGATTTTGTTGAATTTAGCAGAGGGGTCAGAGTTAAGCCTATAATAGTTATTTTCAATATTTAATAATGTTAAGGCTATGCTCCAAAAATGATCCAGGTTGAGGATAACAATGTTGCCTCCCCTTGTCAGCTGATTTTGTTACCACCAAACTATTGGAGGACATACTTTCCAAAGCCATTCTTATGATTTTATACTAGTTGTAATGCTTAGGGACAACATTGTTTAAATATTTCCTGCACTTGGTTACATACTGTTCCTTTATTTGCTGATATGGCATTATTAAAGATGTTAGGGGAAAATGTGGAACCACCTGTAAACCTCTCTTTTCTTAATCAAATATATTTTTATTTTATTTATTTATTTATTTAGTTTTTGTTGATCGGGTAAGTGCACTAGACAAATCCTGCCTATTTTCAGGCACGACCCGGGGGAGGGGGATACAGATTAATGCCAACTGACCTTGATGCAGATTTAGCTATGTAATGTAACATTCAATACACCATGGCCTTCAAACATTTCCTGGGAGGCCAAAAGGTAATCTACAATAGTGTTTTCATGCAAAAAACTGTATAATACATTCAAATCTGACCATACATTTTCAGTAAACCATATATCTAATTGTGTAATTTCAATTACATTTCCAGTTCATGGTGTTTTCAATAATGTTAGTGGCTAAATTGACATCTGAAGTTGCTATAGCTCATATTAGTAAGTAAGTAAATGTGTCTATTGATGGCTCATAGACCATTTCACAAATAAGTACAAAAATCGGAATCCAACATTTTGATATTACAACTATGATAAACATTCAAGTACAAAAGCATTTATAAGTAATTAATAAATACATATCAAGCGGCACTATGTTATACCTCACTGTGTGAATAAATAGATATTTTAAATATTTCTACAGAGTATTTCTATTATTTTACCACATCATAACTACAGCTAGTGTCCATAAAGGGAAAAGTATTTACTCTAGCACCACTTGCTACAGCTTATACTATGTAATCCAGATCCTCACCTAGTTTAATTTCTTCAAACGTAGCAATCCCCCATTGTTGTTGTTTCAGTAGTTCTAGATTCTCTTTGAAAATATAGTCTAAGCCTTATTTTATGCAAAACATTGTGCAGGTAAACAAATATCTGAAAGTCATTTACCAGAGGGGTAGGTATAAGGCCGAGCCCCTTTTGAAGTACTGCTGTTTCCACAACACTCAAATTATAGTGAGATAAGTTCATTATTTGTAGTGCACATCCTTTTTATTTGCCCTCAGTGCTCATTTGACACCTGTTAAATCTTCCACCCCTCCTGCTCCTCCTTGTTTTTGTCCTTCTTTTGTTAGATCAATGGTTCTCTGATCTTTGTCCCAAAAAACCCTTGTTGTTTATTGGTGGTGTTCTTTTTAGAAACATAGAAGATATGCATTTTTATTAGTAGATCTCTCTCTAAAGTTCCTACTACTGCACTTTCTTTTTCTCCTTGCCTGAAAACAAACCTTTGAACGACCTCTGCTAACTGATCGTTTCTTAGACCAGCTAGTAATGTTTCCCTGATTGTAGTTACATAGATACATAGATACATAGACAGTGTCGGCAGATAAGAGCCTATGGCCTACCCAGTCTACCCATTTAAGTCTGTAAGTTCAGTTTATGTTTTCCAAGAAGTCTGTTGCCCCTTACCCCTGACCTCCAGAATTCCTTTATGTCTATCCCATGCATTCTTAAATCCCGTGATTGTTTCAGCCCCCACCACTTCCTCTGGCAGGGTGTTCCACTTGTCCACCACCCGTTCTGTGAAGAAATTCTTCCTCATGTTTCCTCTGAATCGTCCTCCTCCAACTTCATCCCATGCCCTCTAGTCCTGGAACATCTTTTTGCTTAAAAATAGTGTATTCCTGCACCCTGTTCCTCCCTGTAAGATACTTGTATGTCTCCATCATATCCTCTCTCCTCCTCTCCTCCAGGAGTACATGTTCAGTGCCTTCAACCTGTCCTCATAGGACTTGTGATGCAATCCATGCACCATCTTTGTTGCCCTCCTCTGAACCTTCTCTACCCTGTCTATGTCCTTACATAGGTAAGGTCTCCAGAACTGCACAGTGTACTCCAGGTGCGGCCTCACTAGTGTCTTGTATAGTGGAATTATGACCTCCCTTTTCCTGCTGGTGATGCCCCTGCCTATGCATCCCAGCATCCTATTTGCTTTACCTGCTACCTTGTCACACTGTTTCCCTGCCTTGAGGTCATCAGAGATGATAACCCCAAGATCCCTTTCCTGCTTGGTGCATGCTATATCCTCACCCCCTAACTGATATATTGTGCCAGGGTTTTTGTGCCCCATATGCATTATCTTGCACTTCCTTGCATTGAATTTCAACTGCCAAACCCCTGACCATTCTTCAAGTTTCTGCAGGTCCCTTCTCATTCTGTCTACACCCTCTGGTGTGTCTACTCTGTTACAAAGCTTTGTGTCATCAGCGAACAGTGAAATTCTGCCTTCTAGGCCCTGCGCAATGTCACTGATGAAGATATTGAATAGTACCGGTCCCAGCACTGATCCCTGTGGTACCCCACTGGTCACTCTTCCCTCTATGGAGTGACAGCCATTTACCACCACCCTCTGTGTCCTGCTGCCCAGCCAGTTACCTACCCACCGCACTACTGTCCTGCCCACACCCATATTCCCAGTTTGTGCAATAGTCTTCTATGTGGCACAGTGTCAAAGGCCTTGCTGAAGTCCAGATAGGCCATGTCCACTGCCCTCCCCTGACCCACCTACCTAGTCACCCAGTCAAAAAATTCAATGAGGTTGGTCTGATATGACCTTCCCCTGGTGAAACCATGCTGCCTTGGGTCCTGTAGTCCATTGACAACCAGATGTTCCACCAATCTCTCCTTCAGTAGTGCTTCCATGATCTTCCCCACTACCGAGGTGAGGCTGACTGGTCTGTATTTATTATATTATGTAGTTATTTTGATCTCTCAATAATTTTTTGGGTTTTCTTATCAATCACTTCTTGTTTGTATTTAATCAGTTTACTTTTTAGTTTAATGTCTAGATCATTAAACTGAGGGTGCTCCTTGTAGCTAGGTACTTTGGCTTTAGCTTCTTTTAACTCCGGCAGTAACGCTTCAAATTTCAAGTTATTGTCCTTAATTAGTAATTGAATAAATGGCTTTGAATATTCACATGCAGCTTTGAGCCAATCCTCTTTGAATTTAAACTCAGAGGTGCTGCTTGAGGGGGAGATTGTGATCCTCAAGCCCTTGGGTGCCAAGCCTCGTTCAATATATTCTTCTTCTAAACTGTATTTATTCAAATGAAAATAACAAAATGAGTTGCACTATTTAATTGTGATATCCTCTTACCAGCCCCAACCCTTGAGGAAGTCTTGGTTTGAGTCAAAGCTCTGGAGTTAGCTAGTATAGTGCTTGGTGCTTTGAACCTGTTTTGGCATTAATTTCATTTTGTTATTTTCATTTGAATAAATACACTTTAATTTGTCTTAACTTAACATTGTGTTATTTTTTTCTCTGAGTGCAACCAGAGACTCTGTTTGCAACAGATCTCCTCCCATCTGGCAGACTATGCTCAGCCAGAACCTTTTATATAGGGCTGGAGATTGTGAGACCTGTCAATCATACCTTAACTTTTGCATATTTTCAATTTTATGTAAGATTTATTCACATATAAAAGTAAACAAAACATGAATAACAAATAAAATAATGGATAGGTTTCTGTGCATTACCATGGAGTAATACCATTGAGAGGTTTCAATGTGTCCAGAACCGCGAGATGGTAGGACTCCCTGGTAATGCACACATTTTCCAATTTAAAATTTTGTCAGATCCAAAATGGGCTCCTGACTACTACAGTTAACACTCGCTACAGGTGCTCAATGTCTGCTCTGCATTATCCTTACTGGAGACATGACACAAGAACTGCACTAAGGAGTTGCTCACTCTCGCTCTTACCTTCAGTTACAAGTTCAGTTTAGTGGCCAGAAGAGTGAAGGATCAATCAGACAATTATAAAAGTAAAATAAATAACAGAAAAAAAAATGTTGCTGGTAGCGCTGAGGACATTTCTCTCACTAAGTGAGAGAGAGAGAGACACCATACTTTAAAAAATGTTTTGCCTACCCACACAGAAAAAGGGGGCAATTGGAAGACATCAAGAGGCAATCTTGTTGTTTAACCAGGTGAGACACACTAATCTGAAAGTGTTTTTATGGGTGTGACTTGGGAGCACAAGGAAGTTAAGTGACTTACTCAGGGTCACACAGTATGCAAGTGGGGGTTGTGGGATTCAAACTCAAGTCTCCAGGTTTGCAGCTCAAAGCCTTAAACCACTGCGCTATACTGCTTCCCTTGTGCTTGTGCTGTTGACTTTTGCTGATAATACTACTGTATCATTAAGGTCCCGAATGATACTACAGGGTTTTAAATAATTGATTAGCAGTTTTTTCCTTGGGACAATACTAACTGTACAGAAAGTATTTATATACGTTTTCTAGAAGTGATATGTTTGTTAAACACAGTGAGGCAAGTGCTGTGCATTTTCACAATGTTTTAGCACTTTTATGAGCAAAACGCTAATAAATTTTTAGAGTTAAATAAAACCCTGTACTATTATGATACCTGAATGATAGTATTATTACTCATGAACTGTGCTATTATCACTCCAAGAGCAATGGTATTATCAAGAATGTTTTGTAACTTTAACACAGACCTGCTTTTATACAATTGCAAAATAAAGCAAAAACAAAGAAGAGAATTTTCAGGCAGAAAGTCCCACATTTCTTGTGCCCACACTCTCTCATGCCAGTGTTCAGTAAAACCCACTGATTCCAGACGGCCTGAGCCCATAGGATACTACAAAATGGAGGGTGGCTAATCAAAAGCAGTTGGATTCAGGCCGTTCTTAAACAGGTCATTTTTTTCAGCCTAAAGTTTTGTAAACATAGCAAATGTGAGCAGTTTGTGCTTGTATCATTTAACAGCAGACATACAGTAAAGACCAGCAATATGAAACAAAAGGCATTGTTAATGTAATATTTGCAGCATTTTTAAAACATTTGTTTTACATGTTTTATCCAATAACAGCATCAAACTGCCTGGTACCTTAATTACCCTCCATTATAAAACTAAAGGTTGCATATAGTAAATTGTTATATTTTATTTAGGGTAAAAAAAGTTTCAAAGCATTTGTTTATGTAACTTCTAAGGTCTCAGCCTGTTCATCGATGACACAAAGATATGTGCAAAAGTGGACAGTAGAGAAGGGAGGCAAGAACTCAGGAAAGGTCGAGCAAAATTTGAGCTCTGGTCAGGCGTGTAGCAGCTGGAGTTTAATGCTAAGAAGTGCAAGGTCACCTTGGAGCTAGAAACCCCAGGACCAGCTATTGGCTGGGGGGATGTAGGTATCTATGAGAAAGAGAAGGACCTTGGGGTACTAGTCACAGGGGGCATGAAGGTATCAGCACAGTGCAGGACGGTGGCAGCAAGGGCCAATCAAATGCTTGTGTGCATTGCCAGGGATATCACCTCAAGGAGAGAGGAGGTTATCGTGCCATTGTACAGATCACTGGTGAGGCCACATTTGGAGTACTGTGTGAAATTCTGGTGTCCTTACCTTAAAAAGGATGCAAGATTACTGGAAGAGGTGTAGCATAGGTTGACAAAGATGATTCTAGGTCTGGCGGATAAACCCTATGAGGAGAGACTAAGGGAGCTCAACTTGTATTCCCTGGAGGACAAAAGGGAGAGGGGAGACATGATAGAGATGTCTAGATACTTGAAAGGCATAAACATGGTCAAGATGGGAGGATTATTCTGATTAAAGGGAGGGAGGGTCACAAGGGGGCACATTCTGAAGTTGGAAGGGGGTAGATTTAGGAGGGAGATGAGGAGGCACTACTTCACGGAGAGGGTGGTGGCTGGGTGAAACAAACTGCCAGAAGAATTGATCACGTTGAAGATAGTGGACAATTTTAAAGGTGGATAGGATAGATTCAAAGGGAGGGTAAGTACAGAAAAAAACATGGGGGGAATCTGGGGGTGTGTGGATGATGGAAAGGGACTTGGGAGCAGCTGTAATAAAAGTAGACTGCAAGCTGCACACTCAGGCAGGCTTGATAGATCTATGGGCCAGTGTTTTCATATGTTTGTATGCACAACTGGATGTAGTTTCACTACATAACCGGGGACAAGAAGCAAGCAATGAACTCATTTTGCAACTTTGGAATCATAGCCAAGTTTTTTGCTATGGTCTCTAGTATAGCAAGCAGCATGGATCTGTGGCAGGGAGGTCTTGTCAGACCAACCAGATAGCCTTCTTTGACTGAGTGATGAGGATATTGGATAGAGGCTGTGCCGTGGATTTACTCTACTTGGGCTTAAGCAAGGCTTTTGATTCAGTGCCTTACAGAAGATTGCTGAAGACGATGGACACATTCATGTTCCAGCATGCAAGTTGAACAGCACAGGAGTGGAACAGGGTTAAGAGTGGCATCGTAGGTGTCAGCCAGCATCTGTAGAGGAAAGCAGGGAAGCGGGAAACTGCTGGTCAACTTAGGTAAGGCACTTGTTCACTCCTGTTGTTGCAGTCATTGCTGGGACAGATGGAAAATGAAGGATAGACCAAAATAGGGAATAGAATCAACACCCTACTACAACAAGAGTACAGAGGGGAGCAACAAACAACAAGAGGGGTGAATCTAAAAGCACACTACCAGTGTTAAAGAATACAGAAGAGATGGATAAAAGCAAAAGGGAAAGCCAAAACTGGGAATAGAAGCAGTGCCCTATCTTGGGTAGGTGTACGAAGGGGTATAACAAATGACATGAGGGAAAAACTAGAAACACCATATCAAGCATATGGGTACAAAGCATTTCTAGGTAACAAAGGGAGAGTAGGAACTGGGAATGTTGGGAATGGTGCAGTGCAGTGACTGTGGGTTGGCAGTTTTCAGAAAGACCTTCTGGAGTCTGCAGTGCTGCCCCATCTGCATGCACCTCTCTGGGTTGAGGAAGAAGGTCACTAGACTCCAGGGCAAGTTGGTTAGGATTTGGGGGACCTTCTCCTCCACCAAAGGATCACCAAGTCTGCCACCATTATATCAGAGGATGCCAGGGAGGAGAAAATGCTGGACTATTGTGGGCTCTAGAAGGGTAGTTGTGGTGGATAGGAGGTATGTTCTTTAAATGGTACCACTACCGTACCAACTAACTCACTACCATACCAACACTGGCCCATTCGAAAGCCTACTATAACAGCATCTGCTAGAGAATAGTAGCTGTAACTGCACCTGAGAAAGGCTATTTGTTTCCCTGTTCTGATCTGCTCCCCTTCAGTTCTACCCATTTGCCCCTCACCTCCAACTCCCCCCTGCCATCCCTATTCCCTCTTATTTCCTCCCCCTATCACCTACTTTGGCATCTCTCTCCTGCCCCCTTCTTTCTCACTGCCTAACAATGCCATCCTCCCTTACCCACCACTCCTCACTGTGCTTCCTCAGTCTCTTACTTACTGAGCAAGTATCCTTCCTTTGGTTATGACAAAGCCACCATTGGCGGCTGTTGTCCTTACTACTGACCAGGAGCTTGCCAGGGCTATAGTTAAACATGTTGTAAGTTACTCCCCTACCTTACTGTATCACACTGTTGTTGAATGCTTAAATCCTGATATTGTATAATCTGTTTAGCTAGTGACTTTTGTACCGCTCCCATTGTGTGTTTTCCCACCCTTTTGACGTGGAATCTTTGTAAATGAGCAGTTTCCTGCTCTAAGGTATTGTAATCCAAGATTGAAATAAATAAATAAAACTACAAAATTCCTACACCACTCTGGCAGGGTGGGACTACCTGGAGGAGGCACCCATGGTAGTGACCAGAGAGATGATGTGGGGGGTCCTCCATAGTAAGGACCCCAAGAAAAATAGAAGTCCCCAGAGGAGAAGGAAGCAGCTTCTTGTGGGGAGCTCGATCGTCAAGGGGATAGATCCGAGAATAGGAAGGGAAGCAGACTGGCCTGCTGGCACAGCAGTAATAGTACTGCTTGCAATGCTGGCATCCCAGGTTTGTGAACAAGGTCAAGTCATCAAAGTGTGGCCGGGGGAAGGAGGAGGATTGAGCATTCGAAGGATCATCTCCTCCTCCAGGGGGAGGGTGGGCAAGAGCTTGGTGCTCAACTAACCTCTGGTGGAGACCAGGGGTGTCATAGCCCATGCTACAGGAAGAGAGGAGATGTGGCAGATTGTGGCACATGTGCCTTGATGTCACATCTCCTGAGGGAGAAAAAGGAATAACACTCTCGGTGGCAATGAATGGACTGCCACCATAACAGGCCCTGCACCTTGTGACTTAGGAGTCCCCCCAGGACTGGATCCTGGAACTGACGGTTGAGAGACCCTTTGCATCCTGTCATGGAGGGCATAACCATGGGGGTCTCAGAAGAAGGAACGTAAGACCTGGGGGAGGCAGGGGTGATGGTGCTGGGTGGGTCAGGCATGAACAAGGGCCAGCCGGGATGGGGGAGGATAAAAAAAAAGAAAAGGGAAGCAGGGAAGGAGGTTAGATGCCTATGTGGCACAACAGCCTGGAGGGATGGGAAGCAGATCCTTGGGATCTGAAGGGCAGCAGAATTGAAGGTGGAGTTGGATGCCATTGTTCACCTGGGGACCAATGACCTGGTTGGAGATGGGGCTGAGATTGTGCAAGGAGAGTTAACATAGAAACATAGAAGCTGATAGCAGATAAGAACTGCAAGACCCATCCAGTCTGCCCATTTTTTTCTACCTTATGAATGTTCCATGAGCCTGTACTGTCAATGACCTATCTGTTCATACCCACCTATATTGCTCCCTTTTGCCTAGCCCATGACTGTTTGAAACCCTGCACTGTACTCATATCCACCACTTCCTGAGGTAGGCCATCCAATACATCTACCACCCTTTCTGTGAAAAAGAACGTCCTCACATGTTAAACTCTTTCACCTTGTTAATGCCCTTAAGGTGTTTGAATGTTTCAATCATATCACCTCTCTCCCTCCTTTGCTCTAGGGTATACATATTGAGCTTTGTTAATCTGTCCTCAAATGTTTTCTGATGCAGTCTCTGCAGAATTATGGTTGCCCTTCTCTGGACTGCCTCCATTTTGTTAATGTCCTTGTGCAGGTGCGACCTCCAGTACTGCAAGCAGTACTCCAGACAGGACTGTTGTCATGTTTTTGTGGGCCCTGGGCAATGGACAAGTAGTGGGCTCCCCTCAGACCCATGCGTCTGTGTAAAAAAAAAAAAATCAATACAACCAGCCAACTTGGCAGAGGAAGATGTTAGCATCACCCCTCCACCCCCAAGAGAGGACTCAGCATTTATGCAATACAGAATAACGTGACCCCCCCAATACAGAACTGAGGACTCACAACCAACTGTCCGTCCATCACAACCCTCCCTTACAACACAGCAGCAAGCAAGTGATAACCCTCACCACACAGCAGCAAACTATTATACTGTCAATCAGAATTATTTCAGACTCACTCAGAATTCCAATCCGACACCTTGAATCAACTATTTATTTATTTATTGAATTTTGTTGACCGGGTGAGCCCGCTGGGCCCCGGAGGTAAAACGTAACACACAGGTAAACAGGACAGTACAAATTGAAAAATGACATGATGTTAGTCAGTTAAATATTCCATAGGGTTACAATCAAGTAGGAGGCGTGGGAACATACAGTCAGTGGGACATCTAGAGCTGGATGTTATCAAACATTTTGCAAGCATAAATCTTGTAGTACTTGGGAGTGCACAAGATAATGGCTAATTTGCCTAGAGTCAAGATACCTTCCTGAGGGTTTAGATGGATGGAGGCATGGGTAACAATAAAGCACACCTTCCTAAGAAGGAGGGGCAGTGACGTGTGGTCAGGTCCTAAGGCACTGGCAAGTACTCCTATCGAGCAAGTGTGATTTAAGTTAGGAGCGGAAGCAGGAGCCAGATCCTGCTTCCCGTACCACAAGTGGGAGGTTGTTCCAGATGGAAGGGGCTGTGAACGCGAAGGACCTGGATCCTGCTTTGGTCCTTGTTTTAGGAACCTCGAGGAGAGTTTTTCCTGAGGTGCAGAGACTCCTCAGATTGGATTTACCCCTGACTAGCCCTTTGAGGCTGGGGGAAGGAGAGGGGGCCCAGTAGCTTAAATGTCTGGCAAAGAGTGGGGTAGATGAGGTGGGCTTCCAGTGACGGCCACCTGAGCCTAGCTTGGGCCTTGCAGTGGTGGGTTCTAGGGTGGGACATTGTTGCAAACCGGGCAATCTTAACTACCTAGCAGGCTGAATCACTCATGTTCTCACGCTGTCATGCTCAGACGATTGGTGCCTAAGTAAGTCCATTGGACCATACTCCCACTACCACACCCCTAACAAAAAAGGCAACAGCAACTTCAGAATGGGGCAGATACAGATTTGTTGATATACTGTGCTACATCATGGGCCGTGGCAGCAGCCTGAGCTGCCCTTCCCCTGGGTATTCTATTTGTCTGTCTGTCCTACCTGTCTGGTGTTGCATTATTGCAGTCTGGATCATATCAGGCTCCTCTCTCAGTGGGGGAACTTCTGAAGACCTGCCATGATCCGTTGCTTGCATGATACTTGCTGTCGCTGTTGACTTGAGGCACTGTGAGTTTTGTCGTGCCAATTCAGAGCTCCACCGGCCCGCCGGATAAACAGATGCACAGGGAACCATTACCAATCAATGGTTGCTCACCTTTAATGTCAAGTCCCACCACCTGCCCAGGCCAGCCAGTGCTCTGCCACCATTAAGCCTGGCTGCATGCACCCTATTTTGAAACTGGCGCCTCTTGCCAACACAAACAAATGCACTGATAAGCAGCAGGAAACTCCCAGCCTCCCCCTACAAAAGAGGATACTAAATGAGAAAAAGACCAGGGTAGAAAGGAGAGTGGGGGATGCTGCTTCAAAAGGTAAAGCCATCAAAAAATGGAGAGCAATGAGTACCAATGCCCGTAGTCTGGGGAACAAGCTTCCTATTAGTGGCCTTGATGGAGGAGAAACATTTGGATATTGTGGCAGTCACAGAAACATGGTACACACAGAACCATGACTGGGGCATAAACGTACCAGGATACACTATCTACAGGAGGGACAGGGAGGGTAAAAGAGGAGGAGGAATAGCTCTCTACATAAGGGAAGGAATCAAAGCAACAGAACAAAAGAGTAAACAGAGAGGAGAAGAAGCACTGTAGGTCAACTTGGAGACAGGCAATGGCACCACAATCCGCACAGGAGTTCTATACAGACCCCCCTCTCAGGGGGAGGAAATGGACAAGGAAATGATAGAAAGTATACTTAGAATGGCAGAAAAAGGGGAGATATTGCTGATGGGTGATCTGAATATGCCAGATGTTAACTGGAGTACAGTTGCAGTAGCCACTTCTAAGAGTGGGGTTAGTCTAGATGCCCTACAGGGGGGCATGCCTTAGACAACTAGTATTGGAACCCACTTGAGAGGGAGCAATCTTAAACCTGGTTCTCTCAAATGGAGATGGAGAGAGGATCACAGATGTAGAAGTGGGTAGCCATCTGGGAACTAACGACCATCGGACAGTATGGTTCACAATAAACACAGCTGTAGAGTCAAGCCATACAAAGGCAAAAGTACTGGACTTTAGGAGGGCTGACTATGCCAAAATGGGTGAGTACCCAAGGAATGCATTAGCAAATGGGCAGGAAGGAGGGGTGGAAGAACAATGGGGAATAATAAAAACTGCTATCACAGAGGTAACAAGCCTTTGTGTGAAGCAAATAAACAAAACAAAATGATGTAAGAAACCACTATGATTCTCAAAGGAGGTGGCAGTGAAGGTTCAAGAGAAGAAGAAAGCTTTCAGGAAGTACAAGGAATTACAGAAGGAGCAGCACAGAGAATTATATCAGTTAAAACAAAAGGAAGCTGGGAAGGCAGTCAGAACAGCAAAGGCCCAAACCGAGGAAAAGATAGCCAACTCAGTTAAGAGGGGGGATAAAACCTTTTATGGGTACATCAGGGAGTGTATGAAGACGAAGGGAGGGATAGTGAGGCTTAATAAAGGGATGGGGGGGTGGTCAGAGGGTGCCGGCGAAAAGGTAGGGATACTAAACAAATATTTTTGCTCAGTATTTACAAATGAATAGGGGGAGGTACCTAAACCAAACAATAGAAACACTCTGGATACAGAAGTTGATACCAGCCCATTTGCAGAAGAAAGGGTTCTGGAAGAACTCTTAAAACTGAAGGTGGACAAAGCAATGGGGCCTGAAGGGATTCATCCTAGAATTCTAAAAGAACTAAGGGTAGAACTAGTGACACCACTGACTACCCTCTTTAACAAATCATGGGAGGATGGGGTGGTACCTCAGGACTGGAGGAGGAGGGCAGATGTGATTCCATTTCACAAAAGTGGGAGCAGGGCAGAAGCAGGAAATTACAGACCTGTTAGTTTAACCTCAGTGATAGGGAAAAATGATGGAATCACTTCTGAAGGAAAGAATTGTCGAGCACCTAGAGGCCAGAGGGGCACAGGACCCAAGGCAGCATGGATTCACAGTGGGAAGGTCATGCCAGATAAATTTAATAGAGTTCTTTGACTGGGTGACCAAAGTAGTAGATCAGGGAGGGGCTGTGGACAAGGCCTACCTAGACTTTAGCAAGGCATTTGACACAGTTCCACACAAAAGATTAATATACAAGTTACCCAGCCTGGGAGTGGGTCCCAAGATGATAGCCTGGAGAATAGGACATAGACAGTAATAGTAAATGGAGTCCATTCTGAAGAAAGGGGGGTTACTAGTGGGGTACTGCAGGATTCAGTATTAGGACCCGGTCCTCTTCAATGTCTTTATAAGCGACATTGCAGAGGGACTGGAAGGAAAAGTATGTCTCCTTGCAGATGACACAAAGATCTGCAACAGAGTTGATGCACAAGATAGGGTGGAAAGGATGAGAAGGGACTTGGCAAGGTTGGAGGAATGGTCAAATGTATGGCAGCTTAGATTCAATGCTAAGAAGTGCAAGGTAATGCACCTGGGAAACAAAAACCCAGGAGAAGAGCACACAATGGGGGGTGAGATACTAACACAACAAAAATGGAAAGGGACCTGGGGGTAGTCATATAAGATGACCTAAAGATAGGCAAGCAATGTGAGAGGGCAATAAGAAGGGCTGGGGGGATACTGGGATGCATAGGGAGAGGCATCACCAGTAGAAAACAGGAAGTTGTTATCCCTCTGTACAGACTGCTGGTGAGACCCCATCTGGAGTACTGTGTGCAGTTCTGGAGACCCAATCTCCACAAAGGCATAGACAGGATAGAAGCTGTCCAGAGGAGGGCAACTAAAATGGTGCAGGGTCTGCACCAGAAGACATATGAAGAGAGACTTAAGGAGCTTAATATGTATAGCCTCGAGGAAAGAACGAAGAGGGGAGACATGATAGAAACTTTTAAGTATCTCAAGGGAATCAACAAAGTCCAAGAGGGTAGCATCTTTCAGTAAAAGAGGTGTGCAAGAACAAGGGGGCACAATTTGAAGATAGAGGGGTGGCGGCTCAGAGGTAATGTAAGGAAGTATTTTTTCACAGAGAGGGTTGTGGATGCATGGAACGGCCTTCCGGAGGAGGTTGTGGAGTCAAAAACAGTAGTGAAATTCAAGCATGCATGGGACAGTCATAAGGCCATTCTAGGAGGTGGGGGTAGGAAAAAGTAGGCTGCTGGTAAACTAGGATCTGCAGCTTATCCAGTAGGCAGGGACATGAGCAGACTGGGTGGGCCAAGCGGTCCTTATCTGCCATCAAATTCTATGTTTCTGTGTTTTAACTAAGCTAAAAGCCGGCTGGCCAGGCCACGGCTCAGGCCCACCCCTACACCACACTCCTCTGCAGCCACTGGCTATTTGGCCACCTGGCCAACCTACACCCCACCCCACAAAATGTAATGCATCAGGGGCCTGCCAATCATGACATAACAAACAGAGTGCAGTCAGGGCTTGTAGCCTCGCTTGCACAGGCAATTTAAGGGAGAATATGTTCAGAGCACTGCACGGATTGTACTAAATGAATTGCTACCAGTGCGGTCCACATGAAGCTAAGGCAAAGTTAGTTTTGGGCCCCCCCCTCTGGTGTCAGGCTCAGGCATTTGCCGGGTCTGATGCCAGGCCTGACTCAGATGGGGCTAACCAGTGTCTTGTAAAGAGGGATTATTACTTTCCTCTTATGACTTGCAATACCCCTAATACACCCCACCATCCCTCTAACCTTACCTACTGCTTTAGTGGTCTGCTTGGATGATTTCAGGTTATCTGTGATGATGATGCCCAAGTCTCTTTCTTCCCTTGCGATTGCCAGCAACTCCCCTCCCAACCTATAGGTGGCTTTGGGGTTTCTCTTCCCTATGTCAGAAGTATGGCAGCTTGGATTCAATGCAAAGAGGTGCAAAATAATGCACCTGGGAAACAAAACCCAGGGGAAGGTTACACAATTGGGGGAGGTAGTAACAACAACAAAAATGGAAAGGTACCTGGAGGTAATCATACAGATGACCTTAAGGTTAGCAAGCAATGTGAGAAGGCAGTAGGGAGGGTAGGGGGTATATTGGAATGTATAGGGAGTGGCATCACCAGCAGAAAACAGGAAGTTGTTATGCCTCTGTACAGACAGTTGGTGAGACCCCATCTGGAGTACTGCATCCAGTTCTGGAAACCCCATCTCTGCAAGGACATAGATGGGATAGAGGCAGTCCAGAGGAGGGCAACTAAAATGGTGCAGGGTCTGCAAGAGAAACCATATGAGGAGAGACTAAAGGAGCTTAATATGTATACCCTTGAGGAAAGGAGAGAGAGGGGGGACATAATAGAAACCTTTAAGTACCTCAGTGGAATCAACATAGTCCAAGAGGGTAGCATCTTTCAGAAAAAGAGATGTGCAAGAAAAAGGGAACACGATTTAAAGATGGGGGGGCAATTCAGGGGCAATGAGAGGAAGTATTTTTTCACAGAGAGGGTAGTGGGTGCATGGAACAGCCTTCCTGAGGAGGCTGTGGGGTCTAAAACTGTGGGAGAATTTAAGAATACATGAGACAGACATAAGGCAATTATTGTGGGGGGGGTAAGAAGAAATAGGCTGTTATTTAACTAGGATCTGCAGCTTATCCTGTATGTAGGGAAATGGGCAGACTAGGTGGGCCAAGTGGTCCTTATCTCCTATCAAAGTCTATATTTCTGTGTTTATGTGTGCATGATATTGCACTTATTTGTGTTAAATCCCAGTTGCCACTCTTCCAACCATTTTATCCAGATCTCTTCTCATTCTGCCCACCCCATCTAGATCATCTACTCTGTTGCAGGTCTTGGTGTCATCTGCAAATAGACAAACCTTATCCTCCAGTCCATCTGCAATGTCACTGATAAAGATATTGAAGAGGACTGGCCCCAGGACTGATCTCTGAGGTACCCCACTTGTGACTTGCATCTCTCCTGACTATATACCGTTTACTTCCACTCTCTGTTTTTCTGTCAACCAACCAGTTTGCCACCCAGTTGACCAACTTCTGACCCACCCCAAGCCTACCCAACTTATTAATCAATCTTCTATGTGAAACAGTATCGAAAGCTTTGCTGAAGTCAAGGCAGGTGACATCAACTGCACCCCTTGATCCACCACTCTGGTTACCCAGTCAAAGAAATCTATGAGATTAATTTGACAGGACCTTCCTGTTGTATACCCATGCTGTCTTGGATCCTTTGCTCCTATGGATTCCAGGTGTTGTACTATTCTTTCCTTAAGGAGTGCCTCCATAATCTTACCCACTACTGAGGTAAGACTGACTGATCTGTAGTTCCTTGCCTCCTACCTGCTACCACTCTTGTGGAGCGAGATCACATGAGCCCTTTTCGTCTTCTGGGACCTTTCCCATTCTCAGAGACTCACTGAACAGTTCTGATAATGGCTCTGTTAGTTCCACCCTTAGCTCCTTTAGTACCCTGGGATGTATGCCATCACATCCCATTGCCTTGTCCACCCTGAGCTTTGCAAGCTCTTGTAGGACCCTTTCTTTTGTGAAGGGACTATTGCACACCTTCCTCCCCTCTGTGTCCATGGTGCTGAGCTGTGGGCCCTGCCTTACATTTTCCTCAGTAAATACTAAGCAGAAGTATCTATTTAGGATAGATGCTTTTCCTTGGTCCTCCTCCACACACTCCCCCTTATCCCCTTTGATCTTAGCAATACCCTCTCTGGACTTTCTCCTTTCACTAATGTATCTATAGAGAGTCTTGTCCCCTTCTTTTACTGTTTGTGCTAGTGTTTGCACAGTTTGGGCCTTTGCCTGCCTTACTGCCTTTCCCGCTTCCCTTAGGGAAGTTTGGTATTCCTCCTTATCTTCATCCCACTGCGTTCCCTTATATTTCCTGAAGGCCAGCCTTTTGGCACTGACCTTTTCTGCTGCTGTTTTTTTTTTTAATATTCTTTATTTTTTATTGTTTTTTATATAGTTATATATATGACAGCAGGAGTTCGTCTATACAGTATTGCCCTTTTGTCTTACCATACATGGAATGTTCTTCGGGATGGCAATTCATGTTTCTACAACATCATTCTGTTACATATCAAATAACACTAGATCAAAATTCATATCCTACAAAAATTGGTTACTTTCAAATAGCTCTATCAGGGAACAAATGCTTCATCTAGAGGTGAGATATAGAAAACCCATGGCCTCCATTGGAGCTCAAATTGTGACATTCTTCTGGCTCTAGAAGCTACTATTCTCTCCATATAGTGTATCTCAGTCATCAGTGAATGCCAATGAGAGAGGCTGGGTACTTTAGCTGTTTGCCATATGTGAGTTATAACCTTTTTAGCTGCTGCCAGGTACAAGTATAACTTACTTCTACTTGGTGGAACTTTTCTGTCTTCCCCAATATAAAGCAAAATCATCTGATATTCTGCTACTGTTTTTGAGAACCAGAGTGGTTTCCCCCTTCTTTTGTTCTTGCCTTTCTCTCTAACACAATGGGCTATTGCTTCAAGTATTGCATCCTTAATACCTGCCCACTTTGCCTGTACCCCCTCTCCTGTATTTCTTCTTGCCAGGGCTAGCCTAACTCTATTGGCCATCTTATCAAAGTCAACTTCTCTGAAGTTCCATATTTTTTCCTTGGAATGATTTAGCTCTAGTGGCCAAATTGAACCATACCATGTGATGGACACTGACCTCCAGGTGACCTTCTACCTGGAGATCTGTGATCCTTTCCCCAATAGTCAGTACTAGATCTAGTATAGCCCGGTCTCTTGTGGGTCATTGTACCAGTTGTTTGATGTCCTCCCCTTGCAGGGAATCTACCATGTCCCTGCTGGTACTGACCAATCTGTATCTGGCATGTTGAAGTCTCCCATTATCAGAACCTCCCCTTTAGCTGTCATGTTTTGTTTATCTTCTAACAGTAATGTGTCTGTGTCCTACCCCTGGTCTGGAGGACTGCAGACAACCTCAATTCGTATGGCTGTCCCATTTCCTGTTTCCAGGGTGACCCACAGTTCTTCTGGCTCCTTATGTGTATTCTGAATTTCTGTAGCTTTGATATTTTCATTGACATAAAGGGCCCCCCCTTTGCAATCTCTTCTGAACAGTACATAGCTGGGTACTGAAGTCTCCCAAGTGTAGTTACTGGTAAACCATATCTCGCTAATGGCTACTATGTCCAGTTTAGCCTCTGTCAGTGCTGCCTGCAGGTCTGGGATCTTGTTTCCCAGACTGCAGGCATTTGTGTACATGATTTTCCATTGGCCGATTTTGGTGTGTTAGTTGCTGGGCAAGGTCCAGCATTTCCCCTGCACATTGTATGAGGAGCTGGACCTTTTTCCTTACCTGGTGATGCAAATGAACTACAGACTTGCTGAACTCCTACTGTTTGATCACTAGCTGAGGGAGATGGGGCAGTCTTCCTATTCAATGTATCGGGTGCTGCAGCCCTCTCCACATTTGTTAGTTTACATTTTCTACAGAGACGTCAAACCTCTGCCCCAATGCACTGACTCCCTCCTTAGTCAGATGCAGTCCATTGAATTTAAAAAACTTTCAGTCCCAAAACAGTTGCCAGTTACCTACAAATTAGTGTTGTTTTTTTTTGGCACCAGCCCTTGAGCCACAAGTTTAACTCTTCCCTATCTCCCCTTCTCTGACCTTCCATCCATCTGCCCCCCCCAGACAGGAAGGATCTCAGAGAAGGAGTTGCTGGATGAAATGGATGACAGTTTGTCTCCCAGCCTGGTCAGCTGTTCCTTGGTCTCCACAACTGATCATCTGGCAAGATCATCAGTCTCTATGTGTCCCAGGACGTTGATGTTTTCTCCTGCTTCCTGCATGATTTTAGCAATCTGGTCAGTATCTCTCCACACTGATGCACCTGGGTGACATCTGACCATTACCCCCGGCTGGAGGTAGGTAGGTATCAACTCCCCAAATCATGGAGTTTCCTATGATCAGAAGTGTTTGGATTTCCTTGTTGCTTTTATTGTTTTGCTCCCTGTTTTGGGTCAGTTTTGTTGTGCTGGCTCCTGTGCTGCAGTGTCCTGCTCTGCAGTGTCCTCTGTCTCTTTGTTTGATTCTGGGAAAAGAGGTAGATACCTATTTGTAGTTTTTATATGTTTTGTGGAGATGATATGTTGGAGAGCACTGAATGATGGGGCACCTGATTTGCCCCTCCTAACCACTTGCCAACCTCCTGGACTAACTACCCTCTGCAGCCGAGGTGTTTCAGTTGGATGTTCAGGAAATAGTGGGCGGTTCTTATATTTCCTTCTGGATATGTGATTTGAGGCATGCAATCTCTGCCCATGCTGTCTGGAGCTGAGCCCTTAGATCTCCAGTGGTCCAGCATGTAGGACAGTGTCCTGAATCCTGTATAACTGCTCTTTTGAAAAGTGTCTCACAGTACCTGCAGTTAACAATATCCATTCCAGATGAGTATGACCTGGTCTGAGTAATCAGAAGGAGGAAAATGAAAGCAAAAGTTTGATTTTTGTTTTGTTTGTTTGTTTTGTATAACTTGTTATAACAAGTTAAACTACTTGTGCCCCTATAAGTGAGGTCACTGTGTGAATACCCCATTGATTCTCCCATTCCTGCTTTGCTACAGGAATTGTCACGACTGTACTACCCTATAAAAGGAGCGTAGCATTGGGTGCTTGGGGATAGGGATGGGTAACTGGGCCCTTCTCCTGCCGAAAAAGAAGAACCATGGATAAAAGAAACAAGGTAAGAGCAGAAACAATCAACCAACAACAAATACAGTAGCCCTGAAAGCTTAGCCTAATGATAGATAAAACTGTAAAACCTGTAAAGCACCACCTGTAATAATTTCACAGATATACCCTGCAAAAAAACACTTTGCTACAGAGAAAAGTAAAGCAGTAACAGAAGATATACCTTGCAAAAAACAATTTCAATCAGAGACGAGTACAGCAGTAATCTGTAAGCACAAAACAGTAACATGCCTGTAGGCACACCCTGTAATAATGCAGCAGAAAGTATACCCTGCAACAGCAATTTGAATCAGAGAACAATAAAGCAGTAAAATGTTAGCAAAAACAGTAATAAACACTGTGAATACTAAAGAAAATAGTAACACACAGTAAATCTGCCTAGCCAGAAACAGCCTTAATCTTTTTCCTTGCTCCGATAATGTTCCTTGCTTTGTCCTTCCAAGCAAACCTAGAAGAAAAGAGCTCAGGTGAAGTTAATTGCCTTTGCCAGCAAACCTAGTCTTCCACCTCAAAAAACACCAACTGGAGCAGGGGAGTGGTCTTAGGTATTATGCTCAGTGGTTTCCTCTGAGGTGCAGTCTATCTAAAACAGCTGGGAAGGGAGGGACCTCTGCACCAGGTGCTTCAACTCATGGTTAAAGGAATGGTGCTGAGAGGAAGGGTTTGGCTATATTGGAGACTGGGGATCTACCTGGATAGATATGGGCCTATACAGGGGTGATGGCCTGCATTCATCCAGAAGGTGAACTGCAGTTCTTGGTGGATGGTTTAATGTTATCTTGAAAATTTAAACTAGTTGGGGGGGGGTGAAAAAAGAAATCAGGGAGGCAGAAATTTACTTCCAAACAGGCTGAGGTAGAGAGTAGGGAGAACCCAAGGGAAAGGAACTGCAAGGATGCAAATTAAGGAAAGAAACAAGGTGACAGAAACAAAGGGGGATGAAAACAGGAGCATTAAAAGAAAAGGGGAAGGAGGGGCAAAAAGAGGGCAACAAGCAGAGTGCTAACAAAATCTGGAAGGCCATGTATGGGAATACTAGATGTCTAGGAAATAAGATTCCAGACCTAGAGGCCATCATGGCAGATGCCAGCCTGGATAGTGTGGCCATTACTGAGTCATGGTGCACTAAAAACCATGACTGGGACAGAGCCATACAAGGCTATGCTTTGTTTAGGGAAGATAGGGCAGAAACAAAAGGAGGGGGTAAGATATAAATAGTTGGACAGTTAAATTCACAGATGACGTGAAACTAGGTGGACCAGTAAATACAAAAGAGGAGATTAAACAACTAACTGACAACTTGAAAAGGGTTGAGGAGTTGATAAGGGTGAAAGAGATGTGTTTTACCGTGGATAAGTGTTCTGTTTTGCATGTTGGCAATCATAACACCTAACAGGAATACACTCTGAATGCTGTCAAAATTAAGAAGGTTGAAACTGAATGGGATTTTGGTATTATTACAGATCAGCATTTAGTTTACACAGCTCACTGTACTAATCTTATAAGGAAAGCAAACTGTATGATAAAGAATATAAAAAGATCCTTTGTTAACAAGTCAGCGTCATTCATATTATCCTTGTATAGGTCATATATAAGACTCTGTCTTGACTATGGGTCCCCTTTGTGGAACCCACAGTTGAGGGAGAGTGAAAAAAAGTGAGGGGTTACAAATCAGAGTAGCAAATATGGTGGGTGGAAAAACCTAGATTATAAAACTAGATTGAAAAGATCTAACCTTTTTTAGCCTGGAAAATAGGAGAGTAAGGAGGGATTTGTTGTTAATGTACATAATTCTGAAGGATAAAGAGTTAATGCAAGAACTAGAAATTAAGCCTCAATTAAAACCAAATGGGCTTAGGATTCACATACAGCATATGCAAATTAATAACTCAACCAAAAGAGGAAGATTTAACTTTTTTACACAAAGAACATGCAGGCTGTGGAACCAATTGCCAAATATTCTGGTTGAATGTAATACATTGGGACTATTTCAAAAAAAAACACACTTAGACAACTATCTTTGGGAAAAGGGATGAATTTGGACCCCCTGATGTGGGTGGATGGTTAATATGGGCAGAAGTGCCCTCTTCCATCCATAACCCAGTATGATCAATTAGTATGATGATCACAAGGTAGAGGTATGTTTTATGGACCATGCCTTGAGGTCTATGGATTTGGGTAGACTTACTGGCGCAGTCTTTGTAGACATGTCACAGGCTTTTGATTTATTTGAGCACACCTTACTGCTATGGAGACTGAGTGACATTGGCTTGGCAGAATCACCTTGTGCATGATTACAAAGTTATCTGACAAATCGGCCTTTGAAGGTTTACTGGGGTGGATCATATTCAAATACTTGTGTGTCGGAACAGGGAGTTCCTGGTTTCATGTGATAAGGGCGACAAACTAATAGCCCCCTACACATGAGCGAGTTTACAATGCCAAAAACACAAATGGTGTCTGTGTACTACAGCAACAACAACATAAGCATCCAGCACAACACAAACTATGAAGCAATTTTACTTAACATTTCATGTGGGGAGCTTTGCCCCCTGCACCCTGCTTAGTTACTTATTATAATCAACTCTGAAGGGGGGCCTGACAATAGAGTAAGGAGGCCACTCAGGAGGAGGCTGTTCGGGGGAGGTGGGTAACAGGGGACAATGAAGCACAGTTCTGGATTGTGGGGAACAGGGGACAGAAAAGTTTAGATAGGGAACAGGAGAGAAAAAATATTAAACACAGAAACACACTTTTAAAAATAAATGCATACACCTACTGAGGTCTGAACTTGGGATCTTCTGCACTGCAAGCAGTCTCTCAATCCACAGCACCAAGTGGCCAGCTGGAAGGTGCCTGCCCCAACTATGTATGATATGGTACTTCAGTATTGCTCCCTCTACTGTTCCCTTTCTTCCTCACTCGCTGTTATGTCTCTCTCACTGTAGCTCATACCCCGCCTCGCTATCCTTTTACATTAGTGATGCATAACTTTTTTTAGGGGAGGGCCAGACTGAAGACTTGAGTCTAGGCCAAAAGCCACAGGCCAAGGGCCACTGTAAAATGGCCCAAGGTGACAAATATCCATCAAGACATTATAAAATGTACACATAAAACAAATCAAAACATGCATTTATTTATCAACATGTTACTGAAACAAAAAGAAATAAATAAAGACTGCAAGTGGAAGCTGCTAAGTCCTCAGGGGCAACAAACAGCTGCTGTGGGGGCCACTTGTTGTGCACCCCTGCCTTATATTCACACATCTGACAGGCGATCAAATTGAGTGACTCATACTGAGTCATTCAATTTGACTCACCCATATCACTGGATACCAAGTTCCCCGAGGTTCCATCCTGGGTCTTCTACTGTTCTCTTTATATATAGACCCTATCTCAAAAATTCCGACTCAATCAGATTTGCTATTCTATGCCAACGATATTATTCTTTACACTAGTGCCTCCTCTGTAGATGCAATAAACTCATCTTTGAATGATGATTTTGCAGCTTTGAACATTTGGCGGTTGCAATATTGTTTATTATTAAATACTAGAAAGACTAAATGTATTGTTTTTGGATCAAAACCAAAATGATCTAATTGCCAACCATTACAGATTTCTGATTTGGGGGAAATGCTATTGTAGCATGTAACTGAATTTAAATACTTGGGGATATTACCTGATGCAAACTTGACTTTCACTTCTTATATAAGAAATGTTAGTAAATAAATAAATCAGAAATCAGAAACCAGAAGCCAATCATCGTCCAAGTTGCGTACAGGAGTGCTTGGAAACAACTGAGAAGCTGCATGGGATATACTATTTTGGATGAATTATCTGTAACTAGACTCTCTCTCTCTTGCTTACATCTGAGAGAAGTTTTCCTCACTTTTAAAGTGGCATTGCTTGGTATTTGTTTTAGTTTTTAATTCAGAAAGGGTTTTTTTTAAAGCTGCTTATCTTCTGCATATTTGATTTTCCTTTGTGGCTAACTGGACTGATTACTAGAATTCTGTGAGAATCTGCATCAATATATTTTGAAACTTTAGGTGGGTTGTGTGATTCAAAATAGCAAAAGCTGCAGGTTGTAACCGGATGCCAAAACATAGCCTGAGGTGGGAGTAATTGTCTTCACAAGTCAGAGCTCAGCATCATAGCCATTTGTCTAGCTATACCATTTCAGCATTATTCAATTACTATAAACTAGTGGTGTGATCCTGTGTGAGGCAGAAGTCCATCTTCTTCCAAGTTGTGTACAGGAGTGCTTGGAAACAACTGAGAAGCTGCGTGGGATATACTATTTTGGATGAATTATCTGTAACTAAACTCTCTCTCTCTTGCTTACATCTGAGAGAAGTTTTCCTCACTTTTAAAGTGGCATTGCTTGGTATTTGTTTTAGTTTTTAATTCAGAAAGGGGGGGGGTTAAAACTGCTTATTTTGTCAGCATCCTCAGAAGGGCTGAAATAACTGCATATTTGATTTTCCTTTGTGGCTAACAAACCACCAGGCTGGTTTGGGACTGGAGAGGTTTACCTGTGTCTGACTTGGATGCCTGGATTTTTCTCTATTTGATTAGCAGGGTACTTTCTCTGTCAAATTGTTGTGTAGGGTATCTTGCTGACAGGAAGGCACTCATCACAGTGGTGGGTGAGAGCTTTTAGTCGAATGTTTTGTGAGGACACAGTTTAGGCCCAACCCTTCCCACCCCTCACCCCTCCCACCCTGGAAATAGTTCCTTTATACCTGAGGTTCTGACATCATTTCCTCAAGTGCAAGGTGCATTTCACTGTCATATCCTCTCTAGCACACTGCACTGATAATATAAGCATACACGTTGTATAATATATATATAAATATATATGTATATATATATATATATGTAAAGACAAAGAACCTCTGTGCGTAAACACTGAGGCAAGGGTTTACCACCCTTTGCAAACTGTGTGAGAGGCCTTTCGGCACCATGCAATTCTGCTTAAAGTTGGACCAGCATAATATTCTGTGGTAATTTGCATATGCAGCCCATGATGCTTTGCATTAGGGGGCATGTGTGATTTTGTATATATATATATATATATTTATATATAACAGATCACACATGCACGCACCACACACACACACACAAATACAATAAAAAAAAACTAGATAAACACGTGGGGAGTAGTGCAATGTAATGGCTGTGGGGCAGCAGTCTTCCGGGAGTCTTTCTGGAGGCTGAGATGCTGCCCTATTTGCAGACAACTATCTGCCCTGAGGGAGGAAGTTGCCCGTCTTCAGGCCGCACTGGATAGTAGTAAGGAAACCTTCCTCCAGGCCACACTGGACAGTAGAAAGGGAACCTCCCCCATCCAGGGAGCACTAGCGCCTCCACCACTACCTCAGAGGTTGCGAAGAAAGCACAGCAGTTGGACCACAGTGGGCTCAGGGAGGGTGAGGAGGGTGGAACAGAGGCACATCCAGTCAATTGTTCCACTCCATAATCCATACACCATTCTGGGGGAGCATAGCTCCCCTATTGATGCACCCGCAAAGAAGACTGATGATATCTGTCACAAGGGAGGTCCACAGAAAGGAGGCAGAGGGCACCTAAGGGAAAGGAAGCAGCTCCTGGTGGGGGACTCAATTATTAGGGGTATAGAACTGGGGGGAGCTGGGAAAAAATGAAATAAGGTGCTTGCCTGGTGCCATGGCTTGAAGGGACAGGAAGCACATCCTCAGGATCACGACAACAGGGGATATGATAGAGACATACAAGTATCTTACAGGGAGAAACAGGGTGCAGGAAAACACTATTTTTAAGTGAAAAAGATGTTCCAGGACTAGAGGGCATGGGATGAAGTTGGAGGGAGGACGAGTCAGAGGAAACATGAGAAAGAATTTCTTCACAGAACGGGTGGTGGACAAGTGGAACACCCTGCCAGAGGAAGTGGTGGGGCTGAAACAATCATGGATTTAAGAATGCATGGGATAGACATAAAGGAATTCTAGAGGTCAGGGTTAAGGGGAAACGGACTTCTAGGAAAACAAACTGAACTTACAAGCTCAAATGGGCAGACTGGGTGGGCCATAGGCCCTTATCTGCTGACACTGTCTATGTATCTATGTAACAGCTGCAAGGGATTCTGAGCTGGACGTAATTGTCCACCTAGGGACAAATGACTTGGCTCATCATGAGATTAGAGCAGTGCAGGAGGACATTGCAGAGTTGGGGAGGGACCTAAGATGAGTAGCACACACAGTATCCTTCTCAGAGATGCTGCCTGTCAAAAGCATGGGGGAGGCGAGGGCAATTGGCACCATGCAGTTTAATGAATGGTTGAAAAAATGGTGTGGAGCACAGGGGTTTGGCTTCATTGGGGACTGGGGTTCCATCTGAAGGGACACCAGCCTATACTGGCAGGATGATCTGCATCTGTCCAAGAAGGGAACAAGTCTTTTGAGCAATCGGTTTAAATGCTTCATTGGCAAGCTTTTAAACTAGTCAAAGGGGGAGGCACTGACAAGCAGCAGGAAAATCCCAGCCTGTCTCTACAAAACAGGGTACTAAATGAGAAAAAGACGGAGGTAGAACGGTCAGTGGGATGCTGCAACAGAAGGTAAAGCATCAAAAAATGGAGAGCAATGAGTACTAATGCCCGTGAAGTCTGGGTAACAAGCTTCCTGAATTAGTGGCCTTGATGGAGGAGGAACATCTGATATCGTGGCAGTCACAGAAACATGGTACACACAAAACCATGACTGGGACATAAACATACCAGGATACACTGTCTACAGGAGGGACAGGGAGGGTAAAAGAGGAGGAGGAGTTCTTTACATAAGGGAAGGAATAAAGCAACAGAAAAAGGGTAAACAGAGAGAAGAAGAAGCACTGTGGGTAAATTTGAGACAGGCAATGGCACCACAATACGCACAGGGTTAGATACAGACTCTCTCAGGGGGAGGAAATGGACAGGAAATGATAGAAAGTATATTTAGAATGGCAGAAAAGGGGAGATATTGCTGATGGGTGATCTGAATATGCCAGATGTTAACTGAGTGCAGTTGCAGCTGCCACTTGAAGAGTGCAGTTATTCTAGATGCCCCACAGGGGCATGCCTTAGACAACTAGTACTGAGCCCACTCGAGAGGAGCAATATTAGACTTGATTCTCTCAAATGGAGATGGAGAGAGGATTACAGATGTAGAAGTGGGTAGCCATCTGGGAACTAGCGACCATCGAACAGTATGGTTCACAATAAACACAGCAATAGAGTCAAGCCATACAAAGACAAAGTACTGGACTTTAGGAGGGCTGACTTTGCTAAAATGGGTGAGTGCCTAAGGAATGCACTAGCAAATGGGCAGGAAGGAGGGTGGAAGAACAATGGGGAATAATAAAACTGCCATGACAGAGGTAACGAGCCTTGTGTGAAGCAAATAAACAAAACAAGACCATGTAAGAAACCACTATGGTTCTCAAAGAAAGTGGCAGTGAAGGTTCAAGAGAAAAGAAAGCATTCAGGAAGTACAAGGAATCGCAGAAGGAGCAGGACAGAAAACTGTATCAGTTAAGCAAAAGGAGGCTAAGGCAGTCAGAACAGCAAAGGCCCAAACCGAGAAAAGATAGCCAACTCAGTTAAGAAGGGGATAAAACCTTTTATAGGTACATCAGGGAGTGAAGGAAGACCAAGGAGGGATAGTGAGGCTTAATAAAGGGAGGGAGGGTGGACAGAGGAGACTGTGAAAAGGCAGAGATACTAAACAAATATTTTTGCTCAGTATTTACAAAGGAAGAGGGAGGTACATAAAACAAACAGTAGTAACATCGTGATACAGAAGTTGATACCGCCCATTTACAGAAGAAAGGGTTCTAAAAGAACTCTAAAACTGAAGGTGGACAAAGCAATGGGCCTGATGGGATTCATCCCAGAATTCTAAAAGAACTAAGGGTAGAACTAGTGACATCACTGACTACCCTTTTAACAAATCATGGGAGGATGGGGTGGTACCTCAGGACTGGAGGAGGGCAGATGTGATTCCCTTCACAAAAGTGGGAGTAAGGCAGAAGCAGGAAACTATAGACCTGTTAGTTTAACTTAGTGATAGGGAAATGATGGAATTACTTCTAAAGGAAAGAATTGTCGAGTATCTAGAGGCCAGAGGGCATAGGACCCTAGGCAGCATGGATTCACAGCGGAAGGTCATGCCAGACCGAATCTGATAGATTTCTTTGACTGGGTGACCAAAGCAGTAGATCAGGAGGGGCTGTGGACATGGCCTACCTAGACTTTAGCAAGGCATTTGACACAGTTCCACACAAAAGATTAATATACAAGTTAGCCAGGCCTGGGAGTGGGTCCCAAGATGACAGCCTGGGTAAAGAATTGGCTTGAGAATAGGACACAGAGTGTAATAGTAAATGGAGTCCACTCAGAAGAAAGGAGGGTTACTAGTGGGGTACCTCAGGGTTCAGTATTAGGACCGGTCCTCTTCAATGTTTTTATAAGCGACATTGCAGAAGGACTGAAGAGAAAAGTATGTCTCTTTGCAGATGACACTAAGATCTGCAACAGAGCTGATGCACAGGGTGGGGTGAAAGGATGAGAAGGGACTTGGCAAGGTTAGAGGAATGGTCAAATGTATGGCAGCTTAGATTCAATGCTAAGAAGTGCAGGTAATGCACCTGGGAAACAAAACCCAGGGAAGAGTACATAATGGGGGTGGATACTAACAACAACAAAATGGAGAGGGACCTGGGGTAGTCATATCAGATGACCTAAAGATGGGCAAGCAATGTGAGAGGGCAGCAAGGAGGGTTGTGGTATACTGGGATGCATAAGGAGAGGCATCACCAGTAGAAAACAGGAAGTTATTATCCCTCTGTACAGACAGCTGGTGAGACCCCATCTGGAGTACTGTGCAGTTCTGGAGCCCCAATCTCCGCAAAGACATAGACAGGATGGAAGCTGTCCAGAGGAGGGCAACTAAAATGGTGCAGGGTCTGCACCGAAGACATATGAAGAGAGACTTAAGGAGCTTAATATGTATAGCCTCGAGGAAAGGAGGGAGAGGGGACATGATAGAAACTTTCTAGTACCTCAAGGGAATCAACAAAGTCCAAGAGGGTAGCATCTTTCAAAAAAGAGGTGTGCAAGAACAAGAGGGCACAATTTGAAGATGGGGGCAGCTCAGAGTAATTTAAGGAAGTATTTTTCACAGAGAGGGTTGTGGATGCATGGAACGACCTTCCGGAGGAGGTTGTGGAGTCAAAATCAGTGGTGGAATTCAAGCATGCATGGTATAGTCATAAGGCAGTTCTGGGGGGTGGGGGTAGGAAGAAGTAGGCTGCTGGTTAACTAGGATCTGCAGCTTATCCAGTATGTAGGGAAATGGGCAGACTGGGTGGGCCAAGCGGTCCTTATCTGCTGTCAAATTCTATGTTTCTATGTTATGTTTCCAAATTGGGTGCATTGTTTAAATTGAAAGGTTGTTTAACTGGATAAGCTCGGACAATAATTTCAAAAGGTATAATTTTGCCAACTCTAAACTACAGTTCCTTCTTATTCACACAGCTGTCAGATACTGATTTAGATTTCATAACTAAGACATTCAGTGCTAGTTGGTGTTTTGTTTTATCTGGGCCTTACGGCACTATTGTGTTTTGTATAATGAAACAAGCCTCATGCCTTTAAGCTTAACTTTAAATCCTGGCTCCTCATTAGGGAGAGCTGCGCCTGTCCCCCAGGTAACAGCCACTCTTCAACTCCCTTGGACCGATGACTATTTTCTTCACCTTCCTGTGTTGCTATAGCCTGTTCAAGACATCTTCAGTGTCTGGAAGGTGAGGGGGAGACTAGGTTAACTCTTCACTGTGCCTTAAGTGCAACTAATTTTCACTACCACTGTACTGAATTTGAAAACTGTACTGTCTCCTTACTGGGCTGTATTTAATTGAACTGTTTGTTTACCATTGACTGCTTGTCATGCCTGTACTCTGTATACTGTGAAATTGTGTCTTAACCTAGTGATGTTGTTATACTTTTGTTATATGCTACTGTTACTTGCTTGTGTCTACTAGGCTTGGGTCACGCCTGTATCAGACCAGTTCTCCCTACCTGGTCAACAAAGTCATAAATATATAAACTGGGTGGTTACCACCACAGCTAAGTTTAGACAAAATAATAAGAACAAAACACTCATCTCCTTTATTTAGTCATTTAGAGCTTAGAAAAGAAAGTAGTCTTAAGATCTTCATCCAGTTCACGGTTATCAATCCCAAAGATATCAACAACCATGGGGGAACATGCGTATTCTTTGCAGGCAGCTAAACTTCAGAATACTCTGCCTTTATCTTGCCTAAATGCAAGTAGCCTTTCTGTTGTTCAAACAAAAAGAGATGTATGGGGTAATGGATACCTAAGATGATCAGCAATGAAACATAGAATTTGTTGCCAAAAAGTACTTGGTAGGTCCATCTAGTCTGCCTCACGTTTTCCCTACCTATTAATACACCCTGGACCCTGTTTGGTCACCAGTGTCCCTCCTCTACTTATTATTTCCTGTATGTATCCTTGCATGCTTCAAGCTCCCCACTATCTTCATCCCCACCACTTCTTTCAGTAGGCTATTCCAGGCATCCACCACCCTTTCTGGGAAGAAGTATCCTCACTTACCTTTTAAACTCCCCTCAGTCTTCATTGCATACCCACCATGTTCTGGTGCTCCTACCCTCTGAAAAGACTCCTCCTGCACCTTGTTCACCCCTGTGAGGTACTTATAGGTCTCATGTCCCTTTCTTACTCTCTCTTCTCCAAGGAGAACATGCTGAGCTCCAGCAGTCTCTCCTCATATGGTTTCTTGTGCAACTCCTGCATCAGTTTGTTAGCGATCCTCTGACTGCTTCTACCCTGTCAATGCCCTTGTGAAGGTGTGGCATTCAGAACGGGACACAATAATCCAGGTGAGGCCTCACTAGTGAGTGATACAGTGGCCACACCACCTTCCTTCTCCTGCTAGAAATCCCCCTTTCTATGCACAACAGCATCTCACTAACCTTGCCTACTTCCTTGTCACATTGCCCTGCTACCTTGAGATCATCTGATATGATTAACCCATGGTCTCACTCTTGCTTTGTGACTATAAGTACACCCCCCTTGTTATACACAGCCCCCAGGCTTCCTTGCCTCAAGTGTATGACTTTGTACTTTTTGGCATTGAAGCCCAGCTGCCACCAACATGCATGCAACCAGCATAGCCAGTACCCCCAACCTGGGGTCACAAGCCATAGTGGAGCTCATTCTGTGCATAAAGTGGGATTGGACTGTCCAGTGGGCCCTGTTGCCCCTGGTGGTGTTGGACATGCTGCTACACTTGGTTTGGTGCCATGGCCTAGAGCCTAAGGCCATTGACAGGGCATGGGTTAACTTGAATAAAGACCTGTGTAAATTAATATGCAATACAGGCATCACAGTTGTGGCACATGAGGAAATCTGACATCATGACTGGTTCTTGCCATAGGAATAGAGTCTACCTGCTGGACATCAAATCAAATATTTAACCTCTTCCTGTAGGACGTGTTAGACTCCATTACGTATTGGAAAGTTTGCAGACAATTTTGAAGGTGACAAAGAGATTTGATGGGTGATAGGGAGCACAGACAAGACTTTTTTGTGCTTTCCATAGGGGAACCTTGGGGAGATCAGCTAAAATAGGTACCTTATCCCCCTGCAGTCACAAACTGTAGTGCTAGGGGTTGGAAAGATGGGGACAGAGTGCATGGATTCCCACCCTGTGTGTATGTATGTGTGTGTGGGGGGGCAGAGGGTGCAATTGGAGGAAGCTTACATAATCTTCACAGGCAGAGAAGGTGGGACAGGCCTGTCCAGATTCAGTAGCCCTCTGGTTTTATTTATTTTTAGTTTTGTTACCCAGTAGGGAAAGCTAGGCAAATAATTGTTACATCTCTGACTAGGAAAGTATAGTAGGCAAAAACAAGTAAATGCATGAAACAAGTGGGAGTAATAGACAAGCAATGCAACAGGGTCACACTAGTATCAGTATAAAGAGCAAAACAGGCCAATACATGAAACAAATAGGAGTAACAGACAAGTAATGCAACAGGGTCACACCTGATCAGTATACAGACAAAACAAGCTAATACATGAAACAGTGAGAGTAACAGACAAGCAATGCAACAAGGTCACACTCAAATCAGTATACAGAGCAAAAACAAGTCAATGCATGAAACAGTGGAGAATCAGACAAGCAATGCAACAGGGTCACACTCGTATCAGTATACAGAGCAAAACAAGACAATGCATGAAACAGTGGGAGAAACAGACAAGCAATGCAACAGGGCCACACTAGATTTCGTATACAGAGCAAAACAAGTCAATGCATGAAACGGAGTAACAGACAACCAATGCAACAGGGTCACAATCGTATCAGTATACAGAGCAAAAACAAGACAATGCATGAAACAGTGGGAGAAACAGACAAGCAATGCAACAGGGCCACACTCATATCAGTATACAGAGCAAAAACAAGTCAATGCATGAAACAGTGGGAGTAACAGATAAGCAATGCAACAGGGTCACACTCGTATCTATATACAGAGCAAAAATAAGTCAATACATGAAACAATGGGAGTAACAGACAAGCAATGCAACAGGGTCACACTCGTATCAGTATACAGAGCAAAACTAAAGCACAATTATAGGGTTTAAAACAGTTATTGGCACCAAAGAAGAAAAAACTCTCAACAGAGCTCAGTAATATTACACAAATAAGTTACCATCCCATGGAGGGGAGTTTAACAGGCTAAACAAAGGTGTGCAAAGGTACAGAATACAAAATGTAGAATTCAAGTGCACTGTGCAGTTGATTGGTTAAACAGTGCATTTTTCTGAGGTTCCCAAGCCATTGGGATGGACAGCTAATTATTTTTATTTTATTTTTTTATGTAAAATGTTAGATCGTAAAAAAAACACTGAGTCACACTGCCTTTTTTACAGGCATCACCCAGGTACAGACACATTACAAGGCATTACAGTAATGCATCTTACTTACAAACAATACATTATTGCATGTTCAAACATACATTCTACAAAACAGGGTATTATCACAGTGGACAATAAACATACAGTATACACACAATAACTTCATATACAAATTTAAATATTACAGTTTCACTAAAAACAAGAGCACCATCCCTTAATTGGCTTTCTTCATACTGAGATGGGAAGTGATGAATGCGATTCGTTTTTTCTAATCACAGGGTCAATACAGTTCCAGCGTTTGACTGCTGTGTATTTAAAGAATTTTAGATTTTTAGAAGTTTTGCAGAAGGGCATTTGTACAGTGTCTGAGTCATCCGATTTCAGCAATCTTACACAGATCTTAGGGATAAACATATTGGCTAGTCGACCATTCTATACCCTTATGTAAGGTTTAAAACACAAAACAACTTTTGTACAGTTTATGTCACTGTTCTAATGGTAGCCACATTAATTTCTCATGTACGTTACAATGGTGTTCTTGATACCGGGCTCTAAGTGCAAATCTGCATTTTGAGTTGTACCTATGGATTTGTTTCTTTAACATTTTTTCTGATACCCTTCCCCTTACTATACTCCCATAGTCCACTGCAGTTAGTAGCCAACTTTGGGCTATCATTTTCCTAGTCTCATCAGTTGAGAAATCCTTGATAGCATATAAAGCTCACAGCTTTCTATTTAGTTGAATAGACATCTGTTCAGTATGCCTTTGAAATTTAATAGTGAGTTTAATAAAATGCCCAACTACCTCTACTTGCAGTCATTAACTATATCTAATCCCCTCCAATGTACCTGAAATGCATCTGCAACTAACAGTTTTTTCTGAGCTGTTCAGGACACCATGGCCTTAGTTGTTTTTATTATTGAATAAAGGTTTTTTAAATCATTATCAGCCAGATTCTTGTATTCCAGTTTCAGTTCTTGTTTTTGAAAGATGTATCTTTAGCAGCAACATCAGCACTGTGTCATCAGCATATATGTTTTATAATAGAACATAGCTGTGAAGATTGCTGTAAACAAACAGAAAGAAGACCCTAACGTTGAGCCCTGTGGTACACTATACACCACTCTTCTAGGCTCCAACAGAACTTTGCAGGCAGTAGAGGAACTTTCCAACCCCATCTCTAGAATCTTTAACTTTTCCCTCTGCTACTCATAGTTCTCAGCAGTGACCGCACTAGCATTGCCTATAACAGACCAATTTCTATTCTTTCCCCCTTGTCCAAGGCTTTCTAGAGAATAGCCTTTGGCCGCCTTGTCACATACCTTGAAAAATACAGTGTCCAGTGTGTACAGCAGCATGGCTTCTGGAAGCTACACAACACCAACACAACACTGTTGGATTACACCTGCTGTGTTGATGAGGTCCTTGACAATTGTGACCTCATCAGAACTATATAAATCAGACTTACTAAGACTTTCAACCTGGTCAACCTTAAAGGTGTAGTACACCCAGAATTTGTAAAAACATGTGCAGAGTGTTTTGATTTGTGTGTGAAGTCCTAGTGTGTCCTTCCTCTGCCTGCTATTAGAGTTTTTCTAAATTTGCCTGCTAGCGCCATAGCAGTTTTTCAACCCCTGGGGATCTCCATCTGAGCTATATTTATTGCTTTCCTTGTTCCTACACTGCATTCTGTCTCATGTGACAGTGATGTAGCTAGGACTATAGATTCAGCAGAAGGTTGTGGAGTCAAAAACAGTGGGGGAATTCAAGAATGCATGGAACAGGCATAAGGCAATTCTAGGGGGTGGAGGTAGGAAGAAGTAGGCTGTTGGTTAGCTAGGCTCTGCAGCTTATCCATTAGGTAGGGAAATGGGCAGGCTGGATGGGCCAAGCAGTCCTTATCTGCCATCAAATTCTATGTTTCTATGTCTCTAAGCACTGCTTTACAATTAGTTCACAACAGAAGAGATGGTATTACTGTATTTTAAAAACTATACAGAGTTCAGCTTGATGACTACCCTCATTGTAAACTGTAGCACTGGTTGTGTATGTGTAACTTGTATGGTTTTCAAAATATTTACATTTGTTTGGCATGTCTCCTAGAGTGTTCACTCCAAGAAAAAAGTGCATATGTGAACATGCCAAACAAATGTAAATATCTTGGAAAACTATACATGCTACACAAAAACTGCAACTAGCAAAGCTGTTTAGGACAAAATAATTTTACAACGAGGGTAGTTACTAAGTGAACTTTACAGTTTATAAAATATTTGTCATCCAAAGTGGGAATTTGTAAAACAAAACATGGAAATTGAGTTAATTAGATGGCTATATTTTAAAAAAAAACTATAGAAAGTTCAGCTTAGTGACCACCCTCATTGTAAAGTTTTTTCTGTCCTGAACACATTTGTTGCTGGTCAGTTTTGTCTAACTTGTAAAGTTTCCATGATATTTAGGTTTGTTTGGCATGTATAGAGATGCACTTGCAAACAGCAGATGCTTTTTTTTCTTTGAGTGAACACTCTAGTAGATATGCCATACAAATGTCAATATCTTGAAAACCATACAAGTTACAGATACTCAACCAGTGCCACAATTGTTCACAACAAAATGACCTTTACTATGAGGGTAGTCATCAAGATGAACTCTGTATAGTTTTTAAAATATAGCCACCTCAACTGTTGTGAACTAATTGTAGAACAGTGCTTGCTGCTGAATCTATAGTCCTAGCTACATCACTGTCACATGAGAACGGATGCATTGTAGGAACAAGGAACGCAATAAACTTAACTGAGATGGAGATCCCAAGGGGTTATAAAACTACCATAAAGCTAGCAGACTAATTTAGGAAAAACTCCTAATAGCACGCAGAGGGAAGGACACACTAGGACTTAATACACAAATCAAAACACTCTGCTCAACATCTGTTTTTGCAAATTCTGGGTGTACTACTCCTTTAAATTCCTACTTACATTCCTTAGCCTGCGTTTGTCAAAGAGCACAGTTGATTGCTTTTATAGCTATCTCAGCAATTGCTCCCAGTGTGTGAAGCTCAATAAATCTTTGTCCAGCACTAGAAGAGTGTTTGCTGGTGTCCCCCAGGGCTTGACCTTGGGCCCCACTCCTATTTGGCCTCTAAATAAATCAACTACCCAATACCTGTTAGACAGACAGCATACTCCTATATGGTGAGATAGTGTCATCTATTCCAAAAATTCTGACCTTGACAGCCTCACCACCCGTCTCCAAAGAAACTTGAAGTTACTAGAAAGATGGTTCTCCAATAAAAAACTGGTCTTCAATTGAAAAACAAAGACCATACTCTTCTCTAGCCTCCCACAGAAGAGGAAAGTTTCACCCTTTGTCACTCAAAATGAACAGGGTCAAACCTTGAACAGGTGAAGACCTTCAAGTGCCTTGGAGTAAGTCTGGATGATACCTTATCTTTTGCCCCCCGCCATATTGACAGTCTAGTCGCCATAGTTAACAGAAGACGGGGTGCCCTGTACCATAACCAGAACAATCTCACTGCAGATGCTTGACACCATACCTACTCGATCCCCCCCCTTCGCCACTTCAACACTCTCTCTTGTGCTTCCTGGGTTCTTCCTCCACATGTCCCTGTACCTCGTAATACACCTGACCTACTGTATATTGAGGGCTCTCAGCACCCACTGCACTTACCCTCCAAAATTGGTGGTGGACACCAGCTCACTTTTTCCTCCTTACCTCCCACCTCCCAAATTGGCTTCTCCCATTTCTTTCTATCTGGCCCCTTCACCCCACTGTTACCCCTCATCTGTCTTCTCTGTTCTTGCCCTCTCCCTTCCCTCCCGCACTTACTTCCATTGCACGATTGTTCCAGTTATGTTTCCAGTGCGCACTCCTAAACCCACCTAATATATGTCCCACACCCGTCCTTATTGCCTAATGAACTCTAACAATGTCTTGCTTCCTTATTCCTTCCAGGCTATGTCTGTTGTTTTCCTGTTTTGTAAATTTGTGACCTGTAATTTCAGCTGCCTATACAACCCATGTTAAGCCTTTTGCATTATCTGTATGTAACCTGACTTCATCACTGTTTGTATGTATGCCTCTACCCTTGTAACCTCCTCCGGTCGCACCTGAAAATAGGCACATGGCTGTCTAGTGTGCCCCACCCGTTAACAAAAATAAATAAATAAATAAATACTGAAGCTAGCACCATTCTATCACTTACTGATTATGGCCTCCTGTCTTATTGTAACTAGCTGCATTCTACCACTTATAGATTTTGGCCTCCTTGCTCACGCAGCTGCTCTGACAGAGTGCTTAACAAAGTAAAGCTGGTCTGTAATAAGGCGTTCATGTTCACTTGGTGCAGATAACAGCACTCGTAGTTGTACCTCTTGCACACTCACTAACTGGTTACCTTTGCCCTGCAGAATAAAGCTCTAGAACTGTGTGCAGCCAAAAGGTACTCCTGATCCTAACACTGCCCACTTTAATGAAATGCTTCCATGCCATCTCTAACCAATGCAACACCAGGAATGCCCTAAGCCTCCTTTCCTGTGTACTCACATTGGACAAGAGATCATTTGCTGTCAGCACTGCCAAGTGGCTAAACAAACTGCCTGATACTCTGCTGAATCTCCCAAAGATGAACCAGTTTAAGAGATATTTGTGGTCTGCCCTTGCATTCCAATGCAATTGTAACATTGTTTTTACTTTATTTATTGATTTTGCATGAAACCATACACATCAACATTACATAAGTAATAAGACACAATGGGTGTACATTACGTGTGATAACCACACTCCTACAGGGATAGTTAGGCATGAGACTGAAGGCTGAGTGTGCAGCTCTCTAGGAGTGCAGTTATCACACCATAATGCACTCCACGGAGTGTCATATGCACATATAAAATGTCCTTCTATTTTTTTAAATATGGTTTATTAACAGAATTAATTTTTTTTATATGTAGAGGTTAAAATAATTACATGTTTATAAGCTAAAGTAGTCCTTCCGCCTACTGGGACTACACTGAATTTACTGATTTGCTTGAGGTCCTTTGACCTAATATGGATTCCATAGTTGTAGTTTATTTTTGTTACATTATTGTGTTGTACTAATCAAGACCATCATTGTCCAAATGTATAGTAAATAAAAAATGAACTTCTTGATGAGTGTTAGTTTGTTCTCTCACTCCATATTATTATTTTTTTAATACTGGGTGTCCAGTGTGAAAAGTGTAGCTTCAGTGCATTTCATCAGCGATAACTCCCTGTTTCGATAAAAGCGAGCGGGTCCTCCCTCGCACTGGCCTGAGCAGTCATGGTAGCAGGACGTGTTTGTCTGTAGAGAGCCACCTGTACTATTTGACATCCTGCAACTCGCTATTGTGAAAATACAACTGTATATTAGCATTGGGATGAGGGGTGGAACTTGACTGAACAGCGATGGAGGGAGTTATCAAGACAGGTGTCACACAGCACAAAATAGAAGCTGACCAAATTTTTTTTTTTGCTTTGAATTCCAGTCTTAACAGCTTCTGTAGAAGGATAAAAGACCTGCTGCCGTGACCGGCCAGGCTAGTGCGAGGGAGGATCCGTTGTGTTTACTGAAACAGTTACCTCTGCATAGCACAGGATGTTGGATGGTACAGATGGCTCTCCTCAGAGAAAGATGATGTTACAGGTATGCCAGGGCCACTTTTTGTTTTGGGGGAGGGCTGTTTAGTTCACAGTCTGCGCTGCTGATATTGCCCCACACATTGAATTCCAGAAATGGCTGCTGGAAGAAAATAAACCACTTTAATCACTTTTTACGATGTTTCTGTAAGGGGCAGCTGTTTCACTCACTTAATCTATTGTGCCCACATTTGTAAAATGTTACTGGGCAGAAACAAAACGGCTACTTCAATAAAATGCAACATTTTAATCAGACTGCCTAAAACAGGAATCACTACGCCAGATTCTATGGTCCAGCAGTTTTATTGGGACTATTTATTTATAGTGCAGCATTGTCCTATATTGCCCTATAAATAACCAATCAAATTCCTCCATTGTTCTCTGCCATTTTATAAAGTGGAAGATACATATAGTACAGAGATGTAAGGCCATATCAAAACAAAGAAAATGAGAGTCTCTTCCTGGCATAACACCATTGGGGGATATGCCTATAGATGAGAAGAATGAATAATTTATTACTAAATGCTTATGAACACATAGAACCCTAAGTGCCTAGCGTGTTAAGAAATAGGTAAGGATACCCCTTCAACCAATAAGGCTCTAGCAGCCAAATAAGCACTATAAATTTGAGCAGAAACAGCAGTATTTCTGCTAACTTGTGCTCTGAAATGGACCTATTCCATAGATCACAAATGTGGTAAAATAAACGGCTTCCTCATCTTATTTGTTATATGCAATGGATACATAGACCCACAAATTGGAATGATTAGGTCAATCTATCTGATAATCACAAGATAGTTATGCACATTTAAACAAAGAAAGCAACATGCAAATACAGAGTTTCCCCCTGTTTTAAAGCTTAAAAAACATTGTAGGTGTACAGATAGTTTGTTAGTGTTAATTTTGTAAGAGATTATAACAAGTACCTACTTATACTTTTCCATTAATTGTACTCCATCGCCCAGATATTCAGAAATGTGCCAAAGGTTGGCGCAAGTCTGGCGCAGTGCAAATCTGATGCGTCATGGTGCAACAGGAGCCATATTCAGAGGTTGCACAGGCTGAGCTGCACCAGCGCAACCTGGCTGAATATGGCACAGTTGCACCATGGCACAGAAAGAGATGCCCCAGCGCATCTGTGGGAGCAGAGCAACAAAGCAACAGAGGGGGGCATGGCACAGAGAACAGACCCAGGGACAGAGCCTGAAAGCACAGTGACAGGCCATAGGAGGCCTCCACCAGCAGGGCACAGCAGGGTGCACACAGGCACCCAGACACCCCACCCTAGAAGACAACAGTTGCACAGATAGCAGGCAACAGGAGGTGCCAATAGCCAATGGAGGGCCACCAAGGGAGCCCCCCTGACTATAGCAGGCCACACCCAGGGCCATGCAACCAAGCACACACACACTCGCCACACAGGCACACAGGAAGCCTACACAGTAGGCACTGAATGTGCCAGGAGGCAGGTAGCATGGCAAACCACATGGAACAGGCCACACAATGCCAAGCAGGGGCCCCAACACAGTGTGATGCCAGTACCCAACCAATGACCATGGTTGTGTGCCACCACCACACACACACACGCCACACACCCCTGATAGACACCCCATGGGCACCACAAGACACAGCCACTAACCGAGGGGAAGTACACCACCACAGAGGTCACACCACAGCACACAGCAGTGAACTACAGAAGCACAACATGCACCCTGACACATGCACACCACACGGACAGACACTGGGCCACTGCAGCATGACTCCTCATGCTACCTGCAAAGCAGATACTGACACAGGTAGGTATGTCAAACAATATAAATTTACGAAGAAAACTAAGTACAATAACAAGGGGTGGGAAAGGGGTAAAACGAGGAAGGTGACAGGGAACAGGGACTGTACAGTGGGAAGGGGACTATAGGGGAGGTACTGCAGGGGAAACAGGGTAAAGCTGGGGCCAACTATCGGCGACCATGCCCTGCTGCCTCTTGGCGATGCACCGCTTCTGCTCCACCAGCAGCATGCGCCGAACTTGTAGAACTGCCTCCATGGTGGTCAAGGTGATCAGAATCAACAACCAAAGCAGTCTGCCATACAACGGCCTCCCAGGTCTCCACTGGACACCTATAACAAGGGACAGGGCAGGTGATCATTGCAATGTCCCAAGGAACCATGCCCACCCACAGTGCGCAATGGGCCAATGCCTGCCAGTAACTCGGCGCACCGCAACACTGCACAGAGGTGGTCCCCACCACACAATGGCCACCCAGCTGTGCAAGGACAGTCACATGGCACAGTGCACCGGCAGCACCACAGCAACAACAGCAGCAGCCAGGCACACACACACCCCATCAACAGCTGGTACATGTGTCCCATGGATGCGCCACAGTGGCATGCACCACACACAGTGCAACACACACAGCTGCTACGGCACATGCCATAGGTGGCATTGACCACACCACTCCCCCACCACCCCCCATGTAAAGTGCGAAGGACCATGACAGTGCCTACCTGCCCTTTGTAGCCCCGCCGGTGCTGGTCTCACTCTTCCGTGGCCTGCTGCTGCCTGGTGTGCTGCTGCTGCCTATGCCTGGCATCGATCCTCAGGCCCTGGGAATGTAAAGAAGACAGGTACACATCAGGAATCAACCACAGTAGCTGCCCACCACCCCATCCCTTTGCACAGGGTGAGCCCCTGCCCGACACATCCCATATGGCTGCATCACAACACAAGTGGTGGCTAGCAATGCTACTCCCCAATGTGCATGTTTACAGTGTATCCCTCTGCAGGGCATGCCAGGCAGCCTAGCCAACACCACGGTACAGCACCAGGGCACACATGCAATATGGGCAGACTTACCTGGCTGTGACACAAGCCCTTCACCTGAGGCATGCTTGAAGCCTCCTCAGGTGCTCTGGGTACTGCCACTTTAGGTCCCCTTACCGGTTGCAGCATTGCTTCCCCATCTGGCCACCTCGGTTCTCTGCTGCAGCATGACAGCAATCCCCTGCCATACTGTGACCCTTGCCTGCTGCAGGGGCAACTGGCCAGATAGTTGGGGGACATGGGGATGGACACAGGCCACCAGGTTAACAAGCTCCACCTGTGACCAGTTCACTGCACAGTGGACACATCCCTGTGCTATTTCACCAACTGCAAATTCGATATCTAAAATGGCAGCAGGAGGTGCATGTGTCCATGGCATGTGTCGGATGCGCGATGCAAGGGGACATGCACGCTGCTGAAGATGCATGGAGTGGGTATGGCTATGCAGAGTCACTGAGTCAGGGGACTGACCCAGGGGTCAGAGATCTCCCTAGGGGTCAGAGGTCACCCGCCATTGCACAGTACGCACGTGCATGATAAGGCATGGTACACCATGCACGTAGCAGGTCTGGTGCATCATGCACTATGCCACTGCATCACACTGTCAGTGCATGGTGCACAATTGATACCATGATACCGTTAGGTGCATGCACACTGCAGGCCTGTGCACCACGCATGTGTGCACATCGCGTCGCAAGTTGCTCTGACATATCTCCATTGCGCATGGTGCAAAATTGCAATATTCAGAAACTACATGCAAATGAGCTCATCAGCCAATGCATGGTGCACTGGGTGCCTCAGCATGTCATTACTGTTGTGCCAGACCTCATTTGCATGCATTGTGCCTTATAAGCACCATGGAACAGCACAGGCCATGGACCGGTATTGCATCCCATCGAGGTAAGTTGCACATGCTGCTGCAGCTCTCTGGGAGCAGACAGCACAGCAGGGTGGGAAGGACCAGGGAGATGCTGCCACTGACACACTGTGCTGTCCATGTCCACAGGAAGTGACATGTGAGAACATGAGGAGGGTGAGGAGCATGGGCCTGCTTGGAAGCGCAGGTCCAATTTCACTAAAGCAGAGACAGAGGCCTTGTTCAATGCATACCTGAACAGGGAGCTCATGCCGAGTGGTGCCACAGGCCATGGCTGGGGCCTGGGAGGAGGTGGCAGCATACGTCAACCAGCATGGCCGCCACCAGCGGTCAATGCAGGAGTGCCAGAAGAAGGTGGACACAGACAAGAGGCGCATTAAAGAGAAGGCGGCAGCCATCTGTGCTTCCTGGAATGCCACCAGTAGGGAGAGCCTGTGTATGCAACAACACTCACGGTGCAGGAGGAGTTGGTGGCAGCCACCATGCACCGCAGTATGGTGGAGGGTGTGCCTGGAGGTGGATTTCAGATGGGTGGCAGCCTATCACTGCATGATAAGTATGTCAGCCTCACACAGCTGGTGGCACAGCCGGTGCATACATGGGCATTCTGGCATGCATGCAGCTGGCATGCATGTCATGTGAATGTGTGTGCACCCACATGCATGCCATGCTGCAGGACACATGCAGTGGCACTGTGGGGGGGCACATGTGGGCATTGCATCACTTACCTGTTTCCTCTTGCATCCGCTAGCATGCCCATGTGGATGATGGGGCACCTGCAGCAGCTGTGGGCACTGGTACAGCCATGGAGGACCAGCCATCCACCTCCACTGGGATCTGAGGCCTGACTGGCTGCAGCCCAGCACCATGGTGCAGGCAGAGGTTCTAGACCTGTGGTTGGATGAGGCCCTGGATGTGATCCTCCAGGATGCCTGCCTTGGTGTCCTGTGTGTGGAGACACAGATCAGGGCAGGGTCTGACTCCGATGAGGACTACAGTCAGCTCCTGGACAGCATGGGCAACAGTGTGGCTGTGTCGCCCCTGCTGGCAGCTATCACAGGCACCATGCTCAGTGCTCTGCCAGTGGTAGAACAGCTGTCTGCCACCACTGTGGAGGCAGAGGTGCATTGCCATGGCTGTGCTCTGTGGTGGTGGTGGTGGTGCAGCTGCGCATGTGCTGGGTGGTGTTAACGGCCAGACGGGTCACAGCAGCAGGCTGCAGGTGCCACTGGGCAGCTGGATGCAGGGTCTGCTGCTGATGCACCTGCAATGGCCATTGCCCCTGAAGACCCCACTGTGCAGTGTCCACCAGAGAGGGGGGCTGTGCGGCATGGCCAGTCACCACATGAGGATCGGTGTCCCACCTGGGAGCCCCAGGACGCCAACCTGCTGGCTGAGCACACCCGTTTGCTGTGAGCATCCATTCAGCAACAGGTGCTGCTTGCCACTGGGGTGCAAGCACTGTGGGAGGAGGTGCAACAGTTAGCCAAGCAGCAGGAGAGGGGCATTGCGCAGATCCTGGTGGGGATGCAGCACATGCAGGAGGCCACGACTGCATCCCTGGATCGCATTGCCACTGCGATCACAGATGGTTTTGCGCTGCTGGGCTGCCACAGGGCATGGCTGAGCACAGATGACCCCTGCAGCACGTGTCCACCCTGTAAACTTGGCATTGGGCGAGCCCACACCGGCCGATGCTAGGCTCTGATGTAGGCATCCCAGGCATGCCCAGGGCTGGCCTGTTTGGGCACCTTCACACCCCTGCAGGGACACGGTCACGGTCTGGTGGTTCAAGCCCGAGAGCTGTTGCTCACCCCTCCATGGCTGATGCACAACCTGTGGCTGCCAATCAGCCCAGGTGCAACTGCCCCCATGGCTGTGGTGGCCATGGTTCCATGCAGCGGACATGATGTGTGGGCCACCCTGCCTGCAGTCTCAGCTGCTGCCCTGTGCGTACATAGGCAGTGTGTGTGTGTGCCTATCACTGGTGTGGCACCTCTGTGTCGTGCCACACAGTGCTTGTGTGCGTGCTTGCCTGGCCACTGGACCATGTGGCGTGGGTGTGAAAATGGCAGTCTAGAACCGGTTGTGACTGTGCACCGGTGCAATGAATCTGATCCATGCCACATACCAATGCCTGGGTGTGTGCGTGTGTGTGTGTGTGTGTGTTGTTGTTGTGTGGTTCTGTGGTTGTCCCTGACTCCCTACCCCTACATCATGCCTCTTGTGTGCATGCCCATTGCCATGCATGCCCCTGCATATGTGCTGTACCTTTGTGCGTGGCCATGCATGTGTATCACACTACCTACCAATGTGCACCATAGTGCTCCTGTGCAGTGGTGTCTCGTGTCGCCATGCCTACTGTAACAGCCGGGATCCTCCACCCAGGGGTGGCTGCATCACCCACCAGGCCCATTGCCTCCATCACCCCACTGCTGTCTCCCTCATCAGCCTCAACAGCTATCCCATGGTCAATGGCATGTTGTGCAGTATGCAGCAGGCCAGGATTAGGCCACAGGCTTTGAGGGTCTGCACTGTGAGGGCACCGCCTGACCTGTCTAGGCAATGGAAACATGCTTTCAGCATGCCAAAGACACGCTCGATGATGTTGCATGAGCTGGCATGTGCCTCATTGTAGTGTTCCTCTGCTAGGAACGATGGGCACCAGTAGGCTGGTGAGCAGCCAGGGCCTCAGTGGATAAGGCTGTCCCTGTGTGGATAATGACATGGTTAGCCTCTCTGCTATTCTGTGCTGTGCACTTACCTGTCCCTGGAGCACATGCCAACATGCACACCTTTACGTCCCCCATCCCAAGGTCTGCTCTGCCCATCACCTCTTGCCAATGCCATACTCACCTGGATGTCCCCACGCTCAAACCTGTATCACAGCGCAGAGCTGTGCCAGATGAACGATCATCTGCACTCCCGGGTGTTGTGCAGGCATTGGTGATGCACCCGTGGCATTGTACACCACCTGGCAGTTGACACTCGAGCACCCTTCCTGTTTATGTATGCCACACCCCGGGCCAGGTGGCATACAGATAGCCATGTGGGTGCAGTCAATGGCCCCAATCATGCCAGGCATATGTGCAACCCTGTGGACGGCTGCACGGTTGCTGTACGCTCCACCTGTGTGCTGGGAAAACAGATGAATTCCAAAGCACGGGCAGTAGAGCATTGAGGAACTGTGTGAGGAGGTGGGACGTGGCTGACTGGGTTATGCCTGTGGTGTCCCCGTTGGTCTCTGGAAGGTGTCTGTGGCAAGTAGGCACATGACGGCTGTCACCTTCGTCTCCATGGACATGGCGTGTCTCCATCTGGTGGGTGCCTGCATCTCCTCACTGCACATCTCACAGAGCTGCCTCAGAATAGCCCTGTTCAGGCAGTACCAGCTCACAATCTCCGTGTCACTGTAATTCTTGATGGTGATGCGGACACGGTACCACCTGTGTTGGGCATACTGCCGGTGGGCCCTTCCTCAGCCACGTCGCTGTTCCTCCTGACCCCTCACACCCCTCATTACGGCCTCCATCATGAAGGGCACACTGTCATGACCCTTGCTGTCCAATATCCCCCTGGGCAGTTGGCTGCCGCTGGCTGTGTGCCACCCTGGTGCACTGCCTGGCAGTGTGTCTGTCTGTCTCTCACTCTCTCTCTCTCTGTCCCTCTCTCCAATGCCATGTGCACTTACAAGCTGTAACACAACAGATATTGTCTTCTTAAACTGCAAGTTTTTAGTCCTTATGCAAAGGTAAACTGAACAAATATTTATGGAACTACTGATATTGTTGAACTCTGGGCTCCCCTATAATCTGTACTCACTGCCTATAGACCAAAATTCAGTCCTCGGGTCCCGAACTGCCCATCCCTTCATATTCACCCTGTTGTACTTTGGCCATCCTTTTCTCCACGTATTTAGCCACCTCCTTATGATCAGAAAAAACATATGCTTGGTCTCCTACAAATCAGATCAATCCTTTGTAGTGTGGTGCTACACACCAAGTCTGGGAACAGGAGACTGCTACATCTTCATATTTGGCACCATGTTTCTGCGGGCTGCTTGAAGTAGTATTTCTTTCACACTGACCCCTGCACATACTTAGAGTGTTCTAGGACCTCTGCTCAAGCAACCCCTAACCCACTTAATCCCTCTTACTCCAGACTTTCACCCCTCCCCACCCCCACCTCCTCCTTTGCTCTTATAAGGTTTTCCTAGTTACTTCCCCATTCATCCCGTTCTCCTTGCAACATCTCAAACTCCTGTACCTCCCCCATACTCCCATCTATCCCCTCCTTCCATCTCCCTACCTAATTACTTTGTCTCCCTTGCTTTTCAAACATTTAACTTGGAAGAGCTTACTGTATTGCATACTTGTACCTCCATTTGACTTTGGTACCTATTTGTACTGTATTTAGATAAGTCCTTATTGTTATACTCTATAACTTGTTGTAATTAAGGAATTGTGTCTATTGCTTAGTTGTTTGATTTTCCGCTTGTGCTCTCCTCTTGACGCGGAACCTTTGTAAACTGTAAACCTGTAGTAAATTTTAAACCTTTGTAAATTGACGTTGATCTTTGTAAATGAGCTGTTAGCTCAAAGGCATTAAATCCTAGTATTCAATTAAAACAATGATCAGTAGCTTAGTGGGAAGGAGTAGTTGGTGGTATAGCTTCAGTTCCCTAAGATCTTTGCAAATCAGGTCAAACTGCTTCCTTCATATTCAGTGCTATACACCAGTCTGAGAACAGAGAGATGGCCACATATTTGTATTTGGCCCCATGTTGCTGCTGGGCTGCTTGAAGAAGTATTTCTTCACACTGACTCCTGCACATACCAGTAAGAGTGTTCTAGGACCCTCTGCTTGAGCAACCATTCACCAAGAGGTGATTCTGTATACTTTCAAAGTGTAGAGGGATAGCAGATGAATCTAACTTAAGAACACTGCCCAGCCAAGCCTCTACAAAACCTTTGGAGTCATCTCCTACTCCATGCCTTCGAGAAGATGCACTATTCTAACATTGTTGTCCTGAGTAAGGTTCTCATGGCCTTGAGTCTCTGCTGCAGAGCTTGGTTTTCTTGAAACAACTTGACAGAGACTTCACAGGCTTTCTTGGCTGTGGATTGGGCCATATCTGCTTTTTCTTGGACAGTGTCCATTCACTGTTCCAGTTGGATGACTTTACCCATTACACCATCTAGTTTTTTGTCAATTTCTTGAACCAATTTACGGAGTTGCATTAGGATATGGTTCACAGTTGCCAATGTGATTTCCCCTTCAGCCTGCTGTTATTAAGATGGTGGATCCGCAGTCTGTTTGCCTATTCTTGACTAGATTTATTGACTAGTTAGATTTTGGTTTGAAAAAGTCAGATTGTGGACCAGAACTTTTGGTTGACCCATTTCTTGAAGTTGGCCACTGTACTGATGTCCAAAATATTCATTCTGGAGTACAAAACACCTTATAACATGGAGCAATAATGTAGTGTAAATAGCCCATGTCAGGAGCTGAATTAACATGCGCCTGTTTGTTTTGGTGTCCAAGCCACACACCCCAATTTTAACTGTTAAACTGCTTTATTTGGTTTCTCTGCAGATATCCTGCAACTTTATATAACGATCTCTATGGATTTTTTTTCAAAACTGTGTATAATTGATCTGTTTTAAAGGGAAAGTCCCTCAGCCTATTTTATGTATACATGTGTAGTCCATAGGCATGAACAATGATCCCATCTTTTGATTTCCTACTTTCATCCTAATTGAAGTATAAACAAGGTTGCTTCACTCTCTTCTGCCCTGGTGTGAAACCCTGCTTGACTTCACTGCAAAGGGCATGACCTGACTCATGTAAGGCATCCTGAATTTTATGATGTTTTAGAGCTAGTGTACCCAACAAAGATAGGAAATCATATGCCCTACCTTTGATGACTTCAGCACACAGTGCGCTCTTGATCTCTACCTCTGTACTCTGGTTCAGCTCCAAACCTCTCACTTCCAGATCAGGACCTCCAATCAATCTGCAGCTTTCAGTTCCCCTTGGGCCCATGAGCCCCACGATCACAGTGCAAACTGATGGTCACCTTCTGAAATTACAACTTATGGAACAAAATAAATAAAAGGGGCCTTTCATTTCATTTACCCCATTTTAACTTAAATAAAGAAGAATCACTGAATTTCTTCCCAAACAGCTCTTTATTTCCTTCGTCTGCACTGCAAATGATTTCAGCGGTACAGGGGTTCATCTTACTCCAAGAAAAAATAAAGCAACTCCATGGGGCTATTAAAACTTTATACAGGCTCCCCCATGCTGGAACTATCGAGCAGACAAGATGGAATGCAGGTAGTACAAGCAGGCTGTTTTCATTCCTAGGAGCTCGACTGTTTTACCCAAGTGGATACTTTATACCTGGAGAATCGTCAGACTTCTGCCTCACTGACACTGGTAAGCCAAACTTTTTTTTTTTTTATTTGATTACCCTTTCCTAATCTTCCTTACTGGCACTGGTTGACTGCTCTGTCTCTGGCATGGAGAAGTGAGCTGCTTCACCCACTTGGCACCTGGATCTTGACCCAAATCTCAAGGAATTCCAGGAATTTTCCTTTCAACCCAGGCCCTGTAAACCTTATCTTCTCCTTTTTACTTCGAGTCTGAACCCACTGGTGTACCATATACTACACCGATTCTATTACTTCTGTCATCCTCAGTTTCCCACTTCCACTGGCTCTCAGGCCTCTAGCAGAGCCTAGCCCCAATGCCCAAGCTGCACCTCTGGGAAGCCCTGCCACGAGAGGGACATGGACACACCACCACCCAAGCCCTCCAAACAGCTCACATACCTATTCTGCACCCATGGCATCTTCCTCTTCTAAGATTCCCCCAGAGGACCATCCTGAGATGGCCCCAGCCTCTTCTCTGCATCCCTGCTTTACATTCTGGGCTTGAACTAAGCTCCAACCAGAAGCTGCCTTCCAAGGCCTGTTCTAAAGACCTGTGACCCACCAGGCCCTGGAATGTTGGCACCACAGGACCTGCCCTCCATGCAGGCCCTGTTTTATGGGTGAAGGACACTCTGTTCCCTCAATACCTGGGCTGCCTCCATGCCTGGACTGCCCTGCCACTCTGGGTTCAAGAGCGGACCTCTGCACAGGCCTGTCTCCTGTGGGAACCCTGCCACAGTCTCCACAGCCCTGACAACCTGAGCCACTCCTACATAGGAATGGGGCTCCAGCATATCTGCTACTCTCATACCACCTAGGTCTCCCCCATCCCAATGACACAGATACACTAGATGACCATCCTCCCTGTGGAGCCCTTCCTATCTCCTCAATGCCACATGTGGTAGAAGCCATCCTTACTACTGACTTTTGGGGGTCCCGTGGGACCAACCCGGACCATTAAGTTCCCTCCTTGCCTGTCTCTCCTGCTGTTCCCAGCCGCCTCCAGCCTCAGGCCTACTTCCGGCTGGAAGAACCCAGAACTTACTGTTTCCTTGCCTTATATACCCTTCCTAAACTGCCCTCTACTGCTGTCTTTTGGCATCCAAGACGGATTAACCCCCAGAGCACTAATCAAATCCTAAACTTGCGGGGGTAGGAGCTGGAATAGGACCCCTATTAGGGACTCCCTAGTGGGAGCATAAGCATCTCTGAAGAGTGGTGGCTTACATTCTTTACCCACCCAAGAAATCTTTCCTTCCTGGGAATGATGGCAAGGGTCCTGTGATGGTCTTTTCCCACTGAACTGGATGTGCACTCCCCATCCTCTGAGAACAAACACACCCTATCCGGCCACAAACACTACCCAAACCTGCCTCACTAAACCCAAGTTTGCCCTAATAACTAAAACTTACCTGTGCCAGGAGATCACTAAAAAAATTTTGAATGGCCCAAACTATCACTCTGTCATTAGTCAATCATAATCATTGATTTCTTAATGATTTAACTTTATCATCAACATTGCAACAACAGTAATGATGTAGTTCTGAAATTTTAACAAACCCCCAATATACAGTACCTCCCACCAAATAGAAACAGGTTACTCTGTGTACAATCCCCTGACACACTCTCTCACACATTCACTCTCTATCATGTTCTTACACCTCTTTCAAGTAGCATACACACCATTAATTATCCATGATCTTGAGAAAACATTTTCCGATAATAATAAACATAATTTCAAGTCCCACTTTTCTTTTCAATGAGTACTAATGCCCGTAGTCTGGGTAACAAGCTTCCTGAATTAGTGGCCTTGATGGAGGAGGAACATCTGGATATCGTGGCAGTCACAGAAACATGGTACACACAAAACCATGACTGGGACATAAACATACCAGGATACACTGTCTACAGGAGGGACAGGGAGGGTAAAAGAGGAGGAGGTAGTTCTTTACATAAGGGAAGGAATAAAGCAACAGAAAAAGGGTAAACAGAGAGAAGAAGAAGCACTGTGGGTAAATTTGGAGACAGGCAATGGCACCACAATACAGCACAGGGTTGTGCTCAGAACCCCCTTCTCAGGGGGAGGAAATGGACAGGAAATGATAGAAAGTATATTTAGAATGGCAGAAAAGGGAGATATTGCTGATGGGTGATCTGAATATGCCAGATGTTAACTGGGTGCAGTTGCAGCTGCCACTTGAGTGCAGTTATTCTAGATGCCCTACAGGGGCATGCCTTAGACAACTAGTACTGGAGCCCACTCGAGGAGGAACAATATTAGACTTGATTCTCTCAAATGGAGATGGAGAGAGGATTACAGATGTAGAAGTGGGTAGCCATCTGGGAACTAGCGACCATCGAACAGTATGGTTCACAATAAACACAGCCAATAGAGTCAAGCCATACAAAGACAAAGTACTGGACTTTAGGAGGACTGACTTTGCTAAAATGGTGAGTGCCTAAGGAATGCACTAGCATAAAAATGGGCAGGAAGGAGGGGTGGAAGAACAATGGGGAATAATAAAACTGCCATGACAGAGGTAACGAGCCTTGTGTGAAGCAAATAAACAAACAAGACCATGTAAGAAACCACTATGGTTCTCAAAGAAAGTGGCAGTGAAGGTTCAAGAGAAAAGAAAGCATCTAGAAGTACAAGGAATCGCAGAAGGAGCAGGACAGAAAACTGTATCAGTTAAAGCAAAGGAGGCTGAAGGCAGTCAGAACAGCAAAGGCCCAAACCGAGAAAAAGATAGCCAACTCAGTTAAAGAGGGATAAAACCTTTTATAGGTACATCAGGAGTGAAGGAAGACCAAGGGAGGGATAGTGAGGCTTAATAAAGGGAGGGAGGGTGGACAGAGGAGATTGTGAAAGGCAGAGATACTAAACAAATATTTTGCTCAGTATTTACAAAGGAAGAGGGAGGTACATAAAACAAACAGTAGTAACCACTGGATACAGAAGTTGATACCAGCCCATTTACAGAAGAAAGGGTTCTAAAGAAGAACTCAAAACTGAAGGTGGACAAAGCAATGGGGCCTGATGGGATTCATCCCAGAATTCTAAAAGAACTAAAGGGTAGAACTAGTGACATCACTGACTACCCTTTTAACAAATCATGGGAGGATGGGGTGGTACCAGGACTGGAGGAGGGCAGATGTGATTCCCTTCACAAAAGTGGGAGTAAGGCAGAAGCAGGAAACTATAGACCTGTTAGTTTAACTTCAGTGATAGGGAAAATGATGGAATTATTCTAAAGGAAAGAATTGTCAGTATCTAGAGGCCAGAGGGCATAGGACCCTAGGCAGCATGGATTCACAAGCGGAAGGTCATGCCAGACAGATCTGATAGATTTCTTTGACTGGGTGACCAAAGCAGTAGATCAGGAGGGGCTGTGGACATGGCCCTACCTAGACTTAGCAAGGCATTTGACACAGTTCCACAAAGATTAATATACAAGTTAGCCAGCCTGGGAGTGGGTCCCAAGATGACAGCCTGGGTAAAGAATGGCTTGAGAATAGGACACAGAGTGTAATAGTAAATGGAGTCCACTCAGAGAAAGGAGGGTTACTAGTGGGGTACCTCAGGGTTCAGTATTAGGACCGGTCCTCTCAATGTTTTTATAAGCGACATTGCAGAAGGACTGAAGGAGTATGTCTCTTTGCAGATGACACTGAGATCTGCAACAGAGCTGATGCACAGGGTGGGGTGGAAACGATGAGAAGGGACTTGGCAAGGTTAGAGGAATGGTCAAATGTATGGCAGCTTAGATTCAATGCTAAGAAGTGCAGGTAATGCACCTGGGAAACAAAAACCAGGGAAGAGTACATAATGGGGGTGAGATACTAACAACAACAAAATGGAGAGGGACCTGGGGTAGTCATATCAGATGACCAAAAGATGGGCAAGCAATGTGAGAGGGCAGCAAGGAGGGCTGTGGCGATACTGGGATGCATACGGAGAGGCATCACCAGTAGAAAACAGGAAGTTATTATCCCTCTGTACAGACAGCTGGTGAGACCCCATCTGGACTACTGTGTGCAGTTCTGGAGCCCCAATCTCCGCAAAGACATAGACAAGATGGAAGCTGTCCAGAGGAGGGCAACTAAAATGGTGCAGGGTCTGCACCGAAAGACATATGAAGTGAGACTTAAGGAGCTTAATATGTATAGCCTCGAGGAAAGGAGGGAGAGGGGACATGATAGAAACTTTCAAGTACCTCAAAGGGAATCAACAAAGTCCAAGAGGGTAGCATCTTTCAAAAAAGAGGTGTGCAAGAACAAGAGGCACAATTTGAAGATGGGGGCAGCTCAGAGGTAATTTAAGAAGTATTTTTCACAGAGAGGTTGTGGATGCATGGAGCGACCTTCCGGAGGAGGTTGTGGAGTCAAAATCAGTGGTGGAATTCAAGCATGCATGGTATAGTCATAAGGCAGTTCTGGGGGTGGGGGTAGGAAGAAGTAGGCTGCTGGTTAACTAGGATCTGCAGCTTATCCAGTATGTAGGGAAATGGGCAGACTCGGTGGCAAGCGTCCTTATCTGCTGTCAAATTCTATGTTTCTATGTTATGTTTCCAAATTGGGTGCATTGTTTAAATTGAAAGGTTGTTTAACTGGATAAGCTCGGACAATAATTTCAAAAGGTATAATTTTGCCAACTCTAAACTACAGTTCCTTCTTATTCACACAGCTGTCAGATACTGATTTAGATTTCATAACTAAGACATTCAGTGCTAGTTGGTGTTTTGCTTTATCTGGGCCTTACGGCACTCATTGTGTTTTGTATAATGAAACAAGCCTCATGCCTTTAAGCTTAACTTTAAATCCTGGCTCCTCATTAGGGAGAGCTGCGCCTGTCCCCCCAGGTAACAGCCACTCTTCAACTCTCCCTTGGACCGGATGACTATTTTCTTTCACCTTCCTGTGTTGCTATAGCCTGTTCAAGACATCTTCAGTGTCTGGAAGGTGAGGGGGGAGACTAGGTTAACTCTTCACTGTGCCTTAAGTGCAACTAATTTTTCACTACCACTGTACTGAATTTGAAAAACTGTACTGTCTCCCTTACTGGGCTGTATTTAATTGAACTGTTTGTTTACCATTGACTGCTTGTCATGCCTGTACTCTGTATACTGTGAAATTGTGTCTTAACCTAGTGATGTTGTTATACTTTTGTTATATGCTACTGTTACTTGCTTGTGTCTACTAGGCTTGGGTCACGCCTGTATCAGACCAGTTCTCCCTACCTGGTCAACAAAGTCATAAATATATAAACTGGGTGGTTACCACCACAGCTAAGTTTAGACAAAATAATAAGAACAAAACACTCATCTCCTTTTATTTAGTCATTTAGAGCTTAGAAAAGAAAGTAGTCTTAAGATCTTCATCCAGTTCACGGTTATCAATCCCAAAGATATCAACAACCATGGGGGAACATGCGTATTCTTTGCAGGCAGCTAAACTTCAGAATACTCTGCCTTTATCTTGCCTAAATGCAAGTAGCCTTTCTGTTGTTCAAACAAAAAGAGATGTATGGGGTAATGGATACCTAAGATGATCAGCAATGAAACATAGAATTTGTTGCCAAAAAAAGTACTGGTAGGTCCATCTAGTCTGCCCTACGTTTTCCCCTACCTATTAATACACCCTGGACCCTGTTTGGTCACCAGTGTCCCTCCCTCTACTTATTATTTCCTTGTATGTATCCCTTGCATGCTTCAAGCTCCCCACTATCTTCATCCCCACCACTTCTTTCAGTAGGCTATTCCAGGCATCCACCACCCTTTCTGGGAAGAAGTATTTCCTCACTTACCTTTTAAACTCCCCCCTCAGTCTTCATTGCATACCCACCATGTTCTGGTGCTTCTCCTACTCCTCTGAAAAAGACTCCCCTCCTGCACCTTGTTCACCCCTGTGAGGTACTTATAGGTCTCAATCATGTCCCTTTCTTACTCTCCTCTTCTCCAAGGAGAACATGCTGAGCTCCAGCAGTCTCTCCTCATATGGTTTCTTGTGCAACTCCTGCATCAGTTTGTTAGCGATCCTCTGGACTGCTTCTACCCTGTCAATGCCCTTGTGAGGTGTGGCATTCAGAACGGGACACAATAATCCAGGTGAGGCCTCACTAGTGAGTGATACAGTGGCCACACCACCTTCCTTCTCCTGCTAGAAATCCCCCTTCCTATGCACAACAGCATCTCACTAACCTTGCCTACTTCCTTGTCACATTGCCCTGCCACCTTGAGATCATCTGATATGATTAACCCATGGTCTCACTCTTGCTTTGTGACTATAAGTACACCCCTTGTTATACACAGCCCCAGGCTTCCTTGCCTCAAGTGTATGACTTTGTACTTTTGGCATTGAAGCCCAGCTGCCACCAACATGCATGCAACAGCATAGCCAGTACCCCAACCTGGGGTCACAAGCCATAGTGGAGCTCATTCTGTGCATAAGTGGGATTGGACTGTCCAGTGGGCCCTGTTGCCCTGGTGGTAGTTGGACATGCTGCTACACTTGGTTTGGTGCCATGGCCTAGAGCCTAAGGCCATTGACAGGGCATGGGTTAACTTGAATAAAGACCTGTGTAAATTAATATGCAATACAGGCATCACAGTTGTGGCACATGAGGAAAATCTGACATCATGACTGGTTCTTTGCCATAGGAATAGAGTCTACCTGCTGGACATCAAATCTAACATATTTAACCTCTTCCTGTAGGACGTGTTAGACTCCATTACGTATTGGAAAGTTTGCAGACAATTTTGAAGGTGACAAAGAGATTTGATGGGTGATAGGGAGCACAGACAAGACTTTTTTGTGCTTTCCATAGGGGAACCTTGGGGAGATCAGCTAAAATAGGTACCTTATCCCCCTGCAGTCACAAACTGTAGTGCTAGGGGTTGGAAAGATGGGGACAGAGTGCATGGATTCCCACCCTGTGTGTATGTATGTGTGTGTGGGGGGGCAGAGGGTGCAATTGGAGGAAGCTTACATAATCTTCACAGGCAGAGAAGGTGGGACAGGCCTGTCCAGATTCAGTAGCCCCTCTGGTTTTATTTATTTTTTTAGTTTTGGTTACCCAGTAGGGAAAGCTAGGCAAATAATTGTTACATCTCTGACTAGGAAAGTATAGTAGGCAAAAACAAGTAAATGCATGAAACAAGTGGGAGTAACAGACAAGCAATGCAACAGGGTCACACTAGTATCAGTATAAAGAGCAAAAACAGGCCAATACATGAAACAAATAGGAGTAACAGACAAGTAATGCAACAGGGTCACACTCGTATCAGTATACAGAGCAAAAACAAGCCAATACATGAAACAGTGAGAGTAACAGACAAGCAATGCAACAAGGTCACACTCAAATCAGTATACAGAGCAAAAACAAGTCAATGCATGAAACAGTGGGAGAATCAGACAAGCAATGCAACAGGGTCACACTCGTATCAGTATACAGAGCAAAAACAAGACAATGCATGAAACAGTGGGAGAAACAGACAAGCAATGCAACAGGGCCACACTCGTATCAGTATACAGAGCAAAAACAAGTCAATGCATGAAACGGAGTAACAGACAACCAATGCAACAGGGTCACAATCGTATCAGTATACAGAGCAAAAACAAGACAATGCATGAAACAGTGGGAGAAACAGACAAGCAATGCAACAGGGCCACACTCATATCAGTATACAGAGCAAAAACAAGTCAATGCATGAAACAGTGGGAGTAACAGATAAGCAATGCAACAGGGTCACACTCGTATCTATATACAGAGCAAAAATAAGTCAATACATGAAACAATGGGAGTAACAGACAAGCAATGCAACAGGGTCACACTCGTATCAGTATACAGAGCAAAACTAAAGCACAATTATAGGGTTTAAAACAGTTATTGGCACCAAAAGAAGAAAAAACTCTCAACAGAGCTCAGTAATATTACACAAATAAGGTTACCATCCCATGGAGGGGGGAGTTTAACAGGCTAAACAAAGGTGTGCAAAGGTACAGAATACAAAATGTAGAATTCAAGTGCACTGTGCAGTTGATTGGTTAAACAGTGCATTTTTCTCTGAGGTTCCCAAGCCATTGGGATGGACAGCTAATTATTTTTATTTTATTTTTTTTTATGTAAAATGTTGTTAACTGGGTAAAAAAAAAAACACTGAGTCACACTGCCTTTTTTACAGGCATTACCCCGGTACAGACACATTACAAGGCATTACAGTAATGCGCCTTACTTACAAACAATACATTATTGCATGTTCAAACATACATTCTACAAAACAGGGTATTATCACAGTGGACAATAAACATACAGTATACACACAATAACTTCATATACAAATTTAAATATTACAGTTTCACTAAAAACAAGAGTACCATCCCTTAATAGGCTTTCTTCATACTGAGATGGGAAGTGATGAATGCGATTCGTTTTTTCTAATCACAGGGTCAATACAGGTCCAGCGTTTGACTGCTGTGTATTTAAAGAATTTTAGATTTTTTAGAAGTTTTGCAGAAGGGCATTTGTACAGTGTCTGAGTCATCCGATTTCAGCAATCTTACACAGATCTTAGGGATAAACATATTGGCTAGTCGACCATTCTATACCCTTATGTAAGGTTTAAAACACAAAACAACTTTTGTACAGTTTATGTCGCTGTTCTAATGGTAGCCACATTAATGTCTCATGTATGTTACAATGGTGTTCTTGATACCGGGCTCTAAGTGCAAATCTGCATTTTGAGTTGTACCTATGGATTTGTTTCTTTAACATTTTTTCTGATACCCTTCCCCTTACTATACTCCCATAGTCCACTGCAGTTAGTAGCCAACTTTGGGCTGTCATTTTCCTAGTCTCATCAGTTGAGAAATCCTTGATAGCATATAAAGCTCACAGCTTTCTATTTAGTTGAATAGACATCTGTTCAGTATGCCTTTTGAAATTTAATAGTGAGTTTAATAAAATGCCCAACTACCTCTACTTGCAGTCATTAACTATATCTAATCCCCTCCAATGTACCTGAAATGCATCTGCAACTAACAGTTTTTTCTGAGCTGTTCAGGACACCATGGCCTTAGTTGTTTTTATTATTGAATAAAGGTTTTTTAAAGCATTATCAGCCAGATTCTTGTATTCCAGTTTCAGTTCTTGTTTTTAAAAGATGTATCTTTAGCAGCAACATACAGCACTGTGTCATCAGCATATATGTTTTATAATAGAACATAGCTGTGGAAGATTGCTGTAAACAAACAGAAAGAAGACCCTAACGTTGAGCCCTGTGGTACACTATACACCACTCTTCTAGGCTCCAACAGAACTTTGCAGGCAGTAGAGGAACTTTCCAACCCCATCTCTAGAATCTTTAACTTTTCCCTCTGCTACTCATAGTTCTCAGCAGTGACCGCACTAGCATTGCCTATAACAGACCAATTTCTATTCTCTCCCCCTTGTCCAAGGCTTTCTAGAGAATAGCCTTTGGCCGCCTTGTCACATACCTTGAAAAATACAGTGTCCAGTGTGTACAGCAGCATGGCTTCTGGAAGCTACACAACACCAACACAACACTGTTGGATTACACCTGCTGTGTTGATGAGGTCCTTGACAATTGTGACCTCATCAGAACTATATAAATCAGACTTACTAAGACTTTCAACCTGGTCAACCTTAAAGGTGTAGTACACCCAGAATTTGTAAAAACATGTTGTGCAAAGTGTTTTGATTTGTGTGTGAAGTCCTAGTGTGTCCTTCCCTCTGCCTGCTATTAGGAGTTTTTCCTAAATTTGCCTGCTAGCGTCATAGCAGTTTTTCAACCCCTGGGGATCTCCATCTGAGCTATATTTATTGCTTTCCTTGTTCCTACACTGCATTCTGTCTCATGTGACAGTGATGTAGCTAGGACTATAGATTCAGCAGAAGGTTGTGGAGTCAAAAACAGTGGGGGAATTCAAGAATGCATGGAACAGGCATAAGGCAATTCTAGGGGGTGGAGGTAGGAAGAAGTAGGCTGTTGGTTAGCTAGGCTCTGCAGCTTATCCATTAGGTAGGGAAATGGGCAGGCTGGATGGGCCAAGCAGTCCTTATCTGCCATCAAATTCTATGTTTCTATGTCTCTAAGCACTGCTTTACAATTAGTTCACAACAGAAGAGATGGTATTACTGTATTTTAAAAACTATACAGAGTTCAGCTTGATGACTACCCTCATTGTAAACTGTAGCACTGGTTGTGTATGTGTAACTTGTATGGTTTTCAAAATATTTACATTTGTTTGGCATGTCTCCTAGAGTGTTCACTCCAAGAAAAAAGTGCATATGTGAACATGCCAAACAAATGTAAATATCTTGGAAAACTATACATGCTACACAAAAACTGCAACCAGCAAAGCTGTTTAGGACAAAAATAATTTTACAACGAGGGTAGTTACTAAGCTGAACTTCTTACAGTTTATAAAATATTTGTCATCCAAAGTGGGAATTTGGTAAAACAAAAACATGGAAATTGAGTTAATTAGATGGCTATATTTTAAAAAAAAACTATAGAAAGTTCAGCTTAGTGACCACCCTCATTGTAAAGTTTTTTCTGTCCTGAACACATTTGTTGCTGGTCAGTTTTGTCTAACTTGTAAAGTTTCCATGATATTTAGGTTTGTTTGGCATGTATAGAGATGCACTTGCAAACAGCAGATGCTTTTTTTTTGAGTGAACACTCTAGTAGATATGCCATACAAATGTCAATATCTTGAAAACCATACAAGTTACAGATACTCAACCAGTGCACAATTGTTCACAACAAAATGACCTTTACTATGAGGGTAGTCATCAAGATGAACTCTGTATAGTTTTTAAAATATAGCCACCTCAACTGTTGTGAACTAATTGTAGAACAGTGCTTGCTGCTGAATCTATAGTCCTAGCTACATCACTGTCACATGAGAACGGATGCATTGTAGGAACAAGGCATAATAAACTTAACTGAGATGGAGATCCCCAGGGGTTATAAAACTACCATAAAGCTAGCAGACTAATTTAGGAAAAACTCCTAATAGCACGCAGAGGGAAGGACACACTAGGACTTAATACACAAATCAAAACACTCTGCTCAACATCTGTTTTTGCAAATTCTGGGTGTACTACTCCTTTAAATTCTTACTTAAATTCCTTAGTCATGCTTGTCACAGAGCACAGTTGATTGCTTTTATAGGTATCTCAGCAATTGCTCCCAGTGTGTGAAGCTCAATAAATCTTTGTCCAGCACTAGAAGAGTATTTACTGGTGTCCCCAGGGCTTGACCTTGGGCCCCTCCTATTTGGCCTCTAAATAAATCAACTACCCAATACCTGTTAGACAGACAGCATACTCCTATATGGTGAGATAGTGTCATCTATTCCAAAAATTCTGACCTTGACAGCCTCACCACCCGTCTCCAAAGAAACTTGAAGTTACTAGAAAGATGGTTCTCCAATAAAAAACTGGTCTTCAATTGCAAAAAAAAACAAAGACCATACTCTTCTCTAGCCTCCCACAGAAGAGGAAAGTTTCACCCTTTGTCACTCAAAATGAACAGGGTCAAACCTTGAACAGGTGAAGACCTTCAAGTGCCTTGGAGTAAGTCTGGATGATACCTTATCTTTTGCCCCCCCCCCGCCATATTGACAGTCTAGTCGCCATAGTTAACAGAAGACGGGGTGCCCTGTACCATAACCAGAACAATCTCACTGCAGATGCTTGACACCATACCTACTCGATCCCCCCCCTTCGCTACTTCAACACCTCTCTCTTGTGCTTCCTGGGTTCTTCCTCCACATGTTCCTGTACCTCATAATACACCTGACCTACCTGTATATTGAGGGCTCTCAGCACCCACTGCACTTACCCTCCAAAATTGGTGGTGGACACCAGCTCACTTTTTTCCCTCCTTACCTCCCACCTCTCAAATTGGCTTCTCCCATTTCTTTCTATCTGGCCCCCTTCACCCCACTGTTACCCCCCATCTTCCCTGTTCTTGCCCTCTCCTTCCCCTCCCCTGGCACTTACTTCCATTGCACGTATTGTTCCAGTTATGTTTCCAGTGGCGCACTCCTAAACCCACCTAATATATGTCCCACACCCGTCCCTTATTGCCTAATGAACTCTAACAATGTCTTGCTTCCTTATTCCTTCCAGGCTATGTCTGTTGTTTTCCTGTTTTTGTAAATTTGTGACCTGTAATTTCAGCTGCCTATACAACTCATGTTAAGCCTTTTGCATTATCTGTATGTAACCTGACTTCATCACTGTTTGTATGTATGCCTCTACCCTTGTAACCCTCCCGGGTCGCACCTGAAAATAGGCACATGGCTGTCTAGTGTGCCCTACCCGGTTAACAAAAATAAATAAATAAATAAATACTGAAGCTAGCACCATTCTATCACTTACTGATTATGGCCTCCCTGTCTTATTGTAACTAGCTGCATTCTACCACTTATAGATTTTGGCCTCCTTGCCTACGCAGCTGCCTGTGACAGAGTGCTTAACAAAGTAAAGCTGGTCTGTAATAAGGCGTTCTGCGTTCTACTTGGTGCAGATAACAGCACTCGTAGTTGTACCCTTTGCACACTCACTAACTGGTTACCTTTGCCCTGCAGAATAAAGCTCTAGAACTGTGTGCTAGCCAAAAAGGTACTCCTGATCCTAACACTGCCCACTTTAATGAAATGCTTCCATGCCATCTCTAACCAATGCAACACCAGGAATGCCCTTAAGCCTCCTTTCCTGTGTACTCACATTGGACAAGAGATCATTTGCTGTCAGCACTGCCAAGTGGCTAAACAAACTGCCTGATACTCTGCTGAATCTCCCAAAGATGAACCAGTTTAAGAGATATTTGTGGTCTGCCCTTGCATTCCAATGCAATTGTAACATTGTTTTTACTTTATTTATTGATTTTGCATGAAACCATACACATCAACATTACATAAGCAATAAGACACAATGGGGTGTACATTATGGTGTGATAACCACACTCCTACAGGGATAGTTAGGCATGAGACTGAAGGCTGAGTGCCGGTTGCCCCTAGGAGTGCAGTTATCACACATAATGCACTCCACGAGTATCATATGCACATATAAAATGTCCTTCTATTTTTAAATATGGTTTATTAACAGAATTAATTTTTTTATATGTAGAGGTTAAAATAATTACATGTTTATAAGCTAAAGTAGTCCTTCCGCCTACTGGGACTACACTGAATTTACTGATTTGCTTGAGGTCCTTTGACCTAATATGGATTCCATAGTTGTAGTTTATTTTTGTTACATTATTGTGTTGTACTAATCGAAGACCATCATTGTCCAAATGTATAGTAAATAAAAAATGAACTTCTTGATGAGTGTTAGTTTGTTCTCTCACTCCATATTATTATTTTTTTTAATACTGGGTGTCCAGTGTGAAAAGTGTAGCTTCAGTGCATTTCATCAGCTAAAACTCCCTGTTTCGATAAAAGCGAGCGGGTCCTCCCTCGCACTGGCCTGAGCAGTCATGGTAGCAGAACGTTTTTGTCTGTAGAGAGCCACCTGTACTATTTGACATCCTGCAACTCGGCTATTGTGAAAATACAACTGTATATTAGCATTGGGATGAGGGGTGGAACTTGACTGAACAGCGATGGGAGGGAGTTATCAAGACAGGGTGTCACACAGCACAAAATAGAAGCTGACCAAATTTTTTTTTTACTGCTTTGAATTCCAGTCTTAACAGCTTCTGTAGAAGGATAAAAGACCTGCTGCCGTGACCGCTCAGGCTAGTGCGAGGGAGGATCCGGTTGTGTTTACTGAAACAGTTACCTCTGCATAGCACAGGATGTTGGATGGTACAGATGGCTCTCCTCAGAGAAAGATGATGTTACAGGTATGCCAGGGCCACTTTTTGTTTTGGGGGAGGGCTGTTTAGTTCACAGTCTGCGCTGCTGATATTGCCCCACACATTGAATTCCAGAAATGGCTGCTGGAAGAAAATAAACCACTTTAATCACTTTTTACAATGTTTCTGTAAGGGGCAGCTGTTTCACTCACTTAATCTATTGTGCCCACATTTGTAAAATGTTACTGGGCAGAAACAAAACGGCTACTTCAATAAAATGCAACATTTTAATCAGACTGCCTAAAACAGGAATCACTGGGCGTCAGATTCTATGGTCCAGCAGTTTTACTGGGACTATTTATTTATAGTGCAGCATTGTCCTATATTGCCCTATAAATAACCAATCAAATTCCTCCATTGTTCTCTGCCATTTTATAAAGTGGAAGATACATATAGTACAGAGATGTAAGGCCATATCAAAACAAAGAAAATGAGAGCCTCTTCCTGGCATAACACCATTGGGGGATATGCCTATAGATGAGAAGAATGAATAATTTATTACTAAATGCTTATGAACACATAGAACCCTAAGTGCCTAGCGTGTTAAGAAATAGGTAAGGATACCCCTTCAACCAATAAGGCTCTAGCAGCCAAATAAGCACCATAAATTTGAGCAGAAACAGCAGTATTTCTGCTAACTTGTGCTCCTGAAATGGACCTATTCCATAGATCACAAATGTGGTAAAATAAACGGCTTCCTCATCTTATTTGTTATATGCAATGGATACATAGACCCACAAATTGGAATGATTAGGTCAATCTATCTGATAATCACAAGATAGTTATGCACATTTAAACAAAGAAAGCAACATGCAAATACAGAGTTTTCCCCTGTTTTAAAGCTTAAAAAACATTGTAGGTGTACAGATAGTTTGTTAGTGTTAATTTTGTAAGAGATTATAACAAGTACCTACTTATACTTTTCCATTAATTGTACTCCACCAGATATTCAGAAATGTGCCAAAGGTTGGCGCAAGTCTGGCGCAGTGCAAATCTGATGCGTCATGGTGCAACAGGAGCCATATTCAGAGGTTGCACAGGCTGAGCTGCACCAGCGCAACCTGGCTGAATATGGCACAGTTGCACCATGGCACAGAAAGAGATGCCCCAGCGCATCTGTGGGAGCAGAGCAACAAAGCAACAGAGGGGGGCATGGCACAGAGAACAGACCCAGGGACAGAGCCTGGAAAGCACAGTGACAGGCCATAGGAGGCCTCCACCAGCAGGGCACAGCAGGGTGCACACAGGCACCCAGACACCCCACCCTAGAAGACAACAGTTGCACAGATAGCAGGCAACAGGAGGTGCCAATAGCCAATGGAGGGCCACCAAGGGAGCCCCCCTGACTATAGCAGGCCACACCCAGGGCCATGCAACCAAGCACACACACACACGCCACACAGGCACACAGGAAGCCTACACAGTAGGCACTGAATGTGCCAGGAGGCAGGTAGCATGGCAAACCACATGGAACAGGCCACACAATGCCAAGCAGAGGCCCCAACACAGTGTGATGCCAGTACCCAACCAATGACCATGGTTGTGTGCCACCACCACACACACACACGCCCACCCCTGATAGACACCCCATGGGCACCACAAGACACAGCCACTAACCGAGGGGAAGTACACCACCACAGAGGTCACACCACAGCACACAGCAGTGAACTACAGAAGCACAACATGCACCCTGACACATGCACACCACACGGACAGACACTGGGCCACTGCAGCATGACTCCTCATGCTACCTGCAAAGCAGATACTGACACAGGTAGGTATGTCAAACAATATAAATTTATGAAGAAAACTAAGTACAATAACAAGGGGGTGGGAAAGGGTAGGTAAAGCGAGGGAAGGTGACAGGGAACAGGGACTGTACAGTGGGAAGGGGGACTATAGGGGGAGGTACAGCAGGGGAAACAGGGTAAAGCTGGGGCCAACTATCGGCGACCATGCCCTGCTGCCTCTTGGCGTATGCACCGCTTCTGCTCCACCAGCAGCATGCGCCGAACTTGTAGAACTGCCTCCATGGTGGTCAAGGTGATCAGAATCAACAACCAAAGCAGTCTGCCATACAACGGCCTCCCAGGTCTCCACTGGACACCTATAACAAGGGACAGGGCAGGTGATCATTGCAATGTCCCAAGGAACCATGCCCACCCACAGTGCGCAATGGGCCAATGCCTGCCAGTAACTCGGCGCACAACGACACTGCACAGGGTGGTCCCCACACACAATGGCCACCCAGCTGTGCAAGGACAGTCACATGGCACAGTGCACGGCAGCACCACAGCAACAACAGCAGCAGCCAGCACACACACCCCATCAACAGCTGGTACATGTGTCCCATGGATCGCCACAGTGGCATGCACCACACACAGTGCAACACACACAGCTGCTACGCACATGCCATAGGTGGTATTGACCACACCACTCCCCCACCACCCCCCATGTAAAGTGCGAAGGACCATGACAGTGCCTACCTGCCCTTTGTGGCCCCGCCGGTGCTGGTCTCACTCTTCCGTGGCCTGCTGCAGCCTGGTGTGCTGCTGCTGCCTATGCCTGGCATCGATCCTCAGGCCCTGGGAATGTAAAGAAGACAGGTACACATCAGGAATCAACCACAGTAGCTGCCCACCACCCCATCCCCTTTGCACAGGGTGAGCCCCTGCCCGACACATCCCATATGGCTGCATCACAACACAAGTGGTGGCTAGCAATGCTACTCCCCAATGTGCATGTTTACAGTGTATCCCTCTGCAGGGCATGCCAGGCAGCCTAGCCAACACCACGGTACAGCACCAGGGCACACATGCAATATGGGCAGACTTACCTGGCTGTGACACAAGCCCTTCACCTGAGGCATGCCTGAAGCCTCCTCAGGTGCTCGGCTACTGCCACTTTAGGTCCCCTTACCGGTGGCGCATTGCTCTCCCCATCTGGCCACCTCGGTTCTCTGCTGCAGCATGACAGCAATCCCTGCCATACTGTGACCCTTGCCTGCTGCAGGGGCAACTGGCCAGATAGTTGGGGGACATGGGGATGGACACAGGCCACCAGGTTAACAAGCTCCACCTGTGACCAGTTCACTGCACAGTGGACACATCCCTGTGCTATTTCACCAACTGCAAATTCGATATCTAAAATGGCAGCAGGAGGTGCATGTGTCCATGGCATGTGTCGGATGCGCGATGCAAGGGGACATGCACGCTGCTGAAGATGCATGGAGTGGGTATGGCTATGCAGAGTCACTGAGTCAGGGGACTGACCCAGGGGTCAGAGATCTCCCTAGGGGTCAGAGGTCACCCGCCATTGCACAGTGCAGCACGTGCATGATGAGCATGGTACACCATGCGCATGTGAGTCTGGTGCATCATGCACTATGCCACTGCATCACACTGTCAGTGCATGGTGCACAATTGATACCATGATACCGTTAGGTGCATGCATTGAGGCTGTGCACCACGCATGTGCACATCGCGTCGCAGTTGCTCTGACATATCTCCATATGCGCATGGTGCAAAATTGCAATATTCAGAAACTACATGCAAATGAGCTCATCAGCCAATGCATGGTGCACTGGGTGCCTCAGCATGTCATTACTGTTGTGCCAGACCTCATTTGCATGCATTGTGCCTTATAAGCACCATGGAACAGCACAGGCCATGGACCGGTATTGCATCCCATCGAGGTAAGTTGCACATGCTGCTGCAGCTCTCTGGGAGCAGACAGCACAGCAGGGTGGGAAGGACCAGGGAGATGCTGCCACTGACACACTGTGCTGTCCATGTCCACAGGAAGTGACATGTGAGAACATGAGGAGGGTGAGGAGCATGGGCCTGCTTGGAAGCGCAGGTCCAATTTCACTAAAGCAGAGACAGAGGCCTTGTTCAATGCATACCTGAACAGGGAGCTCATGCCGAGTGGTGCCACAGGCCATGGCTGGGGCCTGGGAGGAGGTGGCAGCATACGTCAACCAGCATGGCCGCCACCAGCGGTCAATGCAGGAGTGCCAGAAGAAGGTGGACACAGACAAGAGGCGCATTAAAGAGAAGGCGGCAGCCATCTGTGCTTCCTGGAATGCCACCAGTAGGGAGAGCCTGTGTATGCAACAACACTCACGGTGCAGGAGGAGTTGGTGGCAGCCACCATGCACCGCAGCATGGTGGAGGGTGTGCCTGGAGGTGGATTTCAGATGGGTGGCAGCCTCATCACTGCATGATAAGTATGTCAGCCTCACACAGCTGGTGGCACAGCCGGTGCATACATGGGCATTCTGGCATGCATGCAGCTGGCATGCATGTCATGTGAATGTGTGTGCACCCACATGCATGCCATGCTGCAGGACACATGCAGTGGCACTGTGGGGGGGCACATGTGGGCATTGCATCACTTACTCACCTGTTTCCTCTTGCATCGCTAGCATGCCTCCATGTGGATGATGGGGCACCTGCAGCAGCTGTGGGCACTGGTACAGCCATGGAGGACCAGCCATCCACCTCCACTGGGATCTGGAGGCCTGACTGGCTGCAGCCCAGCACCATGGTGCAGGCAGAGGTTCTAGACCTGTGGTTGGATGAGGCCCTGGATGTGATCCTCCAGGATGCCTGCCTTGGTGTCCTGTGTGTGGAGACACAGATCAGGGCAGGGTCTGACTCCGATGAGGACTACAGTCAGCTCCTGGACAGCATGGGCAACAGTGTGGCTGTGTCGCCCCTGCTGGCAGCTATCACAGGCACCATGCTCAGTGCTCTGCCAGTGGTAGAACAGCTGTCTGCCACCACTGTGGAGGCAGCAGTGTGCATTGCCATGGCTGTGCTCTGTGGTGGTGGTGGTGGTGGTGGTGCAGCTGCGCATGTGCTGGGTGGTGTTCAACGGCCAGACGGGTCACAGCAGCAGGCTGCAGGTGCCACTGGGCAGCTGGATGCAGGGTCTGCTGCTGATGCACCTGCAATGGCCATTGCCCCTGAAGACCCCACTGTGCAGTGTCCACCAGAGAGGGGGGCTGTGCGGCATGGCCAGTCACCACATGAGGATCGGTGTCCCACCTGGGAGCCCCAGGACGCCAACCTGCTGGCTGAGCACACCCGTTTGCTGTGAGCATCCATTCAGCAACAGGTGCTGCTTGCCACTGGGGTGCAAGCACTGTGGGAGGAGGTGCAACAGTTAGCCAAGCAGCAGGAGAGGGGCATTGCGCAGATCCTGGTGGGGATGCAGCACATGCAGGAGGCCACGACTGCATCCCTGGATCGCATTGCCACTGCGATCACAGATGGTTTTGCGCTGCTGGGCTGCCACAGGGCATGGCTGAGCACAGATGACCCCCCTGCAGTACGCTGTCCACCCTGCAAACCTGGCATTGGGCGAGCCCAATACCGTCGATGCTAGGCTCTGATGTAGGCATCCCAGGCATGCCCAGGGCTGGCCTGTTTGGGCACCTTCACACCCCTGCAGGGACACGGTCACGGTCTGGTGGTTCAAGCCCGGAGAGCTGTTGCTCACCCCTCCATGGCTGATGCACAACCTGTGGCTGCCAATCAGCCCAGGTGCAACTGCCCCCATGGCTGTGGTGGCCATGGTTCCATGCAGCGGACATGATGTGTGGGCCACCCTGCCTGCAGTCTCAGCTGCTGCCCTGTGCGTACATAGGCAGTGTGTGTGTGTGCCTATCACTGGTGTGGCACCTCTGTGTCGTGCCACACAGTGCTTGTGTGCGTGCTTGCCTGGCCACTGGACCATGTGGCGTGGGTGTGAAAATGGCAGTCTAGAACCGGTTGTGACTGTGCACCGGTGCAATGAATCTGATCCATGCCACATACCAATGCCTGGGTGTGTGCGTGTGTGTGTGTGTGTGTGTGTTGTTGTTGTGTGTGGTTCTGAGTGGTTGTGTGCCCCTGACTCCCCTACCCCTACATCATGCCTCTTTGTGTGCATGCCCATTGCCATGCATGCCCCTGCATATGTGCTGTACCTTTGTGCGTGGCCTATGCATGTGTATCACACTACCTACCAATGTGCACCATAGTGCTCCTGTGCAGTGGTGTCTCGGTGTCGTCATGCCTACTGTAACAGCCGGGGATCCCTCCACCCAGGGGGTGGCTGTACATCACCCACCAGGCCCATTGCCTCCATCACCCCCACTGCTGTCTCCCTCATCAGCCTCAACAGCTATCCCATGGTCAATGGCATGTTGTGCAGTATGCAGCAGGCCAGGATTAGGCCACAGGCTTTTGAGGGTCTGCACTGTAGGGCACCGCCTGACCTGTCTAGGCAATGGAAACATGCTTTCAGCATGCCAAAGACACGTTCGATGATGTTGCATGAGCTGGCATGTGCCTCATTGTAGTGTTCCTCTGCTAGGAACGATGGGCACCAGTAGGCGATGAGCAGCCAGGGCCTCAGTGGATAAGCGCTGTCCCCTGTGTGGATAATGACATGGTTAGCCCTCTGCTATTCTGTGCTGTGCACCTTACCTGTCCCTGGAGCACATGCCAACATGCACACCTTGCCGTCCCCCATCCCAAGGTCTGCTCTGCCCATCACCTCTTGCCAATGCCATACTCACCTGGATGTCCCCACGTTCAAACCTGTATCACAGCGCAGAGCTGTGCCAGATGAACGTATCATCTGCACTCCCGGGGTGTTGTGCAGGCATTGGTGATGCACCCCGTGGCATTGTACACCACCTGGCAGTTGACACTCGAGCACCCCTTCCTGTTTATGTATGCCACACCCTCGGGGCCAGGTGGCATACAGATAGCCATGTGGGTGCAGTCAATGGCCCCAATCATGCCAGGCATATGTGCAACCCTGTGGACGTGCTGCACGGTTGCTGTACGCTCCACCTGTGTGCTGGGAAAACAGATGAATTCCAAAGCACGTGGCAGTAGAGCATTGAGGAACTGTGTGAGGAGGTGGGACGTGGCTGACTGGGTTATGCCTGTGGTGTCCCCTGTTGGTCTCTGGAAGGTGTCTGTGGCAAGTAGGCACATGACGGCTGTCACCTTCGTCTCCATGGACATGGCGTGTCTCCATCTGGTGGGTGCCTGCATCTCCTCACTGCACATCTCACAGAGCTGCCTCAGAATAGCCCTGTTCAGGCAGTACCAGCTCACAATCTCCGTGTCACTGTAATTCTTGATGGTGATGCGGACACGGTACCACCTGTGTTGGGCATACTGCGGTGGGCCCTTCCTCAGCCACGTCGCTGTTCCTCCTGACCCCTCACACCCCTCATTACGGCCTCCATCATGAAGGGCACACTGTCATGGCCCTTGCTGTCCAATATCCCCCTGGGCAGTTGGCTGCCGCTGGCTGTGTGCCACCCTGGTGCACTGCCTGGCAGTGTGTCTGTCTGTCTCTCACTCTCTCTCTCTCTGTCCCTCTCTCCAATGCCATGTGCACTTACAAGCTGTAACACAACAGATATTGTCTTCTTAAACTGCAAGTTTTTAGTCCTTATGCAAAGGTAAACTGAACAAATATTTATGGAACTACTGATATTGTTGAACTCTGGGCTCCCCTATAATCTGTACTCACTGCCTATAGACCAAAATTCAGTCCTCGGGTCCCGAACTGCCCATCCCTTCATATTCACCCTGTTGTACTTTGGCCATCCTTTTCTCCACGTATTTAGCCACCTCCTTATGATCAGAAAAAAAACATATGCTTGGTCAGATCAAATGGCTTCCTTTGTAGTGTGGTGCTACACACCAAGTCTGGGAACAGGGAGACTGCTACATCTTCATATTTGGCACCATGTTTCTGCCGGGCTGCTTGAAGTAGTATTTCTTTCACACTGACCCCTGCACATACTTAGAGTGTTCTAGGACCCTCTGCTCAAGCAACCCCTTAACCCACTTAATCCCTCTTACTCCAGACTTTCACCCCTCCCCCACCCCCACCTCCTCCTTTGCTCTTATAAGGTTTTCCTAGTTACTTCCCCATTCATCCCGTTCTCCTTGCAACATCTCAAACTCCTGTACCTCCCCCATACTCCCATCTATCCCCTCCTTCCATCTCCCTACCTAATTACTTTGTCTCCCTTGCTTTTCAAACATTTAACTTGGAAGAGCTTACTGTATTGCATACTTGTACCTCCATTTGACTTTGGTACCTATTTGTACTGTATTTAGATAAGTCCTTATTGTTATACTCTATAACTTGTTGTAATTAAGGAATTGTGTCTATTGCTTAGTTGTTTGATTTTCCGCTTGTGCTCTCCTCTTGACGCGGAACCTTTGTAAACTGTAAACCTGTAGTAAATTTTAAACCTTTGTAAATTGACGTTGGACTTTTGTAAATGAGCTGTTAGCTCAAAGGCATTAAATCCTAGTATTCAATTAAAACAATGATCAGTAGCTTAGTGGGAAGGAGTAGTTGGTGGTATAGCTTCAGTTCCCTAAGATCTTTGCAAATCAGGTCAAACTGCTTCCTTCATATTCCAGTGCTATACACCAGTCTGAGAACAGAGAGATGGCCACATATTTGTATTTGGCCCCATGTTGCTGCTGGGCTGCTTGAAGAAGTATTTCTTTTCACACTGACTCCTGCACATACCAGTAAGAGTGTTCTAGGACCCTCTGCTTGAGCAACCATTCACCAAGGGGTGATTCTGTATACTTCTTCAAAGTGTAGAGGGATAGCAGATGAATCTAACTTAAGAACACTGCCCAGCCAAGCCTCTACAAAACCTTTGGAGTCATCTCCTACTCCATGCCTTCGAGAAGATGCACTATTCTAACATTGTTGTCCTGAGTAAGGTTCTCCATGGCCTTGAGTCTCTGCTGCAGAGCTTGGTTTTCTTGAAACAACTTGACAGAGACTTCACAGGCTTTCTTGGCTGTGGATTGAGCCATATCTGCTTTTTCTTGGACAGTGTCCATTCACTGTTCCAGTTGGATGACTTTACCCATTACACCATCTAGTTTTTTGTCAATTTCTTGAACCAATTTACGGAGTTGCATTAGGATATGGTTCACAGTTGCCAATGTGATTTCCCCCTTCAGCCTGCTGTTATTAAGATGGTGGATCCGCAGTCTGTTTGCCTATTCTTGACTAGATTTATTGACTAGTTAGATTTTGGTTTGAAAAAGTCAGATTGTGGACCAGAACTTTTTGGTTGACCCATTTCTTGAAGTTGGCCACTGTACTGATGTCCAAAATATTCATTCTGGAGTACAAAACACCTTATAACATGGAGCAATAATGTAGTGTAAATAGCCCATGTCAGGAGCTGAATTAACATGCGCCTGTTTGTTTTGGTGTCCAAGCCACACACCCCAATTTTAACTGTTAAACTGCTTTATTTGGTTTCTCTCTGCAGATATCCTGCAACTTTTATATAACGATCTCTATGGATTTTTTTTTCAAAACTGTGTATAATTGATCTGTTTTAAAGGGAAAGTCCCCTCAGCCTATTTTATGTATACATGTGTAGTCCATAGGCATGAACAATGATCCCATCTTTTGATTTCCCCTACTTTCATCCTAATTGAAGTATAAACAAGGTTGCTTCACTCTCTTCTGCCCTGGTGTGAAACCCTGCTTGACTTCACTGCAAAGGGCATGACCTGACTCATGTAAGGCATCCTGGAATTTTATGATGTTTTAGAGCTAGTGTACCCAACAAAGATAGGAAATCATATGCCCTACCTTTTGATGACTTCAGCACACAGTGCGCTCTTGATCTCTACCTCTGTACTCTGGTTCAGCTCCAAACCTCTCACTTCCAGATCAGGACCTCCAATCAATCTGCAGCTTTCAGTTCCCCTTGGGCCCATGAGCCCCACGATCACAGTGCAAACTGATGGTCACCTTCTGAAATTACAACTTATGGAACAAAATAAATAAAAGGGGCCTTTCATTTCATTTACCCCATTTTAACTTAAATAAAGAAGAATCACTGAATTTCTTCCCAAACAGCTCTTTATTTCCTTCGTCTGCACTGCAAATGATTTCAGCGGTACAGGGTTCATCTTACTCAAGAAAAAATAAAGCAACTCCATGGGGCTATAAAACTTTATACAGGCTCCCCATGCTGGAACTATCGAGCAGACAAGATGGAATGCAGGTAGTACAAGCAGGCTGTTTTCATTCCTAGGAGCTCGACTGTTTTACCCAAGTGGATACTTTATACCTGGAGAATCGTCAGACTTCTGCCTCACTGACACTGGTAAGCCAAACTTTTTTTTTTTTTGATTACCCTTTCTAATCTTCCTTACTGGCACTGGTTGACTGCTCTGTCTCTGGCATGGAGAAGTGAGCTGCTTCACCCACTTGGCACCTGGATCTTGACCCAAATCTCAAGGAATTCCAGGAATTTTCCTTTCAACCCAGGCCCTGTAAACCTTATCTTCTCCTTTCTACTTCGAGTCTGAACCCACTGGTGTACCATATACTACACCGATTCTATTACTTCTGTCATCCTCAGTTTCCCACTTCCACTGGCTCTCAGGCCTCTAGCAGAGCCTAGCCCCAATGCCCAAGCTGCACCTCTGGGAAGCCCTGCCACGAGAGGGACATGGACACACCACCACCCAAGCCCTCCAAACAGCTCACATACCTATTCTGCACCCATGGCATCTTCCTCTTCTAAGATTCCCCCAGAGGACCATCCTGAGATGGCCCCAGCCTCTTCTCTGCATCCCTGCTTTTACATTCTGGGCTTGAACTAAGCTCCAACCAGAAGCTGCCTTCCAAGGCCTGTTCTAAAGACCTGTGACCCACCAGGCCCTGAAATGCTGGCACCACAGGACCTGCCCCTCCATGCAGGCCCTGTTTTATGGGTGAAGGACACTCCGTGCTCCCTCAATACCTGGGCTGCCTCCATGCCTGGACTGCCCTGCCACTCTGGGTTCAAGAGCGGACCTCTGCCACAGGCCTGTCTCCTGTGGGAACCCTGCCACAGTCTCCACAGCCCTGACAACCTGAGCCACTCCTACATAGGAATGGGGCTCCAGCATATTCTGCTACTCTCATACCACCTAGGTCTCCCCCATCCCAATGACACAGATACACTAGATGACCATCCTCCCTGTGGAGCTCCCTTCCTATCTCCTCAATGCCACATTGTGGTAGAAGCCATCCCTATCTACTGACTTTTGGGGGGTCCCCTAGGACCAACCCGGACCATTAAGTTCCCTCCTTGCCTGTCTCTCCTGCTGTTCCCAGCCGCCCCTCCAGCCTCAGGCCTACTTCCCGGGCTGGAAGAACCCAGAACTTACTGTTTCCTTGCCTTATATACCCTTCCTAAACTGCCCTCTACTGCTGTCTTTTGGCATCCAAGACGGATTAACCCCCAGAGCACTAATCAAATCCTAAACTTGCGGGGGTAGGAGCTGGAATAGGACCCCTATTAGGGACTCCCTAGTGGGAGCATAAGCATCTCTGAAGAGTGGTGGCTTACATTCTTTACCCACCCAAGAAATCTTTCCTTCCTGGGAATGATGGCAAGGGTCCTGTGATGGTCTTTTCCCACTGAACTGGGTATGTGCACTCCCCAATTCTCTGAGAACAAACACACCCTATCCGGCCACAAACACTACCCAAACCTGCCTCACTAAACCCAAGTTTGCCCTAATAACTAAAACTTACCTGTGCCAGGAGATCACTAAAAAAATTTTGAATGGCCCAAACTATCACTCTGTCATTAGTCAATCATAATCATTGATTTCTTAATGATTTAACTTTATCATCAACATTGCAACAACAGTAATGATGTAGTTCTGAAATTTTAACAAACCCCCAATATACAGTACCTCCCACCAAATAGAAACAGGTTACTCTGTGTACAATCCCCTGACACACTCTCTCACACATTCACTCTCTATCATGTTCTTACACCTCTTTCAAGTAGCATACACACCATTAATTATCCATGATCTTGAGAAAAACATTTTTCCGATAATAATAAACATAATTTCAAGTCCCACTTTTCTTTTCTTACAAGAAAACTATATACAGTCACCATGTCCTGCTCCATAGAGCAAAAGTCCTGGCGCAGTCCATAATTCTGTTATGCAAAAGGCCTAAGTTGCAGGCCCCCCTCCCAGTGGGAAATAGTATTCCGGGTCTGGTTTGGTGGTCACATCCCCAATGAAATCGTGGTCTAAGATGTAATATTTCATCTGTGTTCCAGTCAAGTCCTGGACCAGAGCAAAGTTCTTAAAAAGAGGGTCAAACCAGACCAAGTGCCTGTGCGGCACATTGTCCAAGCCTGCTGGATCAACTGCTGAGATGGGTCTCCTCCACATCCAGGGCAGTTCTTCAATCATTCCATCTGTTATTTGAAGATCAATTCCTCCCTCATCTCCTCAATAATGTCCCATATTCTCTTGGGCACATATGGATAGTCTTTGTGGGGATACTGCATACGCAGCATCCTGTGGACCCGTCTTTCTGCCTATCTCCATTCTGGCAGGTCTCTCACACTGGTCATCCTGGCTTGCCTAGGTGACAACCACATCCCCCCTCCTGTTCTCGACATTTAACAGGTCACTAATATTTGATCTGTCCATATGGGTCTGGAGGGTTTTAGCATAGACCGGGACCTGTGGGTTACATTCTGCCACGGTGGTCACTGGTTGATGGAAAGGCCTGGGGATGGCTTTATACACCTGGTAGTCCTGGAACGGGAATCTTTTACCAGTGAAGTTCTCCTCATCCAGCTCCTCTGGTTCTTCCTGAGCCTCAGCACCCCTCCCTGGCCACTGGTGGTGCAGCAAGAGATCTGGAGCCAAGCCCACTGGGCTTTACAATTTTTGACTCTGCTCCAGATGCAGGCTCTGGCTTAGAGGACAGAGCCAGTGGGCTACTGCTGGGCAGGGGCCAGGACAGGGACTCCCCAGGATCTAGAGCATTGCCTGCTGGTTTTCTGAGACCCCTGCTCCTCCATCTGCCATGGGGATAGTTGGTAGCCAGTGGCAGGGAGCTGGGCAGACAGTTGTGCTCCCTGTCACCTCCTAATCTTGGTTTGACTTCTGCACCTTCTTCTCCCATTACTTCAACTATGATATCCAGGGATACGCTCCTGGCCTTAGTCGTCTAGCCCAGGGCATTCTCCTCCAGGGAGAGTCTATCAAATGCTCCTGAATCCCCACTAGCTGGTGACCACAACATGTAGGAGCCCTCTGTGATACTGGAAGGGAGCCCCCAACTTGGGATGGGTGATGCTCAACTTAAGTGTTCTCCCAGTGCTGAACTGGCACAAACTCTTCACACAGACAACCTGGCAATAGCATTCCCCAATATCCACACCTCACGCATCTCTCTTTAGCCTGTTCTTTTCCCCCTGACTTCCATAGCCAGGAGAGCAATGTTACGGAAACCATGGCAAGTGGTTCCTCTTGAGAGTATGCCTCCTCTCCACCCTTCTCTTTGCCCGAAATGATCAGTGTGGATGTGCAATGTTTGATTCTCTCTTTTTCTGCTCACCTGCTCTCTCTCTCTCTCTCTCTCTCGCTCTCTCTGTCGGCACCACTCCCTCAGCGGCTGCTCAAGCTTCTTCTATGCCATTCACCAATTGGATTCTGTCAGAGAGTCACGTGACCAGCTGTTCATACCTACTTCTTCTTTAGGCCTGCCCCACAACTCATTTTTACTTTGCAACAGGGCCTACTTAGGCCCAAATGCCTGCCAGCACCTTGGACCCAGGGACTCGGGGTCCGGCGCAGTTTCAGGTCACAGGGAACATCCTGGATGAACCCACACATCTAACCCCCTTCCCCTCTGTCTAAGGGCATGTATCAATTGCAGATGTACCAGGCGAAAATGGAAGGAACCACACCAATGCGAAACAACTCTGAGCTAGTGCACCCAACAAAGACAGGAAATTATATGCCCTACCTTTTAATGGCTTCAGCACGCAGTGCACTCTTGATCTCTACCCCATACTCTGGTTTAATGCCAAACCTCTTGCCACCAGATCAAGGACCGCCAATCAATCTGCAGCCTTCAGCTCCCCCTGGGCACCTTGATCTCAGTGCAAACTCATGGTCAGCTTCTGAAATTACTTCCCCGAAGACAGGAGAGAGAGAGAGAGAGAGAGAGGGGACATGAATGGGACCTTCAAGTACTTGAAAGTGATAATGAAGGTTGATAAGGAGGGTCTCTTTAAGCTGAGTGGCAACCATAACACAAGGGGGCACAGTCTTAAGCTGGAGGGTGGGAGGTTTAGGAGGAAGGTCAGGAAGCACTTCTTCACAGCGAGGGTGGTGGACACTTGGAATGCGCTGCCAGAAGAGGTAATCTTGTTGAAGACAGTGGGCAGCTTTAAGAGAGGCTGGGTTAGGCATCGGCGGAAGGTAAACATCATGGGTAAGCAGGATGGGAGGAGTGGGAAAGGAGGGCAGGTACAGTAGCTCAAGCTGTGGACCCTGCAATATGAGCAGACTTGATAGACCAAATGGCCTTCTTCTGCTGGCTTCTTCATATGTTCGTATGTACAACTTATGGAACAAAATAATAAAAAGGGCCTTTCATTTCCACTTTAACTTAAATAAAGGAGAATCACAGAATTTCTTCCCAACCAGCTCTTTATTTCCTTTGCATGCACTACAAATGATTTCAGGGGTACAGGGGTTCATCTTACTCCAAGAAAAAAATAAAGCAACTCCATGGGGCTATTAAAACTTTATACATGCTCCCCCATGCTGGAACTATCGAGCAAACTAGATGGACTACAGGCAGTACAAGCAGGCTGTTTTTATTCCTAGGAGCTCGGCTGTTTTACCCAAGTGGATACTTCATACCTGGAGAATCATCTGGATCTGTCTCACTGGCACTGGTAAGCCAAATCTTTTTTTTTTGGTTACCCTTTCCTGATCTCCCTTCCTGGCACTGGCCGGCTGCACTATCTCTGGTGCAGAGACACGAGCTGCTTCCCCCATCTGGTCCCTGGCCAGGCCTGTAACTCCTATGTTCTCTCTTCTATTTTGAACCTGACCCCACCAGTGTACCATATACCACACCGGTTCTATCACTTCTGCCATCCTCAAGTTTCCGTTTCCACTGGTGCTGAGGTCTCTACCGGAGCCGAGACCCAATGCCCAAGCTGCACTCAAAACTGCCCTACCATGAGAGGACCTGGGCATTGCCTTGACCCAGTCCTCTGAGCAGCTCACACATACCTCTTCTGCACCTATGGCATCCTCTTCTTCTAAGTGCGCCCCAGATGACCATCCTGAGATGGCCCCAACCTCTTTCTTTACATCCCTGCTTTCACATCCTGGGCTTGAACCAAGCTCAAACTAGGAGTTACCTTCCAAGGCCTGTCTAAAGACCTGTGACCTGCCCGGCCCTGAAATGCCAGCACCCGAGGACCTACCCCTCCATGCAGGCCCCTTTTTATGGGTGAAGGACACTCCAGGCTCCCTCCACACCTGGGCTGCCCTGCCACTCTGGGCATAAGAGGGGATCTTTGCCACAGGTCCCTGTACTGTGGAACCCCTGCCACAGTCCCCACAGCCCTGACAGCCTGAGCCTCACCTACAGGGGATCCAAATGGGGCTTCTGCCTACTCTGCCATTCTCCTTCTACCTAGGCCTCTCCCATCCCGATAACGCAGGTACACTGGCTGACCATCCTCACTGTGCAGCTCCCATGCCTGCTTCTTCGACACCACATTACGGAAGAAGCCATCCCTATCTGCTGACTTTGGGTGGGTCCTCCCACAGGACCAACCCAGACCATCGAAATCCCTCCTTGCCTGCTTCTCCTGCTCTTCCCAGCAGCCCCTCCAGCCTCAGGCCTACTGCCCAGGCTGGAAGAACCCAAAACTTTCTGTTTCTTTGCCTTATATACCCTTCCTAAACTGCTCTCTGCAGCCATCTTTTGACATCCAAGAGGGATTAACCCCCAGAGCACTAATCAAATCCTAAACTCTAGGGGGTAGGAGGTAGAATGGGGTCCCTAGTGGGAGCATAAGCCAGCTCTGAAGAGAGTGGGCTTACAAAAGTACAGTACTTGTTCTGCTGTCTTCTGTAGTTAAAGTGTATCTGAGTTAGAAAAAAATGCCTTTTTTTAAACTTTCTTTTTATTGATTTTCAAAGAACTAGTTACATCCAGTAACAGCGACTAAGAAAATGCCAAGCATTAGGAACGGTTAATCATACACCATTACATTAAATGTAGACAGTGTTGAGATACTTTCATTCTTTAACCATTTTGGGGAACAGCACCAGGTATTTATCATTTATATCACAAGATGGCCAAAAACTGCAACTAATGCCTATTAGGACAAATACTCCAAATATTAAAAGTTAGTGTAAACATACACACGCCAAATGGCTTATAAGTCATAGTGTCCTGTTTCCAGAAACATTGCAATAGAAAAAAGGAAAGTTAGCGCTTAGGAGCAATTTCAATCTCCCATCCTGTATAAAATTCCATTATAGCCTTTCAAATTCTGCATAAGGAAATACTTAATATAGAAACATCAACCACTGAGCCCTCAACAAGAGGACAAAATAGGAGTAAGCATCCTAAAGCAAGCGACTCAGTGTTAAACACAGCCAATTTAACCTCCATGCAACAGTTGCTTTTTTTGAATAAACCCATCCCACACTGTCTGTAGTAACCTTTCCAACCTGACCGTAACCCACATTCCTTCACATAACATTTTAAACATTTTACAGAGCTATATCACCAAGGTAGTAATAAAAGCTAGTGAGTAAGAGGGTAAGGAGGGGCGCTATCACAAATTGTTCATCAGAGAGTAACAAAAAAGGTCTCATATGTCAGTGTCAGTGGTCATAAACGGGTCATTTCTTCAACCATCAGTTTTTATCTGTTCCAACAGTTTACTCACTGTCCAAGTGATCTTCAGGAATTGCAACTTCGGTCATTGCCACAAGTTTTACTACAAATTCTCCAGCTGCCTTAGGATCCATGTAGCTGTATATTTTATCATGGTAGATAAACTGCAGATGAGTTGGAAACAGAATTCAATATGAAACTCCTGCAGCTCTCAGTTTAGCGGCCACCCCTTCAAATGCTTTGTGTCAAAGCCACGTGGCGTAAGAGTAGTCCTGGAAAAATAACAATTTAGTCTCCCCGATCATGACTGGTGACTATTCTCTTGCAGCTTTAAGGATTTGATCTCGGAGAGTAGAGGTAGTTGTTGTAAATAAGAGTGTCCTTGGGCCGTCCCGGGAGTCCATAGCCCATTTAAGATTGTTGCGGTAGGCTCTCAAAATTAGAACAGCAAACCCAAGACCAAGAGCTCTGGTTAGCCACCTCTCCAGAAACATAGTCAGATCCCTGTCTTCTGTGCCTTCTGGCATGCCGAGAATGAGAATGTTTACTGATCTGGCTAAATTCTCAAGCTACTCCAGATGAGACCGTAGAACTTCTTGCTCTTTGATCATGGTGGCTGAGGTTCCTAATGCTTTCCCCACCTTTTTCTTGGCTTCTGCCAAGGACCCTGTCATAGAGCCCACCCTCTGCTCCAACAAAACAATCTTTTAATTTTGTAAGTCCAGTTTTTTATCAATTTGTTGGATCATAGCAGTAAACATATTCAGTGCTCTCTGTAATGACTCTAGTGTTGCAGGTTTGATCTGTGTGAGTCCTGGCTGCTGTTCCTTGATGTTTTAGATGGGCCTACTTAACTCCTGCAGCTACTCCTTTCCCTGTATTTTCCTATAACCCCATTGCCAACTCGATACTATAATCTGCTTCTGCCAGTGGACGTTATCAACACGCTGCAAGACTAGTTTGAAATTTATATTGAACCTTGCTGAAAAAAAGTTTAAAATTGTGATGCCCACAGAGCTCCAAAAGTGCATGAGATCTTGCTAGGCTGCTAGCCATGCCCCCCCAAAAAAAAAAAAAGCTTTTAGAACATGCAGAAACTTCATAAGACATGTAACACGTCAAGCCAGATGACAGCTGGGTTTCGTGTGAAAAATTGCAAAATAATGCACTGAGGACACAGAAACCCAGGGGAAAAGTACAAAATGGGTGGAGTGATATTGACTCCAACCAAGGAAACAGACACCAGGGATAATAACATACTGGATGACCTAAAGGAGTCCAAAGCAGTGTGACAAGGCAGCAGGGAGCGCAGTGGGAGTCTGGGGTGCATATGGAGGGATATCAGCAGCAGTAAGAGGTAGGTGATGTTGTCACTGTATAGATCGTTAGTAAGACCTCACCTAAAGTATTGTGTCCAGTTCTGGAGACCATATCTCTGGAAAGACACAGACAGAGTGGAGGCAGTCCAGAGGAGGGCAACTAAAATGGTGCAGGGTCTTCATCAAAAGCCCAATGAGGAGAGACATAAGGACCTCAATATGTACACACTGGAACAAAGGAGGGAGAGGGTGCGTATGTTACTGACCTTTAAATACCTCACAGGGGTTAATAAGGTACAGGAGGAAAGTATTTTTTAGAAGAATAGATTCTCAAGAAGAAGGGGACTTGCTATGAAGCTGGAGTGGAATAGATTCAGGACAGATGTGAGAAAAGTACTTCTTCACAGAAATAGTGGTGGATTCTTGGAACAGCCTTCCAGCAGAGTGGTAGAGTGAAAACAGTGGTGGAGTTCAGGAATGCATGGGATAAGCACAAGGGAATCATAGTGTAAAGGAAAGGGGGGAGGGAAGAACTGTAGATTGGGCACTGTCTGCAGTAATAGTGTAGGTAGGGAGAAATGGGCAGACTGGATGGGCCAAGTGGTCCTTATCTGCCATCAGATTCTGTTATCTTCTTTGAGAATATCTCTTTCATCAAGCCACACCTATGGAACTATAGCATTTCAGTTCATTTTCATTTTTATTTTTTTACACATATAGGCAAGATGAGCAATACTGCCCATTTTCACAAGTGACAAGTCTTACAAAAGTATCAACTATAGATACAAACAAACACAATTAAAACAAACATTCTAAAAGACAATATAAAATATATCCAGGCTGAAAAAGAGTAAATTTTTTAAGCTGATGAGCAAATACATTCATTTTGAGTATCAAGCCATGATCTAAGCAATCAGGCACTAGGACCACAAGGAAACTTTTTGCAAGCAGTACACTAGGGGCTAACCACAATGACGTTCTACATTGGCTCTTCCTATATAAACGTGGGTAGTCCCTTCCCTCCTTAGCTCTTTTCCCACCATCGACCATTTTCTTTGGACCCTGCTACAGAAACACTGATATTGTTTTTTTCTCACAATAAATATAATTACTTTTTAAACTAATTTTTGGTGGCATATATGTCATCTCCAAAGCCATTGTCATCCAAACTCTTTAGGTATTGTGAGTGCAGTGAGAAAATGTATTACAAAGAATCTCACAACATCTATGTGTGGTGTCTTAGCTTGGACCACGACATCAAGGCATGCCTCATTTGTAAGGGCTTTAATACGGCCACCCAGTGATGCAGAAAGAGAGTTTTGGAAAAGTATCTGTTGAAACAGCACTTAACCTGAATGGAGAAGGAACTCTACAAGGAAACCCCTGCCACATTGCAGACCTATGCTTCCGGATCAAAGGGATCCAAGTCCTGGGAGTAGATGTCTGGGTCTTACCATCACAAGCACAAGGAAAGACCAAAGGAAAAGGCAAGGACTTCCCCTGCATGTTCTAGGTCACCAATTTGTTCAGGTACAATCTCCTCTGGACCACTGAAAGCTCTGGCTGCAATGCAACCCATCTCCCAGGCCATCAACATGGCTGGGTCAACCTCTAGTGCCTTCAGGTCTATTATGGCTGGTGTGTCACAGCTGACATTAGGGCCATTGCCTTCCCCATCGACATCTACCAGAGTTCCCACCAACACAAACAAGGGGACTGATGTACAGATGGTTCTAGCATCTTTTACAGACATTCTTAAACACCTGCTACCTCCTCCTCCTCCACAATGATGAGCTTTCCATTGATGCAGCCCACACAAACCCCCCCCACAACAATGCCTACCAAGTTGATGTGCCAGATACTTTCCTGACCGTCAGAGACTTCTTCAGTTCCACCACTGTGTCCTCCAGACCACATCGATGAGGACAAGGAATATAATCCGGAGCTTATTCTGGTTGAGAAAGGGAAGAGGGAGAGGGAGAGGAATTTGTGTACACCGATGAGAGAATCAGCTCCACAGTCTCTACTGAGAGTGACATCTTGGTGGCTTATACCCAGGTGTTCCCCTGAATACCCCTCCTTTATAATAGTGATACAGGAACTTTAATCTGCAATGGAGCTTGATGCAGAGGGGCAGGATATTACTAAGAACATTACACTTCTTAGAACTGCCTGATACTCCACTAATAGTTATTCCTCCCCTCCTGCCAGTCCTAGATGATAATACCTTTGCTGCCTGGCACAGGCCTGACATGATACCTGCAATATCAAATAAGGCAAATAAGCTGTACTAGGCAGATTCTGTGGTCATCAACATAGCCCATGACATGTCTAAGGTTCCAAGGCACATTAGTTTCCTTTCTGACAAGGAGTCCAGAGAACGTGATGTCTTGGGTAAAAGGCCCTTGTCTTCAGCATCTCTAGGGCTGAGGATTGCAAATTATGAAGCACAAATGGTAAAATACTTTTTGGAGGAAGGCCAATGCAGTTGCCCATGCTCTCCCAAAGAGCAAAGCTAAACAGGAGATACTAAATGCCCTGTCTGCAGATACCAACATAGGTAAACATCTCTTTGATCCACCTATGATATTTCTGATGCCTCTTCTTTTTTTTAGAAGGCACTCCTGGCTTAGAGTGGCTGGCTTTGCTAATGATGTCCAGCAATCCATCCTCAGTGCACCTTTCAGGGGCTACAAGCTGTTTGGCGCAGATGTGCAAGACATGCTCTTTAATTTGCAGGCTTCAGATAGAACCCTAAAGTCAGTATATTCCATGTATCATACCCAGCCTAGGTCTAGGCAGAGGGTGCCCTTTCATCCAGCCACTACCGGACATAGATCTGCAATCAGAAAGCATGGCAAGGGTAAAGCAGCAGCAATCTTACTCCTGCCAGGTCCCACTCCAGATGCCCTCTCAAAAGCTCCTAGAGGTGGCACTGCAGCAGCAGCCATAGCAACTGGCTCTGAGTCCTTTGTACACATACCACCACCTATGTCTACAGGGATGGTAGTCAGGGGTTGCCTTTCTCTCCACCTGGACCAGTGGAGGAAAGTAACTTCAGATGCTTTGGTTCTGCAGATAATAGCACAAGGCCATGCTCTGGAGCTTCTGGAACTATCGCCATACCCTCCACCAGTGTCTTCTCATTACCCTCAGAACACATTCTATTACTCCTGGGGGAAAGTCATGCCCTGCTTCAAAAAAGGGCATTCTGTAGCACTCCACGTTGTTAATGGGAAGTAATTACAAATGGGTATTGTGCACCGAAATGTCACTGCTCAAAGGCTTAGAATGTTAAGCACATGAGGATCCTGGACAGCAGCAACTCTTCATTCTTAGCTGTGCCATCAAAGGGGAACCATCTATCAAGCTCGTCTGAAGAGGAAAATTAGCCTTTAGTCCTGGGGTTGCAATTCTGCATAGGAGGTTGGGCGGGGTGGCAAGACGGCCATTGCGTTGCTCCGCTCTGTTCCCTGTTGCACCACTCCTAGCACTTTCTTGTTGATTGTCAGAAAAGCTTTGTTTAATTTTAATTTTTATGAAACAAACTCATGTTGTTTTTACTAGTACTCTGTGATGCGCTACTCTTTTTGCAGCTGTGAACAGCTTTTTGCTTGATAATCTTTTTAATGGTCGTTGTGGATTTTTGCGTTCTCTCTGCATTGTTTGACAATTTGGAGTGACTCAATGTGAGTGAGTGAGTGAGTGAGTGAGTGAGTGACAAATAGTAAAAATGGGAAATGTTCCTACAACCAGGAGTTCAGGATGCCATAGAACTTGTGGGGATGGTACTGCCGGGTGAGACCAGCAGGAATCAACAGGGGAATGAGATAACTGTTTATATGCCTACATATTAATTTTGGAAGGTATGCTATAGTTGCCTAAAGGGGGGAAGGGGGCTATATTTGAGTATAATTACTACACATAGAGGAGTGTTTTTCTTCTCTTTTTACACTGTTGCTGCAGTGGAGAATAGCGGCAGGCAGTAAAGCTGGACTACGTGCAGGAGGAGGATTTGTGGCCAGTTCTGCTCAAGGTCAGAAATCAAAGCGGTTTTGAACCCTCTGACAGAGTAAAAGGAAAGAGGTAGTAAAATTCGCTTGAGCACTGTAAATGGTGACTTCATTTGGAAAATGCATACAAGGATGCTGTAACAGCAAAAGTTGGACTTTGGTAGGAAGTATTTCCTTTAATATGTATTCTTTTTTTATCACTTTATATGTTATACCTTCTGTCTGGGTCTCAGAAGGACACTTTTAGTGATTTTAGTGACCCATGGAGTCTGATTAAGGGATTAAAATTCTCCAAAGGGTGCTTTGTTATGTTTCCTTGGAGGCTGAATTCTTAAAGGTGTGTACGTTATTAACTTTTGTCAAACACCAAACTATCCATTGTTATAAGCAGGACTTTATAATACAGATGAGTCACTGAGGACTCCTAGGCAGGGAGCTGACAGTTATACTCCTCAAATTCGTGAACTTAAAAATTTGTACACTGGGATGTAGTCTGGCTGCCCTGGTTTTGCCACATATGAATCCCGGGTCTAACATTTACCACTGGCATAATCTCTATCCATACTTTGCCTAATCAAAACTACTTGCCACTGCTAGTAAAAGAGTGTATTCTTGAACAAGAATGGGAACTTTTAGTCTCGTATAATAATTTATGGACTCCTGAGCTAATGGAGACTGTATGCTGGTCTCAAAAATTAGTGGCCTCTCATTCACAATGGAGCCTCAACCTCGCACAGCTGAATTAGCTCAACTTGAGTGTCTCTGCATTGAGTCCTCTTATTTCATATCCTGGTGCTAGTTAAGGAGCCTGATTTTGGCACCAGGGTTCTGACAAGAAATTTAAAGAAGGTGTTTCATGGTGCACTAAGTTAGTTTTGAATTAAAATATGGCCGAACATTAAATATAGGTCTGGCGGTGGATCATAGTATGGGCATTTAAGCAGCAAATGCGTACTGGTGCAATTTAAAAGATTATACATACTTCAGATTTAAAAACATTAAGCAGCTGGACACAAGACTAAGGAATGCTGTGGCCTGTTGAATTAACAGCATATTATTGCATTAACCAGGAGCATAAATACATTATTTTGTTGTGCCGTGTTGCACAGTTGGACTCCTTTACTTTAAATTAGCATTATGCTGTGTTTTATTGTTTTACATATTAATTATGATGAACAGTCTCTATTAAATGTGCCTGTCAATTTCCTGTGTCTGATATATTGGGCTACCATAGATCTGTGCCATCAAAAGCCTGTTAGCTGTCGTATAACTTGCAAGCACCTATAAGATATTGAGTTTGCCAGTGATTTTCTCACAGTCTGGCAGCTTTAAGATTGTTTTGCTGTTTGGCTTTATGCAGTCACAGCTGGTGGGTGATTCACCTACAGAATACTCTAGGAAGATTTGGGAACTGGTGGTGCTTTTTTTGCTAAAAGCATATTAATGATGGGGGACAGCCAGGAATTAATCCATAGGATTGGCACTTATTGCCTACTATAAAACCTCTGGATGGAATTTTAAGTTTGACGTGCAGGTGCACAAAATTAAGGACATGACCAAGATATTTACCAGTATCTGGAAGGTTAGATTCAGAAGTAATTCCTCCTTGAAAGCTACCATTGACAGGGGGTTATAATGAGTCAGGATGGCTGTATGAACCAAAAGGAAAATCTATCAAATCCAATGTATGAGGACTTTGTCCCTACTTGTCATCACTTGGTTGTGCCAGAGGTATTCAGAATCTTAGCTACCTTTTAAATTGGATTTATGCTTGGTGGAGCCTTATGGAGGGTACCTTAGTATTTCAGCAGTATTCCTACAGAGTATTGGAAGAGAGCTTTTGTGGCCTTAAAAATGGGGTATTTCAGCTTGCCTCTTTAAATTATGGCTTTTTCAGATTTGTCTAACATTTTTCCCAGATTAAATTCATAAGCGTCAGTATGGTGTATTTTCACCCCTGAATGGAAATTTGGTTTTGAATTAAGCTGCATCTTTTTATGACTGGGATATTTATCAGAACCAATGATAAGATACTGAGTATTTTTTGATAAACCTTAGGAAAAATGTTTGCACAAATGTTTTTATGGGGTACTGTATTTTAATTACATATGCTTTGCGTATTTTTTTACATTTTTATTGTTTAAAGATTGTAAAACATCTTTTTTGTTCTGTGCTGTTTCATAATGACTTGTAGTTGAACAAATAAATTAAACTTGTCTTGACTTGCCTAGCAGGTTGGGTCTACCTGGTAACGGGGAGCACCCCTAAATTAAAATTGTGTCTTCCCCTGATGACCCCCTCCTTTATTACAGTGATGCAGGAACCTCAATCTGCAATGGGGTCTGATGCAGAGGAGCAGGATATTACTAAGAAGAACTTTGTAGATTTCTTAGATAACTGCCTGACACAGCACCAACAGTTATTCATCCCCTCCTGCCAGTCCTAGAGGGTGCCACCTTGGCTACCTGGCACAGACCTAACATAATTCCTGCCATACCAAGGAAGGTAGATAAGCTGTACCAGGCCCTCTCGGGCAAGCCCTTTTTTTGTAGGCTAGCCCAAGGTAGGCTCCATGGTCATCAATGTAGCCCATGACAGGTCTAAGTTTCCAAAGCACCTTAGTTCCCTTCCTCCTGGCAAGGAGTCTAGAAAACTTGATGTCTTGGGCAAAAGGACTTTTGCTTCAGCTTCCCTAGGGCTGAGGATTGCAAATTACCAAATACAAATGGTAAAATATCAGAATACTCTTTGGTGGAAGGCCAATGCAGCTGCCCAGGCCCTCCCAGACAGCATTGCTAAACAAAAGACACTGAATGCCCTTTCTGCAGGTGCCAACATAGTTCAGTTCAAAATGTTATTTGTTCAGTCACAGACCATTACAATATGACATAGACACTCATAAAAACACATTTATATTAATAAATGCAAATAATTTACAATTTTGTCCAGCAGTTTATAACAACACCTTAACATTTCAGTTAAGCTAACACCAGGTTGTTTAAGTCTAACGGTCTAAAACCCTAATATATTACAAGTTCTAAACTTAATATAAAGTCAATATACAGTGTATTGTCATTAAATTATGTGGTATAGGCTTAAAAGAATTCTGCTTTTGACATTTTTCTATTCAGTACTATATTTCAGATGAATTTTAGTAATTGCATTTAAAAAAAACAGCAACTCGGTTAATTATTTGCTCGTCTTCCACTGTAAAAATTATGTTCAACAAAATCTCCTTATTTAAGGACTGGATTGTTTCCCAAATAGGATGAAGCCACTGAACCCTTGACTTATTATACCGATGACAGTCAAAAATAACGTGGTATAGTTTCTCACATTCTTTACATATGCAGGCACACAATTTCTCTGAAGGCTCTCTTAATTTTAGATATCTTGCTTTTAAAACATTACCGGGGAACAATTTAAAACAGAATTTAGTATACCATTTCCTATAAGAATAGTCTGTTAAGACATCTAGATAATATCTATATATGTTTGTTATCATTAACAATAAGCCAAGGAGAAATTTTCAAGGAGGATATCATCCCGATGTCCTTTAACTTATTAATATTAGTGCTCTTCTTGGTTATATATGTGTTATATTTTTAACTGATCATAATTCCTTTTATAATAACTGGCTTTCCCTTTTTCCCATAGGGAAACTGTGGTGTAATTTTCCATTATAAAGGAGTGTTTATAATGGCAAACATGCACATGGTTTTCCACACTCTGAGCATGCATATGCCACAGCTTGACCGCACCTGACTGCTCACCGCTTCCAACTAGCCTGAAACAGCACCACTTTAAGAACTCAGCAATAAGTTATTTTGTGAAGCCTCTTCAATACCAGAAACTTTGGAACCATGGAAAAAAAGAAAACATTTTTTAAAACATTGCTGATTCAGATATGAGCACCATAAGTAAAACTAAGCCGAACTGTGGCCGCACTGAAACGTCTTTATTTTATATACTTTTTGAGACAAAAAGGGAAACCCAGCAATTATAAAGAATAAAATATGGGGTAGTGTGTTTAAACTCAAAGTTTACACACACCCTAGGGGTTAGATGCTAACATAAACCCCCTCAAGCTTTGCTCTCTGGCTTTATGAGCATCTAACCCCTCGGGTGTGTGTAAACTTCTCATTACATACACCACCCCATACTTTATTCTATATTTAGCGTATTCTCCTAGAAATTCCAAATCATATGCTCTTAAGAGCAGAAAAATGTTACTTAACCATCGTGACTGATTACAGGCTAGAGTCTGCCATTTTATTTTCTCCATCAGATACTTATGTGGAAGACTATGAGCATCCAGTCTAGTCAGACTAATCCAGGTAATGATTTTTCTTGTCTCCATCTGTGATTTTAACTTAGTCATTCCAAGTTCTGCTCTTAGTAGAGAGGCTGGGACTGAATTACTAACCCCCAGAGCTGACCTATAGAGTTTATTTAATGGAATGTCCAGTGAATCCATATTGTTAGAAACCCATGTCTCTGCTTGCAGAAGACCCTGAGAGAAATATTTGGCCTTAATTGCTTTCAATAGGGGCTTTAATAAATTAGTACCATATATTTTATTAAAACTTGTTAATGATCCAGCTGTTTACTTCAGCTTCATAGTTAATCATTTTATATGTTTGGCCCAAGTACCGTTATTTGACAAGGTTAAACCTAAATAAACATATGTACTTACAGTAATAAGTTTTCTATCCTCAATTTTCCATTTTATTCCCAAATTGTCAGAGCCAAAGATAAGCACCTGACTTTTGGCTTCATTTATCCTCAGATTATATATTTTTGCATATGTTAAGAATGTCTAACTTTTTCTGAAGGCTGGAATAACAGAGTGAGATCAAGGCCAAGTCATGGGCATACACCAATGCCGGGCAGGGCATGTCACCAATTTGTGGAGAATCAGATATAGATTCTAATAATTGAATCAGAAGATCATCAATGTAAACACAGAATAACAATGGTGTTAGCACACAGCCCTGCCTGACACCCTTGTTTGTTGGTATCTTTTCTGAATATTGGCCATTCTTCCCAGTCCTGACCTGGGCCCAGGTATTTGACTAGAGCTCTCTAACAATACTTATACAAATGGAATCCACTCACTTCTGGTACATTATTTGCCATAATGAAGCTCTAGCAATTGTATTGAAGGCAGAGCTAAAGTCAATGAAAGCAACATAAGGCTTCTGTCTTCTTACAGCTATGTATTTTTCGTAAAGGTGTCTGAGCGTAAAGCATTTGTCTGAAGTGGAGTATCCAGCATGAAAACCAGCTTGAAATTCTGAGAGCCCTCTTAGATGTTCAATTTGTTCCAATAGTCTGGTTAGAATAATTTTTGAGAAGATGTTTCCAGTAATGTCTAAATGGAAATTTGCCTATACATTTCTGGATTACTCTTGTCCACTTTCTTATAAATTGAAATGATAGTAGCCCCTTCCCAGGCATTGGAGATAGTTCTATTTACTATACTTTAATTAAAATATGGTAAGAGAATTTAAGGCTACTGAGATGGGGATACCAAGAAAACTTCTGGTGGAATCAAGTCAGGACCAGGTGCTTTTCCTTTTTGTAGGGACGCAATTACAGGGTATAACTCACTTATAGGGAATAAGCTAAACTGGGTTCTATTCAATTCAGGTTCCCATTGTGGGGTGAATTCAGAAATTTCTTGATCATAAAATATTTCTGTGTACTGTTTTCCTCTTTGTTCTATGGGGATGTGGAAATCTAATTCAAATGTACTGCTGTTGGTACCATTTGCCACCAAGAGCCAATATGACTGCTAATCATTATTATTTATTATATACACCATTTGATTCCATTGTTTTAGTTGAAAATCCTTCTGTTCACCCTTTGGGAATGTTTATACTCTTCTCTGGCTTTATTTAAACCTTTAAAGTGCTCCCTGTCCCTAGAATTTATAAGTAATCTCATGAACTGCTTGAGAGCTTTTTTCTTTTCACGGCATTCTTGATCAAACCATGTAGTAAATCTTGTTGCTCATGCCTTGGTCATTGGTTTATAAAAGAGTGTTCTAACCTTGTCGTAACACTCCATCAGTGTTTTCTGTAATTCAATATAATACTACATATATATTGGCTGTATCACCTTGGGAAGCAGTAATTCTTGTATAAAATAACCAATCTTTCCCTCAAAATCCACATCCTACTTTATTTTGGTTGGATTCCTTATTTCAAACTTTTGTGACAAGCTGGGAAGCAGATTTTGAGAATCAACATCTGTAGTATCACCCTAGTACAGAACTATCAGAAAGTGATTGCTTTCCCCTCTATTTAGGACTTTAAAAGAGTCCCACCTTGACATAGATTCATTCCAAAACATAAAATCTAGAACTGAAGGTCCTCTTGAGTTATAATGTGTATAATTACTGAATGTATCCCAATTTAATCTACAGTTCATAGGAACTAGATTGTTTGTCATTAGCAGATCTATCAACCTCTCCCCTGAATTATTAGATTTAGGATCAAAGGAGGCCCTAGGGAATTTAGAGGCTTCAGAATTAAACTAATTATGAATACTGTTGTCAGCATAGCTATCAAAAACCTCAATTTGGGCATTCAAATCTGCACATAGAAGAATATTGTTACAGGATGACTGTTCCCAAGTTTTGGAAATAAACTTACCAAGATCTTCACATGCCGCTTCATTTTAATATTTAGAATTTCAGAGTGGAATATAAACATTTAGTAAACAAAATTGTACTTTCCTTACCTGTACCTCAAATGCCTGGGCAAAAGATGTACTTGAGATATGTATGATTGTTATATCTTTATCAATCCTGACCAAGATAACAAGTCCTCCTGAGGCTCTCCCTAGTTTAATTTTTTTTTTTACCTGGCAGCTGATAACTACAAAAACCATGAAAAGAAACATCCATATCTTGTGAGTGCCAAGTTTCCTGAAATTATACAATATGATGCTTTCTAATAAAATAACACCAATCTGTATCCACATATCTTGATATTAAACCTGTTATATTCCATAAGAGTAGACTGATTTTATAATTTTCCTCTATGTAGTTGCGGGTGTCAGTGTGTTCCTGGTCTTCTAGTCAGTCCTCCAGATTGTAGAGCTCACTGTATTTATTGCTAACCAGTATATTAAATTCTGGCTGCTGAGTCTGGTATTGTTGAAATTCAGATGTCCTTCATTCAATATTACACAGAGTTGTTTAATTCATTTGATCAGTCTGAGCACAATGTACCTCTGAGGGAGTGTTTACTTGGGTTGTTTCAATAATATTTATACCCATTATATCTAAGATATTGAACTTATCCATTATTTTGCTATACAAATCACTGGATTTTACTGTGATTAATATTTGTCCACAGCCAAGATCATCCCAATTCAAGTGACAAAAGCAAGACTATCTTTTTCCATAGGGATATTTAACAATTGTTCAAAAAGATCTTTTTATAATAAATTTAAATTTGATGTTACTTTCTTGAGAGAACCACTTCAGATCAAACAGAGAAAAAGATCTGCATAAATTGTCCTATTTTGCCTTGCCCTCCATGTTGCTCTGTTATTAGGGACACTGTCCAAAATATTACTTTCAACAATGCAGACACCTATCTCATCTAAGATAGGGGCTTTTTGCACTATTTTACCCATAAGTTCTGGCCTTTGGAGTAAGACATCTATCTGACCAGCCTTATTCTCCCTTTCCCACCTATAAACTTTTAGAATTTGTGCTTCTGTAAGGGACAATTGCAAAGCATGCTTAAAGATATTATATAATGTTTTCTTGAGTGTTCCTGGATTTTCATTTGGCAATCCTTTAAATCCAAAAATACTAATTTGGGAAACTTTGTCTCACATAGATTTATTTGTTACATCCTACTTATCCCCATTGACACAGTTAAGTCTAAGGCCCAATTTGCTGAGTGTGTTGTTAGTTATCCATGTCTGATTAGCAATGCTAGGAGAGATGGAAAATACATATAAACATTCCACTCCATCTACATCTTTGTCACTCAAGATCTTAGCAATATCTGATTCCACCAAGTCATCCCCTGTTTCTGCACTTAAAAGGTGCACAGTCTTGTCCTTGAGTTCCCCTAGATTGTTTGAAGGATTCATTTAAGACCATACAAGCATTACAATGCACACTTATTGATGTCAATTAGATTAGAATCAGTCTTGTGACCACTCCCTGTAGAATTATTATTACTCTGAATCAAGCCTTTTCCAATAGACTGTGTTTGTTTAGTCTGTAAATTTTTATAGCACATTATGTCACACCAGTTATTCACATAATTTCTTAATACATTTAAATCTATAGAGAAGGAACCAATAATGCTGACCAATTTATACATTGGTCATTCTTTCTCTAATTCAGTACTATCATCAGTGTCTGCATTAGTTTCAGGAAGGCTTACAAATTCAAATACCCCCTGTCATGGATTTCCCCCTGTAAAATTAGCAGTATGTGTGCTTTTGAAGACTAGTTCACTTGATTTTCTTTTATGGAGTTTGTAAGAGAGTTAACTGGGTTATCCTGTTCTTCAGGCTCTGACAGAACTTTGGCAGTTAGAGGTGTTCTTTTTTTATTCTTTCCCCCCTTTTTCTTAGATTTGGTTTTAATTTTTACAGGTGAAGCAAGAATTATAATAGAAGAAAAATCAGGTCTGTTGTAATCAGAACCCTCCCATACAATTGATGGAGAGCCTTGTTCTGGTATGATTTTTATTAAGTTTAATTAGGATATCCTCCAGTCTAAAACTGCTTAGTGCAATATTTTCCTTAATTGTTTCTATCTTTTTTTGACTACTACCAGCTGATCCATTAACATCAGATGAGCAGCATAAGGATTACACATGAATTTCTTTAAATCTTCACTTAAACTGAAAGGGTAATTTTTTACAGAATCAGGACGTATATCCGGATAAAATTCAGATGTTACAGTTTCATTAAAAGAAGCATTATAGAGTTGTCTTTTTATTTACCGAATCCGATTTTTTAAGCCGCTGATAGTGTTTTGAAGCTCCTCAATAATCTCTGCTAAATTTGAATTTCCAATTCTGGGAGAGGCAATTGGGTATCCTGTTTGTTGATTTCAGTTGGACCCATCAGGTGAAAAATCCAGTGACAGTGATGGGGTATATGAAAGAGAATCAAAGACCTCTTTTTGTGACTGTGAACTAATGTCAATTATATCAGCCACATAATTAGTATGAATATTGTTACCATCTTTAACATCCTTAACAACATTACCCTTTAACATTTGTTTCCTTTCTGTATTATTAATGAACTTAGAAGCCTCATAAGACTCATCCTGAAGGGGACATGAATCAGAGGACTGAAATATTTTTGGAGTCAAGGTCAGACAAGCAAGATCGATTGTCTGATCCTTCTCCACATTAGTCTCTCCTTTTCAGGGATTTTCCTTATTTCCCAACTGTCTTCCCTCAGTTAATTGCCCTACTGTCCCAAAATGCTCACTTATTTTTGTTTGTTTCCTATCTGTTTAGTTTGTTTAATTTGTTTTGTGTGATTGGTTGAATTAAATTAATTTCCGTTTTATTTTCGTAGATTTTTTTTCCCCACACACTACTGGGGTTCTACACTGACTTGTATTAGAACTGATATAATCCTGTTCTGCCTGTTCTTCCTGCAGACTTTAAGAATCAATTTGGTCAATAATCATTGGGTCATTGTTAACTGATCCCGAACGTGCTATGTTAGATTCCAACTCTACTATAGACTCTGATGCTTGTTTTCTGGTTAGCACCATCTTAATTATTGCACTAAGCTCTTAATTATTGCACTAAACTCTTAATTATTGCACTAAGCTTTACAAAACAAAAACAGTTTTTTAACAATTGGAAAGTCAGAAACATAAGCGACTCATTTTCCCCTGTACAATAAAACTGCAAAAACATCAGTAATTAAGAATTACTATGAAACTGCAGATCATTGCTGGAAAGTAGAAATTAAAATTTTTATAAGATATTAAAAAACATCGAATGGCTCCAATGTAATGTGAAGCAACACAGTTCCAGATGCCAGGCTTGTGCAGCCTATCTCACACAGCTATCATTAATACTGAACTTTCTTCTAGGGAACAGTTCCTAGCAGTGAGTCTTGCTTGGGAAGTAACAAGGTTTAGTAGATTGCAATATATAGAGAATGAAGAAGTTCACTGACGGTATGTCACAACAGACTCCTTCTTCCTTCCTCTTCCACAGAAAACACACAATGGATAAGGGGTAGTATCCTGGTGCACTGTAGCGAAAAATAAAACAAATTTTAGGTGGTGGAACACTGTAAAAAGGCTCCCACCTCCTTATTTCCTCACAATCTTTCCTTACTCACTTTAGTAAAATCTGCCTGGCCCATTCTTTGAAGGAAAGACCGTGAACTTATAGTACTAAAACCTAGATGCAATTAGACAGTTTAATAAATTACCTGCCAGTCTGTGACTCCTGCCTGCCAGTTAGAATTTTGCAACCCTTCATAGCCAGCTTCACAACCAGCTTGAAATCTCCAGACATCAAATACAAAACTCTGAGCCCAGTTAAACCGTACTACACAGACTGCTCAGACTGCTCAGATTTTAATCACGCTTTCTGGTTACTCTCTGGTTATTTGGAACCATTCACCACAAAGCTACTTGCAATCTATCCAGGCAGCTGTATCTGCTAAAGGCAGTGTGAGGAGACAAAATGTAAAACACGGTAACAGAGTTTTATGCTCTGGGAACTCAACTGTGCACACCTTTACCCAGGAAAGCTTGCTCTGAAGTATACCTGTTTTTTAGTACTCATTATTAAATTACAAAAAGCACTACAATCAGTCGATCTACATTAATTTATTTTTTTTTCTATCACTTTTCTCCACATGGACCTGGCTGGATCTCTCCTCTCTCTTTCTACTGTCCCCCCAGAGCCATAATGCGAGCATTAGACCCCTTCCCCTCAGGCCCTCATGACTTACCCTTCATAGCAGGGTGGTGGGGAGCATCTTAACCCACCTGAACGGATCCAGCTCTGGGGAGGTGCCATCTCAGGGTGGCGCCTGTGGGGGATGGTTTCGTGCTGCTCAGTCGGGGTCTAATTTTTCCATTTTTCTTTGTGGAGGGGGAGCGTACAATGCTGACGATGGCATGTCTGCATGCTGCATGTCAGTCAGCTGCTCCTCCTCCTATGCGCCATAACTTGTGGGACTCGGCATGCCCACACTCAGCCTCCACTAGGTGTCAGACAAATGCCGGTCCATGGTACCCACCCTCCCCGGGAGAGGAGAGCTGTTTCCTGGATGCTCGATCCTCTTCCTGCCCAGCCAACCCCCCGGTGACCCACTCGCACCACAAACACAGGTCGTTGGCATCACAGGAGGTGAGGCATGATACCTCAGCCCTCCATGCCACTGGTTGACTGATCTGCATTAATTTCTTAATTGTAGAAGGACCAAAACAATACTTCCTGAATATCTTATCTAGACAAAATATCCATTAAAAGGGTTGCTGAGCCTGAGTAAAACAACTAATACAAATGGGGATGCTCCAAAAAGCAGTGTGAAGTGTGCAGCCCTCTGCAGGGCTGCTTCTCCAGGCTTCAACGCTGATGGGCTACCCCCATTGTCAGAACTCCAGCTGAGCACTGAAGGTCAAAGAACAGTCACAAATGTCCAACTGCTACCAAAACCGAGCATCACAAGTTGGCCTGGAAAAAGCTTGTTAAGCCTCCGAGAAACACTCTTTTCTCCTTCCAGGATAAGGTTATTCAGGCAGTGGTGGTTTACCTCTTCTTGGAGGTAAAAATGCCTATCATCAAGCTCCTGCTTCTGCCATTCAGACAAAACACACAGCATACAGCTGCTCATTCAACCTCCAGTCAGTCAGAAACAATGTGCTCAGTGCCAACATAGGTAAACATCTCCTACGATATATCTATGATATTTCTGATGGCTTTGCCAGGGCAGCTGCTTCTGCTGTTTACCTCAGAAGGCATTGCTGGCTCAGAGACGCTGGCTTTGCTAATGATGTTCAGCAGTCCATCCTCAATGCAACATTCAGGGGATACAAGCTGTTTGGAGCAGAGCAAGACATTCTTTCCAATCTGCAGGTTTCGGGTAAAACCCTGAAATCAGTACATTCCATGTGTCATACCCAGCAAACAGTGCCCTTTTCCTAGTCACTACCAGATGTTGATCTGCAACCAAACAGCAGGGCAAGGGTAGAGCAGCAGCAACCTTACCCCTGCCAGGCTCCACCCCAGGTGCCCACTCAAAGGCCCCTAGAGGTGGTACTGTGGCAGCAGCCACAGCAACCAGCTCTGCCTGACTCCTTCCTACACCAGTGTGGTGGGGGTTGTCTTTCCCTCCACCTAGACTAATGGAGAAAGGTAACTTCAAATATCTGGGTCCTGCAGATAATAGCACAAGACCATGTTCTGGAGCTTCTGGAACTATCTCCAGACCATCTACTAGTGCCTTATTATTACCCTCTAGAACACATTCCTGGAGGAATTCACACCCTGCTTCCAAACAATTCAGTAGAACCGGCCCCCTTGGAGCAAAGCACACATGATTCTATTTTCAGAACTTCCTAGTTCCAGAATGAACAGCAGACCTCAGATCCATTCTAGATCTCTGAGATCTGAACTTCTTTATAGAATACAAGAAGTTCAGAATGGTCACACTGCAAGGCCTGCTTACACTGCTGCAAGCCAGGGACTGGATTTGCTCCATAGATATGCAGGATGCTGATCTGCACATCAAGATTTTGAAATCACACAGGAAATATCTAAGATTCCTGTTTCAGGGAGAACACTACCAGTTCAGAGTATTGCCCTTTGGCTTGTCATCTGCACCATGGGTAGTTACCAAATGTTTAGAAGTGGTGGCAGCAGCCCTTTGCAGGGACGGCCTGTATGTCTTTCTATACCTGGATGACTAGCTTCTCAAAGCTCACTCCAAGGATCAGCCATCCCCCACCCTTGACCATTCCAGATGCCTGTTCAATGCTCATGGGATTACTGTCAGTGTATCAAAGTCAGTCCTGACCCCTTGCCTACATCTGCAATACATAGGAGCAGTTCTGGACACAGCCCAAGGCCTAGCCATTCTGCCACAGGACAGGGCCAAGCATCTGACAGCACAGACCCAGATGGTCTACAACAACATGTATGTCACAGCTAGGACATTCCTGAGGCTTCTAGGCATGATGGCAGTGGCCATTACCACTATACCACTGGCAAGCCTGCACATGGGGATCCCACAGTGCACAAAAAGAATCCAGTGGGACCAACACACAGATGATCTAGAACAAAATGTTCTAGTAAGCTCTCTTGTCAGAAAAGTGCTTCAGTGGTGGATGGAACCTACCCACTTGCTGAAGGGGGTTCCCTTCCTCATCCCTTCTCGTCATCAACTTCTCACCACAGATGCCTCTGTGATGGGCTAGGGGGCACATCTAAGGCCTCATCAGACACAGGGAACATGGATGAAAGTGGAGAACACCCTCCACATAAATGTCCTAGAAATAAGAGCTGTTCTTTACAGTCTACAGGCCGTTCCAGTCCCATCTCTTCCTGGGTCCTCTGATAATTTCAGACAGATAATATAAGTGTAATGCACTACATCAACAAGCAGGGGGGGGAACTGATTCCTATCCCCTATGCAGGATGGCAATGAGAGTTTGGTACTGGGCTCTGGAACAAGGCCTAGAACTATCAGCAGTACATGTTCCAGAGATCCAAAATGTCTTGGCAGAGAGACTAAGCTGGTCACAGTCCAGGATGCACAAGTGGGAGCTGATGACCTCGGTTATAGAAGATCTGTTCAACAGATGGGGTCATCAAAAGTTGGACCTTTTTGCGTCCCTATACAACACAAAACTGCCACTTTTCTGGTTGCTTGCTCAAGGACCTGGAGATTTTTGGTGAGATGCGTTATCCTGCTCTTGGAAAGGGAGGTACCTGTATTCCTTTCCTCCCTTCCCTCTAATCCAGAGAGTACTAATAAAGCTTCAAATGGTGAGGAAAACTCTGATACTCATTGGCCCACTGTGGCCTCATCAGATTTGGTTCCTCTTACTGCAGCAGCTAGCAGTGGAACTTCCAGTACCCCTGCCATTATGCCAGGGTTTTCTGTCACAGGAACAGGGAAAACTGGTCCATCCAGACTTTAAGTCATTCCATTTTCAGGCATGGCTCCTGAATCCATAGCCATTGCCAGGTTTGGAGTGTCCCAAAAGGTGGCTGACATCTTGGTGGCTGCCAGAAAACCCTTCACCAGAGCCATTGATCTCCATGAAGTGGAAGCGGTTTGCTTTGTGAACCGCTGCTCACCAACTGGACCCCTTTACCTGTCCAGTAAACCAGGTTCTAGAGTATTTACTTCTCTTATCTGATTCAGGCCTACAATACTTTTCCATTAAAGTGCACTTGGCTGCCATTTCAGCCTTTTCTGTGCCTACTGATGGTTGAATGGTTTCTCAGCTGGAGGCGGACAGTACATTTTTTAGAGGCATTCTGCTCTTGAAGCTTTCTATCTACAGTCCTGTCCTGGCTTGGGACCTAAATTTTTTGTTAGAAAAGCTGACTTTGATTCCTTTTGAGCCAGCTGCAACTTGTGGCCTACTCTTTTTGTTGTGGAAAGCATATTTTTGGTTGCTACTACTTCAACTCAAAGAATTTGAGAGCTTCAGGCTCAAATATGTGAGCCTCGTTATTTGATTTTTCACAAAGACAGGGTGCCTTTATGTACCAATCCTAAGTTTCCACCAAAGGTGGGTCTGAGTTTACTCTAAACCAAACCATCCACCTGCCAGTTTATTTTCCTGAGCATGCCAATCCAGGGGAAGCATTGCTCCATACTTTAGATGTACACAGAATACTCAGATACTATATACACCCTGTAGAAGACTGCAGAAAGTCCATGCAGCTTTTGTTTCCTTCGCCCCTGGGAAGGAGGATGTTCCTGTTTCTAAACAGTGTCTGTCCAAATGGTTGACTAACTGCATTACTTTTTGCTATAGGAAGTATGGTAAGGAATGTCTTGGGGTTGTTCCTGGCTGTTCGACTAGAGGCATGGCTACTTCTATTGCCTGTTTCAGGAATGTGTCTGCTGCTGAGATATGTGCAGCAGCCACCTGGAGTACAGTGCACATCTTCACTAAACATTATAATATGGACACCGCCTCAAGAAAAAGGGTAGGATATGCCTTAGCTGTACTTCAAGGCCTACTTTCTTAGGCCTGTAGACCCTAGCCACCCACACTGTTTCTCTGTCAGCACTGCTTGGTACTTTTTCCATAGGTGTGGCCTGATGAAATAGATAGCCTCGAAGAAGCTAGAACAGTTACATACTTACTGCAACAGTAGATCCTTGAGAGAATCTCTTTCATCAGGCCATGCCGTCCTACCCTCCATACCCCTACATCCTGAGGGGCTCCATCTCCATAAGGTTTTTCCAGTGGTTTTCTGCCTCACCTGGTCTGCAGAGCCATAGCTCCCCTCCTGGTTCCCTATAGGGCGGTCCTCCAAGCATGATCTTCAGCAGGTAACTGAGGAGGGAAGGGGTCTCCCACATTTTAAATAGGAAGAGCCGAGGTAGCACATCGTTGTGGGTGGCCCCTAGTGGAATGCTTGCAAAACGTTTCTGTGTGGTTCTAGTGCCTAATGGCCATAGTTCCATAGATGTGACCTGATAAAAGAGATTCTCGCAAAGATCTACTGTTATGGCAAGTACGTTAGTGTTCTTTTCTATGTAACAGGACTGACTGAGAGAATAACTTCTACTGGCTTGTGCAGGTACAAATCATCAACTGTTACGATGCCTTGCATGACTGGGCTCATGGCCTTTGCAATGGAGACAAACAGGTTTTTACATCAGTGCAAAAGAGTGAAGGAACCTTATTTATATTGTTGTGGAGTCAAAAACAGTGGTGGAATTCAAGCATGCATGGGACAGTCATAAGGCAATTCTAGGGGTAGGGGTAGGAAGAAGTAGGCTGCTGGTTAACTAGGATCTGCAGCTTATCCAATAGGTAGGGAAATGGGCAGACTGGGTGGGCCAAGCGGTCCTTATCTACCGTCAAAATCTATGTTTCTATGTTTCTATGTAAATTAGGATGAAATTAGGGGAATGCAAGAGAGGGAATCATTGTTTATGCCTACAGACTACACAGGTATACAGAAAATAGGTGGCAGGGACTTGCACTTTTAAGTGTTTTGAGCCTGACTCAACTGCATTTCCTCTGGAACTGTTTATTGTGGCTATGTATTTGATGTGGAACCTTTGTAAATGAGTACCTGTGTTCAAAGGTAATCTCTGAGGTTTCCAATTAATGAGTAAATAGATAGGATATAAATAAACTTTATTTACCCTAACATGCAGGAATCTGTCTGTTAGATAGGCCCACCCCAACTTACCACTGGTGTCCTACTAGCTACTCCTAAGGCCTATTTACTTCAGCTGTAACTTCAGGAGGGAGTAATCCACCAGGTAGAATGCCATTAGTCAAGTCCACCAACACTGCCTAATTAATTATAGTAAAAATGACAGCTATGAAAATAATGTGTCAGGCATGTAATTGTGTGGCTTGATTTCTAAATAAATTGTTCTGTTGCCTTTTGAATCCAAAGGTGGTGTGTGTCTTTGTTTCTACTAAGGGGACAGAATGGGGGGTGGTCGGGTACTGGACACCTCTGTAAACAAAGAGACACAACCAAATTTCTCTTCAGACTGTAGTGTAGTCCTGTCGCTTTAAAAACATTGTCATGTTTAGAAATTTCCTTCCTGGCCCCGCCCTGCTACAGCACTCTATGAATATTAATGAGATAGTATGAATGGTAGGACACATTCCAAAGGCAGACAGGAAGTGCAGTTTAGTCTCCGAAGGCAGCTAGAGACAGAACAGAGCAACACACAGGAGCTTCAGAGGAAATATTCTGTGATATATGTATCTTGTTCTAAAGGCTTTCAGATGCTGAAGAACTGCAGCTGTTCACACTTCTAAACAGCGTGGACTCATATTGTCAGGAGGTGGTGCTGGAAACTAAAACACAGGATCATGAAGCTGGAAGTAAGAAGCTGTATGAGAGTGTGATGAATAAACAAAGACATAGCAGGAACTGGGCACATGGGCTTAGTCTAATATAATTTCACATCAAACTGAAGTTATTTTTATGGGGTCTGTGGCATTTCAATGTTTTGTCTTTTTTTGTTGTTCCTTTTGAAATGTTTTACCATGTTTTCATTTCTGTGTCCTGACTTGATAGACCTTCTATCTTCTGTCTGTATCTTTCTATGATTGAGACATACATGCTTGGGATAAATAGAGCAGACACCAAGAAACTGTTCTCCTTGAGTTCAGACACAGGAGCGAGAGGGAATTTAGTAACGCTGATGGGGAAGATTCAGAAAGGACATTCCGAAGCCCTTCTTCATAGAAAGGGGTACAGATAAAGTGGAATCAGCTACCAGAATTAGTGGTGCAGGCCAAATCAGTCAGCAGTTGTAATCAGGGATGGGACAGGCAGGTGGGTTGTTTAGTTAGGAAAAGGGGGACAGTTAAAAAAGATGAGGATTGCCACTGGGGCAAGGCAGAATTGTTAGGCAGACTGGATGGGACAAGAGCCTTTTTTCTGCCGTCACTGTCCATGTACTGTATCTGTGTTTCTGAGCATTCTGGCTGCATTTGCCTTAACCCTCACTACCCTTAGCTGTAGAATATAACCTTTACTTTCACTTTGGGTACAACTATCCCCAACCCCGTACACATTTGCATCCTCTGACAGCAATTTTGTTGACCTGTCTACAGCCACCCTTCCATATACTGAATTCCATAACGTTGTCCTTACACGCAGCCTTTCAGAGCTGAGTTAATTCTGCCCAGATTCTGTAATCTTCCCACCCCCAGAACCCTCAGTTTCATTTTTGTCCCTCAGAACTCTGCCTTTGAAAGGTACGATTTAACTGCACTTATATTGTAATCTCCCCTCCTCCTAGTACCATAAATTCCTTAATTGCTCCGGCACCCCACCATTAAGAGTTGATATATTTCTATCATGTTTTTTATTATAAAGGTTTATTTTCCCTTTGATTACATGCTTGGTAGAAAGCATTATGTGATCGGCATTGCCTAAATCCAGCGGGCAGTGAAGAGATGGGCTGGCACCTAATTATATGCAGTAACATTGGCTGTGTGGGGTTGGCATTTTACTTCTGATTTCAGACTGAGGCCCAGATATTCAAACTGCACGGGCAGTGGCTCAAGCTGGGTGCAGCACAACTGGGCAGCGCCGGGGCCAGGACCAGGCGATATTCAACGGAGATGCACAATGGCGCAGCACTGTTGAATATGGCAGGGCCAGTGCACATATTACGCATGACACAGTAGCACTGTTCTGGCACAAGCCACTGCCAGGGAGCACGGGGATGCCCCAGCGCAAGTGCAGTTGCGATAGGCGCATCCCCTGCGATATTCAGCAGGGGGCATGCAAATTAGGACATAATATATGCAAGGTGCAGATGGGGTAATTTACATGTCATTATGGCCCCATTTGCATGCTTTGCACAGGGCAGCCCGGTAACTTGCACCTGGCACCCTGCACAGCATAACATGTGCTCTGGGGATCCCGTGGCATCCCCTGCCCCATATCCACGATTGTGCGGTATATGTTTCAATGGAAACCCTGGTAGTCCAGTGGCCCCCCCCCAGTCCCCGAAATATGACCATCCTTGGTGGTCTAGTTGTCCCCCCTCCCCCCGTGTTCCTGATGGCGGAATAAGTCCATCATGTAATTCCCTGGTGGTGTGGACACCCCCACTTCGTTACTGCGATCGCGATACAGTGCCATATCACATATCCCTGGTGATATAGTGGTGCCCCACCCCTCCCACCCATCAGCACCTTTGCCTCCCACTGCCCCCCCATCATTGGTGGGCAGCTGCAACCCCCGCGCATACCACCCGGCCGCCCACTGAATGACAGGTACCCGTATGGGCCATATGCTCATTGGTCCACAGTGTGGACCAATGAGCTTACAGGAGACATACTGTACTAGAATCAGTCTCAAATATGTGAATGAAGTCATTCACATATTTGGGACTGTCTAATACAGTATGAACTCATTGCTCCACAGTGTGGACCAATGGGCTTACAACCCATACTGTACCTGTCATTCTGCAGGCAGCCGAGCAGTATGCGGCGGTGCTGCAGCCACCACCGATGATGGGGGAGGGGGAGCGGGTGGGCAAGGTGCTGTGTGGGTGGGAGGTGGGGAGCCACTAGATCATCAGGGATATGTGATCTGGCACTGTAACGTGATCACAGCAAGGGGGTGTCCACTAGACCACCAGGGAATTACATGATGGACTTATTCCGGTGATCTGTGACACGGGAGGTGGGGGGACAACTAGACTACCAGGGAAAATCTATCCTTGCATTCATCGGGGCATCCGGGACTTGGGAGAGGGGTCCACTGGACTACCAGGGATACAGTAAGTGTGTGCTTTAACGGTGTTCTGGGTGGGCGGGTGGCACCCACGGCTGGTGGCTGCTATGTTGCACCCTGCTGTACAGCAGCCGGCCTGTGGGTGGCTGGGACTGGGAGTTGTTCCCACCCTCATGGGCTTAACTTTGAGCCCCCTCTTTGGCGCACTGCGAGTTGCGCCAACATCGCCCGCCCACATCCTGGGCTGAATATAGGATGTGCCACTTATGTATGGGCACACCTCCATCTGCACAGCATACATTACCAATATCGCCCGCACATGAGGAGTTGGCCCGTAACCTGCCCTTTGAATATTGCGCCAGGCACATTGAATGCAAACCCTTTGAATATCTGGGCCTGAGTGTTTCTGCATTTTAATCACTGCAGATTTACTGTATCTATTGCAGTTATGAACTGTAATTATCATATATGTATTCTTTGTGCTGATACTTTTTATTGTAAAGGTTGTTTTTAGCTGAAAAATAAAGAGAGAAATTTAAAGGAGAACTGTGCAGAATCTGCAGGTCATTTTCCCAGTAAAAACCATTTTTTAAATAGTGGTTCAAAGTATGTCATTGTTTCATCTATACAGGCTGTTTAGTTATCCCTGTGAATGTTTCTGGTTTACACACAGCTGGTAAGTACCATGTTAGAACTGTTTGGTGTGGATTATGTCCCTTGCTCTGCTCTACTGTTGGCACAATGCATCCATGTGTTACTATAGAAGTCTGTGGCTGGAAAGAGACATAAACTGCATCATACAGTTCCAAAATGGTACTTACCAGCAGTGTGGAATTTAGAAATGTCTACGGTGGTTACTGAGAGGCCTGTAAAGATGAAACAATAACAGAAAGTGAACCTGTTCTTAAAAACAGATTTCACTAGGAAATTGACCTCCAGATCCAGTGCAGTTCTCCTTTAACTATCATGATTTTATAATCTCTGCATGGTAAGGTAAAGCTACCAACTGTCCCTATTTTCCCAGGACAGACCCTCTTTTAGGAAGCATGTCCCAGTGTCCCCACAAGTTTTGCAAAATGTCACTTTTGTCCCAGTTTTTGCTTACTTGTCCCAGTTTTGTCCCCCCTCCCTTTTTTCTTTTCGCTGCTGACTGCTAATCCATGAGTGACAGTTATTTCAGCACTACTGTGGCGCTGCTTGGGCTGGACAGCAGTTTGCAACTTCAATCCCTGGGCCTGTATTGCACTGCAAGCATGTCAGTGGGAGCACAGTAAAGCATGCTCCTTCCTGTTAGATTAGAATGGGTAGTAGTGCAAACAAGCACATATGGACATCTGCCAGCCAGTAGTTTAGAGGGACTCCTGACAGAGAAGAGACCGGCAGCTGGGAACTAAGGTACCCGAACTTGGTCAGCTGTAGGGAAGTGTGTGGAAACAATCTGGTGTGGTGGTGGGAGTCACTGAAGTTAGGTTTGCTCAGCACATGAGGTGAGTGTAAAGCGGGTTGGATGGGACTGTCAGGAGGAGCAATACATGCAGCTGGAATGTCTGATCAGAAATTAATGCAGGTTTGCTTCTAATGAACTTTCTGAACATCATGGTTTGGAACTTTGCTGCAGCAGAATGATGTATTATTTTAATCTGAATGTTTAGTACTGGTGTTACTGTGGTGGCATGGCCGGGCAAGCAGCAAATTTAACTGATTGCGTGCAGCGTCCTGGGAGTGACACAGGGGGGTCATGATCAGGATCAACTGTCCCAGTTTTAGACCTCAGAAAGTTGGTAGCTTTATGGTAAGGGGGGGGGGGGTCTCTCTGTTGTGTGCCCCCTGGTTTCCCCTCTCACTCCGATCTACCTTGGGGTTGGCCTGGGTTTTCTTGGGTGCAGTACACAAATTGAATACCAGTAATAGGTTTTAGTGCCTCCACCTAGGGCAGCGGTATATAAAGCTACACAATGTAGCCGTAACCTTTCCTACAGGAACAAATATTGTTTTCCTTCCCGACATACAGGTAACTTGGCATTTGTGGAGAACGTTGGTTCGCTCGTGCACTTTTCTGAAAATCCCACATACTCTGGTGGAGACGTGACACGCTGTGGATGTGCTCATGTTGCAAAGGCCAACGTCCTCCACAATCTCTGAAAACTAGTAATGACGGAACTGTAGAGCAGAGTGAAAGCTAAGCATGGAGTACATTTACAGGAGTGCTTTAAGTTCTGTGTTGTTTCTGGTGTTGTGTATTGAATATTCCATGATATTATTCTTCTCTTGAGCTCCACCCCCACACACCGGTGCACCAATGAAGTTGTATTTTTTACCCAGGGGTGTGGGTGCATGCCCTCACAGAACGATAATATCACAAAATATTACAACACAATATCCGACTTCAGCATACAGGACACCACTGCTGTTCGGGGTCCCAAAGTTCAGAGGAGTTACATTATTATGGGTTTCACTGTGCTGGGTATACTGCTAAATAGTTGCCTTCAGGTATGGTGTCATGGAATTTGAATTATTGTTTTGTGGTGAGCTCTGCCACCACCCCCCCGTCAACAATTTAACATGAATCGCTGTATCAGTATAATGTACCACAGTACACATTATTTGCGGGGGTGTGTGTGGGGCAGAACCCCCCAATTACAACAATAATTCTAATTCTATGACACCGATACCAGAAGGCAGCTATTTACAATTTACAATAATTCACATTTGTCCAATAACAGTAATTCCAATAATGTGCATGTCTATGCGTGGTTTACAATACTGTGCTTCCGTTTGCATGGATACGCTCTTCATAACCCTATGGGTGTCTGGTACCGTAAATAACCTAATACGCATCCACGGTCCAACGTTGTCCACAAATGCCAGTAACTTTTTCCCCACACAGAAGTAATATATACCAAGCAATAACCATGAACAATAATTAGAACATGAAATAACCTCAGCTTTATTAATGGTAGGGGTTAAAGAGGAAGAAAAAAGCGCAAAACAACAGGTTAACAGTTGTCCCCCTACCCCCTCCATGCATCCAGCTTCTCCGACGGCTCAAAGATTTGTTACTGTCTGTTGTGGTGGGTACCTTACCCGGGTTGCTGGTGGCCAACCAGATGACGTAAAGTGAAGACAATCTGGGGATACAGTGGGAACAACAGTATTTTGAACTTGAACTGGCAGAACTTGGTAAGGGGCCCCAACTGGCTTCTAAAACAAGTGTTCAAGTAATTCTTCAATGTTCTGCCTGGGCTTATCCTGCAAATTGACAAAGTCCTGCATGACCACCCCCTATTATATATATCTAGCTAACTAATCTGAAAAGAATTCCTCAGGGCCGCAGCCCAGAGGTGCTCAGTTTCTAAAGCTTTGGGGGTGCTGTTAAAGGATAAGGCTTGATGTACTACTCTGAAATCAGCAGAAAGTCTCTCAGGGAACAACAGCTGTGGGCTGAGATTTTAACAGGTGCAGAATTCTTCACCCATTTTATTTATTTATTTAGTTTTTGTTTACTGGGTAAGTGCACTAGCCATAACAATGACTATTTTCAGGCACCACCGGGAGGATACAGAACAATGAATCAAGAAAGACATGCAGATACAGGTACAATAAACGTAATTTACAACAGTGTCCAAGCAGGTGTTTGCTAACAAGGAGTGGTACACATATACAGTGCTCAACAGATAATTTTTTACAACAGTTTACAATCAGGTTGACAAACAAAAATAAACAAAGATTGGCTCATCTGGAGCCGTACAATAATTAAAATCTCCCCACAGAGTACCTTGAGGAGGAAAAGATACTACAGAAAGACCATTACCAGCAAAAATAAAGAAACTGCACAGTTATCTTGGGGGGGGGGGAATAATAGAAGAGAAGAAGTGCAGAGCATGTAGAGAGGCAGATCAGAAAGAGAGATAAGGCTATGATGAGCCTTTTGTCATCTTTGCCCCTCGGGCCTTTCATTGGACCAGGGTACCTAGCAGGCTTGTGGTCACCTTGGACATTCAGCTGGTACACAGATTCTGCAGGCACTTAAACACAGATGGGCGTCTAACATTCTCCAGCCCAGCTCAAATCACTTTTCTTCCTGGCTGGCAAAAAGTTCTAGCAGTCCCAAAAGATTTATAGGCTTGAAAATTGGAAAACAGCAGTTCATATAAATTCCCCACTAGGAAAACGGGTGAGCAGTCCAATTCCACTTCCCTGTTGGAAAAACTGTCTGATTTTCGGGACTTTAAAGCACTGCTTAAAACTACAAGGGTTATACATACCCACCTCCCTGGTTACCCCTTCCATCCTAGCCTGTTGTAGAGCTCGAGATCGTATGGCACTGCTATAAATCTTCAGGCAACCAGCTCTCCTTCCAAGCCTATCACCCTGCGAAACAGCTGCACCATCAGTATCCGCCATGCAAAAGCTGATTTTTTTTTTCAGATCGTGTCTGTACCCCTCAAACAGTTCTCCATCCTCTTTCTGGCAAGATCTCCGCTCATTCCTACACCCCCACTCTGAACCTCCCCTCTCTCAATCAGTGAGGGTGGCACACTAATCCCCAATCCCTCTCGCGTTGCTGCAGCCCTAAATAAGTATTTCACTTCCTGTGCAGTTACTTCTGGTCCCCTGACCTCCCTGCACCCCTGTCTCATCCCTTCAGCCTCAGGTTTTCAACTGTCCCCAATCCTGCCATCCGAAGTCCTGAGAGCTCTTACTGCATGCACTAAATCCCTCCAAGTCCAGCCTGGATGGCCTCCACCCTGGACTCCTCAAAATCTCAGCCCCCTTCATAGTTAACCCTTTAACTTACTTTCTAAATCTCTCACTCTCCTCAGCCATTGTTCTTCTAGCCTGGTAATCAGCCACAGTTCCCCCTGTCTTCAAAAGTGTGGATCCCACCATCCCTGGAAACTATCGCCCCATCTCCCTTCTTCCTGCCCTTGCAAAACTCCAAGAATCCCTTATCCTCTCTATGCTAAACGAATCCTCATCGCCTCAAATACTCTCTCCCCATTCCAGTCAGGATTCAGGAAAGCTCAATCAACCTCCTCCTCCCTCCTTTGCTTCACCAACGCCATCCATTCTGCCATGGATCTTGGCCACATTACTTAAGCTATTTTCATAGACCTTGCAAAGGCCTTTGATTTGGTTTCTGACCCTCTCATTTTATGTAAACTCTGCTCCATTGGTCTTTCCCCCACCTCAGTGTCCTGGTTCAGCTCCTACTTTACCGTTCACTCTCAGTCAGTGTCTATTTGCAAAGTCTTATCCCCACCCCCTCCCCATCCTCGCTGGTGTGTCTCAGGCTTCTATATTTAGGCCCATACGCTTTTCTCTTTTTATAAATAATCTTCCATCAGTCTGTATATGCACCAGTATACATATGTATGAGGACGACACCTTCCTGTTCCTGTCTGGTCCATCCACATTTAGAGTCCAAACCTCCTCCACAATTATTTCTTTGTGGTAACAGCCTGGTTTGATAATAACTCACTAAAATTAAACACCAAAAACAGTAGCCATGACTTTTGGCTCCAAACAAAAGCTAGCCAAGCTTCCTGATTACTGGTTGTTTTCTCTGTGGCTAACACTCTTCTCATAATGTCCCTCATACAATTATCTCGGTGTCTGGCTTGACCCTCCCTTGACTTCTCCTTCCACTTTAGTGTACTACACACCAAACTGCGTCCTAAATTAGGACTTCTCTACTGACACAAGGCCAGCCTCTCCCTCAATGTAAGACATGATCTTATTGTCAAATGGATCCTCCCTTCACACAGTTATGCCAACATAGTCTACAGTGCTGCCCCTGCCACCTCTCTCACCAAGCTGAATGTCCAGTTCCATGCCTTCTGTAGGTTTACCTTGAACTCTTCCCCCCCCCCACTTAACCCACCACTGCAACCTTTCTCCTCTTGCTCAGAGGTGCTCCTCTCACTGTTCCACCTTCATTGCCAAATTCTGGTTTGGGTCCCTTCTGTCCTACCTCATCTCTCTCCTCACTCCCGCCTCCCCCTCATCCTATAACTCCAGGTCTAACTGCGTCCGCACCTTTCCCCTCCCTCATGTCCGAACCATAGCTTGTAAACTCTCCCTCTTTATAGATTTCCCTCCCTTTGGCACAGCCTCCCCTCCCATACTTGCCTCTCTCCCTTCTTCCCTGCACTTAAACACTTGCTCAGACCCACCCGCTCACCTCCTGCACCTGCTCCCCTTCCAAGTCATTGCGTTCTGCAGCATGTCTATTCCCTTTACTGCTGAGTGCCACTGTAAATACACTACTTTGTAACCTACTATGAACCACTGTAAATATTTTTTATATGTGCTGTTTCACAGTTAGTTTTGAAATACTGTAAATATTTCTTTTGCACTTTGTCCTCTTTTGTTCTTTGTACCCCTCAACATTATACATGACTCCTGTGTTTGCACTTTCACTGTTTACTGTATTACCATTGTTGTATTTTCTGTTTTGACTCCTATACCCCCTCCCCCGGGTCACATCTGGAAATGAGCCTTGATTCATTGATGCTTTTCCTGGTTATCAACTTTTAAATAAATAAATAAAATAAATAATAGGCACTCAGTCTAAACTTTTGGGGGCTTGGAGGGCCTATCTGCACCCAGGGCTAGCCTACTGGCTCGTGCAGCCCTCCTAAAGTAGTCTCCTCCTCTCATCACTTGGCTGGATAACTCCCAGAATCCAGGGCACGGCCCATTATATAGCAGCCCTTCTCTCCCCACCTGATTGGCCAGTCTTTTCCTGAGCTCACAGAAGGTGCCATTTACCCCTTTCCAACAGCTCTGATGACATGGAAACTTACAGGAGTCCATCATGTTTATTTATAAAACTGCTGCCATGCTTTGGCAACCTCCCATTTTATGTATATGCCCACTTGGGGTAGATAATCAACTGCCCTGGCCCCTCTTTCTCTGATTGGGCCAGGGAAACCCTTTATTTGCTTGGGGGAGCCCCGTTTGGCTGTAGGGGCCCCAGGAAAAGAAGGTGCCCTTTTCATGCCTTCTAGGCTATGAGTGTGCATGTGCATCTCATCTATACTCTTCCCGGTTCCACTGCCTCTTTGGGGACCGGGAAACCACCAGTACCATGCCCGGAGGCATTTTACACTTGTATCTCGACTCTGCTGCCTGCCCAGGAGCCGGGAAACCTTTTAAATTATGGCTGCTCTGCCACATACAGTACTTTTTAAGGGAGTCAAGGCTCCTTTAAGACTTAGGGCCACGCATGCGCAGTACTTAGTATGCGCGGCAGTTTTGGTTTACTGCCTGGTCTGGCTCTAGGACTATCCCTGTACCTGGCAGAACATCCCCCACAGTGCCATGAGGTGCTAACTGCAGAAAGGACCTCGACCCCTTTATCACCATGTGGCTGAGGAACAGGGAGATCCAGTGGCAGCTGCTGCACAGCATCAGGAAGGAGCCCTGGCCCAAATCCCACCAGGGGCTCCTGAGGATAGCCCGCCAGTCCCATTCAGCTGTCCAGGGGACCAGAGGCAGAGGATAACAACAGTGGTGCATCAACGGGCCATAGCTCAGAGAGGTAAGTCCCACACAGAGGGTGGGGCGGCTTACACATATATTCATCATTTATCTCTCCACTCCACCAATTATAGTTGATATAATTCTGTTGTGATTTTGTAATCATTGCCTGGTACCATACATTCCTTAGTTGTTGTGTTGCTTAGATAGTATCCTACAAATTTGGATACCATCGAATACCATCATTTTGGTTGGATATCGGATAGCTTCAGATGGCGTAGACATCCAACCAAGGATTCAACCTCCCAGGATCCACTGTGAGTATTCGATGGATCTGGCCAGGGATCCGATGGATCCAACCATTGGATCCAGGTATCAAGGTGGAATCCGATGGATCTGACTACCAGATCCAGCTATCCGAGTTTAGATCCGATGGATCCAACCACCGGCTCTATTTGCCGGATCCTAAATCAGATATCAGCACTAGCCAATGGAGGATAGTCTAATCCACAAAAACACTATCTGAGCAACACTACTGTCCCTGCAGTCTGCCTCTTACAGCTGAGATAATTCTACCTTGATTTTGTAATCTTTCTTCCTCCAAGTACCATGCATGCTTTAGCTGTCCCTGCAATCAACCCTTGACAGATAAATCAGTCCTGCCCTGATTTTGTAATCTCCATCTATCTCCACATATTCCAAAGCTGTCTCTGCACTCCACCATTTAGAGCTGAGTTAATAATACCATGATATTATAATCTCTGCCTGGTACCATATGTAACCCCCCTACAAATGGGGGTTCCCGAAAAGTCTTCCTTGAGCTTGCCTAAATGCTCACTGCCAGGCTGGTGTTCTGCATTTTAGTAGATTAAATGTATTGCCCAGAGAGTGCCTGTATAGCCTCTGTGTACTGTCTCTTTAAGAGCTGCCTGGATTGCAATCTTAATTAATCTAAAAGGGAGCTCTGTTAGAAGATGTGCTTGTTTGCTGATCATTTGTTAGAGTAGTAATAATATTGCAGTTTGTTCTAACCTGCCTTCTGTGCAGCAAGGACTGTTCTGTTCTGTTTATCTCCACCAACTTGGTCTGGGACTGTCAGAATGGGCCAATCAGTACTGTTGAGACTCTAAAATGGAGCCTGCCTACAGGGGCATGGTGGGGTCAAAACTTGTAGAAATTGTAGTTTTTGCATTTTGGCGCCTAAAATAATCTGGAGATGGAGCCCTTGTTGTGACTGACAGACAGATCAGCCAACCAAACCTTTTGGATCTTGGGGAAGTTCCCAAGCTGCTTGCAGCTAGTTTCAGATCTAAGTTGGGACATGAAGAAGTAACAGCTTAAGGTAGTTTGAGCAGCAATCCATAGTGGATTCGCGCAGAAGAACTATGGAAAGCCCTGAGTTTTGGCCTGCATGCCTGCCTGCCTGCTATCCCTGAGAGGGAATTTGTACCTTTTTCTGACTGAATCCGAACTTGGAGAGCAAAGTAAGCTACTGAATTGTGACCAGGCTCCTACTTGAAGAAGACCGAAGATTTGCTGAATGCGATCGGCCTGTCTGGACCTCCAGCCACCTCTGAACTCCCGGATTGTGCAGAGACTCTGTAATTGCGACCGGAGAGCCTTTTGCTTGATAAAGTGAAATTTCCTTACATGTGAATGTATTGTGTGCTTATAGTGGGTTGTGATTTGGTTCCCCACTGTCGTTTGAATTGTGTTCTGCTTGCTGGAAACTGCATTAGAATTTTCTGACGTGTAAGTGTGCTGTGTACTGCTAGTGGGCTGCGATTTGGTTCCCCACTGTGGTTTGAACTGTATTCTGCTTGCTGGAAGCTGCATCCAGCCCCATGGACTGAATCCAAAATAATCTCCATTGGGCCTGGGCCTTGCCACACTGGCTCAGCCCGACTACCTTCTGCACAGAGAAAGCCATCGACGAGAGACTTGCCTGGGGATTAGCCCCCTGCTCAACACTTGAACAGGAATGACGCCTCAGTGATTCGTGTGGGCCCTGCTTCTCTGGGCACTCCAGCTCAACAACCTGCAGTCTTGATTTCATCCTGCCTGTGTCCAGTATTGGATATTATGAGTAAACATCAGGGTAGCTTCCTGCAACAACAGCTAAATCTAAAGTGTTGTCATCTGATTGTCTGGTTGCTTTTTCTTTCACGAACTGAGCCCTCCGGCTCCGGATTACAAATAGTGTGTGTTGTGCATGCTGCTTTCTTCCATCACAGGGCCCAACCAGCTGCAATGTTCCTGGATAACCCATCATGTTCCTACCTGGGTACCCAGAGTTGTGACTGTGTGAGGATTTAAAGTGCATGCATAACTGTTTGATTAATACAGCCTTTAAGCCAATCAACCTGATTACGCCCCTTCCTTGTTCAAGTCTCCTAAATAAATCAGATCTGATTTTTTCTACATTTAACCTGACTGTGGTTCCAGTTTGTGCCAATAGTACTGTACTGTTGCTATTTGCTGTGCATAACCTTGTTTTACAGGGGTTCCCCAGGGTCGAACCAGAGGAACCAGCCCTGGTGGTAAGTGCAAACAGTGTGGGTACTTGTATGGTGTACAAGAGGTACTGTGAAAGTGATTATCGTATATTGCTCAGTCCACTAGAACGGAAAGAGGGGGGTTACAGTGTCCCAGAGGGCTGTGCCCAGGTTAGTTTGACCACTACCAACCCTGACCTCCGGGTGGAGGCACCCGTTGCAGAACCTAGGCCCCCTAACCTGCTGCTAGCCAAGCAGGTAGGGGTAGTAACCCGTGGGATAGCACAACCTAGGGGTTACACACAGATTCCTTAGTCGTTCCTGCTTTCCATCATTTAGAGATAAGTTAAAGGAAACACTAAGCACAGAGGGCCGGATATTCAATAGGGTTGTGCCTGCGCAAGTCCAAACTTGCTCCATTCTGCGATATTCAGCAGGAGGCAGTTGCACCACTGAAAACAGGCTGAGCAACAGCACAATGCAAATGAATGCATGCTGAACTGGTGGAGGAGGTACCATGCATAAACTGCACAGCCCGATATTCAGCCGGGCTGTGCAGAGTTGTGCAGGCGCAACCCCAACCTGCGCCTGCACAACTTTGAGCCAAAAAAGGCTTAAGTCGAGGGCTACCCACAGGTGAGCTGCTGCATTGCAGGGCGCAACACAGCAGCTGCCACCTGTGGCTGGCCCCAACCCACCCCTGTGCCCCCCGCAGCCTGATCGCTGGCAGCCACTCTGCAATCCCCACCACCACCCCCACTGGCCCGATCAAGGCATAGTGTACCCTCCACCAGCCCGATCCGCAGGCAGCAGTGTGGCTCCCTCCCGAACGTATCCCTGGTGGTCCAGTGGACCAAAATACCCGATCGGCAGTAAGTTTAATAACCCTCCTCCCGCAGTCATCCCTGGTGGTCCAGTGGACCGAAATGCCTGATCACGGCAGTAAGTTTAATAAACCCCCATCCTCCCGCAGTCATCCCTGGTGGTCCAGTGGATCCGAAATGCCCGATCGCTGGCGGAAAGCTTATCAAACCCCGAACATAGCCCTGGTGGCTGCCCCCCACCCCACTCCACCCAACAAGCCCCACCACTTACCCCCGCAGCCGGGCGGGTGGCAGCATCCCACCACCGCCGCCATGCTGCTGCCCGCCGACTGACTGTTCGATAGGGCTGCATGCCCATTGGCAGAGAAAGAGCCACTGGGCTGCAGCCCATACCGCATAGACAGTCCAGATTGACCACCACCTCGCTCCGCAGCCGGTCAGGCGTAGCATCCCACTCGCTTGCGTTGCTTTGCTGCTCGAGCCGACGGACACTGTCGCTTGACAGGTAGAGAAGATTACGGGCATGCAGTCTATACCGCATAAGGCTACAGTCCAGATTTCAGGAATGAATTGTGAATGAATTATTCACAAATCTGACTGTTGCACGGTATGGCTGCATGCCCATTGGCTCTGCTCTGCACCAATGGCGGCATCTACCGGCAGTCAGTCAGTCGCGGCGGCGGGGCGTACAGGGTTGGATGCTGCTGCCCGCCGCCGCCGGGGAGCAGGGTGGTGGGGCTGCGGGTGGGTGGGTGGGGATGCTAGCCACCAGGGCTATGTTCGGGGTGTTATTAAACTTACTGCCCCGCGATCGGGCATTTCGTCCACTGGACCACCAGGGATGACCGTGGAAGAGGGGGTTTATTAAACTTACTGCCCGCGACGGGCATTTTGGTCCACTGGACCACCAGGAATGACTGCGGGGAGGGGTTATTAAACTTACTGCCCGCGATTGGACATTTCGGTCCACTGGACCACCAGGAATACGCTCGGGAGCTACTGCTGCCCGCGATCGGGCTGGTGGGGGGGAGTATGCTATGCCCACGATCAGGCCACTGGGGGGTGGTGGTGGGGATTGTACACTGATTCCCCGCGATCGGGCTGCAGGGGGCATCAGTCCCTGATGGCTACTGCCTGGCAGGACGCCAGGTGCAAGTCCTCGGGGATCGGCGCACCTACATGCTAATGGCATGCAAATGGGGCCATAATCAGATGCAAATGGCCCCCCCCGTGCCTTGCATGAATTATAGCCCCATTTGCATGTCACCTTTTGAATATCGGGATTTTGCGCATGGCACAATGGTACTTGCACCACCGCAAGTTTTATGCTCCACTCTGTCAACTTGTGGTGGCGCAAGTTCCACTGCGCCATGCACAGTGGCTGTGGCTGGGGGGTGATATTCAAAGGAGTTGCTCAATAGCGCAACTTCCTTGAATATCACCCTGGACACACCGTGCCAACCACGGCGCAGCGCAAGGGCTTGCGCCTTTGAATGACGCAGTCTGAATATCCAGCCCAGAGGGCCCAACAGTCAAGCGTAGGGGAGGTACCACTGTTTATTTGTTTAGCTTTTGGTTACTGGGTAAGCATACTAGACAAAAAATACCTATTTACAGGTACGATCTGGGAGGCAGTGACAGCAATAGGGGTTTTAAAATATGGGTCAAACAGGCAGAAGTCCTAAATGAGTACTTTGCCTCATTTTTTTACCGGGGGGGTGGAGGGGCTATGTCTTGTAAGGGGAGCGGGGGCAAACCGGAGCAAGGGGTGGGACTGGTAGAGACCAGGGGCCCTGATGGGTCTGGGGAAAGGGAGTGGCCACCACAGACAGGTGGGGACCCAGCAGTGCAGGGTGAAAAGGGGGAGGACATGGAGGCTGAAATCCCAGTAGAGAGAGTAAAGGAAGCCCTCAGGTCCCTTTAGATGGAGAAAGCACTTGGGCCAGATAAGATACATCCCAAGGTGCTGAGGGAAATGGCGGATGTCCTGGCAGTCCCTCTAGTAGAGCTTTTCAGCATCTCTCTGAGGACTGGGTGGGTGCCCCACGACTGGAGGGTGGCCCATGTCGTGCCGATACACAGGAGGGGATCAAGAGAGGAGGCAGAAAGTTGCTGGCCCATTAGCCTGACATCGGTGGTCGGCAAGGTGATGGAGGGTATTGTCAAGGAAAGGCTAGTGGGGTTACTGGAGAAAACTGAGTACTTGGACGATAGGCAGCATGGCTTTGTCGCGGGAAGATCGTGCCAGACAAATCTTGTTGAGTTCTATGACTGGGTGACGCGGGCCCTGGACCAGGGTAGGCCAGTGGATGTCCTTTTTCTGGACTTTAGCAAGGCGTTTGATTCAGTACCTCACAATGGCCTGCTGGCTAAGCTGAAGGAAATGGGGGTAGGGAGACAGTTGTTAAGATGGATAGGAAATTGGCTCTCTGAGCATACTCAGAAGGTGGTGGTTGGAGGATTAGCCTCATCCCCAAGGTGGGTTACTAGTGAGGCTTCCCAGGGGTCAGTGCTGGGGCCACTCCTGTTCAATGCCTATATCTCAGAAATCAGGAGGGGGATCAGGAGTGAGATGAGTCTCTTTGCAGATGACACAAAGCTGGGTGCAGTGGTGGATGGGGAGAAGGGGAGGGTGGCCTTGCAGGAGGATGTGGAGGCTCTGGAAATGTGGTCAGGAAAATGGAAACTAAAATTCAATGTGGGGAAGTGCAAGGTTCTGCACCTGGGAGTCAGAAATCCAGGTCAGGGGTATACCCTGGGAGGACACATGATTCAAGTCACGGAGGGTGAGAGGGACCTGGGGGTAGTGGTAGATATCAAAATGAACAACACAGAGACCTGTAGGAGGGCAGCGGCAAGGGCAACTAGGATACTGGGTTGCATCACCAGGGGGATTACCTCCAGGAAGGCTGAAGTGATCCTTCCACTGTACAACTGCTTGGTTAGGCCACACCTCGAGTATTGTGTACAGTTTTGGAGACCACATTTAAAGAGGGACATTATACTCCTAGAAGGGGTCCAAAGGAGGGCAATCAAAATGATCTGGGGCCTGGGGGAGAGGATCTATGAGGAGAGGCTCAAGGAGCTCGACATGTACACCCTAGAAGAGAGGAGGGACAGGGGGGACATGATAGAGGTCTTTAAGTACATGAAAGGGATCAATAAAGGAGGCCCAGTCAGGGTGCTCCAAAGGAAAGAGGGTGGGGCAACAAGAGGTTACGGGTGTAAGCTGGAAGGGGCAGGCTCAGAGGGGAGAGGAGGAGATGTTATTTCACTGAAAGGGTGGTGGAGCCATGGAATGCATTGCCCAGGGAGCTGGTAGAGGTGGAGACTGTGGACGGGTTTAAGAGGGGATGGGACAGGTACAGGGGGAGGGTAAATCTGACCAGGCCCAATACAGGTGGAACATCTGGGACTGGGGACAGCATAACCTAAGGGGGGGGGACACTAAAATCGGCCCTCAGTGCGGTGCAGAAAATCGAGCAGACTTGAGAGACTGTTAGGCTTATTCTGCTGCCATTTTAGCATGTTAGTATGTTAGTAAACTAGACACACTGGTGTAAAAAATGTGGGTCGAAATGAGAGACAACTGGGTCAAAACCTAATCAGAAGTATAAATTTCATCAGTACAGAAGCTTAAACTTGTCAAGTAAAATTTCTTTCCTATTGTTCACTTTTACATCTTTCATCTATTGTTACAGACAGGTGCACCACTGTGGACCCACTGACACGTGGAAAGTGGGTCATTCCTGGGCAGGCTGCAACTTTTTCCCTTTGTGCCCTATATAGTGCTGTCCCTGCTGGGAGGTTACAAAGGTAAAATACCGAACAATGTAAAGGTGCAGCAAAGACAAGGATAATCAGAGAATCATGAACATAATAACAAAGGTGAAAATTACAACAAAAGGCACGATACATTACATAGAAGAATGAACATTAGTCATTAAAATGCATATAATGTATGGTAGAACGCTGTTAACCTTAGGAAATCATCATTTCCTAAGGTTGTTATACCATCGATGTGACGTAGTAATGTTGTTAACCTATCGATGCTACGTCACATCGATAGGTTAACAACGGGGATCGGTCTGCACATGTGCACGCCTTTTTTTACACTTGGGAACTGACAGATGCATGCAGTGGTAAGGGAAGAACTGAACTGCCGCAGTGGTGACTATGTATCGAAAAGTAAGGAGCCGTTTTCCCTTTTTCTTGGGACCATACACTATAAAAAAAATAATGTATGGTCCTTCTATTGGCAACAATCAATTACTGTTAACGTCGAGGTTGCCATGGCGCGTAAACCTCCCCGAGCTTCACTCTCGAAGTTTACACGGTCGCCCTGGCAACCTCTCGATGGTTAACAGACCAATTACCGATAGAGGACCATATATTATCCTCTATGTTGTGTGCGAAACACTTTGGTGTACTTACTGTTCCCTGTAGTATAGTAGATTGTAACACCCTAATTTTGCTTAGTTCTAGGCTAAAATATTCTTTTACTACAGATCCCAGAAGCCTCTGCAGCTGACATCAAAGCAGTAGGCAGCAGTGCAAGACTCAATAGTCTGCAGTGTATGTTAGAGTTTATATAATCTGAATCAGATGTTTTCCAGGTCTGCTTTCCTCCAGTGGCTACGTGCAGTCCTCTGTTACTGTACATAGCCCAGGGAGGTCAGTGTGAGCATAAACAAAAGATCAGAGCTTGTATATACTCTTTTGTTTTTGAAATTCAAGTTTATTGAGTTTAACATAACCTACATAGACAGGTCATTACACATTAATGTCGAGTATCCAGTCATGGTATAACTAAAATTAAAAAAAAAGGGGGGCACACCCAACAACCCCAAACCCCCTCCCTCAACCCCACCCTCATCTTCCCTCCTTCCAAAGCAACCCAACCAATCACCCTACTACCAGCCATAAAGTACCCACCCTCCACCCCACAAAAGCCCTTATAGAGTGTGCAACACAATTGTATGTCTAGTTCTATCAACTAGTTCACTGCGGAATCATATCCTGATCATGTAGTCAAAATCAGAGGGAGTAGATGGGAAAAGGGAAGGGAAGAAGACCACATTGGGCATCAGAGAGGACTTCAAGAGATCATTGGTGCAAATATAACGCATATAGATTGCCCCATTTTTTGTGGAACAGGTCCATACGATTTGTGAGCTGGCCACAAGTCTCTCCATATTGAAGCAAATTGAGAGTTCCGTCAACCATTCAGAGTAGGTCAGGGTCAGTTGGTCGGTCCAATGTTGACTAGTCTTTTGACCACTATAGACACTAAGGCCATGTGATATCGACGTTCCAGGCAATCTATGGTGGAGTAGTCACCTAGAATACATATATCAGGCGTAAAAAGGTTGGCAAGGCCAAGTATAGGATCGAGATTGTCCTGAATAGAGGTCCACAAGGGGGCAACCTTAGTACAATGCCAGAAAATGTGGAGGGAATTCCCTTCACTATGTGAGCACCTGGAGCAAAGGGGAAGAGATAGTTTATTGAGACGGAACAATTTTTTGGGGGTATAGTACATATTGTTTAATATGTAGTACTGGATGAGTCTAAACCTATCTTGGGTGTGGTATCTGTGCAAGTCCTTCCAAATTCGGGTCCAGTTGGGAGTGGAGTCTGGGAGTAGAGAAAGCCAGATGCGGGAACCTTCGATCGAATTTGGGAATTTGTAGTCCAGTAGGAAGGAGTATATTAGTGAGATGGAATGTGGTTTAGAGGCAAGGGTAAAAATATGGGAGAGGAAGGATTGGACCTTAGGTTCTCGAAATTGTGAGCCAAATTTAGCAGCAATAAGGTGTCTTAGTTGGTATAGTTTGAAGATCCTATTACTGGGGATAGCAAATTTAGTTAGTATATTGGGGGATGAGAGGAGGGAACCTTGGTCATAGTAGCATTCTAGAGTAGTTTCCTTAATTTGTGGAAGCCACTCAGGGGTGATTATCAAATTGCCCAGTTTGATATTGGGATTGAGGATGATGGGTTGTGCTAGGTCCGTTTTAGGGAAGATTTTAAGGAAATATAGGCTTTAAAAAGAGATTTAAGAGATGTGAAAATTGTTTGATCGGATAGCCAGTGTGAAAGCACCGAGATGGGAGTATAGAAAATTGCATAGAGGTCTATTTTAGTCTCTGAGAGGATCTGTCTCTCAATTTGAAGCCAGATCGGGGGGAATGATTCAGCATGGGTTGAGTACCATCTACCTAGTTTGGAAAGGTGGTCAGCCCAATGATAAAATGTTAGGTTGGGAAGTCTAAGACCGCCTTTATCTTTAGGGAGGGATAGTTTGAGAAAGGAACGTTGAACTGCTTTCCCTCGCCAAATAAACTTTGAGAAGATTGTGTGGAATTGGTGTAAGTAAGAGAGCGGCAACCAGAGGCCTAATAGATTGAGGGGGTAAAAGATACGGGGAAGAATGTTCATCTTAATAATGTTAATCCTACCCCACAGAGAAATGGGGAGGTTAGACCATCTTTGTAAATGTAGTTGGATATGAGTCTTAAGGCCATCTAGGCTAAGCTTCCTAAGCAAGGAGGGATCTGAGGTAAAGTGGATGCCTAGGTATTTAATCGATTTAGGGGACCATCTCATACCAAATTTAGTAAGTTCGTGTTTATATGTATGGGGGTTCAATGGGAGTATTTCGGATTTTGATATATTCAGTTTGTATTGAGAGAGGTTGCCATATTGAGTTATAAGTTGAAGCGTGTGTCCTAGAGAAGTGGCGGGGTGAGTGACATGGAGTAGTATGTCATCAGCAATAGGCTGAGAGTACTAACTCCTGTTGATGTATCAGACAACCTTGAATAAGTGGGGAAGATTTAAGTTTAAGAAGAAGGAGTTCGAGATACAGGTTGAACAAGAAGGGTGAGAGAGGGCAGCCTTGTCTGGTACCAGTGTGAAGGTGGAAGAGAGAGGAGAAAACACCATTACAGTATATCTTGGCCGAAGGGGATTTGTATAAAACCTGGATACATTTGAGGAAAGAGGGTGGGAAGCCCATCCTGGTCAGCGTAGCCCAAAGGAAAGACCAATCGACTCTGTCAAATGCTTTCTCTGCATCTAGCGAAATCAATGCCATTTGAAGGTGGGATGATTGGGCGATGTGAGAAATATGAGAAAGGGTTCTAAGATGATCTGCTGGGGAGCGAGATTGAACAAATCCAGCTTGCTCCGGGCTAAGGAGGTGGGTCCAGATTTTCTTAATCTGCTTGGCCAAGACCTTGGAAAGAATTTTCATATCGCAGTTTAGAAGAGATATGGGTCGGTAACTCACTGGGTCTGTAGGAGTTTTATCAGGTTTGAGAATTAGAACGATGGTGGCCTCGAGAAGTGTGGGGTCCAGAGTAATGGTAGAAAAGATATAGTAGTATAGCTTAAGGAGTAAGTATATACTCTAACGTTAGCTGTATGCTATTGAATCCACAGAATTTGAAATAAAGACTAGAATGGTAAAGCCTCTCGGTGGTGCCTAATGTGAGTACACTGAGCACAGTGCCATGTTGTGGGTAGTAAACCGTGCATGAAGCACTCTGCTCAGCATAGTAATGTATGTGCTGCAAGCACCAAACCTGGAATAAAAAGGCACAATAATTAAAAAACAACAGTCTTGCATATACGGTAGTTTTTTTTTGGCAGGGGCACAAGAGCTTGCAGTGGACATTACAGAGTCACGTATTCGCTGCATAATAAAAGGTTTTGGGACCTGTATAAAACCAAAGCTATACTATGATTGGACTAGGTATGCAACTGCTGTGTTTTATCCCATACAATAAATAAAGTGCCCCCCATATTTATATGTATTGTATTATTTTATATAATTTAAAATGCCCAATAATGAGCCCTAGCAAAATTTTGTGCGTGTGTGTGTCATGTGTACTGGAGATTTAATCGGATTTATATAGATAATCCCTCTGAAAACACCTTACAATCTTTGTACAGTTATGGAGTGTGATTTCTGGGCCTGTGTGGTATGCAGAGATTTGTCATGGTGGGGGGGTTGCAGGTCTGTGTGCAGGAAAGGGGAGGGGGATCTAGCAGCACAGAGTGTGGCCTTCTGGGGGAGAGACTGTTCTGGTAGGTGGTCATATGTGGAGGAGGCTAGTCCAGGGGATGGGTGGGGGCTGAGCTCCTTAAGTGTGTTCAGCCTAGGGGATGCTGGTCAGGGTATTGGAAGGGTGGTCCAGCTGCAGGAAGGGTGTCAGCTGAGGGGGGGATGTCTCTGCTGCAGGGAGACTGGTTGTCAGGAGTGGGTGGGGAGGGTGATCCTGGTGGAGAGTCCAGTTGCAGGGAGGATGGTCATTTGGGAGGATGCAGGTTCAGGGGTTGTGGAGTGGTTCAGGGAGGGATCTCAACATGTACACCATGAAAGAGAGGAGAGAGGTGACATGATTGAGGCCTACAAGTTCCTCACAGGGGTTAACAGGGTGCATGCAGATAGGGAGTCACTTTCAAGTGAGGACCAGCACCAAGATCAGGGAGCATGTGATGAAGCTGGTGGTGAGGGGGGGAGTTCAGGAGAGATGTGAGGAAACATTTATTCACTGAAGGGTGGTAGAAGCCTGGAACAGACGGCCAGCTGAAGAGGTGGAGGTTAGACTGATTGGGGGCTTCAAGCATGCATGAAATAAACACATGAGTATACTACAATGGGGAGGGGGACAAGATACAGTCTGTGGATGTTGACTATGCACCTGTAGACTGGGTGGACCAATCGGTCTTTTCTGCCGACAAATTCTATGTCTGTATGAGGGTGCTCAGCTTTTCTTTTTTTTTTTGATAGCTTTCTGTTTATTAAAGGGAAATGGCACAAAAGGCTGTTATTGTGCCTATTGCTGTAAAATCCCACAATTAGGGGTTTTAGGCATAATTTAACTTTTCCAGTTACCTTTCTCCAAGTTCGGTGAGCACAGAGCTCAAAACTTGATAATATCTAAATCAACAATGGGCCCCTGTGAGCTGATCTGAACCAGGTTCCTAGTTCCACCTCAGCTTCACCTACCCTACCTCCCTGAAATTCCCCATTGGTGGATTTAGCCACATCAGCACACATCTGAGGGTGCATGACCAGTGCCAGAAAGCGTGTGAGCGTGTCGGTGCTTGGAGGAAGGGTAGGTGGCGCTGTGAAGTTGGCCACAGATTAGCTTGCAGGGGAGCAATCTTCCCTAAGCACAGAAAGCACAGAACACAAAAGAAAGAGTAGAATGGCAATGCCACTCAGCGATGCCTAGCGAGAGTGTGTTGAATGTGGTGCTACGTTGTGGATGGCAAAACATACTGGAAGCGCAGCACTCAACACTGCTATCCCTATGCTTTGTGAGTACTGAGCTATTAAAGAGCTACTGACGCTTAAAGCAAAGTTTTAAAAACATAATAATTAGGTACAATTCTGCTTGCATTCCATTTATATTTTTTTTTATTTCTCCTCCCAGTAATTTATTACTAAGGAAATGTGTTTGACTATATGATCTTTGTCCTTTAGAGTTCATTTTGAGTTCATCTGCTTCTGTAGCTTACTCCTTACTTCAGGTCATAACTAGTGGTGCTCGGATGGATCTGCACCAATCCGGATCCACAAACTACCTGCCTTTTGTGGCAGAATAGTGGATCTGCCAGATACCACCCCTATCTGCCTGTGGATCCAGCTGTTGGATCCCGCGTTATCCGATGGCTGGTTCCAGGGACTCTGGCGTGGATCCCTAGATCCAGCACCAGACGACACAGGATACAACCCGGGATATGACCTCGGTATTCAGCTGGATTCCAGGCCAGATCCCACTTGAATAGTGCCGCTAGTCCGGATCACTGGCGGATTCACGGTGGCACTATCCGAGCAACACTAGTCATAATCCTCTGCTGTGACATCACAGGCTGTTGCCATGGAAGTAACTGTGAGGTCACAAGCAGTGCTTTATGATTTCAGGCAGGGAGAAAATAGCAGCAGGAATAGATGAATTCCTCAGGAGCAGAGACCCTGTTTTCATGCAAATAACATAAGTAATAAATAATGGGGAGTAGGAATATAAAACTAATGGGAAATACAAGCTGGACTGTGTCCAAGTACTACATTTTGTTAATGTTCTCCTGAATGTGTCACCAACTCTTTAATAAAACATATACACCTGTGATCCGGGTTTGGGAGCGAACTCGAGTTGCTGGAGGGCTGGCCGGGGGGAGGAGGCTTGAACGTCCATAGGACCACTTGCCTCCTTCAGGAGAGGGGTGCCCCAGGTCGTTACATGGCCAGTCTCTAGCGGCAGCTGGAGGTTTGGCATGTCCAAGTGCCTTGTTCGGGGCTGAGTGTGACAGACGTCAGCACTGGCCATGGCGTCATGCACACATCACACATATGCGGGGTGGCGTACATTAAGAAAAAACACTGGCCGGCGGGACACCAACAAGTGGGTCGATAGGCCCTCGCCTCCGGTGGAGCAGGACTCGTGAGGGACCGAACGAGATTTGACAGTATGGGAGACTGGGGGGGGGGGTGTGTGGCTGGAAGAAGGGAGCAGGCTGCTCATTCCTGCTCCGTCACCGCCTGGGGGCAAACCATTGTGCGATGGGGCATCCCTCTGAGACTGCCTAACCAAGGGGTTAGTCTGGTGACAGTGCCAGGTTGGAGGGGGATAAACAGAAAAAAAAAATATTAATTTTATTGAAAAAAATGTCTTGCATGCATTTCATGAACTAGCGATAGAAGTTATTTCACTGTACATCACTATGGCAACTTTGCACTTCACTGTTAGAGCTTTTTGATTTTAAGAAATAGTATTCATGCTGTGATTACAGTATGTGAGCTGCTGCAACTGTGTATTTATTTATTTATTTAATTCATTCATATATCAGATTTACAACCTTTGAGTCAAAGACTCATTTACAAAGGCACCTCGTCGCAGGGAGGGGGAACAATCAACTTGTAAGACAAGACAGTGGGGAACAGTACAGGTGAGATACATGCAGCATACATAACAGAATTTTCGAAGAGCAAATAAACATAGGCAGTTTGCAAAGAGCACACAACAGTAAGTTATTGGGGGTCCTAGAGGGACATGCAGGCTATAGCATGTGGTATATAGACTGAAACAGGCTAATCGAGCGAACTGTTGAATATGCAATCCTGTTGGACCTGGATCAGTTTTGAGAGGCACACACGGTAGGCCCTATAATGGGCGCATACATCTCCGAGTGCTTAAGAGGTGTTTGCGTAGGGCGGTTTTGAACTGGCCAATTTTAGGGGTGTTTGTGATGTGCGTGGGGAGTGAGTTATACCAGGATGGTGCTCTGTGATAAAAGGATCTTTGGGCGAGTGAGGTCCTGGCTCTAGGTACCTGGAAGGTGTCTTTGTTAGCGTTACGGGTGGCGACTGAGTGGGAGGCTCGTAGAAGCTGTGCAGTGACACCTGGGGGACATATTCCAAGTAGAGCCTTTTTAGCCAGTATGCAGGTGTGATATTGCAGTATTATCTGTCTTCAGGGATAATTGGCATGATGACAGTTAAATAAATTATATATCTATAGTATGTATTTTAATATCTGTCTGTCTATCTTGATGCAGATGACAGATAATAAAACAATTATGTATCTATTATATGTATATCTGTATCTTGATTCATTGTGCCCAGTAATGACACTCGTGGGCTGCCAGGGAATGGGACCTTTGGGAGGGATGGGGGTGGGTGTTCCTCAGTATGCTTCCCATTTTCCCATTTCTTTGGAGGTGGCATGGTAGCCTGTGGCTATAATAGATGGAGGGTACACAGGACAGTAGAAATGCAGTATCTTGCTTGCAATTTTGGTCCTGATTTTATCCATAGTAGCACAGTGGAACTGCAGTATCTCGGAGTTTATAATGCTTTTACTATTGATAGCCCTGATGAAAGGCAAATTCTAATTTTTCGCATGGTCCAGCTTTTCCCATGTTTTTTTCGCAGGCTAGAGAAGCATAGATGCACAGTTCAGTGGGGACTCTATTGCTTGTGGCGCCTACCACATGGGTTCATGAAAGAGAAAAGGGCGTCCAAGGGTTGGCTGGGGGGAGGAAGATGTGCATCCAGTGGACTGCTCTCCTACTCTGGGGTGGGTAGGTGTGGATGTTTGTAAAAGTCTGACCCCTGATGGTGGCCTGGAGCCAGTACAATGGACACATCCTATGCAGTGCAGATGTGGTGCTCCGTGGGCGTCAGTGTGACCACTCACTGGAGTGAGCCTGATAAGCCTTAAACCATTGCATGACTGAGCCTCAAGGGGGTGGTGGTGTTGGTTGTGGGAGAACAGGAAAAAAAAACAATACAGCAGGCTCATATGGTGGCCTTCTATGAGCTGAGAAGAGGCCTGTGCCAGTCCTGGTACCTAGCTGTCCAGAGTGCTAAACACTAGGGAAAAGGGGGTTGGGGCTGAGTTTTGGGATGTGAGTTGGTGGGTAAGAAGGGGGCTGTTTGGGGGGAGCACTGGACCAACAGGGTACTGCACCATGATAGGGACTGGGCGAATGGGGCAGTTGGCTGCAGCTCCACCCCCGCCTTCGTGAGGCGGGGGCTTAGTGCCATTTTTGGCAGCAGTAAACAGTTCTGTTTGGGGAGCTGTTTACCACCACTGAAAACATTTTACTATCCTGCTGTGCTGGTATTCCAAAGACGAGCAAGGATGACAATGTAGACTATTTGCTTAAAAGGACTATAAGACATACAGGATGTAGTTCTCTTACCCTTCCCTTTGGCAAGTGCTCCATTCCCCTGCCTTGCATCAAGGTCCTATGCCTACCCCCCTCATCCCATGTTGCTGAACAAATATTTCTGCTCAGTATTCACAACAGATGAGGAGGGGGAGGTGCCTAACCAAACAATGGGGAAACTCTGAATAGGGGGGTCGATACCAGTCCATTCACAGAAGAAAGGGTTTTGAAAGAACTCTTGAAACTGAGGGTGGACAAAGCAATGGGGCCTGATGGGATTCACCCAAGAATACTAAAATAACTAAGGGTAGAACTAGTAACACCACTGACTACTCCCTTTAACAAATCATGGGAGGATGGAGTGGTACCTGAGGACTGGAGGAGGGCAAATGTGATTCCACTTCACAAAAGTGGGAGCAGGGCAGAGGCAGGAAACTACAGACCAGTTAGTTTGACTTCAGTGGTAGGGAAAATGATGGAATCACTTCTGAAGGAAATAATTGTTGAGTACCTAGAGGTCAGTGGGGCACAGGACCCAAGGCAGCATGGTTTCACAATAGGAAGGTCATGTCAGACTAACCTAATAGATTTCTTTGACTGGGTGACCAAAGTAGTAGACTAGGGAGGGGCTGTGGATATGGCCTACCTAGATTTTAGCAAGGCATTCGACACAGTCTCACACAAAAGATTGATATATATGTTAGCCAGCCTTGGAGTGGGTCCCAAGGTGGTAGCCTGGATAAAAAACTGGCTGGACAACAGGACGCAAAAGGTAATAGTAAACAGAGTCCACAGTGAAGAAAGGAGGGTAACTAGCGGGGTACCGCAGGGTTCGGTACTGGGACCGGTCCTCTTTAATATCTTTATAAGTGACATTGGAGAGCACCTGGAAGGAAAAGTATGCCTCTTTGCAGATGACACAAAGATCTGCAACAGGGTTGAAAAACAAGGTGGAGTGGAAAGAATGAAAAGGGACTTGGCAAGGCTGGAGGAATGGTCCAATACGTGGCAGCTCAAATTCAATGCAAAGAAGTGCAAGGTAATGCATCTGGGAAACAAAAACCCAGGGGAAGAGTACACAATGGGAGGTGAGGTAATAACAGCAACAAAAATCAAAAGAGACCTAGGAGTAATTATATCAGATGACCTAAAGGTGGGCAAGCAATGTGAGAAGGCAGTAAGGAGGGCTGAGGGGATACTGGGATGCATAGGGAAAGGCATCAACCGTAGAAAACAGGAAGTTGTTATCCCTCTCTACAGACAGTTAGTGAGACCCCATCTGGAGTACTGTTTGCAATTCTGGAGACCCCATCTCTGCAAAGACAGAGACAGAGTGGAGGCTGTTCAGAGGAGGGCAACCAAAATGGTGCAAGGTCTGCACCAGAAGACATATGGGGAGAGACTAAAGCAGCTTAATATGTATACCCTTGAGGAAAGGAGTGAGAGGGGGCACATGATAGAAACTTTCAAGTATCTCAAGGGAATTAACAAGGTACAGGAGGGTAGTATCTTTCAGAAGAAGAGATGTGCAAGAACAAGGGGGCACAATTTGAAGATAGAGGGGAAATGGCTCAGTGGTAATGTTAGAAAATATTTTTTCACAGAGAGAGTTGTGGATGCATGGAACAGCCTTCCTAAGGAGGTTGTGGAGTCAGGAACAGTGGGAGAATTCAAGAATGCATGGGATAGACATAAGGCAATTCTAGTGGGGGAGGAGGAAGTAAGCTGTTGATTAACTAGAATCTGCAGCTTATCCGTCAGGTAGGGAAATGGGCAGACTGGGTGGGCCAAGCGGTCCTTATCTGCCGTCAAATTCTATGGTTCTATGTTTCTATGTGACGGGCTCCCAATACAAAATAAATATTATAAAATAAAAATAAGACCAATACAAAAACAAAACAAAAGACCCCTTAACCATGGCAGCACCCAGCACTGGCTGCATGCTTTCACCCCCCCAAACACTATCCTTGGCTCCTACTCCAAAGCCGTGGCCTCAATGTTTTGGGCCCCCTCCTGGGGAAAAGTCCTGGGTGGGGATCAGGAGCTGCTATCAGAACAGAGGCTCCAGAGCCTCAGGATGTGGCTACAGGAGCTAAGACGTCTGAGGCTAGGGCTGGTGGAATGGCCCAATAGCCTGTCACCAGGACTGGTGGTGGTGGGAGCCTTGGATATGCTGCCATGGCTTGAGAGCGATGGAATTTGGGAACTAGAGGACATGGGCAAGAGATGGGTTAAGGAGCATGCTGTAATGACTGTGGGCACTTAGAACCTGGGGACATGGCCATGGAGACTGAGAATCCTGAGGACAGGGGTTGGTGGTGGAACTCAGGAGCCTGCTATCATGGTTGGTAGTGGCCTCGCGTGCAACAGCATTGTTTCCGGTGTAGCAAACTCCCAGGCCTACCTCCCTGGAGTTGGACCCCCTCCATTCCCCAGATGGCCATCCTTCTGGGGAGCTGGTCCCAGTTCCCTGTTGACCATACCCACCCCCCCAGATAACCTTCCCAGTAGCTATAACCCCCTCCCTAGACCACCCTTCTCCGCTGTGGTCCCCATACCTCTCAACCTAATGAAACTATAATATGAGACACTAACACTCCAAATGCGGGAAAAAATGTGAGCGCCATCTTCAGACATGAAGATACAAACTTTGAACACTATGGAAACCTATGCCTTTGTGCAAGTTAAATGTTGCTTTATTGTCATACGGCATTATATGTTTCTGCTTTGAAGTGTGAGTTCACAGAAACATAGAAACATAGACTTTTACGGCAGATAAGGACCGCTAGGCCCATCTAGTCTGCCCATTTCCCTACCTACAGGATAGGCCGCAGATCCTAGTTAACCAACAGCCTATATCTTCCTGCCCCCCACAAGAATTGCCTTATGTCTGTCCCATGCATTCTTGAATTCTCCCACAGTTTTAGACCCCACAACTTCCTCAGGAAGGCTGTTCCATGCATCCACTACCCTCTCTGTGAAATAATACTTCTCACATTGCCCTGAACTGCCCTCCTTCTATCTTTCAAATCGTGTCCCTTGTTCTTGCAAGTCTCTTTTTCTGAAAGATGCTACCCTCTTGGACTTTGTTGATTCCCTTGAGGTACTTGAAAGTTTCTATCATGTCACCCCTCTCTCTTCTTTCCTCAAGGGTATACATATTAAGCTCCTTTAGTCTCTCCTCATAGCTTCTCTTGCAGACCCTGCACCATTTTAGTTGCCCTCCTCTGGACTACCTCTATCCTGTCTATGTCCTTGCAGAGATGGGGTCTCCAGAACTGGACACAGTATTCCAGACAGGGTCTCACCAACTGTCTGTACAGAGGATAACAACTTCCTGTTTTCTGCTGCTAATGCCTCTCCTATACATCCTAGTATACCCGCCCTCCCTACTGCCTTCTCACATTGCTTGCTAACCTTAAGGTCATCTGATATGATTACCCCCAGGTCCCTTTCCTGTTTTGTTGTTGTTACTACCTCCCACCCATTGTGTATTCTTCCCCTGGGTTCTTGTTTCCCAGGTGCATTATTGCACTTTTGCATTGAATCTAGCTGTATCGTCTGACCATTCTTCCAACCTTGCAGTCCCTTTTCATCCTTTCCACGCCTCCTTGTGTATCGACCCTGTTGCAGATCTTTGTGTCATCTGCAAAAGGCATACTTTTCCTTCCAGTCCCTCTGCAATGTCACTGATGAAAACATTAAAAGGACTGGACCAATACTTGAACCCTCGAGGTACCCCACTGGTAACCGCCCTTTCTTCAGAGTGGACCCATTTACAATTACCTTCTGTGTTCTGTTGTCCAGCCAATGTTTTACCAGGCTACCACCCTGGAACCCACTCCCAGGCTGGTTAATTTGACTAATACTCTTTGTGTGGGACTGTGTCAAATGCCTTGCTAAAGTCTAGGTAGGCCATGTCCACAGCCCCTCCCTGGTCTACTACTTTGGTCACCCAGTCAAAGAAATCTATTAGATTCGTCTGACATGACCTTCCCGCTGTGAACCCATGCTGCCTTGGATCCTGTGCTCCACTGACCTCTAGGTATTCAATTATTCTTTCCTTCAGAAGTGACTCCATCACTTTTCCTACCACAGAGGTCAGACTGACAGGTCTGTAGTTTCCTGCCTCTGTCTTGGTCCCACTTTTGTGAAGGGGAATTACATCCGCCTTTCTCCAGTCCTCGGGTACCACACCATCCTCCCATGATTTATTAAAAAGAGTAGCCAGTGGTTTCACTAGTTCCTTCCTTAATTCTTTTAGAATTCTGAGGTGAATTCCATCAGGACCCATTGCTTTGTCCACCTTCAGTTTTAGGAGTTCTTGCAGAACCCTTTCTTCTGTGAAAGGACTGGGATCGACCCCCCCCCCATCAAGAGTGCTTCTGTTAATTGGATAGGCACTTCCCCCTCACAGCACCGTCTCTGTGTGGTAGTTCCTTTTCCATGAGAGACAGAGCAGTTTTAAGGGGTAAAATAGGGGACTGTTTGGAGGTATGGACCAACGGACCAGCCACCCCAACTGCTTGCATCTTCTTTGCAGCCCGCCCCCCACACTCCGTAGTCGGTGGCCATTTTAATTCCCCTCGAGTGCGTTGGCTGCTGTAGGTGGTCTACAGTGGTGGAAGCAGGATTACAGTCTGTCCTTCCCCCTCACCCTGATGATCCAGTTCGGCATAAGAGCAGCATCTGGTTGGTGGGACCCAGCAGCAGTAGATCTCTCCATGGTTTCTCCCCAGGGTGCTGTGTGTGCTGGTGCAAGCTTGCATGCGTGCTGTGGCAGTCATACGTGCCAGAATATCCCACGGCAGTCCTTCCCCTTGAGCGTGCCCCTGGTTGTGCTGCCACCTAACTCTGTGTGGTCTAGTCACTGATTAAGCTTTTCACACTGAAATTAAACATTTTACCTTATTTGCTTTTTGCAGTGTTTTGTTTTATCTGGTTAATCCTGCTGTCCCTCCCAGCAGACATTTTGTAGCAAGAGTCTCTAGGGGTACATCCCAGTACCTTCCACGGCTGATGGCAGAACAGGGTAGCATCTGTGGGAGACTGTATTGTAGCTATTAATAGCTCCACTCCATGAGTTACAGATCTCGGAGACATCCCTAGGGCAAGTATAGACTGTGTAGTCAATAGTTACATTTGGCAAGGCAAACTGATTAGGAACTCACACAACTGAGTTTTGACTAGCTAGTACAGTTATTATTAATATTTACAGTATACTCTGAAGTGGATGATTCCCAGGTCCGATGTTAGCTGTGTGAGATTCCGGGATGCGCCCCTAGAAGTGCTCGTTTCAAAATGTTGGACAGGAGGGATGGCAAGATCAACCAGATAAAACTAAATAACACAAACGGCCAATAAGGTGTCAGCAGTGCACGTGACACAGTGCAGAGTCAGCAGTACATGTGGCATAGTGCAGTGTTGGCAGTGCACATGACACTTTGCTGTGTGTGTCAGCAGTGCACATGGCACGGTGCAGAACCAGCAGTGTATGTGGCATAGTGCACTGTTGGCAGTGCACATGACACAGTGATGTGTGTGTCAGCAATGCACATGGCACAGTGCAGTAATGGCAGTGCACATGGCAACACACAACAGCAGTGTTCGTGGCAAAGCATAGTGACCGCAGTGCTCATGGCACAATGCAATGGCAGCATTGTGCATTGAACAGTGCAGTGGTGGCAGTGTGTGTGTGTGTGTGTGTGTGTGTGTGTGTGTGTGTGGTACAGCGAACTGGTGGCAGTGCATGTGGCAATGCATACTGATGGTGGTGCACATAGCACTGTGTGGTAACAGTCATACTGGGTGGTGTTGGCAGTGCACAAGGCACAACACATAGTCGGGAGTGCACTTGGCACCACACAGTGGAGGCACTGTGAATGGTACAGCGCAGTGGTGCCAGCACACATGCCAATGTGCAGAGGTGATAAGACACTTTGCACTGCACACTGATAGCAGCTCATATGGGGGATTGAGTGTGCTACAAGATAATGAGTTTGTGTAGAAATGTGCATGCACTGAATCACCCTCCAGCACTCAGACCAGCCTCTACCCCTAGACAAATTCCCACAGACCACTCTTAACACCTATGGACCATTCACCTTGTTGACAGCCTCCCTACAGTTAGAGCACATCCCTGCATCATCCCTGTAACTGTACCAACCTTTCTCCCCAAACCAGCCTTTACAAAGCTGATCACCCTCCCTGGATCATACCACAGCCCCTGGACCCTCTCTGCAGCTGGATGCCTCCGATTCTGGACCACATATCACACCAATGGACCAGTCACCCACTCTCCACACAGCTAGAACACTTCCCCTTCCCAGCTGACCACACTCTCCTAAACCGAGCACCCATCCTGGTCCAATACAGCCCCCCCCACCAACCTGCATCCTCCACAACTGACAACCCTCTGTACAGCAGGACTCTCACCCAATACAACCTTTCCTGTCCACAGACCAGACACCCAACCCCCTCCAGTAGCTGGAACACTCACTGTCCCACCATCCCAGCAACTATACCACCATTCCTTCCTTCCTGTAACTACAAACCATCCCAACTGACTACTCCCCCCCCCCAAGGTGAGCATCATTCTTCGCTAAGCTGAGCATCTGCCCTGGCCCAATACAATGGTGGGATTAGAGTTGATGTAGGTGGAGGAGGGTCCAAGAAAAAGAAATAATTAATTTTGTGGTTCAAAGTCTTGAGTTCACTACGTTTTGTGGGTAGCACCTTTACATGGACATTCATCCCTTCCCCCCAATGGAACACCTGCCCCCAGTTGACTGTGTTCTCCTCTGGCCCAATTTGCAGTTGGGGAGAGGGCCGGGATACATTAGGGTCATCACTCATACAGAGACAGTTGGTGTGTGTGGGACCAGCCCACTCCATCCTTGCAGCAAGACCCCCTTCCTGCAGCTCATTCAACCCCCGCAGCTCAGCACCCTCATTGTCAGTGTAATTAAAGGCTTGTTTTGTGTTCCCAGCTCGTTCAGCAGTTAGGAAGAGGGCCAGCTGGGGTGCGAAAAATAGATGCTGATTTTAACTGCACCAAGCCAATGATCCGGGTACTGGGAGTGCTCTCTGGTCCTGATTGGGGCCTAGAAAGCAGGAATATGGCCTACATGTAGTTTGTTTTGGGGAAAGACAGCTACAAGCACAGCTGTGATTTCAGCCCAGTGGCAACCCCCCTGAGCCAGAGTGTTTTTGCCATCCAGAAGATGGCTGTGCTCTTTACGTGCCTCAGAAGGGGGCGTTGCCATTCAAGTCTATCTTTCAAGTTATGTGATTGAATCTCTCACTGCTGCCTACAGCTCTGATTTCATCTGCAGGGGAGTGTAGGATTTGTAGTAAAAGATGTCAGCCTAGAGCTAAGCATAATTAGTCTGATACAGTCTACTATACTACAGTAAATGGTAACCAAACCAATTTTTTTTTGCATGGAATCAGCTCTACACTTCAGTTTGGGTCCTTGGTGGTGACTGTTCATCTTTAATCCCACCCTGATTTTGTAAACTCTGCCCAATACTGTATATTCCATAGCTATTCCTGTACTCCACCATTTAGAACTGTGTTAATTCTATCGTGATTTGTAATCTCCACCTGGTACCATAGCTTCCTGAGCTATCATCCACTCCACCGTTTAGAGCTGTGTTAATCCAGCCCTGATTTCGTAGACTCTGCCTGGGACTAAAGATTCCTTAGCTGTCTCCGAACACCACCATTGCAGCTGAGTTAAAGGAATTGTCAACATAAGGGACCCACACTCAAGTGTGGGGCTGGTCCTATGGCGCACTTTGTGTGCAAAAACATTCTGGTTTACTAGATTGTATCAGGCTAATTTTACTTAGTTCTAGGCTAACATATTCTTCTACTACAAATCCCAGAATCCCCTGCAGCTGACGTCAGAGGAATAGGCAGCAGTGGGAGATTCTATAGCCTGCAGTCTGTGTTAGAACTTTTATAATCTCTGATCAAATATCTTCTGAGTCTGCTTTCCTCCAGGGGCTAAGTATCGTCCTCTGTGGCTAAGCGTAGCCAGGAGAACAACATGACCAGCAAACAGAAGATCAGAGCTTATGTAAACTCTAACATGAACTGCAGGTTACAGAACCTCTCACTGCTGCCTCTGCTCTGATTTCAGCTGCAGGAGATTCTGGGATTTGTAGTAAAAGAAGATATCAGCCTAGAAGTAAGCAAAATTAGTCTGACACAATCTACTGTAATACAGTAAACAGTAATTTGAACCAAAATGTTTTTGTACACAAAGTGTGTATTGGGACCAGCCCCACATTTCAGTGTGGGGCCCTCTGTGGTGACTGTTCCCCTTTAATCCTGTCCTGATTTTGTAATCTCTGTCTGGTACCATAGATTCTTTAGTTGTCCCTGTCCTTTGCCTTTTAGAGTGGAGATAATCCTGTCCTGATCTAATCTCCCCATCCCCCTTTTTTCTGTACCTGCGTGTGATACCAAAAGGATTTGTCTTTGTTGGCAGAAAAGGACCACTTGGCCTACCCAGCCTGCCCAAGTGTTGCCTACCTATTCCAACTTCTGATAACCCTATTTGGTCTCCGGTGACACTCCACCCTCCTTGCCTCTTTTCTAATATATCTGTATGCTTATCCCATGCACGCGAGAAGCCCCCACACCATTTTAGCCTCCACCACTTCTGTTAGCAGTCTGTTCCAGGCATCTACCACCCATTCAGTGAAGAAATATTTCCCCACATCTGTCCTGAACTTCCCCTCCAGCTTTACTACATGCCGCTGGCCCTGGAGGTTGTTCTGACTTCAAGGAGACTTCCATCTGAACCCTGTTCATCCCTGTGAAGTACTTGTAGGTCTTGATCATGTGATATCTCTCACGTTCTGTTTCTCTCTCTCTCTTCTCCCAGGGTATTATTGAGATCTCTCAGCCTCACCCCATCCAGCTTCCCATGCAAACCCAGCACCATTTGAGTTGCCTTCTTCTGGACAGCCTCCACACTATCTGTGTCCTTTCTGAGGTATGATTACTGAAACTGGACACAGTACTCCATCTGGGGGGTGTACCATGGAGCGATATAATGGCAGCATCACCTCCTTTCCCCTGCTGAAAATACCCCTCTTTATGCACACCAGCATTCCAATAGCCTTGCTGCTTTGTGCTGCCGACTTGAGGTCCTTTGGTATATTAACCTCTAGGTTCCTTTCCTGTCTAGTAACTATGAGTACCCTTCCCATCCCATGCTCACCACCAGGATTCCTTTGTCCTAGGTACATGATTTTGCACTTTTTGACACTGAACCTCAACTGCCATGTCTTGGACTTCTCAAGTTTCCCAAGATCTCTGTGTGTTTTCTCGACCTCCTCCTGAGGGTCCACCCTTTTACAAATTTCCATGTCATCTGCAAACAGGCATACCTTCCCCTACAGTTCCTCTGCAGTGTCCCCTATGAAGACATTGAAGAGGACTGGTCCAAGAACTGAACCCTGTGGTACTCCACTGGTCACTCTGCTATCCTTAGGGTGAGTGTCATTAGCCATTACCGTCTATCTTCTTTCCATTAACCAGTTTCTAACCCAATTTGCCACTTTGAAATCCACTCCTAGGCTGCCAATTTCTTTATCAGTTGCCTGTGCAGCACAGTGTCAAAGGCCTTGTTCAAGTCCAGATAAACCACATCCACTGCCCTCCCCTGATCAATTTCTCTGGTAACCCAGTCAAAGAAATGTACCAGATTATTTTGGCATGACATTCTTCCCGTGAATCTTGCTGTCTATGGTTCTACAAGCCATTAGACTCTAAATGCTCAACCTGTGTTTGTTTTGGTAGTGTTCATTAGTTTCCCAGCCATGGAAGTTAAACAGACCAACCTATAGTTGCTAGCCTTCTCCCTGCAACCACCCATCTAAAGGAACCACATTAGCCCTTCACTAGTCCTACAGAACCATGCCCGTTTCCAGTGAATTGTTAAACAAGGCAGTCAAGTGAGGCAGCAAGTACCTCCCTGAGATCGTCCAATATCCTGTGTCTTTGTACTTCTTGAACGTCACACACATTTACCACCTCCTTAATAACTGTAATAGTCTTTTCCTTTGCCTTTTCTTACGTTTGTCATGCAGAAGTTTGTTGCCCTAATTATACCCTGCATTATTCTTAACATGGCTTGTCTCTGCTCCTGTCCTTATGTTGATGGTGATCACTAGAACCGAACCTAGGGGACTGCCCACTGTGATGTCTGTAATGCTGCCCCTCTTTGTAAGCACCGGCTCAAACAATGACCTGTCCCTAGTAGCTTCTTTGACTAGCTGCCTGAGGAAAAACCCTTGTAGGGTATCAAGGATGGCCCTGCTTCTTGCCGAAGCTGCAGCTGGAGCATGCCACTCCATATCTGGCAGATTAAAGTCTCCATCTAGCAGCACTTCCCCCTTACTTGCCATCCTGATGATAGCTTCCTCTAGTGCCCTGTCCATCTCCTCCTCTTGTGCTGGAGGTCTGTACATTACACTGATATGGATAGTAGTCCCAGATCCTGTCTCCAGGATGACCCACATCACTTCCAGCACCTCCTCCCCCTTGTACCCTTGTACCTCCATAGCTTTAATGTTTTTCTTCTAATAATGCAACCCCTCCTCCCCACTCTGTCTTTCCTAAACAGGGAGTAGCTCGGTATTGCTACGTCCCAGTTGTGGTGCTCAGGGCACCATAATTCCATTATATTCAGTAAATCCAGGTTAGCCTCTGCCATGTTGCATTCTTATCCTCCATCTACTGCTGTTATCTAGCAATGTATTGTGAGTGCAACCAAGACTTTTAAAACTGCAGTTTCTCCTGATCCCTGCTAATACCCCATCTAGGGTAAGTAAGTAAGAGTTTATTTGTATGTGGCACCCAATCACAGAGGCTCTGGGCGCCATTACATCAAACAGGGCATGGCAGTATAAATAACAATAAAACATTAAAAATCTAATACAATAAATACAGTAACAGATTTTAAAAACTTTCTAAAAATGCCTTCTTAAAAAAATGGCTCTCTAGACCCCTTTTGAATGCTTCCAGTGATGGAGCCTCCCTCAAGGGTTTTGGAAGCAAGTTCCAGAGGCCGGGCTGGCCAACTCGAAAGAGCATCACCCAGGGTTTTCAGTCTGGCCCTCAGAACCGCCAGGAGGCCCTTGGTGGAGGAGTGGAGGGAGCACACAGAGATGGCTGGAGTGCTGTGTTTATCCTTGTTTAACCTTAAATCCCTTCACTGATTCTGCCACCTTACTTTTTCTCCCTCCACATCCCCTCTCCCTGCCATCATAAAGGGCAAAAGAGACTCTCTCTACACTCACTACTTCTTTTCCTCCTGCTTCTCTCTGGTGACATTGAACTCAACTCCGGCCAACCTTCCCCTTCCTCCCCATCTGCTTTACCAAAATGCCTCAGTATCTTCCATCAGAATGCCAGGAGCCTGCTCCCTTGATACACTCCATGTCTGGACTGTCCAGCGTTCCCCTGGTGTCCTGTGTATCACCAAAACATGGCTGTCCTCCAAGGTCCACGACTCCTGCCTCACTGTCCCCGATCTCCACCTCTTCTGCCAAGACAGAAGCAAATGCGGTGGGAGAGTAGCACTGTACATTTGACAGTCCCTTTCCTGCTTCATCTCTCTGCATGAAACTCTCCTATCCTCTCATCAACTCATTATTGCCAAATGAACCCTCCCTTCCACTCTTCCAATTTTTGGTTGGAGTATTATATGCTTCCCTTAGGCTCTCTCCCACTTCCCTGGCCACCTGCATCACTTTGATGCCACCTATGCCACCTTGAGTGAGTTCATCCTACTCGCGGACCTTAGTTTAAACTGCCTCTCCCCTACCTCCAAATCTACCCTACACAAAATCGAATCACTGAACCTTACCCATTTAATATGAGATAAGGCTCTGAGATGCAGATCTGGAGACCTGGGTTTGAATCCCACAGCCACCTGAGTGCATACTGTGTGATCTGAGCAAGTCACTTAACATCCTTGTGTTCCCAGGTCGCATCTGGAAACAAGCTTCAGCTTAGTGTGTTACTCCTGGTTAAACAATGTTCCCTTTCCCTTAATAACCAAACCCACCTGACTTAACCCACACTTCCTAAACCACTCCCTTCTGGATTGGGTGCTCTCCTCCCACCCCCACTGCATCCTCACTGCAGGCACCCTCCTGGATACTTTCAGTGACCACTGCCTGACCTATTGTACCAGGATGGTGCGTCCCCCCCAATTGGTCCCCTAAATAAATCTGGTACTGATCCCTCAGGGCACTTGAAACAAACGCCCTGCTACAAGACCTCTCTGACTCTGACTGGTCCCCTGTTTTCTCAGCCCCTGACATTGATTTAGCCCTTAGCCTATTCACGGGCACTCTCACGCATGTCTGGAACTCTCATGCCCCTCAGAAAAGCCAGGGTCAAACACTTTCATCACTCCTGGGACAGAGCCAACATTATAGCTTTGTATAAATCACGGGATCATGCTTGGGCTCATTTTAAATCCTCCCATTCGCTGACAAATCTCCAAGTGTACCTTCCTACTAATCGCAACTCACCTTCAAAATTCTGGAAAGTCACCCCCCCCCCCCGTCCTCCTAGTGGAAAGTGTGCCAGTCTCGGATCCCTCCTCTGTTGTGGCTATTTTCAATAAATTCTTCCTAACGTGTGCTCTTCCTGACCACCCTTCTCCAGCTCCTATTGACCCTCCAAGACCCCCCTCTTACCTGGAGGCTACCACTTCCCTCCCACCTCATCTGGAGGCTACCACTTCCCACCCGCCTCACCTGGAGGCTACCACTTCCCACCCGCCTCACCTGGAGGCTACCACTACCCACCCGCCTCACCTGGAGTCTACCACTTCCCACCTGCCACACCTGGAGGCCACCACTTCCCATCCGCCTCACCTGGAGGTTACCACTTCCCACTCACCTCAACTGGAGGGTATCATTTCCCACCCACCTCACCTGGAGGCTACCACTTGCCACCCACCACAGCTGGAGGCCACCACTTCCTGCCCACCACAACTGGAGGCTACCACATCATCCCCCATTTCCCCTCAGGAAGTCTACTGTGCACTAAAGTCCCTAAAATCTGCCAAGACCAGCCCTGATGGCTTAGACCTGAAACTCCTCCATATCATCACACCAGCCATTGTCCTCCCCCTCTCACACCTCCTGAATCTTTCCTTCTCCTCTGGCATGGTTCCAGTAGCCTGGAAAGCCACCAAAGTCCTGCCCCTTCATAAAGGTGGAGGCCCCATCTCCTCCAGTAAGTACCAGCCTATATCTTTTCTCCTCTCTCTAGTTAAACTCCAGGAGTCCGTTGTCTACTCCAGGTATGCTGAGCTTCTTACCTCTGCCAATAATTTCTCCCCTGTTCAGTCTGGCTTTAGAAATTGTCACTCCACAAACTCCTCCTTATTGTGGGTCACTGACTCCTTCCTCTCTGATTTGGATCAGGATCACATCATATTCATTGGTGTGGCCAAGGCCTTTGACTCTGTGTCCCACTCGCACCTTTTATATAGGCTGTATTCTGCTGGTTTTGGGGCTCCAGCTGTAAAATGGTTCAGCTCTTACCTCACATGCAGTCTGTACAGGTGGGGAATGTTCAGTCTTCCCCTTTTCCAGTTCTTGTTGGGGTCCCCCAAGGTTCCATTCTTGGCCCAATCCTCTGCTCTCTATTCATTAATGACCTTTCCCCTGTATGCACCAACTCTTACATCCGCATGTATGTGGATGACATGATCATCCACACCTCCTGCCCATCAACCTCAGACGTGAAGCCCTCTCCAGCAAGACTTTAATGACGGGTTGAGCTGGTTCCATGCAAACAAATTCAGGGTAAATACTAATAAAAAGTCTCAATGACCTTCGGCACCAGACAAAAACTGGCAAGGCTTTCAACACCCCCAGTATTCACCACCCTGGAAGGCACCCCCCTTGACGTGGTTCCCACCTTCAAATATCTTTGGACTTGGCTGGATAACAGTCTTGACTTCTTGCTCCATATTGTTGCCATCCACTCCAAACTCTGCCCTAAACTAGCAGCATTGTATTGAAACAAAGACTGCCTCTCACTCCCTGTTCACCGCTAGTTGGTGTTTTCACTACACTGATATAATCTGTGACACCGCTCCTGCATTGTCCCCTGCCATACTGGCCAACCTCTTAAATGCCTTTTGTCATTTCACCGCCAACTCCCCTTTTTGTACACATCATTGTTGTTTTTACTCCTCTTTGTCTATCGCACCCTTACCCCACCACTGACAGACCTACTGCTTAGCCTTCAGCACTGAGTACTGGTTTGGGACCTTTCCATCATTTATTTATTTATGAATGTATGTCTTTGATTACTGGAAGTGCACTGATCCAAGGGACTGTTTTCAAGCACTAACCCAGGTCATAAAAAAATGACACAGAAACAAAAGTACAATTTTGAACCATTAGGGTTCTAAAACACCAAAACAGCTGATTACAGTACAGAAATATCGGTATACAAAGCAGTAGAGTCAACAGATATACACATAGTAGATTGCCAGTGGATATACAGATCGAGGCTGAATAATATTCATGGTAGACAAACAGATTCAACAGCAGATGCAACAAACAGTCGTGCACCCCCCCAACATTTCTTCAGAAGATGTGGAAGGATGAAGGGAAGAAGAGAGGACAAGGCTAAGACAGTGAAAGTGAATTGAAAAACCCCACTCAGAGTCAAGAAATGCAGCGGTAGATTGACTATGAGCAAGAATGTGGTGCTACCCGGGTGCTCAGGAGCAGTGAGTGCTGTCCATCAGCCAGGATTTAAAAAGGGATTTGAAGGCTGTGTGAGTGCTTGATGAGTGGAGGAGTGCAGGGATTCCATTCCACAGAGAGGGGGCTGTGACTGATAAGGCTTTCCCTCCCATGTTATTGGAGACCGTGGGTACTTCAAGTGGTGGGACAGTGGACAAGCGCAGTCTCCTGGGCAGTGTTCTGGCCTGGAGTAAGGAAGCGAGAGGGGACATGTTACCACCCCTGATGATGCTGTCCACCAAGCAGCCGAGAAAATAGTCAAAGCGGCCTTGGAGGGGTAACCTGCCAAGGGTGCTATAGAGGTCGCAGTGATGGGTTGAGTGAGGTGCCAAGAGAGCAAAGTGGCAAGCACTATTGTATACAGATATGAGCCTAGTTCTGAGTGCAATGGATGCGTAGATAAGTGCGTATTTGCATAGATAAGGGAGCAGCAGTCAATGATTGGGAGTAGGTTACCCTGATCTGTCGCTAAACAGGCCTTCGGGGATAGTAAATTGTGTTGCCAGTAGGCGACCTCAAGCTTTTGATTTACTCTATGAACCACATTGTTGATGTGGTCATAGAAGGTTAGTGCAGGGTCAAGTGTTACCCTCAGGCATTTGAACGAGGGAACTTCATCTAGGACCATGCCATCTGGGGATAGGATTTGGAGGGAGGAACCTGAGCTTAGAATTTTGGCAAGTTTTGGTTTAGATGCGAATAGCATGGATTTGGTTTTTTAACGTTGACCTGCAACAAGTTAGATGTGAACCAGCTATAGGTGCTGCCATAGCTCTGGGAAAGGACGGAGGAGACCTGTGCAAGGGACTTAACACTATGATAGATAACAAGATGCTTGTACAGAAGTTTATTTGCATTCAGTGGGAGGAATTGATGAAAATAGAAAAGTAGTGAACCCAGGATGGAACCCTGTGCGACACCAGTAGAGACTGGGAGGCTGGGGAGATGGTGGAATCTATGCCTAGAGATTGGGAGCATCTCATGAAGTTAGCTCTTGAACCAGTCAGAGGTCCAAGAGGAGCAATGCAAGTGCATGCAGTTTGGAGAGGAGGAGTGCGTGGTTGACCATGTCAAAGGCCTTAGTGAGGTCCACAAAGATGGCCCCTGTAACATTCCTCCAATCATATTGGTGAGGACATGATCAGTAAAGAGTGCAAGTGCGGAGGCAGTGCTGTGATTTCCTCAAAAACCATGTTGTTGGCTGCACATATATGATTATTTTTGTTGATAAGTTCCAGCAGCTGGTTGTAGACTATTTTTTCAAGGATTTTGCTTAGATGTGGGAGGCTAGAGATATGTGTGCAATTATCTGTCGAGTGGGGGTCCCCAGCTTTGAAGATAGGTATCACTTTTGCAGATTTCCAGTCATTCGCATGGAGGAAGTAGGCAGGGCCAGGTTAAGAATAAAAGAGAGAGGCTTGGAGATGGCAGGGAGATGAGTTTGAGCAGGATGGGGAGAGGCCATCAGAGCCAGGCTACCCTAGTTTGGGAGATTTCTTAATAACTTGGTGGTGTCATGGATGGATGTGGCCTTGAAATGGAAGGGGGATGTCTATGGGAGGCAGATCATTGTGCATTTCACGTTAGTTCCAGGTTGGATGGGGGGCTCTTGGTAAGCTTGCTGAGGTGGACCGACAGGTCTGTGAACTTTGTTAGTGCCTGGCTCAGTAGGCTCCATCATGGGGCTTCAAGGCAAGTTCAGCTTTTATAATAGGGTTTCTGGTGTGGGATTTATCAGAGAGCTAATGGATCCCAGAATTTCCTGGGATTGCCATGGTTATCATTCTGAACCTTAATAAAACAGTTGCATTTAGGGACTTGACAAGTTGTTTACATTGTTTTCTTTAGACCTCTATACTCATTCCACAGAGAAGGTGAGGGGATGATTTGCGATCAGCCACTTCAATCCTGGGCTTTCATAAGGGTTAGGAGTTCATGGTGATCAACGTGTGCCCTCACACACTTGCCTTGTCTTAAGGGAAGTGGTGGCCCTGTATCTCAGGATGGCATTTGTGAACAAGGTCACAGCTGCGTTCACATTGGTTAGTGAGTAAAGACACGACTCAGTTGATGGTCTTAACTTCTGCCAGGATGGCTGTGGCATCCAGACAATGAAAAGTTTGGAAGGAGAGGTACTTGGGAGGTGGATGTCTAGGCCTAGAGGACCAGATAATGGTGGGAGGAATGGTCCTTTTTGGAGTTGGCGAGCATCCCAGCATGAGCTACGCTGTCTTCTCAACTGGTGACGATTCAGTCTAACCAGGTATGAGAGAAGGTGCACGTGTTATGCCTGGTAGGGATAGAGATGGTTTGAACCAGGTTGAGTGATCGTAGTAGGTTGGCATAATCAGGTTTGTGGGTGCCCAACCAGTGGTGTTTCTGTGGGGGGGAGAAAGAACTGAAGCCGGTCAGGAGGTTTTGGAGGCCAACAGTGCCCTCTGTTGGAGGGTTGTAGCAACACCCCAGAAAGAGCTTTTTAGAGGATCCCAAGGTCACCTCAGCAATGAGCAGCTTGCTCGGGGAGGAAGGAACTGGGCAGAGGGAGATGGAGGCAGGTGTGCTATGCTTAGATAAATATCTGCACCCCCACCCTTTTTCTTTCTTGGCCTATCGTGGCGAAGAAAAGTGTAGCCAGCCAGTTGGTACAAGGTATTAGGGATGGATGGCTGTAACCAGGTTTCTGAAATACCTATGACATGGGGTTTGTATAGGGCTACCCAGGCTCAAGTCCTGGAATTTGGTATGAAGGCTACATGTGTTGATGTGCATTTGAACTGTGGGAGTTCGCCCCATCCTCTGCCATTCCTACCTCCACACATTGCACCCAGGAATCTCTGTCCTTTCCTTCCCTATCACCACTGAACCATCAGTCAGTTTGCCTTCTCCTACTACTTCCTCCCTTTGGAATTAACTGTCCTCTACCATCCATGTAACCCCTTCTCCTTGCCCTTAAGTGCCTGGCTCAGACACACCCTGTTTCTCCTGCTGTTACTCCTCAACCTTTGAGCCCTCTAGCCTCTTAATGATCTTTTGAAACAACTGTGTTAAGACTCTACTGTTCGTATGTAATTTTGTTTAGTCTGTATACTGCACTTGATTATTATCATTATGTAATCTCCTTTGTATGTTTTGTTTTCCTTTCCTGGCTCACACCTGGAAACGAGCTTCAGCTCAATGTGCCTTTCCCAGTTACCAAACTGTAATAAATATGTAACCCTACAAATGGGGGTTCCCGAAAGTCTTCCCCGAGCTTGCCTAAATGCTCACTGCCAGGCTGGTGTCCTGCGTTTTAGCAGTTTAATTGTGATTGCCAGAGAGTGCCTGTATCACCTCTGTGTACTGGTCTCTTTTAGAGCTGCCCGGATTGCAATCATAAGTAATCTGAGAGGGAGCTCTGTTGAAAGATGTAACTATTTGCTGAAAATCATTTAGAGTGGTAATGATAATGTAGTTTGTCTAACCTGCCTTCTTTGCAGCAAGGACTGTTTTGTTTATCTCCACTATTTTGGTCCTGGACTGCAAATTGGACCAATCAGTTCTGGTGGGACCTAAAATGGAGCTGGACTACAGGAGCTGTCTGGAGTCAGACTCTGTAGGAATTGTAGTTTGGGGCTTTTGGCGCACCTTGTACACAGGTAAATCATCCAACTTTGCAACTACTACATGGGGAAGATGGTGCCACTGATCAGCAAGTTTGTGTTTACCATGCAGTCCCAAATTGTGTAACAACACACGGTCTCCAGGTCGAAGCTCTTGAGCCTTTACTTTTTTATCATGCCTCTCTTTTTGGCTAGATTTCTTCTGTGCTATTGTCTGGGCGCTAGTTGATAGGCATGGTTCAATTGAGCTTTCAGTTTTTGTATATATTGCAAGTAGTTTTTGCTCTCGGACCCCATCTGGAGAGAGACCCCAAAACAGACATCAACTGGCAGCCGGACCTCTCTCCCGAACATGAGGCAGTAGAGGGAGAACCCAGTAGCATCATTTTTCGTGCGGTTGTATGCGTGTACCAAGGTGCTAATCTGCTGGCTCTGTTTATGCTTGCTTTTGGGTGGAGGGTGCTCAGCATGTCTAGAAGAGTGCGGTTAAAACGTTCTGGTTGAGGGTCTCTCTGCGGGTGCTAGGGCGTGGTTCTTGACTTTCGCACCCCCCCCCATAGAGAGAGCATTTTTTTTGATTAGTTGACACTCAAAGTCTCTGCCCTGGTCAGAGTGGATCTGTTTGGGGCACCATAGTGGCGCCTAAGAAATTTTCCACCAGCACCTTGGCCACTTGTAGGTGTCTTTGATCTTGTGTGGAAAAGCTTGTGCATACTGCGGTGAAATGATCCATAACCACTAACACATTCTCAATGTTCCACTGATCAGGTTCTTAAACACAAGAAGTCTATGCAGACTAGTTCCATGGGGGGAGTTGTTGAATATTAACAAGGTGGGGTCAGCCTTGGAGGCCTTCTTTGCAGGCAGCTACTACAAGTCTTTACATGGTGTTCAACATATGTCCCTCATTTTGGGCCAGTGAAAGCTTAGATCGCACCAGGTCAAGGGTTCTTGTCAATACAGAGGTGCCCATGTGATTGTGGAGGACCTCAATACCAAATCTTTAGCGTCTTGGTAGACCAATTGTTGCTTGTCTACTTTGCCACTACAATCTACTGTCTCTCCATACAACAACTTATTGGAGCAACTTCAATCTGGGGCCTCTTTAAACAATAAAGCAGTTCGCAGTCGGTGGAATGTAACTTAGACACATCTTTCCCTACACGTAGGGGCATCAAGTGCTAGGCTGGACTCATAGGATCTTGGGATTGTTTCCACTGAATGCTGTCATTGTCAAATTGAGGTAGTGCACTAATATCTAGAGCAGAGAAGTGGTAATAAGCAGCTGGTCTGCAGGTGTGGGAAGGGCTCAAGCAATCTACTAAACAGTCCACTGGTCCGTAGACATCAATTCATCTCTATCAAACGCTTTGCAAAATGTTCGAATGTCTGGTTCAGACAGCCTGACCCAATCACTCTTTGAAGTGGGCCTTGTGATAGGCATCAGCATCAATATGGTTCAGGCCCGGTCTGTATTCAACAGTATAATCATAGGTTGATAATGCAGAAAACCACCAGTGCCCAGTGGCGTCTAACTTAGCTGAAGTCTGTAAATAGGTCAACGGGTTATTGTCAGTCTTCACCAATATCTTTGCCCCATAGAGGTGTTCATGAAACTGGTCAACAATGGCCCACTTTAGCGCAAGGAACTCCAACTTATGCACAGCGTAGTTTTGTTCGGACAGGGTCAAGCTCCTACTGGCAAAAGCTACTGGTCTTAGGCCATCCTCATGGTCTAGATACAGCATCACTCCTAGAGCCTGCAGACTAGCATCCGTATGCAGCACATAGGGTTTGGTGGGTCAGAAGGCAGGATGGGGCTGGTATATGATCTCATGGAAGGCTGCTTCACAGTTGGGCTGCCCAGCTGGGCCTGAAGAGTTCACCTGGGTGGAAGAGTACTTTTTCTGGTTCCTTAACGGGCCCTTTTTGTACTTACGGTTGGTAGAGAGGGTAACCCTGGAAGGTTCAAGAGGGCTGAATCAGCTTGAATAGTTCTTTATGAACCATGGCGAGTAGCCACAGAACCCCAGGAAAACATTGTAGTTCTTCTTCAGATTATGGGCTAGCCAAGTAGTCAGTGCTTCAACCTTACTGGGACTGCAGTCTCTATCCCTTTGTAGATACTATGTGCGCCACATACTATGGAAGTTTGGGAAAACTGCCATTTGTCAATGGACAGCTTGAGGTCAAGTCTTCCAGTCGGTCTAGGACTTTAAACAGTCGATTCTCATGCTCCTTTAAGGTGCCCCCAAACACAATGACATTGTCCAAGTACACCAGGCATTCCAGCAAATTCATATGTCCCACCACACGTTACATCAGTCGCTGAAAGGTGGCCAGGGAGCCCGATATCCCCTGTGGCATTTTCAGAAATTCATAGAACCCCAATGGACAGATGAAGGCTGTTTTCTCACGTCTTCCGGGCCATCGGATATGGTAGTATCCTCCAGTGAAGATCCAACACAGAGAACCACTTGTTCTCATTCAAGCAGTCCAGGGCATCTTGTATACGAGGCATAGTGTATTGGTCTGGGATGGTCCGCGGGTTCAGGGTCTCGGATAATCACACACATCCCCATTATTCTTCTTACGCATAACCACAATGGGAGAGGCGTATGGGCTCCTGGATTCTTGTATCACACCAGCAGTGAGCATTTCGCAGGTGTCTTTCATTATCTTCATGTATGTGGATAGCGTGAGGGAATACAAGATGCAGTATTGCTTTTAAGCAAACATTTACTGCCAAAGTGTTATACAAAAGTAGACAAGCAAAAACGTGACGAGTGATTACCCACGTTTTTGCTTGTCTACTTTTGTATAACACTTTGGCAGTAAAATGTTTGCTTAAAAGCAATACTGTGTCTTGTATTCCTTGTGCACCACATACTTTTGGACTGCTTTATTTTGTGGAGGTTAGCCGCCTCTTTTGTGGTGCATGCAGACGACTGCGTTGTTTCAGTGCAGAGGAGCTCTGGTTGTGTCTTCTCACATCATCTATGTCTGCTGGGGCTAGACGTCAGGACCTCTCTCGAAATGGCCATTCATTGTGCAGGCGTATGTGATTCTCCGCACCCTGGACACATCCCACATCCCATTCCTTCAACGAAAACACTTGGTCTCTCTGGGCAATCTCTTGATAATTCTAGCCTTCCATTCAGCTGGCAATGGGGAGTCACCAAAGTCAAAATAGTCTGGGGTCACTTTCTCCTTCTCACCAGGGTACTTGTTGCTGGGCAATACTGCAGTGTCTGCACAGTGTACCATAGCTAGGATGCACCCTCTGTTCACCTGGATCTCGCGATCTGACACATTGTGAATCTGGACCATCACTCATCGTGCATAGGCTTGGGCACGAGTAGGCAAGATGCTGGGCTTGACCAATAATCCTTCTGGCAATTTTCCATCGTCTGGCACATCCAACATCATTATTTTGTTCTTGACATCTTTCTGGAGGCGGACCTCCCCTTGAATGGTACACTGGGCATTAGGGGCCAGTACCATTGAATCGGGATCCTTCTTCCATACGATCCCCACCGGTTCATCCTGGTCAGCTTCCTCGGGTTTCTGTTGCAAATCATAAGCCCGCTTAATCAGAGCCGGAATTCTCAGGGCCCTCCCAGTCCATCGCCCTTGTTTCTCGTGACAGAGTTGTGCCAGTTTCCCAAACATATGGGTGTTTGTCCCAATTAGCAGGGGGACCCCATCATACAGTCCTGTGAGGGGACACACTAGGGCCTCTCTACTCAGTACTCTACATCAGTTACAGTTGCAGGAAAAGGCAACCAGAGGCGGACATACCCTAGGTAGGGATAAGACCTGTCGCTCAGGCCCCACACATGTAGGTCTTCCAGGGATTGTAATGGCACATCAGATAAGTGTTTATCATACCAGTCCTGAAATACAGTGGTCACTTGCAACCCGCTATTGAGCACAGCCTAAGCATGGATAGCATTGACGGTCACAGAAGTCTCCATTGAAGGGCCCACTATTCTGGACCAGTCTGGAGAGGCAGAGGCGGAGGCCTGGACAGATGATTTAGCCACAAAGAAATCTGAATTAGTATTTCTTGAACCCTCACTGCGGTCATTACAGGCACTCCTCGGCCATTGATTTGATTTTCGGAGCTCCTGTTGGAGTCTGTTTGCTACTTTTTCTAAGTTTTTCTGAGACCGGCACTCTCTCTTCATATGGCCATCCCTCCCACAGTTGTGACAAATGATAGACTCCTGGGTCATCCTTGGAGAGAACATTGCATGAGGGACCGAGGCAGTAACAAGGATCGGGTCCAATCTCTGCTTGCAGCAGGGAGTGGTGCAACGATCTTAACAGTTCCTTTACCCTGACTGTGGTTCCAGTTTGTGCAAGAGTACTGTACTGCTGTTATTTGCTGTGTATAACCTTGTTTTTCAGGGGGTCCCCAAGGGCCGAGCCAGAGGAAAGCCCTGGTGGTAAGTGCAAACATTGTGGGTACTTGTGTGGGGTATCAGGGGTATTGTGAAAGTGATTATTGTGTATTGTTCAGGCCACTAGTAAGGAAAGAGGGTGGTTACAGTGTCCCGGAGGGCTGTGCCCAGGTTAGCTTGACCACTACTAACCCTAATTTCTGGGTGGAGGCACCCTTTTCAGAACTCGGGCCCCTTAACCTGCTACTAGCCAAGCAGGCAGGGGTAGTAGCCCTTGCGATAGCGCCACCTAGGGGTTACAAGTAAATAAATGATGGTCTTCACATCTGGAATTTTGTGTCCAAGGCTCCTTACTTTAGGACTCACGGCTCTTCACACCTGCTTTCCTCCCTGTCTGATGCCATGCAATGCAATTGTTTTCATTTATCTATTTTTATATAAAATATTTTAGCTGATGTGGGAGATATAAAAGGAACTGGAAATGCATCGTCTTTTCACTTTTGTTGTCCCAGGCTTGAGGGCATTCAACTAGAAGGACTTTAGTTTGAGCATTTCTGTATTCTCACAGAGGAGAAGCAGGCTGGGTGTGGACAACTAAGCTCTTTTGATCTAAAGGTTTCTATGCTTTAGGTGTCAACAAACAACTGAGCCCATTTTATCTAAAATAGCCTAGTTGTTTACTGTTAACAAATGACCGAGCTAGTCAGTCTTTCACGGGTATATTTCTGGACCATATGTTAATATATATTGTGAAGTATTATTTTTATATACAGTACTTCATGGTCTCTGTGGCTGGCTACTAAACTGTCCAAAGCCCACCTGTGTCTAGCACAGGGTAGGTGAAAGAGTGGTCCCAGCTGTGATAAAAGGGATGGGTCATGTGTCCTTTCATAAAGGTCACTGTACTGTGTGAGCAGTGACCGTGGTGCGATTCTGACCCAATGATACACTGAGAGTCAAGTTGGGTAGTGGAGGAATATCAAGGTGATCGTTCAGGCATCTGAAGGGTTGTGAGAATTGGTAACATAGTGCAGACTGATTTCTAGGAGGACCAGTCTGTGATGAACCCACTATTGCTACCTGTGCACCCCCCCACCTATCAGCCTGCCAGACAGTTCTGCATATATCCTAATGGGGATGGGCTTGTCCCAGGGTGACTCCCATGCCTATGTTGCATGAGTGGAACAGAGCAGGAGTGAGTCATGTGACTCTGGAGCATCTATAGGAATACCACAGGTCTCCCAGGGACTCCGGAGGCGAGATAAGGACAAGGTAGGAGGTGACTCCTTAGCTCTCTACTGTTACACTCTGACATCCAGCTAATAGGCAGTTAACTAATCTGTGTAGCAGCTGTAAAAGGCATAAAGGAATCTTAGTAGAAAGCAGTGAGGGAGGAAGTCTGAGATCAAGGAGGGTCTGTATTGTTAGTATAGGCAGGGGGAAAAATGGGCAGGCTGGGTGGGCTAAGCAGTCCTCATCTTCTGTCAGATTCTATGTTTCTTAATAGAGTTAGGACAAGGAAAGCAGAGTACACCCTGTCTTAGGGAAGGCAGAACAGAGATTTATTTTTAATTTTTTATTCTTTTTGGTAGCTGGCTAAGGCCCACTGGGCACAAGTGCCTGTCTTCAGGGGCAACCCGGGAGCACTGGGGTGGTTAAGTGACTTGCTCAGAGTCATATAGTATGCAAGTGGAGGTTGTAGGAATCAAACCCAGGTCTGCTGGAAGTACCAAGCTCATTCACATCTCATAACTTTAACTGCTAGGCTGTACTGCCAGCCCTGAAATACTAAAAATATAAAGGGAAAGTAAGAGCAGGAAAGGGAAAGCAGGGTAAACCCTATCTGGGGTAGGGTAATAAGCAACTTCAGGAGAAAGCAGAACAGAGGGGTACCACGGACGTATGGATTGGATGTGGGATAGTCCAAACTAGTCTAGGTACTATGTGAGGACGGAGGACAGGGTGGTGATCATTGGAGTAGTGCAGTGTAATAAATGCTGCAGTCTTACAGAAGAACTTCTGCAGGCTGAGGTGCTACCCTCATCTGTACTCACCTCTCTGAGTTATGGACACATGTTTCTGGACTCAGAGGTGAACCACCAACCATACAGTAGACCTTCTGTCCCACCTAGGGGCCACCAAGTCTGCTGTCGCTCTGCCAGAAGATGCTTAGACAGAGATAGTATGGATGGGTCCTGGTGGGCTCTGGGATTGTGGGAATGAGGGGTACGATTCATACTCCTCCACTGATGCAACTGCAAAACACCTTTGCCACACTGGTAGAACAGGGCAACCAGGAAGAGGTTCCTGTTGCAGTGGGAGTGGAGGAGGTGGTCCTCAGAAATGGATGCCTGTAGGAAGGAGGAAGGAAGGGAGAGACACCCAGCCCAAGAGGATGCAGCTGCTGGTGGAGGTCTCTGTAGTGAGGAACTGTAGAGTTGGGAGCTGAGGAGGGGAAGGATAAAGTGGTGAGGTGCTCTATAGGTGCCTCAGCCTCATAGGATGGGGAGTGGATTCTGCAGATGGCTAGGGAAGTGTAAGTTGGGAGGAAGCGGGGCATTATTGTCTGTCTTGGGACAAATGACCTAGCAAGGGAGAGGATAAGGGTAGCACAGAGAAACTTCAGGGATCTGGGAAGGGGAATCAAGCAGATGGTAGGCATGGTAGCTTTTTCCAAGGTGCTGCCTTTAAAGGGCAGGGGACGGGCAAGGGTACTGCACACTAGGACCTTCAATGACTGGTTGAAGGCACAGTGCATGGAGGAGAGCTTTGACTACATCGGGGAATGGAGACCAACCTGGGAAGATATGGGCCTCTATAAGCGGGATTGCCTGCACCCCTTCTAGAAATTGGACCACAGTCTTTGGTTGGAGGTTTAGATGCTAATTTTGAGTATTTAAACTAGCCAGGGAAGGCAGAAAAAATGAGGGAGGCAACAATTGCCCCCTCAACAGGGTGGGCCATAGGGGTGAAAACACTCAATAGACAGGCACAGGAAAGCAGGGTATGGGACAAGATGAGTGAAAAGAAAAGTCCAGACTGCTACCCCCCCACCTGCTGGTCCACTGCCTTGATGGATCAACTATAGCCTGTACTGACTCCTTTAAATACCTGGGAGTGACGCTTGACCCTTCTCTTAATTTTTCCTCTCATATAAGCAGGTCTGTAAGCTATCAACATTAAAAGATTGGAGTTGCCTAAAGTTCGCCATTCCCTGACTCCTCTGCCAGGATTTCTGTAGCCTGTGTATCCTCCACCCTGGGTTCAACATGTTTCTACTTGTCCTGTCCCAGGCCAATGTCAGTGCTTCCATAAGTGGGATGTCACTTACAATAATATTTGTAGATTTGCCTTGTCTGCTCCTTGACTCACCAACCACTGTTTACTCTACTCCTTCTTAAACTAGCTGTTCCCTATGATTTGCGCCCTTACACCCTTGGATGCTTTATTGACTTTTTAACCAGAATACCCCGTCCCGAATCTCTGGGAGCTATGTTGACTCCTGTGACCTATTCTCACTTCCTTAGGTCCTCTGCTTCTCCTCTGCTCTTCATCCCCACTTGCTCTACTAAAAGGGGTGAATAAGCTTTCTCCCACTTTGCTCCCAAATTTTGGAACTCCCTTCCTCCCCAGATTCGGAGCTCTATATCTCACAGCTCTTTCAAGAAAGCACTTTTTTCTCACCTACGGACTCATGGTGTCTGTAATTGCCCTTAACCCTGTGCATCTGTTGCCTGTCTTGTCTGCAATTACCGTTTTTGTGTTGAGCTCTCCTATAATACTTCCTGCTGCTGTTCTCTCTCTTACTGTGAGTGTCCTTTGTTTATATGTATGCCATTTTGCCTGACCTTCCTGTGTTGGGGTCCTGTGCTGGTTTATGCTTACATGTTTTTCTTCTAGTCACACTCCTGCATGGGTGTCTTTCTGTACAAATGGATTGATGTTGTATTCTGACCTCCTGCATAGGGTCCTGCCTGTCACATGTACTATTACTACTGTTTTGCTCTCTACTTTGTAACTTTGTGTTCTGTACTCTCCCGGGTCGTGCTTGAAAATAGGCAGGTCCAGTTGCCCAATGCACTTACCTGGTCAACAAAAGCAAATAAATAAATAAAAGGGAGCACAACTTGGTTAGGGGGAGTAAAGTGGATCAAAAGGGACCTTGGACAAAGAAAGGAAAACAGGAAAAGGTCAGTCGGGGGGAGGGGAGTCAGGTAACATTATAGGCAAGAAAGGGAGGGAGGTGCAGGGCATTAGGCGGGGGAAAGAAGGTGTGGAGGGTCATGCATACTAACACCAGGAGCCTTGTAAATAAGATACCAGACTTGGAGGCTATCATGGATGGCAGAGGCTAACTTGTACTAGTGGCCATGACAGAAATATGGATTACTGAACACATGACTGAGACATGGCCATACTGTGCTATGCTCTATTTAGGAGGGACAGGGTGGGAAGAAGGGGTGACATTAGTTGTGAAGGTGAGAATTAAGGCCATGGAGGTAGAGGTGCGCCACATTGAGGAGGGGTTGGAAGTGCTGTAGGTCATCCTGGAGACAGGCTGTGGGACTGATACACACCAGGGTAATGTACAGGCCTCCAGCACAAGGGTTGGTGATGGGGCAGGGCAGGAGGCAGTATAGCGCAGTGGTCTAAGGCTCTGAGCTGCAAATCTGGTGACATCCAGCAGACCAGACCTGGGTTTGAATCCCACAGCTTCCACTTGCATACTGTGTGACCCTGAGCAAGTCATTTAAACCTCCTTGTGCTCCCAGGTCGCTCCTGTAAAAAAAGCTTCCAGATTAGTGTGCTATACCTGGTTAAACAACTAAATAAAAACTATGGGAGGCCATCATTGGGATGGCAAGAAAGGGGGAGATGCTGCTAGTTGGAGACTTCAGTCTGCGGATGTGGACTGGAACCTCCAGCTGCAGCCTCGGCAAGGGCAGGGTCATTCTTGATTCCCTACAAGGGGATTTTCTCAGGCAGCTAGTTAATGAGCATAATAGGGATGGGACAGTATTGGAACTGGTGCTAGCAAATGGGGACAATGTTGCAGACATCACAGTGGGCAGTTCCTAGATACCAGTGATCACTATACAGTGTGGTTCAACATAAGGAAAGGAGCAGAGGTGAACCACATGATGATGAGGGTCCTGCACTTCAGGAGAGTGGATTTAAAGAAATGGGAGCATGCCTAAAGAATTGCCTTAAAGATGGGGATTGTCAGAGAGGAGTAGAGGTATCATGAGGGAGGACTAAAGGCATCTTGAGAGGAAGAATAAGGGAAGATATAATTATGGGAACAATCCTCTACGTGAAAGAGGCAAGCATTGCAGATGTCAGTGTGCAGTCCCTAGCTACCAGTGATCACCATATAGTACAGCACCCCTTGATGAGGACTTTTAACAAAGTGCTCAGGAGTTGGTGTGGCAGCTGTTTGTCACTGTATTTACACTGCTGTTTTGGATGTTTGGAAACAATAAAAGAAGTCATTCTGCACACGCTGTTTTTAATTTTGTATTTCTTTCACATCCAAGTCAAATAGTCCTTGAGTGCTTGGTTGATATGGACTGACGTGTACTCCAAGGCAGAAGGAGAGTAGGTAAGGTGTTCAGTGGAGTAAAGGCACAGACAGAAGAGAGGATTGCTAGAGGGGTGGCTAAAGGGATATTTTTTTCAGATTAAGGAGGAAGAGAAATCAAGGAGAGGTAGTGAGAATAAGAAGAGAGGAAGGGAGACTCTGCAATAGGGACCATTTAAAAGCAGACATCTTAAACTGTGTGAGAGGCCTTTCAGCACCATGCATTTCTGCTTAAAGTTGAACCAGCATAATATTCTGTGGTGATTTGCATATGCAGCCCATGATGCTTTGTATTGTGGGGGCATGTGTGATTTTGTATTTCTTTGAAACTTGGCTTCCTGGCCAAATGCCTTTTGGGGTAACCATTGCCTCAGTGCTTGCGCACAGAGGTTCTTTGTCTTTTAAATTGTTTTTTGTTTTAATTGGGTTCACCACAACATAACCCAGATAGACCATCTTAGGATAGCTGGTTCATTCCACTGGGATGTCAAACAGATGTGGCATACTGATGAGTCCTGGTAGGATGAAACATGTGTCTATGTCTTCTGTTGGCACCCTTTGCAAACTGTGTGAGAGGCCTTTTGGCACCATGCATTTCTGCTTAAAGTTGAACCAGCATAATATTCTGTGGTGATTTGCATATGTAGCCCATGTTGCTTTGCATTGTGGGGGCATGTGTGATTTGTATTTCTTTGAAACTTGGCTTCCCGCCAAATCCCTTTGGGTAACCATCGCCTCAGTTCTTGCGCACAGAGGTTCTTTGTATCTTAAACAGATACTTCTTCTCAGTCTTTATAGTAGGAGGGGGAGGGGACAGACCACCAAGCAGAAGCAAGAATGGGAGGGGGGGTGGACACCAGTCCATCTTCAGAGAAAATAGTCCTGAAAGGACTTGCAGCCCTGTAGGTGGATAGGGTTATGGTACTGGATGGGATACACCCCAGGGTACTGAAAGAACTAAAGGAGGTGCAAGATGCCCCACAGATAACTTTGTTCAACAGCACAGTGGTAACAGGCGTGATTCCAGAGGACTGGAGAAGGGCTGACATGGTCCCTCTATATAAGAGTGGCAGTAGGGTGGAGGTTGGTAACTATTGGTCAGTCAGTCTTACTTTAGTGGTGGGGAAATTAATGGAACGCTAAAAACAAGACTGGCTGAGCATCTAGAATCCAATGGGCTACAGGCCACAGGCAGCGAGATTAACAGGGGAAGATCATGCTAAAAGAATTGGATAGATTTCTTGACTGGGTAGCATGGGAAGAGGCATGTCCACTGTCCTTCCTGATCCATCTGGACTTTAGCAATCCTTCATCCCCTTGTTGCACAGGCAGCTGATTTATTAGGTTAGAAACTGGTTTAAGGATAGGAAATGGAGGGTAGTGGTCAATGGCTCTCACTCTAAGGATGGGAGGGTGACCAGTGGTGTACCACAGGGTTCAGTCCTTTCAAATGTCTTCATAGTGGACACTGCAGAATTGTAAGTGAAGGTATGCTTTTTTGCAGGTAATACCAAAGTCTACAATAGGGTGGGCACTCAAGAGGGCTGGAAAAATGCATAAGGATCTATGGAATCTTGAGGAGTGGTCAAAGACATGGCAGTTGGCGTTCAGTGCCAAAAAGGGCAAAATCATGCACCTAGGGCATCAGAATCCTGGTGCTTAGTATAGGATAAAGGCAAGCTGAAGTATTGACAGTCAATAAACAGGAAAGAGATCTTGAGGTTATTATATCAGAGGACCTCAATGTGGCAGCAGAGTGTGATGAGGCCATGGGCAGAGGCAGTGAGATGCTAAGGGTGAATAGAGAGGGTTATGTGTAGCGGGGGTGGGGGAGGGTGTCGGTGGTGCCACCACTATATCGCTCCCTGCTATGTCTCCACCTGGAGTACTGTGTTCAGTTTTGCAGACTGCACCTCAGAAAGGATACACACAAGGTGAAGGCGATCCAGAGGAGGGAAATTAAGATGATGCAGGGTTTAGAAGGGAAGCCCTAAGCAGAGAGACTCGGGGATCTCAACATGTATACCCTGGAAGAGAGATGCTAGAGAGGTGACACGATCAAGACCTACAAGTGCCACACAGGGTTGAACAGGGACACGTGGGGAGTCTCTTTCAAATGAGGACCAGCTCCAGGACCAGGGAGTGTGCGTTGAGGCTGAAGGAGTGGGGGAAGTTCAGGAAAGATGTGAGGAATTATTTATTCACTGAAAACTACAGGATGTACAGTAGATGCCTGGAACAGACTGCCAACTGAAGTGCAGGTGGCTAATGGATGGGGGCTTCAGGCACTATGGATAAACATAAGGCATGGCTCTCAGTAGAATTTTTGTTTGGGGTCCAGGACATTCTAGAAAAACAAATGGGGTCCACAGCTAAAAAGTAGGAGTTCCTTTGAAATTTTTGGGTTGCTCATTGAAATGAATGTGAGCCACGCCTCACGCTTGCATGTCTTGTGATGTGAGAATTGGAGAACACAGGGCATGTCCATTGGTTTCTATGGGAAGCATTTTAAATCCAATTTTTAATGTTTATAGCTAATTAAATTATATGTCACCGCCAATTAACAAAGCCATTGTTAGTTGAGCAGTGTCCTTCATTTGTTTGAATTTGCTGTCTAAAGCATTAGAAATTATAGTTAAAATGCCATCCCCATAGAAACCAGTGGAGCACACCCCCGGTCTCTTCAGATTTTTGCATCATGAAACATGCAAGTGTGGAGGCATGGCTCAATATAGGGCAGTGGATGGACTCCTGGGGCCTTGTAAGTGAGCATCCCAGGGACTTAAAAAAAAAAAAAAAATCTGAGCTCCCGAAGCACAAAATGTGCGTAAAGGACATGGGCACCTGTGTCCTCAAGAGCCCTGACAAGGGTATATTAGAACTGAGCAAGGGAGGGGGTGATGTCAGAGACCAGATAGGGTCTGCGGATGTAGACTAGGCAGGGAACACTTGGACAAACTGGGTGGGGCAATTGGTCCTGTTCTGCAAAATAATTCTCTGTTTCTATGGATATACTGGTGTCACAGCTCATTGGGAGCCCTCTTTGAACAGTTGTAATACAGCTACCATTATCTTCATTCTACCACTGAGGCAGAGGCTGGGAAAACCAGATACAAATGATTACCCAAAATCCAGGGTGGCACGTCATGCATGATCTTTTGCTGTAGTGATTTGTTCATATGAACATACGAATCTGCCAGCAGAAACAGGCCTTATGGTCTATCAAGTTAGTCTGCTCGAATGTGCAGCTAGTACCCTTATATTGCAGCTGTCCCCCTCCTCTACCCCCCTCATCTTTGCCCTTTACCCCCCCTCGCACCCTGTCCCATGCCCTTTTAAAACTGCCCACTATGCTACAGGATACCACCTCCTCAGGTAGAGTGTTCCATTTCTCCACCACCCTCAGTTCAGTTAGGTACAAAGTCATCACAGAGAATATAGTGCTCAGAAACTCTGGCAAGTCATCATTTCTCATATCCATTATGGTAATATTGAGGACAGTGGGATTGGTTTCTCAGGGCCCCCTTACCCCAGTACCAGGGGTCAAAATTAAGTTTTGCAGCCCCTAGCCAGCAGGGCTCATGACTGGGAAAATACACTAGCCCCAGAGACTTTTCCACTGGCACAGCTGATGTACTTCTTAAAATGTTACCTTCTGCAATACAAGCCTACAGGGTTAGTTAAAGGAAAACCTTAGTAGCCTGATACAAAATCTACCAGCATTTGGCTAGTGGGCTAGTGCTAATTTCAGCCCCTGCAGTACACATTTTTGGATACTCCCTTATCTCTATCTGAGCCCCAGCTCAGTAGCCTGAAAAAGATCTCTTCTGTATTGGGAGAGGCTTGCCGAGGTTCAATGGAATAGCTCCTCCCACAATCTCTATAAACCCTCGTTGACACACCTCCCTTGCTTAGGGAGCGTTTTGGTGCTCCTGCATGGCTTGTGTGGCTGCTCTCGTGTCTGCCTGCTGTTCTGGTTTGTTTCTCTTCCCCCGCTTTCTGTTTGTTCCTCCCTCAGCCTCCTCGGCTCCACTCCCTGCTGTTTCTGTTTTCTGCTCAATTTCCCATTCTCTTTCCTCCATCCCGTTTTTTCTTTTTGGGCTTCTTCTGTGCCCCGCGCTAACAATGCCTTCTCTTTCCATTTCTCCTGCACTCACTTAACGCCTCTCCCCTTTCGGCTCCAGCCCAGTTTGGTCGGTGAGCATCTCACCATCTCCCCTCCTCTGACTCCCCGCGTTCCTCTGCATCAGGCTGACAGGACCTGATACTAACCCGGACCACCCACCATGGGACTTCTTCTTTCCTTCCTCTCTCTGTTTATCATTGCAGCCATGCCACAGCTTCCCTCATGCGCCGCAGCATGATACGACTACTAAGAGGCAGGAGGAGCAAACGAGATGAACCTGAGGTTCTTTCTACCACCACAACGCCACATTACTCCATTACTGTGTGCCTATCTCAGCCTGGTCCAGACTTCCTATACACCAGATATTACTTTCACAATTAGTCTTTCAAAGTGGTTGGACCCAAATCCATGAATGGAGTCAGTCTTATTTATTTATTGTACTTTTATTTAATTTGTTTAACCTGGTAAATGACTGGGACGGTTTATTCAAATAGGTACAGAATGCTTAGCTTTCATTGAATTTTGTGATGTACCAAGAAAGAGGATTGCTGAGACAGGGAGTGCGTTATGCTGAGGAATCCAATTAGATTTGAAACGCATGTCTGCTGTTTGCCATTCTCAGGTTAAAGTGGGATAATGTACCAGTCTGTTTCAATGAACTTTTGTTCTGGTGAAGTCTTGTCAGTCTGCACCACACATGGATTTCCATATCCATGATGGTTTGCACTAGGTTTTAGGATTTACAGTGCATGCTTGTAGTTTGGAGAAGCCTGCAGACAAACACTGAATTAATGTATAAGTCTCACTAAGGGTTCTTTTGGGTTGCCTGCTTTCTGCAATATTGTTCTGCTACAAGGTGAACCGTTACATTACTATTGGTGGCATATTTCTGTTCAGTGCTCAGCTATATTACCAGCACCTTCCCAGCTCCGAGGTTTTTTTTGGCTAAAACTTGCCCTCATTCCGTTGATTTCTATCACTAAACTTCCACCACTCGCTGCAAATGCTGGTGTCTGCTGGTTTCCAGGATGCTTGCTGGAATCTATCTATCCATACCCTGCATGTTCATATGTGGCTCACCAGCTTCCCGGGGTTAACAAAACATCTACTTCCTTTCTCAGTAGTATTTCTTCTCACTTCAGCCGTGCCCGTTCTATACCCCCTACCATTCTCACGTACTTGCTTCCGGGGGGTCGCCGCCACAAGGATGGTTGTCTTTCTTATGGTGCCTGCTGCACCTTGTTCAGTGCTTTGTGCCCTCATAGCTTCCTGGCTCATGCGCTTTCTGCCAGCACTATCCCGTTCTATTATGTATTCTCAATGGTCACCTCGGATTAATTATCATTCTGACCTGCTCCGTTATGCAGCAGAGCATTTCCCAAGCACGGAAATATGCCCCAAATCTGCTACTGTGTTTCACTGCTCCTATTGTATACCTGATCTAGTTCACCTTCTCCTTCCTTTAATACTGAGTCTCCATTCCTGCCATCTCCTTTCAACATCAAACCTCATTACACTACGTTGCATTCCATCCATTTACCTCTCTACCTACCATTTTGGCTCCTATTTCTTTTACCTTTGCTCCTTCACTTCTGTACTCACTACAGCAGTGTTGTGCATTGGACAGCCCATACCGAGCCATCTCTGCATTCAGCCACATCATACCATACCTACTTTGTCTCCTATTACCAGCTACCATGGATGAAAGCCATGTCTACAATCTACTGACAGTTACAGTACCTTCTCTACCTCATACCAATTGCCTACCTCATGCCAAGTCACTGTGTCATGTCTCCCAGCTACGAACTGTTATCATACCTTCTCTAACCATACCAGTTGCCACTTCCCTTCGGGAACGAAACTTCATCCTACTACCACTTCAACATTCTCCATCCCTAACTCTGCCGGATAGCATTGAGTGAAGGTTAGCTCACCCCGCCTACCAGGGATAGGAGTCATGTCTACCGTCTACAATTATCATACCTTCTCCATCTTATACCTGTTGCTGCTTCCCTCCGGAAACAGAACTATCTTCTACTTGCCAACTCGACATCCTCCGTCCCTAACTCTGCTTAGCAGCATAGAGTGCAGGTTAGCTCAACATGACTACCGGGGGATGGGAGCCATGTTTCTATTCTACAGACTCATACCATGCCTTCTCTCACTATGCCTGCTACTGCTTCCCTTTGGGAATGGAACTTTCACTCTATGTGTACCCTCATTGACTTTGCTGCTTCTGGTCACCACCATTCATCTACTGTCCCTGACAGTTGCTTGGGTCTCCAGTCTACTGCTTCATTTGCTGTGTTCTCAGCCTGATACCTGGCTGTCGCATCCCTTCAGGAACAGGACTTTGCCCGTCTTGCTCCTCCATCTTATCTCATCTGTGACCTAGATGACTTCCTTGGCTTGGAGCCTGACTTCAATAGACTGTCTTCACTGTTTGTGTCTACGCTGATGTGGATTGCCAATTTCCTTCTGGAACAGGACTTCTTCAACTATGTTATCTTGTTGCTAACATTCCCTAGTGAATCCAGCCTGGATAATTTTGCCTCTAATGACTCATCTGGACCATGTCCTTCCATTCTGCTGCTTCACATGTGTTTCTTCGCCTGTTGCCCAATGCCATGACCTTCCTGGACTTGGACATCTTCCTGGGTGGTTCCACTTCTGCCTGCCGCAGTAGTTCTTCCAGTCTCACCATTCAAGCAATGCAGACTCTACCTTGCCTGGTCCATAGCCCTAGTTCACAATGCTGTGTCCGCTGTCTGCTTCTTTCCTTACTGCATGTTGCTGCTTCCCTTCAGGACCGAGGCACTTTCACTCCTCCACCTTTCCGCCTCTCAGCTCTGCCTGAGACTTCGAGTATGGAACCAGGACCTCACAATTGCCCTCATCATATGGATCCTGGCTTGGTCAATCCCTCTCTCTCTCCAGGTCAACTGCCTCATGGACTTCCTTGCTGCATGCTCCCCATTTGGCTGCTGTACACACTTGTTTTCTTTGCAGATATGGAACCTCGTCCTTCATCGCTCCAGCACCTTCCATAATTTCGCTGGTTGCTTCTAGCCTTTGCCAGATGTGGGACTCCTGTTGCTCATGGTGCTTAGCTTGGCTCTTTGGCCTTCTGTGGAGCAGCATCTGATGCCTTGCTTCAACTTTCCTGCACTTCGCTGCTGTTCATCTTGGATATACCCTCTAATTCCTGTCCATCCAATCACCATCATTCCTCGGATGCCTCTTCTCATCAGCCATCCTCATAGATGGAAAGGACTTAAACCTCAGTTCTATTCAGACTCCATAATCGGCATTGCCTCCATAGATATCAGGGATTCCAAGATAATCCATTCAACTATGGATTTCATCCATTTTCCTTATGCTGCCTCTTAGTTCAACATTGATGCTGATGACCAGCTTACTCAACTCCTACTTTTCAACAGCCATTGCTAATTTTAGGAATCACATAGATATCATCCAGAATATTGATTGTGGGATCTCCATTGCCTAGCTGATTCTTGATTCCATGCCATCCACACCTTAAATTTCACTCCCAGATGCCATTCTTCCTTATACTGTTATCCACACCTGTTCACCTAATACTTTCTACCAGGTTGATCGCTCTTCCAGCTGCCCATTCAGCCTCTCCTTCTCTAAGTACCTTCATTAATCTCTACAGTAAAGACCATCACTGAGAACTGGCTCTCCTGAATTTTATCTGGCATCCGTAACAGCCAAGTCAAATTCACCAACTCAACCTTGCATACCGATCAGCATTTATCTGCTGTAACACTAAATCTTATGGCACCCTGCATTTATCAATATTACTACCAATCCAGCCTACAGAATCTTCTTCATCCACCTCAAGCATTTCTCTTGTACTTCAGCATCAGGTTTACCTGTCAGTTTCACCACCCATGCCACGTCAATGCATCTTCTACATGACCTCACCACAGGAATACCCACATGTACTTCAGGCAGGGTACCAGCAAATGATTAAGCATAAAGTCATAAACATCGTGACTAAAGAAGCCATCACTTCCTTATACCACGTTCCAATCATTTCTCATATACACTAGGTTACTATCTGGATGCCTATGCAAATTATCTTCTGGACTTCATTAAGTACTTATGGTATTACTCGTATCTGGCACTGGAACTCCTTTACTCATTTTAATCTGGGATGTTTTCCTAGTGACTTTCACTCTCTAAGCAATTCTTTACCTTCAGACTACCTCAAATATCGAACCTTATATGAATTGGACCAGTCACTCTTAACTTTAATAATCATAATAACTATCCCAGCATATCATCTAGTCTCATATCAATCTCATCTTGCTCTCCCTCCTCATAACTTCCATACAATTCCTCGGACATCCATCCTTTATCACCTTGGAATTTGGGCTACATTAGCCCCTCTTTAATTAGGATTTGCTTTACACTTAGGATTTTACTGTCCCTGTGGACAGATGTACCCTTTGTCTTCAGGATCATTATTCAATCTGCATCATCCTCAGATCAAGAATGAACCATCATCTCCATGGCACTCAAAGATTCTTCTACAGTCATACTCTACAGATGTTTCCTTAGCAATTCCTTGCTCAATACAGAATTCCTAGCCTCCAGACTATGCCCTTACATTCGAGCCTCTCACAAGTTGGATCATTCACTAATTACTTCTTTTACCATTACAGTCCCACCATTTCCAGCTTAGTATCTTATCGATCCACTCATGATCCCTCTGCCTATTATAATTCAGTTGGATAAGCATCATTCATCATCTCGGATACTTGGACTTTTGTTTTGTCTTCATTCACTTGGATTTACTTCATACTCAGGATGACATTGCTCATTCAGAATGGATCTCCTCTTTAGCCACATGATCTTCATGCGATCAGCATCATCCATGGATCAAAGATGGATTATCACCTCTCCAAACAACTCACCAACCTCAAATTAGTTATGGTTACTAGGACCTAGATCCTTCTCCATTTAGTATGCCCAGAAGGACGGGCAGACCTCCGGCCATGGGTCCTTAAGAGGTTTCCTCCACCCGGGGGGTTTTCCTCTCCTGAGTGCCAGGGGATCATACTCTCCATGAGTTGGAGGAGGTTTCTTTTTGGACCCTCTATTCCTACAATTACCTACCTACCTACCTACTACTATGCAGGGTGGGAACAGAGTAAAGCTACAGAAAGTACCACAAAGTTACACAAGCATATATATCTCATCTTTCCTCATTGCTATTTCACAAACATTGAATGGGAGGGCTTGCCCAAGGTTCAATGTGGGGAATAGCTCCTCCTACAACCTCTACATTAAGCCCTCCGTTGACACATCTCCCTTGCTTAGGGGGCATTTTTCATCCACCAGCATCCCCTCCTCCTCCTCCTCTGGTGCTCTTTTCACCCTTGCTCCTGGGCCCTCTATTCCCTACAAATTACTACCTACCTACCTACTACTGTGCAAGGGTGGGAATAGAGTAAAACCACAAAAAGTACCACAGTTATACAAGCATATATATCTCATCTCTCTCATTGCATTCCACAAACATTGAACCCCTGCTTACTGCATAACTCATACAAGGCTCAGAAGTGAACCTGCTCACTTGGTATACACTATAAGGATGAAACGGAACATCTGAAAAGTGCCCCAATGTCCAGAATGTCCACTGTTTAGCCCATGCACCACGTTTGTCTTCCCCACCACACCCTGATGGCCTAGGGATCCCAGTTCCCCATCTGACACATGAGGCATTGCAGCCAAATCTGTAGGATGAAGGGTACCAACCCTGCTGACCTGCATTCTAGGATCTCCCACCCAGCTGCACATTGCAACCAGCCAGCACCACTCTATGGGAACAGTGCATTTCAGAAGTACATTCTTTACCTTGACCTTGAGTTCATGGATTGTTACCACCTTCAGATCTCTTTCCCTCTTGGGTGCTGCTACTGTACCTTTAGATGCAGGTAGCTAAACCTTTAAGGAATCCCTCCATACTGAAAGCCATCATTGCATGCTTCTAGAGGGGATGCCCCCCAAGGAAACACACTTGGTTCTGCTTCTCCATTATGGTCCTTGTTAGCCAGGGATTACAGCTTCTGATGCCTCTGCCCATTAGAAACCCACACACCCCTAACCATGGGTGAAGATTCTGTTATTTGGGAGCTGTGCCACCCTGGCCTCAGTGTTGCTGCCACTACAGGGACACCTCGCATGCTTTCCCCTACAGCACAACCCAGTTCCCCTGTCATCCAGCATTTAAGCAGGTGATGCCTGCACAAGGAACCCCTGCTTCTTGAGGCACACAGTCCCCCTCAGCAAGACCCCACATGGCTTTCTAAGACAAAGCACCAAGCAACCCTTCTCTGATGATGTGGGCAGCTGGGGGCTAGAGGGTGTCTGGGTCACCTCAGTCCTGTGACAATGCCACCTTACAGGGCCAAACTGGGTCCCTCTAGCCAACCTTGGGGTGGATCCTGTCGAACCTTTGCCCTAAGCACAGAAGAACCTCTTGATGGCTCCCACAGAGCTGCACTAAACTTCCCACCTAATCCTACATATACTATCCCTGTACTTAGTCTCATCCCCACCCACTAAGGACAGAGCAAAGGTGGCAAGACTCCCTGAGTGATCTGATGGGCACTGTTAGTAACAACTTTATCCCTTCTATGAGGAGTGAGTTACTGCATCTGCATTTTCCTGTCGTTTCCACATCTTTCCATCCTGGCAGAAGTAACCTTAGGGATTCAGCCCCCTCCTCTGAGCAATGGAGGAACACCTAAATTAGCCTAACATATTAACAGGTAGGAGGAACTCTCCTGTGGCATAACAGCAGGCTGTTCCTGACAAAACACAAGTTTCCCAATTTATAAAGGCATATCCTCTCCAGAAACATAGTCCAGGTGCACAACTCACTAGTGTGAGGCAAAATCCCTGCACTGACAGAAATGCATTCTGTGTATTATGGGCAGTAATATCCAGGCATGCGCATGCAAGAGAATGCTACACCCAGTAATACCAAGGCACAACTAGTTTGGCACAGATGCACATATATAATGTGCACAGGCTGCTATAAATCACAGAAATCCTCACATAAAGGCAGTGCCTGTGGAATAACTTGTGGTTGTGCAAGAGACCCCCCCCCAAGCCCCTGCTGCATTTTAACTGCATGTGCACATTTGCAGGATCCTTTGAAAAACTAAGCCTAAGTCATTGATTCCTTGGCAGAAGCAGCAAGGTACGCCTGAGGATGTCCTTTTACCAGTTTGCTTGGGAGAGTGTGTCTTTAGGCAGGCAAGGGGGCACTAGTGGAGGACTATGGACTAGCGTCTGGCTAATGTAATGTAGCATACTGATATGCTACACTGCTTGTGCTATTTAGAATTAGCTGATAGGGCTGCAATGTTTCTTTTATAAATTTGAGTAGAGCTGGGAGGGCTAGACCCCACCCTTATATTTTAAATAAAGCAATGGTAGGTTTGGGGCAGAGCCCCTAACTCAAACAAATTAAAAAGAAACATTTTAACCATACTGTACCCTGACACTAAGTAGCACAATTAGCATTACATATACTAGTTATGCTGGTCAATAGTCCTCCACCAATGCTAGAGAGTAATTTCTGTTAGTATTGGTAGTTAGCCAGGGATGCAACAGAGGCATCAAACCTCATGGCTGCAAGTGCCATGATTGTGTGGGCTCTGATGTCAGCATCAAGTGCTTGCTAATATCGCTGACAGTGCTTGGAGGCACATACTGTAGATGGCAGAAGGAAGAGCCAGGAAAGTGAGGAGGGGGTTCTAGTGCTCTGTCCTTAGAGGGATTCAATTTCCAGGACCCATGGAATTTATCAATCAGGCTACCTTGCATTGAAGCAGGGGATGCTGCAAGTGCTGTGTCAGATTCCCCATGGGGGTGGATGTGAGCAAACTTTTGTGGGAAGAAGTTGTGATCTTATCTCCCTGCTCCCATCTGAGAGACATATGGGTACAGAAATGCCTCAGGGCTCTAGGAGAGCTGTGCAAGCCCTTTGAAGGAGAAACTGCATCAGGAAGGGTTCCTCAATGGCATGTCCCTTCCTGTGGTCAAAAGCCACAAAGTGAGAATTGCATGTGTCCTGATCTAGGTCAAGGTTTCCATCAGCAGCAACGGGAGGAGTGTGTAGCAGAATACTTCCCACACTGTCTCAGTCCTCCACCTCGGAGGAGGAGGTCCTAGCCTGGAAAGGGTTTAAGGACTGCTGACCTCACGGGTTTAATCTACACATTTCTGTGGCCCGTGATTTGAAATCACTGGGCCACCTATTGGCACACTTGGAAATCTATCAAGTCCTTTTCATGTCCCTCCCACAAGCAATTTTATCCATAAAACCTTATCCAAAGGTTTAGGAAGGAGGGGACCAAACGGTGTGCACCCCATCAGTACTGTGGTTCCTTTTTAGGCTGTATCTCTTTGACAGGGATGCTATTGAAGTATTTCCTTCCCCAGAGCCAGTCTTGAGTATGCCAGTCAAAAACATCCATGCCATTGCAAAAGTTGCAAAAGATTCCTTTGAGAAGATGTGGAATCCTTGTTGTGTCACTCTAATGAGTTGACATCCTTGTCCTTGTGTATAGCAGTGTATTCAGCCTACATGGCTCTTTCTATTGTGACATGGCCCTTGTAGCTCTACCTAGTAGACAAAGCCACATGCAAACTCCAGGAGAATCTGGACAGGTCAAAGACATTTTCTTCTGATGTGTCCTTATACTCTGCCACTCTGGCATGACACCAGGTCTGTATCAGTCATGGTCAGCAAGAACATCTGACTGCATCCCTGGGCTGCTACAAGTAATCAGAGGCAGCTAATCTACTTGCCTTTCAGTTGTTTGGATCTTTTGTAGAACCCTCTAAAACAGGCCATTATGGAATTGATATCAATCAGTTGTATTTTCCTACACCTTCTGAGGGCACATGGGAGAGAGCTTTCCTTTCAAGTCAAGGCTCAAGGTAACCAGTCCTTTGCAGCCATCAGAACTTCAAACTCAAACAGTCTTTGTGAAAATCATTTACCCTTATGATTACTTGAGATGAATATGTCAGAAAATATTTCCCAACTAAGTCTCTGACATGGCCCTTTAACAGTATAATATGTCTACAGTATGCTGCACTACATATCAAAGTCTAGGTTACACTCTGCCAGCATTTGTTGATATATACTACCTTGCTTCAGTTAAAGCTTAGTTAACATTGACAATATTTCCATTTTACTGGTTCTAAGTTGTCTCATTTTCCTAAGCCTAAAATTGTTGAAATGCATTGCAAGTGAGTTTCTGTTTTTACCTTGCTGCATTTGTTTAAAACAGAGAAACATAGCAAGCTGTCATCAGAAAACATCTGCGTCCATCATGCTTGCCTAGTTTTCTACTCGGCAGTACCAACCTTCCTTTAGTCAGGCTCCTAAGGGGTCTAATGACAGTTCTGCCCTGCATCCCATTCCTCTGACCCTTTCCTGGTTTCTGCCTTTACCAGCCTCCTTCTAACATTCCCAGTGCTTTTACTTTCTGCTGAATAATATTTAAACAGGGTAATACAGAAACACAGAAAATTGCCAGCAGACCAGAGCTGAGCTCCATCATGTCTACCTAGTTCACTACCTGAGTTATAGCAAACTTCTGGTTGTTGGGCCTACCCTGAGTGCTTTAGTGAGGCTGCCTTAAGTGTTCTAGTGACAGCGCAGCCCCATTCATCTATGCCCTCCCTCCTCTATCCTGGTTTTTACCTGCAACCCTTGTAAAATCCCTATACTTTTACTTGCTAATGAATAATATTTAGACAGGGTGTGACAAACCTCTGACCTTACTGTCACAAGTCTGCTTAATGCACACACACACACACACACACACACACACACACACACACACACACACACACACAGCAGATGGAGATTGGGGTGGTTCTGGTCAACTGCAGCACAGTGGCAGAGACGTTTTGTAACAAACTAACCAAACAGTTCTTCAACTCAGCTACGTGAACAGTTGGCTAAGGTCAGGTAATGGATATTCTGTATCTGGATTTCATCATGGCCATTGATTCAGCATGACATACGTTATTAAAGAAGCTATGGTGCCTAAGGATAGGTGAGAAACAAACTAGGTGGATAGCAAGTTGGTTGAGGGCAGAACCCAGCAAGTTGTACTAAAAGAAAGCACTATGCAATCAGGACGAGCAAGTGGTGTACCACAAAGGTCATTACTGGAGGCAGTACTTTCAATGTACAGTATTCATCTGTGACACTGAGGGAGGGATCAGGGAAACATGTTGCCTCTTTGCATATGACATCAAACTGGAGGTAGGGTAGACAATGAGGGATCAGGGATATCAGGAGTGCACTAAGAAGATTCTAGAGGTGATTGAAGGTTTAGCAGCTAAAGTTCAATTCCAAGGACTGCAACATTATGTTCATAGGTGGGGAATCCAAAAATAAACTATGGGATGGGGGTACAAAAAAATCAACTAAATCACTGAGGAACGGGACCGGGGGGGGGTCATCATTAGTCTCAAGCCAGCACATCAGGGCATTTGAGACAGCTAACAGGATGCTGAGGTGTATGAGGAGGGGCTTCCTTGGTAGAGGAAAGAGGTACTGTTGCCTATCTATAAATCCTTGGTGAGTGTACACCTCGAGTACTGCATCCAGTTCTGGTGTTGACACCTGAAAAATGGATAGGGATCATACACAGTCAGTTCAAAGGTGTGCTACAAAAATGATTCAGGGACAGCAAGGAAAACATGAGAAGGGTCTGGCCAGTTTAAACATGCACTTAATGGAGGCCAGAAGTGAGAGGGTGACATGAAAGAAACATTCATATCCCTGAAGGGATTAAATAAGGCAGATAGTAAGGGCTTGTTCAAGTGACACAAGGAATCAACTACCTGGGGGCATGATTATAAGAATTTTTTTGGGTGTGCTGCAAGAAGGATGTGAAGAAAGGTAGCCAGTGATGATAGCGATTATAAATGAGCGACTGTAAAAATAGCGACTCATTTATAGCGCTATCATCATCAGCTACCCCGCAAGGGTAGCGACGCTGTAGCAAGGAAAATGACTGGAAGGGGAAGGGACAGGGAGATGTAGGGAGGAAAAGAGGGAGGGAGGGCTTGTATGGGTAGGGGGATCCTACTGCAGCCGAGCCAGCCCTGTGGTGTGCTGGTGAGGGTGTTTGGCTACGGTGCAGCAGGCACTGGGTTCGGGACCTGCTGAGGGAGATTGTTTTGCCGCTGCTTGTGGCTCTGTTTTGGTTTTTTTTGTCCGTGTTTTGCCCCCTCCTCGACATGCACCCCCCTTGAGTCAACAATCCTTGTTCAGGAAGGTGTGCAAGGAGGGGCTATAAGAATAGCCAGAAGTCAGGTCGCTTATGTTTGTATATCGCCAAAATGCTTTTTGGCGATATACATTCGCAATGATAGAGATCGCTGTTTTGCAATTGCTATCATCACATGGAACCGTGAAGAAATATTTCTTCACAGAAAGGGTGGTAGATAAATGGCGCAGCTTACCCAGGGAGGTAGTAAATGCTGAGACAGTGTCAGGTTTCAAAATAGGGTGGGGCAGATATAAGGGCTGGTGACGGTACATTCAGGGAAGAGCGAGGGAAATAGGCAAACTGCTACTAGGCACTTGGCCTAGGCCACACCATCAGAAGAGTAGAGTAAATCAGGGCAAATTCGATGAACCATGGGATCTTTTTTCTGCAGGCAACATCCTATGCTTCAATACTACCTTCAGTAACACAAACATAGATTTTGAACTCCAACATAGGCAAAGAGTTGTAACATAAATATAGGACCTAGTTAGAAGCACAGAAACACAAGTAGTTTTGTGCCCACCACCTCAGCTGGTTGTCGTTTTGGCTCAATTAGTGTCATCTGCAAAGAGACATATTTTGCCCTGTATTCCTTCTCCTGTAATGGGAGCAGACTCAAAAGACTGTTAGGCCTATTCTGCTGGCATTTTAGTATGTTAGTATGTAAATACCATCTCTGTAAAGTAAAACTTTCACATCTCTCCTGTATCTCCTCCTGTCAGCATCTACCAGTTCTCGTGTTATTTGATGTGTCCTCTTGTTGAACAGTTCATCCCCACTCAGTACACATCAACCTTTTAGTCTTCTTGCTGCCATATTGCATTGGCCTAGATTGTTTGAGGCAGTCACCTATGGCTAACAGATCCCTTTCCTCAGAAGTAGTGCCCAGTTGAACCCATCCCATCTAATATTCTGTCCTGGGGTTCATTATCCCCAAGTTTACCACCACACACTTTTTGGCATTGAATTTCAACAGCCAAAATTTGACCAGCTCTTTGCCTTTGAGGTCCTTTTGCATCTCCTTTACCCTCTTCATTGTTTACCCTGCCACATGGCTTAGTGTCATCTGCAAAGAGACATATTTTGCCTTGTATTCTTCTCCTGTATCACTGATGAACAAGCTGCACTAAGACGGGCACCATGCACAGGCAGGTCTCTGAAAGAACAGGGATTTCTATGTCACAATGGGATGTTTCCTTGCCCTATTTTCAATGAGAGCTATCAGAAGCCCTGGGCACTTGTAGCACAGTATGCAAACTTGTGGTGGGGGGGACTGTAAAGTTCCCATTGTGCACTTAAACCTATGGGAGCTGTCACATAGATGTCCATGTTCTCACTAGGTGATGAGGCATGGATATCATCACAATAGCCAGAATTAGTGCAGTGTGTTACGGTACATAGAAAATATGGCTTTATGATACAAGTTCCCTTTAAATGTTTATATGTCATATTCTCAGTGATGTTGCAGTGTTTTATGGGACAGGTAGCTATTCATTTCTTTTGAGAAAGCTTGTGTTCCACAGCAAAAGAGCACATCAACCAAGGACAACGTAACCTGTTTCTGATACAGAGCGGGTAAGTGGTACTTGGGAATGACTAAGGGGGTGGTTCTGAATCAAAAGTAAAAGTGAGGCCTTGCACTAGGTGAGCAGTGGCCAGCAGTGGGACTAGAACTGGAGTGAGATACCCCATCAGTCAGCCAGGTGGTGGCAGCATTAGAATACACAAATTGTCCAGGCATCTGCCTGCTCTTGTGTGTGTGTGTGTGTGTGTGTGTGTGTGTGTGTGTGTGTGTGCATTAAGCAGACTTGTGACAGCAAGGTCAGAGGTTTGTCACACCCTGTCTAAATATTATTCATTAGCAAGTAAAAGTATAGGGGATTTTACAAGGGGTTGCAAGGGCAAAAACCAGGAGAGAGGAGGGGAGGGCATAGATGAATGGGGCTGCGTTGTCACTAGAACACTTAAGGCAGCCTCACTAAAGCACTCAGGGTAGGCCCAACAACCAGAAGTTTGCTATAACTCAGGTAGTGAACTAGGTAGACATGATGGAGCTCAGCTCTTTGTCTGCTGGCAATTTTCTGTGTTTCTGTATTACCCTGTTTAAATATTATTCAGCAGAAAGTAAAAGCACTGGGAATGTTAGAAGGAGGCTGGTAAAGGCAGAAACCAGGAAAGGGTCAGGGAATGGGATGCATGGGGCAGAACTGTCATTAGACCCCTTAGCGCAGCCTGACTAAAGGAAGGCTGGTACTGCCCGAGTAGAAAACTAGGCAAGCATGATGGACCGCAGATGTTTTTCTGATGACAGCTTGCTATGTTTCTCTGTTTTTAAACAAATGCAGGCAAGGTAAAAACAGAAACTCACTTGCAATGCATTTCAACAATTTTAGGCTTAGGAAAATGAGACACGCTAGAACCAGTAAAATGAAATATTGTCAGTGTTAACTAAGCTTTAACTGAAGCAAGGTAGTATATATCAACAAATGCAGGCAGAGTGTAACCTAGACTTTGATATGTAGTGCAGCATACTGTAGACATATTATACTGTTAAAGGGCCATGTCAGAGACTTAGTTGGGAAATATTTTCTGACATATTCATCTCAAGTAATCATAAAGGGTAAATGATTTTCACAAAGACTGTTTGAGTTTGAAGTTCTGATGGCTGCAAAAGGACTGGTTACCTTGAGCCTTGACTTGAAAGGAAAGCTTCTCTCCCATGTGCCCTGCAGAAGGTGTAGGAAAATACAACTGATTGATATCAATTCCATAATGGCCTGTTTTAGAGGGTTCTACAAAAGATCCAAACAACTGAAAGGCAAGTAGATTAGCTGCCCTCTGATTACTTGTGCAATCGCCCAGGGATGCAGTCAGATGTTCTTGCTGACCATGACTGATACAGACCTGGTGTCATGCCAGAGCGGCAGAGTATAAGGACACATCAGAAGAAAATGTCTTTGACCTGTCCAGATTCTCCTGGAGTTTGCATGTGGCTTTGTCTACTAGGTAGAGCTACAAAGGCCATGTCACAATAGAAAGAGCCATATAGGCTGAATACACTGCTATACACAAAGACAAGGATGTCAACTCATTAGAGTGACACAACATGGATTCCACATCTTCTCAAAGGAATCTTTTGCAACTTTTGCAATGGCATGGATGTTTTTGACTGGCGTACTCAAGACTGGTTCTGGGGAGGGACCTGAAAAAAATACTTCAATAGCATCCCTGTCAAAGAGATACAGCCTAAAAAGGAACCACAGTACTGATGGGTGCACACCGTTTGGTTCCCCTCCTTCCTAAACCTTTGGATAAGGTTTTTATGGATCAAAATTGCTTGTGGGGGGGGGGACATGGAAAGGACTTGATAGATTTCAAGTGCAATAGGTGGCCAAGTGATTTCAAATCACGGGCCACAGACATGTGTTAGATTAAACCCGTGAGGTCAGCAGTCCTTAAAACCCTTTTCCAGGCTAGGACTCTCCTCTGAGGTGGAGGACTGAGACAGTGTGGGGAAGTATTCTGCTACACACCTCCTCCCGTTGCTGCTGATGGAAACCTTGACCTAGATCAGGACACATGCAATTCTCACTTTGTGGCTTTTTTGACCACAGGAAGGGACATGCCATTGAGGAACCCAAGTTCCCTCCTGATGCAGTTTCTCCTTCAAAGGGCTTGCACAGCTCTCCTAGAGCCCTGAGGCATTTCTGTACCCATATGTCTCTCAGATGGGAGCAGGGGAGATAAGATCACAACTTCTTCCCACAAAAGTTTGCCCCACATCCACCCCCATGGGGAATCTGACACAGCACTTGCAGCATCCCCTGCTTCGAATGCAAGGTAGCCTGATTGATAAATTCCATGGGTCCTGGAAATTGAATCCTCTAAGGACAGAGCACTAGAACCCCTCCTCACTTTCCTGGCTCTTCCTTCTGCCATCTACAGTATGTGCCTCCAAGCACTGTCAGCGATATTAGCAAGCACTTGATGCTGACATCAGAGCCCCACACAATCATGGCACTTGCAGCCATGAGGTTTGATGCCTCCTGTTGCATCCCTGGCTAACTACCAATACTAACAGAAATTACTCTCGCCAGCATTGGTGGAGGACTATTGACCAGCATAACTAGTATATGTAATGCTAATTGTGCTACTTAGTGTCAGGGTACAGTATGGTTAAAATGTTTCTTTTTTAATTTGTTTGAGTTAGGGGGCTCTGCCCCCAAGCCTACCATTTGCTTTATTTAAAATATAAGGGTGGGGTCTAGCCCTCCCAGCTCTACTCAAATTTATAAAAGAAACATTGCAGCCCTATCAGCTAATTCTAAATAGCACAAGCAGTGTAGCATATCAGTATGCTACATTACATTAGCCAGACGCTAGTCCACAGTCCTCCACTAGTGCCCCCTTGCTTGCCTAAAGACACACTCTCCCAAGCAAACTGGTAAAAGGACATCCTCAGGCGTACCTTGCTGCTTCTGCCAAGGAATCAACAACTTCGGCTTAGTTTTTCAAAGGATCCTGCAAATGTGCACATGCAGTTAAAATGCTGCAGGGGCTTGGGGGGGGTCTCTTGCACAACCACAAGTTATTCCACAGGCACTGCCTTTATGTGAGGAGTTCTGTGATTTATAGCAGCCTGTGCACATTATATATGTGCATCTGTGCCAAACTGGTGTGCCTGGTATTACTGGGTGTAGCATTCCTCTTTGCATGCGCATGCCTGGATATTATTGCCCATAATACACAGAATGCATTTCTGTCAGTGCAGGGATTTTGCCTCACACTAGTGAGTTGTGCACGTGGACTATGTTTCTGGAGAGGATATGCCCTTTATAAATTGGGCAACTTGTGTTTTGTCAGGAACAGCCTGCTGTTATGCCACAGGAGAGTTCCTCCTACCTGTTAATATGTTAGGCTAATTTAGGTGTTCCTCCATTGCTCAGAGGAGGGGGCTGAATCCTAAAGGTTACTTCTGCCAGGATGGAAAGATGTGGAAAGCGACAGGAAAATGCAGATGCAGTAACTCACCCTCATAGAAGGGATAAAGTTGTTACTAACAGTGCCCATCAGATCACTCAGGGAGTCTTGCCACCTTTGCTCTGTCCTCAGTGGGTGGGGATGAGACTAAGTACAGGGATAGTATATGTAGGATTAGGTGGGAAGTTTAGTGCAGCTCTGTAGTAGCCATCAAGAGGTTCTTCTGTGCTTAGGGCAAAGGTTCGACAGGATCCACTCCAAGGTTGGCTAGAGGGACCCAGTTTGGCCCTGTAAGGTGGCAGTGTCACAGGACTGAGGTGACCCAGACACCCTCTAGCCCCCAGCTGCCCACATCATCAGAGAGGGGTTGCTTGGTGCTTTGTCTTAGAAAGCCATGTGGGGTCTTGCTGAGGGGGACTTGGACTATGTTAGCTGTGTGCCTCAAGGAGCAGGGGTTCCTTGTGCAGGCATCACCTGCTTAAATGCTGGATGACAGGGGAACTGGGTTGTGCTGTAGGGGAAAGCATGCAAGGTGTCCCTGTAGTGGCAGCAACACTGAGGCCAGGGTGGCACAGCTCCCAAATAACAGAATCTTCACCCATGGTTAGGGGTATGTGGGTTTCTAATGGGCAGAGGCATCAGAAGCTGTAATCCCTGGCTAACAAGGACCATACTGGAGAAGCAGAACCAAGTGTGTTTCCTTGGGGGCATCCCTCCTAGAAGCATGCAATGATGGCTTTCAGTATGGAAGGATTCATAAAGATTCAGCTACCTGCATCTAAAGGTACAGTAGCAGCACCCAAGAGGAAAGAGATCTGAAGGTGGTAACTATCCATGAACCCAAGGTCAAGGTAAAGAATGTACTTCTGAAATGCACTGTTCCCATAGAGTGGTGCTGGCTGGTTGCAATGTGCAGCTGGGTGGGAGATCCTAGAATGCAGGTCAGCAGGGTTGGTACCTTCATCCTACAGATTTGGCTGCAATGCCTCATGTGTCAGATGGGGAACTGGGATCCCTAGGCCATCAGGGTGTGGTGGGGAAGACAAACGTGGTGCATGGGCTAAACAGTGGACATTCTGGACATTGGGGAACTTTTCAGATGTTCCGTTTCATCTTTATAGTGTATACCAAGCGAGCAGGTTCAGTTCTGAGCCTTGTATGAGTTATGCATTAAGCAGGGGTTCAATGTTTATGGAATAGCAATGAGGAAAGATGAGATATATATGCTTGTATAACTTTGTGGTACTTTTTGTGGTTTTACTCTATTCCCACCCTTGCACAGTAGTAGGTAGGTAGGTAGTAATTTGTAGGGAATAGAGGGCCCAGGAGCAAGGGTGAAAAGAGCACCAGAGGAGGAGGAGGAGGGGATGCTGGTGGATGAAAAATGCCCCCTAAGCAAGGGAGATGTGTCAACGGAGGGCTTAATGTAGAGGTTGTAGGAGGAGCTATTCCCCACATTGAACCTTGGGCAAGCCCTCCCATTCAATGTTTGTGAAATAGCAATGAGGAAAGATGAGATATATATGCTTGTGTAACTTTGTGGTACTTTCTGTAGCTTTACTCTGTTCCCACCCTTGCATAGTAGTAGGTAGGTAGGTAGTAATTTGTAGGGAATAGAGGGTCCAAAAAGAAACCTCCTCCAACTCATGGAGAGTATGATCCCCTGGCACTCAGGAGAGGAAAACCCCCCGGGTGGAGGAAACCTCTTAAGGACCCATGGCCGGAGGTCTGCCCGTCCTTCTGGGCATACTAAATGGAGAAGGATCTAGGTCCTAGTAACCATAACTAATTTGAGGTTGGTGAGTTGTTTGGAGAGGTGATAATCCATCTTTGATCCATGGATGATGCTGATCGCATGAAGATCATGTGGCTAAAGAGGAGATCCATTCTGAATGAGCAATGGCATCCTGAGTATGAAGTAAATCCAAGTGAATGAAGACAAAACAAAAGTCCAAGTATCCGAGATGATGAATGATGCTTATCCAACTGAATTATAATAGGCAGAGGGATCATGAGTGGATCGATAAGATACTAAGCTGGAAATGGTGGGACTATAATGGTAGAAGAAGTAATTAGTGAATGATCCAACTTGTGAGAGGCTCGAATGTAAGGGCATGGTCTGGAGGCTAGGAATTCTGTATTGAGCAAGGAGTTGCTAAGGAAACATCCGTAGAGTATGACTGTAGAAGAATCTTTGAGTGCCATGGAGACGATGGTTCATTCTTGATCTGAGGATGATGCAGATTGAATAATGATCCTGAAGACAAAGGGTACATCTGTCCACAGGGACAGTAAAATCCTAAGTGTAAAGCAAATCCTAATTAAAGAGGGGCTAATGTAGCCCAAATTCCAAGGTGATAAAGGATGGATGTCCGAGGAATTGTATGGAAGTTATGAGGAGGGAGAGCAAGATGAGATTGATATGAGACTAGATGATATGCTGGGATAGTTATTATGATTATTAAAGTTAAGAGTGACTGATCCAATTCAATATAAGGTTCGATGTTTGAGGTAGTCTGAAGGTAAAGAATTGCTTAGAGAGTGAGTCACTAGGAAAGCATCCCAGATTAAAATGAGTAAAGGAGTTCCAGTGCCTGATATGAGTAATACCATAAGTACTTAATGAAGTCCAGAAGATAATTTGCATAGGCATCCAGATAGTAACCTAGTGTATATGAGAAATGATTGGAGCGTGGTAAAGGAAGTGATGGCTTCTTTAGTCACGATGTTTATGACTTTATGCTTAATCATTTGCTGGTACCCTGCCTGAAGTACATGTGGGTATTCCTGTGGTGAGTCATGTAGAAGATGCATTGACGTGGCATGGGTGGTGAAACTGACAGGTAAACCTGATGCTGAAGTACAAGAGAAATGCTTGAGGTGGATGAAGAAGATTCTGTAGGCTGGATTGGTAGTAATATTGATAAATGCAGGGTGCCATAAGATTTAGTGTTACAGCAGATAAATGCTGATCGGTATGCAAGGTTGAGTTGGTGAATTTGACTTGGCTGTTATGGATGCCAGATAAAATTCAGGAGAGCCAGTTCTCAATGATGGTCTTTACTGTAGAGATTAATGAAGGTACTTAGAGAAGGAGAGGCTGAATGGGCAGCTGGAAGAGCGATCAACCTGGTGGAAAGTATTAGGTGAACAGGTGTGGATAATAGTATAAGGAAGAATGGCATCTGGGAGTGAAATCTAAGGTGTGGATGGCATGGAATCAAGAATCAGCTAGGCAATGGAGATCCCACAATCAATATTCTGGATGATATCTATGCGATTCCTAAAATTAGCAATGGCTGTTGAAAAGTAGGAGTTGAGTAAGTGGTCATCAGCATCAATGTTGAACTAAGAGGCAGCATAAGGAAAATGGATGAAATCCATAGTTGAATGGATTATCTTGTGAATCCTGATATCTATGGAGGCAATGCCGATTATGGAGTCTGAATAGAACTGAGGGTTTAAGTCCTTTCCATCTATGAGGATGGCTGATGAGAAGAGGCATCCGAGGAATGATGGTGATTGGATGGACAGGAATTAGAGGGTATATCCAAGATGAACAGCAGCGAAGTGCAGGAAAGTTGAAGCAAGGCATCAGATGCTGCTCCACAGAAGGCCAAAGAGCCAAGCTAAGCACCATGAGCAACAGGAGTCCCACATCTGGCAAGGCTAGAAGCAACCAGCGAAATTATGGAAGGTGCTGGGCGATGAAGGGCGAGGTTCCATATCTGCAAAGAAAACAAGTGTGTACAGCAGCCAAATGGGAGCATGCAGCAAGGAAGTCCATGAGGCAGTCGACCTGGAGAGAGAGAGGGATTGAACAAGCCAGGATCCATATGATGAGGGCAATTGTGAGGTCCTGGTTCCATACTCGAAGTCTCAGGCAGAGCTGAGAGGCGGAAAGGTGGAGGAGTGAAAGTGCCTCGGTCCTGAAGGGAAGCAGCAACATGCAGTAAGGAAAGAAGCAGACAGCGGACACGGCATTGTGAGCTAGGGCTATGGACCAGGCAAGGTAGAGTCTGCATTGCTTGAATGGTGAGACTGGAAGAACTACTGCGGCAGGCAGAAGTGGAGACCACCCAGGAAGATGTCCAAGCCCAGGAAGGTCATGGCATTGGGCAACAGGCGAAGAAACACATGTGAAGCAGCAGAATGGAAGGACATGGTCCAGATGAGTCATTAGAGGCAAAATTATCCAGGCTGGATTCGCTAGGGAATGTTAGCAACAAGATAACGTAGTTGAAGAAGTCCTATTCCAGAAGGAAATTGGCAATCCACATCAGCGTAGACACAAACACTGAAGACAGTCTATTGAAGTCAGGCTCCAAGCCAAGGAAGTCGTCTAGGTCGCAGATGAGATAAGGTGGAGGAGCAAGACGGGCAAAGTCCTGTTCCTGAAGGGATGCGACAGCCAGGTATCAGGCTGAGAACACAGCAAATGAAGCAGTAGACTGGAGACCCAAGCAACTGTCAGGGACAGTAGATGAATGGTGGTGACCAGAAGCAGCAAAGTCAATGAGGGTACACATAGAGTGAAAGTTCCATTCCCAAAGGGAAGCAGTAGCAGGCATAGTGAGGAAGGCATGGTATGAGTCTGTAGAATAGAAACATGGCTCCCATCCCGGTAGTCATGTTGAGCTAACCTGCACTCTATGCTGCTAAGCAGAGTTAGGGACGGAGGATGTCGAGTTGGCAAGTAGAAGATAGTTCTGTTTCCGGAGGGAAGCAGCAACAGGTATAAGATGGAGAAGGTATGATAATTGTAGACGGTAGACATGACTCCTATCCCTGGTAGGTGGGGTGAGCTAACCTTTACTCAATGCTATCCGGCAGAGTTAGGGATGGAGAATGTTGAAGTGGTAGTAGGATGAAGTTTTGTTCCCAAAGGGAAGTGGAAACTGGTATGGTTAGAGAAGGTATGATAACAGTTCATAGCTGGGAGACATGACGCAGTGACTTGGCATGAGGTAGGCAATTGGTATGAGGTAGAGAAGGTACTGTAACTGTCTGTAGATTGTAGACATGGCTTGCATCCATGATAGTTGGTAATAGGAGACAAAGTAGGTATGGTATGATGTGGCTGAATGCAGAGATGGCTCGGTATGGGCTGTCCAATGCACAACACTGCTGTAGTGAGTACAGAAGTGAAGGAGCAAAGGTAAAAGAAATAGGAGCCGAAATGGTAGGTAGAGAGGTAAATGGATGGAATGCAACGTAGTGTAATGAGGTTTGATGTTGAAAGGAGATGGCAGGAATAGGAACTCAGTATTAAGGGAAGGAGAAGGTGAACTAGATCAGGTATACAATAGGAGCAGTGAAACACAGTAGCAGATTTGGGGCATATTTCCGTGCTTGGGAAATGCTCTGCTGCATAACGGAGCAGGTCAAAATGATAATTAATCCGAGGTGACCATTGAGAATACATAATAGAACGGGATAGTGCTGGCAGAAAGCGCATGAGCCAGGAAGCTATGAGGGCACAAAAGCACTGAACAAGGTGCAGCAGGCACCATAAGAAAGACAACCATCCTTGTGGCGGTGCCCCCCCCCCCCGGAAGCAAGTACATGAGAATGGTAGGGGGTATAGAACGGGCACGGCTGAAGTGAACAGAAATACTACTGAGAAAGGAAGTAGATGTTTTGTTAACCCCGGGAAGCTGGTGAGCCACATATGAACATGCAGGGTATGGATAGATAGATTCCAGCAAGCATCCTGGAAACCAGCAGACACCAGCATTTGCAGCGAGTGGTGGAAGTTTAGTGATAGAAATCAACGGAATGAGGGCAAGTTTTAGCCAAAAAAAACCTCGGAGCTGGGAAGGTGCTGGTAATATAGCTGAGCACTGAACAGAAATATGCCACCAATAGTAATGTAACGGTTCACCTTGTAGCAGAACAATATTGCAGAAAGCAGGCAACCCAAAGAACCCTTAGTGAGACTTATACATTAATTCAGTGTTTGTCTGCAGGCTTCTCCAAACTACAAGCATGCACTGTAAATCCTAAAACCTAAGTACCAAACCATCATGGATATGGAAATCCATGTGTGGTGCAGACTGACAAGACTTCACCAGAACAAAAGTTCATTGAAACAGACTGGTACATTATCCCACTTTAACCTGAGAATGGCAAACAGCAGACATGCGTTTCAAATCTAATTGGATTCCTCAGCATAACGCACTCCCTGTCTCAGCAATCCTCTTTCTTGGTACATCACAAAATTCAATGAAAGCTAAGCATTCTGTACCTATATGAATAAACCGTCCCAGTCATTTACCAGGTTAAACAAATTGAATAAAAGTACAATAAATAAATAAGACTGACTCCATTCATGGATTTGGGTCCAACCACTTTGAAAGACTAATTGTGAAAGTAATATCTGGTGTATAGGAAGTCTGGACCAGGCTGAGATAGGCACACAGTAATGGAGTAATGTGGCGTTGTGGTGGTAGAAAGAACCTCAGGTTCATCTCGTTTGCTCCTCCTGCCTCTTAGTAGTCATTATCGCTGCGGTATGAGGGAAGCTGTGGCATGGCTGCAATGATAAACAGAGAGAGGAAGAAGAAGTCCCATGGTGGGTGGTCCGGGTTAGTATCAGGTCCTGTCAGCCTGATGCAGAGGAACGAGGGGAGTCAGAGGAGGGGAGATGGTGAGATGCTCACCGACCAAACTGGGCTGGAGCCGAAAGGGGAGAGGCGTTAAGTGAGTGCAGGAGAAATGGAAAGAGAAGGCATTGTTAGCACGGGGCACAGAAGAAGCCCAAAAAGAAAAAACGGGATGGAGGAAAGAGAATGGGAAATTGAGCAGAAAACAGAAACAGCAGGGAGTGGAGCCGAGGAGGCCAGATGAGGGGAGGAACAAACAGAAAGCGGGGGAGAAACAAACCAGAACAGCAGGCAGACACGAGAGCAGCCACACAAGCCATGCAGGAGCACCGAAAAAACGCTCCCTAAGCAAGGGAGGTGTGTCAACGGAGGGCTTATATAGAGATTGTGGGAGGAGCTATTCCCCACATTGAACCTCGGGCAAGCCTTCCCAATACAGAAGAGATCTTTTCAGGCTACTGAGCTGGGGCTCAGATAGAGATAAGGGAGTATCCAAAAATGTGTACTGCAGGGGCTGAAATTAGCACTAGCCCACTAGCCAAATGCTGGTAGATTTTGTATCAGGCTACTAAGGTTTTCCTTTAACTAACCCTGTAGGCTTGTATTGCAGAAGGTAACATTTTAAGAAGTACATCAGCTGTGCCAGTGGAAAAGTCTCTGGGGCTAGTGTATTTTCCCAGTCATGAGCCCTGCTGCTAGGGGCTGCAAACTTAATTTGACCCCTGTACTGGGGCAGGGGCCCTGAGAAACCAATCCCACTGTCCTCAATATTACCATAATGGATATGAGAAATGATGACTTGCCAGGTTTCTGAGCACTATATTCTCTGTGATGACTTTGTACCTAACTGAACTGAGGGTGGTGGAGAAATGGAACACTCTACCTGGAGGTATCCTGTAGCATAGTGGGCAGTTTTAAAGGGCATGGGACAGGGTGCGAGGGGGGGTGGTTAAGGGCAAAGATGAGGGGGTAGAGGAGGGGGGGACAGCTGCAATATAAGGGTGCTAGCTGTACATTCGAGCCGACTAACTTGATAGACCATAAGGCCTGTTTCTGCTGGCAGATTCGTATGTTCATATGAACAAATCACTACAGCAAAAGATCATGCATGACGTGCCACCCTGGATTTTGGGTAATCATTTGTATCTGGTTTTCCCAGCCTCTGCCTCAGTGGTAGAATGAAGATAATGGTAGCTGTATTACAACTGTTCAAAGAGGGCTCCCAATGAGCTGTGACACCAGTATATCCATAGAAACAGAGAATTATTTTGCAGAACAGGACCAATTGCCCCACCCAGTTTGTCCAAGTGTTCCCTGCCTAGTCTACATCCGCAGACCCTATCTGGTCTCTGACATCACCCCCTCCCTTGCTCAGTTCTAATATACCCTTGTCAGGGCTCTTGAGGACACAGGTGCCCATGTCCTTTACGTACATTTTGTGCTTCGGGATGCTCGGATTTTTTTTTTTTAAGTCCCTGGGATGCTCACTTACAAGGCCCCAGGAGTCCATCCACTGCCCTATATTGAGCCATGCCTCCACACTTGCATGTTTCATGATGCAAAAATCTGAAGAGACCGGGGGTGTGCTCCACTGGTTTCTATGGGGATGGCATTTTAACTATAATTTCTAATGCTTTAGAGGGCAAATTCAAACAAATGAAGGACACTGCTCAACTAACAATGGCTTTGTTAATTGAGCGGTGACCTTAATTTGTTTGAATTGGCCATGTAAAACCTTAAAAATTGGATTTAAAAATGCTTCCCCATAGAAACCAATGGAGCATGCCCTGTGTTCTCCAGATTCTCACATCACAAGACATGCAAGCGTGGGGGCGTGGCTCACATTCATTTCAATGAGCAACCCCAAAATTTCAAGGGAACTCCTACTTTTTAGCTGTGGACCCCCATTTGTTTTTCTAGAATGTCCTGGACCCCAAACCAAAAAATTCTACTGAGAGCCATGCCTTATGTTTATCCATGCGTGCCTGAAGCCCCCCGCCATTCTAGCCACCTGCACTTCAGTTGGCAGTCTGTTCCAGGCATCTACTGTACATCCTGTAGTTTTCAGTGAATAAATAATTCCTCACATCTTTCCTGAACTTCCCCCACTCCTTCAGCCTCAACGCACACTCCCTGGTCCTGGAGCTGGTCCTCATTTGAAAGAGACTCCCCACGTGTCCCTGTTCAACCCTGTGTGGCACTTGTAGGTCTTGATCGTGTCACCTCTAGCATCTCTCTTCCAGGGTAACATGTTGAGATCCCCAAGTCTCTCTGCTTAGGGCTTCCTTCAAACCCTGCATCATCTTAATTTCCCTCCTCTGGATCGCCTTCACCTTGTGTGTATCCTTTCTGCGGTGCAGTCTGCAAAACTGAACACAGTACTCCAGGTGGAGACATAGCAGGGAGCGATATAGTGGTGGCACCACCGCCACCCTCCGCCACCCCCGCTGCACATAACCCTCTCTATTCACCCTTAGCATCTCACTGCCTCTGCCCATGGCCTCATCATACTGTGCTGCCACATTGAGGTCCTCTGATATAATAACCTCAAGATCTCTTTCCTGTTTATTGACTGTCAATACTTCAGCTTGCCTTTATCCTATACTAAGCACCAGGATTCTGATGCCCTAGGTGCATGATTTTGCCCTTTTTGGCACTGAACGCCAACTGCCATGTCTTTGACCACTCCTCAAGATTCCATAGATCCTTATGCATTTTTCCACCCCTCTTGAGTGCCCACCCTATTGTAGACTTTGGTATTACCTGCAAAAAAGCATACCTTCACTTACAATTCTGCAGTGTCCACTATGAAGACATTTGAAAGGACTGAACCCTGTGGTACACCACTGGTCACCCTCCCATCCTTAGAGTGAGAGCCATTGACCACTACCCTCCATTTCCTATCCTTAAACCAGTTTCTAACCTAATAAATCAGCTCCTGTGCAACAAGGGGATGAAGGGATTGCTAAAGTCCAGATGGATCAGGAAGGGCAGTGGACATGGCCTATTTCCCATGCTACCCAGTCAAAGAAATCTATCCAATTCTTTTAGCATGATCTTCCCCCTGTTAATCTACGCTGCCTGTGGCCCTGTAGCCCATTGGATTCTAGATGCTCAGCCAGTCTTGTTTTAGCGTTCCCATTAATTTCCCCACCACTAAAGTAAGACTGACTGACCAATAGTTACCAACCTCCACCCTACTGCCACTCTTATATAGAGGGACCATGTCAGCCCTTCTCCAGTCCTCTGGAATCACGCCTGTTACCACTGTGCTGTTGAACAAAGTTATCTGTGGGGCATCTTGCACCTCCTTTAGTTCTTTCAGTACCCTGGGGTGTATCCCATCCAGTACCATAACCCTATCCACCTACAGGGCTGCAAGTCCTTTCAGGACTATTTTCTCTGAAGATGGACTGGTGTCCACCCCCCCTCCCATTCTTGCTTCTGCTTGGTGGTCTGTCCCCTTCCCCTCCTACTATAAAGACTGAGAAGAAGTATCTGTTTAAGATACAAAGAACCTCTGTGCGCAAGAACTGAGGCGATGGTTACCCCAAAAGGGATTTGGCCGGGAAGCCAAGTTTCAAAGAAATACAAAATCATACATGCCCCCACAATGCAAAGCATCATGGGCTACATATGCAAATCACCACAGAATATTATGCTGGTTCAACTTTAAGCAGAAATGCATGGTGCCAAAAGGCCTCTCACACAGTTTGCAAAGGGTGCCAACAGAAGACATAGACACATGTTTCATCCTACCAGGACTCATCAGTATGCCACATCTGTTTGACATCCCAGTGGAATGAACCAGCTATCCTAAGATGGTCTATCTGGGTTATGTTGTGGTGAACCCAATTAAAACAAAAAACAATTTAAAAGACAAAGAACCTCTGTGCGCAAGCACTGAAGCAATGGTTACCCCAAAAGGCATTTGGCTAGGAAGCCAAGTTTCAAAGAAATACAAAATCACACATGCCCCCACAATACAAAGCATCATGGGCTGCATATGCAAATCACCACAGAATATTATGCTGGTTCAACTTTAAGCAGAAATGCATGGTGCTGAAAGGCCTCTCACACAGTTTAAGATGTCTGCTTTTAAATGGTCCCCTTTTGCAGAGTCTCCCCTTCCTCTCTTCTTATTCTCACTACCTCTCCCCTTGATTTCTCTTCCTCCTTAAGTATCTGAAAAAAAAATATCCCCTTTAGCCACCCCTCTAGCAATCCTCTCTTCTGTCTGTGCCTTTACTCCACTGAACACCTTACCTACTTCCTTCTGCCTTGCTTGGTACACGTCAGTCCATATCAACCAAGCACTCAAGGACTATTTGACTTGGATGTGAAAGAAATACAAAATTAAAAAACAGCGTGTGCAGAATGACTTTTTTATTGTTTCCAAACATCCAAAACAGCAGTGTAAATACAGTGACAAACAGCTGCCACACCAACTCCTGAGCACTTTGTTAAAAGTCCTCATCAAGGGGTGCTGTACTATATGGTGATCACTGGTAGCTAAGGGACTGCACACTGACATCTGCAATGCTTGCCTCTTTCACGTAGAGGATTGTTCCCATAATTATATCTTCCCTTATTCTTCCTCAAGATGCCTTTAGTCCTCCCTCATGATACCTCTACTCCTCTCTGACAATCCCCATCTTTAAGGCAATTCTTTAGGCATGCTCCCATTTCTTTAAATCCACTCTCCTGAAGTGCAGGATCCTCATCACCACGTGGCTCACCTCTGCTCCTTTCCTTATGTTGAACCACCCTGTACAGTGATCACTGGTATCTAGGAACTGCCCACTGTGAAGTCTGCAACATTGTCCCCATTTGCTAGCACCAGTTCCAATACTGTCCCATCCCTATTATGCTCATTAACTAGCTGCCTGAGAAAAGCCCCTTGTAGGGAATCAAGAATGACCCTGCTCCTTGCCGAGGCTGCAGCTGGAAGGTTCCAGTCCACATCCGGCAGACTGAAGTCTCCAACTAGCAGCATCTCCCCCTTTCTTGCCATCCCAATGATGGCCTCCCATAGTTTTTATTTAGTTGTTTAACCAGGTATAGCACACTAATCTGGAAGCTTTTTTACAGGAGCGACCTGGGAGCACAAGGAGGTTTAAATGACTTGCTCAGGGTCACACAGTATGCAAGTGGAAGCTATGGGATTCAAACCCAGGTCTGGTCTGCTGGATGTCACCAGATTTGCAGCTCAGAGCCTTAGACCACTGCGCTATACTGCCTCCTGCCCTGCCCCATCACCAACCCTTGTGCTGGAGGCCTGTACATTACCCTGGTGTGTATCAGTCCCACAGCCTGTCTCCAGGATGACCTACAGCACTTCCAACCCCTCCTCAATGTGGCGCACCTCTACCTCCATGGCCTTAATTCTCACCTTCACAACTAATGTCACCCCTTCTTCCCACCCTGTCCTCTAAATAGAGCATAGCACAGTATGGCCATGTCTCAGTCATGTGTTCAGTAATCCATATTTCTGTCATGGCCACTAGTACAAGTTAGCCTCTGCCATCCATGATAGCCTCCAAGTCTGGTATCTTATTTACAAGGCTCCTGGTGTTAGCATGCATGGCCCTCCACACCTTCTTTCCCCGCCTAATGCCCTGCACCTCCTCCTTTCTTGCCTATAATGTTACCTGACTCCCCTCCCCCCGACTGACCTTTTCCTGTTTTCCTTTCTTTGTCCAAGGTCCCTTTTGATCCACTTTACTCCCCCTAACCAAGTTGTGCTCCCTTTTATTTATTTATTTGCTTTTGTTGACCAGGTAAGTGCATTGGGCAATTGGACCTGCCTATTTTCAAGCACGACCCAGGAGAGTACAGAACACAAAGTTACAAAGTAGAGAGCAAAACAGTATTAATAGTACATGTGATAGGCAGGACCCCATGCAGGAGGTCAGAATACAACATCAATCCATTTGTACAGAAAGACACCCACGCAGGAGTGTGACTAGAAGAAAAACATGTAAGCATAAACCAGCACAAGATCCCAACACAGGAAGGTCAGGCAAAATGGCATACATATAAACAAAGGACACTCAGAGTAAGAGACAGAACAGCAGCAGGAAGTATTATAGGAGAGCTCAACACAAAAACGGTAATTGCAGACAAGACAGGCAACAGATGCACAGGGTTAAGGGCAATTACAGACACCATGAGTCCGTAGGTGAGAAAAAGTGCTTTCTTGAAAGAGCTGTGAGATATAGAGCTCGAATCTGGGGAGGAAGGGAGTTCAAAATTTGGGAGCAAAGTGGGAGAAAGCTTATTCACCCTTTTAGTAGAGCAAGTGGGGACGATGAGCAGAGGAGAAGCAGAAGACCTAAGGAAATGAGAATAGGTCACAGGGGTCAACATAGCTCCCAGAGATTCGGGACGGGGTATTCTGGTTAAAAAGTCAATAAAGCATCCAAGGGTGTAAGAGCGCAAATCATAGGGAACAGCTAGTTTAAGAAGGAGTAGAGTAAACAGTGGTTGGTGAGTCAAGGAGCAGACAAGGCAAATCTACAAATATTATTGTAAGTGACATCCCACTTATGGAGAGCACTGACATTGGCCTGGGACAGGACAAGTAGAGCATATTTGAACCCAGGGTGGAGGATACCTTGGGCTACAGAAATCCTGGCAGAGGGAGTCAGGGAATGGCGAACTTTGTAGGCAACTCCAATCTTTTAATGTTGATACACTTACAGACCTCGTTTATATGAGAGGAAAAATTAAGAGAAGGGTCAAGCGTCACTCCCAGGTATTTAAAGGAGTCAGTACAGGCTATAGTTGATCCATCAAGGCAGTGGACCAGCAGGTGGGGGGTAGCAGTCTGGACTTTTCTTTTCACATATCTTGTCCCGTACCCTGCTTTCCTGTGCCTGTCTATTGAGTGTTTTCACCCCTATGGCCCACCCTGTTGAGGGGGGCAATTGTTGCCTCCCTCATTTTTTCTGACTTCCCTGGCTAGTTTAAATACTCAAATTAGCATCTACACCTCCAACCAAAGACTGTGGTCCAATTTCTAGAAGGGGTGCAGGCCATCCCGCTTATAGAGGCCCATATCTTCCCAGGTTGGTCCCCATGCCCCGATGTAGTCAAAGCTCTCCTCCATGCACTGTGCCTTCAACCAGTCATTGAAGGTCCTAGTGTGCAGTACCTTTGCCCGTCCCCTGCCCTTTAAAGGCAGCACCTTGGAAAAAGCTACCATGCCTACCATCTGCTTGATTCCCCTTCCCAGATCCCTGAAGTTTCTCTGTGCTACCCTTATCCTCTCCCTTGCTAGGTCATTTGTCCCAAGACAGACAATAATGCCCCACTTCCTCCCAGCTTACGCTTCCATAGCCATCTGCTGATTCCACTCCCCATCCTATGAGGCTGAGGCACCTATAGGGCACCTCACCACTTTATCCTTCCCCTCCTCAGCTCCCAACTCTATAGTTCCTCACTACAGAGACCTCCACCAGCAGCTGCATTCTCTTGGGCTGGGTGTCTCTCCCTTCCTTCCTCCTTCCTACAGGCATCCATTTCTGAGGACCACCTCCTCCACTCCCACTGCAACAGGAACCTCTTCCTGGTTGCCCTGTTCTACCAGTGTGGCAAAGGTGTTTTGCAGTTGTATCAGTGGAGGAGTATGAATCGTACCCCTCATTCCCACAATCCCAGAGCCACCAGGACCCATCCACTCTATCTCTGTCTAAGCATCTTCTGGCAGGCGACAGCAGACTTGGTGGCCCCTAGGTGGGACAGAAGGTCTACTGTATGGTTGGTGGTTCACCTCTGAGTCCAGAAACATGTGTCCACAACTCAGAGGTGAGTACAGATGAGGGTAGCACCTCAGCCTCAGAAGTTCTTCTGTAAGACTGCAGCATTTATTACACTGCACTACTCCAATGATCACCACCCTGTCCTCTGTCCTCACATAGTACCTAGACTAGTTTGGACTATCCCTACATCCAATCCATACGTCCGTGGTACCCCTCTGTTCTGCTTTCTCCTGAAGTTGCTTATTACCCTACCCCAGATAGGGTTTACCCTGCTTTCCCTTTCCTGCTGTTACTTTCCCTTTATATTTTTAGTATTTCAGGGCTGGCAGTACAGCCTAGCAGTTAAAGCTATGAGGTGTGAGTGAGCTTGGTACTTCCAGCAGACCTGGGTTTGATTCCTACAACCTCCACTTGCATACTATATGACTCTGAGCAAGTCACTTAACCACCCCAGTGCTCCCGGGTTGCCCCTGAAGACAGGCACTTGTGCCCAGTGGGCCTTAGCCAGCTACCAAAAAGAATAAAAAATAAAAAATAAATCTCTGTTCTGCCTTCCCTAAGACAGGGTGTACTCTGCTTTCCTTGTCCTAACTCTATTAAGAAACACAGAATCTGACAGAAGATAAGGACTGCTTAGCCCACCCAGCCTGCCCATTTTTTCCCCCTGCCTATACTAACAATACAGACCCTCCTTGATCTCAGACTTCCTCCCTCACTGCTTTCTACTAAGATTCCTTTATGCCTTTAACAGCTGCTACACAGATTAGTTAACTGCCTATTTGCTGGATGTCAGAGTGTAACATTAGATAGCTAAGGGGTCACCTCCTACCTTGTCCTTATCTCGCCTCCGGAGTCCCTGGGAGACCTGTGGTATTCCTATAGATGCTCCAGAGTCACATGACTCACTCCTGCTCTGTTCCACTCATGCAACATAGGCATGGGAGTCACCCTGGGACAAGCCCATCCCCATTAGGATATATGCAGAACTGTCTGGCAGGCTGATAGATGGGGGGGTGCACAGGTAGCAATAGTGGGTTCATCACAGACTGGTCCTCCTAGAAATCAGTCTGCACTTTGTTACCAATTCTCACAACCCTTCAGATGCCTGAACGATCACCTTGATATTCCTCCACTACCCAACTTGACTCTCAGTGTATCATTGGGTCAGAATCGCACCACGGTCACTGCTCACACAGTACAGTGACCTTTATGAAAGGACACATGACCCATCCCTTTTATCACAGCTGGGACCACTCTTTCACCTACCCTGTGCTAGACACAGGTGGGCTTTGGAAAGTTTAGTAGCCAGCCACAGAGACCATGAAGTACTGTATATAAAAATAATACTTCACAATATATATTAACATATGGTCCAGAAATATACTCGCGAAAGACTGACTAGCTCGGTCATTTGTTAACAGTAAACAACTAGGCTATTTTAGATAAAATGGGCTCAGTTGTTTGTTGACACCTAAAGCATAGAAACCTTTAGATCAAAAGAGCTTAGTTGTCCACACCCAGCCTGCTTCTCCTCTGTGAGAATACAGAAATGCTCAAACTAAAGTCCTTCTAGTTGAATGCCCTCAAGCCTGGGACAACAAAAGTGAAAAGACGATGCATTTCCAGTTCCTTTTATATCTCCCACATCAGCTAAAATATTTTATATAAAAATAGATAAATGAAAACAATTGCATTGCATGGCATCAGACAGGGAGGAAAGCAGGTGTGAAGAGCCATGAGTCCTAAAGTAAGGAGCCTTGGAAACAAAATTCCAGATGTGAAGACCATCATTTATTTATTTGTAACCCCTAGGTGGCGCTACCCCAAGGGCTACTACCCCTGCCTGCTTGGCTAGTAGCAGGTTAAGGGGCCTGAGTTCTGAAAAGGGTGCCTCCACCCAGAAATTAGGGTTAGTAGTGGTCAAGCTAACCTGGGCACAGCCCTCCGGGACACTGTAACCCCCCTCTTTCCTTACTAGTGGCCTGAACAATACACAATAATCACTTTCACAATACCCTGATACCCCACACAAGTACCCACACTGTTTGCACTTACCACCAGGGCTTTCCTCTGGCTCGGCCCTGGGGACCCCCTGTAAAACAAGGTTATACACAGCAAATAACAGCAGTACAGTACTCTTGCACAAACTGGAACCACATTCAGGGTAAAGGAACTGTTAAGATACGTTGCACCACTCCCACTGCTGCAAGCAGAGATTGGACCCCGATCCCTTGTTACTGCCTCGGTCCCTCATGCAATGTTCTCTCCAAGGATGACCCAGGAGTCTATCGTTTGTCACAACTGTGGGAGGGATGGCCATATGAAGAGAGAGTGCCGGTCTCAGAAAAACTTAGAAAAGGTAGCAAACAGACTCCAACAGGAGCTCCGAAAACCAAATCAATGGCCGAGGAGTGCCCATAATGACCGCAGTGAGGGTTCAAGAAATACTAACTCAGATTTCTTTGTGGCTAAATCATCTGTCCAGGCCTCCGCCTCTGCTCTCAGACTGGTCCAGAATAGTAGGCCCTTCAATGGAGACTTCTGTGACAGGTCAATGCTATCCATGCTTAGGCTGTGCTCAATAATAGCGGGTTGCAAGTGACCACTGTATTTCAGGACTGGTATGATAAACACTTATCTGATGTGCCATTACAATCCCTGGAAGACCTACATGTGTGGGGCCTGAGCGACAGGTCTTATCCCTACCTAGGGTATGTCCGCCTCTGGTTGTCTTTTCCTGCAACAGTAACTGGTGTAGAGTACTGAGTAGAGAGGCTCTAGTGTGTTCCCTCACAGGACTGTATGATGGGGTCCCCCTGCTAATTGGGACAAACACCCATATGTTTGGGAAACTGGCACAACTCTGTCACGAGAAACAAGGGCGATGGACTGGGAGGGCCCTGAGAATTCCGGCTCCGATTAAGCGGGCTTATGATTTGCAACAGAAACCCGAGGAAGCTGACCAGGATGAACCGGTGGGGAGCACAGCAGAGAGAGTGAGGGAAGCCCTCAGCTCCCTTAAGATGGAGAAAGCACCGGGGCCAGATAAATTACATCCTAGAGTGCTGAAGGAACTTGCAGATGTCCTGGCGAAACCCCTGGCAGAGCTTTTCACCATCTCTCTGAGGACAGGGTGGGTGCCCCAAGACTGGAAGGTGGCACATGTAGTGCCTATCACAAGGGGGATCAAGGGGAGCTGGCAGGGAACTACAGGCCTGTCAGCCTGACATCAGTGGTGGGCAAGGTGATGGAGGGCATTGTCAAGGAGGCTAGGGGACCTGGATAAGTCAGGGTGCCTGGACGATAGACAGCATGGATTCATCCCAGAAATCGTGTCAGACAAACCTGGTGGAGTTCTATGACTGGGTGACAAGTGCCTTGGACCTGGGTAGACCAGTGGATGTCCTCTTTCTAGACTTCAGCAAGGCATTTGACTCTGTGTTCTCCACGTGGGCCTGTTGGATAAGCTAGGAGAAATGGGGTGGGAAACCAGATGATCAGATGGATAGGCAATTGGCTCCAGGACCGGACCCAGACGGTGTGAGTTGGTGGGATAGTCTCATCCCCAAGGAGGGTCATTAGTGGGGTCCCACAGGGATCAGTCCTTGGGACCCTTCTGTTCAACGCCACGATCTGACATAAGGACAGGAATCAGAGTGAGATGAGTCTCTTTGCAGATGACTCAAACTGGGGCTGTGGTGGATGGGGAGGAGGGGAGGGTGGCCCTGCAGGGGACGGGAGGCTCTGGAAAGATGGTCTAGAAAGTGGAAGCTGAGGTTCAATGCAGGGAAATGCAAGGTACTCCACCTGGGGCAGAAACCCAGGCCAAGTGTACACCCTGGGGGAATACTACAAGTCTCAATGGCTGAGAGGGACCTGTGGTGGTGGTGGTGGATGTCAAGATGAACAACTCTGAGACTTGTAGGAGGGCAGCAGCCAAGGCCAACAGGATGCTGGGATGCATCACTAGAGGATCACCTCCAGAAGGAGGAAGTGATACTCCTCTGTATAACTGCTTGGTGAGGCCGCACCTGGAGTACTTGTGCAGTTTTGGAGGCCACACTTAAAGAGGGACATTAACCTCCTGGAGAGGGTCCAGAGGAGGGCAACCAAAATGATTTGGGGCTTGGGGACAGGACCTATGAGGAGAGGCTCAAAGAGCTAAATATGTACACATTGGAAGAGAGAAGGGACCGGGGGGACATGATAGAGGTCTTCAGGTACATGAAGAGGGTAAATAGGGGAGGAACAGTCAGGGTGCTTCGAAGGAAGGAGGAAGGGGCCACTAGAGGGCATGAGTGGAAGCTGGAGGGGGGAAGATTCAGGGGAGAAAGGAGGAGGTGCTACTTCACTGAGAGGGTGGTGGAGCCATGGAATGCACTACCTAGGGGCTGGTGGAGGCAGAGACAGTGGAGGGTTCAAGAGGGGGTGGGACAGGTACAGGAAGGTTCAGGAAGCAAAATCCAATGCAGCAAGAATATCCGGAACTGGGAAGGGAGAAGCCAGAGAAGGTGAGGGGGACAGCAAGGTCAGCACCCATGGTGGGGGCTGACCAAACGAGCAGACACGAAAGACCGTTAGGCCTATTCTGCTGGCATTTTAGTATGTTAGTATGATAGTGTGGAAGAAGGATCCCGATTCAATGGTACTGGCCCCTAATGCCCAGTGTACCATTCAAGGGGAGGTCCGCCTCCAGAAAGATGTCAAGAACAAAATAATGATGTTGGATGCGCTAGACGATGGAAAATTGCCAGAAGGATTATTGGTCAAGCCCAGCATCTTGCCTACTCGTGCCCAAGCCTATGCACGATGAGTGATGGTCCAGATTCACGATGTGTCAGATCGCGAGATCCGGGTGAACAGAGGGTGCATCCTAGCTATGGTACACTGTGCAGACACTGCAGTATTGCCCAGCAACAAGTACCCTGGTGAGAAGGAGAAAGTGACCCCAGACTTATTTGACTTTGGTGACTCCCCATTGCCAGTTGAATGGAAGGCTAGAATTAGCAAGAGATTGCCCACAGAGACCAAGTGTTTTTGTTGAAGGAATGGGATGTGGGATGTGTCCAGGGTGCGGAGAATCACATACGCCTGCACAATGAATGGCCATTTCGAGAGAGGTCCTGACGTCTAGCCCCAGCAGACATAGATGATGTGAGAAGACACAACCAGAGCTCCTCTGCTGAAACAACGCGTCGTCTGCATGCACCACAAGAGCGGCTAACCTCCACAAAATAAAGCAGTCCAAAAGTATGTGTGCAAGGAATACAAGACACAGTATTGCTTTTAAGCAAACATTTTACTGCCAAGAGTGTTACATAAAGTGAGACAAGCAAAAGCATGGGTAATAACTGGCCACAAATCTTATCTATGTCTGTATACTCTTTGCACAATAATCATGCTAGCAAAAACAATACTACATCTGTATTCTTCTTCCACATACTGAATTATGATGTGAGAAGACACCTGCAGGAAATGCTCACTGCTGGTGTGATACAAGAATCCAGGAGCCCATACGCCTCTCCCATTGTGGTTATGCGTAAGAAGAATGGGTCTGTGAGGATGTGTGTTGATTATCGGACCCTGAACCGGCGGACCATCCCAGACCAATACACTATGCCTCGTATACAAGATGCTCTGGACTGCTTGAATGGGAGCAAGTGGTTCTCTGTGTTGGATCTTCACAGCGGATACTACCATATCCCGATGGCCCCGGAAGACCGTTAAAACAGCCTTCATCTGTCCATTGGGGTTCTACTGAATTTCTGAAAATGCCACAGGGGATATCGGGTGCCCTGGCCACCTTTCAGCGACTGATGTAACGTGTGGTGGGACATATGAATTTGCTGGAATGCCTGGTGTACTTGGACGATGTCATTGTGTTTGGGGGCACCTTAGAGTAGCATGAGAATCGACTGTTTAAAGTCCTAGACCGACTGAAGACTTCGGCCTCAAGCTGTCCATTGACAAATGGCAGTTTTCCAAACTTCCATGAAGTATAGAGGCACATAGTATCTACAAAGGGATAGAGACTGATCAGTCAGTAAGGGTTGAAGCACTGACTACTTGGCTAGCCCATAATCGAGAAAGAACTACTAGCGTTTTCAGAGGTTCTGTGGCTACTACATGAGTTCATAAAAGACTATTCAAGGTGATCAGCCACTCTTGAACCTTACCCAGGGTTACCCTCCTACCAACCGTAAGTACAAAAAAGGGGCCGTTAAGGAACCAGAAAAAGTATACTTCCACCCAGGTGAACTCTTCAGGCCCCGCTGGACGCGCAACTGTGAAGCAGCCTTCCTTTCATATACCAGCCCCCATCCTCGCCTATGCTGACCCCACCAAACCCTATGTGCTGCATACGGATGCTAGTCTGCAGGGTCTAGGAGTGATGCTGTAGCTAGACCATGAGGATGGCCTGAGACCAGTAGCTTTTGCCAGTAGGAGCTTGACCCTGTCCGAACGAAACTACCCTGTGCATAAGTTGGAGTTCCTTGCACTAAAGTGGGCCATTGTTGACCAGTTTCATGAACACCTCTATGGGGCAAAGATATTGGTGAAGACTGACAATAACCCGTTGACCTATGTACAGATTTCAGCTAAGTTAGACACCACTGGGCACTGGTGGTTTTCTGCATTATCAACCTATGATTATGCTGTTGAATACAGACCGGGCCTGAACCATATTGATGCTGATGCCCTATCACCAAGGCCCACTTCCAAGAGTGATTGGGTCAGGCTGTCTGAACCTGACATTCGAGCATTGTGCCAAACATTTGATAGAGATGAACAGATGTCTGCAGACCCAGTGGACTGTTTAGTAGATTGCTTGAGCCCTTCTGACACCTGCATACCAGCTGCTTATTGCCACTTCTCTGCTCTAGATATTAGTGCACTACCTCAATTTGACAATGACAGCATTCAGTGGGCTCAATCCCAAGATCCTATTATTCAGCCAGCACTTCATGCCCCGCGTGTGGGGAAAGATGTGTCTAAGTTACATTCCACTGACTTGCGAACTGCTTTATTGTTTAAAGAAGGCCCCAGATTGAAGTTGCTCAATAAGTTGTTGTATAGAGAGACAGTAGATTGTAGTGGCAAAGTAGACAAGCAACAATTGGTCCTGCCCAAGGCCTTTAAAGATTTGGTATTGAGGTCCCTCCACAATCACATAGGGCACCTCTGTATTGACAGAACCCTTGACCTGGTACGATCTCGCTTTCAGTGGCCCAAAATGGGGGCCGATGTTGAGCACCATGTAAAGACTTGTAGTCGCTGCCTGCAAAGAAAGGCCCTGCCTCAGAGGGCTGCCCCCCTTGTTAATATTACTACCAGCACCCCCATGGAACTAGTCTGCATAGACTTCTTGTGTTTAGAACCTGATCAGTGGAACATTGGAATGTGTTAGTGGTTATGGATCATTTCACACGGTATGCACAAGCTTTTCCCACCAAAGATCAAAAGGCATCTACCATGGCCAAGGTGCTAGTGGAAAATTTCTTTGTCCACTATGGTGCCCCCAGCGGATCCACTCTGACCAGGGCAGAGACTTTGAGTGTCAACTAATCAAAAAAATGCTCTCTCTATGGGGGGGGGGTGCGAAAGTCAAGAACCACGCCCTATCACCCGCAGGGAGACCCTCAACCAGAACGTTTTAACCGAACTCTTCTAGACATGCTGGGCACCCTCCACCCAAAAGCAAGCATAAACGGAGCCAGCAGATTAGCACCTTGGTACACGCATACAACCGCACGAAAAATGATGCTACTGGGTTCTCCCTCTACTGCCTCATGTTCGGGAGAGAGGCCCGGCTGCCAGTTGATGTCTGTTTTGGGGTCTCTCTCCAGATGGGGTCCGAGCCAAAAACTACTTGCAATATGTACAAAAACTGAAAGCTCAATTGAACCATGCCTATCAACTGGCCCAGACAATGGCCGCCAAGAGAAATCTAGCCAACAAAGAGAGGCATGATAAAAAAGTAAAGGCTCAAGAGCTTCGACCTGGAGACCGTGTGTTGTTACACAATTTGGGACTGCATGGTAAACACAAACTTGCTGATCAGTGGCACCATCTTCCCCATGTAGTAGTTGGAAAGTTGGATGATTTACCTGTGTACAAGGTGCGCCAAAAGCCCCAAACTACAATTCCTACAGAGTTTGACTCCGGACAGCTCCTGTAGTCCAGCTCCATTTTAGGTCCCACCAGAACTGATTGGTCCAATTTGCAGTCCAGGACCAAAATAGTGGAGATAAACAAAACAGTCCTTGCTGCAAGGAAGGCAGGTTAGACAAACTACATTATCATTACCACTCTAAATGATTTTCAGCAAATAGTTACATCTTTCAACAGAGCTCCTCTCAGATTACTTATGACTGCAATCCAGGCAGCTCTTAAAGAGACAGTACACAAGGAGTACAGGCTCTCTGGGAATCACAGATATAACTGCTAAAGCACTTGGGACACCAGCCTGGCAGTGAGCATTTAGGCAAGCTCGAGGAAGACTTTTCGGGAACCCCATTTGTGAGGGGTTACATATTTTTACAGTTTGGTACAGGAAGGCACACTGAGCTGAGGCTCGTGTTCAGGTGTGACCCAGGAAAGGGAAAACAAAAAACATCAAAGGGAAATTACATAATGATAATAAAGTGCAGTATACAGACTAAACAAAACTCTGACGGGCAATATAAGTCTTAACACAGTTGTTCAAGATCATTAAGAGGCTAGAGGGCTCAAAAGGTTGAGGGTAACAGCAAGGAGAAACAGGTGTGTGTCTGAGCAGGCACTTAAGGGCAGGGAGAAGGGGTTAGATGGATGGTAAGGACAGTTAATTCCAGAGGGAGGGAGTAGTAGGAGAAGGCAAATGACTGATGGTTCAGTGGTGATAGGGAAGGAAAAGGACAGGGATTCCTGGAGTGCAATGTGTAGGAGGTAGGAATGGCAGAGGATAGGGCCAACTCCCACGATTTCAAAATTGCACACATCAACATGTGTGCTTCCTTCCAAATTCCAGGAGCTTGAAGCCTGGGTAGCCCTATACAAACCCCATGTCATAGGTATTTCAGAAACCTGGTTACAGCCATCCATCCCTAATACCTTGTACCAACTGGCTGGCTACACTTTTCTTCGCCACGATAGGCCAAGAAAGAAAAAGGGTGGGGGGTGCAGCTATTTATCTAAGCATAGCACACCTGCCTCCATCTCCCTCTGCTCAGTTCCTTCCTCCCCAAGCAAGCTGCTTATTGCTGAGGTGACCTTCGGATCCTCTAAAAAGCTCTTTCTGGGGTGTTGCTACAACCCTCCAACAGAGGGCACTGTTGGCCTCCAAAACCTCCTGACCAGCTTCAGTTCTCTCTCCCCCTACAGAAACACCACTGGTTGGGCACCCACAAACCTGATTATGCCAACCTACTACGATCACTCAACCTGGTTCAAACCATCTCTATCCCTACCAGGCATAACACGTGTACCTTCTCTCATACCTGGTTAGACTGAATCCGTCACCAGTTGGGAAGACAGTGTAGCTCATGCTGGGATGCTCGTCAACTCCAAAAGTGACCATTCTCCCACCTACATTATCTGGTCCTCTAAGCCTAGACATCCACCTCCCAAGTACCTCTCCTTCCAAACTTTTCATTGTCTGGATGCCACAGCCATCCTGGCAGAAGTTAGGGCCATCAACTGGTCGTGTCTTTACTCACTAACCAATGTGAACACAGCTGTGACCTTGTTCACAAATGCCATCCTGGAGATACAGGACCACCACTTCTCCCTTAAGACAAGGCAAGTGCGGTGAGGGTATACACGTTGGATCACCAAGGAACTCCTAACCCTTATGAAAGCCCAGGATTGGAAGTGGGCTGATCGCAAATCATCCCCCTCACCTTCTCTGTGGAATGAGTATAGGAGTCTAAGAAAACAATGTAAACAACTTGTCAAGTCCCTAAAATGCAACTGTTTTATTAAGGTTCAGAGTGATAACCTTGGCAATCCCAGGAAATTCTGGGGATCCATTAGCTCTCTGATAAATCCCCACACCAGAAACCCTATTATAAAACTGAACTTGCCTTCAGGCCCCATGATGGAGCCTACTGAGGTAGCCCGAGCTTTTAACTTAAAGTTCACAGACCTGTCGGTCCACCTCAGCAAGCTTACCAGGAGCCCCACATCCAACCTGGGAACTAACGCAAATGCACAATGATCTGCCTCCCCCATAGACATCCCCCCTTCCATTTCAAGGCCACATCCATCCATGACACCACCAAGTTATTAAGAAATCTCCCGAACCAGGGTAGCCCTGGCTCTGATGGCCTCTCACCCATCCTGCTCAAACTCATCTCCCCTGCCATCTCCAAGCCTCTCACTTTTATTCTTAACCTGGCCCTGCCTACTTTCTCCATGCCAGATACTTGGAAATCTGCAAAAGTGATACCTATCGTCAAAGCTGGGGACCCCCCACTCGACAGATAATTGCACACATATCTCTAGCCTCCCACATCTTAGCAAAGTCCTTGAAAAAAATAGTCTACAACCAGCTGCTGGAACTTATCAACAAAAATAATTATATGTGCAGCCAACAGCATGGTTTTTGAGGAAATCACAGCACTGCCTCCGCACTTGCACTCTTTACTGATCATGTCCTCACCAATATGATTGGAGGAATGTTACAGGGGGCCATCTTTGTGGACCTCACTAAGGCCTTTGACATGGTCAACCACGCACTCCTCCTCTCCAAACTGCATGCACTTGGCTGCTCCTCTTGGACTTCTGACTGGTTCAAGAGCTAACTCGTGGGCCGCTCCCAATCTCTGGGCATAGATTCCACCATCTCCCCAGCCCTCCCCGTCTCTACTGGTGTCACACAGGGTTCCATCCTGGGTCCACTACATTTTTCTATTTTCATCAATTCCCTCCCCACTGAATGCAAATCGCTTCTGTACACAAACGATCTTGTTATCTATCACAGTGATAAGTCCCTTGCACAGGTCTCCTCCGTCCTTTCCCAGAGCTATGGCAGCACCTATAGCTGGTTCACATCTAACTTGTTGCAGGTCAACGTTAAAAAACCAAATCCATGCTATTCGCATCTAAACCAAAACTTGCCAAAATTCTAAGCTCAGGCTCCTCCCTCCAAATCCTATCCCCAGATGGCATGGTCCTAGATGAAGTTCCCTCGTTCAAATGCCTGAGGTAACACTGACCCTGCACTAACCTTCTATGACCACATCAACAATGTGGTTCATAGAGTAAATCAAAAGCTTGAGGTCGCCTACTGGCAACACAATTTACTATCCCCGAAGGCCTGTTTAGCGACAGATCAGGGTAACCTACTCCCAATCATTGACTACTGCTCCCCTATCTATGCATGCGCATCCACTGCACTCAGAACTAGGCTCACATCTGTATACAATAGTGCTTGCCACTTTGCTCTCTTGGCACCTCACTCAACCCATCACTGTGGCCTCTATAGCACCCTTGGCAGGTTACCCCACTAAGGCCGCTTTGACTATTTTCTCGGCTGCTTGGTGGACAGCATCATCAGGGGTGGTAACATGTCCCCTCTCGCTTCCTTAGTCCAGGCCAGAACACTGCCCAGGAGACTGCGTTTGTCCACTGTCCCATCACTTGAAGTACCATGGGTCTCCACCAACATGGGAGGGAAAGCCTTATCAGTCACAGCCCCCTCTCTGTGGAATGGGATCCCTGCACTCCTCCACTCATCAAGCACTCACACAGCCTTCAAATCCCTTTTTAAATCCTGGCTGATGGACAGCACTCACTTCTCCTGCGCACCCGGGTAGCACCACATTCTTGCTCACAGTCAATCTACCGCTGCATTTCTTGACTCTGAGTGGGGTTTTTCAATTCACTCTCACTGTCTTAGCCTTGTCCTCTCTTCTTCCCTTCATCCTTCCACATCTTCTGAAGAAATGTTGGGGGGGCGTACGACTGTTCGTTGCATCTGCTGTTGAATCTGTTTGTCTACCATGAATATTATTCAGCCTCGATCTGTATATCCACTGGCAATCTACTATGTGTATATCTGTTGACTCTACTGCTTTGTATACCGATATTTCTGTACTGTAATCAGCTGTTTTGGTGTTTTTGTAAACCCTATTGGTTCAAAATTGTACTATTGTTTCTGTGCCATCTTTTATGACCTGGGTTGTGCCTGAAAACAGTCCCTTGGATCAGTGCACTTACCCAGTAATCAAAGACATACATTCATAAATAAATAAATGATGGAAAGGTCCCAAACCAGTACTCAGTGCTGAAGGCTAAGCAGTAGGTCTGTCAGTGGTGGGGTAAGGGTGCGATAGACAAAGAGGAGTAAAAACAACAATGATGTGTACAAAAAGGGGAGTTGGTGGTGAAATGACAAAAGGCATTTAAGAGGTTGGCCAGTCTGGCAGGGGACGAGGCAGGAGCGGTGCCACAGATTATATCAGTGTAGTCAAAACACCAACTAGCGGTGAACAGGGAGGGAGAGGCAGTCTTTGTTTCGATACAATGCTGCTAGTTTAGGGCGGAGTTTGGAGTGGATGGCAACAATATGGAGCAAGAAGTCAAGACCGTTATCCAGCCAAGTCCAAAGGTATTTGAAGGTGGGAACCACGTCAAGGGGGGTGCCTTCCAGGGTGGTGAATACTGGGGGTGTTGAAAGCCTTGCCAGTTTTTGTCTGGTGCCGAAGGTCATTGAGACTTTTTATTAGTATTTACCCTGAATTTGTTTGCATGGAACCAGCTCAGCACGTCATTAAAGTCTTGCTGGAGAGGGGCTTCCATGTCTGAGGTTGATGGGCAGGAGGTGTGGATGATCATGTCATCCGCATACATGTGGATGTAAGTTGGTGCATACAGGGGGAAGGTCATTAATGAATAGAGAGCAGAGGATTGGGCCAAGAATGGAACCTTGGGGGGCCCCAGCAAGAACTGGAAAAGGGGAAGACTGAACATTCCCCACCTGTACAGACTGCATGTGAGGTAAGAGCTGAACCATTTTACAGCTGGAGCCCCAAAACCAGCAGAATACAGCCTATTTAGAAGGTGCGAGTGGGGCACAGAATCAAAGGCCTTGGCCACATCAATGAATATGATGTGATCCTGATCCAACTCAGAGAGGACGGAGTCAGTGACCCACAATAAGGAGGAGTTTGTGGAGTGACAATTTCTAAAGCCAGATTGAACAGGGGAGAAATTTTTGGCAGAGGTAAGAAGCTCAGCATGCCTGGAGTAGACAACGGACTCCTGGAGTTTAACTAGAGAGAGGAGAAAAGATATAGGCTGGTAGTTACTGGAGGAGATGGGGCCTCCACCTTTATGAAGGGGCAGGACTTTGGTAGCTTTCCAGGCTACTGGAACCATGCCAGAGGAGAAGGAAAGATTCAGGATGTGTGAGAGGGGGAGGACAATGGCTGGCGTGATGATATGGAGGAGTTTCAGGTATAAGCCATCAGGGCTGGTCTTGGCAGATTTTAGGGACTTTAGTGCACAGTAGACTTCCTGAGGGGAAATGGGGGATGATGTGGTAGCCTCCATGTGGTGGGCAGGAAGTGGTGGCCTCCAGCTGTGGTGGGTGACAAGTGGTAGCCTCCAGGTGAGGTGAGGTGGGTGGGAAATGATACCCTCCAGTTGAGGTGAGTGGGAAGTGGTAGCCTCCAGGTGAGGTGGGTGGGAAGTGGTAACCTCCAGGTGAGGCGGGTGGGAAGTGGTAGCTTCCAGGTGAGGTGGGAGGGAAGTGGTAGTCTCCAGGTAAGAGGGGGGTCTTGGAGGGTCAATAGGAGCTGGAGAAGGGTGGTCAGGAAGAGCACACGTTAGGAAGAATTTATTGAAAATAGCCACAACAGAGGAGGGATCGAGACTGGCACACTTTCCACTAGGAGGGGACGGAGGTGACTTTCCAGAATTTTGAAGGTGAGTTGCATTAGTAGGAAGGTACACTTGGAGATTTGTCAGTGAATGGGAGGATTTAAAATGAGCCCAAGCATGATCCCGTGATTTATACAAAGCTATAATGTTGGTTCTGACCCAGGAGTGATGAAAGTGTTTGACCCTGGCTTTTCTGAGGGGCATGAGAGTTCCAGACATGCATGAGAGTGCCCGTGAATAGGCCAAGGGCTAAATCAATGTCAGGGGCTGAGAAAACAGGGGACCAGTCAGAGTCAGAGAGGTCTTGTAGCAGGGCGTTTGTTTCAAGTGCCCTGAGGGATCAGTACCAGATTTATTTAGGGGACCAATTGGGGGGACGCACCATCCTGGTACAATAGGTCAGGCAGTGGTCACTGAAAGTATCCAGGAGGGTGCCTGCAGTGAGGATGCAGTGGGGGTGGGAGGAGAGCACCCAATCCAGAAGGGAGTGGTTTAGGAAGTGTGGGTTAAGTCAGGTGGGTTTGGTTATTAAGGGAAAGGGAACATTGTTTAACCAGGAGTAACACACTAAGCTGAAGCTTGTTTCCAGATGCGACCTGGGAACACAAGGATGTTAAGTGACTTGCTCAGATCACACAGTATGCACTCAGGTGGCTGTGGGATTCAAACCCAGGTCTCCAGATCTGCATCTCAGAGCCTTATCTCATATTAAATGGGTAAGGTTCAGTGATTCGATTTTGTGTAGGATAGATTTGGAGGTAGGGGAGAGGCAGTTTAAACTAAGGTCCGCGAGTAGGATGAACTCACTCAAGGTGGCATAGGTGGCATCAAAGTGATGCAGGTGGCCAGGGAAGTGGGAGAGAGCCTAAGGGAAGCATATAATACTCCAACCAAAAATTGGAAGAGTGGAAGGGAGGGTTCATTTGGCAATAATGAGTTGATGAGAGGATAGGAGAGTTTCATGCAGAGAGATGAAGCAGGAAAGGGACTGTCAAATGTACAGTGCTACTCTCCCACCGCATTTGCTTCTGTCTTGGCAGAAGAGGTGGAGATCGGGGACAGTGAGGCAGGAGTCGTGGACCTTGGAGGACAGCCATGTTTTGGTGATACACAGGACACCAGGGGAACGCTGGACAGTCCAGACATGGAGTGTATCAAGGGAGCAGGCTCCTGGTATTCTGATGGAAGATACTGAGGCCTTTTGGTAAAGCAGATGGGGAGGAAGGGAAGGTTGGCCGGGTTGAGTTCAATGTCACCAGAGAAGCAGGAGGAAAAGAAGTAGTGAGTGTAGAGAGTCTCTTTTGCCCTTTATGATGGCAGGGAGAGGGGCTGTGGAGGGAGAAAAAGTAAGGTGGCAGAATCAGTGAAGGGATTTAAGGTTAAACAAGGATAAACACAGCACTCCAGCCATCTCTGTGTGCTCCCTCCACTCCTCCACCAAGGGCGTCCTGGCGGTTCTGAGGGCCAGACTGAAAACCCTGGGTGATTGCTCTTTCAAGGTGGCCAGCCCAGCCTCTGGAACTTGCTTCCAAAACCCTTGAGGGAGGCTCCATCGCTGGAAGCATTCAAAAGGGGTCTAAAGAGCCATTTCTTTAATAAGACATTTTTAGAAAGTTTTTAAAATCTGTTACTGTATTTATTGTATTAGATTTTTAATGTTTTATTGTTATTTATACTGCCATGCCCTGTTTGATGTAATGGTGCCCAGAGCCTCTGTGATTGGGTGCCACATACAAATAAACTCTTACTTACTTACCCTAGATGGGGTATTAGCAGGGATCAGGAGAAACTGCAGTTTTAAAAGTCTTGGTTGCACTCACAATAAATTGCTAGATAACAGCAGTAGACGGAGGATAAGAATGCAACATGGCAGAGGCTAACCTGGATTTACTGGCTATAATGGAATTATGGTGCCCTGAGCACCACAACTGGAACATAGCAGTACCGGGCTACTCCCTGTTTAGGAAAGACAGAGTGGGGAGGAGGGGTTGCATTATTAGAAGAAAAACATTAAAGCTATGGAGGTACAAGGGTACAAGGGGGAGGAGGTGCTGGAAGTGATGTGGGTCATCCTGGAGACAGGATCTGGGACTACTATCCATATCAGTGTAATGTACAGACCTCCAGCACAAGAGGAGGAGATGGACAGGGCACTAGAGGAAGCTATCATCAGGATGGCAAGTAAGGGGGAAGTGCTGCTAGATGGAGACTTTAATCTGCCAGATATGGAGTGGCATGCTCCAGCTGCAGCTTCAGCAAGGAGCAGGGCCATCCTTGATACCCTACAAGGGTTTTTCCTCAGGCAGCTAGTCAAAGAAGCTACTAGGGACAGGACATTGTTTGAGCCGGTGCTTACAAAGAGGGGCAGCATTACAGACATCACAGTGGACAGTCCCCTAGGTTCGGTTCTAGTGATCACCATCAACATAAGGACAGGAGCAGAGACAAGCCACGTTAAGAATAATGCAGGGTATAATTAAGGCAACAAACTTCTGCATGACAAACTTAAGAAAAGGTGAAGGAAAAGACTATTACGGTTATTAAGGAGGTGGTGAATGTGGGTGACATTCAAGAAGCACAAAGACACAGGATACTGGACGATCTCAGGGAGGTACTTGCTGCCTCACTTGACTGCCTTGTTTAACAATTCACTGGAAACGGGCATGGTTCTGTAGGACTGGTGAAGGGCTAATGTGGTTCCTTTAGATGGGTGGTTGCAGGGAGAAGGCTAGCAACTATAGGTTGGTCTGTTTAACTTCCATGGCTGAGAAACTAATGAAAACACTACCAAAACAAACACAGGTTGAGCATTTAGAGTCTAATGGGCTGCAGGACCATAGACAGCAAGATTCACGGGAGGAATGTCATGCCAAAATAATCTGGTACATTTCTTTGACTGGGTTACCAGAGAAATTGATCAGGGGAGGGCAGTGGATGTGGTTTATCTGGACTTGAGCAAGGCCTTTGACACTGTGCTGCACAGGCAGCTGATAAAGAAATTGGCAGCCTAGGAGTGGATTTCAAAGTGGCAAATTGGGTTAGAAACTGGTTAATGGAAAGAAGATAGACGGTAATGGCTAATGACACTCACCCTAAGGATAGCAGAGTGACCAGTGGAGTACCACAGGGTTCAGTTCTTGGACCAGTCCTCTTCAATGTCTTCATAGGGGACACTGCAGAGGAACTGTAGGGGAAGGTATGCCTGTTTGCAGATGACACGGAAATTTGTAAAAAGGGTGGACCCTCAGGAGGAGGTCGAGAAAATGCACAGAGATCTTGGGAAACTTGAGGAGAAGTCCAAGACGTGGCAGTTGAGGTTCACTGTCAAAAAGTGCAAAATCATGTACCTAGGACAAAGGAATCCTGGTGGTGAGCACGGGATGGGGAGGGTACTCATAGCTACTAGACAGGAAAGGAACCTAGAGGTTAATATACCAAAGGACCTCAAGTCGGCAGCACAAAGCAGCAAGGCTATTGGAATGCTGGTGTGCATAAAGAGGGGTATTTTCAGCAGGGGAAAGGAGGTGATGCTGCCATTATATCGCTCCATGGTACACCCCCCCAGATGGAGTACTGTGTCCAGTTTCAGTAATCATACCTCAGAAAGGACACAGATAGTGTGGAGGCTGTCCAGAAGAAGGCAACTCAAATGGTGCTGGGTTTGCATGGGAAGCTGGATGGGGTGAGGCTGAGAGATCTCAATAATACCCTGGGAGAAGAGAGAGAAACAGAACGTGAGAGATATCACATGATCAAGACCTACAAGTACTTCACAGGGATGAACAGGGTTCAGATGGAAGTCTCCTTGAAGTCAGAACAACCTCCAGGCCAGCGGCATGTAGTAAAGCTGGAGGGGAAGTTCAGGACAGATGTGGGGAAATATTTCTTCACTGAATGGGTGGTAGATGCCTGGAACAGACTGCTAACAGAAGTGGTGGAGGCTAAAATGGTGGGGGGGCTTCTCGCGTGCATGGGATAAGCATACAGATATATTAGAAAAGAGGCAAGGAGGGTGGAGTGTCACCGGAGACCAAATAGGGTATCAGAAGTTGGAATAGGTAGGCAACACTTGGGCAGGCTGGGTAGGCCAAGTGGTCCTTTTCTGCCAACAAAGACAAATCCTTTTGGTATCACACGCAGGTACAGAAAAAAGGGGGATGGGGAGATTAGATCAGGACAGGATTATCTCCACTCTAAAAGGCAAAGGACAGGGACAACTAAAGAATCTATGGTACCAGACAGAGATTACAAAATCAGGGCAGGATTAAAAAGGGGAACAGTCACCACAGAGGGCCCCACACTGAAATGTGGGGCTAGTCCCAATACACACTTTGTGTACAAAAACATTTTGGTTCAAATTACTGTTTACAGTATTACAGTAGATTGTGTCAGACTAATTTTGCTTACTTCTAGGCTGACATCTTCTTTTACTACAAATCCCAGAATCCCCTGCAACTGAAATCAGAGCAGTAGGCAGCAGTGAGAGATTCTGTAACCTGCAGTGCATGTTAGAGTTTACATAAGCTCTGATCTTTTGTTTGCTGGTCATGCTGTCCTCCCTGGGCTACGTTTAGCCACAGAGGACTATACTTAGCCCCTGGAGGAAAGCAGACCCAGAAGATATTTGATCAGAGATTATAAAAGTTCTAACACAGACTGCAGGCTATAGAATCTCCCACTGCTGCCTATTCCTCTGATGTCAGCTGCAGGGGGATTCTGGGATTTGTAGTAGAAGAATATGTTAGCCTAGAACTAAGTAAAATTAGCCTGATACAATCTAGTAAACCAGAATGTTTTTGCACACAAAGTGCGCCATAGGACCAGCCCCACACTTGAGTGTGGGTCCCTTTATGCTGACAATTCCCTTTAACTCAGCGTTAAATGGTGGTGTTCGGAGACAGCTAAGGAATCTTTAGTCCCAGGCAGAGTCTATGAAATCAGGGCTGGATTAACACAGCTCTAAATGGTGGAGTGGATGATAGCTCAGGAAGCTATGGTACCAGGTGGAGATTACAAATCATGATAGAATTAACACAGTTCTAAATGGTGGAGTACAGGAATAGCTATGGAATATACAGTATTGGGCAGAGTTTACAAAATCAGGGTGGGATTAAAGATGAACAGTCACCACCAAGGACCCAAACTGAAGTGTAGGGCTGATTCCATGCAAAAAAAAATTGATTTAGTTACCATTTACTGTAGTACAGTAGACTGTATCAGACTAATTATGCTTAGCTCTAGGCTGACATCTTTTACTACAAATCCTACACTCCCCTGCAGATGAAATCAGAGCAGTAGGCAGCAGTGAGAGATTCAATCACATAACTTGAAAGATAGACTTGAATGGCAACGCCCCCTTCTGAGGCACATAAAGAGCACAGCCATCTTCTGGATGGCAAAAACACTCTAGCTCAGGGGGGTTGCCGCTGGGCTGCATAAGGTTTTCACAGCTGTGCTTGTAGCTGTCTTTCCCCAAAACAAACTACATGTAGGCCATATTCCTGCTTCCTAGGCCCCAATCAGGACCAGAGAGCACTCCCAGTACCGCATCATTGGCTTGGTGCAGTTAAAATCAGCATCTATTTTTCGCACCCCAGCTGGCCCTCTTCCTAATTGCTGAACGAGCTGGGAACACAAAACAAGCCTTTAATTACACTGACAATGAGGGTGCTGAGCTGCGGGGGGGGGGGGGGTTGAATGAGCTGCAGGAAGGGGGTCTTGCTGCAAGGATGGAGTGGGCTGGTCCCACACACACCAACTGTCTCTGTATGAGTGATGACCCTAATTTATCCCGGCCCTCTCCCCAACTGCAAATTGGGCCAGAGGAGAACACAGTCAACTGGGGGCAGGTGTTCCATTGGGGGGAAGGGATGAATGTCCATGTAAAAGGTGCTACCCGCACAAAACGTGCTGTGAACTCAAGACTTTGAACCACAAAATTAATTATTTCTTTTTTCTTGGACCCTCCCTCCACCTACATCAACTCTAATCCCACCATTGTATTGGGCCAGGGCAGATGCTCAGTTTAGCGAAGAATGATGCTCACCTTGGGGGGAGAGTAGTCAGTTGGGATGGTTTGTAGTTACATGAAGGAAGGAATGGTGGTATAGTTGCTGGGATGGTGGGACAGTGAGTGTTCCAGCTACAGGAGGGGGTTGGGCGTCTGGTCTGTGGACAGGAAAGGTTGTATTGGGTGAGAGTCCTGCTGTACAGAGGGTTGTCGGTTGTGGAGGATGCAGGTTAGTGGGGGGGGGGCTGCATTGGGCCAGGATGGGTGCTCAGTTTAGGAGAGTGTGGTCAGCTGGGAAGGGGAAGTGTTCTAGCTGTGTGGAGAGTGGGTGACTGGTCCATTGATGTGATATGTGGTCCAGAATGGGAGGCATCCAGCTGCAGAGAGGGTCCAGGGGCTGTGGTATGATCCAGGGAGGGTGATCAGCTTTGTAAAGGCTGGTTTGGGGAGAAAGGTTGGTGCAGTTACAGGGATGATGCAGGGATGTGCTCTAACTGTAGGGAGGCTGTCAACAAGGTGAATGGTCCATAGGTGTTAAGAGTGGTCTGTGGGAATTTGTCTAGGGGTAGAGGCTGGTCTGAGTGCTAGAGGGTGATTCAGTGCATGCATATTTCTACACAAACGCATTATCTTGTAGCACACTCAATCCCCCACATGCACTGCTATCAGTATGCAGTGCAAAGTGTCTTATCACCTCTGCACATTGGCATGTGTGCTGGCACCACTGCGCTGTACCATTCACAGTGCCTCCACTGTGTGGTGCCATGTGCACTCCCGACTATGTGTTGTGCCTTGTGCACTGCCAACACCACCCAGTACGACTGTTACCACACAGTGCTATGTGCACCACCATCAGTATGCATTGCCACATGCACTGCCACCAGTTCGCTGTTACACACACACACACACACACACACACACACACACACACACACACACACTGCCACCACTGCACTGTTCAATGTACAATGCTGCCATTGCATTGTGCCATGAGCACTGCGGTCACTATACTTTGCCACGAACACTGCTGTCATTGTGTGTTGCCATGTGCACTGCCATTACTGCACTGTGCCACGTGCATTGCTGACACACACAGCACTGTGTCATGTGCACTGCCAACAGTGCACTATGCCACATGCACTGCTGGTTCTGCACCATGCCATGTGCACTGCTGACACACACAGCACTGTGTCATGTGCACTGCCAACACTGCACTATGCCACATGTACTGCTGACTCTGCACTGTGCCACGTGCACTGCCGACACCTTATTGGCTGTTTGTGTTATTTAGTTTTATCTGGTTGATCCTGCCATCCTTCCTGTCCAACATTTTGAAACGAGCACTTCTAGGGGCGCATCCCGGAATCTCACACAGCTAACATCGGACCTGGGAATCATCCACTTCAGAGTGTACTGTAAATATTAATAATAACTGTACTAGCTAGTCAAAACTCAGTTGTGTGAGTTCCTAATCAGTTTGCCTTGCCAAATGTAACTATTGACTACACAGTCTATACTTGCCCTAGGGATGTCTCCGAGATCTGCAACTCATGGAGTGGAGCTATTATGCTACAATACAGTCTCCACAGATGCTACCCTGTTCTGCCATCAGCCGTGGAAGGTACTGGGATGTACCCCTAGAGGCTCTTGCTACAAAATGTCTGCTGGGAGGGACAGCAGGATTAACCAGATAAAACAAAACACTGCAAAAAGCAAATAAGGTAAATGTTTAATTTCAGTGTGAAAAGCTTAATCAGGGACTAGACCACACAGAGTTAGGTGGCAGCACAGCCAGGGGCACGCTCAAGAGGAAGGACTGCTGTGGGATATTCTGGCACGTATGACTGCCACAGCACGCATGCAAGCTTGCACCAGCACACGCAGCACCCTGGGGAGAAACCATGGAGAGATCTACTGCTGCTGGGTCCCACCAACCAGATGCTGCTCTTATGCCGGACTGGATCATCAGGGTGAGGGGGAAGGACAGACTGTAATCCTGCTTCCACCACTGTGGACCACCTACAGCAGCCAACGCACTCGAGGGAAATGAAAATGGCCACCGACTACGGAGTGTGGGGGGGGGGAGCTGCAAAGAAGATGCAAGCAGTTGGGGTGGCTGGTCCGTTGGTCCATGCCTCCAAACAGTCCCCTATTTTACCCCTTAAAACTGCTCTGTCTCTCATGGAAAAGGAACTACCACACAGAGAAGGTGCTGTGAACTCACACTTCAAAGCAGAAACATATAATGCCGTATGACAATAAAGCAACATTTAACTTGCACAAAGGCATAGGTTTCCATAGTGTTCAAAGTTTGTATCTTCATGTCTGAAGATGGCGCTCACATTTTTTCCTGCATTTGGAGTGTTAGTGTCTCATATTATAGTTTCATTAGGTTGAGAGGTATGGGGACTACAGCGGAGAAGGGTGGTCTGGGGATGGGGTTACAGCTGCTGGGAAGGTTGTCTGGCGGGGTCGGTATGGTCAACATGGAAACTGGGACCAACTCCCCAGAAGGATGGCCATCTGGGGAATGGAGGGGGTCCAACTCCAGCGAGGTAGGCCTGGGAGTTTGCTACACCGGAAGTAATGCTGTTGTGCGTGAGGCCACTACCAACCATGATAGCAGGCTCCTGAGTTCCACCACCAACCCCTGTCCTCAGGATTCTCAGTCTCCATGGCCATGTCCCCAGGTTCTAAGTGCCCACAGTCATTACACGCATCCTTAACCCATCTCTGTCCATGTCCCCTAGTTCCCAAATTCCATCGCTCTCAAGCCATGGCAGCATATCCAAGGCTCCCACCACCACCAGTCCTGGTGGCAGGCTATTGGGCCATTCCACCAGCCCTAGCCTCAGGCTTCTTAGCTCCTGTAGCCACATCCTGAGGCTCTGGAGTCTCTGTTCTGCTAGCAGCTCCTGATCCCCACCCAGGACTTTTCCCCGGAGGGGGCCCAAAACATTGAGGCCATGGCTTTGGAGTAGGGGCCAAAGATAGTGTTTGGGGGGATAAAAGCATGCAGCCAGCGCTAGGTGCTGCCATGGTTAAGGGGTCTTTTGTTTTGTTTTTGAATTGGTCTTATTTTTATTTTAAAATATTTATTTTGTATTGGGAGCCCGTCACATAGAAACACTGAACCACAGAATCTGACAGCAGATAAGGACCGCTTGGCCCACCCAGTCTGCCCATTTCCCTACCTGACGGATAAGCTGCAGATTCTAGTTAATCAACAGCTTACTTCCTCCTGACCCCCACTAGAATTGCCCTATGCCTATCCCATGCATTCTTGAATTCTCCCACTGTTCCTGACTCCACAACCTCCTTAGGAAGGCTGTTCCATGCATCCACAACTCTCTCTGTGAAAAAATATTTTCTAACATTACCTCTGAGCCGTTCCCCCTCTATCTTCAAATTGTGCCCCCTTGTTCTTGCACATCTCTTCTTCTGAAAGATACTACCCTCTTGTACCTTGTTAATTCCCTTGAGATACTTGAAAGTTTCTATCATGCCCCTCTCCTCCTTTCCTCAAGAATGGCATACATATTAAGCTGCTTAGTCTCCTCCCCATATATGTCTTCTGGTGCAGACCTTGCACCATTTTGGTTGCCCTCCTCTGAACAGCCTCACTCTGTCTCTGTCTTTGCGGAGATGGGTCTCCAGAATTGCACACAGTACTCAGATGGGGTCTCACTAACTGTCTGTGAGAGGGATAACAACTTCTATTTTCACGGTTGATGCCTTTCCTATGCATCCCAGTATCCTTCCAGCCCTCCTTACTGCCTTCTCACATTGCTTGCCCACCTTTAGGTCATCTGATATAATTACTCCTAGGTCTCTTTTGATTTTTGTTGTTGTTATTACCTCACCCCCCATTGTGTACTCTTCCCCTGGGTTTTTGTTTCCCAGGTGCATTACCTTGCACTTCTTTGCATTGAATTTGAGCTGCCACATATTGGACCATTCCTCCAGCCTTGCCAAGTCCCTTTTCATTCTTTCCACTCCACCTTCTGTATCAACCCTGTTGCAGATCTTTGTGTCATCTGCAAAGAGGCATACTTTTCCTTCCAGGTGCTCGCCAATGTCACTTATAAAGATATTAAAGAGGACCGGTCCCAGTACCGAACCCTGCGGTACCCCGCTAGTTACCCTCCTTTCTTCACTGTGGACTCTGTTTACTATTACCTTTGCGTCCTGTTGTCCAGCCAGTTTTTTATCCAGGCTACCACCTTGGGACCCACTCCAAGGCTGGCTAACTTGTATATTAATCTTTTTGTGTGAGACTGTGCTTGAATGCCTTGCACTAAAATCAAGGTAGGCCATATCCACAGCCCTCCCTGGTCTACTACTTTGGTCACCCAATAAAAGAAATCTATTAGGTTAGTCTGACATGACCTTCCTACTGTGAAACCATGCTGCCTTGGGTCCTCTGCCCCACTGGCCTCTAGGTACTCAACAATTATTTCCTTCAGAAGTGATTCCATCATTTTCCTACCACTGAAATCAAAATAACTGGTCTATAGTTTCCTGCCTCTGCCCTGCTCCCACTTTTGTGAAGTGGAATCACATTTGCCCTCCTCCAGTCCTCAGGTACCACTCCATTCTCCCATGATTTGTTACAGAGAGTAGTCAGTGGTGTTACTAGTTCTACCCTTAGTTCTTTTAGTATTCTTGGGTGAATCCCATCAGGCCCCATTGCTTTGTCCACCCTCAGTTTCAAGAGTTCTTTCAAAACCCTTTCTTCTGTGAATGGACTGGTATTGACCCCCCTATTCAGAGTTTCCCCATTGTTTGGTTTAGGCACCTCCCCCTCCTCATCTGTTGTGAATACTGAGCAGAAATATTTGTTCAACAACATGGGATGAGGGGAGGCATAGGACCTTGATGCAAGGCAGGGGAATGGAGCACTTGCCAAAGGGAAGGGTAAGAGAACTACATCCTGTATATCTTATAGTCCTTTTAAGCAAATAGTCTACATTGTCATCCTTGCCGGTCTTTTGAATACCAGCACAAGCAGGATAGTAAAATGTTTTCAGTGGTGGTAAACAGCTCCCAAACAGAACTGTTTACTGCTGCCAAAATGGCACTAAGCCCCGCCCCCACGAGCGGGGGGAGCTGCGACAACTGCCCCATTCGACCAGTCCCTATCATGGTGCAGTACCCTGTTGGTCCACTGCTCCCCCCAAACAGCCCCTTCTTACCCACCAACTCACATCCCAAAACTCTGCCCCAACCCCCTTTTCCCTAGTGTTTAGCACTCTGGACAGCTAGGTACCAGGACTGGCACAGGCCTCTTCTCAGCTCATAGAAGGCCACCATATGAGCCTGCTGTATTGTTTTTTTTTCTGTTCTCCCACAACCAACACCACCACCCCTTGGCTCGGTCATGCAATGGTTTAAGGCTTATCAGGCTCACTCCAGTGAGTGGTCACACTGACGCCCACGGAGCACCACATCTGCACTGCATAGGATGTGTCCATTGTACTGGCTCCAGGCCACCATCAGGGGTCAGACTTTTACAAACATCCACACCTACCCACCCCAGAGTAGGAGAGCAGTCCATTGGATGCACATCTTCCTCCCCTCAGCCAACCCTTGGACGCCCTTTTCTCTTTCATGAACCCATGTGGTAGGTGCCACAAGCAATAGAGTCCCCACTGAACTGTGCATCTTCGGCTTCTCTAGCCTCACGAAAAAAACAGGAAAAGCTGGACCATGCGAAAAATTAGAATTTGCCTTTCATCAGGGCTATCAATAGTAAAAGCATTATAAACTCCGAGATACTGCAGTTCCACTGTGCTACTATGGATAAAATCAGGACCAAAATTGCAAGCAAGATACTGCATTTCTACTGTCCTGTGTACCCTCCATCTATTATAGCCACAAGCTACCATGCCACCTCCAAAGAAATGGGAAGCATACTGAGGAACACCCCCCCATCCCTCCCAAAGGTCCCATTCCCTGACAGCCCCAGTGTCATTACTGGGCACAATGAATCAAGATACAGATATACATATAATAGATATATAATTGTTTTATTACCTGTCATCTGCATCAAGATAGACAGACAGATATTAAAATACATATTATAGATATATAATTTATTTAACTGTCATCATGCCAATTATCCCTGAAGACAGATAATACTGCAATATCACACCTGCATACTGGCTAAAAAGGCTCTACTTGGATTATGTCCCCCAGGTGTCACTGCACAGCTTCTAGGAGCCTCCCACTCGGTCGCCACCCGTAACGCTAACAAAGCCACCTTCCAGGTAAGTAGAGCCAGGATCTCACTCGCCCAAAGATCCTTTTATCACAGAGCACCATCCTGGTATAACTCACTCCCCACGCACATCACAAACACCCCTAAAATTGGCCAGTTCAAAACCGCCCTACGCAAACACCTCTTTAGCACTCAGAGATGTATGTGCCTATTATAGGGCCTACCGTGTGTGCCTCTCAAAACTCATCCAGGTCCAACAGGATTGCATATTCAACAGTTCGCCTCGATTAGCCTGTTTCAGTCTATATACCACATGCTATAGCCTGCATGACCCTCTAGGACCCCAATGACTTACTGTTGTGTGCTCTTTGCAAACTGCCTATGTTTATTTGCTCTTTGAAAATTCTGTTATGTATGCTGCATGTATCTCACCTGTACTGTTCCCCACTGTCTTGTCTCACAAGTTGATTGTTCCCCCTCCCTGCGACAAGGTGCCTTTGTAAATGAGTCTTTGACTCAAAGGTTGTAAATCTGATATATGAATTAAATAAATAAATAAATACACAGTTGCAGCAGCTCACATACTGTAATCACAGCATGAATACTATTTCTTAAAATCAAAAAGCTCTAACAGTGAAGTGCAAAGTTGCCATGGTGATGTACAGTGAAATAACTTGTATCGATAGTTCATGAAATGCATGCAAGACATTTTTTTCAATAAAATTAATGTTTTTTTTTTTTTTTCTGTTTATCCCCCTTCAACCTGGCACTGTCACCAGACTAACCCCTTGGTTAGGCAGTCTCAGAGGGATGCCCCATGCTGACAATGGTTTGCCCCAGGTGTGGAGCAGGAATGAGCAGCCTGCTCCTTCTTCCAGCCACACCCCCCCAGTCTCCCATACTGTCAAATCTCGTTCGGTCCCTCACGGAGTCCTGCTCCACCGGGCCGAGCCTATCGACTCCACTTTTTGGTGTCCACCCGGCCAGTGTTTTTTCTTAATGCACGCCACTCAAGATATAGAACGTGATGTGTGCATGACGCCATGGCCAGTGCTGAGCGCCTGTCACACTCAGCCCGAACAAGGCACTTGGACATGCCAAACCTCCAGCTGCCGCTAGAGACTGGCCATATAACGACCTGGGTACCCCTCTCTGAAGGAGGCGAGTGGTCCTCACGGACGTTCAAGCTCCTCCCCCGCCAGCCCTCCAGCAACTCGGAGTTCGCCTCCCAAAACCCGGATCACAGGTGTATATGTTTTATTAAAGAGTTGCGACATATTCAGAAGAACATTAACAAAATGTAGTACTTGGACACAGTCCAGCTTGTATTTCCCATTAGTTTTATATTCCTACTCCCCATTATTTATTACTTATGTTATTTGCATGAAAACAGGGTCTCTGCTCCTGAGGAATTCATCAATTCCTGCTGCTATTTTCTCCCTGCCTGAAGTCATAAAGCACTGCTTGAGACCTCACAGTTACTTCCATAGCAACAGCTTGTGATGTCACAGCAGAGGATTATGACTAGTGTGCTTTCGGATAGTGCCACCGTGAATCCGCCATGATCGGGCTAGCGGCACTATTCAAGTGGGATCTGGCCTGGAATCAGCTGAATCCGGAGGTCATATCCGGGTTGTATCCTGTGTCGTCCTGGTGCTGGATCAAGGGATCCAACGCGGATCCCTGGAACCAGCCATCGGATAACGCGGGATCCAACAGCTGGATCCACAGGCAGATAGGGTGGTATCTGCAGATCCACTATTCTGCCACAAAGGCAGGTAGTTTGTGGATCCGGATTGGTGCAGATCCATCGAGCACCACTAGTTATGACCTGAAGTAAGGAAGTAAGCTACAGAAGCAGATGAACTCAAATGAACTCTAAAGGACAAAGATCATATAGTCAAACACATTTCCTTAGTAATAAATTACTGGGAGAGAATAAAAAATATAAAATGGAATGCAAGCAGAATTGTACAATTATTATGTTTTTAAAACTTTTGCTTTAAATGTCAGTAGCTCTTTAATAGCTCAGTACTCACAAAGCATAGGGATAGCAGTGTTGAGTGCTGCGCTTCCAGTATGTTTTGCCATCCACAACGTAGCACCACATTCAACACACTCTCGCTGGGCGCCGGCTGGGTGGCATTGCCATTCTACTCTTTCTTTTGTGTTCTGTGCTTTCTGTGCTTAGGAAGATTGCTCCCCTGCAAGCTAATCGTGCCAACTACAGCGCCACCTACCCTTCCTCCAAGCACCGACACGCTCACACGCTTTCTGGCACTGGTCATGCACCTCAGATGTGTACTGATGTGGCTAAATCCACCAATGGGGAATTTCAGGGAGGTGCAGGGTAGGGTGAAGTGAGGTGGAACTAGGAACCTGGTTCAGACCAGCTCACAGGGCGCATTGCTGATGCAGGATATTATCAAGTTTTGAGCTCTGTGCTCACAGAACTTGGAGAAAGGTAACTGAAAAGTTAAATTATGCTTAAAAACCCTAATTGTGGGATTTTACAGCAACAGGCACAATAACAGCCTTTTGTGCCATTTCCCTTTAATAAACAGAAAGCTAAAAAAAAAAAAAAAAAAAGAAAAGCTGAGCACCCTCATACAGACATAGAATTTGTCAGCAGAAAAGGACCGATTGGTCCACCCAGTCTACGGGTGCCTAGTCAACATCCACAGACTCTATCTTGTCCCCCTCCCCATTGTAGTATACTCATGTGTTTATTTCATGCATGCTTGAAGCCCCCAATCAGTCTAGCCTCCACCTCTTCAGCTGGCCGCCTGTTCCAGGCTTCTACCACCTTTCAGTGAATAAATGTTTCCTCACTCTCCTTTCCGCCTCTCAGCTCTGCCTGAGACTTCGAGTATGGAACCAGGACCTCACAATTGCCCTCATCATATGGATCCTGGCTTGGTCAATCCCTCTCTCTCTCCAGGTCAACTGCCTCATGGACTTCCTTGCTGCATGCTCCCCATTTGGCTGCTGTACACACTTGTTTTCTTTGCAGATATGGAACCTCGTCCTTCATCGCTCCAGCACCTTCCATAATTTCGCTGGTTGCTTCTAGCCTTTGCCAGATGTGGGACTCCTGTTGCTCATGGTGCTTAGCTTGGCTCTTTGGCCTTCTGTGGAGCAGCATCTGATGCCTTGCTTCAACTTTCCTGCACTTCGCTGCTGTTCATCTTGGATATACCCTCTAATTCCTGTCCATCCAATCACCATCATTCCTCGGATGCCTCTTCTCATCAGCCATCCTCATAGATGGAAAGGACTTAAACCCTCAGTTCTATTCAGACTCCATAATCGGCATTGCCTCCATAGATATCAGGGATTCACAAGATAATCCATTCAACTATGGATTTCATCCATTTTCCCTTATGCTGCCTCTTAGTTCAACATTGATGCTGATGACCACCTTACTCAACTCCTACTTTTCAACAGCCATTGCTAATTTTAGGAATCGCATAGATATCATCCAGAATATTGATTGTGGGATCTCCATTGCCTAGCTGATTCTTGATTCCATGCCATCCACACCTTAGATTTCACTCCCAGATGCCATTCTTCCTTATACTATTATCCACACCTGTTCACCTAATACTTTCCACCAGGTTGATCGCTCTTCCAGCTGCCCATTCAGCCTCTCCTTCTCTAAGTACCTTCATTAATCTCTACAGTAAAGACCATCACTGAGAACTGGCTCTCCTGAATTTTATCTGGCATCCGTAACAGCCAAGTCAAATTCACCAACTCAGCCTTGCATACCGATCAGCATTTATCTGCTGTAACACTAAATCCTATGGCACCCTGCATTTATCAATATCACTACCAATCCAGCCTACAGAATCTTCTTCATCCACCTCAAGCATTTCTCTTGTATTCAGCATCAGGTTTAACTGTCAATTTCACCACCCATGCCACATCAATGCATCTTCTACATGACCTCACCACAGGAATACCCACATGTACTTCAGGCAGGGTACTAGCAAATGATTAAGCATAAAGTCATAAACATCGTGACTAAAGAAGCCATCACTTCCTTTTACCACGTTCCAATCATTTCTCATATACACTAGGTTACTATCTGGATGCCTATGCAAATTATCTTCTGGACTTTATTAAGTACTTATGGTATTACTCGTATCTGGCACTGGAACTCCTTTACTCATTTTAATCTGGGATGCTTTCCTAGTGACTTTCACTCTCTAAGCAATTCTTTACCTTCAGACTACCTCAAACATCGAAACGTATATAAATTGGACCAGTCACTCTTAACTTTAATAATCATAATAACTATCCCAGCATATCATCTAGTCTCATATCAATCTCATCTTGCTCTCCCTCCTCATAACTTCCATACAATTCCTCAGACATCCATCCTTTATCACCTTGGAATTTGGGCTACATTAGCCCCTCCTTAATTAGGATTTGCTTTACACTTAGGATTTTACTGTCCCTGTGGACAGATGTACCCTTTGTCTTCAGGATCATTATTCAATCTGCATCATCCTCAGATCAAGAATGAACCATCATCTCCATGGCACTCAAAGATTCTTCTACAGTCATACTCTCACGGATTTCCTTAGCAACTCCTTGCTCAATACAGAATTCCTAGCCTCAGACCATGCCCTTACATTCGAGCCTCTCACAAGTTGGATCATTCACTAATTACTTCTTCTACCATTACAGTCCCACCATTTCCAGCTTAGTATCTTATCGATCCACTCATGATCCTCTGCCTATTATAATTCAGTTGGATAAGCATCATTCATCATCTCGGATACTTGGACTTTTGTTTTGTCTTCATTCACTTGGATTTACTTCATACTCAGGATGACATTGCTCATTCAGAATGGATCTCCTCTTTAGCCACATGATCTTCATGCGATCAGCATCATCCATGGATCAAAGATGGATTATCACCTCTCCAAACAACTCACCAACCTCAAATTAGTTATGGTTACTAGGACCTAGATCCTTCTCCATTTAGTATGCCCAGAAGGACGGGCAGACCTCCGGCCATGGGTCCTTAAGAGGTTTCCTCCACCCGGGGGGTTTTCCTCTCCTGAGTGCCAGGGGATCATACTCTCCATGAGTTGGAGGAGGTTTCTTTTTGGACCCTCTATTCCCTACAAATTACTACCTACCTACCTACCTACTACTATGCAAGGGTGGGAACAGAGTAAAGCTACAGAAAGTACCACAAAGTTACACAAGCATATATATCTCATCTTTCCTCATTGCTATTTCACAAACATTGAATGGGAGGGCTTGCCCAAGGTTCAATGTGGGGAATAGCTCCTCCTACAACCTCTATATTAAGCCCTCCGTTGACACATCTCCCTTGCTTAGGGGGCATTTCACAATCACCAGCATCCCCTCCTCCTCCTTCTCTGGTGCTCTTTTCACCCTTGCTCCTGGGCCCTCTATTCCCTACAAGTTACTACCTACCTACCTACTACTGTGCAAGGGTGGGAATAGAGTAAAACCACAAAATTTACCACAGTTATACAAGCATATATATCTCATCTCTCCTCATTGCAATTCCACAAACATTGAACCCCTGCTTACTGCATAACTCATACAAGGCTCAGAAGTGAACCTGCTCACTTGGTATACACTATAAGGATGAAACGGAACATCTGAAAAGTGCCCCAATGTCCAGAATGTCCACTGTTTAGCCCATGCACCACATTTGTCTTCCCCACCACACCCTGATGGCCTAGGGATCCCAGTTCCCCATCTGACACATGAGGCATTGCAGCCAAATCTGTAGGATGAAGGGTACCAACCCTGCTGACCTGCATTCTAGGATCTCCCACCCAGCTGCACATTGCAACCAGCCAGCACCACTCTATGGGAACAGTGCATTTCAGAAGTACATTCTTTACCTTGACCTTGGAGTTCATGGATAGTTACCACCTTCAGATCTCTTTCCCTCTTGGGTGCTGCTACTGTACCTTTAGATGCAGGTAGCTGAATCTTTAAGGAATCCTTCCATACTGAAAGCCATCATTGCATGCTTCTAGAGGGGATGCCCCCCAAGGAAACACACTTGGTTCTGCTTCTCCAGTATGGTCCTTGTTAGCCAGGGATTACAGCTTCTGATGCCTCTGCCCATTAGAAACCCACATACCCCTAACCATGGGTGAAGATTCTGTTATTTGGGAGCTGTGCCACCCTGGCCTCAGTGTTGCTGCCACTACAGGGACACCTTGCATGCTTTCCCCTACAGCACAACCCAGTTCCCCTGTCATCCAGCATTTAAGCAGGTGATGCCTGCACAAGGAACCCCTGCTTCTTGAGGCACACAGTCCCCCCCAGCAAGACCCCACATGGCTTTCTAAGACAAAGCACCAAGCAACCCTTCTCTGATGATGTGGATAGCTGGGGGCTAGAGGGTGTCTGGGTCACCTCAGTCCTGTGACCCTGCCACCTTACAGGGCCAAACTGGGTCCCTCTAGCCAACCTTGGGGTGGATCCTGTCGAACCTTTGCCCTAAGCACAGAAGAACCTCTTGATGGCTCCTACAGAGCTGCACTAAACTTCCCACCTAATCCTACATATACTATCCCTGTACTTAGTCTCATCCCCACCCACTGAGGACAGAGCAAAGGTGGCAAGACTCCCTGAGTGATCTGATGGGCACTGTTAGTAACAACTTTATCCCTTCTATGAGGAGTGAGTTACTGCATCTGCATTTTCCTATCGTTTCCACATCTTTCCATCCTGGCAGAAGTAACCTTAGGGATTCAGCCCCCTCCTCTGAGCAATGGAGGAACACCTAAATTAGCCTAACATATTAACAGGTAGGAGGAACTCTCCTGTGGCATAACAGCAGGCTGTTCCTGACAAAACACAAGTTTCCCAGTTTATAAAGGGCATATCCTGTCCAGAAACATAGTCCAGGTGCACAACTCACTAGTGTAAGGCAAAATCCCTGCACTGACAGAAATGCATTCTGTGTATTATGGGCAGTAATATCCAGGCATGCGCATGCAAAGAGGAATGCTACACCCAGTAATACCAGGCACACCAGTTTGGCACAGATGCACATATATAATGTGCACAGGCTGCTATAAATCACAGAACTCTCACATAAAGGCAGTGCCTGTGGAATAACTTGTGGTTGTGCAAGAGACCCCCAAGCCCCTGCAGCATTTTAACTGCATGTGCACATTTGCAGGATCCTTTGAAAAACTAAGCCAAGTTGTTGATTCCTTGGCAGAAGCAGCAAGGTCACGCCTGAGGATGTCCTTTTACCAGTTTGCTTGGGAGAGTGTGTCTTTAGGCAAGCAAGGGGGCACTAGTGGAGGACTGTGGACTAGCGTCTGGCTAATGTAATGTAGCATACTGATATGCTACACTGCTTGTGCTATTTAGAATTAGCTGATAGGGCTGCAATGTTTCTTTTATAAATTTGAGTAGAGCTGGGAGGGCTAGACCCCACCCTTATATTTTAAATAAAGCAAATGCTAGGCTTGGGGGCAGAGCCCCCTAACTCAAACAAATTAAAAAAGAAACATTTTAACCATACTGTATCCTGACACTAAGTAGCACAATTAGCATTACATATACTAGTTATGCTGGTCAATAGTCCTCCACCAATGCTGGCGAGAGTAATTTCTGTTGGTATTGGTAGTTAGCTAGGGATGCAACAGGAGGCATCAAACCTCATGGCTGCAAGTGCCATGATTGTGTGGGGCTCTGATGTCAGCATCAAGTGCTTGCTAATATCGCTGACAATGCTTGGAGGCACATACTGTAGATGGCAGAAGGAAGAGCCAGGAAAGTGAGGAGGGGGGTTCTAGTGCTCTGTCCTTAGAGGGGATTCAATTTCCAGGACCCATGGAATTTATCAATCAGGCTACCTTGCATTCGAAGCAGGGGATGCTGCAAGTGCTGTGTCAGATTCCCCATGGGGGTGGATGTGGGGCAAACTTTTGTGGGAAGAAGTTGTGATCTTATCTCCCCTGCTCCCATCTGAGAGACATATGGGTACAGAAATGCCTCAGGGCTCTAGGAGAGCTGTGCAAGCCCTTTGAAGGAGAAACTGCATCAGGAGGGTTCCTCAATGGCATGTCCCTTCCTGTGGTCGAAAAAGCCACAAAGTGAGAATTGCATGTGTCCTGATCTAGGTCAAGGTTTCCATCAGCAGCAACGGGAGGAGGTGTGTAGCAGAATACTTCCCCACACTGTCTCAGTCCTCCACTTCGGAGGAGGAGGTCCTAGCCTGGAAAAGGGTTTTAAGGACTGCTGACCTCACGGGTTTAATCTAACACATGTCTGTGGCCCGTGATTTGAAATCACTGGGCCACCTATTGGCACACTTGGAAATCTATCAAGTCCTTTTCATGTCCTCCCCACAAGCAATTTTGATCCATAAAAACCTTATCCAAAGGTTTAGGAAGGAGGGGGACCAAACGGTGTGCACCCCATCAGTACTGTGGTTCCTTTTTAGGCTGTATCTCTTTGACAGGGATGCTATTGAAGTATTTCCCTTCCCAGAGCCAGTCTTGAGTATGCCAGTCAAAAACATCCATGCCATTGCAAAAGTTGCAAAAGATTCCTTTGAGAAGATGTGGAATCCTTGTTGTGTCACTCTAATGAGTTGACATCCTTGTCCTTGTGTATAGCAGTGTATTCAGCCTCATATGGCTTTTTCTATTGTGACATGGCCTTTGTAGCTCTACCTAGTAGACAAAGCCACATGCAAACTCAGGAGAATCTGGACAGGTCAAAGACATTTTCTTCTGATGTGTCCTTATACTCTGCCGCTCTGGCATGACACCAGGTCTGTATCAGTCATGGTCAGCAAGAACATCTGACTGCATCCTGGGCGTTGCACAAGTAATCAGAGGGCAGCTAATCTACTTGCCTTTCAGTTGTTTGGATCTTTTGTAGAACCCTCTAAAACAGGCCATTATGGAATTGATATCAATCAGTTGTATTTTCCTACACCTTCTGGAGGGCACATGGGAGAGAAGCTTTCCTTTCAAGTCAAGGCTCAAGGTAACCAGTCCTTTTGCAGCCATCAGAACTTCAAACTCAAACAGTCTTTGTGAAAATCATTTACCCTTTATGATTACTTGAGATGAATATGTCAGAAAATATTTCCCAACTAAGTCTCTGACATGGCCCTTTAACAGTATAATATGTCTACAGTATGCTGCAGTACATATCAAAGTCTAGGTTACACTCTGCCTGCATTTGTTGATATATACTACCTTGCTTCAGTTAAAGCTTAGTTAACATTGACAATTTTCCATTTTACTGGTTCTAGCGTGTCTCATTTTCCTAAGCCTAAAATTGTTGAAATGCATTGCAAGTGAGTTTGTGTTTTTACCCTGCCTGCATTTGTTTAAAAACAGAGAAACATAGCAAGCTGTCATCAGAAAAACATCTGCGGTCCATCATGCTTGCCTAGTTTTCTACTCGGGCAGTACCAACCTTCCTTTAGTCAGGCCTCCCTAAGGGGTCTAATGACAGTTCTGCCCCGTGCATCCCATTCTCTGACCCTTTCCTGGTTTCTGCCTTTACCAGCCTCCTTCTAACATTCCCAGTGCTTTTACTTTCTGCTGAATAATATTTAAACAGGGTAATACAGAAACACAGAAAATTGCCAGCAGACAAAGAGCTGAGCTCCATCATGTCTACCTAGTTCACTACCTGAGTTATAGCAAACTTCTGGTTGTTGGGCCTACCCTGAGTGCTTTAGTGAGGCTGCCTTAAGTGTTCTAGTGACAGCGCAGCCCCATTCATCTATGCCCTCCCCTCCTCTCTCCTGGTTTTTACCCTTGCAACCCCTTGTAAAATCCCCTATACTTTTACTTGCTAATGAATAATATTTAGACAGGGTGTGACAAACCTCTGACCTTACTGTCACAAGTCTGCTTAATGCACACACACACACACACACACACACACACACACACACACACACACACACACACAAGCAGACAGATGCCTGGACAATTTGTGTATTCTAATGCTACCACCACCTGGCTGACTGATGGGGTATCTCACTCCAGTTCTAGTCCCACTGCTGGCCACTGCTCACCTAGTGCAAGGCCTCACTTTTACTTTTGACTCAGAACCACCCCCTTAGTCATTCCTAAGTACCACTTACCCTCTCTGTATCAGAAACAGGTTACGTTGTCCTTGGTTGATGTGCTTTTTTGCTGTGGAACACAAGCTTTCTCAAAAGAAATGAATAGCTTCCTGTCCCAAAACACTGCAACATCACTGAGAATATGACATATAAACATTTAAAGGGAACTTGTATCATAAAGCCATATTTTCTTATGTACGTAACACTGCACTAATTCTGGCATTGTGATGATATCCATGCCTCATCACCTAGTGAGAACATGGACATCTATGTGACAGCTCCCATAGGTTTAAGTGCACAATGGGAACTTTACAGTCCCCCCCACCACAAGTTTGCATACTGTGCTACAAGTGCCCAGGGCTTCTGATAGCTCTCATTGAAAATAGGGCAAGGAAACATCCCATTGTGACATAGAAATCCCTGTTCTTTCAGAGACCTGCCTGTGCATGGTGCCCGTCTTAGTGCAGCTTGTTCATCAGTGATACAGGAGAAGGAATACAAGGCAAAATATGTCTCTTTGCAGATGACACTAAGCCATGTGGCAGGGTAAACAATGAAGAGGGGGTAAAGGAGATGCAAAAGGACCTGCAAAGGCAAGAGAGCTGGTCTAAATTTTGGCTGTTGAAATTCAATGCCAAAAAGTGTGTGGTGGTAAACTTGGGATAATGAACCCCAGGACAGAATATTAGATGGGATGGGTTAAACTGGGCACCACTTCTGAGGAAAGGGATCTGTTAGCCATGGGTGACTGCCTCAAACAATCTAGGCCAATGCAATATGGCAGCTAGAAGACTAAAAGGTTGATGTGTACTGAGTGGGGATGAACTGTTCAACAAGAGGGACACATCAAATAACACGAGAACTAGTGGATGCTGACAAGAGGGGGGAGATACAGGAGAGATGTGAGAGAGTTTTACTTTACAGAAATGGTATTTACATACTAACATACTAAAATGCCAACAGAATAGGCCTAACGGTCTTTTGAGTCTGCTCCCATTACAGGAGAAGGAATACAGGGCAAAATATGTCTCTTTGCAGATGACACTAATTGAGCCAAAAAAGCGACAACCAGCTGAGGTGGTGGGCACAAAAACTACTTGTGTTTCTGTGCTTCTAACTAGGTCCTATATTTATGTTACAACTCTTTGCCTATGTTGGAGTTCAAAATCTATGTTTGTGTTACTGAAGGTAGTATTGAAGCATAGGATGTTGCCTGCAGAAAAAAGATCCCATGGTTCATCGAATTTGCCCTGATTCACTCTACTCTTCTGATGGTGTGGCCTAGGCCAAGTGCCTAGTAGCAGTTTGCCTATTTCCCTCGCTCTTCCCTGAATGTACCGTCACCAGCCCTTATATCTGCCCCACCCTATTTTGAAACCTGACACTGTCTCAGCATTTACTACCCCTGGGTAAGCTGCGCCATTTATCTACCACCCTTTCTGTGAAGAAATATTTCTTCACGGTTCCATGTGACGATAGCAATCGCAAAACAGCGATCTCTATCATTGCGAATGTATATCGCACAAAAGCATTTTGGCGATATACAAACATAAGCGAACCTGACTTCTGGCTATTCTTGCCCCTCCTTGCGCACTCTCCTGAACAAGGATTGTTAACTCAGGGGGTGCATGTCGAGGAGGGGCAAACACGACAAAAACCAAAACAGAGCCACAAGCAGCGCAAAACAATCTCCCTCAGCAGGTCCCGAACCCAGTGCCTGCTGCACGGTAACCAAACACCCTCACCAGCACACCACAGGGCTGGCTCGGCTGCAATGGGATCCCCTACCCATACAAGCCTCCCTCCTCCTATCCCTCCCTACATCTCCCTGTCCCTCCCTTCCAGTCATTTTCCTTGCTCAGCATCGCGCACCTTGCTGGGTAGCTGATGATGGTAGCGCTATAAATGAGTCGCTATTTTTACAGTCGCTCATTTATAATCGCTATCCTCACTGGCTACCTTTCTTCACATCCTTCTTGCAGCACACCCAAAAAAATTCTTATAATCATGCCCCCAGGTAGTTGATTCCTTGTGTCACTTGAACAAGTCCTTACTATCTGCCTTATTTAATCCCTTCAGGGATATGAATGTTTCTTTCATGTCACCCTCTCACTTCTGGCCTCCATTAAGTGCATGTTTAAACTGGCCAGACCTTTTTCATGTTTTCCTTGCTGTCCCTGAATCATTTTTGTAGCACACCTTTGAACTGACTGTGTATGATCCCTATTCATTTTTCAGGTGTCAACACCAGAACTGGATGCAGTACTCGAGGTGTACACTCACCAAGGATTCATAGATAGGCAACAGTACCTCTTTCCTCTACCAAGGAAGCCCCTCCTCATACACCTCAGCATCCTGTTAGCTGTCTCAAATGCCCTGATGTGCTGGCTTGAGACTAATGATGACCCCCCCCCGGTCCCGTTCCTCAGTGATTTAGTTGATTTTTTTGTACCCCCATCCCATAGTTTATTTTTGGATTCCCCCACCTATGAACATAATGTTGCAGTCCTTGGAATTGAACTTTAGCTGCTAAACCTTCAATCACCTCTAGAATCTTCTTAGTGCACTCCTGATATCCCTGATCCCCTCATTGTCTACCCTACCTCCAGTTTGATGTCATATGCAAAGAGGCAACATGTTTCCCTGATCCCTCCCTCAGTGTCACAGATGAATACTGTACATTGAAAAGTACTGCCTCCAGTAATGACCTTTGTGGTACACCACTTGCTACGTCCCTGATTGCATAGTGCTTTCTTTTTAGTACAACTTGCTGGGTTCTGCCCCTCAACCAACTTGCTATCCACCTAGTTTGTTTCTCACCTATCCTTAGGCACCATAGCTTCTTTAATAACGTATGTCATGCTGAATCAATGGCCATGATGAAATCCAGATACAGAATATCCATTACCTGACCTTAGCCAACTGTTCACGTAGCTGAGTTGAAGAACTGTTTGGTTAGTTTGTTACAAAATGTCTCTGCCACTGTGCTGCAGTTGACCAGAACCACCCCAATCTCCATGAAACAGGAGATCAAATCTGCTAGAGCCACTGCAAGTTCCTTCCCCATTTCCCCTCAGCACTTTGGTGTGCAAGCTGTCTGGTCCCAGTGACTGGTCCATCACCCATGCACAAAGTTGGTGAAGAACTCTTTCCCCTGTTGCTGGCCCAGCTCCAGCTTCTGCATAACCCTTCTATTCAGATGCCCTCCACACTAAGTGGAACCCCATCTACTGCGAAGACCAAGAGTAGCATCCGTAGAGGATGTCAGTTTTCTTCCCATCTTTCTCTACCCAGTCCCTCCCTGACTGCAGTTTCACTGTAACCTTTTTGACTTCACATTCTTGTTGATATACCTAAAGACTCTCTTGTTCCTTCTAACACCATCCTCAGCACTGTTTCTGCTTTTACCTTCCTGAGAACTATGTTGGCCTGCTTTGGATTGCCTAGGTATACCTTCCTTTTGTCCTTAGACTGAATATGCATTGTGAATCCTACCCTCTTTGCTCTTACTACTTCTTTTACTTTTCTGGTACCCTAGATTGGATTTTTATACTTTTTTGTTTATTTTTACCCTAATTGCTTCAGACAAGCTTTGGTGCCGTCTAACAGATTCCCTTTGATTTCCCAATTTTGTCCCCTTTCTCTATGCCTTCCACCCCCTCAGTTTGCCATGGAGGATTTGTCCCATTTTTACAAAGTCTGTTTTCCTAAATCCACAATCATGGTCTTTGTCATGGGGTGCTATGTTTCTAGGGCAATACTGAAGCATGCCAAGTTGTGATCACTCATCCCCGGGGGCTCCTTTACTATGGGCCCTTCTACTGTATTCTACAGTACCAAGTTGAGGATGTCCCCATCTCTGGTTGGTTCCTTCACCCATTTAGGAAACAATCCTGCATTGAATCTACAAGAACTTGACTCCTGGCACTCCTACCCCCAGTTTTCCCCCACCTACATCTAATAGGTTTAGAACACATCAGGACCATGCTATTCACAGTGGTTGTTTCTCTAATTTGGAATGGATCTGTAGTGCCCTGTCCCCCCAGATAGTTTGGTAGTCTCTAGACAACCACCACCACTCTGAGGTTCTTCTCTCCATTTAACTACTAGCAGAACCTACATTTTATAAACCCATCTCCCACATTATCATCTCTTATGCTTTCATGTGGTCTCAGTTTGTAGTGTGACCTTTTCTATATTCCTACTAAACAGGCATATTCCAGGATAGCCGAGGGAGTGCCAGCAAGGCCTCTTAGTCTTTTAGACTGCACATTGTATCCTTAACCCCTTTCCTTTTGAAAAGTTTAAGATTTCTCAGTGCATTCTGTGAATTCAAACACAATTAAACATGTTTCATGTCCTTTCAGGTTCCAGAAGCCTTTGATGATGTTGCTGTTGCTTTTTCAGATGAAGAGTGGAAGCTGTTAAGCAAACAAGAGAAGGAGCTTCACAGGGAAGTGATGGTGCAGAATTTTGAAACTATGGTTTCAGTAGGTAAGAACAGACAATCTTTATGAGAAGAGACTGGTCTGACTTATAACTATTTCAACTCATGGCATGTCAGCAGTAGGAGATTGGATGAATGGACTAGCTTAGGGGATGTGCTGTAACATTCTTGTAACTTTCTGGAAACTGAAGCAGTATGTAAAGTTCATTCCTCTTACCTCTCCACCTCCATTTTACTGTGTGTTGTTACTGGAGGGAAGGATATTACAGAAAAGAGAAACATAGAAAAATTTAAATTGACAGCAGATGACCAAATTGCCCATACAGTCTGTCATTATCGCTGCTTAACCTATGAGACTGAGCCCCCTAGGGGGTCATTTTCCTTCTCCATTCTATTTCATCCCTTCCCACTGTTGCCCCTCACTAAACCCATGTGTCTATCCCACCTAGAGTATGCTTGAACTCTACTACTGAGTTTACACAGACCACCTCATTGGTCAATTTATTCCAACTGTCCTCCACCCTCTCCATAAAAAGTGTGCTCTGACTTCCTTCTTAAACGTGCCCCATGCCAGCTTCTTCGTGTTACCTCCAGTGTTTGTGTTTACACTGAAGGTGAACAATGCACTGCTGTCCACTTTGGATATGTAATCCGGGTGCCATGTACCAGCTTCTTCGTGTTACCTCCAGTTTTTATGTTTACATTGAACGTGAGCAATGCACTGCAATCCAGTTTGGTCATGTGACCCGGGCACCATGTACCAGCTTCTTCGTGTTACCTCCAGTTTTTGTGTTTACACTGAAGGTGAGCAGCGCACTGCTGTCCAGTTTGGTTATGTAACCTGGGTGCCATGTACCAGCTTCTTCGTGTTACCTCCAGTTTTTGTGTTTACACTGAAGGTGAGCAATGCACTGCTGTCCAAGTTGGTTATGCCTTGTGGAGACCTGAATGTTTCTGTTATACCCCTTCTCTCTGTGGGTTTCTAACAAGTACATCTTAAAGACGTTTCCTGGTGTTTCAACAACCCCATATCAAATCTATTGCTTTTTGCCCTGTACATGATGGCCATCTAAACAACTAAAATCCAAAACAAAAACATGGGTTGCTATACATGTTGCAAAGTTACATAATGAGACAATCTCTTTTTATGGAAAAATCCATAAGATGTCTGATTATTTTCCATAGCTAGATTATTTTATATAGCTGTGGGAGTTGGCCGCTGCCCAGGCACACTACCCTTTCAGTGCACCCTCAGCCTCATATACCTGGTCTCTGCTCCACACTTGTGTTCTCACTTGTTCTTCAAGGTTTGTGAGCTGTACTTGCTTGTGACTCTACCTAGATAACTCCTGCTACATTTGACTGTTGAATGGACTGAACTGTTGCCAACCACCCTAACTATAGCCTGGGATCACAGTTACATAGTTTCCTACAACTTAAATTGCATTTATTCTGCCTGCTACCCTGAGTGCTCACAAATTTAGCCTACTAGCCTACTTTTTTACAATGTTGTACCCTGCATCAGTTTACTACAATTGATTTCATTATCCTTGTTTTATCAGTGTACTTAGCCATAGTTTACTGACCTGGTTTCCAGCTATTTTAAGAACAGTTATCCTGCGTGCTGCTACTCTGAGTGCTTACAAATACACATTGTGTCTACCTGCCTAATTTTACAGTGCCTGCCTACTACCTGCTTGCTAGTTACCGAGCCTGTTAAATAGATGCTAGTTTTCTGCTTGCATAACTTAGGTATTGAACCTGCTTTTGCTTGACGCTCCACCATTTTGGGGTCCTTAGTTTAGCAGACTGCCACCTGCCTCTTCATCTAGATACCCTGTTGCTTAACTATACTTCCAAACTACTCTCCTACTAAAGTTAATACCTCAGTATTGCTGCTGTCTCCCTCTCACTAACAGGCACCCCCAAACTCTTCTGGAGTGCCTCCAACTTTGCCTCACTATGATCCACCACCTACCCTACTGTGTTTTCCTTCTAGACTTCCCATTCCCTCCACCTCCCTCCCACTTCCTCCTTTTCCATTCCCCTGGCCCTGTCAGACACTCCTCATTTTCTCCTTCTATACTCTTCTGTTCTCTCTCCCCAATCTCCTGTTCTCTCCCCCAATCTTCTGCCACCCTCCCTCTCTCTCCTTTTCCTCACCCCCCCACACTACACAATAGCTTTACACCCTGGACTCCTTCACTCCCCATCCCTCAACCTGGAAGTTCTTCACCGCATCCTCCTCTCCTCCTTTAGCTCTCCCTCTGCCCCTCCTCACTCTATGGGGAGGAAACCACACTTCCTCCTTTTCTCCCTCTTCATGCTGCTCCTACTGGCTGGTGACATTGAACCAAACCCTGCCCCACCTTACTCTCCCTAAAGGCCATAATATTTTCATATAAATGCTCAGAACCTCCTCCCAAAGTTTGACCATCTTAAAGTGTGGACCTCTTAGTAGTCTCCTATGCATAACTGAGTCATGGCTCTCTTCAAGGGTGCCTGACTCAAACTTGGTACTCCCAAACTTCCACTTCTTCCACTAGGACCGTGGCAAGCACAGCTGAGGGGGTTACGCTATGTATGTGCCAAAACCTGTCTGGCTCTATTTTCCTGAAGGAATCAATCCCATCGTCATACAAACTCTTACTCAACAAACTTTCCCTCTGCTGTACCTTCCCCATGTTTGTAAGTGTCCTTTATGCCTTTCCTAAGATCTTCTACCCCTCCCTTTTTTGAAATCATATCCTCCCTGGTCTCCCATACTACTTTAGGTGAACTCATCCTCTTGGGTGATTTCAACCTAAACTGGCTGTCCCCTTCCTCCAAACCCACGATCTGATGCATAGAGTCCCTTAACCTCACCCACTTAATCTCAAACCAGCCTGACTAAACCCACACTGCTCCAGTCACTCCCTGCTGGATTGGGTACTAGCTCCCACCCTCATTGCATTGTAACTGCTGGCACATTGCCGGATGCTTTCAGTAATCACAGCATGACCTACTGCATCAGAAAAGTGAAACCTGCCTATTCCACACCCACATTTGTTTGAACTATACCCCTGAGATTGTTTGACACTCGTGCCCTCGTCCACGACCTTTCTACCTCAGACTGGTCCCCTATCTGCCACACCCCAGACATTGAAACTGCCCTATCCCACTTCTTAGCCATTCTCTCCCACATATGGAACATGCATGCCCTCCCTTAGAAAATTGAGTCAGATGTGACCACCATCTGTGGATCACACACAACCTTATTGCCATATGCAGATCATGTGACCTGGCCTGGATCTGTTTAAAATCCTCCAACTCCCTACCCAACCTTCTATCCTACAGATCATGTAGAAATTCTTGCACCAAGGTTACCAGAGCTGCTAAAGCCGTATACTTAAGAAAACACCTCCAATCCAACCTCGGCTCCTCTACTAAATTCTAAAACATAATCCACTCCATTTTTGACCCTCCTGCCCAATCCTCCCCTGTCCTCCTGGTAAATGGCTCCTTAGTTTCAGACTTACCCCAAGTTGCTAGCCATTTAAATTGTTTCTTCACCACCCGCACTCTACACTCCCCCACCCCATGTCATCATTACATGGTTATCACTTCCCTCCAGTCACCCCCCTCCCCGTACATTGTTCCTCACCCTCACCTCCCTCAGCCCCTCCAAGTCGAACTCCATGGGTTGGACCCTAGGCTTCTTGTATCTTGGCCCCAGCCATTACCTCCCCAGCTCACATCATTAACCTCTCATTCTCCCTCTGCATGGTCCCACAGGCCTGGAAAATTGCAGCGGCACTCTCCCTACATAAAGGGGAGACTCCTCCTCCTGGCAACTACCAGCCATCTCCCCCTTGCCAAGCTCCAGGAACTCCTCATCTACTCCAGACTTGTCAACTTCTTACATTCCTCTGACTTCCTCTTACTGTTCCAGGCTGGCATTAGAAAGCACCACTTTACCATATCCCCCCTACTGCAAGTTACTAAATCCCTCCTTACAGGGATGGGTCAGGGCCACATCAGCTCTGCTATTTTCATTGATCTGCTCAAAGCCTTCAACTCAGTGTCTCACCCCCTCCTCCCTAAGTGCTCTGCCAGCCTCTGAAGAGAAGCTTTCAGTTTGTTTCGATTGTATCTCTCTGGTCATCAGCAGTCAGTTCAGATGGGTGGCTTGGAAAGGAGCCCTGGCTCAGTTTTCCTTTCCTGGCTACAAACTTTTAAATAAATGACATCATTCTTTTAGGTGTCACAGCATGAGTGTGAAGGACACAGTGATACAAGGATACAGCCTTTCTTTTTTATATTTCTCTATAAAATAAGTTAGCAGGTTTAGGGAGAATTGGAAATTGCATTCTCCTGTTGCTGTCCCAGGCTTGAGAGCATTCAGCTAGAATTGGCTTTTGTTTGAGCACTCCTGTGTTCTCACAGAGGGGAAGCAGGCTGGGTGTGGGTAGCTGAGCTGTTTTGATCAAAACACAGTGTTTTCAGTATCAACAAATGACTGAGCCCCTTTGATCTAAAAAAAAGGCCTTTTGTTTGCTATGTGGCTGGGCCTGCCCAGCAAGAATGGAGAGAACAGTGAGTATGTACATTTAGAAAATGGGCAAGTTAAAGACTCTATCCTGATTGGCTGTTGCATTTTTTTTTGTTTTGTTTTATTCTGTATTAACTGGGTAAGGCCCACTAGGCATAGGTGACTGTTTTCAGGGGTGGCCCATGAGCATTGGGGGGTTAAGTGACTTGCTCAGAGTCACACAGTATGCAAGTGGAGGATGTGGGAGTCAAACCCATGTCTTTCTGCTGGATGTTCCAAGCTTATTCATAGCTCATTTGTACCCTAACCTCTTGGCTATACTGCCAGCCATATCCTTTGGCATATGTTTATGTGCCAGTGCCACCCTGTAAAGAAAAAGGTCCAACCATTCTGATCTATAATTTTTGACAATTACATGTTAAATTCACCAATTCACACATTCTATCACAAATATAACTGCCACCTTCACTCTTACATAAAAACCTTCAGCTAGGCCCGAAACAGAAAACTCTCTGAAATTAAAAAATACATACAAATTGAATATTATTCATGAGCCCTTCTTTACACACAAAAGCACATTTGCAAAATCAAACACTATGAAGAGTTTTAATTTCTGGTGTTTCTTTAATGGCTGTGAAGAAATCCTACTCATAGCCCAACTAGCAACAGCTGCTAACCCTGCAACAGATGAAATTTAGCTCCAGGCTCCAAATGAGGCCTGTGTGCATCTGTGTGTTTGCTGCCGGAATACTGTAGAATTTTTAATTCATGCATTTCGTGTTTGTTGGGAGGGGGAGCTTCTATGAGAAGAAAACTGCAGAATATTGAATTATTATGATTATGGTAAACAAGTCTTCTACCACATGTATAGAAAGACAAATGACTGATACAGGTAGAAACGATGTGTGGAGGGGCATTTGACATTTTCCTAAGCAATGTTTTTATTATATTTGTGCATTGTTAGGGTTATTCTGCATAGCTGACCAGTTCCTATTATGATGAAAGACAGAAAATGTTTTGTAGCCATCCCATTCAAATGCACTGGGGGACTGGGATACATCTTTTTATGGCTGCAAATGAGTTAGTCTTGTGTCCTGCTATTGCTCCCTGCAGTTGTCTGTAACAGTTTATTAATCTTCTGTTGGCTGCAAGGAGAAGAGTGCTTGAGAACTTGTTGAACAAGTGGTGCTACTCTCATGAATATGTAGCTGACCTAGGTGATGCACTGAAGAAGTCCCCCCAACCGATGACAAGAATGACAATGAATGAGCTCAGAGAAGAAGTCATAATAAACTCTCAGTCTGCACAGCTTTGTGAATGGAAAGCTAACCTTTATTTTTTTTTCTGGAAAAAAAAAATGAAATCACCTATATAAACAGTTTACGTGCTACAGTACTAAATCACCGCAATTCAAATGACACAGAGTAGCATAGCTATGGCACCCTTTGATGCTTGTAGGAACTAGAAAATATCCCTCCCAATCTTTATGAATAATGTTTTATTTTTTTATTATTTTGCTTTTGTTTACTGGGTAAGGTACACTAGCCACAGAATGACTATTTTCAGGCATGACCAGGAGATTACAAAGTAGACATTACAGGTTGAAACAGATGACAAATTGCAGTAGATTACATGGTAGACATTAAACAGATGGCAAATCCCAGCAAGAAACGCCGGCAGAGGATCTGTGAAACATTTTAACAATAACTAGAGCAGTGCAGGTAGCATACAGGGTACCTAGAGACATTAAAACAAAAATAATCAATAGGCAGAGTAATTATAGAGTGTCTCTGGTGTGAAGTATAGAAGTATGTAAATCACAGTAGCATGTCTAGCATATTAACAATAGGAGTTTATCTTGATGAGACAGTAAAATAGGGTTAAGAAATAGAAGTGAAATGGATAGAAGAAAAGACAGAAAAAGTGCAGTCAGGTTTCTGGTAGTGAAAAAACAGCTTAGTTTTCAGGGGGGGGGCATTGCTGGAACAAGAGGAAGAGTCAGAGTGACTGGTTAAACAACTAAATAAAAAAAAATTTGCAGAGCAACACTTAACCAATATGACTTTCACACACTGTATCCTAAAGTGTTTTACAAGGCACAGGAGTTCCATACTGGTAGTACAGTGAATGTAGAATGGAATAGAACTGCTGGTGCCCAACCTGGCCCAAACAGGTGTTTTGCCCAGTATGCAAGAATTACACAAAGGGGCTTACATGTACACACATACAACACCACCAACTAATATGCTTATATGATCTATTTATTGTATTTACACGTAAAATTATATACAGAAGATTGGACAAAACTTAATACATCACCGATTCAATAAAGCAACATCCAAGCCCTCTTCCAATGGCTGGGAAGCCCCCTTCAGCCTGGCTAGGAGTCTCAGGAATCGGGAACAGCTCCTGCAGCAATGCGTCCACTCTGCAGGCAGGGTTTCTAACCAGGCGCCTGAAAGTCCCATTTATATATTTTATCTGGTACTAAAGAATAACATACGGTATTTAGAAATGCTAAACCACCATGTCCTAAGCACTGGCCAGGTGCCCAGAACATCACGAGTTCAGCATGACAAACACCACTTAATAAATATTTGGCATTCGCCAGATCATCATGTTCTTCAGCACTGGCCAGGTGCCCAGAACATCATGAGCCAAACAACGCCAAAGCAAGTCTCATAACATCTTGTACAAAACATCATACAAAAACAAGTCTCATAACATCTTGTACAAAACATCATACAAAAACAGGTCTCATAACATCTTGTACAAAACATCTTATATAACTATGATTAAGCATTTCAAAATGGAATAATATCATACAAAATGGAGTGACAATAATCAACACAATATACATATATTATATTTGTATTACATTCGGTCCTTTGATTATTGTAAATACAATTTGTATGATAAAGGCATCATAAAAGGTCTATTGTCATATATTTTTCATATACAATATGACAAGTAACAATTCCATATTGTTAAAATAATTATTACTATCATAATCACTATAATAGGGTATATCAAGATATTTAACATTTTGTAGCTGATGAAGACCATCCTGTAAAAATATTCCACCAATAATGTATCTGTGCACTTAATTGTATTTGATGATATTGTCATCCAATTGTCACTAGGTATCCACTGTTTAAATACGGTCCTCCACATAAATTCATTATTACTCATTAAATCACTTTGTGCCTTATTCTTCTGTATTAAAGCATACATATATTGCATAGTGCATTCTGTCCAATTGACAAATTGTGATATGTTTTTGCTCTATCTAGTTCCATAATTGTGACATATTAAATAATTGTAAAAATCAGAACCATAATTTAAAGTCAATTTTTGGGGTAAGAAGACAGTTGGCATCCATTGAGCTTGTAAATTAATTAAACTAGATACATCTACTCCTACCGCTTTAAGTTTGTTCGTTAACGTTTCTATATCAACACTATTCAAAATTCCTACCCCCGGCCCACCTAATAAGGTATCGTACCAAGCCTTTCTATACCAACATCTCTTACTAGGCATAAATGTTATATTAAAATGAATCACATTTTTCTGATATTGTTGTGCTACCGGTATACAAGTAGAAGGAACTTTAATTATACTATCATTACTAACTACAGGATGATTTCTTAATACAGTAATATAATCTACCCAAGTGGTCCTATTCTCTATCACAGTAGAATTTATACAAAATAAAGTGTTTATATCAATTAATCCAGTAGTTTCGTTAAAAATATCTGATTGATTTTTACAACAGTCCCGTCCTCGCTGTGGAGTTATCATGCAAATGTCCAGCAAATTGCAGCATTTAATAGCAGTTTTATTCTGTAGAAAAATGTTATCTGTTTCGTAGGCATATTGAACAAATAATCGTCCTGATCCACCAACAGCTTTCCAAATACTAACATTTGGTGAGAAGGTAATATTTACTATTGACATCCCTGTCCAGCTTGACAAGTGAAATTGTCTTGTTTCCTTATTTTAGTAGAATTTCTCCAACTCCACAGTCCATATGTGTTATTAAGCTTTTGTATTCTTCCACCTGGGCTAACAGGCTCTGCCAAACGGACCATAAGACACACCAACATTCCTTTTAGGACCCATTGCAGGACCTAGAAATACACAAATTTTATTATTCTCAAAGATAACATTTGTGTGCAGGCACATATTCCAGCAAGATGTATATCAAAAACATTATAACATAAACGTGAAACATAAGCATGTTTGTTTTACATTTGTTTTGACTGGATAAGAAAGCTGAAAAGACAGAATGAATATGTGTGGACATACATACACAACTCTACCCTCCAGCGTAACTGATTACTTGCTGAGGGCAGAAACCCTTGTACCAATAATAGGTGTGAGATTCAACTGTTTGCACTAGAGAAAACAGAAGGGCTTGGGCTGGGTTATGCTGTTAAAATACCTTGGGTCTTTTCTAAAACCTGTAAATAAGAAACAATTATTGGCAAATACACATTTTTTTTTTTATACCCCTTTGGGGGAACAGTGATGTACCTTGCAACCTTTGTGGGTATTACACTGGAAGGGAGGAAGGGTAGCTTACCCCCTCCCTCCAAGCTCCTACTGGTGGAAGACACAGCTCGAGGTGCAAGAGACTGCTCGAATACTGTAGCAATAAAAAGGTAGCTGTGGATGGTGACATGATCCCCACCTACTACACTTTAAATTATAACAAGATAATATTACAATTAGTTTAGTAAGTTTTATACCTTACTATAAAGATGGGGAACTTCTTTTTCTCTAGAAGAAAGAGAAGAAACACAGACAAACAACAAAATACTAAACCTACACAAGTTTAAAAATAAAACAAGATTATTTTTATAGGATAAAAGAAGCCAGGTGTCCCTGGTTCCTTATCCTAAGCATGACAAAATGTCAGCTGAGTTTATAAAAACCGATTGATGGTAATACCATACGACGTATCTCTTAGAATGCATTTTAAAAGACAAAAAAAAATGATTACACCATGGTCACACATAAAACAAAAGCCATTGCTTTTAACTGTAGATGGTAAACTCTCAAAAACAGCTGGAAGTCAGAAGAAATGAGAAGGAAAAAATGTGTTTCTTTAGTTAGAATACTAGTTTTGCAATAAAAAATCAAATTACATGGTTCACTTCTTGGTGTGCTTTCATGAAAACATACATTTTGTGTGAAAAGTTGTGCTTTGGTATGGAATACACATCAAGTTTGAACTTTAGTAACATAAAATGTTGAAACACAAGAAGGTCAAATAATGTGCAAAAGGTCACAGAGTGCATGCAAGGGTCGTTCAAACTCAGTTATTTTTGTAGTGTCCTTGAACACTACTGATATTAAATATCTTTAAATAATAATAGAGCACACAATAAAACTGCTGGCCAAGACAGTACACACTCATACACATACACAAAAAGAAATACCTAACACAAAATAAGACTGACATTATTTGACACTAATTTGCTGAGGTAATGCCCATAGTTTTATTAGAAAACTGAATGTGTTTTAGATACATGTGCTGCCTCCTGCCTGTCTTGTAACACTGACAATTTTTAAACCAACACATTTATACATATTGCCATGCCAAATCTTTCCAGAACAAAACACTTTTAAACACATTTTATTTCTTTAAAATGCAGTACAACACACCATTTGTAAGTGAACACATCTAGTATAGAAGTATGATAAAGCCATTTATAGCTGTTAACACATTACATTTTCACCTAGCAGTGGCTTGGCACGTTGCTTGCAAACTACAACTCTTTCTGCACATTGCAATCTATGACATCATATTTCTTCACCTTTAACACTACCTGCTCCAACCAACAACTACATACAAAAGTTCTTCACTGACCCTATCTAGGCAGCACAAATGTTTCATTAAAAATAAAACCAATTAAAACAGTCAGCTATGAGGCAAAGGAGCTTCTTCTCTTTTTTTTTTTTTTTGTAACATGTTGTGCACCGAAGGCAGTTAATCCTATCTTGCAACCTTGACAACAGAACATAATTACAGAACACAGATATAAGCTAGAAAATATGCACGAGAAAGACGGAGCATTACCTTGTTTAGTATACGTATTACAGAAATAAAACAGACAGACATAAAACAACTTTGAATAAAAAAAATTCAGACTTACCCGGTGCCAAGGTATTTTCTTCTTCTTTTCCGATACACAAGTCTGAGTAAGAAAACTGACTGCAGGACCTTCATGATAATTTCCAAACACTGCAGCTATTAACCCTTTTAAAGGTTTTAACCCTTTCAAAGGTTTTCTTTTGGCCATTTTAGTAACCTGCCAAACCAAGTCTTTTCCAGAGCTCTGGTCAGTTTAAAAACAAAACAAACAAAAAAAAAATCTCTTAACAGTACTAGGTTGAGATCCATCTGGTAGAGGTCCCCAGTACTTGGGTTTGGAATCAAATGTTTCAGCCTCTATAGGAGGCAAGGAACTTGAAATTGATACAGAAAAACTTGAAACTACAGATAGGCAACATGGGGGATTTTCAAATCATCCTGTCTGTAGTCACCTACTGTGCGCATATCCACAGTAGTTTATTTTCTTTTCTAGATGTTGCTTATCTAACTTTATTAATCAGCCGCTGCTTTTCTGCTAAAGCAGCCTGAACTGTGAAAGCCATCATTGGCTCTAACAGTATATACTTGCAGCAAACAAATTACAAGTACAAAGGGCAATGCAGTTGCCCTTGTAATTTGTTTGGTCAAACTTGTCAAACATACATTTTGCCGGTCCAGATAATACTAACTCTGGACCCAGCTATTTTTTTCCTTGTTTCCATATTATCTAGGCCTGTCCTTTATAGTGCACACTCGCCCAAGGTATTCTTGTACTTACAGTGATGATGAGTGTCGCCGACCCCTAGGCGTCACGTCCTGATGGGGTTCCACAAAAATGTCCTTCTTTTTGTCCAAGGGAAACAACCCAATCATGAGGTGACATGGACCGAAGAACTCATCCTGCCGACTACGCCAAAAATGTTTTGCCCAGTATGCAAGAATTACACAAAGGGGCTTACATGTACACACATACAATACCACCAACTAATATGCTTATATGATCTATTTATTGTATTTACACGTAAAATTATATACAGAAGATTGGACAAAACTTAATACATCACCGATTCAATAAAGCAACATCCAAGCCCTCTTCCAATGGCTGGGAAGCCCCTTCAGCCTGGCTAGGAGTCTCAGGAATGGAACAGCTCCTGCAGCAATGCGTCCACTCTGCAGCGAGGCTTCTAACCAGGCGTCTGGAAAGTCCCATTTTTATATATTTTATCTGGTACTAAAGAATAACATACGGTATTTAGAAATGCTAAACCACCATGTCCTAAGCACTGGCCAGGTGCCCAGAACATCACGAGTTCAGCATGACAAACACCACTTAATAAATATTTGGCATTCACCAGATCATCATGCTCTAAGCACTGGCCAGGTGCCCAGAACATCATGAGCCAAACAACGCCAAAGCAAGTCTCATAACATCTTGTACAAAACATCATACAAAAACAAGTCTCATAACATCTTGTACAAAACATCATACAAAAACAGGTCTCATAACATCTTGTACAAAACATATAACTATGATTAAGCATTTCAAAATGGAATAATATCATACAAAATGGAGTGACAATAATCAACACAATATACATATATTATATTTGTATTACAACAGGGAATTTTTAAAAAATCTCAACCCCGTCTCCCAACAAACTTATGGGTCCAGTGTCCAGCTCAACCCATCATGAAATAAAACATCTTGCCACGCCGGCGACCCGGATTCGGGAACAGACTTGGGTCACTTGGGGGTCAGCCGGGGGGGGGAAGGATCGAGTGAAACATAGAAACATAGAATTTGACGGCAGATAAGGACCGCTTGGCCCACCCAGTCTGCCCATTTCCCTGCCTACTGGATAAGCTGCAGATCCTAGTTAACCAGCAGCCTACTTTTTCCTACCCCCATCCCCTAGAATTGCCTTATGACTGTCCCATGCATACTTGAATTCCACCACTGTTTTGACTCCACAACTCCTCCGGAAGGCTGTTCCATGCATCCATAACCCTCTCTGTAAAAATACGCCCTTAAATTACCTCTGAGCCGCCCCTCATCTTCAAATTGTGCCCCTTGTTCTTGCACACCTCTTTTTTGAAAGATGCTACCCTCTTGGACTTTGTTGATTCCTTGAGGTACTTGAAAGTTTCTATCATGTCCCCTCTCCTCCTTTCCTCGAGGCTATACATATTAGCTTCTTTAGTCTCTACATATGTCTTCTGGTGTGGACCCTGCACCATTTTAGTTGCCCTCCTCTGGACAGCTTCCATCCTGTCTATGTCTTTTGAAGACTGGGTCTCCAGAACTGCACGCAGTACTCCAGATAGGGTCTGACCAGCTGTCTGTACAGAGGGATAATAACTTCCTGTTTTCTACTGGTGATGCCTCTCCCTATGCATCCCAATATCCCCCCAGCCCTCATTGCTGCCCTCTCACATTGCTTGCCCACCTTTAGGTCATCTGATATGACTACCCCCAGGTCCCTTTCCATTTTTGTTGTCGTTAGTATCTCACCCCCCACTGTGTACTCTTCCCCTGGGTTTTTGTTTCCCAGGTGCATTACCTTGCACTTCTTAGCATTGAATCTAAGCTGCCATCCAGAGGACTGCTGTCCTTTCTTGGGGTGGGGATTTGCGCTGCGTGCTGTTGGCTGACACCTGGCGGTGGCTGGGGGACGGCACATGCACATAGCCAAGCAAGGGGTTGGCCAATGTCCAGGGCGATCAGCTGCCTTCACAGAGGTGGAGACGGCCTGCCCACCCATTGCATGGACGTGGGCGCAGGAGAAAAATACCGGGATCCGGTAGGACCCATGATGGTCGAAAAAGGCTGGAGGATGTACCTCTCTGAGGGAGGGGTCATAGCCCCTGTCAGGTCCGCAGTGGTGGAAAAAAAAAAAAAAAAAAAAAAAAAATCTTACCAATCAATGGGCCCAACTTGGTCCATCAGGGAATAAAACAATCTGTGCTTCTCCCTCTAGCTACCTGATGGGTCCCGTGCCGAACTTGGCCCATGCATTTAAGCCAAAACAAGATGAGCAGAAACAGTAGCAAAGTGGTAAGCAGGAAGTGGAATAGGCAGAGTAGTAAAACACTGCTTTCCCCATGCCCATCCACTCGGGTCACAGTGAAGGGCTCAAACATTGCACAGGAGGTTTGGGGCTGCTGTTGCACTACTGCTACTGCCACCATGTGCAGGCATCTCCACCTTCTTCGGCCCACATTACACAAGCATGGGAGACTGGCTGGTGGGGGCTAGTGGTGCACACTTCCCTGGCTGTAACTTCAAATGCCAGTGATTCTAGATCCTCTGCCCCTCTCCCTCTCTTTCTGTTTTCTTCTCTCAAACCTCTGTCTCAGCTCTACACTCTTTCCAATATACAGACAGGGATCGTAATTCCATGCACGCTCCAACCTAGCCTGCTGCACAGTTCCCTTCCCAAAACTGCCTGATGGGTTCAGTGCCCAACCCAGCAGGGAATAAAAATAAATTCATCCCCCTTCCTCTACTACCTAATGGATCCACTGCCCAACATGATCTGTTGGAGAATAAAAAAATCTGTCTCTCCTCCGTCACCCATTACCTGATGACTGCAGAGCAAACCCAAAACTATCAGGGTATAAATGAAATCTGTTCCTCTCCACTCAACAACCTGATGAAGCCCAACCCCAACTCAGCCTGTCAGGGAATTAAAAAAAACAACTGTCTCCATCGCTCAAACTACCTGATGGGTCTGATGCCCAGCCTGGCCCATCAGGAAACAAAAACCATTAGGCCCTCTCCCCCAAGTACCAGACAGGTCCAGTGCCTAACCTGACCCATCAGGGAATTTTAAAAAAATCCGCCCCTGTCCCCCAACTACCTGATGGTCAGGTGTGTAACTTGGACCATCCGGGAATTAAAAACAAAGTGGTCCTATGAAGGGGGCTATAAGTGAATTTGGTGCTGGGAGGATGAAACTAATAGCTTGGTGTAGGGTGGACCTGAACCACTGGGTAGCAAGCACTACTCAGAGGCTGTGCCACTGCATTGAAGCCCTTCCTCTGGGCACTACATACAAAAATAATCTGTAAAACTGACATATGATGTGGCCGTCATGTAACAGTGAGGCTGGTGAGACAGTAAGCCTGCTACAAAAATAAGCAAGGATAGCAACATCAAAAAAGCAAGACCATTTTCTGGTGCTGCCCACTTCTTCAGCCCTTTAGGCAATGTATAATGACAGTATTGTGAGATCTCTTTGCTGTGAAGTGTCCCCTGGGCATGCCACACATATTAGGCCTACCACCCCCTGAGGTTTGAAGGTGGGACCTCCTGTACCTTTGGAACATTTTGTTGGCAGCTGCCCACAAAGCCATCACACTCAGTTGGTTGAAGGAGGACCCCCCGCTCTTTCTGTAATGGGCGAAGATAGTGAAGTGTAATTCCTAGGTGACACTGTCCCAAGGGCTACTACGTCTGCATGCGAGACTAGGTACAGGTTGAGGGGCCTGACTTCAGTGAACAGGTGCCTCCACCCAGAGGAATGGTTCTGAGGTAGCGTAACTGCTGTTGGTATAGCCCTCCAGGATGCTATAACCCCCCCACCAACCCCTCTAGTGGCCTAAACAGTATAGCAGCAAATAAACAATCACATGTACCATATGATAACACTTTTAAACCCACACTCTGTACACTTACCACCAGGGCTGGACCAGCTGCAAAGGTCCCGGAGAGCCCCTGTAAAACAGGATCCGTTATACAACAGTTCGATGGTAGTACAGTACCCCCACCACAAAGGCACACTTTAGCCAGGTTAAATGCAAAATCATAAATTCTGATTTATTCAGGGGCTTTGACAGGGGTGGGGCAATAATTTAGCAAGTGATTTATTAATTCTGATTGATTTAGGTTGAGCACGCATGCACCAAGAGTCCCTCTATCACAGTCACACACTCTGGGTACCCATATGTTAATGTAGGCTAGCCTGATGCATTGCTTGTGGTAGGCTGGTGTTACAACTGTTGTTGGGGCCCTTAGGAAAGAAGGCAAGTAACATGCACTGTAACCCAAATTTGTAATCCGGAGCTGGGTGGCTCAGTTTGTGATAATAAACCCAAATAAATAAATCAGATGGCACACAGTGATTGCGGCTTTGTTGCAGGGAGCTGCCCTGTTTAGTACTCATGCTACCCAGACCAGGAGGCAGGACTGATGAGATGAAGACCTCTGGATGGTGTTCTGGTTTGCCAGGGGAAGCAGGGCCCACACGACTCACCGAGGTGGTCGCTACCTGTTCGATGGTGTTGAGCAGGGAGCTGAATCCCTGAGTGTGTCTTTCGTTGGAAATATCTCTGCGATGGGAGCGGCAGGGCCCAGACCAGAGCAAGCAGTTCGGATTTAGTCTGAGCAAGTGCTGGAGCAGCTTCCAGCTAGCATAACACACTTGTAGGTGGGGAACCAAATCGTGACCCATACAGCACATTCAACACACTAATAAGCAACACAGCTCTTAGTCACAGTTTGGGTAAAGTCTGGTTGTAGTTTAGCAGAAGTTCTGCACAAACCCCTCAATCCGTGACTCACTTCGGTACCAGGCAGGTTGATCATTTCTGGAGCAAGTCTTCAGTCCCAAATTCAGGCAGTGATCGCTCTCTTTCTCTTCAGGCTTCAGATCGCAAACAAAAGAATTAGGTTTAAGTCCAACTTTCACATTCACAGGATTTCTCACTGGAAGATGTGACAGGCAGGCCAATGCAGCATACCCACCGATTCTCCAGTGTTCCTACGCAGGAGCAGCTGCTCGATGGCTCGAGCTGTTCACTCTCTAAACTCCAGCTCACAACTGACTCTGCTGCAGGCAGTTCTGGGGATTTCCTTTGAGATCCAAAAGGTTTGGTTGGCTGAGGGAACTGTCTGTCACAGCAAGGCCCCCCCTCCAGGTCCATTTATTTATTAAATTTTGATGACCGATTAGGCTCACTGAGCCCTGAAGGTCCCTTTTCAGGGGTGACCGGAGAGATATTACATGGAGAAGTACAGGCAGGAAATGGTTACAGAGTACATAAAGGTAAGTAATAGGTTACAGTCATTCTTGGCATTGCCTGAGCATAATGGTGCCAAACCTTAAAAACTACAATTCCTACAGATTTCAATCCCACAAGACCTCTGGGGCAGTCTCCATTTTAGGTCCCCTGAGGTTCGATTGATTCATCTTTGGCAGTCCAGAACCAAAATGGTGGCTCTTATGCAAAAAGTCCAAGCTATAAGAGAAGGCAGGTTAAACAAACGTCTATACCATTACTAATAAGACAGATAAACAGTAAATGAACACAGTTCCTAACAGAGCTCCCTCTGCGCATACAGCGACTACAGAATGGAACAGAAATACCACTCGCCTGGCTGGTCACAAACCCTAAACTACTCATACCCTGCCCAGACTAATTTCTAACACAGCATAATGACTCTCTTAAAGAGACAGGCACGGAGGCTTTCTATAGCACTCTCATGCAGACACTTGCAGCTACTACAGACACAGGACACCATCCTGACAGTGGGCATTAGGCAGCTCAGGAAGACATCTTAGTAAACCCTAATTTGTAGGGGGGTCACAGAAAGAAATACAAATGATGGAGGAGTTGACATACAAAGTTAACCCGAAACTCCATGTTTTCACCTGGAGGTGGGCGCGTTGGGAGCTCTGGAAAGGATCCCTCTCATTGGACCCATCTTGAGGGGACATTAAGCCTGCATCTTATGCAGACGGGGGGGGGGGCACCCATAGGACTTCATATGGGGTTGAACCCTGACAGACCCACCGCTTTTTTCACCAGAGAGTGCATGTGTGGCATGACCAAGGATGAGGGCCTAGAAACCATGACTTATGCACAGACCTCAATCAATCAATCAGTCTATCAAATCATCATTTATTTATAAAATAACGCTATTCCAAAACCATAGCGCTAGTATACAACAATAAAAAGATCATATAAAAACAACTGCAGCAGCTCAGATAAAATCAGGAAATGTCAAAGTAAATAAGTGAGTTTTTAACGTAGATTTAAAGCTCTCCACCGTCAGGCACTGTCGAATCCGACGAGGTAGAGAATTCCACAGGGATGGGGCCACAAATTCAAATGCACGAGCCCCAGATGACTTTAAATGAGCCCTAGGAATCTCTAGAAATCCCTCGTCAGTGGAGTGAAGTGGCTAGGAGTGGCAATAGGGATGAAGAAGATCTTGCAGGTAACTCGGTCCCTGTCTGTGTAGGGTCTTGTAGGTCAGTAAACTGATCTTAAAAGGTGATCGCCACTGAATAGGCAGCCAGTGCAGATCGCGCAGCACTGGCGTGACATAACACCTATGAGGTAGTCCAGTCAACAGCCTAGCTGCTGCATTCTGCACGAGCTGCAAGAAGTGGATATCAACCCCCAGAAGCCCTAGGTACAGGGCATTATAGTAATCAAGGCGTGACGTTACAAAGGCGTGAACTAAAACTGGTAGGTCGTCGGGCGGAACTAGGTGCTTGATCCAGGCTACATTTCTTAGATGGTAAAAGGCAGTCTTGACAACTGACAACACCTGATGTTTAAGCGTCAATCCGTCATCGAGAATCACAACCAGATCTTGCACCCGTTCAGAGGTCGTCAGCTGGTGACCACCAAGCCAAAGCCCTGAAGCTCACCCCTCCGATGGCCCCTCTACCCGACGACCCGGTTCTACCACCAAAACCTCAGTCTTGTCCAGATGTAGCCTCAGCCAGCTGGCACTCATCCAATCCTCAATCTCGGAAAGGCAGTTGTTAAAATCCGAGGTAACTTCCCCTGGTCAGGCACAAAAGACAGACAGAGCTGAGTATCATCTGCATAGCAGTGAAAACTCAGCCCATGCCACCTTACAGTGTCTCCCAATGGCAGCGTATACACTGTGAACAACATGGGGACAGTACACAGCCCTGCGGGCCTCCACATGGCAGGGAGACCTTGTCAGAGGAGTAAACCCCGCAGACAACTTTCTGAAACCTGCCAGTGAGGAAAGAATGGAATCATTTGAGGACTGTACCAGACAGTCCACAGATTGACCGCAGGCACTCAACCAACACTCCATGGTCCACAGTGTCAAATGCCGCTGGGAGATCAAGAAGAACCAAGATGGAGCAGCTCCTCCAATCTCTGTCTGTTAGGAGATCATTGAGGACCCAAGCAAGGGCCATCTCAGTACTATGTCATTTCTGAAAACCAGACTGGAGAGGCTTGTAGATGTCATGGATGGTCAAATGATCCTCCAGCTGTAGTGCAACCACCTTCTCAATAATCTTACCCACAAAGGGAAGGTTAGAGATAGGTCTGTAGTTAGCAAGACTGGATCGAGAGATAGATTCTTAAGAAGGGGTATCAGTACTGCTTCCTTCAGGGTGTCCAGAAACACCCCAGAATCTAACGAGCACCAGACTATCTCGGCAAGGACCAGGCTAATAGTCTCAACACACCCCACAAGGAGGCGTGTTGGGCCAGGGTCCAAACCACAGCAGGTTGTCTGCAGAGGCTGGATAATCTTCACGACATCTTCGATCACCGGCCGGTGTCAAACCAAACAGACCGAGGAGCTGCCACCTTCCTCCAATCACTGTCTGCCCCATTGGGGTGTCCTGTGCGAATCTCAGCCCTGATGTCGGCAACCTTATCGGCAAAAAAGTGAACAAACTCGTCGCATTTCTCTGCGACAATGCTCTCTGAGACTGCAGACAGGCTGGACTGCACAGTTTGTCTACAGTTCAGAAGAGCTGAGCCAGTCTATTTTGTGCCACAGCAATCTCCCTGGACAGGAACCCTGCCTTCTTATGGGAGATAGCTGATTGATAGTCCTTATCATGGGCTAACAATCTAAGTTTGTTATCATCCAGGCCCGATTTTTGCCAGCGACGCTCCAGCCTTCATCCCACTTTCTTCAGCTCCCTCAAGGTCCCATCAAACCAAGGGGACCGAGGGCACTGGGTAAAGGGGCGAACGTGGACAGGAGGGAGACAATCCAGTGCCCTAGTCACAGCGTCATTATAACCCCAGACTAGGGCTTCTGGGTCACCGCTATTCCTCGGCAGCTCCAATAGGTCCAGCACCGCCAACAGGCCTTCAGGGGATAAACCCCTTAAAGGGCGGTATCGGACCATCTCCGTAGGGGTAAGCCTATACTGAGGGGGGCTGTAAATTGAATTTTATGGTGTAATGGTCTGACCAGCTGACTGGCTCCACCACCAAATCAGAGGACTCCAAACCCAGAAGGAAGACTAGGTCCAAGGAATGACCATGACTATGGATCGCAGAGGTAATCACCTGTGAGAAGCCCAGCGAATTCATCAACTGGAGTAAGTCTTGACCAAACTGCGAGAGTTCGTCATCAGCCCAGGCATTGAAGTCCCCCAGCACCATCCATCTGGGGGACTCCAACACCATGTTGATGATGAAGTCTGCGACTTCCTGCACGAATTGCTTCTTGCCCCCAGATGGACGGTAGTTGAGAAGAATCCTGCACTCCACACCCGCGCCCACGATACATTCAAGGACCAAGTCCCCACTGGCACTTCTCCACAAGGCTCATTGTGATATAAAACCAATGGCCACTGCCCTGCCCCTACGATCCAACCTCGGGAGGTGTATCACCGAAAACCCGGCTGGAATTGCTGACTCCAAAATTGGGCCAGAAGTTTCATCCAGCCAGATCTCGGTGATGCAAGCCAGGTCAGATGATCCAACAGGATCAGCCATCATTGCCGTCTTGTTTTTAATAGACCTGGCATTGCATAACACCACCCGAGTTGGATGAGGCCCCAAGGCCGACCGAGTCATTCGCCCACATACAGTGGAGCCCTTGGGTATGAGAACCAGACAGGGAAAAGATCGGGAACCAATTTCACCCCAGGGTGTCTCCTAGTCCCCACTACTCCAATCCAGCCACTTGGGTTCCACTCTCCTGAGAGGTCTGAGGCCCCCACCCTATACCTTCTCCTAACAATCCCCAATGCATGGCATCCTCCTTCCTGTATCATCATGTATGGGGAGCTGTTAGAATAAAGTGATACTGACAATATGTAATATATTATGTGATAGTCATGATGATCGTATGACTATCAAATACCCAGATTTTATCCTTTGTGTATGGAATGTATTCGCAGTACCCATACTTCTAAATAAAACTTGAATAAAAATTAAAAAGTAAGACCAGCCTTGTTGGTACCAGCCAAATCTTGTTTGATTTTTTTTAGATTTTCTTTTTAAATTTGCCCAACACATTTTGTAAGCTCATTAAGACCTGTCAGACTGTGGCGTATTGGTGGATACTTACACTTCTAGGGGTTATAAAGCCCTCTGCCTACAGAGTCGGGTCTTAGTACACCCTCAGGGCATGTGATTATCCTCCAATATCCCCACACCTTGTCCGGTTTTGTTGCTTACATGTAAGTATGCAGAGAACAGGGGATATATGAATATGTAAATAAGGGCAGAACATGCAATGTAAAACCACTAATACTGAGCATGATTGATGTGACAACCCACCGCTCTCTCTCTCTGGGAAGGAACATCTTTTCTAGAGGTGTCTGTCCTCGGTATTTCGCACCAGCTGGGTTCCTAGCGCCAACCTCCCAAGTTTACAAAACTGGGTAGTCAAACATGCAATTGCACAGATCAAAGTCTGGTAATGTGTCTCTCTCTAGATGGCGGGTGCTAAACAGAGTTTACCTTAGCCAGTGGAAACCATAAATTACCTTAGACAATGACATCACAGCCACAACTGTTGAGTAAATAAAATAGATTTTTCTTAACAGAGGTCAAAAGAAGCATTACAGGATATCTATATTCAACATAAGAGAATAACACTGTTACAGGAAAAGTAAACAAATGTTTTTAAATAACAGATGACAAAACAGAAAAAGGCTATTACTGAGATATGCTAGTATCAATCTTACCCTGTACCTGTTCTTTCAAGAGACGCTGGACCCCTATGCTATCTGTCAGCTCCCACAGACACAGCTAGAAGGGTAGGCCCAAGCTTAGTCTTTTGGACAGTTTCTTCCTTCCACTCCAAGAGTAATTCCCTACGCTGTCTTTCGGCATCTTATATTCTCTCTTGAGATTATGTAATTCTATTCCCTTTGAATGCACTAACCATCTACATGCATGTATTTAATTGTTCCAATCAGATTGAATGCCTGTCAGTGACCAATTATATTCCCTTTTAACCTTAAATTTATATTTGAGTGAACCAATCCCTTTAAACTGTGAGTCTGTGTGTCTGAGATTTATGGTTCACCTAGCCAGATGCTGCTGGACAGTGGAATCCCAACCTGTGTTGTTTTTTTTTTCAGACTGCTAAAAAAAGTGTCTGCAGGAGAATCCAAAACATTAACTCCTTCCTTCCCATTTCTGTCACATCCCCCCCCGGTGATGAAGGTGTGTCCCTTGGGCTACCCCAAGTGACACAGCTGTCCATGCAACTGCTAGGAAGTGCCCAAAGTATCCAGCCATGCCATTAGACCTGTCTAGCTAGTCCATCTACACTGGCATTTTTTTTACCACTGCGATGCTGGATGGTCATGTTGTATGCCTGCAATACCAAACCCTAACGTAGTAGTTTTCCATTTTGCCTGCTTGACCTGTGAAGCCAAATCAGGGGATTATGATCTGTGACTGCAGTAAATTATGTCCCATATTGGTAAGGCTGCAGCTTCTGAAGGGCCCACACTATTCCCAAGCATTCCTTCTCGATTATGGCATATGCCTCCTCTCTGGGCAGAAGCCTCCAGCTGAGGTACCCGACTGGATGCCCCTCCCCCTGCTGGGTAATCTGGCTCAGCATAGCACCCAGCCCATGATCTGAGGCATCCACATGGACCATAAACTTTAGATTGTACTTGGGGCTGGCCAATACAGCTGGGCTGCTTAAGGCCTTCTTTAGCTCCTGAAAGGCGACCTCACAGCAATCTGACCACTGCACCTTATCTGGCTTTCCCTTCTTGGTTAGGTCTGTCGGGCTTAGCCAGATTACTATAGTGAGGAACAAACTGGTAGTACCCTGCTGTCCGCTGAAATGCCCTCACCAGTTTCTTGGTGGTAGAAGTAGGCCAGGCCAGGATGGCATCAACCTTAGCAGGCTCCGGGTGGATGTGTCCGCTACCCACCCAGTGCCCAAGGTAGGACACTTCTGCCATACCTATCTGGCACTTTTCTGCCTTGACTGTCAGACCTGCGTTCTTCAGTCTGTGGAACACATTCCGTACATTCTTGATGTGCTCATCCCAGGTCTGGCTGTATATGGCTATATTATCCATATACGGCAATGCAAACTCACCTACCCCAGGCAGAATGCGATCCACAAGCCGTTGAAAGGTTGCAGGTGCATTCTTCATTCCAAATGGCATTACCTTGAATTCGTATAAACCAAATAGAGTGACAAAAGCTGATCTCTATCTGGCTGCAGGGGTTAGAGGTACTTGTCAGTAGCCCTTTGTTAGGTCTGTTGAGGTCAGATACTTGGCTCCTCCAAGTCGCTCCAAGGTCTCATCTGTTCTGGGCATGGGATAGGGTGTCAGACTCCACGTAGCTATTAAGCCTCCAGTAGTCAATGCAGAATCGTGTGGTGCCATCCTTTTTGGAGATCAATACCATGGGCGATGCCCAGGGGCTACTAGATTCCTGGATTACTCCCAGCTCCAGCATCTCCTTGAGCTCCTCTTTCATGATCTGCTTAACCTGCTCAGATACCCTGTAGTGAGACTGTTTCAGGGCACCTGGGTCCCTGTATCCACATGGTGCTCTGTTATCGTGGTGTACCCCGGTTTCCCTGTGAACATATCCTCAAATTCTCTCAGCATATCCTGAATGTCCTGCACCTGGGCTGGTGTTAGCTGTTCAGAGAGGGTAAGGTTGTCCACGGAGGATGCAACCTGGCCTCCCGAGCAGGTCCACTGTGGATCCATCTCAGTTTCCTCTTCTGGTGCACTGCATACAGCAAGGACCAGTTCCTCCTATCATAGTAGGGCTTCAGCATGTTAGCATGCTACACCTTTTGCTTGCATCTCCTGTCTGGTAGCTTTATCATTTAGCTGACATCACTAACCTTTTGGACAATGGAGAATGGTCCCTCCCATGTTGCCTGTAGTTTATTCTGTTGGACAGGGATGAGTGCCATCACTTGCTGTCCCACCTCATATTCTTTGGCTCGAGCCCCGCGGTCATACCAGACTTTCTGCCATTGTTGCACAGTGGCCAAGTGCTCCTGAGCAAGCCCCATGAGCTCCTTAAGATGAGTCCTGAAGTTCAGGACATACTCCACAACAGACTCCCCTTGGGAAGCATGGTCACCCTCCCATTCATCCAAATCAAATCTAGGGGCCCTGCACCCTATGACCAAACAGGAGCTCGAAAGGTGAGAACCCTGTGGACTCCTGTGGGACTTCCCTGTATGCGAATAGGAGATGAGACAAATATTTCTCCCAGTCTCTCTTATGCTGGTCTGCAAAAGTTCTTAACATGGTCTTAAGGGTTGAGTTAAATCGCTCCACCAGACCATTAGCTTGGGGATGGTATGGGGAGGTTTTGAGCTGCTTTACCCCACACTTCTCCCACAAACTACTCATTAACCCTGACATGAAATTGGCACCCCGATCTGTCAGTATCTCCTGTGGAAAGACCTCCCGTCTAAATATTCCCAACAGTGCGTCAGCCACAGGTTCCGCCTCAGAGGAAGACAGGGTCACTGCCTCTGGGTATCTTGTGACATGGTTAACTACACCAAGATATACTGCTTGCCAGTTGACTGGGTGCTTGAGTGGCCCCACTATGTCCACAGATACCCTCTTGAAGGGTTCATCAGTAATGGGCAGAGGCACCAAAGCTGCCTTGGCCTTGTCTCCCATTTTCCCCCACCCGTTGGCACTGTGGACAAGTCCTGCAATAATCTGCCAAATTCTTGCCAATACCAGGCCAGAAGAAATTGTTGGTCAGCTGCTTTTTCTTGCACATCACCCCCAAGTGGCCTGAAAAAGGGATATCATGGGCAAGGGCCAAAAGCTGCTGGCGGTGAACTTTAGGGACTACCAGCTGCTGGAGCACCTCACCATCTAGCCCGTCCTCTGTTGTACATTCTCTGTACAGCAGCCCATTGTCCCAGTAAATGGACTCTTTACCCGCCTGAGGACCCTCAGCCCTATTAGCTAGTTCCCTCAGTTTTTGCAAGGTAGGGTCAGTTCACTGTGCAGTGCTCACCTGACCTTGTCTGACCCTTCCCTGCACCCCTTCAGAAGGAAGTCCTGTGAGCGTCTCTATTTGTGACTGGGGTTCAGGACTGCTGCTTCTAGCCAACCCTTCCCCTGTGCTAGCCACTTCCTCAGCTACTGAGGGAGGGGCTGGACCTCCTTGAGTCACCCCCTCTTCACCCTCAGAAGCTGGCCCTTTTGCCTGACTACGAGTTGCAACACACACCAGTGATTTCCTGTGGTCAAAATCATTCCCCTTGATCACATTTACGGGGAGGTCCTCTACGACTCCCACCTCCTTTTCTCTATGGCCCCCCTCCCAGCTCAGGAAGACTTAAGCCATTGGTATTTGGACTGCAGGCCCTGTGACTCTCCGGATCCTGGAGTATTTCCTAGGCAACATCTGCTCTGCCCGGTTGAGATCCTGCCTCACCAAGGAGATGTAAGCGCCTGTGTCCTTCAGTCCCTGTGTTACTGTTCCATTAACTACAATGGGATGCGTATTCACATCAGAGGAGAGTGATTCTTGAGGCTGGACACCCACAAACACGCCAGTGCTATTTTGATCACCCTCCCCATGCCTTTGCCCTGATAACCATTTTTGAGGGTAGTTATATCTCAAGTGCCCCACTTGATTGCAAAATGACATTTCTTTGGTCCTGTCTCTTGGATCCCTTTAGAATCAGAGGGTTCTGCTTTGGGCTTAGGTGCAGGCTGGGTTCATTTGAGCTGCCCCCCATGGGACCCTTATAACCATGTGCTGCCCCACCATGAGACTTCAGCTGTGTGTATGGCCTGCTAGACATGTGCATGTCAGCACTTGCTGCCAATTCCTTTGAGGAGGTGCATTCCTGTCTAGGAGCCATACATGCATATCCTCCAGTACAATTTTAAGAAATTGTTCCCTCACAAACCAATCTTTGATTAGTTCCACAGTGTCTGCTTTAGCCCTCTCCACCCACCTATCAAGGTAAGTACACAGTTGAACCTGCAGTTCCACTTAAGTTATCTGTCTTCTGGGCTTTTCTTTAACTCCCTAAATTTCCTTCTGTAAGCCTCAGGAGTTAATTCAAAATGTTTCAACAATACTCTCTTAACCTTATCATAATCAGCATAGTCTTCATCACTCATTTTAGGAAATGCATGCAAAGCCCTCCCCGTAAGTAAGAGTGTGAGATAAGTTGACCATGAAGCTTTAGTCAATTGAAATTGCTCACATACTCTCAGATTACCTTAAAAATAGATCAAGATCATCTCCATCTCTAAACTGAGGGAACAGTTTAGAATTAATTTTAGCTTCATGAGGTGAACTCACTCCACCATTACTCACGGTTTGCTGGTCGCAGGGTCATCATCTCCTTCTCGTTGCTGTCTCTGGACTTCATGCTGTCACTCCTTCTCTCTGTTCTGGCATTCTTTTTCTTTTTCCTGATGTTCCTTTTCTCTGTCTGCCAGCTTCTTTTCTTCCAGTTCTATCTGCTTCCCGTCTTCTTGTTTCTGCTTCCAGCCATCTTGTTTCTACTTCTGCTTCTAGTCTTTTTGCCTCCAGCACCTTGTCTTACAGCAACAGCTGCAGTCGCAGTGCATCAAGCTGGTTTGGGAGTCTGCTACATCAGTTCCTGACTCACCCCCTGGGAGTGTCTGCTTCTGGTCATGTGCCATGGAAGCATGGTGTCAGAGCAACACCACAATCCTGACACTGGCAGAGCGACTGCAGAAATTCTGGCCGCCGCAACAGCAACCCACCACAGCAGCCGACACCCCCACAGCTGTAGCAGGTGCACCAGCAGCGACTATAAGGTCGACTGCTGCACCTGCAAACCTGGGTGCACTGGGTGGGCAGCCTTTAACCCCTGTGGTGTGTGTGCTCTGCCCTATGCCAGGACAGCCGTCCAGACCTGCGTCTGTCTGTGTCGGAGGCATCCCTTGTCCCAGTGCTTAGATCCATGCTGCAGACCCTGTCACCAATGTTGTGTAGAAGATGTGTCTGGCTACGGGTGGCCCCTGCTCACATCCCATACTATCACGCCACTGTCCGTTGGGTCCTCCATGGTGGGTGGGGGATGTCACTGAGTCCAGTGCCGCAGTGACGGTCATTGCCGGTGTGTCGGTCCAGTGGCCGTGCGCCTCCCAGTCCGTCAGTGTGTCCCTTGTGGCTGCAGTGTCTGGTTGCCAGCGGTCTGTGTGGAGCACTTCAGGATCGATTGCTGTGGTTTCCTGGTGTTGCTGCAGGGGATGTCAGCAGTGTGGCTGTCTGCAGCCTGTGGTGCTTCCATGTGCCACCAGGGTGGCTATGAGGTCTGCCTTTTTCTTGTGTGTTAGGCCTTCAAGCTAAACCCCCTTTTTCTGGCACTTTTCACAACGCTGTTGCATAGTAGGTGAGTCATACTCCGAGGAGCTCATTCTCTAACCCTGCACTACACTATGCTAACTAGAAACAAACAAAAAAAAACAGTTGTACAAGTGTATTTTCTTATATATCCTGTTTTGCAGCTGCTAAGGTAAATGTTCCACTGGCAAACTCTGTATCTCAGTGCACTAAACAGTCCGCTATCATCACCCCACCACTGCCACCCAATTGTGACAACCCACCTCTCTCTGTCTCTGGGATGGAACAGCTTTTAGAGAGGTGTCTGTCCTCAGGTATTCGCTGCCACCAGCTGGGTTCACCCAGCACTAGCCTCTCAAGTTTACAAAACTGGGTAGTCAAACGTGCGATTGCACAGATCAAAGCCTGGTAGTGTGTCTCTCTCGGATGACCATGAATTACCTTAGAGAATGACATCACAGCCACAACTGTTGAGTAAACAAAATAGCTTTTTCCTTAACAGAGGGTCAAAAGAAGCATTATAGGAGTTCTATATTCAACATAGAGAATAACACTGTTACAAGAAACGTAAACAAATGTTTTTAAACAACAGATGACAAAACAGAAAAAGGCTATTACTGAGATATGCTAGTATCACTCCTACCCTTTCCCTATCCTTTCAAGAGACATTGGACCCTATACTATCTGCCAGCTCCCACGGACATAGCTAGAAGGGTAGGCCCAAGCTTAGTCTCTTGGACAGTTTCTTCCTTCTACTCCAAGAGTAACTCCCTACTCACTGTCTTTCAGCATGTTATATTCTCTCTTGAGATTATGTAAATCAATTCAAACTTTATTTATAAAAAGCGTCTTTCTAAAACCAAGGCGCTTGTACAATACTATAAATAAACAAAATACATGAATGGGAAATATGACAAATTAAAACCAATACAAAACAGTATTAAAAATCAGAATAGGCTATACTAAATAATTAAGTTTTAAGAGCAGCTTTAAAACTTTGGACGGTCAGGAAATCTCGCACCCGATGAGGTAGAGAATTCCACAGAGTCGGGCCCATAAAACTAAATGACCTGGCCCCAGATGTCTTCAAACAGACACTGGGAATCTCTAGCAATCCCTCGTCAGTGGATCGGAGATAGCGGCGAGGAGGGGGGGCAGTAGGGGTGAAGGAGATCTTGCAGGTAACTAGTTCCCCGGCCGTGTAGAGCCTTATAGGTAATTCTTATTCCCCCTTTGAATGCACCAACCATCTACCATGTATGTATTTAATTGTCCCAATCAGATTGAATGCCTATCAGTGACCAATTATATTCCCTTTTAACCTTAAGTTTATATTTGAGTGAACCAATCCCTTTAAGCTATGTGTCTGTGTGTCTGAGATTTATGGCTCACCTAGCCAGATGCTGCTGGACAGTGGAATCCCAGCCTGTGTGTTTTTTTTTTTTTCAGACTCCTTAAAAAGTGTCTGCAGGGGAATCCAAATGTAACCCCTAGGTGGCGCTATCCCAAGGACTACTCCCCCTGCCTGGGTGACTAGGTGCAGGTTACGGGACCTGGGAACTGAAAATGGGTGCCTCCACCCGGAGGACAGGGTTATTGGTAGCATAGCTGACCTGTGTACAGCCCTCTGGGACACTGTAACCCCCCCCTTCCCCTCTAGTGGCCTTAGCAATGAACAGCAGACACAGTTACAATAACCCCAAATCAGCATACAAATCCCCACTCTGTTTGCACTTACCACCAGGGCTGATTCCACCAGTTCGACCCTGGAGACCCCTGCAAAATAAGGTTAGACACAGCAGGTAACAAAAGTACAGTGCTTTTGTACAAAATGGAACCACAGTCAAGTTAAATGCAAAAGAATTAGATCTGATTTATTCAGGGGTTGAATAAGGGAGGGGTGTAATTTGGCTGATTAGTTCTGTAACTGATTCAATCAGGCAATCATGCATGCACTTTAGAGTCCCTTCACAGTCACACACTCTGGATACCCAGTTGGAAAAAAGGTGGGCTAGCCTGACATGTTGCCCGGGGTAGGCCGGTGTTGCAGCTGGTCGGGGCCCTGTGATGGAAAGAAGGAGCATGCACAACCACACACAATTTGTAATCCGGAGCCTGGTGGCTCAGTTCATTACAAGAAAACAACAATTAAATCAGATGACACTACTTTTGATTTGGCTGATGTTGCAGGGAGCTACCCTGGTGTTTACTCATGCTACCCAATACGAAACACAGGAGGGATGAAATGGAGACTGCAGGTCGACAAGCTGGTATGCCAGGAGAAGCAGGGCCCACACGATTCACCGAGGTGTCATTCCTGTTCAAGATGTTGAGCAGGGGGCTGATCCCCAGGCGAGTCTCTCATCAGTGGTGATCTCTGCATCTAAAGTAGCTGGCTGGGCCAAGGTGGCAGGGTCCAGGCCGGGTGAACAGTTCGGATTTAGTTCGATAGGTGCTGGAGACAGCTTCCAGCAAGCGTGACACACTTAAGTAGTGGGGAACCAAATCGCGACCCACTGACAGCTTACAGCACATTTATAGTAAAGCAAAACACAATACCACAGGTTGGATGACAGTCCAGTTGCAATTTCAGTTTTCCTGAGCAAAACTGTGATCTCTGTGGTGATTCAGACGTCCTGACAAGCAGATCACTTACAGCAAATCTTCGGTCTTCTTCAGGTAACAGGGCAGTCACAATTCGGTATTTCTGGTCAAAAGCCGGTTCGGATTCAGTCCGATTAATTTCATTAACAGATCCCTCAGAAAGGAAGACAAAGCAGGCAGGCTAGACACAGCCTTCCCACCAGTTTCCTGCGCTACTACGCAGGAGCAGCTGCTCGAATGTCTTGAGCAGTTCACTCTCTCAACTCCAAACTCAGACTGACTCTCTGCTACAGGCAGCAACGGGACTTCCTTCTGATCCAAAAAGGGTTTGGTTGGTTGATTCATCTGTCTGTCAAAGCAAGGGCTCCCCCTCCAGGTCCATTTAGGTGCTAAAATGTAAAAAACTACAATTCCTACAGAAATTCACTTCCACTAGACCCCCAAGGGACAGACGTCATTTTAAGGTTCCCAAAAGGTACTGATTGGTGCAATACAGAAATGTCCATGCTGCAAAGAAAGGCAGGTTAGACAAACTATAATACCATTGTTATTGGAGCAGCTAATCAGCAAACAATTACCAGTTCTAGCAGAGCTCCCTCTGCACCATTAGCGATGGCAGAACAGAGCAATATTATTACAGCTCAGATGGGACTCGAGCCTGGAAACCTCGGCCTCCTCCCTGATTAATTATACACTACAAAAATAATGTCTCTTAAAGGGACAGGCACAGAGGCTAACATGACACTGCATGGAAGCACTTTTACACATGTAAAGACACAGAACTCACTGGCAGTGGGCATTTAAGCACAACCAAGGATGACTTTTGGAAACCCCATTTATAGTGGGGTTACACCAAACATTAACTCCTTCCTTCCCATTTCTGTCACAAGAGACACCTGTAAGTAATTACAAGGGGTGAACAGGCTGCAGTAGAAGAATCTCTTTCAAATGGGAAAGAGCAATGGGGACAGGATCACAGATGTGGAGCCGGGCTGTCCCCTTGGTACCAGCGACCACAGGACAGTGTGATTTAAGGTAACTACAGTGGAGGAGGCAAGCCATACATGTATAAAGGTCATAGATTTTAGGAAGGCTAACTTTAAGAAGATGGGTAGAAATCTTAAGGAAAACAGTTCAAAACAGTGGGGGCAATCACCAGGGCTGCAAAGCATGCAATTAAAACAACCTATATGGTTCAAAATAATGCAGCTAACCTTTCTTGAGTTATTTAGCATTTAATGTTGCTCCTGGATGTGCCATGTCAAAAGTGCTTCTGCACGAAGATGGAGTGTGCCCTTGGCATCCTGTCCTGTGTGGAAGACTTGTATAATGATTAGCGAGGTATTTGCTGGGAGAAAGAAGTTGTAGATATAGAGGCGTTAACTGAACTTTCAGAACCACCTCAGTATCAGCAGTGTATGCACGAAACTATTGAAGGCAGCCTGAGTCGCCGCGCAGTAGCCCCAGCTCCGTGCTTTGGGCACGCGCATAGAGCTAGGTGCTGCTGCATGACCGAACTCAGAGCTGCAACTTCAATAATGATTTTAGCACAGCATTACACTGCCTGCTTTCACCGGAAATTGGTTCTAGAGGTTCAGTTAATAGACTTCTACATGCCACATTGTTTCTTTTTCTCCCATGTAGATGTGCCTCGCTCATCATGTTTACAAGCCTTCTGGCACAGGACAGGATGCCAGGGGCACACTCCCATCTTCCGATGCAGTGGCATTTTTGACATGGTGCATCCAGGAGCAACATTAAAAGGCTAAATAACTCAAGAAAGATTAGCTGCATTTATTTTAAACCATAGAGGTTGTTTGAATCGGGCATTCTTTTGCAGCCCTGGTGATTGCCCCCACTGTTTTGGACTGTTTTCCTTTAAAAGAGCCCTAACAGTAGAAGGTCACGGGGGGGGAATGTGGAAAAACAGTGGTCCAGACTCAAGCGAGTCATAACAGAAGTAACAGGTCACTGTGTTAAAATGCATAGCAAGAGTAAAAGAAAGATAAGGCCATTATGATTCTCAAAGGTAGTGGCCGAGAAAGTAGGGGAAAAGAAGAGAGCCTTCAGAAGATACAAGGAAACACAAAAGGATGAGGACAGAGAATAATATCTGGAGAAGCAGAGGGAATCTGGGAAAATAGTTAGAAGGTCTAAAGCATAGACAGAAGGAGGTATAGCCCAGGCTATTAAGAAAGGTGACAAGACCGTCTTCAGGTACATTAGCGAGAGGAAAAAGACCAGAAATTGGATCGTTAGGCTGAAGAAGAAAGGAAGAGAAAGTGTATAGGACGACCTAGAAAAGGCTGAGATACTGATCAAGTACTTTTCCTCATTATTCACCAGGGAAGGGGAGGGTGAGGGACCAAAACTCCGTAAAAGAGGTATTCAAGAGAGGGAGGTAGACACTAGCCCATTCATGGTGGAAAGTGTCCTAGAAGAACTTGGGGGGAATAAAAGTAGACAAGGCAATGGGGCCAGATGGGATACACCCCAGAGTACTGAAGGAACTCTGGGAAGTGCTGGCGGAATCACTGACTACCATTTTCAGTGCATCACTAGAGATGGGGAGGTACCGGAGGACTGGAGGAGGGCAGATGTGGTCCCTCTACAGAAGAGTGGAAGCAGAGAGGAGGCAGGCAATTACAGGCCTGTAAGTCTGACCTCCGTAGTGGGGAAACTAATGGAGTTCTTACTTAAGGAGAAGATTGTAAAGTTTCTGGAGGTTAGCAGAGCACAGGATCCAAAGTGGCATGGATTTTCAGCGGGAAGGTCCTGTCAGAAAAATCTTATAGATTTCGCTAACTGGGTAACCAGGGTGGTAGATCAGTGAGGGGCGGTGGATGTAGCCTACAAGGTCTTCAACAACTCCTTTGACACCATCCCGCTCAGGAGATTGCTAAATAAACTGCGGAGTCTGGGAGTGGGTCCTACAGTGGTAAAGTGGGTTGGGAACTGGGTAAGGGACAAGACTAAGAGGGTGGTGGTAAATGGCATGAAATCTGAGGAGAGGGAGTTGACCAGCGGGGTGCCACAGGGGTCGGTGCTGGGGGCAGTCCTATTCAATGTCTTCATTAGCGACATTGCAGAGCGGCTGGAGGGAAAGGTGTGTCTCTTCACAGATGACACCAAGACCTGCAACAGATTGGACACACCGGAGGGTGGAAAAAATTAGAAAGAATCTAAGCCTATTAGAGTGGTCGGATGTCTGGCAGTTGGGTTTTATGCTAAAATGTGCAAAACCATGTGCCTGGGTCACAGGAATCCAAAGGAAGAGAAAAGGATGGGTGGGGAAATTTTGGCCACCACATATCAGGAGAGAGAGACCTGGGTTTATCATATCTGACGACCTGAAGGTGACCAAACAGTGTGAAAAGGCGATGGGGAGAGCAAACAGAATGTTGTGGTGCATAGTGAGGGGCATAACCAGTGGGAGGAAAGAGGTGGCGATGCCACTGTACAGATCACTGGTGCGGTCTCAGCTGGAGTACTGTGTCCAGTTCTGGAGACCACATCTCCGGAAGGACATTGACAAAATAGAGGCAGCCCAGAGAAGGGCAACGAAGATGGTACATAGACTGCACCAGAAGCCATACGAGGAAAGACTTAAGGACTTTAATAGCTATTCGCTGGAGGAAAGGAGGGAGATATGATATAGACTTTCAAGTACCTTAGGGGAATAAACAGGGTACAGGTGGAAAGCATATTTCAGAGAAAACTCTGCACAAGAATGAAGGGGCATGATATGAGGTTGAAGGGTGGAAGGCTCAGGGGTAATGTTAGGAAGTACTATTTTACTGAAAAGGTGGTGGAGCCGTGGCACAGCCTCCCAGCAGAAGTGGTGGGTGCGAAAACAATACAGGGGTTCAAGAGTGCATGGGATAGATATAAGGGTGCCCTGGAGATGTGCAGAGCAAGAGAGTCACAGATCAAATAGAACCTGGGGCTGCAGCAGTGTGTAGGGGAAATGGGCAGACTAGGTGGGCCATATGGTCCTTATCTGCCAACAGATTCTATGTTTCTAGGTCTTAGCACCAGGACCAGGGGACATGCAGTGAAGCCGGAGTGGGAAAGTTCAGGAGAGATGTGAGAAAATTTAATCACTGATAGGGCGGTAGACACATGCTGCCCAATTCTGGAAGGTCCAGGGAGTTTGGTGCAAGCTGGATGAACCAGCAGCTTGTGCCGATCTCTGGTGCACCAGGGTCCCTGTGTCTGATTCACTATTGGGAAGGGTCCTGGTGCCAAACCCCTGCAGCTTGCAGAAAATGTTACAGAGTCCCAAAGTTAAGGTGCATGGGAGAGGTTTACCGCAAGCTGCAGCAAGGTCGGGCAGCATCAGCACCCAGTACTGGACACCCACCTTGAGGCTTGTGGGGTTGTGCAGGCAGCACTAGGGGCAGAGGAGGACATGTAGGGGACGGATGGGTGGGGGGGGGCAGCAACAGCCCCTCAATGGGGCCACTGCCATACCTGTGGTTTCCTGGGCAGTGGCGGGCACCGGTGGGGGGGTGGTTGGGCCCTGCAGGCACCACACTCCAGATGTCTCTGGATGCTGTGAGGGCACAAGATATGGCAGTCTGGTGGCAGCACAGGATGCCTCCTATACAGCGACCGCTCCGTGGGTGGAGCAGTGGCCTGTTAGACCAGCCCTGGACTGGTCTATCTGACCTGGCCCATGCAACCTGTGGAGGGGTACAGAATCCCTCTGAAAGAGATACTGCAGCTTGCGTCTAGCGCAAGTCCCCTAGCACCATGGCACACCTACAGATATGGCACATAGCGGGCACAGGCCCTGTTTGCCACAACTGGACATGGCATTGCCACTGCCTGCCTTGCTGAATCATGGGTTGTGCAATTTTTGGGGCAAGGTGCCAACTGAGTGAATTCTGATTGAGTCAGGCACCTTGCATCAGACTTTCAGCTTTATGAACTGGGCCCCTGAAACAGACTGCCAGTGGAAGTGCTTGAAGTTAAAACAGTGGAAGGCTTCATACATGAATGGGCGTGCACTTAATTTGCTTTTGATACAACTGAATGCTGCTCTGAAAGCTATGTTATGGTTCCTCCAGTGTCATGGTTTTGATAACCTTTTGATCTGTACACTGTTATCACTTTTGTATTTATCATTGTAACTGTACCTGATAAATTGGTGTAATTTTGTAATACAGTACTCCCTTTCTCCACTTCCCCAGATTACACCTGGAAATGAGCTTCAGTCTACTGCGCCTCTCCTGGTTACCAATTTTCAACTAGTTAGATAATAACTGGGATAGAGATAGGGGTATATTACAAAACGGGCACGGAGAAGGGAGGGTCTCTGGAGGCAAGATAGGGCAGAACTGGAAATGGCATTCTCATATTGCTTTCCCAGACTTGAGAGCCTTCAGCTAAAATGGCCTTTTGTTTGAGCAGTCTATGTTCTCACAGAGGGGACGCAGGCTTGATGTTGACAGCTGAGCTCTTTTGATCTAAAACATAGTGTTTTAAGTATCTGCTGAGCTTCTTTGATCTAAAATAAGCTTTTTGTTTGCTACACTCATACACACAAACTGCTGGGCCTGCCCAGTAAGAATGGAGAGAACAGTGAGTATGGAAATGTAGAAATTGTGCAGACTATTTTGATTGACTGTTGCAGTTCCTTTGGCATGTATTTATGTGCCAACACCACTCTGTGAAGAAAAGGGTCCAACCATGTGATCTGAAATTTTGACAGTCACGTGCAGAATTCATAAGCTAATTTCCACATTCCTGATTTCCATCACCAACATGACTGCCACCTTCACTCATAAATAAAAGCCTTCAACTAGGCTTGAAACATAACATTCACTGAAATTTAAAATAGAATACATACATAACTGGATGTTCATTCTACTCATGAGCCCTTCATTACACACATAAACAAATAAAAAAAAATCAAGCATTGTTCAGAGTTTTCCTTTCTGGTGTTTATTTAATAGCCAAGAAACAATCACACTCGTAGCCTAACCAGTAATCTCTGATGCTAACCCTGGAACAGATGAAATTGAGCCTCTGGCTGTCTGTGCGAATGATTGTCACTGGAATACTGTAGAATTTTAAAATTCATGCATTCCAGGTTTGTTGGGGGGATGCATTCCTTTTAGAGGACCACCTGGGCAGGGGGAAGAACAGGAGGAAGGTCTGGAGGCAAACCTTAGGGTCCACTGTGGTAGGGGAGAGGGCGGAACTATGGTGCTGAGGGATATTCTGCTGAGGGATCTGAATATGCCAGGAGCAGACTGGGGAACTATGGTGTTCTCATCTGGCGCGGAGCAGCACCTGTGGACATCTTCCAGAATGCGTTTCTTGCCCAGCTGGTGACTGATCCAGTGAGGGAGGGTTGCATCCTGGATGTGGTCCTGTCAGATGGTGAGCTCATCAGAGACCTAGCCGTTGGGGACCCACTGGCAGGAAGTGATCACACCACGGTCTGGTTCTCCCTTGACCTGGGGGGGGGGGATGGTAGATCACATAAAAACATTGGTGGTTGATTTTAAAGGTGCGGACTTTGGAAGGTGGAGCGGATCCTTAGGGCTACCTAGATGAGATTAGGCCAGGTATGGGCACTGAGGCTCAGTGGGAAATTATTAAAAAGGGGCTGCTAGAGGCTACCAAGGCCTTCATGAAGGAGAGACACAAGTGGGGCAAAGCTAAGAGGCTGAGCTGGTGAACAAGGGAGGTCCAGGTGCAGTGAGTGAGAAAAAGGCTGCTTATAGCCGATACAAATGTTCTCAGGGGGGTTATATCCAGGGGGGAGTATGATATGATAGCCAGGAGGGTCACCAGGGTGGTGAGGTTGGCCAAGATGGAGGTGGAGCTGAGATTGGCACTGGGGATTATAAGGGGGGGGGAAGGGTTCTTCAGGTATATCAGAGAAAGAAGAAAAGGGAAGGGGCAGAGTAGTAGGCTGAGGACCGGGAGAGGGTGGGTGGAGGAGGCGGGGGAGCAGGCAGAGGTACTAAATGATTTTTTTTGCCTCGGTCTTCACCAAGGAGGACGGGAAGGGGGCGGCACTGCAGTGGGAGGGGGAAGGGGGACCAGCAGATGAAGTGGAGGCAATGGATGTTGAAATCCTCATTGGGAGGGTGTGGGAAGCCCTCAAGGCGCTAAGAGCAGAAAAAAACACAAGGTCCAGACGGGATCCATCCCAGGGTGTTTAAGGAACTGGCTGATATCCTGGCCACACCCCTGGTGGACCTTTTTAACCCCTCCCTTCAGTCGGAGTTGGTGCCTCAAGACTGGAGAATGGTCCATATCGTGCCTGTACACAAGGGCAGCTCGCAAGAGGAGCCGGAAAATTTTAGACCGGTTAGCCTGATGTCAGTAGTGGGCAAAGTGATGGAGGTCATCTTGAAGGAGATGCTGGAGGGGTTTCTGAAGGCATGGGGCCACCTAGATGATCACCAGCATGGCTTTGTTCAGGGCAGATCATGTCAGACCAACCTGGTAGAGTTCCATGAAGGGGTGACAAGAGCGCTGGATCAGGGCAGGCCAGTGGATGTCCTCTTCTGGACTTCAGCAGGGCGTTTGACTCAGTGCCGATCCCAGGCAGCTAGGGGATATGGGAGTGGGGGGGCGGATGGTCAGGTGGATAGGAAACTGGCTAGAGGGCGTGTACAGAAAGCAATGGCTGGAGGGGAGATCTCATCCCCCAGGAGAGAGTCATTAGCAGGGTCTCACAGGAATTGGTGCTGGGCCCACACCTGTTTAACGCCTATATCTCAGACATCAGAAGCTGTATCAGAAGCAGGATGAGCCTCTTTGCCGATGACTCAAAGCTGTGGGCAGTGGTGGATTGGGAAGAGGGGAAGTTGGCTCTCCTGGAGGATCTGGAGACTCTGGGGAGGTGGTCATGTGCCTGGAAACTAAAGTTTTAATATTGGGAAATGCAGGGTTCTTCACCTAGGGGCCAAAAACCCAGCTCATGTATACACCTTGGGAGGGTAGCACTGCTGGTTTCTGGAGGGAGAAGGACCTCGGGGTGGTAGTGGATGCCAAAATGAATAACTCTGAGCAGTGTAGAAGGGCTGCGGTCCAAGCACATAAAATGCTGGGGTGTATAGCCAGGGAGATAACCTCAAGGAGCCAATAGGTGCTCCTTCCACTGTATAATTGCCTGGTTAGACCACACCTTGAATACTGCTTGCAGTTTTTGCGTCCTTACTTAAAGAGGGATATTACTCTTCTGGAGAGGGTCCAGAGGAGGGTGACCAGGATGATACAAGGTCTAGGAGAAAAGCCCTATGGGGAGAGACTTGAGGAGCTCAACCTGTACTCGCTGGAGGAGAGGAGGAACAGAGGGGATATGATTGAGGTCTTCAGATGTCTCAAGGGTATGAATAGGGTAGACCTACAGTGGGGTGCCTCAGCTGAGGGAGGTAGGGGCCATCTGGGGACACTCAGTGAGGCTGGTCGGGGGGGAGACTAAGGGGGGAAACAAGGAGATGCTACTTCACTGAGTGGGTGGTGAAGCCCTGGAATGCGCTGCCCATGGAGCTGGTGGCTGTTACAACTGTGGAGGGGTTCAAGAAAGGCTGGGATAGGTGTAGGCCGAGGGTGCATACCACAGCCTCGCTGAGGTTTAGGGTTGGGGGGACCTTGTAGGGAGGGTAGGGGTTATATTGGTGCCCTGGGTGGGCACTGATCACCGAGCAGACTCGATAGACCATAGGGCCTAATCTGCTGACTTTTTAATATGTTAGTATGTTAGAATATTGAATTCATATGATCATGGTAAACAAGCCATCTACTGCATGTGTAGAAAGAGAAACGACTGACAGGTAGAAACCATCTTTCGAGGGACTATTTGACATTTTCAGGGGTTAGCCTTAACCCTTTTTTTGCACTAACCAGCAGGACAAGTTGATAAATTGCATTAGTCTACAGATGGTCGCAGTAGGCCACTATTACAATGGTGAATTTTGATCAATTATACTGGAAACAATGCAAGCCAAGAAATACTGAGTACTGCAGATTTATCCTGCTTCCACATTGCTTCTTACTTCAGCAAAACACAAACAAAAATAGAAATAGTGCCATGCAATCTCACACAGTTTGCCCCCCCCCATTTTATACCATCACCTTCTCTCATCCTCTTTCTGCACCCCCCTCCCCCACCGAATCAGAAGATCCCACAGCAGCAAATGTTCAAACAAGCAGTCCTAGCTCTGAACACACATTAGCTGACATCATGCACCTCTCCACACTCTCAACACCACTCACAGGGCAAAAAACAGAGTAAGGCGGAGAAAGACACTCTCAGCCTCCACCCTGTGATCAGCCAAAGACCTGCACTTTTGGAAGTTTTTGTATGGTGTCAGGCAAGCCAGAGGCAGATCTAGGATTTCCTGGGAGAGCGGGACAGACAAACCTAGGGGGCTTGGGAAATAGAAAACTTTGCATCATTTTTCATTTATATATACCAAACACAAAGTATTAATTTGCACTGACTATCTCACAGGACGCCTCCAGCAAGTTAAAGCCAAAAGCGAATTGTCACCTCTCAAACCTGTCCAGCGGGGCTTGCCCCAGGGATCTATCCTAGGTCTGCTACTATTCACAATATACATCAATAACATTGACTCCTGCATAAACAAGGCTAGTATTCATCTGTTCGCAGATGATACTGTTTTATACCTAAGTCGACCAACACCAGTAGCAGCCTATGAAGATTTACAATCTGAATTCAATCTTCTCCAGAACTTATTTATAAAAAGCTCCTCCTTAACGCCAAAAAAAATGAAAGCCATGCTCTTCTCACCATCTACCCTTTTATCCAGCTCTGCAGCTGCTGGCCCAGTAGCTCAGATCACCACTTTACTAGGTGAAAAACTGGATTACATCCCAAAATTCAAGTACCTGGGTGTGTGGCTAGACCATAGACTCTCCTTCACTGAACACATTGATGATCTGCTAAAACAACTAAGGCAGAGTCTGGGAATCTTTTTTAGAATCAACCAGTTCCTTACCAGAGATGCCAAGCTACGGCTGGTCCAATCCACATTTCTTTCGTTGATAGATTATGCGGATTTCATCTATAGCCATTGCCCTACCTATTGTTTGTCAAAACTGGACACACTCTACCCCAGAGCCCTGAGGTTCATTACGGGTCTTTCCACACGGCACTCATCACTGTTCTCTGTACTTGGCTGTAGGTTGGACTTCCCTTAAATCCAGAAGAGAGAGAAATGCCGCACTTTGGACCTTCAGAGCTATATCAAAAAAATTACCTCATTACATCACCAACTGCCTTCTACGAAGCTCATCCTTCCTCTCACTCAGAGTTCCTATGGCCAAATCTCGCTTTGGCAGAGCAGCCATAAGCTGCGTGCTGCCCACACTTTGGAACAAAATACAAAAAAACTGTTAAACTGTGCACCCGTCTGCTTCTCCGCCTTCAAGAGCCTATACTCCCAATCATTCAAAGAAGTCTGCAATTGTTTTTCCCACCCCCGCTCTGGGTCTGTGTCTCTCGTAGAACCCCATCCTGTCATGCACAGTACGTTACCTAAATAAAACACTGATACAGTCCACTGACCTTCCAAGACCTAGTCTCTGCATCCCCTCATTCCCTACCTCTGCCCCACTCTCTCCCCTCCTCCCACCTAGTCTCTCTCTCCCATCATCAGGATAGTAACCGCTTGTATCCTCTGGTTGAGATTATTTCCATGCCCACTCCCATGCCACTCTCTTCTCCGCATCCCTAGCCATTTCCTCGTCCCCTCACATTCCCCGATTCTGCTTATCTGCTACTCTTTCTCTTCCCATCCCATTAGGTCCCTCCAATTTTGCTCCTCCTCTTACCTCCATGTTCTTCCCTTTTCCTCTCCCTCATTACAGTTTCCAGATTGAATATATACATATGCCATCCCTTTACAATATTGCCTGAACACTAGTTCTTGTATGCTCTGTTGACTCCTATGGACCTGTTTTCAAGTATACTTCTGTCGTCAATCACACTCTGTTCTGTTATATCACGTGTTCCACACGGTCCCATCTCACAATTACATATTGAATAATCTTGCCTAGTTGGACAATTATAGATCTTGTTCAATGTATTGCTATCGCACTTGCAAAGAATGTCTCTGTACGATTATCTATGATTGTTGTATGTTTTTGTATTCCATTGTCTGGTTGCACATATATGTTTGTAACAGCTTAACCTAACCAGGACCATCTTGCAAATGAGCTATGCTCAACGATGTTTCGCCTGGATAAATAAAGAGTATGATTGATTGATTGATTGATTGACATGGTGTGCTCCAGCAGTAAACAACATCTTTTTAAACATTGTCCTTTCATCAGCCACAGGGAAAACAAATACCCAGGCATGAATCTTTACAACCTCTATTTCCATTTAGGAGGCTCTAGGCACCCAAGGAATGACTGTTTTAGTCTTTCAAATTATATATGTTAACATGCTCTAAAGGGTTGTTTTTAGGATGAAAGAATGTGCTGGCGGGTTAAGAGTGGTACTGCATGAATGGCTTTGATTGGCATGGTCCATTGGGGAGAGCTGGGGTCCCCTACACCTGCCATTAAGGGCAGATTTGGGTCTCTGGATAGCTATTTCAGAGTCTGGTCTGCAGTGGTATCCATGAGGCTGGGATAAAAAAAATACCACCTGTAGTGCAGACCTGTATACCTTTTAGCATTTTTTTAAACTTTATTTATTCTTGGATTACAATACCTCTGAGCACACACAGCTCATTTACAAAGATTCCACGTCAGTGGGGAAGGGAGACAAAACATACAAAGGGGTAAAAGTACAATGTTTCCAGAACAGTAAAATAAAGTGAGCAAATAGATTTGTATCTATACACAGTTTTATCATTCTAATAGGAGGAAAGCGTAGATGAGAGGAGGAAGGAAGGAAGGAAGGAAGGAAGGAAGTGGCAGACATAGGTCTTGTCGAGCTGGTGTGGGAGGGGTGCAGGGGTAACTAGGGCCTTGTCAAAGTGTGAAAAGGGGGTCACCTCGGAATTATAGAGGTAACAGCAGAGATGCAGGGTTATCCAGTTGTGAGGAGAAGATTGAATGCTAGTAGATGGGAATCTCAGGTGAAGCAGTCACAAGTACTGTTGGCCGTGAGAGGTTGGCGTAACTTCAATTTGAATGGTCCCAATTTAGGTAGGGTTGTTATATCAATATGAATAGTATTAAACCAGTGAGGTGCTCTGTAGGCAAATGAACGTTGCCCCTAGGCTGTCTGGCATCTAGAAACATGAAGATGATGACTGTTTGAGCTTCGCGTATGGTGCGAACTACAACGGGGGCTTAGCAGGTTTGCGGTGCCTGGTGACAGGAGGCTGAGAAGTGCTTTTTGGGCTAAAAGACAGGTTTGGTATTGGATCCTCCCAGAGAGCTGTAGCCAAATAGTCTCCACGTAAAGATCACAGGTGTGAGTGAAACGTGTGGACTCTGTGAGTAGTCTGCTTGCCTTGTTCAGAGCAATGGATATCATGCGGAATGAAGACATGGGAGCTGCTCCATAGATTACAAGACCATTTTGTCACTAAAGTGTTGTATACAGACACTCAAAATGTAGGGAAATCAGGAGCACTGGTCACAATAATTTAGGGCAAATTATTGGACACATAAAGACAAGTACAGAACACTGGAAGCAAGTGAGTTAGCACTCTACCCCTTGAGCACAGCCTAGCACTAGCTGAAAGCCCTAACAATGGAGTGATAATGACTCTCATTGAGTGTTTTGTGCAATCCTCCTCTTGAACGGCCAGATAATTTCATCTCTTAAAGAGCTATCAGTCACACCAGGCCATCTGGAACACTGAGGGAGATTAGCATGAAGACTAGAACCTGGTAATGCAGGGATGTTTTTAACTTCATTGGCAACCATGGAACGCCTGCACTAGTGAAGACAGGAAAGCAGAGGATCAGTTGCACTAGTCCTGGCCAAGTTGTAGCCTTGGACTAGTAAAGAAATGTTAAAATTGATACCTGCATTTGTCTTATAGGGCACATCCTTTTGTTCCACCTGGACAGACTGAGTCAGACAATAAGCTTTGGAGAAAAATGGCCGCAGCCATGAGTTTATTAACGTACTTCAGCAGTTATAGCCTAAATCAGCGTGACATGCACAGCAAGGTAGTCTTGGTTGGTCATTCATCTAATTCAGAGTTACTGGCAGCCATCCAACGCTCCAGCAGGGGCTGCCTAACCAGTTAGAAACCCTGTGGGGTAACTCTCCTCTGGAGGCATGACGGATGGCTCTTTACTAGGTGCAGAAGTGTCCTTTTCATCTGAGAACTCCGCAATGCCACAGGTGAGTGCCTGAAGAGGCTGCCCATCCGACTGCCACCCTTGAAGGGGGGTTAATGACAAGTAATGTATGTTAAGATGGTGGCCACGCTGGGCTAGCCACTCTTGTACTGCTCTGTTTCGTCTCGTTTGTTCTACCTTTGCCTATCCCATTTTATGTGCTCGGATTTTTGCTGCTCTTTTGTATTTTAAATTACGTTGTGGCGTTATTTTATTTTTTGACCTGTTTGTTTTGGGAACGTGCCGCCTTGCTCTGCGTTCTCAGTTCTGACTTGTTTACGCGTTAGAGCCACGGTTTCGGGTCAGGACCTGCTCGGGCTTGGATTCTGGAAGTCCAGGTTGTATTGTGGTGTTTTGGCGCCGCAGACTTTGGGAGACCCGGTGCGTCCTGAGCATTACTGTTATGAGCTGGATTTCATTTTAAAGATATCGACTTTCTGGCTCTGTGGTGAAGACCCGAGTCCTATGGTGTGTTTCAGGGAGTTCGGAGTGGATCCTCGTTTATTCGACTGGTGCTTGGGAGTCATTGTTTTTGAGGATTTGGATTGTGTCCTTCTGTGTGGCTTGAATGACTTTTCCACCTATGAAGAGGACTGTTCGTCTTGCGATTGTTTGGCCTATTCTAAGCCTTATTCCGATTAAAAACCCTGGATTTTATGTGGTGGTGTGTTTTGGTTTATTTCCGGACCCGTTTTTTGGCTAGCTGGATTGTGGGGATCGGTGTCTTGAAGGAGCGGTCCCGAAGAGATCCTGCAAGATAAGTGACTTTGGATTCGTTTATTGATATTGTGACTGTATAAACATTCTTGGAGCAACTGACTTTATTTGGTCTATTAGTTGGGTTTGCTGTGTTCTGGTGGCCCTGGGTTGGTGTTCCACACAGTGGAGGGGAGTGGGGTAGGCTGGAGGGCCTGTCCTTAATTTCTCCCTCCTCTACAGTCCTGGGGCTGCCGGCGGGGTTGTCCTCTCCGGAGTGGAAGTAGTGTGTCACCAATCTTTTGGGCTGGCCGGTTCCTGCGGCCCGCTGGTGGTCCTTATTTAAGCCAAACTGATGTGGATGGTGAATGACGGTCCTCTGGAAATTGAATTTCATTTGCTGATGTTATTTTATTCTGTATTCTGTTATGTATAGGATGTGTATTGTTTGTAGTTACTTTATTTGAGGGACAATTTATGCAGTGAGAGTGCTTGATTCCATCTTGTATTCCACCTTTTCCGGTTCGGTGAGAGAGTCCCGGAGGGTGGCTTTTAAATTATTCCCTCTATTTATTATTTTGTTATTAGTTTTTAGTATTATTATTTCATTAATGTCCCCAGGCCATGAGAGGGCTTGTGGATAAAAATAACTTAATAGATTTTGTATTAGAGTGTTGGTTAAGTTTAATTTTTATTTTTAGTTTGTTTTTAGTGTTAGGTTGATTGTGGTGTTGTTTTATTTATTTTATTTATTGTTTTAACCTTTGAGCAGCCTGATGTGCCGGCTGGCTCCGCCTGTCCTACGTTATTCGGCCTCCGCTCTCCATGCCCTCTGCCCTTCTTCTTGCCCCCCCTTGCCCATTCATGTTTATCATCGGTGTTGGGCACTAGGGATTGTACGAAGGGGGGGGAATTGGGGCGTGGGGGGCTGTGGACAGCGGAGTGAGCAGTGCTCTCCCATAGGGGTGGTTAGGCCTAGAAGACGCCCTGGGGCGAAATGGCTTCTGGAGCGTGGTAGTTCCATTCTGGTTCCCATACCCAAGGGCACCTCCTGTTTTGGAGGGCAAGTGGTTGGGACAACTCGTCATCCTCGTCCAACTCGGACGCTGTTGTGCAATGCCAGATCTGTCTGCAACAAGACTGGTCGTATTGCAGACTTTGTTGCAAGGGCAGATCTGGCTTGCATTACCGAGACCTGGTTGGATGGGAATGTGGCTCCTTTTTTTAGAGGCCGCTGTTCCCGGCGGGTACTCGGTTATACACCGCCCGAGATTGGATCACGGGGGGAAGGGTGGTGGTCTGTTTTAAGACCGAATTGGGCCTTACTGGCATACCAGTTGAGGAGGCTAGGTCATTTGAGTGTACTGTGGTAGCTGGTGTGGGGTGCAGGATTGCTCTCATTTACCATCCACCAGGGGATGAGAAGCTTTTCCTTCAGGAAATAGCAGATTTTGCCGCCGACATGGCCTTGGAGTCGCCCAGATTGATGGTGCTGGGCAACTTCAATGCATGGGTCAACGACGAATCTTCACTTTTTGGTCAACATTTCCTCCAGATGATGACATCTCTGGGCTTTACACAGGTTGTTTCTGCAGCTACACACAAAGGAGGTTACTCTCTTGACCTGGTTTTCCTCCTGGGGATCGAGGCTTCCGACTTGGTGGTGGAACCAGTCGGTTGGTCTGATCATTACTCAGTTGGGTTCAATTTTGAGGCCCCCCTGGGCAGGTTGGCCCCTGTGGAGTTGGTCAGGTACCACCCATTGCAGGACATTGTCCCTGAAGACCTGATGGCAGTTATTGACCTCTCGTTGTTTGACAAGTCATGCACTGATCCTGAGCAGCTGGTAGTGGCCTATAATGGGGCCATATTGGCTGCATTTGATCAGATTGCACCAGCCCGTGTTCGCCCCCTCCCGCACCGTCCCATTGCCCCATGGTTTGATGGGGCGTTGAGAGGGCTGCGGAGGTTGGGGCATAGGTTGGAGCGTCGTTGGAGGAAGACTGCCTCTGATGCCGACCATCTTATTTTGTTAGAGCATTATAAGCTCTACCAAACAGCAATTTCCCATAAGAAGGCAGAATTCCTGTCCAGGGAAATTTCTGTCGCCCGGAATCGATCGGCTCAGCTCTTCAGAACTGTCGACAGACTGTGCAACCCAGTCTGTTGGCAGATCCGTCGAGATTTTATGCAAACTGATTGAGAGGAGATTGTTCATTTCTTTGCGAATAAGGTGGAAGACATTCGGAGGCAGTGCCCTGACCTCACTCTAAGGTTGTTGCAGTTGATCAGTGTCTTGTCGCAGAGCCCGGAGTTTCCTGGAGTTCCTTTAACCTACCAGATCTCGTAGACACTATGAGGATTGTCCGTGAGATGCGCCCAACATGCTGTAGTTTGGATCCGGGCCCTACCTCCCCGATTATGGGTTGTAGTGAGACTATCGGCCCGGTCCTTGCTCGGATTATCCAGTGTTCTTTAGAGACAGGAGTTTTCCCCTAGCTCTCTGAAGGAAGGGGTGGTGACTCCCCTTCTGGAAGAAAGCTTCTTTAGACCTGGATGACCTAGCAAACTACCGACCAATCTCTAACCTCCCTTTTGTGGGGAAGGTTATTGAGAAAGTTGTGGCAGCTCAATTGGATAACCATTTGACCATCCATAGTTTATACGAACCTCTCCAGTCTGGTTTTCGTAAGAGGCATAGCACCGAGACTGCTTTGGTTCGTGTGCTTAATGATCTCCTGATGGCGAGAGATCAGAGACACCGCTCTGTTCTGGTTCTCCTTGATCTGTCATCAGCTTTTGATACTGTGGATCATGGGGTTCTGCTCGAATGCCTGAGGTCCATTTGTGGACTATCTAGTGTGGTCCTCAGATGGTTTCCATCCTACCTCGAGGGGAGAATGCAGAGAGTGGTCTCGGGTTTGCATTCATCCAGGGCTTTCTCTCTGCCTTGTGGGGTACCTCAGGGCTCGGTGCTTCCCCCATGTTATTCGCAGTATATATGCTACCCCTCGGAGACATTGTAAGACGGTTTGAGCTGAGGTTTCACTGCTACGCTGATGATGCCCAGCTGTACCTGTCTTTTGCACCCGACCAGGTTAGTGCTATCTCGGTGCTGAATAACTGCCTCGCTGATATCCAAGACTGGATAAATACCAGTGGTTTGAAGTTGAGTCCGGGAAAGACCGAGGTTATGGTGGTGGACCCGGGTCGTAGGGTTGAGGGTGTAAGGGCGGGGTCTCCCTCTGTATTAATTCTGGGGGCAGACCAGATCCTCACCTCTGAACGGGTGCGTAACCTGGGTGTGGAGCTTGACACTGGTCTGACCCTTCGTTATCAGGTGTCTGCAGTTGTCAAGACTGCATTTTTTCATCTTAGAAACATTGCCAGGATTAGGCACCTGGTTCCACCTTGTGACCTGTCGGTTCTGGTCCACGCCTTTGTGACATCTCGTCTTGATTACTGTAACTCCCTTTACCTAGGACTTTCTGGGGTTGATATCCGCCGCTTGCAGCTAGTGCAGAATGTGGCAGCACGTTTGTTGACTGGGGTTTCTAGAAGGTCCCATATTACCCTGGTGCTGCGCACTCTGCACTGGCTGCCAATACAGTGGCGGATCACCTTTAAAGTGGGTCTTTCGACCTACAAAGCCCTACACGGTCTAGGTCCCGACTATTTGAAAGAGTTTCTGGTGCCCTACACCCCTCTGAGACAGCTCCGCTCGGCTGACGAGGGGTTGCTGGAGATTCCGAGGGTAAATTTGAAGTCCTCTGGAGCCCGTGCCTTTGGTTTTGCGGCTCCTACCCTCTGGAATTCTCTGCCCCATCAGCTCTGTGAGAGTACGACGGTGGGGAGTTTTAAAAAGGCCTTAAAGACTTTTTTATGGGAGAAGGCATTTCCTGCTATGTTGTAATTGGTTATTTTAGCTTTGTAATATTTGTTTTGTGTAGCTTTATTGTATGTATTGATTATGCTTGTGTTTTCATGTTTTTATGTACAGTGCTTTGAAAAATTTGAAAGGCGCTTAAATAAATTTTATTATTATTATTATTATATAACTCTAGCCATGCTGCCTAGACCTCCTGCCAGCCTCAGAAACATAGAAACAGAGAAACTGACAGCAGATAAGGACTGCTTGGCCCACCCAGTCTGCTCACTTTCCATACCTATTGTAATACCGTAGACCTTGCTTGATCTTTGACTTTATCCTCCCTTTCCTAACCACTAAGGTTCCCTTATGCCTGTCTCATGCATTTTTGAATTCTGTTACCATTTTTGCCCCCACCACCTCCTTTTGGAGGCTGTTCCATGCATCCTCCACCCTTTCAGTGAAGAAGTACTTTCTTAAGTTTCCCCTGAGTCTACCCCTCCCCCCCCAGCTTCATAGCATGACCCTTGTTTTGGAAACTTTTTCTCTGAAAAATGCTTCCCTTCTGCACTTTGTATATAGCCTTAAAGTATTTGAAAGCCTCTATCTTATTCCCCTCCCCTTTTTCCTCCAGGGTGTACATATTGAGGAATTTTAGTTTCTCTTCATAGAGCTTTTGATGCAGACCCAGCACCATTTTAGTTGCCCTCCTCTGGACTGCTTCTATGTGGTCTCCAGAACTGGACGCAGTACTCTGTATGAGGTCTCACCAATGATCACCAGGGTGATCTGGCTGCTCAAGACTCATGATCTCCTGTTACCCCCCCGGACTGTACAGGCCTTCCAAGACTACTGTGTCACCACAGGGTGAGCATTTCTACCATGCTCAACGCCCCCCCAAGCACCTCACACTATCACTTTCTCCGCTGCCCTTTGTATGTCCTCTAAAAATCTGTCTAGTCCTATTTCTGATAAATGCAGCCTGTCCTTACCATAAAAATGGGGTCCCATAATCAAAATCTAATCATGCCTTAGGACACCCCCCCCCCCCACAAAACAGTTCATAAATGATCACAGGGTTGCATTGTGTGGTCTGCGCAATTTCTTGATAGCCCTAGGGTTGTGGGCATTCTGCCACTGCTGCTGTTGAAAAATGCCTGACCAAATATTGTGCACTTGAGGCTACATTCCCTTCAAAGAGGCCAAGCCCTTCTTTGCACTGTGCATCAGATCCAGCAACTTAACAGCTTCCAGATTGTTTCCCCCCCAAGTGGATCACCAGCATACTGGGATGGCCCTGCCGCCGGGCCTCGGCCTGTAACCACGGTAGCAGCTCATACCATCTCACTCCCCGGCATCCCATCCAATACACCTGTGCCTGTCAAGAGCCAGAATAGGTGCTTGTTACCTTGCTACTTCGTCGCCCAGACAGTGGCCCAATGGATAAAGGAGTGGCCGTATACCCACATCTGCTCCCCCGAGGAACTGGCACCTTTTGCCTCTGTTACCTGGAATCTGCCTGGAGCCTGGAGTACTGATGATCTTCTGACCTGAGGGAGAGGAGTAAGAGAGGGATCCTCTCAAGTGCAGTCACTTTTATGGGCTATTCCTCTCCCCTCTGGCCCTAAACCACCTTCTTCTTGGGAAATCCTACCTGCCTACCCCTCCAGCCCTACTGGGCAGCAACCTCACAACCTACCTGCCTGCCCAGGTGTCTCTAAGGTCCATGCCCACAAACAAAAGTCCCACTCTCTGCTGTGCCATGCAGGCTACCTCATTTTCTAAGCAATATTTTATTATAGTCTTTGTGCAGTGTTAGGGTTAGTCTGCATTGCAGACCAGTGCCTACAGTGTATAGATCAAAGACTGGAAGTGTTTAGCAACTATCCCATTGAAATGCATTGGGGACTGGGACACGCCATTCTATGGTTGCCAGTGAGTTAGTGTTGTGCCTTGCTAGTACTCCTGCAGCTGTCTGTAATGACTTGCTAACTTTCTAATGGCTGCAAGGAGAATGCAGTGAAGAAGTAGTCCTCGGGCTGATTAGCCCTCCACCCCCCTTACCCGTGTGACAATGAATGAGCTCAGGGAGGAAGTCATAATAAACTCTCAGTCTGCACAGCTTTGTGAATGGAAAGCTAACCTTTATTTTTTTTCTGAGAAAAATTAAATCACCTATATAAACAGAGTTTACATGCTATTAGATTATTGCAATACAAAAAGACGCAGAATAGCATAGTTGTTGCACCATTTGATGCTTGTAGAAATTAGAATTTATTTTTATTTATTTATTGAATAATACCTTTGAGTACAAGCTCATTAAATAGGTTCCGCGTCTAGACAAAAAAGCTATAAGCAGCGTAAAACATAAGTAAATTGCAACACAATTGTGCTTAAATGACAAAGTAGACCAAGCACAGCATGTACAAGGTCATTGGTTGATCACAGTAGCCAGAGCCTGTTAAGTTACAGTAGATAGGCATTTTTACAAAGGCTATGTTAGTAGCCGGAGTCAAGTACACTAAGTTAGGTATTGTTACAAGGTTATAGGAAGAGAAGAGGGAGAGGAGAGAAGAGGAGTGAGGAGAAGAGGAGGGAGGCAGTACCTTGGGAGGAGAGATGACTCATACACACTTGTGATCTGTATGCTTGGGCAGGGTGGCTTCCTCTTGTCAGCGGATTCAGTATCAAACCTGCCTCTTGGCCAAAAAAGTCCTCCTTGGGATCATGCCCCCAGGGGTTGAAAAGCTCCTCATAGACCACTACAGCCCACAACAGACCAGAAGTTCACAACAACAAACCTTCCTTGTCCCCAGATGTCTGACTACTATGGGACAGAGGGCTTTTGCTCACAGAGCTCCACAGTCATACAATACCCTCAACAAAGAAACTTACTGCCCTTGGCCCATTTAAAAGCCAACTCTGACTTCATCTCACCTCTGCTAGCCAATGTGACTGCTTCACCTAACCAGGGGCCCCCTGTTTCACTGCCTTCTGCCCTGGACAGGTCTACTACCTCTTAACATGCCCTCCCCAGCCTCCCCTGCTCTCCCCCTCCCTTCCTCCTCCCTCCCTGGCACTTACGGATAACTATCCCGCCTCTTTCTTTCCACTGTGTACTCTACCTGTCCCCACCTTACCCTATGACAATGGCCTTCCTGTCTGCATACCCATGCCCTCCCTATCCACACGCCTACAGCGCTTATTACCAAGTTTCTTCTAAGTTTATTCACAAAGTTTGCCCCTGCACACCTTGAGGTACTGTAGTTAAACTATGCCTTAGCCTCTTGCTCTTTTTTTTCTTCATTTTCACGATGTAATCTTGTATTATCCTATTCAACCTTTGTATGTTTACCTACCATTTCCTAGACGTGGAACCTTTGTAAACGAGCAGTTCCTGCTCAAAGGTATTTGTAATCCTAGATTTCAATAAATAAATAAATGACAGCTGAAGTACAGGGGAAGGAGTGAGGGAGAGAGGGAAACAGAATCAGGGGGAGGAAGCTGGGGCTGAGTATAGGTTATAGGACAACTGGAGAGAAGGGGAAGGTGAGGGCGAGCAGAGAAATTGATGTGGGTAGGTGGGAGTGGAAGAGGGTGGGTAGGAGGGTGGTGGGTGGATGGAGTGTGAGGAAACTGAGAGCAGAGGTGAGATGATAAGAGGCTGGGAGGGCACAAGAAAGAAGGCACTGCAGGAGTGAGTTAGTGTAAAGTCAGGGAAGTCTGGAGAACATGCATAAGATGTTATTGGAAGCAGGTACAGCTGGCATTCTCTGTTAGCTGCTGTCTCAGCAGTCTTTTGAAGGACCAATTGAGCTTAGCGAGGAGATGTCAGGCTGTAGAGAGTTTAGCCACCCAGAGGCATGGAAAGTGAAGGACCTTTGACCCAAGGAGGTGCGTAGTGGGGAATTTTAAATAGGCGCAGTTTGAGCTTCGAAGTTATGTAAGGTTAGTATTGGGGGAGAAAATATCTCTTCCAACCTGTATGTATAATGAAAAAAACAGCTTAGCTTTTAGGCAGTTCAAGTATCCTGGCCAAGGACTAGAAAATATAATGGGTGGGAGGAGACCAGTTGCTGGAACAAGAGGGGGAAACCAGGGTGAGGCAATTTGCAGAGCAACACGTAACCAACATGACTTTCAAACACTGTGTCCCTAAGTGTTTTACAAGGCACTTGAGTTCCATACTGGTAGCACAGGGAATGTAGAACAGAACAGACTTTCAGGTGCTCAACCAGGTCCAACAGGGAATTAAAAAAAAATCTTAACCTCTGCCCCAACTATAATACGAACACACAAAACTGCCAGAAGAAATGGGCCACGTGGTCTATCAAGTCTGTTTAAATGTGCAGCTAGCAACCCCTTACATTGCAGCTGCCCCACCCCTCCCAGTTCCGCCTCATATTTACCCCCCTCCCGTCCCATCCCTTTTTAAAACTGCCCATTGTGCTACAGTGTACCACCTCCTCGGGCAGAGTGTTCCACTTAGACACAACCCTCTCCATAAAAAATGTATCTCCTCATTTCTCTCTTATATCTTCCCCCTCCAATCGGAGACCATGCCCTCTCGTATACCCTCCCCAACCTCAACTGAAATACCTTCTCTGTACCGATCTTGTTTATCTCCTTTATGTACTTAAGTCTCAATCATGTCCCCCCGATCCCTTCTGTCCTCCAGAGAGTACATATTTAACTCACTCAGCCTTTCCTCATAGGGTTTGTCCTCCAATCCTTGGATCATCTTTGCTGCTCTGCTCTGGACCCCTTCCAGTAATCTGACATCATTTTTCAGATATGGGCGCCAGTAGTGCATGCGGTACTCCAGGTGTGGCCTCACCACTGACTTGTACGTTGGGCAGAATCACCTCCCTTCTCCTGGAGGAGATTCCTCTCACAATACATGCTAGCAGCATCCTGTTGGCTTTAGCTTCCACCTTCCTCCACTGTGCTGAGTTGTTCATTTGCCCTGTTGTAACCACCCCTGGATCATTTTCCTCCTTGGTGGTACCTAACTGAACCCCTCCCAAATGGTATTTCCTCCCTGGGTTCCTTGCTTCGAAGTGCAGTACTTTGCACTTTTTAGCATTTAATCACAACTGCCACATTTCTGTCCACTCCCCCAGTTTAGGCAGGTTGTTCTGCAACCCCTGCCATCCCACTATGTCATCCACCACTGCCCCTATCTTGGTATCATCAGCGAACAGACTGATCTTATTCCTGATGCCATGTGAGATGTCCGCTATGAATAACCCAAACAGCACCGGGCCCTAGTACTGAGCCCTGTGGTACTCTGCTCATCACCGCCCTAGGAGATGAGTTCCCCCACCACCACCCTCTCTTCTCTCCCCTGCAGCCAGTTCTCGATCCAGTTCACCATCTTTGTCCCCCCCCCACGATTTTAAACTTTCTTCCCAACCTCCCATGAGGCACTGAATCAAAAGCCTTGTTGAAGTCCAAATACAGGACATCCACTGCATGACCCTTGTCCAGTTCCCTTATTACCCAGTCATAATAATCAAGCAGGTTGATCTGGCAGGATCTTCCTGAGACAAACCCATGTTACTGTGTGTCCTGGAGTTCACTGACTTCCAGATAGGACACCAGCTGCTCCTTCAGGATTGTCTCCATTAGTTTCCCCACAGTGCATGTGAGGCTTACTGGTCTGTAATTGTCTGGTTCATCCTTTGGGACACTTTGGTGGAGGGGCACCATGTGAGCCATACTCCAGTCCTGTGGTATGCTTCTTGTATCCAGGGAGGTATTGAACAGGTCTGCCAGTGGCTCCACCAGGACCTCTGCTAGTTCTTTCAGCACCCTGGGGTGTATGCAGCTCGGTCCTGGTGCCTCGCCCACCCCTTAGTGTCTTTAGACCCTCCACTACCCTGCCCTCTGTGATTACCTCATACGTCACCTCCTTCCCCACCTTGCCCACCTCTCCCATCCCCTGAGGTTGTTGCCCATCCTCCTTCATGAATATAGAATAGAAATATTAATTCAGTGCTTCTGCCTGCTCTGACCCTTTCTCCACCGACTCCCCATCCTTCCTGATCCTCACTAATTGTTCTGTGTAGCCCCTTCCAGCCGTCTGTGCACCGGTGGCAGTGCACCTGTCATTAGGGTGTCACATTGTGGAATTTGCTGCCCCCCCCCCCCAGAGTTATAATATTTAGAAAGGGTGGGGCTGTTAGTACTGACTGTTCCCCGTTAAAGACAAATTCAGCATGAGAGGCACTATCTCTATTATCAGGTATGACAGCTCTGTGACCATTTTACAGTTTGTTTGACAAAAGTTTGGGCTGGTAGTATAGCCTAGCAGTTAGAGTAATGAGCTGTGAATGAGCCTGATGCATCCAACAGATCTGGGTTTGATTCCCATTACCTCCACTTGCATACTGTGTGAGTCTGAGCAAGTGACTTAACCTCCCCAGTGCTTTGGTTCACTGCTCAGGCCATACCTGGTTATCAAAGAAAAAAAAAACAGGTTAAATCAGAGGGTGGGGAAGGCCAGGCAAGCAGCTTTGTTTTGGCAGGGCCTGACCCAGGGGGGGCCATAGCACACTGTTTCCAAAAAAGCTGGATTCACAGACCTGGAAAGTCAAGTAACTCAGGATGCCTCTGATGGTGCCAGAAGCAGCAGCCAAACTCTGCCATAGGAGAGCTTTCCAGTAGATGGCCTTAGTAATGAAGAATTTGAGCAGTACATGGCAATTGACGATGGACTGAAGTGCTCCAGTGCAATAAATGAGGAAGACATCTGCTGGGACATTAATAAACAAAATGATGATAGTAGTGAGGAGGAAGACCAGCCTGTGGTCAAACCACCATCCGTACGAGCGGTACACACAAATGTATGGAATGAATTGGACTATATGTGCTCAGCAAAAAAAAAAAAAACCTGACTGCATTCAATCAGTTTGATGCCTTTGATGCCTTTTTAGGTGAACTTTCCCTTGGTAGCAACAGGCAGCAAAAATCAGACTACTTTGCTAAACTGCAGGGGTAATTATGCTTTTTCTGCAATGAATTGAACATAGTGTATGGTGTACTGATCTGTGCTGATTTTTAAAAACTGATTGCTGTGTTGGTGTGTTTTTATACTTGCTACAGTACTGTCTGATTTTCAGAAGCCGACTGCTGTTTTTTTTAAGTAAGCCATAGAACACTCTTTGCATTTATACACTACTGTATTGCAGACAATGCAATTGCTGTGTTTTTAAACTTTGTAATTTTTTTCCCCATAAAGATATTACAATGAGAACTTCGTGTATTGCCATTTTTCCACACTGTGGTAGTCGGGCGCCACCAATCGGTCATTTGTTGGTATTGATTTTTTCAAAGCCAGCTTTTAGTAACAGCCAGTTTTATAGGAACATTTTTTTATTTATTTATTTATTTATTTGTGTTTTTGGTAACCAGGTAGGTGAACTGATCCAGGGGACCAATTTTAGTCATAACCAGGCCACAATGTGGCATGATACATCATACTGTACACAATACACTTTTGATTAAACTGTACAAACAGTATACTGTGTGTGTGTGTGTGTGTGTGTGTGTGTGTGTGTGTGTGTGTGTGTATGTATATGTGTGTATATATATATATATATATATATATATAAAATCACACATGCCCCCACAATGCAAAGCATCATGGGCTGCATATGCAAATCACCACAGAATGTTATGCTGGTCCAACTTTAAGCAGAATTGCATGGTGCCGAAAGGCCTCTCACACAGTTTGCAAAGGGTGCTAACAGAAGACATAGACACGTGTTTCATCCTACCAGGACTCATCAGTATGCCTCGTCTGTTTGACACCCCATATATTTGAAATTGTACTGTACAAACACCAATGGATGATGAAACTGCCATTGTTTACATGTGCTATACAAGCATGGCAAAAAAAAGATACTGTGAGAAATACAGGCGGTAGTGCAAAGGAGAGGTTGTTTGCATTTTACAAATTGATAAGGAGCAGTTTAAGCCTAATGGACAGAGTAACATCTGTCTAAGTGCCACGCCAGATGACCTGGGAGAGTTGGTGGCAAGCAGGGCATGACACCCAGACATACCTGTCAACTGTACCACTTTACGAGGAGCGTTCCTCATTTTACTTCACAAAAGCTCCCTGTTCCACATTGTGAAGACTTGTCCCACATTCAGTATTAACATTTTAAAGCAAAAATCTGTAGTAAATGATGCAAAAAATATATTATTCAATTAATAACAGACTTTCTGAACATAAATGCAAACATTATAAGTGTTCTGAGCTTCCTAGATAAAGATTTGATTAAGTGTTCCACATTTTGCTCATTTGCTCCACATTTTGAGAGGCAATGTTCCACATTTGAGGGACAAAAGGTTGAGAGGTATGCACCCAGACAGAGTGCCTGGCTCAGAAAAGAGGGGTAGCAACCGGCTGAGTGCATGTAGATGAGGAAGATGTGCTGAGCCATTCCGGTCCAGTGGCAAGGGATTAATCAAGGGGGCAGTGCGAGGTATTGTGGGAGGTCACTGTGTGGGTTTCAGTTCTAGGGAGAAAGGGGCAGGGGTTGGGAATTACATGTTCTTATAAATGGGTTACACTGTATATGAGGATCTCACTCACTCTTTCCTCATAGGGTTTTTCCCCAGTCCTAGGATCATTTTTGTCATCCTATGCTGCACCCCTCCAGTAATTTGACATCCTTTTTATGTTGGCTTGCGTGCGAGTGGCTGTTGGAGTTGGTGGTGTGAGAGACGGATGCTCAACTACATGCTCCCTATTTTGAGGAGAATAATGAGGAAGCAGGGAGACTTTGCCTAACAAATATTTACAAAAGGTATGCCACCATTGCCTTATTAGCTAGTCTCCTTTCCAGACAAACTTATTCTTGGCCCCAGTCATGTGCTGTTTTCCTTCTTGCTCTCTTTCTGCCCACAGGAGGAAGGCCTGTGAGGGTGGACCAGGGCTGGGAGCTCTCATCACAGAGTCTGAGTGTGAGCAGAAAGGAGGAAGCCTTCAGAGCAGCTGCAGGAGAGGGAGACAGTGCACTGGTTTCAAAGTGAAGTGACCCACCAGAGTCCAGCATGTGACACTTGCGTAGGCCCTCCTAATGGCTAGAAATAAACTTGGCCTGACTTCCAGCATCTGCTTATTAATAATTTCTCCTACACTTGGAGTTTATAGCCAGTTTGTCAGGCCAAGAGTCGTTTAGTTTAACGATGGAAAGTAAGCTTTGAATTATCTTAAATTTTATTTATTTTATTTTATTTTTGAACTCCTCTTTTATAAATTTCACCATAGAAGTAGCTATGCCCTTCTGGTAGTTTTAAAAAAACTTAGGTGTAATTTACCACAAAGTTTGTTTTTTAGTCTGAACTTAAAGTGCTCCCTCTTTCACTATCCATTACTTATTATTGTCTCCTTTATATTTATATCTACATTTATATTGAGTTTTCCACGGATTTCCACGGAGTTTAATGGAACAAAACGAACAAAAAAGGCAAAAGAACTTGAGAAGAAGCTTTAATCTCCAAATTTCACATTTCATCGAATGGCTAGTAGTACTGAACTCCAGACGAAAGCCGAATTTGGTTGTGGACAAGTTATGGACAAGTAACTCTTTTGGTGGTTGTTTTCATTGAAAAGAATTGATTCCTTCTGTGGATCTTCCATTCTTAGCAAACTCAATCAGAGCTGCTTCCAGGCGCAAGGTAAAAAAAAAAATATATTGACTTTTCTATGTATTGACTACACTTATTGGACAAGTTGAGATTGACTCTATGGACTTTGTGGGGTTCTGAGAAGGACTATTTATCTAGAAATAAACAAAGACAGTGTCCTTTTAAGCATCATCTAAATAAATTTGGAAACATTTGGGACTTTTGACACCTGACCTGAGTGTTTACTTTTTTTCCCTACTGTTAAGTAACAAACCTTAAATCCTGTATTGAAGTACAAATTATATTTTTATTTAATACCTAAATATGTATACTCACAGTGGAAAGATAGTACATAAGGATTCCAAGCGGAGGGGAAAGGGGAGAATGATTATTACCCACACTGAAAATAAGGAAAGTAACAGTGTTATTGGTAACAAGGGACTACAAAACTGCAATAGTCTACAAAATGGTTTACAAAAGAAAAAGAGAAATGGTTGTGTATTTACGCAGGACTTAGTTATTTCTGCTTCGACTCCTAAGGATTTATTGGGATCCTCCTTTTCTCCAACTTCCCCGTACCTGCTTAAGGAGGAATTGGTGTTCAAACCCAAAATAGAAAATGTTTATATTAACAAGGAATGTAGTGAACAAGGGACAGAACATAGCGAACTCTCAAGTACGCGGGCCACAAATTTAGATATCTCTGACTCATTGCTTTTAAATGACTCTCCGAAATCTGATTTAAACGAAGAAGGAAATAATATTAAATATGCAAATTCATTTTTTCCTAACATAGGACCCAAAACAAAAGGGGAGAAAAAAGTCTTAAATGGAACATGCCCCAAAATTAAGCAAACCCGTCAAAGAAAAATACCAGATATTTTTTTTTTACATAACTCTAAGTAAAATCTGCTGGAGCTTTCACAAAATAGGTTAACCCCAATGTAATCTTCGAATGATTGTGTCACTCACACTTTTAACCAAGACCCAGAAATTTCACTGCATCCTACACAGATTGAATTTTTTAGTCCAGGGGAAACAAATAGTAGTATAGATAAATATTTGGGTCACTCGTTAGATTTACTTATACTGGCTGAATCTCCAGAAACAATGTTTATTAAATTGGATAAGAAAGTCGAAGCTATAGAAATAGACCCAGAATTTTTAAAACAATGCCCTGATACGATATCAAAATACATGATTAAAACATTAATTCATCCTATAATGGCCAATATAGTCCTTTTAGAGACCTATAATGGCCTAAAACATCACATTGAAAGATTATCTGATTTCATAATCAATTTTACATCCGATCTGAATGATAAACTTGAAAGTTTGGGGAAAATAAACATAAGTTAACTCAAAGACCTTCTTTCTCCCCTATTTTAATTCCCCTTTTGCCAAAAAATAAAAAAAAGAAGAAAGGAACTAAGAACAAAAATGGATCATTAGCTAATAAAGACGGAAATTTTAATAAATCCAATAAAAAGCAATTTAAACATAACAAACAGGAAAAACCTCGGAAAACATCAGGGAAAGTTTCTAACAAGATTAACTTAAATAGGGTTGATAAGACCTTGGGGGGGAAAATTGATCGGGGACGATTCTGGTGATTGAACACACAAATCTGAATAAACACAAAGACCAAGAGGCAGTAAGTAATAAGGATAATTCAAATTCAGGAGCGGATTCGAATCTTTTTCTACAACAAGACCACATCAATCATCCACCTACACCTGTCTCCTCCAATAGTAATCGTCTTATTTTTACAGGGAATTAAGTGGTCTTCAAACTTGAAAATATTTATCTAAAACCTTATGAAACAAATGAAACACTCTTTGCCTTAATGACTTATATATTTCAATCAGAGCTAGAAATCCCAGAGGTAGTGAATAGTATTAGGTGTGTCTATCGAGACATAACAGTGCCTAACTATCCAGGGTATGTAATTTTATCTGACATGGATTTAGCAAAAAAAATCTGGGCTAAACAATGATTTTTAAACAGTTTAGATATTTCAGTCTCTTCTCCTGTAAACTGGTCGACCATTTGGAAACAGGTGTATGGGACAGAAAATGTATCTCCTATTTCTCTTACTTTGTAATATGTAAGCTCCACTTTATCAATATTAAATTGGAACTTTGATAGAAAGCCCCAATTTAACTATCTATCCCTGTTTGGAGTTGAAAGATTTGATGGGGAAAACAATCAATCACTTTCCCTTTTTATCAAGTCACTTCTTACGGTTTGCACAGGCACTGAGATTTCCCCTACTGAGCTAGGGTCTATTAGGAGAGCTCATATAGAAGATATTGACACCCAACTAGACACAGAAATAAAATCTTTACCTTTATTTAGGAAATTACTGTCCAAGGTTTATCTGTTGGATAGAGTGCACATACATTTAATTGATCCCCACTTTTCTGTAATTACCAACAACTTTAACCCGGAGAATACCGAAGTCTCATGACGATGTCCTTCACAATATCTTTCTTCCCCCATAAAACATTGGAGAGAGAGTTTAACCCACAAAGACATACTCTCAACAGATTCTGTCAGTTTACTAACATGGAATATAGCCGGCTTAGGGACCAAACTGAATGATAGCCATTGGAGTGAATTTGTTACACAATTTGAAATTATGTTATTCCAAGAAATATGGATGTCGGCAGAAGTATCTCTCAACGGCTATGAGGCTTTCTGTTTACCAGCATTAAGAGGTAAAAAATATGGCAGATTAAAGGGAGGTTTAACTACTTTTGTTAGAATTAGAAATGGTATTCAAGCCCTCTATCAAGCTGCTTTCAGAAACTTGTCTCTATTAAATGTAATTAAATGGGACCTACTCACTTTCTTGGTTGTAATTGTATATGCTCCCCCGGGCCTCCCAGCAGATGCTTTGGAAAATCGATGAGCTGAACTATCTCAAATTATTGACTTCATATATGTAAATCATAATATTGATATTATTTTGGTAGGAGGTGATTTTAACGCCCGAATCTCAATCTTCGATCTCTTCAATCTCTGATGTATGTGGGTGATTTAAAACCTAGAAAATCTGCAGACACATGCTTAAATATGGCTGGGCGTAAGTTAAAAGACTTTATTATAAAAAGTAACCTGCTGATCCTGAATGGAAGAGAATTGGGAGACCCAGGTGGGACACATACATACTATTCCCCAAAAGGGAACAGCGTTATTGATTTTGTTTTAATTTCACCAGAAAGTTATGAGTGTGTAAAGAATTTTCAGGTAATAGCAGGACCTGAAAGTGACCATGCTGTGCTGATGGTTAGTTTCAATATCTTAAAACATAGAAACATAGATTTTGACGGCAGATAAGGCCCACCCAGTCTGCCCATTTCACTACCTAATGGATAAGCTGCAGATCCTAGTTAACCAGCAGCCTACTTCTTCCTACCCCCCTTCCCCAGAATTGCCTTATGACTGTCCCATGCATGCTTGAATTCCACGACTGTTTTTGACTCCACAACCTCCTCCGGCAGGCCGTTCCATGCATCCACAACCCTCTCTGTGAAAAAATACTTCTTAAATTACCTCTGAGCCGCTTCTTATATCTCTTCAAATTGTGCCCCTTGTTCTTGCACACCTCTTTTTTTGAAAGATGCTACCCTCTTGGACTTTGTTGATTCCCTTGAGGTACTTGAAAAGTTTTTATCTTGTCTCCCCTCTCCCTCCTTTCCTCGAGGCTATACATATTCAGCTCCTTAAGTCTCTCTTCATATGTCTTCCGGTGCAGACCCTGCACCATTTTATTTGCCCTCCTCTGGACAGCCTCCATCCTGTCTATGTCTTTGCGGAGATTGGGTCTCCAGAACTGCACAGAACTCCAGATGGGGTCTCACCAACTGTCTGTACAGAGGGATAATAACTTCCTGTTTTCTACTGGTGATGCCTCTCCCTATGCATCCCAGTATCCCCTCAGCCCTCCTTGCTGCCCTCTCACATTGCTTGCCCACCTTTAGGTCATCTGATATGACTACCCCCATGTCCTTTCCATTTTGTTGTTGCAGTATCTCACCCTATTGTGTACTCTTTCCTGGGTTTTTGTTTCCAGGTGCATTACCTGCACTCTTAGCATTGAATCTAAGCTGCCATACATTTGACCATTCCTCTAACCTTGCCAAATCCCTTCTCATCCTTTCCACCCCACTGCAGTATCAACTCTGTTGCAGATCTTTGTCATCTGCAAAGAGACATACTTTTCCTTCCAGCCTCTGCAATGTCGCTATAAAGACATTGAAGAGGACCGTCCTAATACTGAACCTCCTGCGGCACCCACTAGTAACCCCTTTCTTCAGAGTGGACTCCATTTACTATTACTCTCTGTGTCCTATTCTCCAGCCAATTTTTACCCAGGCTGTCATCTTGGGACCCACTCCCAGGCTGGCTAACTTGTATATTAATCTCTGTGTGGGACTGTGTCAAATGCCTTACTAAAGTCTAGGTAGGCCATGTCCACAGCCCTCCCTGGTCTACTACTTTGGTCACCCAGTCAAAGAAATCTATCAGATTTGTCTGGCATGACCTTCCGCTGTGAATCCATGCTGCCTTGGGTCCTGAGCCCCTCTGGCCTCTAGATACTCAACAATTCTTTCCTTCAGAAGTGATTCATCATGTTCCCTACCACTGAGATTAAACTAACAGGTCTGTAGTTTTCTGCTTCTGCCTTGCTCCCACTTTTGTGAAGGGGAATCACATCTGCCTTTCTCCAGTCCTCGGGTACCACCCCATCCTCCCATGATTTGTTAAAGAGGGTAGTCAGTGGTGTCACTAGTTCTACCCTTAGTTCTTTTAGAATTCTAGGATGAATCCCATCAGGCCCCATTGCTTTGTCCACCTTCAGTTTTGATAGTTCTTTCAGAACCCTTTCTTCTGTAAATGGGCTGGTATCAACTTCTGTATCCAGAGTGTTTCTACTGTTTGTTTTAGGTACCTCACCCACTTCCTTTGTAAATACTGAGCAAAAATATTTGTTTAGTATCTCTGCCTTTTCACAGTCACCCTCTGCCCACCCTCCCTCCTCTTTATTAAGCCTCACTAACCTCCCTTGGTCTTCCCTTCGCTCCTGATGTACCTATAAAAGGTTTTATCATCCTTCTTAACTGAGTTGGCTGTCTTTTCCTCGGTTTGGGCCTTTGCTGTTCTGACTGCCTCCCAGCTTCCTTTGCTTTAACTCATACAGTTCTCTGTCCTGCTTCTTCTGTGATTCCTTGTACTTCCTGAATGCTTTCTTTTCTCTTGAACCTTCACTGCCACTTCCTTTGAGAACCATAGTGGTTTCTTACATCGCTTCGTTTATTTACTTCACACAAAGGCTCGTTACTCTGTGATGGCAGTTTTATTATTCCCATTATTCTTCCACCCTCCTTCCTGCCCATTTGCTAGTGCATTCCTTAGGCACTCACCCATTTTGTAAAAGTCAGCCTCCTAAAGTCCAGTACTTTTGCCTTTGTATGGCTTGACTCTATTGCTGTGTTTATTGTGAACCATAATGTTCGATGGTCACTAGTTCCCAGATTGGCTACCCACTTCTACATCTGTGATCCTCTCTTCATCTCCATTTGAGAGAACCAGGTCTAAGATTGCTCCCTCTCGAGTGGGCTCCAATACTAGTTGTCTAAGGCATGCCCCTGTAGGGCACCTAGAATAACCCCACTCTTTGAAGTGGCTGCTGCAACTGCACTCCAGTTAACATCTGGCATATTCAGATCACCCATCAGCAATATCTCCCCTTTTTCTGCCATTCTCAGTATTCTTTCTATCATTTCCTTGTCCATTTCCTCCCCCTGAGAAGGGGGTCTGTGTACAACCCCTGTGCGGATTGTGGTGCCATTGCCGGTCTCCAAATTTACCCACAGTGCTTATTCTCTCCTGTTTTCCCTTTTGTTCTGTTGCTTTGATTCCTTCCCTTATGTAAAGAGCTACCTCCTCCTCTTTTACCCTCCCTGTCCCTCCTGTAGATAGTGTATCCTGGTATGTTTATGTCCCAGTCATGGTTTTGTGTGTACCATGTTTCTGTGACTGCCATGATATCCAGATGTTCCTCCTCCATCAAGGCCACTAATTCAGGAAGCTTGTTACTCGGACTATGGGCATTGGTACTCATTGCTCTCCATTTTTTGATGGCTTTACCTTCTTTTGCAGCATCCCCCACTGACCTGTCTACCTTGGTCTTTTTCTCATTTAGTACCCTGTTTTGTAGGGAGAGGCTGGGATTTTCCTGCTGCTTATCAGTGCCTCCCTTGACTAGTTTAAAAGCTTGCCAATGAAGCATTTAAACCGATTGCTCAAAAGACTTGTTCCCTTCCCTTCCTGGACAGATGCAGACGATCCTGCCAGTATAAGCTGGTGTCCCTCCAGGTGGAACCCCAGTCCCCAGTGAAACCAAAACCCTGTGCTCCACACCATTTTTTCAACCATTCATTAAACAGCATGGTGCAAAGTACCCTCACCTCACTCATGCCATTGACAGGCAGCACCTCAGAGAAGGATATTGTGTGTGCTACTTGTCTTAGGCCCCTTCCCAATTCTACATAGTCCTTCTGCACTGCTCTGATCTCATGATTAGCCAAGTCATTTGTCCCTAAGTGACAATGACATCCAGCTCAGACCCCGTGCAGCTGTTCTCGTGATCCTGAGGATGCACTTCTGTCTCTCCAAGCCATGGCACCAAGCAGGCACCTACTTCAGCTTTCCTGCTCCCCAGTTCTGTCCCCCTTAATTGAGTCCCCACCAGGAGCTGCTTCCTTCTGTGGTGTCCTCTGCCTCCTTCCTGTGGGCCTCCTTGGACAGTTGTCCTCAGCCTCCTTAGTCTCCTCTGCGGGTGCATTCATAGGGGAGCTATGCTCCCAGAATGGTGTATGGATTGTGTGTGGAACAACTGACTGGGTGCCTCTGTTCCACCATCCTCACCTCCCTGAGCCCACTGTGGTCCAACTGCTGTGCTTTCTTCGCAACCTCTGAGGTAGTGGTGGTGGCTCTGGTGCTCCCTGGATGGGGGAGGTTCCCTTCCTACCATCCAGTGTGGCCTGGGGGAAGGTCCCCTTACTACTATCCAGTGTGACCTGAAGACAGGCAACTTCCTCCCTCAGGGCAGAGAGTTGTCTGCAAATAGGGCAGCATCTCAGCCTCCAGAAAGACTCCCGGAAGACTGCTGCCCCACAACCATTACATTGCACTACTCCCCACATTTGTATTGTGTGTGTGTGTGTGTGTGTGTGTGTGTGTGTGTGTGTGTGTGATTGGTTTGTAATATAGAAATATATATATTATACAATGTGTATGCTTATATTGTCAGTGCAGTGTGCTAGAGAGGATATGACAGTGATATGCACCTTGCACTCTTCAGGAAATTATGTCAGAACCCCAGGTATATGGGAACTATTTCCAGGGGGGGGGGTTGGGTGATAGGTGGGAAGGGGTTGGACCTAAACTGTTCCCTTACAAAACAATCAGCTAAAAGCTCTAAACAGTAAAAGATGAAAAATACCGTGCTCCTTTAGTTCCACAAGGAAGGATCGGCTTTGCATACATGATAAGAATATGAAGAAGGTCAAACACATTCTTTGCTCCTCTAATTCAACCTTATTAGCTAATTCCTTGTACTCAAACATCCCTAGTCAGACTATTATAAGAAAATTTGAGGAGCTACTCTCCACCATCTCATCTGAAACTCATGTCAACATCACTCAACAAGCCTCTCCACTGACTTGGTTTGATTCACAATGCTTGAAAGAAAAACAGAAGTTGGGGAAAATAATCAGAGAGGATATTAAAAATCCCTCCGGTTTAGATAACGTAAACCTAACTCAGGCTCGAAGAGCATATAAAAAATTCCTGAATCTTACAAAAATTTGAATTTACCCCAAAAAGATGGGAATCATGCACCAAATTAAAACAAAAAATGATGCCAAAGCGTTTTGGAGCATGGTTGCAAGGGGAGTCAAATCTCATCAAACCACCCTGACAATATATATTCCCAAAGAAACTTGGGTAACTTACTACTCTAAATTGTTTAATAACGATTCTGTTAAAATTTTGGAAAAGACTATGCCTGGTGAGGTTTATTCACTATTGTATATTCCCCTGGCTATTTCAGTTGGAGATGTAGCATCAACTATTTATAAATTAGCAAACAACAAAGCTCCCGAGCCTGACAAGGTACCAGGAGAAGTCTTTGAAGAAAATCAAAACTTCTGGATTCCCTTTTTAGTAAACTTGTTCAATGTTTGTTTAAGAGAAAGATGTATTCCCTCCTCTTGGGAAAAAAAAAAACATAATAATCCCCATTCATAAAAAAGGTTCATATCACTCACCTAGTAATTACCGACCAATAAGCCTTCTGGACATTGTAGGTAAAATATTTGCAAGCATTATTCTAATTCAGCTACAACACTGGGGTGGATACAAAAAGTCCCCTTTTCTAACTCTCAAGCAGGATTTCGAAAGGGGTTTTCAGCCATTGATAATGTGTTCATTTTGGCTCATTTTCTGGAGAAATATGTTCAGTTTAGAAAAATGAATTTGATTGTTTTATTTATTGATTCTCTGCTGTGTTTGACTCAGTGGATAGGGGGGATTCTTTGGGAAATTCTTGAGAAACGCGGTCTCCCCTACTCCTTGTTACTCCCCATTTTTCTTCTGCACACTGATACTGTTTCAGCAGTGAGATATGACAAAATGGGATCTATTTCTGATTATTTTCCTTCCAATAAAGGGGTTAAGCAGGGCTGCCTCTTGGTGTCATTATTATTCAGTTTATATATAGATTCCATTTCAAGCCTCAATTTAAATAGTTATCTGGATTCCCCAAAAAAATAATGAATCTACATGTTCACTTCTTAGCATATGCAGATGACTTAATACTTCTGTCTCTGTCCGCAAAAGGTTTACAAAATAAATTTGACCAATTGATAACCAAATGTGACAAACTACATTTGGAAATAAACTTGGAAAAAACAAAACTAATGTTGTTTGGGAATCAAACAATTAAACCAAGGATTTATTATAAAAACAAATGTATCGAAATTGTTTCATCTTATAAATATTTAGTTATAATGTTTCATGCCAAAAATTTTTGGAATCTGCATATAAAAGATTAAATTGCTAAAGCTTATCACATAGTTAAAGCACTACTAAGGTTTAACTATAACTACGGAGGATCCTCAGTAATATCAGCAATTACGGCCGGGGAAGCAACAATTAATCCCCTCCTCTTATATGGGGTGAAATATGGGGAATAAAACAGGTTCCACAATTGGAATTGCCACTGCTGCATTACTATAAATCCATTCTACAAGTTCCATCTTCTAAGACTGGTTCCATAGTTAGGGCAGAATTAGGTAGACTTCCCGTGGCAGAACTGATCAAACTAAAGCTAATTGTTTATTGGCTCAGAATAATAAATAATAAAAATAATGGCTTACCCTTATTATGTGTTAAGGAAAAAGAAACATGGTATACTGAGGACTTTTATTCCCCATAGTTAAAAGCACTTCTATATAATTTAGATAATTCTGACTTCTCACACTTATGGCGTGATCGTCACCTTAACATAAAGATCCACGAATCCTACAAAGGTACAGTAAAAAGGAAAATATTTCACTTAGCATCTGTTAGACAAAATGTCCTTAGTTCACACCCAAAGGCAAGCATTATGGCTTAGTCAAAACAAAATAGATTCGAATTTAGAAGTCTATCTCCAAATTCCCCTTGCCCCTAAATACCAGAAAGTCATTACCTGGGCATGATTTGGATTAATTACATCAAAATATATGTATTTTAATTGATTATTAAATCAACTTGACATAAATGAGAAAAAAATGTTTTATGCAATAGAGGTTTTGAAGAGATTCTTTTGCATGTTAATATACAATGCCCCTTATATGATTATGCACGAAATAAATACCTTAAGAATTTTCTGACAAAATATATTGATTTAGCCTATGACCCAGTTTTTATCCTAATGCACTCAGGGACAGTTGATGAAGCTATTAGGATTGGAATGTTTTTAATATTTATAATAAGTTATAAAAAAAGGTTAATTTAAAGAGATTAAGAAGAACATAAAAAAAATATTGTTTTTATTGTACCACAGGTTCTTTACAGAGCCTTGATTGTGACTGTATTCTCTCCATACAAGCCAGTCATAATTCTATTATAAAATGTATTTTAGATTGATTCCCTTTTTTATTCCTCTTGTTTTATAATTGCATGTTTTTATGCACTTTGTATTCATTGTAATGTCCATAAAGTTTTGTCATGAAATTTTAATGGAAGAACAATACACTTGAAACTTGGCTTGCGCGCACATGCGTAAGCAACATCTTGTGGTAGTAGCACTTTCAAAGGTGTGTCAGTGTTGTGGCAAATCCAGGGATGGTTTAGTTGGTGTGTCCTTCAGCTGCCAACCAGTGAGCATGCTGCCGATGACAGCAGTTTCAGAGAGTGCCACCAACTTGAAACAAATTTGCCACTGCAATGAGAGACGGGCTCGTCATTGCAGCTGCAGATTTGACATGCCTCCATTACATGCCATTCCTGCTGAAACATTTTAATTAACATGGTGGCAGCTCTCACTGTCCGCCTCTCACAATCCCTAGAAAGCCGACTTCGGGGGTGCCGAATCCCCTTTTTGGCATGCCCCTCCCCAGTTCAGTTTTTTTTCCGACGGGGGTGCCCAATCCCTATCAGCATAATGTCCCCCCCAGTTTCATTTGAACTGCCAAGGGAGTGCCCAGTTCCCCTCGGCATCATGCCCCCCCAAAACAGACACGCTTTCTTTGCCAACGGGGTGCCCAATCCCCATCAGCTCCAGTACCACCAAAAACAGGTGACACACTGGAAGCCCACCCCAGTGTGCCCAGATGTAGTTCTGTAATTTGTAAAAAAAAATATCCCCAAAGTTTTTTTTTTTTTTTTATCTGTAAACAAGAAAATGGTCCCTTTATTGTCTGCGGCACCCCCCTTGCACTCCTGTTTACCTCTCTCACACACCTCACCCATACTTACCTCTGAGGTCGGCGCCATGATCTTTGGTAGAGTGGGAACACGTCTGCACTCTTCAAAGCCGACCGTGAACTGAAGAAATGCCGGTAAGCTGTATAATGGCATCAGTGGGGGAGGTTTCAACTTAGGTGGATATCTCAACCATTTTTTTGACTTTTGGCACCAAATTTCCATCATGTGGTTCTTGGGACCTCACCTCATGAAATTAGTAATTTTCATTTTGTTCTTTGGTTCCGAAAGGTGATTTCGTGGTCACTGCGAAAAATCATCTTTCAGGACTGATTAATGAAATGACAGTGCCACTGTTCATGAGGTGGGGTCCCAAAAAGCCAAAGTTGAAAATTTGGAGTGAAAATATCAACAAACACCCGTGGTGTTAAGGTTTCCAACCATGCACCTACCCTGTAGAGACTGACAGGCGTCATGGATGTAACTTGAATTCATCAGTCATAATGTTCGCAGAATTCTACCCCCACCCTACAGTCACTGACGGGCATTGAGGTGTGCCTTGGGTTCCGTCACCCTAATGTTCACCCCATTCTCCTATATTGCACCCATCTTAGCTTATTTTCTTATGGAATGGGGTGAGCATGAAGACTGAAGACCCCAGTGCACAGCCCGACACCTGTCGCTCTCTGCAGGGTGGGGTGAAGTGGAATGGCGTAAGCATTATGGCCGACCCAAAGCCACACTCCCAATGTCTTTTCAGTTCTCTGTGGGGAGGTTGACGTTACTTCATTACCACTGCCATTCCTATTTTGCATTTCTAACTCCTGCACTACCAGTGCTAATGCCAGAAAGCCAACATAGATACATAGACAGTGTCGGCAGATAAGGGCCTATGACCCACCCAGTCTGCCCATTTGAGCTTGTAAGTTCAGTTTATGTTTTTCCTAGAAGTCTGTTGCCCCTTACCCCTGAACTCCAGAATTCCTTTATGTCTATCCCATGCATTCTTAAATCCTGTGACTGTTTCAGCCCCCACCACTTCCTCTGGCAGGGTGTTCCACTTGTCCACCACCTGTTCTGTGAAGAAATTCTTCCTCATGTTTCCTGAATCATCCTCCTCCATTCTCATCCCATGCCCTCTAGTCCTGGAACATCTTTTTCGCTTAAAAATAGTGTATTCCTGCACCCTGTTCCTCCCTGTGAGATACTTGTATGTTCTCTATCATATATCCCTCTCTCCTCTCCTCTCCTGGGAGTACATGTTCAGTTCCTTCAACCTGTCTTCATAGGACTTGTGATGCAATCCATGCACCATCTTTGTTGCCTCCTCTGAACCTTCTCTCCCTGTCTATGTCCTTACATAGGTATGGTCTCCAGAACTGTACACTGTATTCCAGGTGGGGCCTCAGTAGTGTCTTGTATAGGCGAATTATGACCTCCCTTTTCCTGCTGGTGATGCCCTGCCTGTACATCCCAGCATCCTATTTGCTTACCTGCTGCCTTGTCACACTGTTTCCTACCTTGAGGTCATCAGAGATGATAACCCCAAGATCCCTTTCCTGCTTGGTGCATGCTATATCCTCACCCCCAACTGATATATTGTGCCAGGGTTTTTGTGCCTCATATGCATTATCTTGCACTTCTTTGCATTGAATTTCAACTGCCAAACCCCTGACCATTCTTCAAGTTTCTGAAGGTCCCTTCTCATTCTGTCTACACCATCTGGTGTGTCTACCCTGTTATTGAGCTTTGTGTCATCAGCAAACAGTGAAATTCTGCCTTCTAGGTCCTGTGCAATGTCACTGATGAAGATGTTGAATAGGACCGGTCCCAGCACTGATTCCTGTGGTACCCCACTGGTCACTCTCCCCTCTGTGGAGTGACAGCCATTTACCACCACCCTCTGTGTCCTGCCACCCAGCCAATTACCTACCCACCACACTACTGTCCTGCCCACACCCATATTCCCCAGTTTGTGTAATAGTGTTCTATGTGGCACAGTGTCAAAGGCCTTGCTGAAGTCCAGATAGGCCATGTCCACTGCCTCCCTGATCCACCTCCCTAGTCACCCAGTCAAAAATTCAACAAGGTTGGTCTGACATGACCACCCCTGGTGAAACCATGCTGCCTTGGGTCCTGTAGTCCATTGACAACCAGATGTTCCACCAATCTCTCCTTCAGTAGTGCTTCCATGATCTTCCCCACTACCGAGGTGAGGCTGACTGGTCTGTAGTTCCCTGCTTCTTCTTTGTTCCCGCTTTTGTATAAAGGGACTACATCTGCTATCCTCCAGTCTTTGGGTACCTCCCCTGTTTCCAGTGATTGGCTAAACAGGATAGCCAGAGGTTCAGCCACCACCTCTCTTAGTTCTTTAAGGACCCTGGGCTGCCCCATCTGGCCCCATTACTTTATCAACTCTTATTACTTCCAGTTCCTTCAGGATCCTTTCTCGTGTAAAGGGACTTGTGTCCATTTCTGCACCATTTTCACCCTTTGTACTTCCTTCAGACCCATTATCCTCCTCTTCCTCAGTAAAGACTGAGCAGAAATATCCGCTCAGTATGTCAGCTTTTACTGTTGTCATCCTCCACGCGGCCCCCATCCTCCCCCTTCAGTCTCACTATCCCTCCCTTTGTCTTTCTTTTTTCCCTTATGTACCTGTAAAAGGTTTTGCCCCCTCTACCCACTGATTTTGCAATGTGTTCTTCTGTCTGAGCTTTGGCTTCCCTTACTGACGTCCCTGCCTCCTTTTGCTTCTTCTGGTACTTCTCCCTATCCCCTTCTGCCTGTGTCTTTTTGTATTGCCTGAATGCAATCTTTTTGGCTTTCACTTTCTTTGCTACCTCTTTGGAAAACCATAATGGTCTCCTCTTCCTTTTCCTTTTGCTAACCTGCTTAATGCATAATTCTGTTGTTCTTGTAATCCCCATTTTAAATACTGCCCACTGTTCCTCAACCCCTGATTCCTGTCCCATTCCCCTTAATCCTCTTTCAAGTATCTCCCCATTTTCCCAAAGTCTGCCCCCCTAAAATCCAGGATACGTGTTTTTGTGTGGTTTGGTTCTGCTCTTCTGTGATTTCAAACCACAATGACTAGTGGTCACTGTTCCCCAGGTGCTCCCCTACTGTTACCCCCATCACACCTGTTCCGTTTGTGAGCCAGGGTCAGTATTGCCTTCTGCGAGTTGGTTCCATGACCAGTTGCTTGAGGAAGGCACCCTGAAGGGGAGTCCAGGATAAATCTGTCTAGTTGATGCTGCTGCTGCTGGGATGCTCCAGTCCACGTCTGGAATATTGAGTCTCCAACCAGTACTACCTCACCCTTGTCTGCCATCCTTTGGATGGCTAGCATCAACTCCTATCTGTTTCTTCCTCCTGGGCTGGTGGTCTATAGACCACACCTGTGCGGATGACTGTTCCCATTTTCCTTTCCAGCTTAACCCACAGTATCTCTCCCCATTTTGTTCCTCCTGGATCTCTTGTGGCCCTTATGTCATTTTCACATACAGTGCCTCCTCCTCCCTTCCTGCGTGTTCTGTCTCTTCTGAATATGTTGTAGCCAGGTATGGCCATCTCCCAGTCGTGGTTATCATTACACCAGGTTTCAGTGATGGCCACAATGTCCAGGTCTGTCTGCACCATGACAGCCTCCAGATCTTCCATCTTGTTGCTAAGGCTCCTGGCATTTGCACACATGGCTTTCCATACTGCATTGACAAATGCGTGTTTAAATAGGGGTACCAGAACTGCACACAATACTCCAAATGTGGTCTCACCAGTGACCTGTACGGTGGCAGGATGACTTCCACCCTCCTAGAGGTGTGCCCCAGCATTTGGTTGGCTCTTGCTGCTGCTCTATGGCACTGCACCAGAAGCTTCATGTACCCTCGGACTAGCACCCCTAGATCCTTTTCCTCCTTCAAAATAGATACCTGCACTCCCCCCAGCCAGTAGCTAGTCCTGGGGTTTCTGGCTTCTAGGTGCATGAACTTGAATTTCTTAGTGTTAAGCCCCATTTGCCATATACTTAACCAGTACTCGAGTTTTGCCAGATCCTCCCTGAGTTCTTACCTCCCTTCTTCACTGTCCATTGCTGTACAGGTTTTTTGTCGTCTGCAAACAGGCTGATTTTGCTCTTGATCCCTTCTGCTATGTTCTCGATAAAGAAGTTGAATAACACTAGTCCGAGTACTGAGCCCTGAGGTACCCCACTGGTCACAGGTCTTGGTTTTGAGGTCTCTCCAGACTGCTTTGGTGGTCAGTTTCTGCTCAATTTTTCATTCCCTGATTGAGAGAGAGAGAGAGAGAGAGAGTGTTTGGGCAGCCATGGTCTGTGGTTGCAGCGACTTTGATCTGCGGCGGAAGGCTACCACATCGGGCCCTTGGAGGAGGAATTTTAGAAGTGACCAGCACTGCAGGTTAGAAGAGCTGTTCCATTTGTGGAGTATGTCAGAAAGTGTACACAAGACCATGAGAGGACCCTGAACATGACCCGAACTGGGACCTCTATGGCAAACTGAACTGCACTTTTATTTCATCTCCTGCAGGTGCTGAACTGGTGATCTTGGGGCTGTTCCGAAGTCCGAGGTGAGCACGGGGCCATGAGGGGGGCTGGCTGTGTGACTTTGAACTTAGGTTACCTCAAGTGCTGCAGTTCAGTGGTGGTGGTGGGGGGTGAGAGACCATGTATTATACTGCTGTATTTGGAACTGCTCCTCTGGGTTCTGATTTTCCTGTGGTGACCAATATTCTAAAGTCATTTCTAGACCTTTCATCAGTTGACTGGTTTCTGTTTATGTCCATTATGGGACTTAAACCAATATATGAACATTGACTATTGCTCCTTGGATCTTGGACTTCCTGAAAATTGACTCGATTTGTTGGGTGTGATATCTTGCATAATTCTATAGGGTTGGAGGGATTATTTGTTTGTGATATATTGGATACAGTTGGAGTGAGTGAGGTGCTGGTGAGTGGTTTGTGTTATTGAATGTGTGTGTGTGTGTGTGTGTGTGTGTGTGCGCGCATGTAATTGGGCGTGCAATATATGAGTGGATATTTTATCTCTAGATATTATTGTGTAAATTTGAACTTGTATTTTATTCTGTTTGATTTGTATTTTATGTTTGGGTTGCTGTATCTGTAGTGCTTATTTTAAGGAGGGAAGCTGATTAGAAGTGTGTAGGTCTGAATTGTTTTAACTTGCTTTTATAATATGAGTAGTTGTGAACTTAGAATGTGTTGGTCATTGGCTCCCATTAGAAGGCGCTGTTCCTCATCCCAGCTCCAGGACCTTTGCCTCTTTGATTGCCTTTCTTTGTCACCTGATGTCTATGGACGCTGTAGGCCATTAGGCAATGTCCAAAAAAGGAGGCTGTGGAGGTCCATGAGGCCGGTCTTCAGAAATGATGCAGGAGGGGGACAGATAGGAGTGGTGAGTTCTAGGAGGTGCCATGGGGCAAAATGAGTTCATGATAAGGGTCCCCCCTGACTTGTTCCCATATACAAGGGCTCTACATTTGGTGGGCAGGTACCCAAAGGACCAGCCTCATTTACCTGTCCTTCTCAGGCAGTGTTAGGCAATGCCAGGTTCATTAGAAACAAAGCAGCTATTATAGCTGATATGGTCTCTACAGTTGACCTGGCTTGCATCACTGAGACCTAGTTGGATGAAAATGTTGGCCCAGTATTGGAATTGGTGGTTCCTGCTGGGTTCTCAGTGATTCACTGCCTGAGAAAGGATTGGGGGTACTATTTGTTTTAAGTCAGACTTGAACTTCACGGATGTCTCAACGGGAGCAACAAGGTCTTTTGAATATGTGGCTGTCCAAGAGATTGCAGATGCAGGCTGCAGGATCCTTCTCATTTATCGCCCTCCAGGACATGAGAAGAAATTTCTTATGGTCAGACTGGTGTTGGAGTCACCCAGATAGATCATTCTGGATGACTTCAATGCTTGGATCAATGATGTATTTTCTCTGTTTGGACAACACTTCCTCTGATTAATACAATCATTAGGCCTGACACAGGTGGTTACCTCTACAACCAACTCACATAGTCACTCTCTGTACCTCGTCTTCTCACTGGGATTAGAGGTCACTGACCTCATAGTGGAACTGGTCATTTGGCCGGACTACTATACCATGAAGTTCTCATTTGAAGACCCCCCCCCAATAGACCTCCCCCATGAAGATGGTTCAGTACTGACCTTTGAGGGTTTGACCCCAGAAGGTCTTATGGCGGTGCTGGATTTATCAGGTGTGATGAGAGCTTGCAAGAAGCCAGAGGAATTGGTGTCAACCTATAATAGGGCTGTCGCCAATGCCCTCAACTCCATTGCACCAGTCCATGTTCATCCCCTTACCTCGCATCAGGGATTTCCATGGTTTGACGGGACTCTAAAGAAGTTGAAGGTGAGGGCTGAAGGTTGAAGCGTTGCTGGCAGGGATCCCGATCTGATGGGGACACGTTTGTTTTGATGTCTAATTATAAAGCATGTCAAATGGCAACTTCTTGTAAGAAGGCAGAGTTCCTGTCCAGGAAACCAGCTCAGCTCTTCAGGACTGTCAACAGGTTGTGTAAACCATCCTGTCTTCAGCTGGTTAGATCCTTTCACAGTCTAAATGTGGTGAGTGTGCTCTGTTTTTTGCTGATAAGATTTCCTCTATCAGATCTGGGATCTTGTCTGCACTGTCCATGGGGACTTCCAGTGGCAGGTCAGTGTTTGTTGCAGGCATTCACTGATTCACAGATACACAGATACAGAGATGGGTCCTAAGGTGCTAAATTGGGTCAGAAACTACAGGACACAGGGTGGTGGTAAATGGCGTTCAATCTGAGGAGAAGAAGGTAACCAGCGAGGTGCTACAGGGATCCATGCTGGGGCCAGTCCTCTTTAATGTCTTCTTAAGTGACATTGCAGAGGGGCTTGAGGGGAAAGTGTGCCTCTTTGCCGATGACACTAGATCTGCAGCAGGGTCTACACTGGGCGTGGTGGAAAAATGAGAAAGGACCTAAACATGCTTGAGGAGTGTTCAAGAGTTTGGCAGCTAAGATTCAATGCAAAGATATGTAAAATCATGCATTTGGTGTGCAGAAGTCCTAGGGAGGAGTACAAGATGGGGGGGGGGAGGTACTGATGGCCACCAGTCAAGAAAGGGACCTGGGGGTAATCATATCTGATGACTTAAAGGTAACCAATCAATGTGAGAAGGCTGTGGGGAGAGCCAGTGGGATGCTAGGGTGCACAGGGAGAGATATCACCAGCAGAAAAAAGGAGGTGGTTATGCCACTGTACAGATCACTAGTGAGACCTCATCTGCAGTACTGTGTCCAGTTCTGGAGACCACATCTCTGGAAGGACATATACAAAATAGAAGCAGTCCAGAGAAGGGCAACCAAAATGGTGCAAGGACTGCACCAAAAGTTATATGAGCAAAGACTAGAGGACCTCAATATGTATTCCCTGGAGGAGAGGAGAGAGGGGGCTATGATAGAGACATTCAAGTACATCAGGGATAAACAAGGTACAGGAGGATAGCATCTTTCAGAAAAGACAGTGTAAGAGAACAAGGGGGCATGATATGAGGCTATAGGGGGGCAACTTGAGGAAGTACTTTTTCACAGAAAGAGTAGTGGATGCTTGGAATAGCCTCCCTGTGGAGGTTGTGGGGGGCATAAACGGTAAGGGAATTCAAGAATGCAGGGATAGACATAAGAGTAATCTAGCAATAAGGAAGAGAGGGGAAAGCCACATATCAACTGTGGTCTGCAGTAATGCATTAGGTAGGGAAAAGGGGCAGACTAAGTGGGCCATATGGTCCTTATCCGCCATCACCTTCTGTGTTTCTGTGGGTTACTGGACTGTAAAGCCCTACATGGTCCAGGGCCCGGTTACCTGCAAGACCTCCTACAGCCCTGCTACCCTTCTCATCACCTCCAGTCAGCCAGGGAGGGCCTCCTAGTGATTCCCATGGTTCATTTAAACTCATCTGGTGCCCAGGCGTTTTCAGCTGCAGTACCCACCCTGTGGAATTCTCTAACTCGGTTGCTTAGAGAGGCACTCACAGTTAGCGTCTTCAAAAGGGATCAGAAGACCTTTTTATTTAGTAAAGCTTTCCCTCCTTTTAACTGATTGTGCTTGGTCTTTAATTGTTTTTATGTTTATCTTCATTTAAATTCTGTCTGTATTATCTGGGTATCTGTAAAGTGCCTAGAGTCATAATGAGATACAGTGCTCTAACAAATTAATAAACTAAACTAAACTTACAATTACCCTCTGCTGTCTGTTCTGCAACCAGCTCCTGACCCACCCCACTAGTTTCTTCCCGGGCCCTAGATTCATTAGTTTGCCCAGCAACCTTCCATGTGGCACCAAGTCAAAGACTGTGCTGAAATCCAGATACAGGACATCCACGGCATGGCCCCTGTCGAGTGCCCTTGTGACTTAATCAAAAAAGTCAAATAGGCTGGTCTGACAGTATCTCCCTGAGACAACCCCATGTCACCTTTCATCCTGGAGACCATTATCAGCCAGAAAGGTTACCAATCTCTCCTTTAGAATGGTCTCCATTAACTTCCCCACAATGGAGGTAAGGCTTGGGTGGAGAACAAGGGGGGGGGGGCAGTAGGGTAACCAGAGAAAGTTGGGAACAAAAGGAAAGGGGCATGTGAGGGAGGGTGGCATCCATCAACACCAGGAGTTTGGGGAGCAAGATGGATGACCTCCAGGCCATGATGCTGGAGGGACAAATATATTTGGTGGTGGTCACTGAGGCCTGGGTGACCCCAAACCGTGACTTGACCTCTGTTCTAGAATTCACCTCTACAGAAATTATAGAAAAGGGTTAGGGGAGAGGTGCTTACATTAAAGAAGGGATAATTGCCACAAGGGAGGACAATGGGGTGGGGGCACTGGGTCAATATGGGTCCTGATCCAGACAGGGCGAGGGAAGAAAATAAGAGTGGGAATGATGCATCAGCCACTTAATCTGGATGAAACCACAGACCGGGAGTTGGTGGAAGTGGTCAGGAAGGTTGAGGAGAAAGGTGAGGTGGTAATAGCAGGTAACATCAAACTGCCAATGTGGATTGGAGCATCATACATTTTTTATTTCGTTTTTGATAACCGGACACTAGACACAAAAGTGACTATTTTCAGGCATGACCCAGGAGGTTACATCAGCAACAGGAAAAAACAGTTACGACACAGTACAATGTAAAAGTACAACATATTAGGGATACAATTAAAATGGATAACAGTTTGAGCAATTTGAGGTAACAGGAGAAACATTCCAATGTACTTCATAACATAAAGTGAAAGTAAGTGCATATTGTACTATAGCATTTAAGGATATAGTACATGTCACATATCAAAGCACAACAAAGATAACAGTTGAATATCAATCTAAGTATCAACTCTGTTCTACAAAACTGGGTATAACATAAAAAATATGGCACCAAAGAGGGAGCAAGTAAGTCGGAAGGACTGAGGTAGTAAGACCTCATGGGGAGAAAGTGTGTGGGGGGAGATGTGTAAGAGGTGGGGTAGGAAAGGGGTGGTAAGACAAGTAGAAACTATGAGGTACAAGAGGGGGACTAAATACTTGTAGATGCAGTCGAAGATGGGTTCTAAACCCAGGGTGATGATGATGGAACTGACTAGAGATTGGGCCATCTTAGACTTAGTGCTGACAAACTGTGAACATGCCAGTGGCAAAGTCACTGGGAAATGGTGCAGTATAGTTCCATACTGATACTGGAATGGAGGTGCCATACACTAAAACATTTATTCTAGACTGCAGGAGGGCTAAGTTCAACAAAATGGGGGTTAACTGGGAGGGCATCTGGGAAATCTCAGGGCAACATGGGTGGATGAAAAATGGTCCTTGATTCATGAGGGCGTCCAGGGAGTCACTACAACCTATCTAGAACAGAAGCAAAAAAAGCAGAAGCATAGGATGCCACTAAGAAATTCCTTCACTGTTCAATCGAGATGGGACAGCCGGGAGGAGGCACCCGAACTGGTAGCAAGGAAGAATGTGGTGGACCTCCGAAGGGAAGGCCCCAGGGTGGGTGGAAAAGGACCCCAGCAGAAGAGAATGCAGCTGCTGGTGGGGGACATGATACTGAGGGAGATGGACTTCAGAGCAGGAAAGGGAGGGGAGAGAGAGGTAAGGTGCCTACTTGGTGCTTTGGCTTTGAGGGATGGAGAGCTGAACCTAAAGATCGCTCAGGCCATTGGCTAAGGGAGGGAAATGGATGCCATTATCCACCTAAGGACTAATGATATGGTGAAGGATGGAGTATGAATAGTACATGGCAGTTCAGGGAACTGGGGAGGGGTTTTAAACAGCACATATGGTAGTATTCACTGAGAGTACTACTTGTATATAGCCAAGGGAAGGTTAGGGCACTACAGCTGGTTGAAGGCATGGTGCAGAGAGCAGGGATTCGGCTTCACTGGGTACTGGGGACTGACAGGGAAGAATATGGGCCTAAAGAGAGGTGACTGACTGCATCCTTCTAGGAAGGGAACCTCAGTACCCAGTGGGTGGTTTTACATGTTTCTTAGATGAACTAACAGTGGGGGGGCAGTATTGCCTAGGGAGGTATGAATCCCACCCCACACACACACACAGATTACAGCAACAGGGAGGGAGAGCTCAGAGGGAGAAAACTTCCACATGGAAGGGGTGCATGAGGAAGGGAGGGTAGATAGGGTGGAGGAGGATGATGGTAAGAACAAAAACTGCAGAAGAAGACATATAGAGTGGACAGGAAATAGAAGGAACAATGAAGGAAAAGGGAGTTAGGAAGAGTCTTGGGAGCATCACAGGCAGAAAGGGGAGAGGAAAGGAGGTTTACATGTCCAGTACTGAGTCAAAAACCATAAGAAAAACAGACAAAGAAGTGGATCACATAGAAAACTCACCTGCAGTAACAGTTTGAAGCTCTATAAAGATGAGCATCCAGTTGAAAAAAAATGTGGAGCACCTGAAACAAGAGGATCCAATATTTCTACAGTCTGAGATCTTTATAGACTAAATATTATTATTTTTTTAGTTTATCACTGTAACAACTCTTTAGGTAGTTGAAACCAAACTTTTTTTCTATAGTATTTTTGTGACAGCTTATAATGTAACATAGAAACATAGAAGTTGACAGCAGATAGGGACCACAAGACCCATTCAGTCTGCCCATTTTTTCTACCTTATGAATGTGCCATAGGCCTTTACTCTGTCAATGGCCTATCTATTCATACTCATCTGTATTGCTCCCTTGTGCCTATCCCATGCCTGTTTGAAGCCATGCACTGTATTCATATCCACTCCTTCCTGAGGTAGGCTGTTCCATGCATCCACCACCCTTTCTGTGAAAAAGAACTTCCTCACATTACCTCTTAATCGACCTCCCTCTAATCTCATGCTGTGTCCTCTTGTCCTGCTATTTTTTTTATATTGAAGCATGTTAGACTCTTTCACTTTATTAATGCCCTTAAGATATTTGAATGTTTCGATCATATCACTTCTCTCCCTCCTTTGCTCTAGGGTATACATATTGAGCTACCTTAAAATCTGTCCTCATATATTTTCTGATGCAGTCCCAGCACCATTTTGGTTGCCCTTCTCTGGATTGCCTCCATTTTGTTAATGTCCTTGTGCAGGTGTGGCCTCCAGTACCGCACGCAGTACTCCAGATGGGACCTAACCACTGTCTTGTAAAGAGGGATTATTACCTCCTCTTATGACTTATGATACTCCTACTAATACACCCCGACATCCCTCTAGCCTTACCTACTGCTTTAGTGGTCTGCTGAGATAATTTCAGGCCATCTGTGATGATGATGATGATGATGCCCAAGTCTCTTTCTTCCCTTGTGATTGCCAGCAACTCCCCTCCCATTCTATAGGTAGATTCAGGGTTTCTCTTCCCTATGTTCATGATCTTGCATTTCTTTGCATTAAACCCCAGTTGCCACTCTTCAGACCATTTTGCCAGTTTTTACAGATCTCTTCTCATTCTGGCCACACCATCTGGATCATCTACTGTTGCAGCTCTTGGTGTCATCTGAAAACAGTCAAACCTTACCCTTCAGTCCATCTGCAATGTCACTGATGAAGATATTGAAGAGGACTGGCCCCAAGACTGATCCCTGAGGTACCCCATTTGTGACTTGTATCTCTTCTGACTGTATACTATTTGCCACCACTCTCTGTTTCTTGCCCGCCAACCAGTTTACCACCCAGCTGACCAACTTCTGACCCACCCTGAGCCTACCCAGCTAAGTAATCAATCTTCTATGTGGAACAGTACCGAAAGCTTTGCTGAAGTAAGATAGGTGACATCAGCTGCACCACCTTGGTCCACCACTCTGGTTACCCAGTCAAAGAAATCTATGAGACTGGTTTGACAGGACCTTCCTGTTGTACACTCATGCTGTTTTGGATCCTGTGCTTCTGTGGATTCCAGGTGTTGCACTGTCCTTTCCTTAAGGAGTGCCTCCATAACCTTGCCCTCTACTGAGGTAAGACTGACTGCTCTGTAGTTCCCTGCCTCCTCCATGCTGCCACTCTTGTGGAACGGGATCACATGAGCCCTTCTCCAGTCTTCTGGGACCTCTCCTGTGCTTAGATACTCACTAAACAGTTCTGCTAATCACTCTGCTAGTTCCACCCTTAGCTCCTTTAGTACCCTGGGTTGTGTGCCATCAGGTCCCGTTGCCTTGTCCACCCTGAGCTTAGCGAGCTCTTGTAGGACCCTTTGTTATGTGAAAGGACTTGTGCACACCTCCCTTCCCCCTGTGTTCATGGCACTGAGCTGTGGGCCCTGCTCTACCTTCTCCTCAGTAAATACTGAGCAGAAGTATCTATTTAGGATATATGTTTTCCCTTGATCCTCCTCCACACACTTCCCCTTATCCCCTTTGATCTTAACAATACCCACTCTGGACTTTCTCCTTTCACTAATGTATCTATAGAAAGTATTGTTCCTTTCTTTTGAAAGAACTGGAAGGGGACAGGATCAGTTGTGTTCCAGGACAGTAGCTGCTGCTGTTGTTTTCACAGGGTTCTTGTTGATTTTACTTGGTAGGTTAGTTCTTTTCTTTCTTACTTCTAAGGGGTTAGCAGGGTATTGTTTTGGGGGCTGCTGGATGTTTGTAAACTGATTTGGTGACTGTAAGTGGGGCTTATTTTGTGGATGCTTCACTGTGTAACAGGCTGCGCTGGTAGAGGCCTATTTCTTCTTATTTAAAACCTATTTGGTGGGATTTGCTTGGGCCTGGTTCTTTGGCTGCTGGGCTTGGAGGGGAGACGCAGGGCTGATACACTTTCTCTCGAGTCATGTGCAATTTATGGGAACACCTGCCCTGCAATTGGAGGAAAAGGCTGCAGGTGCAGCTCATGTAGTTCTAGCCACTGGGGTTGGATTAAAGGCTGGGAGAGAGAGCTTTGGGAGTTGTTCATTTCTCTTATAAGTTTAATGTGTTGTACTGCACCTAGTAACAGGGTTACTGGTGTACAGTGGGACTGTCTCTAAGATTAGTGGGTGACCTGATCAGGCAGTAGGGGTATCTTGGACTAGGGGGAACCTGGTGGTTCATCCAAGGAAGCGTGATTTGGAAGGGGATGGAACCACACATCATTAGGGGCTGCATCTTTGGAGGGTGGTGGAGTGCACAGGGTGGGAGCCATGATACTGGACTGGGCTTGGAAGTTCGGTGGGGTTGCCCAGTGTGCTACCAGCTAGCACAGCTTAGGGAGGTTGCTGGGGATTAGGAGAAAGCTGGGGAAGGGGGTGGTATGGTTTGGGGAAGGGGCTGGAGATCTTACACAGGGTTGCACCAAGCACTGGGGGTGGGGGCATAGGGAAAGGAGTGCAGGAGAATACTCAGGGGTCACATAGGGACCCTGGCACAGGGGTCCAAAGGACACTACCAAGGAAGCAGGCAGGTAACTGGGACCCTCACAAAGGGGGGATGGAGGGACAGCATTCTCAGGGAAGTAGGCAGATGGCCAGGGCTGGACAGAAGGAAGCAAGGCGGGGAGGTGGATCAGACCTTACACTCAGTAACCGCTTCCATTCTCTCCTTCTGCTCAAGGATGAGGGGGGTGATGTAAGCCACGACAGAGGTGGTTAGAGACGGAAAGGGAGGAAGCAGGGGTCAGATAGCAGGAAGAACAGGGGGGGACCTGGAATGCAGGAGAATGGGGGGAGCAGTGAATAAGAGCAGGAGGGGCAGGGGGAAGAGGGTGGAAAGTGCAAGGAGGAGGACCAGTTGGGAGAAAAGGTAAAGGAGAAGGACCAGAAGTACAAGGAGGATTCAGTAAAGGGAGCTGAGGGTTTAGGCCAGGGGAGCATGACGAGCAAGGAGGAACTAAATGGTGACAGGAAGGAAGGGAGGATGAGCCAGGCTAGTTTAGCAGATGGGGGAGAAGGACCAGTTGTGAGCAGTGAGGGGGAATTAGCAAGGTGTTGGAAGGATACTCAGGAGGAGGAGAGGCATAGGATTGAGGAGGGGTGGCCATGGTAAATAAGGAGGGGTGGCTTGTGGCACCCAGATAGGGGAGGAACAAGGAGCCAGCTGGGTGGAGGGCCTGTAGAAAGGATGAGGGACAGGGAGGGGAATGGAGGAAAGGAGTGGTCAGAGTGCTCCTGCTGGGGATTCTATGATCAGGGGTATCAAATGGGATAGGGAGGAGAAGCCTGGCCAGTTAGAACAAGATGCTTCCTGGACTAACAGTGCACAGGGCTAAGCACGAGGTATATCAGCTGGCAAAGGATTGTGGGGGTTCCCAGACATACTGGTCCATCTAGGTACAAATGACATTGAGGGAAATAGCGAGCTAGAGATACAGGCAAGATTCATGGAGCCTCGCCAGGGTCTGTCATGACATAGGATGCACAGCTTCTTCCTCAGAAATCCTGCCAGTGCCAAGGGCTAGTGGGGAACACAAAGGAAAATTAGAGATAAACCAGTGGCTCAGGGAGTGGTGTGAGGCCAGAGGGCATAGGGTTGATGGGGGACTCCGGGGAGACCTGGGAGGATAAGGAGCTGTATGCTAGAGATGAACTACATCTCAATTTGGAGGAGGAATCCTTAAGTTGAAAATGAGGGGTTCATTGGTGAAAAGTGGGCTTTAAACTTGTGAAGGGGGGATGGGAGAAAAGGCTGTCAAGGGTGCGATAAAGGAGGACTCTGTCTCCACCCACCTGGGGACCAGGAGGAGCGCAGGAAAAGGTCGACTGGCAAAGTGCAGACCAGGGGAAAACAGAATCCCCATGGGAACACGAGCAGGGGAAATGGAACTATAGGGAAAGGGTGGAAGGTAGTCCTGCTAAATGCCAGGAGTTTGGGCAATAAAATGCCTGAGCTCCAGGCGATGCTAACTGAGGGAGCAGTGGATGTGGCAGTGGTCACTGAGACTTGGGCCACTGCAAGACATGACTGGGACCTGAACCTGGAGGTTTACACTATGTTCAGGAAGGACAGGGGGGAGGGAAGGGGAGGAGGGGTAGCAATGATAGTCAAAAACTGCATTGGCATAGGGGGAGTAGAGGAGGTGGAGGGAACCGTGAAGGCGATTTGGGTCACCTTGATAACAAGGGGAAAGAGAGTAAAAATAGGAGTGGTGTATGGACCCCCTGCCCTGGCAGAGGAGCTGGAGGACAGTCTGGTGGCAGATGTTGGGAGACACTGCAGACTGGGCAGAGGAATGGTGGTGGTGTTGGGGGACTTAAACATGCCAGGAACAGACTGGGAGACTATGACATCCTCTGTGACCAAGGAACAGAGGTTGTTGGATGTCTTTCAAGACGCGTTCCTAACTCAGCAGGTGAGGGAACCGACCAGGGAGGCACGGGTACTGGATGTGGTCCTGGCAGACAGTGACCAGATTGGGGGCCTGGAGTAGGGACCCATTGGTGGGGAGTGACCATGCCACGATCTGTTCTGCCTGGACCTAGGAGGGATGAGAAGGCTGCACAAAGGCGGAGTAACCGACTTCAGGGGGCGGATTTTAAGGAATGGAAGGCTCCTTAAGGAGCACTTGGATGGGATTGGGTCAGACATGGACGCTGATAGTAGGTGGAAATCATCAGGAGAGGGGTCAGGATGCAAGAGTAAGACTAGAATGCGGTAGGCCTAAAATCCTGTTGGTGGACCAGGAGGTCCAGGAGGTGAAAGGGAAAGAAAGCAGCCTATAAGCAATTCAAGTGCTCAAGGAGTGAAAGGGATCGAGGAGAGTACGAGCTGGATGGTTGTGAAGGACCACTAGGAGTGGTGAGGGTGGCTAAGGCAAGGAAGGAGCAGAACCTGGCCAGGGAAATTGGGAGGGAACAAGGGTTCTTTATATACATTGGGGAAAGATGAAGGGTGAAGGGGCAGATTAGCAGGATTAAATCAGGGAGAGACTGGCACAAGACCGGGGAGCAGGCTGAGGTAACTAAATGAGTACTTCACCTCAGTTTTCACCAGGGAAAATGGGGTGCTGCATCATACATGGGAGGAGACAGAGATACTGAGGAGGGGGACCTCACCGATCGGCAGGTCTGGGGAGAGGGAGGCATCACTGGCAGGTGGGGGGGGCTAAGCAGGGAGAAGAGGTACCGGAAGTGGAAATCACAGCAGAGAGAGTGAGGGAAGCCCTCAGCTCCCTTAAGATGGAGAAAGCACCAGGGCCGGATAAATTACATCGCAGAGTGCTGAAGGAACTTGCAGATGTCCTGGCGAAACCCCTGGCAGAGCTTTTCACCATCTCTCTGAGGACAGGGTGGGTGCCCCAAGACTGGAAGGTGGCACATATAGTGCCTATCCACAAGGGGGGATCAAGGGAGGTGGCAGGGAACTACAGGCCTGTCAGCCTGACATCAGTGGTGGGCAAGGTGATGGAGGGCATTGTCAAGGAGAGGCTAGGGGGGGACCTGGATAAGTCAGGGTGCCTGGACGATAGACAGCATGGATTCATCCCGGGGAAATCATGTCAGACAAACCTGGTGGAGTTCTATGACTGGGTGACAAGTGCCTTGGACCTGGGTAGACCAGTGGATGTCCTCTTTCTAGACTTCAGCAAGGCATTTGACTCTGTTCCTCACATGGGCCTGTTGGATAAGCTGGGAGAAATGGGGGTGGGGAACCAGATGATCAGATGGATAGGCAATTGGCTCCAGGACCGGACCCAGAGGGTTGTAGTTAGTGGGATAGTCTCATCCTCAAGGAGGGTCATTAGTGGGGTCCCACAGGGATCAGTCCTTGGGCCCCTTCTGTTCAACGCCTACATATCTGACATAAGGACGGGAATCAGGAGTGAGATGAGTCTCTTTGCAGATGACTCAAAACTGGAGGTGGTGGTGGATGGGGAGGAGGGGAAGGTGGCCCTACAGGGGGACCTGGAGGCTCTGGAAAGATGGTCTAGAAAGTGGAAGCTGAGGTTCAATGCAGGGAAATGCAAGGTACTCCACCTGGGGGCCAGAAACCCAGGCCAAGTGTACACCCTGGGGGGGGAATGCTACAAGTCTCGATGGCTGAGAGGGACCTGGGGTTGGTGGTGGATGTCAAGATGAACAACTCTGAGACTTGTAGGAGGGCAGCAGCCAAGGCCAACAGGATGCTGGGATGCATCGCTAGGGGGATCACCTCCAGAAGCAGGGAAGTAATACTCCCTCTGTATAACTGCTTGGTGAGGCCACACCTTGAGTACTGCGTGCAGTTTTGGAGGCCACACTTAAAGAGGGACATTAACCTCCTGGAGAGGGTCCAGAGGAGGGCAACCAAAATGATTTGGGGCTTGGGGGACAGGACCTATGAGGAGAGGCTCGAAAAGCTAAATATGTACACATTGGAAGAGAGAAGGGACCGGGGGGACATGATAGAGGTCTTCAGGTACATGAAGAGGGTAAATAGGGGAGGAACAGTCAGGGTGCATCGAAGGAAGGAGGAAGGGGCCACTAGAGGGCATGGGTGGAAGCTGGAAGGGGGAAGATTCAGGGGAGAAAGGAGGAGGTGCTACTTCACTGAGAGGGTGGTAGAGCCATGGAATGCACTGCCTAGGGGGTTGGTGGAGGCAGAGACAGTGGAGGGGTTCAAGAGGGGGTGGGACAGGTACAGGGGAAGGGTTCTGGAAGCAAAATCCAATGCAGCAAGAATATCCGGAACTGAGAAGAGAGAAGCCGAGGGGGACAGCAAGGTCAGCACCCAGGGTGGGGGCTGACCAAACAAGCAGACACGAAAGACCGTTAGGCCTATTCTGCTGGCATTTTAGTATGTTAGTATGTTTCTTTTACTGTTTATGCTAGTGTTTCCTCGGGTTTGGGCCTTTGCCTGCCTTACTGCCTTCCCTGACTCCCTTTATAAAAGTTTGCATACTTCCCTATCTTCTTCCCCACGCATTCCCTTTGTATTTCCTGAAGGCCAGTCCTTTGACTCTGACCTTTTCTGCTACTGTTTTGAGAACCAAAGTGGTTTCTCCATCTTTTGCTCTTGCTTTTCTCCCTAACACAATGGGATGTTGCTTCAAGTATTGCATCCTTAATGCTTGCCCACTTTCCCTGTACCTCCTAGCCTGTATTTCTTCTTGCCAAGGCTAGCTTTACTCTGTTGGCCATCTTATCAAAGTCAATTCCTCTGAAGTCCCATATTTCTGCCTTGGAATAGGATGATTTCGTTCTAGTGGCCTAATTGAACCATATTATGTGATAGTCACTGGCCCCCAGGTGACCTTCTACCTGGACATCTATGATCCTTTCCCTGTTGGTCAGTACTAGATCAAGGATAGCTCTGCCTCTTGTGAGTTGTTGTACCAACTGTTTGAGGCCCTCCCCCTGCAGGGAATCTACTATGTGCCTAGTTCTGGCGGATGTTGCTGCTGCTATTGATCAGTCTGTATTTGGCATCTGTATCTGGGGCTAGCTGAATATAGTTTAGGGGGAATATCTGCTAGACTAAAAACCCCAATTAAAAGGTGATGGTCTGAGAACTCAGTTGGTTTAATATATGTAAGGGTAGGTTTTAGAAACTTAGAGACAAAAAGATAGTCAATACGTGAAGAAAATATGTTCCTGTGATATGAAGAACCACCTGTACTATGTAATGACCTATAAACGTCCAATAGTCCAGCATTTTTAATAATCTGTTTTAAAGCTAAAGAATCACAATATATTTTTTCTGGACTTCCTTTAAATTTAGTATCTATATCACAGTTAAAATCCCTCCCCAGATAACGGTCTTTGAGTATATAGAAAGGGCTTAACATCCTCAAATAATTTAATACTGCAGTTTTAACTTGAGGGGCATAAATGTTTAATAATCTATAATCAAAGTCATGCCAGGAAAAATCTAGGAGCAGGGCACATCCTGGACAGATGTCGACCAGTTTAGGAACTCTAAAGGCCGTGGAAGTAAAGAGAACCTCAACCCCATCAGCTGCGCAGGCCCAAAAGTCCAAAAGGAAGGCCCCACACCCATCTTTTCTGTGTTTGTTTGATTTCAGCCAGGAGGATAACCTAGTTTCTGTAAAAGAATAATGTCTACATTTAAAGTACCAAGAAAGGAAAGGACAGCAAGTCTCTTCTTAAAGTTCTTTATACTGCAGACATTATAGGAGGCTATTTTCAGGGTCGCCATGTTGCAGAGATAGTACCATTAAGTTCCAGACTTCTGGGAATGGCTAGTTTTTCTCTTCTTCCCTTTCTTTCCTTTTTTTTTTGCTAAGTCTGTGGCTTTGCTATCTTCTCTTCCAAATCAATTCGAGTAGGTGAGAAGTATCAGATTCTAAATCTGAGTCCCTACCTTCCAGTTGCAAAGGGGAAAAGTTTCTACTGGAGTGGGAGTAGTAGAGGAAGCTTTATTAGAAGCTCTCAGAACCTCACGGGGTTTCACTATCTCAAAGGGGGGCATGGAAGAAGAGGCCTGTTGAGAGTCAGAGATATCGGGTGGAGAAGATGAAATAGATACATCTGCAACTAAAGGAGTCACCTCAGTCTCTGAGGAGGAAGGCTTGTCCACCAAGAGGGGTGAAGGATCAGCCTGACTACCTGATGTGTGAAGGATCCAGGATCAATCACTGTTTTCCCCTGAGCCTTGTTAATTAGGGCATCAGAATCCCAGCCCCCAGCTTTGTTATGAGAGGTCTGTGCATTGGTGAAAGGCATGGCCTTTATCACCACAAAGATTACACTGAAAGATGTTTTGACATCTTTCTGCTACATGCCCAAACCCTCCACACAATGGACATTTTAAAAGGTCACAGGAGCTACTTAAATGAGTACGGGCTCCACATTTATAACAGGCCCGAGGCTGACCACTATAAAAACAGACCCCTCTATCTTTCCCTAGAAAGAAGCTGTTCGGTAAATGGATAATTTCACCATTTATTTGGGGTAACTTCACTTTAAATTTCCAGCTCCCTGTCCAAATACCTTCTAGGTCTAAGATAGCTTCAGGGGGTCCCATCACCTCACATTTATTTTGCAACCACTGGTAAATATTACCTACGCTGACACCTTCATTCCTAAACATGATTGTAATGTAACGAACACTGGTTTAGTAAGGGGATAGTATAAATGGAACCCACAAAGGGTATTTTTCAAAATGGAGTATCTATCCCAAAATTTCTAAGCTCTTAAAGGATTTAAAACTAATATCATAAGAATCCTCCCTGAGATGTGAATTAATGCAAAAATATCAACAGGAAGAAAATTCATGGAACCTTTCAAAAGCGAGTTAGCAATATAATATCTATCCGGGTGGGTTTGAAGGCCACCCCTATAACGTAAACGGACAGCGTTTCTTCTAGGTGCCTGTTCTAATTTGTTTTTAAACAAGTCAGACATTACTGCCAGAAACCCAGGCCAAGTGTACACCCTGGGGGGGGAATGCTACAAGTCTCGATGGCTGAGAGGGACCTGGGGTTGGTGGTGGATGTCAAGATGAACAACTCTGAGACTTGTAGGAGGGCAGCAGCCAAGGCCAACAGGATGCTGGGATGCATCGCTAGGGGATCACCTCCAGAAGCAGGAAGTAATACTCCTCTGTATAACTGCTTGGTGAGGCCACACCTTGAGTACTGCGCAGTTTTGAGGCCACACTTAAAGAGGGACATTAACCTCCTGGAGAGGGTCCAGAGGAGGGCAACCAAAATGATTTGGGGCTTGGGGACAGGACCTATGAGGAGAGGCTCAAAAGCTAAATATGTACACATTGGAAGAGAGAAGGACCGGGGACATGATAGAGGTCTCAGGTACATGAAGAGGGTAAATAGGGGAGGAACAGTCAGGTGCTCAAGGAAGGAGGAAGAGGCCACTAGAGGGCATGGGTGGAAGCTGGAAGGGAAGATTCAAGGGAGAAAGGAGGAGGTGCTACTTCACTGAGAGGGTGGTAGAGCCATGGAATGCACTGCCTAGGGGTTGGTGGAGGCAGAGACAGTGGAGGGTTCAAGAGGGGTGGGACAGGTACAGGGAAGGGTTCTGGAAGCAAAATCCAATGCAGCAAGAATATCCGGAACTGAGAAGAGAGAAGCCGAGGGGGACAGCAAGGTCAGCACCCAGGGTGGGGGCTGACCAAACAAGCAGACACGAAAGACCGTTAGGCCTATTCTGCTGGCATTTTAGTATGTTAGTATGTTTCTTTTACTGTTTATGCTAGTGTTTCCTCGGTTTGGGCCTTTGCCTGCCTTACTGCCTTCCCTGACTCCCTTATAAAAGTTTGGTATACCTCCCTATCTTCTTCCCGTTGCATTCCCTTGTATTTCCTGAAGGCCAGTCCTTTGACTCTGACCTTTTCTGCTACTGTTTTTGAGAACCAAAGTGGTTTCCTCCATCTTTTGCTCTTGCTTTTCTCCCTAACACAATGGGATGTTGCTTCAAGTATTGCATCCTTAATGCTTGCCCACTTTCCCTGTACCTCCTAGCCTGTATTTCTTCTTGCCAAGGCTAGCTTTACTCTGTTGGCCATCTTATCAAAGTCAATTCCTCTGAAGTCCCATATTTCTGCCTTGGAATAGGATGATTTCGTTCTAGTGGCCTAATTGAACCATATTATGTGATAGTCACTGGCCCCAGGTGACCTTCTACCTGGACATCTATGATCCTTTCCCTGTTGGTCAGTACTAGATCAAGGATAGCTCTGCCTCTTGTGAGTTGTTGTACCAACTGTTTGAGGCCCTCCCCCTGCAGGGAATCTACTATGTGCCTAGTTCTGACGGATGTTGCTGCTGCTATTGATCAGTCTGTATTTGGCATGTTGAAGTCTCCCATTATCAGACCCTCCCCTTTAGCTGTCATGTTTTGCATATCTTCTAACAGTAATGTGCCTGTGTCCTTCCCCTGGCCTGGAGGCCTGTAGAGAACCCCAGTTCGTATGGCTGTCCCATTTCCTGTTTACTGGGTGACCCACAGTTCTTCTGTCTCCTTATGTGTATTCTGAATTTCTGTAGCTTTGATATTCTCATTGACATAAAGGGTCACTCCCCCCCTTTTTTTTTCACCTCGGTCTCTTCTGAACAGTACGTAGCCGGGTACTGAGGTTTTCCAAGTGTGGTTACTGGTGAACCATATCTCACTAATGGCTACTATGTCCAGTTTAGCCTCTGTCATTGTTGCCTTCAGGTCTGGAATCTTGTTTCCCAGATTGCAGGCATTTGTGTACATGGTTTTCCACTGGCCAGATTTTGGTGTGTTAGTTGTGGGTCGAGGTCCAAATTTTCCCCTGCGTGTCGTATGGTGAGCCGGACCTTTTTCCTTACCTGGTGATGTAAATGAACTACAACATGCTGAACTCCTGTTTAATCACTAGCTGAGGGAGGGAAGGGGTGCTCTTCCCATTTGATATATCGGGTGCTGCACACCTCTCCCCATTTACTAGTTTAAATATTCTGCAAATACATCAAACTTCTGCCCCAATGCACTGACTCCCTCCTTAGTCAGATGCAGTCCATTGAATTTAAAGAACATTCACTCACAAAACTTTTGCCAGTTACCTACACATTTGTAGGCAGAAATGGGGGAGGATTGTTGGCTCTAAGTGCAGCAGGCAATTTTAATAGTCACATTAATTTTGCACCATTTTTACACTTTAGCACTCACTTTCAGAATAATCATGCTATGTGCATGTTTCACTGGTTTCTATGGCAACCATTGGGCTACTTAAACAGCCAGAGTTGGGCCGGCTCTGTGCGCCAGATGATAGGGGATTGCCTGGCACTGGCAAACTGGGTTTGCTCCCGAGCGTGGGGTGTCAGGAGCAGGGCCAGCAGGGAGGGCTCAAGAGCATTCCTTGGATGCTTTCCTCCCAGGGGAGGGTTGTGAATGCACCACCCTTCAGTGACTCTTCGTGGCCAGATTTGGCCTTGTGCTTTGCAGTGTGGATGTCCACACGCCACATGTGCAGGAAACGAGGACATCGTGGTGTGCATTCAGCAGGAGCGGGGGAAACAGAACAAGGAAAATGGCCACCCATGCTAGCTGGATGACAGTGGCCCACCTCCACTGGCCGTGAAGCTGAGAAGCCCTCGAGTTGTACCCTGACGCCTGACCAAGATGCGAGGGGGTACCAAAGGGTATCTCGATCTCCCCTCCCAGATGCTGCCCATAGGAAGGGGGCCTCCTAGTGAAGGGATGTGTTGGGACAGTTGGGCAGCGGGGCAACGGACAGCAGAATGGGGGAATGGTGGAGGGTGAGGCTTGGATGCCCAAAGTAATGGGAGGCCTGGTTGGAAGGGGATAAATAGATTATGCAAAAAAAAAAAAAAAACAGCCGGAGTTGGTGCAATTTCCATGCCTCCTGAAGAAGACCTTTGGTGAGCAAAGTGCCAAGGCTGTGGGAGATAGATGATTGAATGGTAATGTCCGTCCCTTATCTGCTTATTAATGGGATTTTATACAATCACTAGCATATTTGCACTTACATAGGTACTTTACTGTATGCATGCCCCTGAAGGTAGAGCCTGATATTCATTTATTTATTAATTTCAAGGGTTTTACCAGGAAAGACGTACTGAGCTGGTAAAAACTCATTTCCAAATGTATCTTGGGGGAAAGGTAAAAAGATAACTGATATAAAAATACAGAATGTAAAATACATAGAATGGTATAAATATAAGCAAAAATGAACATGATAGTTATGCCTAAGAATAAATTGACTAAAGTGCAGCAAACAATACATTGTGGAACTGCACACATTTTCTGTAAGTTGCTCTCATCTGTAGTGCCAAAGTCACATGAACTTTTAAAAACAAGAGCCATAATACAATAAAGAAAATTGTTATAAAATTCTGAATCAGCATGGAACTGTGTGCGTGCTCATTCCTACTGAAATGTTAGGACTTGAAGCAGGGCAATCCTAGACTCCCTGCAGAGGGTGTTTCTCAGGCAGCTAGTTAGCAAACCCACTAGAAACACGGCAATACTAGACTTGATGCTTACTAACAGAGAAAGTATTGCAGACATCACAACTGGCAGTCCCCTGGGGACCAGTGAACACCGTACTGTGTGGCTCAGCATTAAGACAGGTACAGAAGCAAACCACACAAGGACAAGGGTCCTGGACTTTAGAAGGGCAGATTTGAAAGAAATAGGAAACTGCTTGAGAAGCAGCCTAGCAGGGGTGGATTGCCAGGGTAGGGTAGAGGAACACTGGAGAGAGAGGGGGAGGGAGGGAGAGAGAGAGAGAGAGAGAGATCAAAAGTTTCCTTAAATCAAGGAGGTAATTTAATAGACTACATTGAATTGTATTTTTGAATTGAATTGTAAGTAAGTAGTTTTGATTCTGTTTCTGGGGTTGACTTTTCTTAGTTTAACTTTTATTTGCCAGGAAGGAACTCTAGCTGGGAGATATTTGCAGTCATTTGTGACTACCTCTTACTTAACCTCTGTGAAACTGGTATCTGAAAGGAAGAAAGGCACTCCCCGGAATGGAGGGCCAGAGTTGTAGTTGATTGTTTCTGGGGGCACAGGTTTACTCCTACCCACCCTGCCCCCTCACCCCACCCACCCCAAGCGCATAACTTCCTTTATATCAGGGGTTCGGACATCACTTTCCTAAAATTGCTAACAACATACACCTGTTCATATCCTTAAAGGTACAGCACACTGAATATGGGGTAGAGACACTCACAGGCTTGCACACAGTAAAGCAGGAACAAAAAAAAACATCTGAAAACAGGAAGGGAGACAGACATGTGGGGAGTGGTGCAAGGCACTGGTTGTGGAGAAGCAGTCTTCTGGGAGACATTCTGGAGACTGTGTTGCTGCCCTATTTGCAGGCACCTCTCTGGGTTGAGGGAGGAGGTTGCTTATCTCCATGCTGACCTGGCAGGGATTCAGGAAACCTGCTCCCCCACCCAGGGACTACCCAGGCTACTGCCATTACCTCAGAGGTTGCCAAGAAAGAGGAGTGGTTAGACCACGATGGGTCAGGGAGGGGGAAGGTGAGGGTAGTGGAACAGAAGCACATCCCTCCAGTTGTGCCTCTCTACTATTCATTGCCACTGTGGCAGAGTATGGTTCCTCTATGGAGGCACCCGCAGTGGAGACCCAAGGAGAATTCTGGGAATCTCCACAATAGAGACCAACAGGAGAGTGGCACAGGACCCCACAGGGGAAGGAAACAGCTCCTGGTGGGGGACTCAGTAGTTGGGGGGTAGAACTGGGGGATGGAGGGGAAAGGCAGGTAAGGTGCCTGCCTGGTGCCATGGCCTGGAGGGACAGTAAACAAATCTTCAGGATTGTGGGAGCCGTTGTAAGGGGAAGTGAGCTGGATGTCATTATCCACCTAGGGACAAATAACCTGGCTGAGAATGGGATCAGAGCAGTGCAACAGGGGTTTGTGGAGTTGGGGATGGGCCTTAGACAAGTGGCACACACAGTAACTTTCTCAGAAGTGCTATCTGTCTATGGCATGGATGAGGCTAGGGTACTCCACACCATGGGGTTCAGTGACTGGTAGAACAACTGGTGCAGAGCTCAGGGATTTGGCTTCATTGGGGACTGGGGCTCCATCTGGAGAGATGCAGGCCTATACTGGCGTGATGGTCTCCATCTGTCCACTAGAGGAACCAGTATCCCTAGTGATAGGTTTAAATGCTTCATTGGCAAGCATTTAAACTAGCCAAGGGGGGAGGCACTGAAAAGGAGAAGGGAAATCCTAGCCCCACCCCCCAAAAAAATCAGGGTAGTCAGTGAGGTAAACATCAAAATAGAGCAGGGAGAAGGATGGGGTAAGTGGAGAAAAAGACAAAGTCAGTAAAGACAGGGATGGGGCAAAAAGAAATAAGGCCATAAAAAATGGAGGGCAATGAGTATCAATGCCTGTTGTCTAGGTAAAAAGCTCCCTGAAATAGTGGCCTTGATGAAAGAGGGATGCCTGGATGTTGTGGCAGTCACAGAAACATGGTACACAGAGAACCATGAATGGGATGTCAGCATACCAGGGTACACAATCTACAGGAGGGACAGGGAGGGTAGAAGAGGAGGAGGAGTAGCTCTCTATGTAAGGGAAGGGATCAAAGCAACAGAACTGAAGGGTAAACAGGGAGGAGAGGAGGCACTGTGGGTCACCCTGGAGACTGGAAATGGCACCACAATCCGCACAGGGGTTGTATACAGACCCCCATCTTGGGGGAGGAAATGGACAAGGAAATGATAGAAGGCATCCTTAGGTTGGCAGAGAAAGGGGCAATATTGCTGATGGGGGACCTGAATATGCCAGATGTTGACTGGAGCACCTTTACTGCAGCCACATCCAAGAGCAGGGCCATTCTCGATGCCCTGCAGGGGGCATGCCTCAGACAGTTAGTTTTGGAACCCACTCTGAGGGAGCAGTCTTAGACCTGTTACTCTCAAATGGGGATGGAGGGAGGATCTCTGATCTTGAAGTGGGTAGCCATCTGGAAACAAATGACCACCAAACAGTGTGGTTCACGATAAACTTAGCTGTAGAGTCAAGCCATACAAAAGTGAAGGTACTGGACTTCAGGAGGGCTGATTTTGTCAAAATGGGAGAGTGCCTCAGAAAAGCACTAGCAAACAGGCATGAAGGTGGGGTGGAGCAACAATGGGGAAACATCAGAATCACCATCACAGAGGCAACATGCCTTTGTGTGAAGCAAATAAACAAATCAAAATGAAAGAAGAAAACACTATGGTTCTCATAGGAAGTGGCGGGGAAGGTTAGGGAGAAAAAGATAGCATTCAGGAAGTATAAGGAAACACAGAAGGAGCAGGACACAGAACTGTACCAGTTAAAGCAGAAGGAATCAGGGTAGGTAGTCAGAATAGCAAAGGCCCAAACTGAGGAAAAGACAAGGCATAAAACCTTTTATAGGTACATTAGGCAGCAAAGAAAGACTAAGGCAGGGATACTGAGGCTGAATAAAGAGGAAGGTGGTTGGGCAGAGAGCGACAGTGAAAAAGCAGGGATACTGAACGAATACTTCTGCTCAGTATTCACAATGGAAAAGCAAGGGAGATACCTAACCCAGTCAATAGAAGCACTTTGGATAGGGGGGGGTTGATATTAGTCCTTTCACAGAAGAAAGGGTTCTGAAAGAACTCTTAAAACTGAAGGTGGATAAAGCAATGGGGCCTGATGGGATTCACCCCAGAATTCTATAAGTACTAAGGGAAGAACTAATAACACCACTGACTACCCTTTTTAATAAATCATGGGAGGATGGTGTGGTACCTAAGGACTGGAGGAGGGCGGATGTGATTCCCCTTCACAAAAGTGGGAGCAAGGCAGAGGCAGGAAACTACAGACCTGTCAGTTTGACCTCAGTGGTAGGGAAAATGATGGAATCACTTCTGAAGAAAAGAATTGCTGAGTACCTAGAGGCCAGTGGGGCACAGGACCCAAGGCAGCATGGTTTCACAGCGGGAAGGTCATGTCAGATGAATCTAATTGATTTCTTTGACTGGGTGACCAAAGTAGTAGACTAGGGAGGGGCTGTGGACATAGCCTACCTAGACTTTAGCAAGGTATTTGCCACAGTCCTGCACAAAAGATTAATAAACAAATTAGCCAGCCTGGGAGTGGGTCCCAGGGTGGTAGCCTGGGTAAAACACTGGCTGGACAACAGGACACAGAGGGTAATAGTAAATGGAGTCCACAGTGAAGAAAGAGGGTTACTAGTGGGGTACCACAGGGTTCAGTACTGGGGCTGGTCCTTTTTAATGTCTTTATAAGTGACATTGCAGAGGAACTGGAAGGAAAAGTATGTCTCTTTGTAGATGACACAGCGATCTGCAGCAGGGTTGCAACACAAGGTGGGGTGCAAAGGATGAAAAGGAGGGACTTGGCAAAGTTGGAGGAATGGTCAAATGTATGGCAGCTTAGATTCAATGCAAAGAAGTGCAAAGTAATGCACCTGGGAAACAAAAATCCAGGGAAAGAGTACACAATGGGGGATGAGATACTGACAACAACAAAAATGGAAAACGACCTGGGGTAGTCATATCAGAGGACCTAAAGGTGGGCCAGCAATGTGAGAAGGCAATAAGGAGGGCTGGGGGATACTGGGATGCATAGGGAGAGGCATCACCAGCAGAAAACAGGAAGTTGTTGGCCCCCTGTACAGACAGTTGGTAAGACCACATCTGGAGTACTGTGTACAGTTCTGGAGAACCTATCTCCGCAAAGACATAGGGTGGAGGCTGTCCAGAGGAGGGCAACCAAAATGGTGTAGGGTCTGCACCAGAAGACATATGAAGAAAGACTAAAGGAGCTTAATATGTATAGCCTCGAGGAAAAGAGGGAGAGGGGGGGACATGATAGAAACTTTCAAATACTTTAAGGGAATCAACAAAGTCCAAGAGGGTCGCATCTTTCAGAAAAAGAGATATGCAAGAGCAAGAGGGCTCAATTTGAAGATAGAGGAGGGACGGCTCTGAGGTAATGTGAGGAAGTATTTCTTCACAGAAAGGGTTGTAGATGCATGGAACAGCCTTCCTGAGGTGGTCATAGAGTCAAAAACAGTGGGGGAATTTGAAAATGCATGGGACAGATATAAGGCAATTAATTCTAGTGGGGGTAGAAGGAAGTAGGCTGTTGGTTAACTAGGATCTGCAGCTTATCCGTTAGGTAGGGAAATGGGCAGACTAGGTGGCCCAAGTGGTCCTTATCTGTCATCAGATTCTATGTTTCTGTTTCTAATGGAGTAAAATAAGGGTAGGCATAGTGAAGGCAGCCAGCCTCTGTGTAAAGGAAGTGAGTAAAAACAGGAGGAAGAAAACTCCACCGTGGTACTCTAGGGAGGAGGGACAAGAAGGTGAAGGGGAAAAAAGGGTGGCATTCATGAGGCCACAGAATAACCGAAGCTAGGGAGGGAGACACTAATCCTGTTTTGGAGACGAAAGTCCTGAAGGGACTTGCTAATCTGAAGGTGGGCAAAGCAATGAGGTCAGATGGGGTGCATCCAAGGGTATTGAGGGAGCTCAGGGAAATACTGACTGCACCTCTGACAGTTTTGTTTTAGAGCTCACGGGAAATGGGAGTGATTCTGGAGGACTGGAGGAGGACAAATATCGTCCCACCACACAAAAGTGGTAGCAGGGAGGAGGCTGGCAGTTCAAGTCCAGTAAAGCTGACATTAGTGATGGGAAAGTAATAGAATCACATAGGTTTCCATAAATAGTAGTTACTCGGACTCTTGCATCAGGGGTGTAGCCAGGGATCTCAGATCTGCACACCAAGTGGAATCACTGCTACCCCTCTCCTTGTTAGGGAGAGCTACCCCCCCCTCAGTGGTATAGCCAGACAATATGCAGATGTACACTAGGACTGTGTTTGTTGCCTCATTTGGCACAATAAATACAACTTTTGTATCTCATGACAGTGGTTGCTGCCATGCATGGGTAAATACAAATGCCATGCATTGTTCCCTAAGACACCCACATACCAGCCCAGAGCCTGTAAAGTTGTATTGTCCTTGGGATGCAGTGAGAGTATTAGTGACCTGTCCTTCTAGTTTTGACTCCTATGAATAAAACTGCAGAAAGGTTCAGTATTTTCTTTGTTAGTTTTCATGGAAAAAGAAAGCAGTTCAGAGCCGATTTGCTACCTCCCTTAAACAAAATTGCACACCATGGAGTGCTTGGAGTATGTCTGCCTACACCCTTGCATGGTTACCGGTTGCGTGCCACAGGGTTCCATTCTGGGACCATGTCTATTTCAGATTTTTACTTCAAATATGACCAACAAATGTCTCACACCTACAATAAAATACACTGATGACATTAAACTTGGTGGCCCATGTGATAGTCAATCTCAGTCAATACAAGATGATCTAAACAAAATCTTTTTGGGGTAAATACATGGGACATGAAACTAAATTCAGCAAAATGTAAGGTTAAGCATCTTGGGAAAAACAATAAAATGATTAATTACACATTAGGGAATACAACCCTGGCATCAACATCAAATGAGAAAGACCTGGGTATAATTATCACTAATGACTTAAACAATTCTTGCTAAATTTAGGCTTTGGTCAAAAAACTAATATGGTCTATGAAATGTAACATAATATCTACAGATTGCAACGTTCTCATGCCTCTGTTTAGATCCTGTGTGCAACCACATCTTGAGCATGCCTCACAGTTATGGTGCCCATATAAGAAAGCTGGTTGTAAAAATCTAGAAAATATCCAATGTAGGTTTACAAAACACCTTACAGGTCTTTATAATGAACCGTATGAGTTTAGACTAAATACCCTTAGTTTAATAACTTTACAGACCAGAAGACTGAGAGGTGACCTGCTTTTCCTATTTGATATTATCCAGGACCAATATTTAACGGTAGAACTTGGTTTGGAATTTAAGGATTCAATTCCCAATGCTTGTAAACACCCACTTCAGTTAAAGGGGTTCAACCATCTCAGCAGAAAATATTTTTTTACCTTAAGAGAAGTTAACCCCTAGAAGTATTTACCACTAGATGTAATCATAAGTAAAACTACAAATTCAAAAAGAGTCTTGATGAGCTCTTATTATCAGGATATAATTTAGTCTATTATTATAACTAATGTAAAAGGCCTTCTTTCTCTTCTCCAACCTTAGTATGAGCCTTAGTATAAACTGCTGAGTGAAAGGATTGTGGAATTTTTGAATCCAGTGGGTTACAAGACCTGAGGCAGTATAGTTTCACAGAGGGGAGGTCATGTCAAACAAATCTGATAGATTTCTTTGACTGGGTGACCAAGGAACTAGATCAGTGTGGAGCAGTGGACATGGCCCACCTAGATTTCAGTAAGGCTTTTAACATTTCACAGAGGAGACTAGTAAGCAAGCTGGGTAGCTTAGGAGTGGATTCAACTGTGGTAAACTAGATAAGAAATGGGTTAGGGGATAGCCGACAGAGGGTGGTGATAAATGGAGTTCACTCCAAGTAAGGAAGGGTGACTGCGGGTGCCTCAGGGATCAGTGCTGGGACTGGTCCTCTTTAATGTCTTTATAAGTGATATTGCAGAGGAGCTGGATGGGAAGGTCTGCCTCTTTGAGGGTGACATCAAAATCTTAAATAGGGTGGAGACTCCATGGGGGGATGGAAAAGATGAACAGAGACCTGAGGAAACCACAGGAGTAGTCAAGGCAGCAGAATTTCAGTGTGAAAAAGTGCAGAATAATTCACTTAGGGCACAGAAACCCAGGGGTGGAGTGCAGGGTCAACCTTAACTTTGGTTTGAATTAACCAGCAGGACAAGTTGACTCAAAATTGCACTAGCCCATAGATTATTGCACTAGTCCACAATTATAATGATAAATTATGATCACTTATACAAGGAAAAATGCAAGACCAGAAAAACTCTGTTTATTGCTCATTTCTCCTGCTTCCACATTGCTTCTTGGCCCTGCAAAGACTGCAATGCAATCAGACACTATGTGCCCCTACATTGTTTTGTACAGTAGTCCCCTTTCTTCATGTTTGTGTGACCCCCACTGAACCAGAGGATCCCACAACAGCAAATGTTTAATCAAGCAGCCCTAGCTCTGCGCACGTAGTAGCCGACATCATCATGCACCTCACCACACTCTCATCACCACCCACAGGGCAATGAACAGAGTTATGCAGAGAAAGATGATGGACACTCTCAGACCCCACCATGTGATCAGCTGGAGACTGGCACTTCTGGAAGTTTTGTACAGTGTCAGTTGAGCCTGGGGCCGATCTAAGATTTCTTTGGGAGGGACTAGACACACCTAGGGAGCTTGGGAAATATAAAACTTTGTGACATTGTTATTTATGTATACCATACTAGGCACAAAAATATTTTAGCATGCTCTGTCCCAACAATAATAGCATTTGATTAAACACTGTCCTTTCATCAGCCCAAGGGAAACCTTGAAATATAGCATTTGTCGACAGAAAAGGACCAGTAGGCTTACCCAATTGTTCCTATTTTTCCTGCCTATTACTACACCCCGGACCCTATTTGGTCACAGGTGACCCTCTGTCCCCACTTTCCTCTACTTATTCAGACAAGATGAAGTCTTGCTATATTCTGAGTATATGTAGTTAGCCCTTCCATTCGAACTGCCCCGGAGATGTAATAGTTAACTCTATGCAAATGCATAGAACATTGAGCTCAAGTTTGGTTTTCAAACCCCTGTTCCTGGTTCATTTATTTATTTAGTTTTGGTGACGGAGTAAGTGCTCTAGACACAAAAGTGACTATTTTCAGGCACGACCCAGGAGGTTAGAACATCAACAGGAAAAAAAAAACTGTGATGATACAGTACAATATAGGAGTACAACAGATTAAATTCAGTGTCAATGGCTCAGTAAGTAGCACACTCGCCTATGAGGCTGGGAGATCAGAGGACTGTGGGATCAGTTCCCACATCTGGCACTTGGGTTAATATCCCAGTACTGACACTGTAGTGCAGCATGAGAGGGGTGCTGCACTTCTGAGGTGCCATCTTTCAGATGAGACGTTAAACCGAGGTCCCATCTACCTGGATTGGTGGTTGTTCAGGTGGATGTTAAAGATCCCATGGCACTTATCGAAAAGAGTAGGGGAAGTTTTTATTGAAAAGAACATAACATCACCAGTTAAACATATTTATACAACAATACAACAATTGTACACAGAAATATACATGTCAAACAAAAAAAGATTTCCAAAAAGAAGCAAATTTAACAGCAGAACATTTTTGCTTATCTTTGACTTTAACAGAGGATAAACCAGTCTCCACTTGTGACAAAATTATAGAAATAGGAACTAATTGTTGCTGAAAATAAATTGACATCTGGCCTGCCAAAGATAAAATTGAATAAAGGCAAAAAAACATTCAAGGTGCTGGATGATAAGACTGCCATATACCTGTATAATCCCTAAGACCAAAGCATTATATGTTATCTGCTGCAGCATCGAACCCCCAATGATCAGATGCCTTACACCAAAAATCTTTTGCGAACTGACAATCAATAAGAAAATGAGATAAACTTTCTTCAATAGAGTTACAAGAAGACCTTAAACAGTATCTTTCAGTTGTCGGTTTGTATTTAAGATTCCCCCGCACCCCCAATTTCCCATGCAAGGATATCCACACAATGTCCCATATAGAAGATGGTATTCTATAGTCAGTTAATTTACGTAGAGCAAAGACATTTTGTTGGCACACAGTCTGAAAAGCAAAATGGAGCCTTGTACAGTAAAAACAATATAGTTATAGAAAGATTTCCTAGTATGTGAAATAAGGTCATTAAATAATAAATTCCACTGCCTACATTTTTAAGAGAAGGCATTCCATACAGGGCAAATGATTTTGTTTTAACAATTTAGGGGGTACGTTGTCCATTTCTGGAAATAAGGACTCCATAGAAAATAAGACCACGAATGCCAAAGGAACCGTGTGATTCCAAAGGAAACTAAAAGAATTAAACAAAAAATGGAATGAAAAAAACAATTGGATTTATCATGGACAATCCACCTTTCTTAACTGGTAAGTAAAGGAAATCCTCGAACTGGATTTAAACGATTCCCCAAATCATCTGAAAAAGACGTGTACAATCGTGTTTCTAATGAAACAGGTGGTGGTATAAATAACTAAGGTATAAAAATATGGAATCAAAATTGCTTAACAACAGAAACCCTTTCCGCTTCCCAAATTTCCATTGTTTCCAGACATTCACTTTAGATTCCCTATTTTTAACTGCTTTTCCCAGTTAAAGTAGCTATATCACCTAACCCAAACCAAATTCCTAGAATTTTATTAGGTTGTGATGAGAATGGAATACCCCAGTATCAAAGAGAGTATCCTGTTCAGGATGTAAAGAAAAAATAAAACTTTTGAAACGTTAAGTTCAGATCCAGAGATTTTTCCCAAATCTGAAAACAATGTAAGGCTTTCTGAAGGGAAGGCTTATCCTGAACGAAGTGTAATATCATCTGCATAGGCGGTTATTTTAACCCTTAGCAAGGATACATCAGGGTCAAACCCATAATCTCGGAATGCCCTGAATATATCGAATAATAGGGTCCAAAACAAACACAATACAAAGAGGGCTCAGGGACAACCCTCGAACTCCCCTAACTACAGGAACCGCAGGCCCCATTCTTCCATTCACTAAAGGATGTATCACTGCTTCCGAATATAACATCGAAATCCAGTAAACAAAGAGTTTAGGAATTTTGTAGGTAAATAGTATATTAAATAAGTAAGAGTGACACACTTGTCGAAGGCCTTAACCTGATCCAAAGCAATAATAAACCCGACCCTTTTCCCTATCACTGTTGTCAAATAAGTCTCTAACAAATATAAACTATGTTGTATCTTCCTATGTGGTACTGCACAGGATTGAGCGGGATGAATAAGGACTCAGAAATTAAAGACAATCTATTTGTGAGGATTTTAGCAAAGATCTTATAGTCAATATTAGGATACTTATCGCCTCCAGTTAGTAAGTAAGGAGGAATCCCTTTTAAAAATAAATTTCAATAAGGCCATATTAAATTCTGGAAACCTGGAGGTGGAGGTTAAGATAAATTGAACACAAGAGGAAGAAAAGACACATGTACGAAATGAAGGTTTTATAAAATTCATTTGGAATGCCATCCAAACCAGGGATGTTTTAAGTTTAAGGGATAGGATAACTTTTTCCACTTCCAATGGAGAAATGGGTTTCAATAATTGAGCTTGAAATGTGGTGTCCATCACTGGAAGATAAGGCAAAAAGTCCTCAGGCAAATTCCACTAAGCTCGGTTCTCCCCAAAGGTATCCGAAACAAATTGCTGTACAACAGACATCATATCTTTCTCGGAGGTTACTATTTTACCTTCGAAGAGGTTAATTTAGACATTACAGTCCAGTCAAGGCTGCCTTACACGCCAAATAGGGATCTGAAGTTGGTTGGCTTGTACCCAAATCTAAATTCCATGTCTAGTGATATAGCTTACTGTACTGATATTCAACCATCTGTTTTTAATTCTGAGATTTGAGACAACAAAGGAGTTTGTCACTTGATGGTAGTGACATCAGTTTGTAAAATTGATCCCATAATGTAGGTATTGAAGATATCGTGAATTGGCCTTTGTGTTTCCTTAGAACTTAAAAGGATTTAATCTCTATTTTAGTGTCTCTCCACCAGAAAAAAGGTTCTCATAACAACAAAGTGTAGAAATGACGGGCAAAAATAGATTTTGTAATTCGAATATAATCACTGTCCTCCAAGGAGGACATTTAGACGCCTATCTGGGGCTAGCTGAATATAGTTTAGGGAATATCTGCTAGACTAAAAACCCCAATTAAAAGGTGATGGTCTGAGAACTCAGTTGGTTTAATATATGTAAGGGTAGGTTTTAGAAACTTAGAGACAAAAGATAGTCAATACGTGAAGAAAATATGTTCCTGTGATATGAAGAACCACCTGTACTATGTAATGACCTATAAACGCCAATAGTCCAGCATTTTAATAATCTGTTTTAAAGCTAAAGAATCACAATATATTTTTTCTGGACTTCCCTTTAAATTTAGTATCTATATCACAGTTAAAATCCCTCCCAGATAACGTGTCTTTGAGTATATAGAAAGGGCTTAACATCCTCAAATAATTTAATACGTGCAGTTTTAACTTGAGGGGCATAAATGTTTAATAATCTATAATCAAAGTCATGCCAGGAAAAATCTAGGAGCAGGGCACATCCTGGACAGATGTCGACCAGTTTAGGAACTCTAAAGGCCGTGGAAGTAAAGAGAACCCCAACCCCATCAGCTGCGTCAGGCCCAAAAGTCCAAAAGGAAGGCCCCCACACCCATCTTTTCTGTGTTTGTTTGATTTCAGCCAGGGAGGATAACCTAGTTTCCTGTAAAAGAATAATGTCTACATTTAAAGTACCAAGAAAGGAAAGGACAGCAAGTCTCTTCTTAAAGTTCTTTATACTGCAGACATTATAGGAGGCTATTTTCAGGGTCGCCATGTTGCAGAGATAGTACCATTAAGTTCCAGACTTCTGGGAATGGCTAGTTTTTCTCTTCTTCCCTTTCTTTCCCTTTTTTTCTTTTGCTAAGTCTGTGGCTTTGCTATCTTCCTCTTCCGAAATCAATTCCGATAGGTGAGAAGTATCAGATTCTAAATCTGAGTCCCTACCTTCCAGTTGCAAAGGGGAAAAAAAGTTTTCTACTGGAGTGGGAGTAGTAGAGGAAGCTTTATTAGAAGCTCTCGTAAACCTACTGGGTTTCACTATCTCAAAGGGGGGGGGCATGGAAGAAGAGGCCTGTTGAGAGTCAGAGATATCGGTGGAGAAGATGAAATAGATACATCTGCAACCAGAGGAGTCACCTCAGTCTCTGAGGAGGAAGGCTTGTCCACCAAGAGGGGTGAAGGATCAGCCTGACTACCTGATGTGAAGGGATCCAGGATCAATCACTGTTTTCCCTGAGCCTTGTTAATTAGGGCATCAGAATCCCAGCCCCCAGCTTTGTTATGAGAGGCCGTGGGCATTGGTGAAAGGCATGGCCTTTATCACCACAAAGATTACACTGAAAGATGTTTTGACATCTTTCTCTACATGCCCAAACCCTCCACACAATGGACATTTTAAAAGGTCACAGGAGCTACTTAAATGAGTACTGGCTCCACATTTATAACAGGCCCGAGGCTGACCACTATAAAACAGACCCTCTATCTTTCCCTAGAAAGAAGCTGTTCGGTAAATGGATAATTTCACCATTTATTTGGGGTAACTTCACTTTAAATTTCCAGCTCCTGTCCAAATACCTTCTAGGTCTAAGATAGCTTCAGGGGTCCCATCACCTCACATTTATTTTGCAACCACTGGTAAATATTACCTACGCTGACACCTTCATTCCTAAACATGATTGTAATGTAACAAACACTGGTTTAGTAAGGGATAGCATAAAATGGAACCCACAAAGGGTATTTTCAAAATGGAGTATCTATCCCAAAATTTCTCTAAGCTCTTAAAGGATTTAAAACTAATATCATAAGAATCCTCCCTGAGATGTGAATTAATGCAAAAATATCAACAGGAAGAAAATTCATGGAACCTTTCAAAAGCGAGTTAGCAATATAATATCTATCCGGTGGGTTTGAAGGCCACCCTATAACGTAAACGGACAGCGTTTCTTCTAGGTGCCTGTTCTAATTTGTTTTAAACAAGTCAGACATTACTGCTCTGGGTTTTGCAAGCCAGCCTGTGCCCTGTCTGAGCTAAATCCTGTACAAGTCCCTATACCCCCGAACTCCGGCCCAGGTATGGCTGAAGGACGGGTTTCAGAGCCTGATTATCAGTAATAGTTTCCACCCCAGAAGTCTGAATGTCCATACCTGAGCTCAGGGTTTGTAGAAACGTTGGCATGCATGGTGGGAAGACTGAGAACTGTCCGCCCATGTAGGGTCTGGGATCCATATGCCTGTTTGTGATTTTGTCCATCCAGCATCTTGTAAAACCTCCTCCGGTGACCAGTCCATAGTAGGGTAGGATGATTTTCTATTATGCAAGCCAAATTGTTGTTTTAGAATCTGTGAGGCCGTGAGGTGTAGAACAAGGGTCCAGCGGTAGTATTCCCAGTCCAATGCAGCTTCCATTGTCTGGTGCTTCAAAATGAGTCCTTCCTGTATTTCCTGTGGTGCGTCCTGCAAAAGGCCCGACCGGAATCAGTCACCTGGCGGCCGACATCGCAATTTCCACAGGTACAGAAAACTTGGATATCGAAAATAAATTAGTTGCAGCTCGATTCAGACCATGATTCAGTCTGAGGCTTCTCCTCGATATTAAGCACTTCTCCCGGTTCTTGAGGTAAGGGATTTTGCTCTGGTCTCCGTTCCTTAGTAGGCTCCACTGAGCCAGACAACACAGCATCCGATTCCATGCCTGACCAAGAGCCTACTGAGCAACCCCTCCGGATTACCCAGCAGCACTCTCTCCACACAGAGTAGGGGAATTTCCCCGGTGTCCTGGCGAAATTCCCCTCATTCAGTAAAAATACCACCAACAGCTTAATCTGGTTCAAGGTCAGTTGGCATTCATCTGTATCCCCCTCCCCTGGGTCGTGCCTAAAAATAGGCAGGATATGTCTAGTGCACTTACCTGGTCAACAAAAACTAAATAAAAAATAAATAAATAAATAATATGTAACATATGTAAAGGCCAGATTCTTTACTCCACCTGCCTGCAAAGTCGATCTGGAGATTTCTCCTCACTCACTTCAGTTAAGAGTTGGTTTTCGATGGTTTCTTCAAACCAGGTGTTAATTTTGGTTCTTCATGCCTCTGTCCTTCAATACAGGTTAGACTAGGTTTACTTCAGTTTCGGTAAGTTTTCAGTTTTTCATGTCGTTCACGTAACCGAGAGGAGACTGAGGAAATTTTGTTTCTCTTGAGGTAAAATTCTGGTTGTTTAAATTGTTTAAATTTTAACTTGGGATCCGGTGGTTTTCAGTTTAAAAAAAAAAAGACTTTTTCTCAGTTTTTTTTTTTCAAGTGACCATTGAACCGGTCGTTAACTGAAAACAAAGTTTGTAGTTAGTCTGGCATGATCGCCACCAGAGGGTAACTTGGCTTATCAGTGCTCATCATGTCAGAGAAGCCCAAGAAGAAAACCGGTCCCACTGGGTTTCAGCACTGCACAGTGTGGGGAAGCATTTGCCAAGGCTGAGCCCCACCTTATCTGTATTTACTGTCTGGGGTTTGACCATCTGAAAACAGACTGCCAAATTTGTAAAAACTTTCCTAAGGCTACACTAGATAAGCGTTTGTCTAGGTTTAAGGAAAGAGTGGCCGAAAAATACGCTGATCCAGATGGCCATCTGGTTCGGCTCCTGAGGGAGTCGGGGAACCAGAGGAGGTACCTTCTGACCAGGTGCACCCATCAAGCCTGATGTGTCCCGATAGACCAGAGTCTGTTTCTCCTCCTAGGCAGTCTGGGGACTCCTCCTCTCACTATCTATTTTTTAAGAAAGTTGCTGAAACTGTGCAGTTGCCTACTCTGGAGGCAGCTGAGGAAGAGGAGGAACTGACTATGTCAAAATGATGGATGTTTGTGACTCCAAGAGACTTTCAATACCCCTGCACAAGTCTCTTAAGAAGCAGACAAATAAAATTCTGCAGATCCCAGCCTCCATTCCCCCTGTTGATAAAAGGATGGACAGGAGGTATATGCTGTCTGGTAATGGTAAAGAGTTTCTATATAACCATTGTACTCATGCAGGAGTAGTTCAAGCTGCTGCTCGTAATAACGCTATCATCCCTCTGGCTTCTAACCCTCCAGAAAAGGACTCTAAAGATTGGGATTAGACAAGCTTCTTACATGGCTTATGTAGTCAGGTATCAGAAGTCTAGGTGGTAGTCTGCTTTGGAACTGGCAAAGACTGCTCCATCCCAGCTGGCTATGTATCGGAGCAAATAGTCAAGGGTGGAATTGAAGCCTCCAAGGTTCAGTTTCATTCAGCTGTGGATTCGAATGATGTATCTTCTAGGGTTATGGTTACTTCTGTCTCCCTAAAAAGGTTCTCTTGACTTAGATGTACTAATCTTTCTCAGGATACCGAATCAAAGCCATGGATTTCCCTGTGGTCCAGAACGCTCTGTTTGGGGAGCAAACAGAGGTGTACATGAAAAAAAATGGATGAGTACAAGGTAACATATAGGACTGCAGCTGCTAAGGAGAAGGTTACAACCCCTCAGAAGCAGCAGGCTAAGCCTGGTAGAGGCAAGCATTTTCAGAGGCCTTTCTATCAGGCCCTGGCATTCCCTGCTTACCAGCAGCCAAGAGGGTATTTCAGAGGTAGAGGCAGGAGAGGTGCGAACAGGGCTGCATCCTCCTCTCAGTCTAGGACTCCTGCCAAGCAGAAACCCTGATGTGCCAGTCAGGGCCACCTCCCTGTTGCCAGTAGAGGGCAGACTGACTCACTACTTCCAGGCCTGGCAAGCCATTACCATGGACAAGTGGGGCCTGGAAGTAGTGAGCCAGGGACTTGTTCTAAGTTTCAAACAGTTTCCAAAAACAAGAGCAAGAAAATTCAAACCTGCCAGTAGTTCAGAGACAACTCTTCTGGAAGCAGAGGTTACCACACTTCAGGGACACAAGGCTATGGAATATGTTCCTCCTCTGCACAAAGGAAAAGGGTTGTACTCAAGCTATTTCCTTACCCTAAAGAAAACTGAGGAGTGGCGGCCCATACAGATCTAAAGTATCTCAACAAGCACCTGAAAAAAAACAAATTCAAGATGGTTACCCTAGCCATGATCCTTCCTACACTCAGGCAAGCAAGGAGATTGGTTGGCCTCCTTGGATCTCAAGGATGCTTATTTCCATATTTCAGACATTCTCACAGAAAGCATCTGAGGTTCAGATTGTCCTCAGGCCACTATCAGTTCAGGGCAATGCCCTTTGGCCTTACCTCGTCCCCCAGAGCTTTCACAAAATGCCTGGCAGTGGTGGTAGCTTATCTGAGCAGGCAGGTAGGGCCTGTGTTTCCTTACCTGGATGACTGGCTAGTCGTGGACCACTCTCCCCAACAGGTAAAGGGGACCTTGGTGTGGTGCAGGATACCCTTGTATCCTTAGGATTCCTGTTAAACCTAAAAAAGTCAGTGCTGGAACCAGTCCAGATCTTGGACTTCATAGGAGCAGAGCTGGACACAGTTCAGGCAAAGGCTCTTCTGCCAGATAGAAGGATAGACAACCTCATACAACTGGCAGACTCTGTTCACCTACATGTGTCTTGTCTGGCAAGACACTTTCTTCAGCTCCTGGGACACATGGCAGCATCCACGGCAGGGGTTCTAGGAGCCAGATTTCAGATGAGGGACATTCAGTTTCACCTCAGGTCCTTCTGGTCCCAGAGAAAGGATCCCCTGTCCAAGTTGATATCAGTCACAGCCACCTTGATAGAGGCATTACAGTGGTAGAAGGACAGAGACAACCTCAGAGAGGATGTGCCTTTCCTCCAGCGACCTCCAAGAGTGGTCCTGATTATGGATGCTTCCCTTCTGGGGTGGGGTGGGATGCTCATGGGACATGGTCTCATCAGGATTCTCTTCTTCACATCAACCTGTTGAAACTCAGAGCAGTGTTTCTGGCTCTTCAGTCATTTGTTAAAATGGTACAAGGGAAGGGGGCTCAGGTAAGGACAGACAATACCATCACCATGTACTACATCAACAAGCAGGGAGAGACAAGGTTCTCTGCCCTGTGTACAGAAGCAATGAAGATCTGGAGTCTGGCTTATTCTCTCAAGACCTCTCTCTCAGCTGTGCACTTGCCAGGCAAGGACAATGTTTTGGCGGATGCCCTCAGCAGACTAAATCAGAGCCATCACATGTGGTCTCTGAACAGGGAAATACTGTATGCAGTGTTCAGGAGATGGGGCACACCAGAGGTAGATCTGATTGCAGCCCCAGACAATCATCAGCTACCCCAGTACTGTTACAGACCTCCAGTTCTGGGTTTGGTGCCTCTGGATGCACCGATACTGGACTGGACAGGCAAGTTTCTGTATGCCTACCCCCCTTTCCCTCTGATCTTCAGAGTTCTGATCAAACTCGGGAGCTAGTCATCATCAGTGATTCTAATTGCACCGGATTGGGCCAGACAACCTTGGTATCCCATGCTGCTATCTCTGGCAGTGACCAGTCTGATCTGCCTCCCCCAAGAGGCACAGTCTTCTGATCTCCTCTCAAGGGAGGATCCTGTACCCCAGCCTCAAGTTCCTCAGGCTCAGGGCCTGGCTCTTGAGGACCTAGAGTATGCAGGCTTGCATCTCTCTGAAGGAGTTCTGGATATTTTGAAGGTTTCCAGAAAACCTGCCACCAGACTTATACTTCCAAGTGGAAGAGATTTACTATCTGGTGTACACAAAAGGAAATAGATCCACAGACAGCCGGATTGGCAGTTCTGTTGGACTATTTGGCCCACCTTCATTCCTTAGGCCTTCAGCCTTCTACTTTGAAGGTGCATTTGGCAGCTGTTTCTGCCTATCTTTCAGCAGGTAAGGGCCCTTCCCTGGCCTCTCATGCAATCTTCAAGCAGTTTTGTTTCCTTTAAATTTTGTTATTTATGCTCCTGAGCTTTGTCAGGGGCTTTGGCCTCCGGGAGGACACTCTCTCAGGTCACTGCACTCGCTCATGGGCCGATTCCCCATGGTTTGCTCCCAATGGGCGGGGCTGGGGTGGCGTCCCCTCCAGAGACCCAATCCAGAAGCCGGGTTAGCTCTCGTGGCGACCATCATGGAGCCCTGCTGGGCTAATTTTTCCTTCTTGTTTCTCCTGGCCCCCCTTCCTACAGATGTGACTACATTGGAGCACGCCTTCCAAACCATATTGCCCTCCAGTCACCATTAGAGGGCAATTGGCAAGTGGGATGATGTGGGGCTCTCCCCTCGAGACAGGAGAGCAGTCCTCCGGATGCTCGATCCTCTCTCCCTGCCAAACCCCGGTGGCCCAGGCTCATTCCCAAACCTGAGTCACCAGCGTGGAGCGACGTGTGGTGTCCAGCGCCTCAACCCTCAGCACCGCCGGGCTGGCTCCCTTCAAGAAGTTTTTTAAAGGTCTACTCCACCTATACCCCTCTCACAGGGAGCCAACCCCTTCTTGGGATCTTAATATTTTTTTTTTCCAATTGTTTAACCAGGTGAGACACACTAAGCTGAAAGCTTGTTTACAGGTGCAACCTGGGAGCAGAGGAAAGTTAAGTGACTTACTCAGGGTCACACAGTATGCAAGTGGGGGCTGTGGGATTCAAACCCAGGTCTCCAGATTTGTAGCTCAGAGCCTTAAACCACTGCGCTATACTGCCTATAATTGCTATATTTCGCTGTATTTGCATAGCACAGCTAAGCAGTCCCCATTTGAACCCATGTCTTCTGCTGAACTCAAGTACCTGACATGGAAAACTGTCTTTCTGGTAGCCATAACCTCTACAAGGAGGATTAGTGAGCTACAGGTCTTGTCAGTGGAGCCCAGCTACAGAGCACTCAATAGGGACAAGGTCATCCTTAGGATGAAAAGGAAATTTCTTCAAAAGGTGGTCTCTGACTTCCATCTGAATCAGTCCATGACATTACCGGTCTTCTTCACTGAACATTCTAGTTCAGGAGAATGCAGACTGCATAGCCTGGACGTTAAGAAGGCTATTAGCTACTACCTGGATCAGACAAAGCTCATTAGGAATAAGTGTACTCAGGGAGTCATGTGATGCAGAGTGCGTAGCGGCTGTGTTCTCCGTGAGCTTCACTACCCCGATCCCGATTTTGTGCTTTTGACCCCTTTCGGAATTGCTAACCCGATTTCTGTGGCTCAATCATATAGTTGCGAGGTGTTTAGTTGCAGCATAGACTGGTACATGGAGGTGGAAATGAAAAAAACGCCGCCTAAACACACACCCCCGGCGACTCCCGAGAAGGCCGCTAAAAAATCTAAGGCCTTGGCATCGCAGTCATCGCAGAGCCCAGGGGAATTGCTTGGGGCAGAAGAACCTCTTACTTTAGCTAAGTTTTTAGAAGAATTTCGCCCCTTTAAAGCCACATTGGGGGACATGGCTTGAGAGATTAAACGCCTGTCTACAACGATGGAAGATTTGAACAGAAAGATCACAGACAATGTTGCCAGGATCAAATCGCTCGAGGGCTGTAAGGAACAGATGGAATCTACTATATCAGCGTTGCAACATAAATTAAGTAAAGTTGAATCTAAGCTTGAAGACTTAGAAGGGAGAAGCCGTCACAACAATGTTGTGATTATTGGCTTGCCTGAAAAAGCTGAAGGATCTGATGCGATTAGGTTCACTCAAAAGCTTATTGAAAAAGTAGCTGGGACCTCACCCTTCGGCTCGACTTACATAATTGAACGAGCACATCGAGCTTTACGCCCGTTGCCTCCTCCAGGTGGCCCACCGAGAACTTTTATTTTTCGATTCCTGAATTATCAAGAGTGACAGCTATTCATTACCAAGGCCAAGGATAATAAAGAATTATACTGGGAGGGGGCGAAGCTCAGAGTTGCACAGGATCTGCCGTTTACTGTGAGGCAAAGAAGGGCAACCTTTCATCCGGTGGTTAAAAAATTGATTGCAGCGGAGGTAAAATATAGAATGATTTATCCTGCAAGACTTCAGGTGAAGATCCAAGAAGAATGGAAAACATTTGATTCCCCGGAAATTGCCAAGGAGACTCTGCAAAGGACCTTGCCTGCCTTATTTAAGGATCCCTGAGGATGCAGTGTAAAGTAGGGCTCCGGAGCTCCAGCTTAGGAGATTGTGCTTATATGTTCAACTGATAACTTTAATTTCTCTTACAGCACCTCCAAGGGGACTTCAGTTTTAATTTGTGATCTTTATATGGCAGCCTTTTGGAAACCGAAAGCATCAATGCTTGTTGTGTTTTCCTCGCCCCGGATTTTCTATTATATTGGCTTCACTGTAAAGGGTAGCATACCCGGTTTGACTTCTTGTTTGGCTCCTTTGCGACACTATAAGATGGAGAGGAGGCCCTCTCAGGCGACTTGCCTTTTGGGGCTCTATGATTGAACTTTTGCCCTGGTTTCGTTAACATATTACAGTCTAGTTCTGGACATTGGGAGCTTGTAAGGTGCCCCAAACTTGTTTTTGCACGTTACTTTTGGTTAGCTCTTTTCTGTTTTCTTCCTCTGTAGGAGTTCTCCCAGGGGTCATATGGGCAGACATTGATTATGTGGGTACCATATAACAATAAGTTTGAGTGGGAAGTTATATAACCATCTTCTTAGTACTTAGGGTATGTTTTCCCCATTGCATGTTCCTTTTGCTATTTTACGTATGGGATGTCTGAAGATGTATAATGTTGGTTTCAAGGGGGGTTGGTATTGATAAAAGGGTCATTCTATGTGGTAAATTTTGGATTGTGGGGTCCAGCATTATCAATGGGATTCAGCTCTCGGGAGGGGGAGGCGGGGCGGGGCAGGGGAGTAGGCTGAGTGTCCTGTTATCATGGGCCATGCAAAACATATTTGGGGAGTGGGAAGGAATGTAATTTTGTTTGTTGGGGGGTTCATCTTGGGGTAGGGTATTATCTGGGGATTTTGGGGGGTGTCATTTCAGAGGCACTATGCAATAAGGTTTTGTGGGTAGTTGTTCAAGAATATCATCTTAATTTTGATATAATAAGGACTTTTATTTGTATTATGGCCTTTAAGTTTGTATGGGGACAGTGATACGTACTAATTTCCTGACCTGGAATGTCAAAGGGGCTCCGCTTAAGGATAAGCAATATAAAATACTTAAACATGTAGAACTTATTAAGGCCGAAGTTGGGTTTTTGCAAGAAACACATTTATTACAGTCTGAGGCAGATGTCATGAGGAGGCTACAAATAGGTCAGGTTTTTGCTTCCCAGGGTAATACGCTGAGCCGTGGGGTTATGCTGTTATTACATAGATCTTTACCGTTCAAACCCTTACAAGTGATTTACGATCAGGAGGGCAGATATGTGTTAGCCAGAGGGAAGTTACAAAACACTGAAATCCTGTTGGGATCGATATATGGTCCCAATGTGGATACTCGGGATTTCTTCGTGGGTTTACTAAAAGTGCTATTGCCTTTCAGTCACCTCCCGATGGTTTTGGGTGGTGACTTTAATTTGACTATGGATCCTATGATGGACAGATCAGGTAAATCACAGTTCTGCTTAACTCCCGCTATTCGAGCAATGACTGATTTGCTCGATCAGCTTGGACTGGCAGACTTTTGGAGAGTCCTTCACCCGGAATCCAGGGAATATACTTTTAACTCTTCTGCCCATGGGACTTCATCCTGTTTGGATTATTTTTTTCTTTCCCGGTCTCTCCTCAGAGGAGTTCTCGATTCTAAAATTATACCCGATCCCATTTTTGACCATGCAGCTTTAACTGTAATTATTTCCTTCTCATCTATCACGAGGAGAGGGAATAGATGGAAATTAAATAATCAAATTCTCAGTGTACCTAAAATGGCCAGGTTCATAGCAGAGCAAATTGAGGAATTTGCGGTGAATAATCTAACTGATGGGATTCGTCCGGATATTTTTTGGGGTGCATTTAAGGCCTTCCTTAGGGGGGTTTTAATTAGCCTGGCGGTGAGTAGAAAAAAGGAAAAACAGAAAGCTATGACTGACTTATTGGCACGCATTAGGCTTTTAGAAATTAATTGTGCCACTCACCCAACTAAGGATAATAAAGAAGAGTTAGTTAAGGTCAAAGATGCCTATCTTAGGTTGTTTGGGGAGCAGGCAGAACTTGCTTTAGTTAAGACGAAAGTCAATTACATCGACCAGGGAGAAAAACCTGGGAAGTTACTAGCTTAGCGTTTATCACAATTAGAATCCTCTCGGTTAATTGAAGGAATTGTTTCAAGTGAGGAGGGTTGTGTTAAAACGTCCCCGGATGAGATTGCCCAACTTTTCTGTCAATATTTTGGGAACCTGTACAAGGGGATGGAAAATCCACCTTCGGAACGACAGATTATTTCCTTTTTCTAAGGTTTGGATCTCCCCGTCCTTACTGAAGCGGATCGAAACTCCCTTACAGCAGACATAACCCAAGAAGAAATAGAATTAGCCATCAAGAATCTGTCCTCAGATAAAACTCCTGGCCCTGATGGGCTCTCGACCAATTTTTACAAGAAATTCTCCTCCTTGCTAGCTCCTTACCTTCTTAGGCTGTTTTGTCATATCTGTGCGGAGAAGGAGACAGAGAAATCTTTTTTAGAAGCCCTTATTGTTCTACTCCCTAAACCCAATAAGCCCACCACAGATCCTGCTAATTACAGACCCATTTCTCTGTTAAATTGTGATCTGAAAATTTTGACTAGGTTGTTAGCGGATCGAATTAATAAGGTATTGCCCAAATTAATAGGTAGTGAGCAGATAGGGTTTATGAAAGGCAGGTCTTCGATTGATCACTTTAGAACGTTGGCCCATGTCTTCTCGGCTTCCGAGGAGACCAATTTCCCGATGGCGTTGGTCTCCTTGGACGCCGAGAAAGCCTTCAATAGGGTCTATTGGTGTTTCTTATTTGAGACTATGAGGCAATTTGGATTCCCTGAAAAGTTCTTGGGGTGGCTCAAGGCCCTTTACTCCAGTCCCTCAGCCAGAATTATTTGCAATGGAGTTATTTCCAACTCTTTTCAATTATACGTGGGTACAAGACAGGGCTGTCCTTTATCCCCATTGTTATTTAATTTATATTTAGAACCCTTGATACAGAAAATACTCCATTCTCCTGAGATAGAGGCCATAAAGATATTGGGATTCCCTATTAAAATTTCCGCTTATGCGGATGACCTCTTGGTATATGTCTCAAGGCCTACTAGGTCTATTCCCAAACTATTAGAGAAAATAGAACAATTTAGTCGGGTTTCGAATTACAAACTAAATTTAGATAAAATGGTGGTTTACCCCCTTAACACCAGGGTATTTAAAAGGGAGATAACAGAACTTGGTCTGAAATGGAGTTCAGACTCACTTAAATATTTGGGCCTGGTCTTAACCAAAAATGTGGCACGTATGCGACAAATGAACTTAGATTCTCTGGTTCACACTATCGAGTTAGACCTCAAAAGATGGACTCAACTCCCGTTATCTTTGTGGGGAAGGATTAACATAGTTAAAAGGAACATATTTCCCAGGCTTTTCTATCCTTTAAGCAGATTAGATATCTTTCTTCCGCTTTCTTGGTTTAAAAAGCTCCACGCTATGATAGCGGATTTTGTCTGGAATCATAAAAAATCCAGGATGGCCTATCATTAATTAGCTGCCCCCAAATTAGTTGGTGGCCTAAGGCTACCCCACTTTGGTCTTTATTTTTGGGCTGCCCAACTAAGCAAGTACAGTAGGTGGGCGTTGAATGAAAATTCGGTAAATTCATTTTATTATGTCCCTTTATGGGTAAAACTTGAAAAGGCCTTAATTAACAACCATGAGATTAACCCCGTTGCTCTTTTCTATCTATCCCCTAAAGCGCTTCCCTTGGCGTTGAAAAAATCTCCAATAGGAGTAGAGGTCAGATCCCATGGCCAGCTTTGTGGATTTATTAAATATTGTTATCTCAAAGACGGGGGGCAGCCGATCTGGGGTAATCCGCGGTTTCAGATAGGCAACAAAGTTATCAAACCGGGGTGGTTGAAAATTCCAAAGGACTGCTCCCTCAGGGATTTCCTAGATGAAAGTGGAAACATAATCCCGGCCCAGGCAATAATAGACAGGTTTAAACTAATTAGTAGAGACATCATTAAAGTATTGCAACTTAGGCATGTTTTGCTGCGGAAAGTGGGTAGGGAGAGGAGCATGTTTCTTCTATCGCGTTTTTGGAAAATATATGCCCACTAATTGGTGTCTCGCAAGCAATCTCTAAAATTTATTCAGTCTTATTTCACTGGGCTTACCCGACAAATCTTGCCCCATGCACTTACTGGGCTGGGGTGTTTTCAGATATTTCCTTAGATTGGACGGGGATATGGCTAGCATGCCACAAATATCTCAAACACGACCAATTGAGGCTTATACAATTTAAGGTCCTGCATAACATTTATTATTCTCCCCAGAAATTAAAAGACTTAGAATTATTAGGAGATCCCAAATGTTATAGATGCGAAGCAAGACACAGGAAACCTCCTTCATATTTTCTGGAATTGTCCCTTGATAACTCCTTTATGGACCGAGATCAAAAACGACCTGAATCCGCTATTAGGTCTAGAAGAAATGTTTAGGCTGGAAGTTTGCATATTGGGGGAAATGACTGCTTTTCCTGTTAGAAACAGGAAATATTATATGGCTTTAATTGCCATTACAGTTAAAAAGCTTGTGCTTCTGCATTGGAAAGACAAGGCCTGTCCTTCCTACAATGAATGGCTAAACGAGCTCCTGGCCTTTTTAAGAACTGAGAGAATAATAGCTGTCCTGCATAATCAATCATATCTTTTTGACAGGATTTGGGCATTATTTTACACCTGTTACTCTTGCTAGATCTTGACTCTACCTGGTTTTTACTGTTTTTATCTTGTGTGCCTCGGGAGGGGGAAGGGATTTTATCTTTTGTAGGGTGGGATAGGGTATTGTGTGGGGTGGGTGATGTTTTGAGGTTTATTTTTTTTCTTTTTAAATTGTTAATAGGGGTGAGCGGGGGTAATTACAGAGTATTTTTCACTTTGTAGGGATGAGACACTTTTTATTGTGATGTATATTCTCTTACTGTGTGTTCTCGGTTGTTATCTCTCTGCTTAAAATTAATAAAGATTAAATGGAAAAAAAAAAAAGGAATAAGTGTACTCAGCTGTTCCTCACCTATGGAGAAGTAGGAAATGGCAAGCCAGCCACCAAGAGGACCATTGCTCGGTGGATTATGTCTTGCATTCAGTTCTGCTATGGTAAACTGGGGAAAGAGCCACCAGTGGGCCTTAGTGCCCCACTCTACCGGGGGGGCCGCTGCCTCTATATCAACTGCCAGAGATAATCCCCTGCTCTAAATTTGCAGAGCAGCTATCTGGAAAACTGTTCACATATTCACTAAGCACTACTGCCTGGACACCCAGGCCAGAAGTGATGCCAGGTTTGGCACATCAGTATTGCAGAGCCTGTTTCCTAAGTAGGTTCTGTGCCCATCTCCATGGGGCACTGCTTGGTAGTCTGCATATAGTCAGAATACAGCAAGACTTCATGTTGTTTGAAGAAAAAAATTACCACAGTAATCTTGTTTCTTCTAATGGAGTCTTGCTGTATTCTGACCTCATTCCCTGCCTCCCCTACCAGAACCTGGAGGGGGGGGGAGGCACTGCACTACAGCTGTTCTTTTTTAAGTGCTGCTCCCCTGAGTGGCATTTTCTTGGGCATCTATGACTTGAGTCTTCTTTATATGCTCCATTGTTGAGTTATTAGTCATTTGACTTATTTTTATTAATGTTCACTATTATTTAGTATAATTTAGTAGCCACTATTTTAGTGCTCGTAAGAATCTGGTGGTTACATAGAATGAACCGGGAACAGGGGGTTGAAAACTGAGCTCGAGCTCAACGTTCTGTGCATTTACATAGAGTTAACTCGTTCATCTCCAGGGTAGTTCAACTGGAAGGGCTAACTGCATACAGTCAGAATACAGCAAGACTCCATTGGAAGAAACAATATTACTGTGTTAAGTAATTTTTTCTTATGCTCTAGTGCCCAAGCATGAAGCTCTACCACCTTTATTTCTGTTTTGGATAATCTATGAACCCTAGGATTTCTTGTTTTAACTTTTCACATGATATATATTAGTAAGGTTTATTTTTGTATTATACTTACTCCAACGCTTTGTTTTAAGGATGAAAGGACATTCTGAGTGGGATAAGGGTGGGACCGTATGGATGGCATTGACTGGCAAGGTCCATTAAGAAGAGTTGTAGGCTGGCCCACTGGCACAGGGGTTGGATTTCCACTTGCGACACCAGTGACCCTGGTTCAGGAACGGACCCAGGAGTTGGAGAGCCGGCGGGGGGAGAAGAATTGAGTGTTCATGGGACTGCTGTCCTTCTCCAGTGGAAGGGAGGGGCAGAATATCCAGTGCTTTGTTGCCCCCTGGCAGAGGCTGGGGGTGCCGTGTGCTGGCACCAGCATGTTGGGGGCGGGGTGGATGCTGGTCATCATTGCACATCCCTACCCCCCAGGCAGCAGCAAAAGAATAAGCGCTGACCCCTGGCATGATGTCCCTGCTCTTCTGCCATCCTCAACAGCCTTACTTGTCTGCCAGGGTGGGCCCTCTCCTATGGCCCGACCCGTGGGGCAAACCAGGACTAGCCTACAGTTACCATTGAGGATGGAAGCCCCCCTGGTGGCCCCACCCAGGGAGAAAGCCTAGGGCAAGGAAAGGATGCAGATGGGGCATGGGGGCAGACCTCCGAATGGAGAATAATGGAGCATGGCAAAAAAAGAGTTGTAGACCTTTATACCCACCAGTAATGGCAGCTATGGGCCTATGGATGGTCATTTCATATTCTGGTCTGCAGTGGTGTTCAGGTAAAGTACCAAATTAGGAGACTGGAAGGGGAGAGGGAGCAACTATGATGAGGGTGAGATAAAACTCACCCCCTGAAGAGTTGACTGTGTATACCTCATAGCATTTTGTCACTGAAATGTTGGGTATGGACACTCAAAATGTAGGGAAATGAGGTGCACTGGAAATGCCTGCCCTCACTAGTAAGAGTTCATATTTACTCTGGCTAAAGCTGTGGTTGCTTTCTGTATCTTCTTATTTGCTTATTCATGAGTTAACTCAGTTTATGCAGTTAGGCCAAGTCTGTTTATCTTTACTATATATCTCTCTGCTGGCCCCCTTTGGAACTGTGCAAGATCTTTACTATTCTTTTGTTTATGTTTTAATGTTTTCTATACTGTTTTTTTTTTCACTTATGCCGATTTGTACACTGATTTGTTGTGCCTAAATTGGCTTTGCCTTGTACCATTTTATTTTTGTAATTGCATTTCATGTATGTAATCCCCTTGGTTGTACAGTACCTGGACATAGGTATTTGCCTAATGCACTTACCTGGTCAACAAAAACTAAATAAATAATTAATGTGGGACAAGTCATCAAACACAAAGACAAGTTCAGAACATTTGGAGCTAGTATTTACAACATTCTGCTCTTGATCACTGCCTGGACATTAGCTCACAGCCTGAATAATGGAGTGATAATATCTCACATTGAGTCTTTTATAAGATCCAGATAACTGCAGCCCTTAAAGAGCTGTTAATAACAGCAGGCCAGCTGGAAACTGAGAGAGGTTAGTATGATGACTAGAGCCTGCTAAAGTAGGGACTTTTTTAACTTCATTAACAGCCATGGAAAGCCTGCGCAAATTAAGATGGGCAAGTAGAGAGTTAGCTGCACTTGCCTTGGCCAATTTGCACTAGGCTCTAGGCTAGTAAAACAATGTTAAAATTGACCCTGGGAGTGGTATTGACAACCATCAAGCAGGAAAGAGACCTGGGGGGTAATCATAGCAGAGACCTATAGGTGGTCAGGCAGTGGGACAAGGCATTAGGGAGGGCTAATGGTAAGCTGGGATTTATAGGGAAGGGTATCACCAGTAGAAAGAGGAAGGTAGTGTTACTGCTGTACAGATCGCTGGTAAAAGCGCCGCCTAGAGTACTGTGTCAAAGTTCTGGAGGCCACATCTCCAGAAGGACATAGATATGGAGGAGGCAGTCCAGAGGAGGACAACTAAAGTGGTGCAGGGCTACATCGAGAGCCCTACATAGAGAGACTGATGGACCTCAATATGTATACCCTGAAACAAAGGCAAGAGAGAGGAGGTATGGTAGAGACCTTTAAATACCTCATGGGGTAAATAATGTACAGGAGGGAGGTATTTTTCAGAAGACAAGATGCTAAAGAACAAGGAGACATGCTATGAAGCTGGAGGGTAGTAGATTCAGGAGAGATGTGAGGAAGTGCTTACTTCTTCACAGAAAGAGTGGTGGATTCATGGAACAGTCTTCCAGCAGAGCTAATGGGTGTGGAAATAATAGTGGGGTTCGAGAATGCATTGGATAAGCACAAGGGAATCAGAGTGGAAATGAAGGGAGAGGAAAAAGGAGCTGTAAATCAGGTACAGTCTGCAGTAATAGTGTAGATAGGGAGAAATGGATAGAATGGATGGGCCAAGCAGTCCTTATCTGCCAGCAAATTCTATGTTTCTATTGTTCTGTGAGGTACAAGTAACACAGAAGGAGGAGGATAGGGAAGAGTACCAGGTAAAACAGGGGGAATCAAGCAGGGCAGTGAGGCAAGCAAAGGAGAGAATAGAGAAAAGGATAACCAAAGGGTTGGCAGTACTGGACAAGGTAAGAAGATGCGGTGATACTGTAGGCAGGGAAAAATGGGCAGACTAGGTGGGCCAAGTGGTTCTTATCTGCCGGCAAATTCTGTATTTCTATGTTAGGTACATAACTAAGAAGAGGAATAAGGCAAGGGGAGGGATAGTGAGGATAAGGAGAACAGTAGATGTTGACTGCAGAGGGGGATCAGGGAAATGCTGACATCCTGAATAGGTACTTCTGCTCAGTCTTCACGATAGAGTGAGAAGGGGATGGACCAACAAGGAGCAAAAGGAAAGAGCCCTAAAGAAACTGGCAAACCACTGGCCTGGTGGTGCTGGAGGTTGAGGCGCTGTTCGCTACACCTCATGCCACGCCAGCGACCCAGGTTCAGGAATAAGAATGAGCCTGGGGTGCTGGGGGTTGGCAGGGGGGAGAGAGAATTGACCATCTGGAGGACTGCTTTCCTCTCTCAGGAGGGAGGGAGGAAGACTTGTTGTCCCACTCATTGACTGCCCTCTGGCAGTGGCAGTGGCTGGAGGGCAGTACGGGTCAGGAGGCACGCTCCGACTACTTACATTGGTAGGGAGGGGGGACGGGAAAAAAATGGAGGTAAACCAGCCTGGCGGGGCTCAGTGATGGTCTGCCTCACCTGAGTGTCGACCCTGGCTTCTGGATTGGGTCTCCTTCCTGGCCCCTCTGCAGGGGTTAATCGCGAGGGAATGTCTGGGGTCAGTGTTTGTGGGAGTGACTGGCCTGGAGAGGGAGTCCCTCCGTCAGGAGGGCCGAAACCACCAGCCAGGGCTCTAGGAGGACAATATACGAATGGAAAAAAAAAAAGAAACTGGCAAACCTGAAAGTGGACAAGGCCATGGGGACTGACTGGACAGGATACATTGAAGGGTGCTTAAGGAACTCAGGGAGGAACGTTTTGCACCACTAACAGCCTTATTCAATACATCACTGGGAACAGAAGTAGTTCCAATGGACTAGAGGAGAGCTGACATAGTCTGGCTCCATAAGAACGGCAGCAGGGAGGAGGCTTACAACTATAGACCGGTCAATCTCACATCAGTAGTGGGGAAATTAAAGGGTCACTGTCAACCCCCATAGGGCTCAAATCGTCCCTAGTTCAAAAAACACATTTTATAATTGCTTTTGTTCTGGAAAGATTGCTGATGTAGCTGGTTGTATGATTCTGATTCCTTTTTTCCTTTTAAAAGTGAAAAATGGACTGCCCACCATACTCATGGTACCACACAAGGATAGCTCTTGTGGTGTCCCTCTACAAGAGCGGCCCCAAGGATGAACCGGGGAATGGAAAAAAACAGAGCCGCTACTCAGTATGTGGTGCACAAAGTACCAGTTGAAAGCAAATAACATAAACTCTGGCACACACTAACACCAAGACAAATGCATTTTAAAAAAAAGCAGATAGTCTTTAATTCAAATTCAGCATACCCTCACAGCAAAAACCACAGAGCCAAAAAACACTCAATGTTCCACGCAGACACACCTGTGCTTTATCAAGAGAATAAAGTGCTATACAACCTTACAGGGGAAGTGTACACAATGCGGGGTGAGATACTGACAACAGTTAAAATAGAAAGGGACCTGGGGGTAATTATATCAGATGACCTAAAGGTGGGCAAGCAATGTGAGAAGGCAGTAAGGAAGGCAGGGGGGATATTGGGATGCATAACAAGAGGCATCAATAGTAGAAAACAAGAAGTTGTTATCTCTCTGTACAGACAGTTGGTGAGACCCCATCTGGAGTACTGTGTGCAGTTCTGGAGACCCCATCTCCACAAAGACATAGACAGAGTGGAAGCTGTCCAGAGGAGGGCAACCAAAATGGTGCAGGGTCTGCCCCAGAAGACATACGAAGAAAGACTAAAGGAGCTTAATATGTATACCCTAGAGGAAAGGAGGGAGAGAGGGGACATGATAGATACTTTCAAGTACCTCAAGGGAATTAACAAAGTCCAAGAGGGTATCATCTTCCAGAAAAAGAGATGTGCAAGAACAAGGGGGCACAATTTGAAGATAGAGGGGCGACGGTTTAGAGGTAATGTGAGGAAGTATTTTTTCACTGAGAGGGTTGTGGATGCATGGAACAGCCTCCCTGAGGAGGTTGTGGAGTCAAGAACAGTGGGGGACTTCAAGAATGCATGGGACAGGCATAAGGCAGTCCTAGTGGGGGGTAGGAGGAAGTAAGCTGTTGGCTAACTAGGATTTGCAGCTTATCTGTTACGTAGGAAAATGGGTAGACTAGGTGGGCCAAGCGGTCCTTATCTGCCGTCAAATTCTATGTTTCTATGTTACATGTTTTTATAATGCCACCATCAGGTGTTACTAATTTAAATAACATAATAGCTTCCATTCACTAATTTCTGTGACACACTATACAATTAAATAACAATCTTTGCCTTGAAACAATACCATATTATTTACACAATCTCACATAGCAGTATTACCAATATTTAAGAAATGAAAAAGGGGGGAGGGGGAAAAAGTTTATTTATTTTGTTTCACCCCACTAAGTGCAACAATTTATTGAAAAGCAATCAATATCCACGTAGCATTTTTTTGTTTTGATTTTATTTTACAGATGATGCTGCAACTCTGTCTTATCATTTAATCCTGGCACATAAAGTGCCTGTAATTTAAAAATCCAATAGTTTTCAATTCGTGCTAAAACATTATTTAAATCTCCCCCTCGAGGTCCTAAATTAGCTTTATCGATCACCATACACGTCCAATTATGTAGTGCGGGTTCAGAACTACAATGAGAGTGTTGGGCAGTAGCGTATTCCAAGTTCCTATTGGCAATCGCCCTGATATGCTCACTAACCCTTTCTTTTAATTTTCTCTTAGTCTGCCCCACATAGTCTGCCCCATACTGACAGGATGCTAAATAAATAACTGAACATGAATCACAGTTGATAAATACACGGATGTCAGTAACACTTCCATCTACTGGATTTCTAAAACTTTTCCCAATCTGTACGTATTTGCAAAACTTACACCTATGGCATTTATGACAACCTGGCGGCAAAGCTGGTAACCAGTTATTGGTAGGTCTGGACCCTATCAAACATCTTTGTCCTGAAGAACTTGGGGAGAGAGAGGAATTAAAGGAAGTAGAAGATGCTTGAAATTCATCTGATGTCTTCAAATGACACTTAGGCTGATAACTACTTGTTAGTCTATCTCCCAAGTCCCGTGGTCTTTTATAAATCATACGTGAAAAAACTTTCACATAGGGCAATATTTCTGGCTCATTCTGCAAAATATGCCAATTGTGCCTTAACACCATCTCTATATTTTTGGCCTGTATAGAGTACATTGTTACAAAATTAAGCCTACCTTGATTATTCACACTCTGAAGAGGCATAGAGGGGCTATTTGTTGCCAATAACTGTTGTCTCTGCAACCCAGTAGCATGTTTCCTAGCTAGCAATATATCACTGATTGCATAGCCTCGCTGCAAAAACCTGTTCTCCATATCAGGGGCTGTTCAATGTAAGGGAGGGGAAGGACACCTGGGGCCATGATATGAGACTGGAGAGAGGAAGGTTCAGGAGGAAGATGGGTCACTTTTTTACAGAGAGGGTGGTAACTGGGTGGAATGTGTTACCGGCAGACGTGGTATCCAGTAGAACACTAGACGGCTTCAAAAGGGGCTGGGACAGGGCAAGGGGGAGGGTCAGGGGAGGTGAAGTGTGGGAGGGAGGGGCAGCTGCAGAATAAGGGGTTGCCGGCTACACAGTCGAGCAGACTTGATAGACCACTAGGCCTTTATCTGCTGGCAAATTTTGTTTGCTTGTATATTCACACAAAAACATGTTTGTTTACATTCCTTGATAATCTTCCACTGCATCTTTCGTGACTTGGGAACACCCCCACACAGACTAGTCACTCGTAATGCAGTGGGGGTGATGGAGTCTATTGCATCATGAGTGGCTGCACTCTTTGGGGGTGTTACTTATGTTCAGGATATATGAAATAAGTGTTGATCAAGGATTTAAAACAAAACAAGATTGGGTATAATTACACCATTATCATACATTTCAGTTCTACTAAGAAAGGAAGCAGATAAAACTCTAGAAACAACAACTAATTTTGGAGAATGTAGGCAATCATAAAATGTAGGTTTTCAGCCAAAAATGATATGATGTAAAAAAGGTTGACAGTGTCCCTTTAGTGTAAATCCTGCTAAAAGAAAGGCTAGTGGAATATCTTGAGTCCAAGGGGTTGCAAGACCAAAGTCAGCATGAATTCGTGAGGGGGAGGTCATGCCAGATGAATCGCATTGATTTCTTTAACTAGGTGTCCAGGGAAATACATCAAGGAAGTGCAATGGATGTGGTTTTCTTGGATTGCAGCAACTGCGATACTGTGCCACATAAGGTACTGATAAAGAAATTGGACAGCCTAGGGGTGGGATCCCAAGTGGTAAACTGGGTGAAAAACTGGTTAAAGGATAGGTGACAGAAGGTGGTGGTAAATGACACTTACTCTAATGAAGGGATAGTGAACAGTAAGGTTGCCACATGGCTCAGTATTGGGACTGGTCCTCTTCAGTGTCTTCATATGTGACATCGCAGAAGAACTGGATGGAAAGTATTCCTTTTTGCAGATGACACAAAGGTCTATAATAGGGTGGGTACTCATGAGGGTGTGCAGAGAATGAGAAGTTACCTTAGAAAATTACAGGCGTGGTCTAGGGTGTGGCAACTGGGGTTCAATGCCCCAAACTGCAAAATCATGCACCTGGGGTACAGGAACCCTGGAGCTGAGCACAGTATAACAAGTAGGACGGGGTACTATTGGTTACTAAGCAGGAAAGGGCCCTTGGAGTTATAATATAGGATGACCTCAAAGTATTTAGCCACTGTGACAATGTAGTGGGCAGGGTCAGTGGGATGCTGGGGTGCATAGGGAGCGGTATCACTAGCAGGAGAAGGGAGGTTGTAAAATACCACCATATAAGTCACTAGTGAGACCACAGCTGGAATTCTGTGTCCAGTTCTGGAGGTTACATCTCAGAAAGGACATAGGTAAACTGGAAACGGTCCAGAGAAGGGTAACTAAAATGGTGCAAGGGTTGCAGGAGAAATCATATGAGGAAAGACTGGGGTTTCTCAACATGCACACCCTGAAGGAGGGGAGAGGAAGCAGGGACATAACAGAGACCTGCAAGTACCTCAAGACAGTGAACAGGGCACAGGTGAAGAGCTTGGTTCAAATGAGGAAGTGCAACAGGAAAATAGGGCATGCAACAAAGCTGGTGAATGCTTGGAATAGTCTGCCACAAGAGGTAGTAGAGGCAAGCACAGTGGAGGGGTTTAAACATGCATGGGACAAGCACATGGACACCTTGGGCAGGAAGGTAGTGATGAAAAGCCATTGACCACTTAGGGTGAGTGGATGCATACATGTGTAACAACTATGGGCAGACTGGATAGGCCTAGCAGTCTTTATCTGCTGATAATTTCTGTTTCTTTGTTTCTGAAGCAAGCAGAGGAAAGTTTAGGAGGCATGTAAGGAAATATTACTTCATTGAAAGTATGGTGATGCCTGGAACAGCTTGCCACCATCAGAGATAGTGAGGGTGAAAACAGTTGGGAGGTTTCAAACATGCATGGGATAGACATAGGGGAATAATTGTAAATAAGCAGAGATGGCGGAGGGTCGCCAGAGATCAGTTAGGGCCTATGGCGATAGAGTAAGCAGACTGGATTGGCCAAGTGATCCTTTTCTTTTTCCTTTTTTTTTTCTTTCTAATTTCTAGTTATTCCTCCTCTCCCCTCCAGCTCTGGTCTCCTCAGGAGCACCTAGGAGTCATCCCTTTCTGGTCCGCTCCGACCTGGTCAACCCTCTCTTGCCCATGTAGCTGCAGTTTACCCCCCCCGGGTGGGGATGAGGTGGGCCCCAGCACCCAAGACTTTTCTGGTGACATCGGTCAGGAGGGTGCCAGGGGAGCGGCCGCAAATCATGGGCAAGCTCCGGTGCTCCATCTCTGCCGGAGCTGAAGGGCATTTTCCCCTGTTCTAGGGAGTGGCTAGCACCTTGACGCCAAGGTGTTGCCACCAATGTCAGCCACTCCCGCCTCTTCTCTACGTTCCAGCACTTGCTGTGCCTCCAGCTTTCAGCAGAGGCCAGCCAAGTGCCGAGCAGGAACCCCCACTCCCTCCCAGGAGAGGAGAGGAGAGCTGTCCTCTGGATGCTCAATCCTCTTCCTCCCCTGCTGACCCCCAGCAACCTGGGCTCGTTCCCAAACCCAGGTCTCTGGTGTGGCGCGTGGTGTGGCATCCAGCACCTGAACCCTCAGCGCCACTGGGCCAGCCTCTTTTTTTTCTTTGTATGTTAATTTCTTTATCCTCCTTACCTGACCAGTCGGCTCACATTCTTGTTGACCCTCTAGCCTCATCCCTGACTATGGCAAGCTCTACTCCCTTCTTTCCCCCATGATTGTACCCTCCATTGCAGGGTAGCATGGACCCCCATATCACTGCCAAGTAAAGATCCAGATTTCCGTGAGGGCTGCTTCTACAGAGGGTGGGGTCTGCGAGGGTCAGCAGTCATCTGACTCACCAACTGTATTTCCTCTGTTTTCTTGTTCCCCGTGGATTGGGCACAATAATAGCAATGGCCATGCTGTCTGCGATCTGCCCAGCACACGTGGCCATCTGTTCCATTTCCCTGCTTGCTGGAGGGACCTTTGCATGCCAGCACTGAGCCACCGCTAGGTGTCAGGCTGATGCAGGTCCCTGCATCTTCCCTCCCTGGAGAGGAGAGCTGTCCTCCAGATGTTCAATCCTCTCCCACCCGCCGACCTTGCGGCCCGCTTGCACCGCAGATATGAGTCGTCATGCAGCAGGGGGTAAGACATTATTCCTCAGCCCTATACGCCACTGGCCCAGCTATGGTCTTTTTCTGCTGACAAATTTATGTTTTATGTTTCAGAAACCACTTTGGTTTAAGAAACAAACACTTGGACCATGCACTCACTTCAGACTCACAACAGGTGGCATCAGTATCAAGGATGAACACAAGAACTCAAAAAAGGTGCATTCCAGGTATGCATACAAAAGTTGATATTAGCTGCAAAAATAATTTGAGTGCAAAAAATGTCTCACAGTTGCCTTACAAGGTGGTATCCTAACTACCCCATTGCTTCGCATCTTTTACCGTAACACTTCATTGGAGGGGCCCCTTGACAAAGCGTCATGTTCAAAGATGTAAAATGCTGGGTTAGTTAGGCTACCACCTCGTAATGCAATGTGAGCCTTTTTTGCACTTAACAAATACATTTTTCAGCCAATATCAACTTTTGTGTGCATACCTTTTTGTGTTTTTCATTTAAGAATGAGGCTGGCAAACCAGTGAGAGAAAAAAAGGACTTCATATAAGAAATATAAAAAGTTCTAGAGAAAAGAGGACAGGATCAATTTCTTGGAAAATGTAAAAACAGAAGCATGGTGGTATGGCAGGCCAAGTCAGAGACAGGCTAAGGATAGCAGTAGGGGTTAAGGAGGGAGATGAGACCTTTTTTGGTACATTAGAGAAAAAAAGATCAACGAAAGAAGAGTATCATGAAGCTGAAAGAGGTCTTGAGTGGATGGGAGACTGCAAAGAACTGGCAGAGTTAATAAATGATTACTTCTGCTCTGTGTAACCCCCCTACAATGGGGGTTCCTTAAAAGTCTTCCTTGATCTTGTCTGCTCACTGCCAGGCTGGTGTCCTGCGTTTTAGCAGATTAAATGTATTGCCAGAGAGTGCCTGTATAGCCTCTGTGTACTGTCTCTTTGTGCTGCATGGATTGCAGTTATAATTAATCTGGGTGGGGGCTGAGTGTTTCTATGCTCGAGTCCCACCCAGGCTGCCAAATAATCGCTCCGTCATGCCATCGCTATTAGCGTACAGGGAGCTCTGTTAGAAGATGTACTTGTTTGCTGATCATTTATTTGAATAGTAGTAATATTGCAGTTTGTCTAACCAGCCTTCTTTGCAGCATGGACATTTCTGTTTATCTCCACCATCTTGGTCCTGGACTGCTGAAATGGGTCAATCGGTACCTTTGGGGACTGTAAAATGGAGCCTGTCCCCAGGGGCTTGTGAGAGCAAAATTCTGTAGGAATTGTTGTTTTGGGCTTTTGGCACCTAAATGAACCTGGAGGGGAGCCCTTGTTGTGACTGACAGAGGAATCAGCCAACCGAACCTTTTGGATCCTGGGGAAAGTCCCAGACTGCTTGCAGTTTCAGTTCAGATCTGAGTTGGGAAGTGAAGGAGTAACAGCTCAAGATAGTCGAGCAGCAAACCTGCATAGTTTCACATGGGGGAACTGTGGAAAGGCCTGAGTTTTGGCCTGCATGCCTGCCTGCTGTCCCTGAGAGGGAACCTGTGCCTTTTTCTGACTGAATCCGAATTTGGAGATCGAGTTAAGCCACTGAATTGTGACCAGGCTCCTACCTGAAGAAGACTGAAGATTTGCTGAATGCAGTCAGCCTGTCTGGACTTACAGCCACCTCTGAACTCACAGACTGTGCAGACACTCTGTAATTGTGACTGGAGAGCCATTTGCCTCGCGCAGTGGAATTTCCTTACATTTAAATGTGCTGTGTGCTCATAGTGGGTCATGATTTGGTTCCCCACTCTGTGTGCTGAACTGTGTTCTGCTTGCTGGAGGCGGCATCCAGCTCCAACGGGCTGAAACCATTTGCATCTCCATTTGGCTTGGGCCTTGCCACACTAGCCCTGCCAGACTACCCATTACACAGAGAAAGTCATTATGAGAGACCAGCCTGGGGATCAGCTCCCTGCTCAACGCTTTGAACAGGAATGATGCCTCGGTGATTTGTGTGGGCACTGCTTATCCTGGCATTCCAGCTTAACAACCTGCTGTCTCGATTTTGTCCTGCCTGTGTCCTGTATTGTGTTTTGTGAGTAAACATCAGGGTAGCTTCCTGCAACAACAGCTAAATCTAAAGTGTTGTCATCTGATTGCTTTGTTGTCTTTTCTGTCACAAACTGAGCCTTCCGGCTCCGGGTTACAAATAGTGTGTGTTGTGCATGTTGCTTTCTTCCATCACAGGGCCCCAACCAGCTGCAACCCCGGCCAATCCCAGGTAATGTTCCTAGCTTGCCCACCGTCTTCCTACCTGGGTACCCAGAGTGTGTGACTGTGTAGGGACTCTGAAGTGCATGCGTAACTGTCTGATTGATATCACCTTTAAGCCAATAACCTGACTACACCCCTTCCTTGTTCAAGTCCCCTGAATAAATCAGATTTAACTCTTTTTGTATTTAAGCTGACTTTGGTTCCAGTTTGTGCCAAAAGTACTGTACTGTTGCTATTTGCTATGCATAACCTTGTTTTACAGGGGGTCTCCAGGGTCGAGCTAGAGGGACCAGCCCTGGTGGTAAGTGCAAACAGTGTGGGTAATTGCCTGATGAATGAGGGTCATTGTGAAAGTGATTACTGTGTATTGTTCAGGCCACTAGAAGGGAAAAAGGGGGGTTACAGTGTCCTGGAGGGCTGTGCCCAGGTTAGCTTGACCACTAACAACCCTGACCTCTTTGTGGAGGCACCTATTTCAGTACCCAGGCCCCTTAACCTGCAACTAGCCACGCAGGCAGGGGTAGTAGCCCTTGGGATAGTGCCACCTAGGGGTTACATCTGTATTCATGAAGGAGAAGGGCACCTGTTCTGCAGCAGAAGTTTGGGATATGGGGTGGGGTGGGTGGAGAGGAGGGAGGGAGGATGAGGAGGAGATGATCAGAGGACCGTGTCTTCTAGAGGCTTAGGGTTACTCAAGGTGGGAAAATCTCCTCTGCCAAATGGCATGCACCCCAGGGTACTACAGACCAGCCAGCTTGACATTGATAGTTGGCAAACTGATGGAAACCATCCTAAAGGAACAGTTGGTTGAGTTTCTTGAGACAATTAGGCTCCAAATAACATGCAGTCTGTATTTGTGTCATGGAGGTCATACTAAAGAAATTTAGTTAGCTCATTTAACTGGGTTACAAAGGCGGTGGACAGTGATCACGCAGTTGATGTTCTGTACCTGGACTTCAGTAAGGCCTTTGACTCTGTCAACCACATATGAGGTTGATTACAAAATTGGAGGACCTGGGAACAGGTAAAAAATTGACCACGTGGGTGGCCAACTGGAACAGGGTTGAACCTAAAGGGCAGTGGTGATGGTGGTTGGAGAGCTTTCAGGGTTAATGGAGGTCACTAGCAGGGTTCTGCATGGGTAAGTGCTCAGACTGGTGGTGTTCAATGCATTCATTAATAATACTCAGGACAGCATTAAGGGCAAAATCTGTCTTTTTGTGGCCAGCACCAAACTCTGTGGGAGTGTGGACACAAAAGAGGGCATCAGGGATCTGAAAGCGGAACTGGCAAAGTTAAAGAGGTTGCCTGGGATATTGCAGCTGGGATTCACTGCAGAAAAAGTAAGGTCATGCACATAGGATGTAAGTCCCTGTGGGACGAATACAAATTAACGGGTGTAAAGGTCATGGTGTCAGAAGAAGAGAAGGTCCTGGGAAATAGCTATCCCATGTAATCTAAAACCATCTATGCAATGCAGAAAGGCAGCAGCTAGAGCAGACAGGTTGCTGGGCTGCATAACTGGAGAGTTTACAAGCAGAAGAAAGGAGGTCATATTGCAGTTGTGCAGATCTGTGGTGCCCTTGCACCTGGATTACTCTGTGCAGTACTGGAGTCCCTACCAAAAAAGGACATACAGTGGCGTGAAAAAGTATTTGCCCCCTTCCTGATTTTCTTTATTATTGCATATTTGTCACACTGGATGTTTTCAGGTCTTTAGACAAAATATAATATTAGATAAAGGGAACCTGAGTGGACAAATAACACTTTTTTTTTTTTACTTATTTCATTTATTTAATGAAAAAAGTTAACCAACACCAACTGGCACTGTGTGAAAAAAGTAATTGCCCCCTAGTTAAATCAACCCAATTAAAGGGATAATTAGAGTCAGCTGATTGAACACAGCCAGGCTTGATTACAGCCAGCCCTGCTCAATATAAACCTCACTTATTTTGGCCCTTACCATCAGAGTCACATTGCCAGCACAAAGATTCAACAAGCACATTATGCCATGATCAAAGGAAGTTCCTGAAAAGATCAGAGAAACATTTTGTTGCCTCTATCAGTCTGAAAAGGGTTACAAAGCTATTTCTAAGGCTCTGGGACTCCATCGAACCACAGTGAGAGCCATAATCTTCCAAATGGAGAACACTTGAATAGTAGTGACCTTTCCCAGGAGTGGGCGGCCTGCCAAATTACTCCAAGGGCGAGTGTAAAATCATCCAAGAAGTCTCAAAGGAACCTAAAACAACATCCAAAGAACTGCAGGCTTCTCTTGCCTCAGCTAAGGTCAGTGTTCATGACTCCACAATCAGAAAGAGACTGGGCAAAATGGCTTCATGTGAGAGTAGCAAGGCGAAACCACTGCTAACCAAGAAGAACATAAATGCTTGTCTCTCATTTGCCAAGAAGCACCTGGATGATCCACAAGCCTTTGGGGAAAATGTTCTGTGGATAGATGAGTCCAAAGTGGAACTTTTGGACAACATGGATCCGATAATGTCTCGCATAAAGCAAACACAGTATTCCACAGTAAGAACACCATACCAACAGTCAAACATGGTGGTGGTAGTGTGATGGTGTGGGGATGCTTTTGTGCCTAAGGACCTGGATGACTTGCCATAATTAAAGGAACCATGAATTCTGCTCTGTACCAGAAAATTCTTAAGGAGAATGTCCAGTCATCCTTCTGTCAGCTGAAGCTGAAGCGTAGTGGTCATGCAGCAAGACAATGATCCAAAACACAAAAGCAAATCCACATCAGAATGGCTAAAAAGAAGTAAAATTAAAGTTTTAGAGTGGCCTAGCAAAGTCCAGACTTAAACCCAATAGAGATGCTGTGGTAGGACCTGAAACGAGCAGTTCATGCTCGAAAACCTACCAAATGTTACTGAATTAAAGCAGTTCTATGAGGAAGAGTGGGTTAAAATTCTCCACAGCGATGTGAAAGACTGATATTGAATTATAGGAAGTGTTTGGTTGCAGTCATTGCAGCTAAATGTGGCGTAACCAGTTATTAAGTGTAGAGGGCAATTACTTTTCACACAGTGCCAATTGGTGTTGGTTAACTTTTTTCATTAAATAAGTGAAATAAAAAAAAAAACAAGTGTTATTTGTTCACTCAGGTTCCCTTTATCTAATATTACATTTTGTCTAAAGACCTGAAAACATCCAGTGTGACAAATATGCAATAATAGAGAAGATCAGGAAGGGGGCCAATACTTTTTCACGCCACTGTAGACCAGAGGCAGTAGAGAGAAGGGCTACAAAAATGACTCCTGACCAGCACTGTCCTTCTCATGAAGAAAGGCTAGAGAACCTAGACACATACTCACTAGATGAGAGAAGGGAGTGAGGGAACAGAATTGATACCTTCAAATACCTCAAATACACAAACAAGGTGGAGCTGTCTATTTATCTTTATATATATATATATATTCAGTGAGAATAAGGACACTTGGGAGCACAGCTGCAAACTGGCAGGTGTCATATTCAAGAAGGAGGTCAGGGGGTACTTCTTTACAGAGAGGGTGGTGGTGGCAGGGTTGAAAGAGCTCCAGACAAGGTAGTCAATCAGAAAAATAGTTGGGTTTAAAAGGTGGGACAGAATCAAGGGAAGAATAAGAGTTCAAGGGAAATTGGGACAGAGTGTTATGAAATATAAATACATGGGCTCCACAGTGAGCAGATTAGATAGACCATTTAGCCTTTTTCTGCTGGCAACTTTGTATGTTCGTAAAAGCATCATGTTTCGCTAGTGCATGCAGGATATTAACATGAGAAAGCAAGCATATATTTTAAGACTTCAGAACAGAAACGCAAAGTACAGTAGGTAAATCTGAGGGGCCAGAATACATCACAATAAGTAAGGAGAAAACAAGAAATGCAGAAATAGGTAACTAGAGAGAACTGGGCATGCAGGAATATGTAACTATAGAGAGAATGGGGGGCTACTGCATGCAGGATATTAACATGAAGAAGCAAATATTTTAAGACTTCAGAACAGAAAAGCAGTGTAGGTACATCTAAGGGGCAGAATACATCACAATAAGTAAGGAGAAAACAAGGCATGCAGGAATATGTAACTATGGAGAGAATGAGGGTGCAAGAATATGTACCGGTATATTCCCCCCTGCACTATGTTGTTGCTTTGGACTCTCTGGCCACCTGCCGCACTGTTGTTTTGCTTGAGCTCAGACTTAAATAGTACTCCTGAAGCCGGTGTGTGTGTGTGTGTGTGTGTGTGTGTGTGTTGTTTGTGTATGTGGTTACGGACGGATTGGAGGAGGGGTGAACATTTGAAATTATGGTACTGTGCCATTCAGTGCATTCTAAAACATTTGTCAACCTACAAGGTGCAATATTATGTATTAAAAAAACTCACATTGAATATGTTGATTGCTGCTATCCGGGAGTGTTTCCTGACACAGGGAGTTGCAGAGCCAACCAGGGAGGAGGCCATACTGGACCTAGTGTTGTCAGATGGTGGACATGTCCAGGAGGTAGAAGTGAGGGACACCCTTGTGGTCAGTGACCACAGCATGGTGTGATTTTACATCAACATGGTAAAAAAAAAAGAAGTAGCCAAGACCAAAATGAGAGTGGTGGACTTCAAGAAGGCGGACTTCGATAGGATGGGTGTCGTAGTAGTTGGGTACCTTACAAAGCTCCGACTGGAGATGGATGTGGATCAAAACTTGTTCGTTATTAAGGTAGGGTTAAGCAAGGTCACAGACACTTGCATGAAGGCTCGTAATAAGATCTTCAGGAACAAGAGACCTCACTGGTTTAACAAGAATGTGGCAAAGAAAGTGAGGGGAAAGAGGATTGTCTTCTAGAGGTATAAGCATACCTTGAGGAGGAGGACAGAGAGGTCTACTTAGAGAACACTCGAAAGGCAGGGGCGAGTGATCCGGTTAACCAAAGCCGCAGAAGTTCTAAGACTGGTGAAGGGGATCAAGGAAGAGGAAAAGGATTTCTTCCAGTACATAAAGTAGAGAAGATGCAGAATGGACAGGATAGTTAGGCTAAAGAGGGAAAGAGGATGGGCAGAAAATGGTGAGGATCAGGCAGAGGCACTAAATTAGTACTTTTGCTGTGTCTTTGGCATAGGCACCTCCTTTTCCCTAGCATAGGGGAAGGTTGGGGGGAAACTTTGGGGTGAATCTGATGATGTGTTTGGGGTTGACGGTCTTAAAGGGTCTTAGGGACCTTTGGGTGAACAAGGCACCTGATCCAGATGGAGTGCATCCAAGGGTTCTGAGGTAGACTGGGTGGGCCAAGCGGTACTTTTCTTCCAACAAGTTCTGTTTCATCATCAGTGACACTTAAAGCATATAGCAAGGCATCAAGGATGCTGGAGCATATAGGGAGTAGTTTTTATAGTAGGAGAAGTGAGGTGATAGTGACTACACAAATAGTTGGTTAGGCCTCATCTGGAGTACTGTGCTTAGTTCTAGTCTGCACCTGAGGAAGGTCTTGGACAGTCTGGAGTAGGTCAAAAACCTGTGAGGACAGAGTGAGTGATCTCATTATGTACACACTGGAAGACAGGAGGGAGGGACATGAAGGAGACCTATAAATACCTCATGGGGTGACTAAGGTACAGGAGGGAAGCATTTTTCAAAGGAGAATGTGAACAAGAAAAAGGAGCATGCAACAAGTGTAGAAGAAGGAAATTTAGGAGGGATGTGAGGAAGTATTTCTTCACTGAAAGAGTGGTGGGTGCCTGGAACAGTCTTCCTGTGGAGGTGGTACAGGTTAACAGTTGTGGGCTTCAAGTATGCATGTTATAGGAACAAGATAACCTTGGTAGAAAAGCAGAAGGAGGGATAAGGTAGCCAGTGATCAGGTAGAGTCTTCAGTGACGGTATAGGCAGGGACAAATGGGCAGACTGAGTGGACTAAGCAGTCCTTATCTGCTGACAGATTCTATGTATGTTGAATGGGAGCGTCACCATTATGATAAAGGGCCAGTAAGGCAGATCCTATGAGGAATGGCTGGTGGCTTTAAATGTGTACTCGCTGATGGCCAGGCATGGGAAGGGGGAGCATGATAGAAACATATGTTTAAATTCTGAGGTTATAAACAGGGTGAACAATAAGAATTTGTAAGAGTAGAGAAGCATCACTAGGATGCAGGATTGGAGGATGCTAGGGGGCAAGTTCAAGAGAAGGACATGAGGAAGTTTTACTTCATGGAAAGAAACAACCCACCAGTGCAGTAGGTTGGTATAGTGCGGTAGTATAGTATGGGCAAACTTGATGTATCCTTCGTCTCCTTCTGCCGTCAGAGTCTCTGTTTCTATGTTACAGATCATCATCCATAAATTTATAAATACTAGCAACAATAGGTACAATACATTTTTTCTTGGGGTAGTGTGTTGCAACATACTAACACTTGTATTGTTTCTGTTTTTGATGTACAGGTTACAACATTCCAATGGAGCAGTTGTTACTGCTGTTTGAGAGGGATGATGGGCTCCCTTTTGTTGATGTGAAGGAGGAAGAGACTGCACAGCAAAAGGATAATCTTGAAGTCACTGCCACCAGTAAGTAAAGTAGATGGCTAGATAATATGCTTATATGGCATTTTTATGGCTGCAGTGGGCGTAGCCCTGCAATCTCTGTAGAGAAAAGGAAGCTCACCAGATACCGAACTGACTTTTTAAATAGTGGAGGTGAACAGCAATCACTGCACGTTCATTGGACTATTTTGTCTGTCAGTATCGGTGGAGCACGGCACTGTCCGCATATCCAAGAGAGCTGTTGGAGCCCAGTGCGCATGCACGACTTGTCACGCATGTGCAGAGAACTCCAATGGCCATCTTGGACATGGTAGACTGTGCTGCCGGAGTTCGCTCCGAATACACGAGTCATCATGCATGCGCGGAAAACTCCACTTGGCCATCTTGAACATGATGGACAGTGTCATGCTCCACTGAGCCGGACCTCGGCTGCAGCCATTCTGGCTCTTGCTAGAGTTTGTTCTAACTGTGGTCAAAAGAGAATTAGGAAGAACAGGAAACGGTCTATAGAGTTGGAAGAACAAAGAAGATTATGAGTATTTTTATTAATATTGTTATTATTAGAAGGCATTGATGATGTCAGAAAGCTTGGATGGAGTAAAGCTAAGGAGTAGTTTAAAAAGAAACCCTTAAATGTTATTGTGGCGACAGAATTGGATTGAGGACTGGAGTCATGCATTTCATAATTCCAGGAGTGGTTGAGCAGACAAATATCTGTGTTATAAACATGTAATTATGCTAGGAAGGGCTTGGGTAGTGCACAGAGGAGGAAATTACTGTAGACAAGATGAGAGGATATGAAAAACGGTTTCAGCAGAAGAGGGGTCTAGCAAGTGACAGTACAAGCAGTTTTGCAGGAATGATAGTAAATTGATCAATCACTTCGTTTTAAACCTTGCCTTTCTATAAAAATGCTTAAGGCACTTACTACAGTATGTTAAAATGCAGTAAAATCTACATTGAAAGATACTCCAAACAAATGTGTAATATCCATACAGCATAGTCTAACATAAATGTACATTCTTTATAACATACAAAATACAGTGTTCATTATAAGTCCTGTTAAAGGGGAACAGTCAGCGTCAAGTGCCACACACTCAAATGTGGGGCTGGTCCCATAGTGCAGTTTGTGTGCAAAAGCATTTTGCTTTACGTACTGTTTACTGTATCATAATAGATTCTATAGTAGATTCAGTAGCCTGCTTTGTATGTTAGAGTTCATATAAGCTCTGATCTTTTGTTTGTTGGTCTTGCTGTCCTCCCTGGGCTAAGTACAGTTGCAGAGGACTGTACTTAGCTCCTGGAGAAAAACAGTCCCAGAAAACAACTGACTGGAGATTATGAAAGCTCTAACCTGCACTACAGTTGGCCCAGTGGTGCTAAGGGATAAGGTGCTGGATGCCACGCCTCGCACCATGCCGGCAACCCGGGTTCTGGAGCGAGCTCGGGTAGCTGAAGGTTGGCAGGGGAGGAGAGGATCGAGCGTCTGGAGGACAGCTCTCCTCTCCTGGGGAGGGTGGGTTCATGACTCCCTGGCAGCAGCGACTCCCAGTGGAGCCTGGAAGTGCACCAGCCAGGGGTCGCACTCGCAAGGGGTGAGTTGTCGGCATCGGCGGACGTCCATGAGAGAGGTGTGGGAGCGTGCTCAGCTCATGCTGGATGTCATTGCACATCTGCACCTCTGGGGGACAGTCACGCTCACGCAAGTAAATGGAAACACCCGCTGCCCTAGTAGACGAAGACGACGGCCCCGTGCCCACCCAGTCCCCAATATCCTCCAGCCCCCGGCCTTCCTGCAGCAGCATGGTTTAAGGAGCACTATCGAGGAAAGGTTGCCCCACCCTGGGGGTACAAGCCAAGGTGCACCCACTGCGGGAAAGGGTTCTATGGTCTACAGGCTTGGAGCACCGGGAGGGGGGGACTAGGGATGTGGGGGATCTTTGGCTGGGTGGGATAAGCCGTACATCCGAGCCAGTCTCTGAGGACAATGACCAGGAGTGAAAAAGAAGGTAAAACAAAACAAAACTGCACTACTGGCTCTTGAATCTCCCACTGCTGCTTACTGTTTTGATGTCAGCTGCTGGGGATTCTGGAGTTTGCAGTAGCAGAAGATGTCTGCTTAGAACTAAACAAAATTAGTCTCATACAATCTTCTATACTACAGTAAACAGTAAGTTAATGAACATGTTTTTGCACACAAAGTGCACATTGGGACCAGGCCAACACTTGGGTGTGAGGGCCCTTTGTTCTGACTGTTCCCCTTTAAGAAATTTGGAATAAAAAAAAGTTTTCAGTGGAGAATAAAATTCAGTTATTGAGGCCACTGATATAATGTACAGTGCTCAGAAGTCCCCTAACACAGCTTTCTTGACAATAAAGGACCAATCTCCTACTGCTTTCAGTGCACCTTTTGAAACTGAAAAAGTGATGATTTTCAGAAAGAGGATCATGAGGGGGAACATTCAGTAAATATATAAAAACTTCTTTAAATAGTTGGAGCCAGTTTTGTGTAAACATTTATGTCAGCTAGACAATACTGCAATTAATCCTTTGCTGTACAGGAAGCCAGTGGCATCTGATAGTTCAGATTTGAAGGATCAAACACATTTTTTCCAGTTACAATGATTGCCCTATATTGGTATCCCCAATATTTTCCTCCCACACCAGGTCTCCATGGCGCAGCTATGTCCAAGCCTAAAAAGTGCATCTCACCCTCAAGTGCACCTATTTTGCTGTGGTCACTTATCATGCTGGCCTTCATGCAAGTGAGGACTGTTGATCCTCTACGGTTCCTTGCCACTTCTACATATATAGTTTTATGTTCAGTGTTTTATTTATGCTGTTTATTTAAAATGTAATCACCAGAATGGTGGATTGGTGATTGAAAAGAGCAGTTACTCACCGTAATAGTAGATCTTTGAAAGAATCTCCTCCACTGGGCCACACCTTTGGATCTGTAAGCCGTCAGCATCAGGACCACTCGGAAACATTTACTAGCTGGGGCCACCTACAATGATGTGCAAAATCAGCACCTTTATAATTGTGGATGGCCCCTTGCTCCTAAGTTACTCACTACAGATGAGCTCTGAGGGCCAGTTACTGTTAGGAACAAAGAAATCGATATAGTACTAGGCACCCAAGGAGAGGCATGGGACTGGAAACAGGTAAGGCACTTATGGAAACCTCCAGCAAGGTAATGGACTATCCTGCCAGCTTATACCTCAATAAGGGGGAAACAAGGTGGTGCCCTGTCACCCGGTGGAGGAGATTCTCTTGAAGATCCACTGTTACAGTAACTATTCTATCTTCATCAAGTATATATCCTCCTCCATTGTGCCACACTTTTGGAATAATTCCGAAGCAGTACAAAGTACCCAGGGAGAATGGCCAAGTCTGATACATTATCAAGACAGAAGGCCTTACAGAATAGCAAGACCAAAGCCAGCATGTTGACCCCACCACTGGAGATCTGACAATGCCTCAGGCAGCTTCAAGTATTTCTGACATAGAAACATAGAATTTGACAGCAGATTAGGACCGCTTGGCCCACCTAGTCTGCCCATTTTTCCTACCTAACAGATAAGCTGCAGATCCTAATTAACTAACAGCTTACTTGTCTGTCCCATGCATTCTTGAATTCCCCCACTGTTCTTGACTCCACGACCACCTCAGGGAGGCTGTTCCATGCATCTACAACCCTCTCTGTGAAAAAATACTTCCTCACATTACCTCTGAGCCGTCCCTCCTCTGTCTTCAAATTGTGCCCCCTTGTTCTTGCACATCGCTTTTTCTGAAAGATGCCACCCTCTTGGACTTTGTTGATTCCCTTGAGGTACTTGAAAGTTTCTATCATGTCCCCTCTCTCCCTCCTTTCCTCAAGGGTATACATATTAAGCTCCTTTAGTCTTTCTTTATATGTCTTCTGGTGCAGACCCCGCACCATTTTGGTTGCCCTCCTCTGGACAGCCTCCACTCTGTCTATGTCTTTGCGGAGATGGGGTCTCCAGAACTGAACACAGTACTCCAGATGGGGTCTCACCAACTGTCTGTACAGAGGGATAACAACTTCCTGTTTTCTACTATTGATGCCTCTTCCCTATGCATCCCAGTATTCCCCCAGCCTTCCTTACTGCCTTCTCACATTGCTTGCCCGCCTTTAGGTCATCTGATATAATTACCCCCAGGTCCCTTTCCATTTTTACTGTTGTCAGTATCTCACCCCCCATTGTGCACCCTTGCCCTGGGTTTTTGTTTCCCAGGTGCATTACCTTGCACTTCTTTGCATTGAATCTGAGCTGCACATTTGACCATTCCTCCAACCCTGCCAAGTCCTTCTCATCCTTTCCACTCCATCTGGTGTATCAACCCTGTTGCAGATCTTTGTGTCATCTGCAAAGAGACATATCTTTCTTCCAGTTCCTCTGCAATGTCACTTATAAAGACATTAAAAGGACCAGTCCTAGTATTAAACCCTGCGGTACCTCGCTAGTAACCTTCCTTTCTTCACTGTGGACTCCATTTACTACTACCCTTTGTGTCCTGTTGTCAGCCAATTTTTATCCAGGCTACCACCTTGGGACCCGCTCCAAGGCTGGCTAACTTGTGTATTAATCTTTTGTGTGGGACTGTATCAAATGCCTTGCTAAAATCTAGGTAAGCCATGTCCACAGCCCCTCCCTGGTCTACTACTTTGGTCACCCAGTCAAAGAAATCTATTAGATTTGTCTGATACGACCTTCCCATTGTGAGTCCATGCTGCCTTGGGTCCTGTGCCCCACTGGCCTCTAGGTACTCAACAATTCTTTCCATCAGAAGTGATTCCATCATTTTATCTACCACTGAGGTCAAACTAACTGGTCTGTAGTTTCCTGCCTCTGTCCTGCTCCCACTTTTGTGAAGAGGAATCACATCTGCCCTCCTCCAGTCCTCAGATACCACCCCATCCTCCCATGATTTGTTAAAGAGAGTAGTCAGCGGTGTCATTAGTTCTACCCTTAGTTCTTTTAGAATCTTGGGTGAATCCATCAGGCCCATTGCTTTGTCCACCTTCAATTTTATTAGTTCTTTCAGAACCCTTTCTTCTGTAAATGGACTGGTATCGACCCCCGTCTTCAGAGTGTTTCTCTTGTTTGGTTTAGATACCTCCCCCTCCTCTTCCTTTGTGAATACTGAGCAAAAATATTCATTCGGTGTCCCTGCTTTTTCATTGTCACCCTCTACCCACGTTCCCTCCACTTTATTAAGCCTCAGTATCCCTCCTTTGATCTTTCTTTGCTCCCTCATGTACCTATAAAGGTCTTATCTCCTTTCTTAACAGAGTTGGCTATCCTTTCCTTGGTTTGGGCCTTTGCTATTCTGACTGCCTTCCCAACCTCTTTCTGCTTTAACTGATAAAGTTCTCTGTCCTTCTCCTTCTGTGTTTCCTTATATTTCCTGAATGCTATCCTTTTTTCCTTAACCGTCCCTGCCACCTCTTTTGAGAACCATAGCGTTTTTTTCCTTCGTTGTGTTTTGTTGATTTGCTTTACACAAAGGCTTGTTGCCTTTGTGATGGCTGTTTTGATTACCCCCCCATTGTTCCTCCACCCCTCCTTCTTGCCTGTTTGCTAGTGCTTTTCTGAGGCACTCTCTCATTTTCCCAAAGTCAGCCCTCCTAAAGTCCAATACTTTTGCTTTTGTATGGCTTGTCAGGTCGTCTACGAATGATTTAGCACCTGGTTCCCCACGAACATGCGGTGCACTGCTGGAGAGAGGTGGCCCCCTTCTGTCCTCACTCCAACCCAGTAACGAACGGCTCTCCACACCGACCTTGCGGACGGCTATCCCTGGCCAACTGGAGATCCACGGCGCTATGGTATTGTTACGTTTAGGCGGGATTCTGACTTAGAGGCGTTCAGTCATAATCCCACAGATGGTAGCTTCGCACCATTGGCTCCTCAGCCAAGCACATACACCAAATGTCTGAACCTGCGGTTCCTCTCGTACTGAGCAGGATTACTATTGCAACAACACATCATCAGTAGGGTAAAACTAACCTGTCTCACGATGGTCTAATGTAAATGTATAACTTGTATCTTGTACCCTAGCCTGCTTAGACTCAATGTTAGATGATGTTACTACTTTGTCAAAACTGTTCTGCTACAACATAATGTATCTTTCCATGCTATTGACGAGGATCCTTTGTAAACGAGCTCTTAGCTCAAAGGTTGTAACTCCGATTTCTCAATAAATAAAATAAATAAATGTCTGCATGAGACAATATCGAGATGGTAGTGCTTAGTGTGTTCAGTGAAATTATTTACAGTGCTCCATGTGGCAACAGCACAAATGTCAGCTGAAAAAACATTCTGAAAGCAAGTAATGTACGTGGCCATGCTGTGTGTGGAGTGGTCATGCACAGCACTAGAAGTTCATTACCGTACTTCCTATAACAAAATGCAATGTGACAAGCCAGCCAATTGGACAGGCACTGTTTAGTGATGGGCAAGTCCTCTCTCCCAGGGCAAATGAGACAAAAAGCTGACAGGACTTTCTTCAGTCCTTAGTGCGATCAAGATGGAAATGTAATGTTCTGTGTACATCAGGTATAGGAAACAATGCCTCACCTTTGTTAGCATGCTCAGAATAATACACAGGAAGATTCATGGTCTGATTCTATGTGAAGCCTGAGACCACTTTAGGTAAAAATGTGGATTAGTATGCAAGGATACCCTGTCATGGTGTAAAATCAGGTAAGGTGGTTCATGCACGAGCTCCTTAAGTTCTACATTCCTTCAAGCAGAAGTTGTAGCAACCAGAAAAAGCCTTCCAAGAAGTGAAGCACATATCGAAATTTGCAGCAGGCTCAAATGCAGCCAGAGTCAATTTTTCAAGAACGAAATTAAGGTCCCAAGGCAGAACTGGTTTACGAATCAGGGCATGCATGTGCAAAATACCTTCAAGAAATGTACGACACACTTCTAGCTCTGCCACCGTGCATCTGTCAATAGGGCATTGATAGCTGAAATGGCAGCCATGTGCACCCTAATGGATGAGTAGTGTAGACTGGAGTCAGATAAAGATGGGGACATAGGTCAGTATAATATTAATAAGACATGCAGATGGGCGCTGAATGGGAAGCACACAGTATAGAGAAGTGCGCCCACTTCAGCGAGTAGGTGTTCTCATGGAAGACTTACTAGCTGGTAACAAGACATTAGCTACCTGGGGAGAAACCTTAAAACATGCAAAGGCTATGTCCTCAAGAGTCATGCATGCAGATGCAGGGACTGTAGGTCTGTATGGGCGAGAGACCCCTTGTCCTGTGACAGGAGACCGTGACACAGAGGTAGAGGAACAGAAGGTTCCACTACTAGATGTTGCAGGGGGGGAATAAAATCCGGTTAGGCCAGAAGGGAGCAACCAGTATTAGATAAACCCATTCTTACCATAATTTGAGTAGCACACTCTGAATCAGAGTGACTGGAGGGAATACATATATGAGCCTCCCTTTCCAGAAGAGGGACAATGCATCTTGCTGAAAAACTTCAGGCCCTGGAACAAGTGAGCAAAAATGCAGCAGTTTTGCCTTGTGTGTGGGATGCAAAAAGGTCCAGCTCTGGACAACCCTACCTGAATACGGAGGTCAGCAGTTCTGACTGATGCACCCGTGACTGGGACTGACTTAGCCTGTCTGCCAAGATGTTTTGGACACCTGGGAGAAACACTTTTGTCAATTGAAGGCCATGGGATGGTGCCCAGTGCCATACTCTCATTGCTTCCCTACATAGTGGGTAAGAGTGAGTGCTCACTTGCTTGTTGATGTATGCATTACATTGACATTATCCATTCTTAACAACAGGGGGCTTAGACTGAAGTGTTCTGTAAAGGCCTGGAGACCAAGAAGAACAGCCCTCATTTCCAGAACAGTCTAGGCCAGTTAGCTACCCCTGGCTCTTGAACTGACTCAGGTGGGCACCACACTCTGACCCAGAGACATCTGTTGTGAGGATCTGCACTGCGGTCAGGGAGAAAAATGGGATGCTGTGCAGCAAATGCAAGGGTTCCATCCACCACAGCAGTGACATTCGAAGGGAAGAGGCGACAAGAACCTTTTGTTCCAACTCACCCTTCGGTGATGATGGGAGTAACTGGAACCTGTGATGGAGCCAGCAGCTGTACTGGAGAAGCTACTTGCATGCTTTGTGGTCCTGATGATGGCATTGACAGGATTTCTGGCACCGATGCTGTTGGTGATGGAAACAGCTGAGTTAACATTTCATAAAATGATGTCAGCATAGCCTGGGAGTCGACAACACACAATTGTTGATTTGTGACTGCTGTTGTTGGGATAGAACCCAGTGATGGAGGAAGCATGCTGCATGTAGTAGGTATGGCACGTCAGAGCCAGGCCCAACTTTGGTGTCTCATTGACAGTTGGGGGGGCCATAAACGTCACTGTGGTGGAAAAGGACAACGTTGTACCCTCCTTTAATGCAGGCCTTGACCCCACCAGAAAGGCATATTTGTCTCTGTGCTTATGGTGGCTGGAAGAGTAGGATTTTAATGACAATTTTTCCTTCCCTTTGGATTTCTCCCTCATCCTAGCCAGCCTTGTCAGAAATAGAGTTGCCAACCGCTGGTGTGCATCTTTCCCTGTTGCAGTTGAGTGTGAGGGAGAAGCAGCTTGCAGTCCATGGCCTTCGCTTGGGTTTCATGGCTTTAATAGCAGTGAAGGTTTCCAGAGCCTACTTATGGTGTCTCCTTGTGGCCTGCTTACGTCCTTGGCAGATCTTACTGGCACTCACATAGTGGAACTGGTCCATACAGCAAATGCACACAGTGAGAGCATCATCCTTGTAGATTTTGTATCCGCAGGTACAAAACCAAAATGAAGCTTCTTTCAACAGCGTCATTCATGAACGAAGTCAAAAAGTAAAGCTAACTCAGAAAATAAAAAACATTGAAGAAACAGTGGAGTTATTTCTCTGCAGGTCCAACAACTGGTTGATGGTGGAAGAAAGACCCAAGGAGCAAGTGAGCCACCCATGATTATATAGGCACTGGCTTTGCATGTCATCATGGGAGACCCCTAGCTAATGAAAGTTTTGGAGCTCTCCAGACACCAACTGCTTACAGTTCCAAAGGTATGACCCAATGGAGGGGATATCCTCAATGAAGATCCACATTTTCAAGATCAATTCTCAGGGGTTGCAAATGCAAAACAGCAACTCAGTTACAAATAACATAACCATCTCTACAGAGAATATCACACATGAGCCTTAGGGCAAGTTTACAAACATTTACTTTAGTACAAATTCTTAAGATATGAAAAAGGTGAATCAGAAAAACAGAGGGTTTGGATTATCTGATGCCACCACCTTGTATATCTGGTGGGTAGTTGTCACAGCTTGTTCTCTCCAAGAACTCGGTCTGCACTGCTGCCAGTTTTCAGAACCATTCAGACACCAGAAAGGGTTACCTTGGTATGCTGCCACCACTCAACCACAACCTCACTCAGGGTATGTCTAGGTCTGAATCCCACCAGAGCCACTGCTCGAACAGTACAGTGGTCCTTACCAAAGGGCAAATGACCCACCCCTTCTGTCACAGCTGAGAACACTTTGCTGTGGCCCAAGCTGAACTAGGTCAGGGGACAGTAAAGCGGGCAAATGCAAAGCGTGAAGTCACCAGGAAAAGCATGAGGAAGAAAGGGCAAGGAAAGCACAAGGGTAGTAGCAATGGAGGATTGGGGGTCAGATGGAAGGGGTATGCATTAATGCTAGGAGCCTAGGTAACAAAATCAGTAAGCTGCAGGCGCTGATTGCAGACACTGAGGTGAAACATAGAAACATAGAACATAGAATTTGATGGCAGATAAGGACCACTTGGCCCACCCAGTCTGCCCATTTCTCTACCTAATGGATAATCTGCAGATCCTAGTTAACCAGCAGCCTACTTCTTCCTACCCTCACCCCCTAGAATTGCCTTATGACTTTCCCATGCATGCTTGAATTCCACCACTGTTTTTGACTCCACAACCTCCTCCGGAAGGCCGCTCCATGCATCCACAACCCTCTCTGTGAAAAATACTTCCTTAAATTACCTCTGAGCCGCCCCCATCTTCAAGTTGTGCCCCTTGTTCTTGCACACACTTTTTGAAAGATGCTACCTCTTGGATTTTGTTGATTCCCTTGAGGTACTTGAAAGTTTCTATCATGTCCCCCTCTCCTCCTTTCCTCGAGGCTATACATATTAAGCTCATTAAGTCACTCTTCATATGTCTTCCAGTGCAGACCCTGCACCATTTTAGTTGCCCTCCTCTGGACAGCTTCCATCCTGTCTATGTCTTTGTGGAGATTGGTCTCAGAACTGCACGCAGTACTCCAGATGGGGTCTCACCAGCTGCCTGTACAGAGGGATAATAACTTCCTGTTTTCTACTGGTGATGCCTCTCCCATGCATCCCAGTATCCCCCAGACCTCCTTGCTGCCTCTCTCACATTGCTTGCCCACCTTTAGGTCATCTGATATGACTACCCCAGGTCCCTTTCCATTTTTGTTGTTGTTAGTATCTCACCCCCATTGTGTACTCTTCCCATGGGTTTTTGTTTCCCAGGTGCATTACCTTGCACTTCTTAGCATTGAATCTAAGCTGCCATACATTTGATCATTCCTCTAACCTTGCCAAGTCCCTTCTCATCCTTTCCACACCACCTTGTGCATTAACTCTGTTGCAGATCTTTGTGTCATCTGCAAAGAGACATACTTTTCCTTCCAGTCCCTCTGCAATGTCACTTATAAAGACATTGAAGAGGACCGGTCCTAGTACTGAACCCTGCGGTACCCCACTACTAACCCCCCTTTCTTCAGAGTGGACTCCATTTACTATTACTCTCTATGTCCTATTCTCCATCCAATTCTTTACCCAGGCTGTCATCTTGGTGGATCTTACGGCTATCACAGAAACAGACTTCTGAAAATAACAAGTGGGAACTTATGGTTCCTGGGTAGTCATTGCTCAGGAGGGATAGAGGAACAGGTAGCGGGGAGGAGTAGCCACTTTTGTCAAAGATGGCACTGAGCTGGCAGAAAATGAATGCATCAGGGTTAGTAAAAGGGAGGCAAAAAGAAACTGTGGGCAAGCACCAGGACTCTGTCTCAGTGCTATATTACTTGGACATAACAAAATAGGTAAACAGTAAGCATCCAAGAGAAGAAATTACTGTACAACTGAGGCTGGAAAAAGTTTTAGCCCACCTTTATTTGATGCTCAAAAACAGAGAAATAGAATTTGATGGCAGATAAGAACCGCTTGGCCCACCTAGTCTACCCATTTCGCTATCTAATGGATAAGCTGCAGATCCTAGTTAACCAACAGCCTACTTCCTCCTGCCCCCACTAGACTTTCTTATATCTGTCCCATGCACTCTTGAATTCACCCAACCGTTTTTGACTCCACTACCTCCTCAGGAAGGCTGTTCCATGTATCCACAACCCTCTCTGTGAAAAAATACTTCCTCACATAACCCAGAGCCTGCCCCTCTATCTTCAGATTGTGCCCCTTTGTTCTTGCACATCTCTTTTTCTGAAAGATGCTACCCTCTTGGACTTTGTTAATTCCCTTGAGGCACTTGAATGTGAAACACAACCATTCACGTGGTCGTTCAGCACAGGTAACTCACTGGCAATGACCAGTGATGTAAGCAGTTTTGGAAACACCTAACATTTCAATTGGCCACAGCCAATCTTCATCAGAGGTAGCATCATATTCATTTACCACTGGTTTTATAGTGTACCATTGCCATAGAGATGAAATGCACCAACATGTATTTAAAACAAAGCATGCCCAGGAACAACCACAGGCAGGTACAAACTTAAACATGGATGAAAAGTTACAGGGAGTAAAGCAATAATTGTTGGCAGAAAGTTTATGAACAGAATACCTTCAACTGCACAAATACAGTATATAGCATAAACAGTGGGGGGAATTATGAAGTCTCAAGTAAACAAACGGGTTTTTACTAGACTCAATAAAAGAAGTATTTTCCATGACATACAGCTACAGACAAATGTACCAACAATTACTATATTCACAAAAAATATGACATAAAGCAAATTAAAATACTGCATTTGCCACACAGTACCTGCTGATGCACAAAACAAAAGTCCCGCAGCAGTAGGTACCATCCAAGATATCAACAACCAGTGCAGTAACCTTAAAAAAAAACAAATCCATCATACTGTACATAGAACCCATAGCACATTAAATAACCACATTTGTCAATAATTCTACAGACACTCCCAAAACTTTTTGTTACAATTTCAGTCAAATTATAGGTAGGATACCAGATCTATAGATTCATTAAGACCCATGCCCTCTCTTGCCCCAAGCTGATAAAATCAGAAGCAGTCTCCCTCTGTCCGTTCTTCCTGTCACAATTGTCACCCCTTGGACCTAAACTCACTTTCTCAATGCCCACAAAAGTAAACTCATGGTTACTGCCAACACTCTGCATGTGTCTCATTATTGTATATGTGGAATCCCCTTTCTGTAGTTCTCTGACATGTTCCCCAATCTTTACTTTAAACTGGAATATGGTGTGCTCCACATAATATACTCAACAGGAACATAACAATATGTAGACAACACCATAAGTTTCACAATTAATGAAATGATTTATAGTAACTTCCCTACCATTCTTTGGATTTGTGAAAATTTTCATTTGTTTAACATAATTCCAATACATACTGCAGCCCATTTAAATGTGAGGAAGCCAGAAAATGAGCTGCCTAGATGGGGTTGTCAAAAAGCTAGTAACCACCTTATCTTTTATATTGGTGGGTCCCGACTTCACAAGATTCTTCGGTTTGGAAGTAGGAGGAAAGAAGGGGGTAGATAATATGTCAGAAAGGTAGGGAGGGAGAGAGTAATGTAACTGTCCTGTTGATTAATACATTTGTTCAAATGCTAAATGAAAGTGCAAACCATCAACCTCACTACTCTTCAACAGGGATGCTTCTTTATTAAAAAAAAACAAATTTCTAGGGACATGGATATGGTGTACTATCCACATTTCCGGTAATACTCTTTTCCCTTTCAAGATCTGACCGGAAGGTCTTCAAGCGGGCTTCAGCCACTCACCCAGGCGATACCCTCCTCGGCATCATCCTGTGACATCAGATCTTCCTTTCCGCTGAAAATATCAGATTCTCTCCATCGCAGCTCCTTGCTAGGTATAGCCCCTAATCTACAAAAACTCTCAGTTCTTGATCTTTTTTCAAAAGGCATTTGTAATGTCATTCCATTCTTGACCAAAATGAGGATCCTGAAATCAGTCCTGATTTCAAGCAGTGGTCGCGACGTGCATGCACAAGATGTCATGTACTGATCCACACTCTGCATGTGTCTACCGCCTAGAGGTCCAGCATGATCCACAGGCTTGCAGACTGTGCTAGACTCTCCAGCCTTCCACCTTGGAGGACTGTTATGCCTAACTCTTTTTGGGTTGCCCAGACCAATGGGACCCTCCCATTAAATTTTAAGACACCCACAAGGTGCTTTCTGGGCATTCAGTTTAGTGGCACAACTTGCCACCTTCGAGGAGACTGCAGCCCAGGCTGTTGTGAGCACTCTATCCACCTTGGTGCTGGTGGACTTGGACACCTCATTTACCAGGGCATTCTGGGACTTGTGCCAGTCACTACCTATCCTCAGAGAGGACCTTACCATGAGTACAAATCTTCTCAGGACTCTAAATCAAAAAAGTCCACCGCAGGTCATGGGATTGAGAGCAGGCTCGCTCTTCCTGTTCCTGTGCTTCTGCTGGTTGGATGGCTGTTGAGCAGTCAGCTTTGGTCAGCACTTCTATTTCTCAAGTCCAGTTTGCTGGATACATAATATACCCATCAGGCTTGCTTGCTGTGACATGGGTCGACCTGCCAGTTGAGATCTTTCTCAACCCTGCCATTCCATTGTCAGAGGATGGTAGGGAGGACTCCCTTTCCAGGACTCAGGATCTGATGTCCCTCTCGCAGGAGGGGCCAGATCAGCAAGTCTAGTTGGCTGACTCCCCTCAGTAGAATGAAACTTCAGTGGTTCCTTGGCATTGTATGCCTTCCCCTGCATCTCCTCCTCCATGTCTGGCATATCATCGGTCGAGATCTTGATTGAGGTCTGATCTAGCTCTCGGTCAAGGTCTTAGGACTCTGAATGTTCTTATCATTCCTGTTCTCAACCATATGCCTAAAGACACCGTTGACACTCCTCATGCTCTTCCTCGTCCTTCGGTAAGGAAAGGCTTCATCGCAAACTGAGGTGCCAGTATGAGGAGCTTGTTTGGCAGCAGTGGATTCTTGGCCACAGCCGGGCTCCACAACTGCCAGCACTCCCTTGGCCACTGGTGCCGTGGCCCATGATGGTTTCCCCAGCCGGGCCAACAGCTGCCTCCCCACTCATTTGGGTGGAATCACCACCTCTGCAACCTTTGCATGGAGCCCTGTCCAAAACTGCACCTCTGCTCCCGGGTTTCCCAGTAGGCTGTCAGTGCAAATTACACACTCCAATGAGCCCCGCATTGTCAGTGGGGTGACCCACCCCCTCAAGCGGTGTTTGAGAGTCCTCGGATTTGGAGGACTCCTCCATGCACTCCATCCGGAACTCAGGCTTTGACTGGGAGTTCAGTGAGGAGTCCTCCATCAAGCAATGGCCAACTTTCCTTGGGCCCTGCTCTGCCTGTTCTCAGAGTCAATGGAGATCCTGCTGGAACCTGCACAAAAGCAGGATAAATACTCTCTGTCTGAGATCTTGGACAGGGATAACTCTCCTGGGGTTGCCTTCCCTGTAGCGGAGGCCATCCTTGGGCCTGATCTGGAGCTGTGGCAGCATCCAGCCTTCTGTCCCACACTGTTGACAGACATCCCCTTTCTGGGCACTGACCTGTTCGGGCCCTGGGTTGATGAGCATCTCACTTGCATAGAGAAGTCCAGTGCCACCCTAGACTCTGTCACTTCCTACTAGAAGGATGTCAAGAGCCAGAAATGGTGAAAGAAGCCATTTTGTTTTCAGCCCTACTCCATGCCTCCACCCAGACCACCTCAGCCCCAGGCAGGGCAGTAGAATGCCTGGCAGCAGAAGTCTAAGCCAGCCACCTCTGGTGTTAAGAAGTCCAAGGGCCAAGGAGCCACTGCTCCTTTAGCCAGCTCTGGAGCCACCTCCAAGCCTGCCCAGTGATGGGCTGGGGGTGTCATTGTCACGCCCATACTGTCCAGCCTGGGATCTCCCTTATGGGGGCCAGCTCCACCACTTTGCTTCTGCCTGGTCTGTCATCACGTTGGACAAATGGGTGCTTGACATGGTGGGTCGAGGGTTGCCTCTGGAATTCGAGGCTCTCCCTACCAGCTGAGCCTGTGCCCAATAGGAGGATATGGAATCTGCAGACATATTATCCACCCTTCAGGAGGACATTGCCCAGCTTTTCCAGAAGGAAGCTGTGGTCCATGTCTGGGATGCCATGGCCAGTCCAGGGGTAATCTTCAGATACTTTCTGGTTCCAAAATGGATGGGGGGAGTTGGTGAATCTTGCTGGATCCTCACAACCTCAACCAGTTTCTAGGGCCATGCGACTTCTGGATGGTCGCTCTGAATTAGAGTACAATGTTCCTAAAGCATGACATGTGATTCTTCTCTCCGGACCTTCAGGATGCCTTCTTCCACATTCCAATCTGTACATCCCACCGGCGGTTCCTGCAGTTCCACTTGGAAGGGATCCTTTACGAGTTCCAGGCCATGCCATTCTGCCTTTTCTAGGCCCCTCAGGGTGTTCACCAGGTGCAAAGCTGTGGTGGCAACCTTCCTGCGGTGCCTGGGTGTCTAGGTGTACCCTTACCAGAATGATTGGTTGATCATTTGTTCCTCCAGAGTGGAGGTGGAGCGGTCCTGGGATTTGGCCCTTCAGACCTGCTTAGCCTTGGGCCTCCTGGTAAACAAGACCAAGTCGGAATTCAGTTCCTCGTAGGTCATTTATTTCATCAGGGTGGAGCTTGAGTCCCGCTGGGCCAAGGCCTGACTCCCAGTCAACAGGGCAAATGATCTTACCTCCTTTGCCTGATCATTTCAGGCTGGCATCTGTGCCCTGTTTGGGACTTCCTGCACCTGCTGGGGTACATGGTGGCTTGCACCAGTGTGGTCCAGTGGGCCCCCAAGAGGATGTGCCCCCCGGCAGTAGAAGCTGGCCCGTCAGTGGTCTCAGCGCCTTGGTCACCTCTACCAGCCGGTCACAGAAACACAGCTGATGTGGAATGCCATTCAGTGGTGCCTCATCCCAGAACATCTGCTGGAAGGAGTCCCATTTGTCTGCCCGGAGCCGATGGTCACTCTCATGACCAGTACTTCTATGACAGAATAGGAATCCCACCTGGGGGCCCACAGGACCCATGAGCCCTGGACCTCAATGGAGTCCCAATGTCACATCAACCTAGCTCTGACAGCCTTCACTCCTGTAGTGTGGGGTCAGGTTGTTCTGGTCCAGACAGATAACAGGACAACCATGTATTACCTTAACAAGCAAAACTCCCTTCCTCCCATTGTGCCAGTAAGCTCTCCATACCTGGACCCTCATTTGCACTGTGAACACCGACCATCTGGAGATTCATGTGGTTGGTGTGACCAACCAGCTGGCAGATGCCCTCAGCTGAGTAAGCGAGGTGTCCCATGAGAGGTCTCTTCCCGAGGAGGTAGTCGATCAACTAATTGATATTGTCCCAATGGAACACCCTCCAGGTTAACCTGTTTGCCTCCCTGGAGAACGCAAAGGTGAGGCTATTTTGTGCCCTCCCCCCTTAGGTTGCCTGTGATGATGGCGACCATGACTGAGCATTTTCAAAAAGGGTGACTCAATCACGACACCTGTGCACAGGGCCACCTGGCAGGGAGGGTGACCGGATGGGGGGGTCGGCGAATATAGTTACAGGATGTCACTATATGTACACACGTGCATAGGGAAGAGGAGCAACACCGTGCAATGGGCAGGGGGAGGAATTATCGGGTGTAGTGCAGCAATGGGCTGCCGAGCTGACCGTGTGGTATGGTGAGTTGGTGGCAGTCTAGGGTTGGGAGGGTGCTAGGTTCGGTTCTGGGCACACACTAATTTTTTATGCCTGTCTAGGAATTTTTTTTTTTCATCTTTTGCACACACACACCCCTGACATGCACCCCCTCGGAGTTGAAAATCATTTAGTAGGCTGGTGCAGGGGGTACAGCCCCCTGCATAAAAAAAAAAATTCAAGTCTCCGGCTCCCTTTTGCTGTGTGCCAGGAGTGTACATTGCCGAAATTGATTTTTGATGATGTACACTCACTCTAACGGCGATCGCTTTTCCGTGATCACCTGTTATGACATGGAACCCCCCAGTGCAAGACAGTGCTGGGGGTGCCTTTGCGAGGTCTTGGACCTCAAGCCTCATGTATGCCTTCCCTCCCCTTCCCCAGATTCACAAGGTATTGCTTAAGGTTCAGAGGGACAAGACATTAATGATCCTGGTGGCACTGGACTGGCCATGCCAGTTCTGGTACCCTAATCTCCTTGGCCTCAGCAGCAGGCCTCCATGGCAACTGCCTCTCTGTCTGGACCTGCTTTCTTGCTCTTAGGAGAGGGTCCTCCGCCTGGACCTTCACTCCCTGCACCTGATTGCCTGGTTGCTGAGAAACTAGGTTCTTTGCTTTGTGTCCCTCTGACGAGGTCTTCCAGGTAATTGAGGCCTCTCAGAAGGAGTCAGCTCGCAAAAGTGCTAAGCCTTCAAATGGAAGAGATTTTCCATTTGGTGTCAGGGCAAGGAGGTAGACCCCTTGTCCAGCCCGATGGCCAGCATCCTGGATTACTTGTGTTCCATCTCTTAGTTGGGCCTACAGTCAGTGACCCTCAAGTTGCACCTGGCAGCCATTTCTGCATACCGGGCGTGGGCTTGTATGCTGATGGTGGTGCCGGAGAATTAGGTTGGGTGTTTCTTCAAAGGCCTTGACCACTTGTCCCCGTCAGTATGTGAGCCACCACCACCATGGGACGTGTTGCTGGTCTTGCCAATGTTCATGAGCAAGCTGTTTGAACCTATGCACAGGTGTCATCTCCCACCTGTCGTGGAAGACCACCATCTTGGTGGCTATCACCTCTACCAGAAGGATCAGTGCGCTCCAGGGGCTCTCAGTGGAGTCTCCTTATTTGTTTTTCCACTAGGACAAGGTTGCCCTCCACCCCAACCCAAAGTTCCTCCCAAAGGTTGTTTCAAAGCTTGATGTTTTTTTAATTCAATAAACTTTATTGAACTTGATTAGAAATGAAATACAGAGAACAACAGAGATACGTTGGCTCCAAAATATATATCAAAAATCAACCAAATAAGTATGGAACCATTTACATATAAATATACAGCAGATACAGAATGAAATTATCTAGAACGTATAGACTTTCCAATCAAGCTATTACCATAACTGACCAATCCCACCGCCCCTCCCATCCACCCCTTCTCCAGAGGCTGGGGGATTTCTAAAAACAGGCAGGAAAAGAACCACTCAGACAAAACCTAAAGGGAGCTTTCATGTTCTGAGAAAGAACGAGTATGTGTCAGAATTATTGTGCAGGGTCAGATAGGCTCCAATCCTTTTCAGAAAAACAAGGTGCAGAAAATAACTACAAATAATGAGTAATGAATAATGAATAATGAGCAGTGAATAGTGGATAACCGACCATCACCCAGCTTCAAGGGTCAACCAGGTGAAAAGGGGTTCCCATACCCTAGTATATTTTTTTTAAGAATGTGACACATTTGCAATAATATGTTTTGCCTACAGTGCAAAAATAATTTTGCGATACCATTCCACATAAGTAGGGATAGTCTGGTCGCACCAGTGTCGAAGAATAACCTTCTTAGCACAAGCTGATATTAATGCACTATAAGGTTTTTGGCTACCCAATAAAACCCCAGCAAATTCCCCCAATATACAGATTTCAGGTGTGAAAGCCTAGTAAAGGATCCAAATGACATCTAATCTCCTCCCAGAAAGGCGTAACCTTTTGACAAGTCCAAAGAATGTGGAATAACAAACCTCGGTCCTTCTAACGCTGAGTACATACATCCGAGATCAGTCTGCCCATTCTGTGAAGTTTAATCGGAGTATAAAATATGTTATGTAAAATTTGAAACTGCATGAGACAAAACCTGTCCCATTTAATATATTTATATGTGTCTTTCCAAATTTGGGGCCAGCCTTCCTGGGGAGGTACAACATCTCAAGATTAAAAAAAGCTGGACTCCCTCTCAGTGAGGAGTTCCCATAACCGTGCATGAAAAAAGGCTATGGCGTGGGAGGTAGGGACAGCTGATATCAAGGGGAGCAATACAGCCCCGTAATCTTTAGTCCAAATACCAGTACCAAAATATTGAAACAACATATGCCAGAGTTGAATATAATTAAACACATAGATGGAAGCCAACCAAATTTTTGTTGGGCCTCAGCGAAGGTGAAAAGCCTTCCATCTGATAATAAATGATCTGCTGACAAAAGTTCCAAAAAGGGCCAAGCCGTCAGAGTCAACATTTTCCCAGCAATCTTCAAGTTCAGATTTCCTAAGATAGACTGGGCAGAAGCATGATAGGGATCCAGTTTTAGCAGATGACATAGCTGATTTTGTGCGTAAAGAGAAGAAACAGGGGTATTTTTTAAGGAGCCATGAATCTTCTTAAGGGGAACATACAGCAATGCACATGGATTCAGTCCTAAACGAGCACATAACGAGCGTTCGATGTCAAGCCACTGGGGATGGTAAAAAGGAGACAGATCCTTGGATGCTGGACAGAACCATAATGAAATACGGGAGCAATGTATGGCCAGATAGGGAGAGTTTTCCTTTTATTTGACTGATAGATTATTCCCCCCCCCCCCCGAAATAGCCGGACCTACATTTTCTGCAGACTGACTTCTACTTTAGGAGCGTATGGCAGAACTTTAACTATCTCTGCTTGGCCTATGTGGAGATAGGCCATTGGGACAGTTTCCCAGGGTGAGCTCTGTGGGACTTTTACTGTTCAAATAAAAGCATGGACTAGAAGCATTGTGATTTCACTTTGAACTGCCATAAGACTTCTTTTAGTGGAATCTGTGAAAAATTTGTCCAGAATTGTTTTATTTGTGAAACTGGTTAATGAAAAAGTGTATTATTACTTTTATTATCTTGGATCTTTTGCTGGCAGTGATAACGTTTACATTAAAGTAGTTTTACATAATTATGTGTTGGGATTGAATATCCATGGACAGGCACTACTCTCCCTCTAGGCTGAGGGACCTGCGCCCTTTTGATTGCCCCCTGTTACAGCCTGAAGTTTATAGGCATTGCCGTGCCTTGGGGATTGTGCGGAGGAGGCGAAGAGGGAGGGGGGGGCCCCTCGGCTGTGGGGTGTGAGCTGAGTGGGCGAATTGAGACAGTGTGATCAAGGAGATGCCCTGGGGCGAAATGGGTCCAGGATAGGGGAGTGTGTTGCCTGGTTCCCATACCCAAGGGTTCCACGAATAGTGGGCACATAGCCTGCTCCTCCAGGACCTCTCATCCAACCCGGGCACTATTATGTAATGCCAGGTCAATTAAAAACAAAACGGCAATTATTGCTGATTTTGTGGAATCATCTGACCTGACATGCATTACCGAGACCTGGCTGGACGAAAATGCTGGCCCCATTTTGGAGTCAGCTGTTCCAGCTGGGTACTCGTTAATACATCGCCTGAGGTTGGATCGTAGGGGTGGGGGGGTCGCTATTTGTTTTAAATCGGAATTGGGCCTTGTAGAGGTTCCATTGGTGTCCCCTAAATCCTTTGAGTGTGTTATGGGAGCAAGTGTGGGCTGCAGAATTCTGCTCGTTTACCATCCACCCGGTCGCAAGAAAGTTTCTCTGCAAGAAGTCGCGGACTTCATTGTCGATCTGGTATTGGAGCCCTCCAGGTGGTTGGTTCTGGGGGACTTTAATGCCTGGGTCGACGATGAACTCTCGCAGTTCGGTCAAGACTCTCTCCAACTCATGAGTTCGCTGCTTCACACAGGTAGTTACCACTGCTACCCATATCCATGGTCATTCTTTGATTTAGTGTTCACCTTGGGTATGGAGATCACTGGACTGGTGGTGGAACCAGTTGGGTGGTCTGACCATTACTCTGTAGGGTTCAATTTCATGACCCCCTATAGAGACCCACCCCTTTGGAGATGGTCCAATCCTGCTCTTTGAGGGGAGTTACCCCAGAGGGTCTGATGGCGGTGCTGGACCTATCGAGTTGGCCGATGGAGTGCAAGGAACCAGATGCCTTAGTAGTGCACTATAATAATATGGTGTTGAGAGCACTGGATTCCATTGCACCTGTCCGTGTTCGCCCCCTCTCCCTCGCCCTCGATCCCTTTGGTTTCATGGGACTTTGAGGGAGTTGAGGAGGAAGGGGCAAGTTGAACACTGTTGGCGGAAATCGGCCTGAAGATTTATGTTTAGATTGATGGCCCATTATGGACTATCAATCAGTGATCTCCCATAAGAAGGCAGAATTCCTGTCCAGGGAGATAACTGCATCAAGAAACCGACCTGCTCAGCTCTTCCGGACCGTCAACAGACTGTGCAATCCAGCCTGTCTGCGAGATTGGAGAGCCTTTTCACAAATACAGTGTGATGAGTTTGCTCGGTTCTTTGATGATAAGGTGTCGTCAGTCAGGCAGGAGATCCACGATATGCATTCAAACAAGCATTGCAGTGACCAACATGGGGTTACATGTCCGTGGCCTGTCTGGGTGGACTTCGACCAGCCAGCAATCATGGATATCATGAAGATTGTCCAAGGTCTGCGACCGACTTGCTGTAGTTGGATCCTGGTCCTCAGCCTCCTTGTGGGTTGCTTGGATGTATCGGACCAATCCTTGCAAGGATAGTTTGGGGTTCTTTGGACCAAGGGTATTTCCGGAGTCTCTGAAAGAGGCTGTGGTGACACCCCTTTTGAAGAAATCTTCCCTTGACCCCGACTGCCTTGCTAACTACAGACCGATCTCTAACCTGCCTTTTTTGGCTAAGGTTATTGAGAAAGTAGTCGCGTTACAGCTTGATGACTTTCTTACCACGCATGAAGTCTATGATTCTTTCCAGTCCGGTTTCAGAAAAAGACATAGTACCGAGACTGCATTAGTTCGGGTACTTAATGATCTCCTAATGGCGAGAGATCAGAAGAGCCGTTCGATCTTGGTTCTTCTTGATCTCTCTGCAGCATTCAACACCGTGGATCATGGGAGGTTGCTGGATCACCTGTGGCTACGTTGTGGATTATCTGGGACAGTTCTTAGATGGTTCCGATCTTTCCTCACAGGCAGAAGTCAAAGGGTAGTTTCAGGATTTTTCCTCTGCCCCTTGCTCTGTCTTGTGGGGTGCCATGAGCTCTGTGCTTTCTCCCATGTTGTTCCACGGTGTACATGCTACCATTGGGAGACATTATAAAAGCTTATGGGCTGAGTTTTCACTGCTATGCAGATGACACTCAACTCTATATATCCTTGCACCCGAACAAAATGATGCTGTCTCGGTTCTTAACAACTGTCTTGCTGAAATTCAGGATTGGATGAGTGCGAACTGGTTGAAGTTAAACCCGGACAAGACTGAGGTTTTAGTCGTTGACCCGGGTCATTATGTAAAGAAGTTGACTCCTGGGGTCCCATCTGATCTTCTATTAGGGTATACACAGTTGAGACCTTCTGAACAGGTGCGAAATCTGGGCATTATTTTTGACAGTGCGCTGACACTAAAAATGCAGGTGTTGGCCACTGTCAGATCTTCTTTTTACCATCTGAGGAATATCGCCCGGATAAAACACCTTATTCCACACGATGACCTGCCTGTGTTGGTTCATGCTTTTGTTTCTTCCCGTCTTGACTACTGCAATGCTTTATATCTAGGGTTGCCGGGGGTAGATCTCCGTCGACCTGCAGCTGGTGCAGAACGCGGCAGCTAGGTTGTTGACAGGGCTACCAAGAACTTGTCATGTCACACCTGTGCTGCGTGAACTGCACTGGCTGCCAGTGTGATGGAGAATCACCTTCAAGGTCGCATTGTTGACCTTTAAGACCCTACATGGCCAGGGACCAGGCTACCTGCAAGATCTCCTATGTTCTTATTGTCCTCTCCGCCCACTCCGTTCCACTGGTGAGGGATTGCTAGAGATTCCCAGGGTCTGCTATAAATCATCTGGGGCCAGGGCTTTTTCTTTTATGGCCCCGACCCTGTGAAATTCTCTACCTCGTCAGGTTAGAGAGTGCCTGTCCATGGAAGCATTTAAGAGATCGTTGAAAAGTTATCTATTTATGCTGGCATTTGATTAGTCTATTTAATGAATATATTGTAGTTTTATGCTTTTACTTATTAGTGTTGATGTTTTATCTCTGTTTTGTATTAGCGCTTTGATTTTCTGAAAAGCGCTTTATAAATAAATTTTGATTTGATTTGATAATATAGGTAAACATTGGGAACTTACAGCCCGCCAGCCTCTTTAGATCTCATTAACTTCACGAGGGCTCTCCAAGGAGGTTTCCCCCACCAAAGAAAATGAGAAAAAATTCTGTTAACCCAGAGAAACCAGGCCTTGGGCAGGGCCGGGCCAAGCATAATGAGGGGTACAGCAGTCATAGACAAATATTCATCATAAGGGTATTCAGTCGGCCCCATGAAGACAGTGGTAATAGAGACCAGTGATTGAGTTCAGTCTGAATTTGTGAAAGCACATGGTCCAGATTATACCGTTTTAGTTTAGAGGGATCAGTACAAAGACAGAGTCCCAAATATTTTAATTTATCCTTAACTCACAAGAGGCCCAAGTGTTCTACACTAGCAGAAGTAGTCATGGCATTGAGGGGTAGGACTTCTGTTTCTGCACGGTTAAGCCTATAATTGGAGAGAGCACCGAACTGCGTTATAATGTCTAAAACGGTTCCATGTGATTCCGACGACCGCATAATACTGATCGCTGTTTAGGCGAGTCTGTATCATAAAATGAATTTACGCCAATGTAGATTCACGGCCGAACAGCAAGGCCAGTGCCATAGCTGTTCTTTTTAAGTGGAGCTGTGCTCGCACCCCCCAATTAAGGGTCCTCAACTCCAGGGGGGTGCATGTCGGGGGAGTGCAAACCAAAACAAAAACATTTCCCCAGACCAACGCTAAAAGAAACTCTCCCAGAACTGAACCTGGCACCCTCCCAACCCTAGCCCACCACCAACCCACCACGCCACATGGCCAGCTCAGCAGCTTACCATTGCACTACACCCTACAAACCCTCCCTTCCCTTCCTCCCGTTGCATGCCGTGGTCCCTCCTCCCTGCGCGTGTACATTTAGTGACATCCTGTCTCTGTTTTGCCAAACCCCCTATACAGTCTCTCTCCCCCTGCCCGGTAGCCCTGTGTAAATGCACCATGATTGAATCACCCTTTTTTAAAGCACTCTATCACGGTCGCCAGATACATGGGCTACCCTAAAGCCACCAGTAAGGAAGTAGAAGGGGACATAACATGCAGAAGAATGTTGTCCGCATAAACAGATAATTTGTATTGAGAGGAGCCCAAGAAGATACCATGAACTTCAAAGTTTTATGTTAACCAGATGATTAACCTCCCAGTGTACTTCACCAGCCTACCTTCTGAGGCCGAGCACAGGCTCCATTCATTGGACTTTGAGGCAAACACTCGCTTATTAAAAGGAGCATACAGCTGGAGTTCAGGGAGAGGTTCACCAGCTCTTTATCACTTATGCTGAAGCTGCACCTGGCAGACCAACAGCTAAGCAGCTGATTGGCAGGTGGACAGTATCTTGCATTGACCTCTGTTATAGGTTGACTGGTAGGGAGCCTCCCGTTGAGCTTAGGACTCATTCCAGAAGACATACCACTGCCTCGTGGCTGCTTCCAGGGATGTCCATATCCAGGAAATCTGAATTGCTGCCACCTGTAAATCAGCACACACCTTCACCTCCCATTACTACATCGACCTTGAGTCATGTCAGGATGCTGGTTTTGGGACCTTGGTTCTCCAGTTTTTTTTTTCTAAATAGGGGGTGAGCACCTTGGCCCCCCTCCTCCCAGAGAACTGCTGGGAGTCTGCCAGAAATATGGGTAGTGCACCATATCCATGTCCCTAGAAATGAGGGTTACTCACCTGTAACCATAGTTCTAGGAGTGGTATATGGTGCACATCCACTTGACCCATTTGACCTCCCCTGGCAACTGGCACACCAGTTCTTGCTTCCAGCATGTAATATCTGATTTCACAGGGCAGTGCCGAGAATATCACCCAGGTGGGTGGGAGGAGCCAGCTTGAAGACCTTCTGGACATATATTTAAAGGGAAAGGAATATTGCCAGAAGTGTGGATGTGCACCATATACCACTCCTCCTAGAACTACAGTTACAGTTACAAGTGAGTAACCCTCATTTCCTGACCAGGTAGGTAAAGATTCAAACTCTTTTGTTTATTTTCTATTTCTTGATCTAATTCTGAGCTACAAGGGACAATGCCACTGCATTTTTTGTATTTACCTACAGTAGTCTATGATAAATTATAGGCCACAGGTAGAAGACCCATTGATAATGTCCAAACCACACTTAGAACTGAACAAGCATTTTTGTTTCATTTCAGTCAATCAATCAATCAATCAAATTTTTATTTATTCAGGCTACATAAACATAAAACATGTCTAATCTAATAAAAACTTTGCAGATACACTGTGAAACAACTGAATAAAAATATTTAATTTCATAACCAAACATTTTCAAGATCAGGCATATGTACTATGATGTTATGAATAAATTAAATAGTTCAGTTTAAACCGTTAAAAAACATAAACCTCCTATCAGAAAAAATTAGCTCAAGTGATCGAGCACTCACTCAGCATGCAAGAGGTAGCTGGACCAATGCTTGCATTCTCTATACAAATTTTGCCAGTTAGTAGCTCAACAGGTTGCACAGCAGGTTGCACACTCACCTCTGAGGCCAAAACATTGTTAGGTTGTAGGTTCTAACCCCACACCCAGAACCTGGAGAACTGGGGGTAAAATCCCAATAGTGCCATTGTTGTGCAGCATGCCGTGGGTGCTGTACTCCTTAGGTGCTATCATTTAGATAAGACATTAAACTGAGGTCCTGTCTGTTCCAGTGGTTGGTATAAAGGGTTTGGCAAGCTTAACCCCTGCATTTACAATGCATCTTAGTAAAATTTGTGGAGCGGCACCTGGTGTATGATCAAACAAAAGCATATCATTAAGGTACCAGTGCTCCCCCCACCCAATTTTTTCAAATAACTCAAATGTTCTTACTTGTTATAAATTATTGGAGTGGTTCTTAGTCTCCTCATCCAGTTGAATTATGATTAAGCCTAATCACTACAACAAGGTGACCACCTCCATCGTTCAGGAAAAAGCATAACATTTTATCTTGCCATTCTGAGCTGAGGTCCCCCTGCTTTTTCTCTGTCTTTTGGGGAAACCACTCTATGGCTTTATTACTTATGTAGTGTGCTGTGGCCAATAAGAGGCTCACAGGTGTTTACTGGAGAGATCACCAGTTAGAAGAAAGCCACAATTCTCCTGCATTGAAATCAGTATAAAGGGTCTGGCAAGCTCAACCCCTGCATTTAGAATGCATCTTAGTAACATCTGTGGGGAGGCACCTGCTACTGACATATGGGCAGCTGCCACTTGGAGTACTGTTCTTACATTTACTAAACACTCTACTCTGCTTATGTTCACCTTGTATGGGTATCATGTAATTGTCTTTACTGTGTATTATTTGTATACTCTCCTTATCCCCCTACCACCAGGGGGCTTCTGGAATCGAGCAGTAGTCTGCTCAGCATGTCTTCCTGGTAAAACAAATAAATAAACACTGCAGTCTGGACATCGTCTCTCATAGACATACTTTGGCCTCAATGTTCTAGAAGGCCTCCTTGCTCAGGATCATTAGGACCAGCCCTCCTCCCTCTATGCTTGGTACTACTTGGGAATTGTTCCATAATTTTGCTCAATGGAGGTAGATATCCTCAAAGAAGATAGAACAGTTGCCTACCGTAACCATAGATCTTTGAAAGAATCTCTTCCTTTGAGCCACGGCTCTCCCTCCCTCCTTCCCCCTTGTTGGATGATGGGTGACAAGACTATCTGCTCTCAAAAGCTGCTTCTCCTGCAGTGCTGTCTAAATATAGCATTTATAGTCAGGTTTCCATATCCTCTCCTGTATGGCTGGTTTGGTGCTGGTCACTTCGGTTCCTGCCTATCTGATGATCCCCCAAGCATGTGTCTCACGGGGACCTGAGGCATAACGGAGAGGCCCACGTTATATAGGGACTGATGAGGTGCATCAATGTGGATAGCACCAGCCAGCAAATATTTCCAGGTGGTCCTGACACCAACCACTTACAGTTCATTATGTGGCTCAATAGAGGAGAGTCTCTTGAAGATCTACTGTTAATGGTAGGTAACTTATTCTTTTTTTTTTTTTACATGAGGTGGATAGCTGAAGTTGTACTTTTCTGTATGCCTACACCTGCATTTTAAAAACAGAAACATCTTTTTTATTGGGGGAGGATAGCTGCAGTTGTACTTTTCCCTGTCTGCCTTTTGTCTGCTGAAAGTAAAGCCTAGAGGTTAGAGTAACATGCTGTGAATGAGCGTGGTACATCCTGCAGACCGAGGTTTGAGTCTCACAGCCTCCACTTGCATATTGCATGACTCTGAGCAAGTTATCTAACCTCCCCAGGACTCTCAAGTCACCCCTGAAAACAGGCATTTGTGCCTAGTGGGCCTTACCTGGTTAAAAAGGATTAAAAAAATAAAAAATGTAAACATCTTTATGCTGGGTGGGATAGCTGCAGTTGTATTTCACTCTATCTGCTTACTGCCTGCATTTTAAAAGTGCAGACTTACTGGATGGGGGGGCACAGCAGTTGTATTTAACTACGTGTTAGGCTATTTGCCTGCAATTTAAAAGAGTACTTTTTTTATACTCAGTACAGGGGTTACAGCAGTTGTATTTAACTCTATGTCAGGCTACTGTTGCATTTTAAAATTGTAAAGCTGTCTTATATTTGGGAGGTACAGTAGCTACAGTTCCATTCTACTCTGTCTGGCTGTGGCAACTGGGCAACTTCCTGCATTACAATAATGTGATTGTGTTTTATACGGGATGGAGGGGGTAGCTACCAATATATGTTTTACTCTGTTTGGCTGTGGCTACTGCCCACATTATGAACATGTTCATAGGTTGGGTACAAGTTCAGAGAACCGGGGCCCTTTAATAATCTCGCCACCACATTAGTGATTTTATTTTCTCACTGGAGGATTTGTCATGTGGTCCTCCTTGATTTACATAATAATCTTTTGTCCTCTTTCATTATTGTTTTTCATTAGCATATCCCCCCCCCCTGCAGTTTTAAATCTGGCTATTAACATGCATCATGTGAACACGTTCTGACAAGTGAGGAGTCAGAAATGATCTGACCCATTCCATAAATATTATCACTCAAAAACAAGAAATTGAAATGTTATAGAAAGAATCATTTCATTCAAAGTAGTTTAAATGGCAGTGTTTTAAATACCACATTCCTAAGTTTAAATCTCTACAAAATTGTTGTAGCTCTCAAAAAGGTTAAATAAAAATATATGAGACATCTGTTTCCTTTTTGTAAGAAAATACAAATAAAATATAAATTTTAGTCAGCAGGAGCACTGAGTGCAGTGAGAGTTGGAGCCAGCAATCATCGCTTGGGAAATACCAGCGCTGTCACACAACAGAGAAGCGGCATCAGTATCCTCAGTGTGGGAAGAGTTTCCAAGACCTTCATCTCATTCTTGTACAACAGATCAACGAAGGAGAGAGGCAATATAAATGTACTGAATATCAGAGGAGTTTAAGCAAACTAAATGCAGTTAAATGTACAGACAAGAGTTTTACAGTGCAGAATAAAATTATACCAATGCAAAGTCACAGCAGGGGGAAGTCATATAAATGTGCTCAGTGTAATAAAAGTTTTACAGCACAGAGTAGCCTAACAATACACCAGCGAATACACACAGGTGAAAGACCATATAAATGTGATCAATGTGATAAGAGTTTTACATCACAGAGTAGCCTCATAAAACATCAACGAGTTCACACAGGGGAGAGACCATACACATGTGTTGAATGTAACAAGAGTTTTGCCCAAAAGAGTCAGCTGATAAGACATCAACGAGTTCACACAGGGGAAAAACCATACATATGTGCTGAGTGTAATAAGAGTTTTACATTACAGGATAGCCTACTAAGACATCAGCGGGTTCACACGGGTGAGAGACCATATAAATGTGTTGAATGTAAAAAGACCTTTGCCCAGAAGAGTAACCTGATAATACATCAGCGTGTTCACACGAGGGAGAAGCCATATAAATGTGTTGAATGTAACAAGAGATTTACATCACAGAATAGCCTCATAAAACATCAGGTGGTTCACACAGGGGAGAGACCAAACCAAACTGATGTGGAATAAGGACACACAGATTGTTCCAGTAGTGCTTGGAGCAATGGGACTAATCAAAAAGAATTTTCAGGCACATTTAAATATGCTACCAATATTTGTGACACCTTATGAACTTCAAAAGGAAGCTATTTTGGGGACGTTGCGTCTGCTGAGAAGAGCGCTCTCAGCAAACATCAAAGATTAATACAGTACTAATTTCTTGAGTTTTGAATATGCCCTGGCTAAAGAATGGGGTCCATTCTTGCCACGGTATTAGAAGTCCCTAAACATTTGGAGACACTAACCCCGGGAGAGACCATATACATGTGCAGAATGTAACAAGTATTTTAAGTCACAGAGAATCCTTATAATACATCAGCGAATTCACATGGGGGAGAAACCTTATAAATGTGTTGAATGTAACAACAGTTTTATGCAACAGAGTAGCCTCATAGCGCATCAGCGAACTCACACAGGAGAGAGACCATATAAATGTACAGAATGTAGCAAGAGTTTTACAAAGAAAAGTGGCCTAATAAGACATCAAGAAGTTCATACAGGAGAGAAATAATGGCAGCCCAAGATAGTGGGCTACGCACAAGATGGTTCACAAAATCCATTGAAAAAACAGGAGAAACAGACAAGTGCAGGTTCTGTAGTACAGAATTAGAAACGGTTGCACATCTTGTGGCTGGATGTAAAGTACTCATGGCAGAAGGCTTGTATACTGAAAGACACAACAATGTAGCAAGATTGATCCACTGGAAACTGTGCAAACACTATAACATACAGGTAGCAGAGAAACACTGGAAACATGAACCTCAAAGAATCACAGAGAATGAAGAAGTAATGATCACATGGGATCACCCAATACCAACAGCCAAGAAAGTGGAAGCAAGAAAACCTGATATTGTAATACAAGAAAAGAGAACAAAGGTAGCATTACTGATTGAAATAGCCACCCTAGTAACTACAGTGTACGTGCTGCAAGAGAGACACAAAATCATGAAATACCAAGATATGCAGTCAGAAACTAAACTGATGTGGAATAAGGACACACAGATTGTTCCAGTAGTGCTTGGAGCAATGGGACTAATCAAAAAGAACTTTCAGGCACATTTAAATATGCTACCAATACTTGTGACACCTTATGAACTTCAAAAGGAAGCTATTTTGGGGATGTTGCGTGTGCTGAGAAGAGCGCTTTCAGCAAACATCAAAGATTAATACAGTACTAATTTCTTGAGTTTTGAATATGCCTTGGCTAAAGAATGGGGTCCATTCTTGCCACGGTATTAAAAATCCCTAAACATTTGGAGACACTAACCCCGAGAGAAATGATTACATGGGATCATCCAATACCAACTGCCAAGAAAGTGAAAGCAAGAAAACCAGATATTGTAATACAAGAAAAAAAGAACAAAGGTAGCATTGCTGATTAAAATAACCACCCCTAGTGACTACAGCGTCCTGCATACAGAGAGACACAAAATCATCAAATCCCAAGATATGCAGTCAGAAACCAAACTGATGTGAAATAATGACACACAAATTGTTCCAATAGTGCCTGGAGCAACGGGACTAAGCAAAAAGAACTTTCAAGCACATTTAAAATATGCTACCGATGGTCTGGTGGCACTGACGGCTGAGGTGCTGGTGCTTTACCTTGCACCACACCGGCGACCCATGTTCGAGAATGAGCATGGGCCATCGGGGGTTGGTAGGGGAGAAGGATTGAGCGTCGGAAGGACTGCTCTCCTTTTCCGGGGAGGGGGTTTTCTAGTGGTCGGTGCTTGTTCGCCCCCGGCAGAGGCTGGGGAACAGGGCACCATACTACAAGCTAGGGAGGAGTCGGGCCAGACACCTGGAGGAGGCCTGTGCAGAAGCATGCGCGCCCCCCTCCATTGGTGACATTGCACGGCCCTGACTCCTGGGGAGAAAACGAGGAGAAAAAGAACGCTGTCATGCAGGATGGCAGAGGGTGCCTCGCAGGCTCCGCCCCCGACTAGCCACAGTGTGGCCAAACTAAATCCTGACTTCAGTGGGGGAGTTGGGGACCCCTGTTGACCCTGCTGGGGTAAGCCCTGGGGTCAGGTCAGCGCCAGCTGGTGGACACGGGGGGATGGGGCTGGGGATGCCCTCCTGAGGGATAGCTGGCAGCAGGAGAGAAACTAATAAGTAAAAAAAAATATGTGCTACCAATATGTGTGACACTTTATGAACTGTAAAAAGAAGCCATCCTGGGGACGTTGCGTATGCTGAGAAGAGTGTTGTCAGCAAACATTATCAGCTAATACACTACTGAGTTCCTGATTTTTTTTTTTAATATGCCCTGGCTTAAGAATGGGTCCATTCTCATCATGGTATTACAAATCCCTGAACATTTGGAGATACTAACCCCTAGCGAGAAACCATATAAATAAGCTGAATATAACAAGACATACAACCTTTGACAAAGTCAGCAGAATAAGGCCATTAGGTCTTTAGAGTCTTCTCATATTTCAGGGTCCTCAGCATCAGTTATTGACCCTGCTCCCTCCCCAAGCAGCTCTTTCCCTCTGTCCTCTCCCCCTCTTGACCCTTATTTTCCATTTAACCTTATCCCAGCCTCTGTTGAAGCTACCTACCATTTCCACTGAAACCACTTCCTTAGGATGCTCATTCCAACCCACCACAACACCATCCATGAAGAACTGCTTCCTGGCCTCTCTCCTAAACCTCCCCCTACCAACTTGAGACTGTGTCCCCTCATGTTTTGATTCCCAGCTGCAGCTGCAAACTGGGTGCTAGCTGCACACTCGAGCAGACTTAGACCAGGTGGTCTGTTTCTGCTGGCACATTCATATGTTCGTATGTACTGCCTCCCAACTACTGCTGATCCCCTGGCAATACAGTCCAACATTTTATTTGCCTTTGCTGCTGCTTTCCACATTGTGTGGAGTGCTTCTGGTCTCTGGTGATCATAACCCAGTGGTCCATTTTCCTCCTTGGATGCAGATACGTGGATCTCACCCAGGTTGTACTCAGTCCTCAGATTCTTAGCTCCAGTGTGCATAACTTTTTATGAAGCCAAGTTACTATATCCTAGATCCCCTCTTTAGCTTTTTCACATCTTCCCTTAGGTGTTGTAACCCTTCTGCTATGTCCACAGTCCCACAAAGCTTGGTGTCTTCTATGAATAGGTAAATGTTTCCTTTAATACCATCCCCAGTATCAGTCAGTATCATTGATGAAGACATTGAAAAGCACCTGTCCGAGCACCAATCTCTGTGGAACCCACTGGTGACCTCCCTGGTATTGGAGAGCTCACCTCCCACCACCGTGCTCTAGATCCTGCTCCTCAGCCAGTTTTACACCCACTCCATCAACTTCTTACCAACTCCTTGATCTACCAACTTCCTGATCAACCTCATGTGGAGTACACAGTCAGTGGCCTTGCATAAGTTCAGATAAAGGATGTCCACTGCTTGGCGCTTTTCTACTGTTTAGTGATCCAGTCAAAAGAATTGGATTTGTTTGACACAATCTCCCTCCCATAAACCAGTGTTGCTACTCATCCTGGAGACCATTCTCTTCCAGATACTCTGCTAGCATTTCTTTAAGTATGGTCTCCATGACTTTTTACATGATTGAGATCAAATTGACCAGTCTGTAGTTCCCTGGGTCACCTTAGGACAACTCCTATGGAGGGGCCCTACATGTGCCTTTCTCCAGATCTGTGGTATCACACCAGTCTCCGGTGAACTGTTGAACAGGTCAGCTAGGGACCTGCAAACTCCTCCACTTGCTTCATCATCCCCCTTGGGTGTATACTCTCCAGGCCGGGGGGGGGGTTCTACCCTTAATGGTTGTAACCCTTTCCTCACCCTTTTCATCTCTATCAAAAAATATCCATGCACCCCCCACTCATCACTACTCTTTCCATCTAGTGGCACCAGTCCACCTCTCTCCCTGATGAAGACAGAACAAAATAACTCATTCAGTACTACTGCTTTGCCCCAGTTCTCTTCTAACCACCATTCCCCTTACCTGAGCCCAACAATCAAACTTTTTTGTCCCTTTTCTAACTAATATAGCAAAAAAAGGCCTTCCCTTTTTTTAATTCCCTTAGCTAGCTGCAGTTCCTTCTGAGCTTCAGCCCACCGGTCTACCCACCCTGCTGCACTAGCCCTCTTCAGCTAGTCTTCCCTGTCTTCCTCCCTCCGAGTACTCCTGAATTTCTTGTTGGCTGAACTCTTATCCCTTACTGCCTGGGTGACCTCTTTGCTAAACCAGCTCAGTGCTTTAGCCCTCATGTTTTCCTTTTGGGCCTAACACACTCCCCTGTGGCTACCATTATTCCTGCCTTGATAATGGACCACCTTTGATCGACCTCTTTGTCCACTCAGATGCATGCCAGATGACTTCTTAACAGCTCACCCATCCTTGAAGTCTGCCTTTCTAAAATCCAGGGTTTTAGTCTCAGTGGGGGCCTTTCCTCTGCCCATCTCCAACCAGAACCATGCTGTGCGATGGTCACTCCCACCGAGGGGCTCCTCGATCTTTATATTCTGAATGTTGTCCCTGTTCGTCAGCAGCAGATGGAGGATTGCGCCTCCCTGGTGGGTTCTGTGATGCATTGTGTCAGGAATCCACTTTGCAGTCTATCTAGGATAACCTGACTCCTGGCGCAGTCATGGCTTGTACCCTCTAATTCAGTTTGGACAGGTTAAAGTCTCACATTATTACTACCTCTCCATTCCTAGCAGCAGTCTTTATTTGCGAGTTTGGTTCCCTGTCTCTTTCCTACTCCTGGTTGAGTGGTCTGTAAACCACCCCAAACTTCACCTTTCTCCCTCTATTCAACAGTAATTGAATCCACATTGCTTCCCTCTTCCAACTCCTCCCTCATACAAGCTACAACCTCCATGATGTAAACCACCTCCCTTCTCCTTTTCCTGCCTCCCTGTCCCTCCTGTATAATTTAAACCCAGAGATCAAGAGGTCCCAGTTATGTGAAAGCGTAGCCCATCACTTCATGATCACTGCAGGTTCCACTTCCCTCTTCACCAACACCTGCAGGTCATCCATCTTGTTTCTAAGACTTGGTGCTTTCAGGGACACTACCTTCCACTTGGAGTCAAAGTCTCCTTCCTCTTACACCCATCTACCTTTCTCATTACTCCCCTTTACCAGTACCCCCACACTCCCACTGCTAACCTTTTGTTCCCCCTCTACTTCTATCCCTCAGTCACCCTCTACTGGTATTGGGGGGATTTCTGCTGACCTCCTCCTCCCAGAGACTCTGGGTCTGTAGGCTCACTTGTCCCTCCAGTAGTTTACATGTTTTGTTTATGTACCCCGAGCTTGCCTTGAGGGTTCAAATCATGGCTTCCCTCTATTGAAGTACAGTGTGTCTGGTGCAAAAAATGTTTTATCCAACCAGGTCTCCCCCAGCCTCCAATACAGTTGTACTTTTTCTCCTTGCACCACCCTTCAGCCTGTCAGTGAACTCCTCTATCATTTTCTTCTTGACCATGCTAGCTTTTGGTACTGGCAACACCTCTGAGAATGCAAGCAATCTGACTACCTCTCTGCAGGTCTTCCCCACCATCCTGAATCTTTCCTGTACTACCACCATTTCCTTCCTGGCTAGGTCATTGGTGCCTAAGTATATAACTACATGCAATTCCCCCAACTGCCCTCTCCACTCCCCAGTCTTTTTGCACACCCTGTCTTCTGTTATCCCTGGCATGCAAATCACCTTCCTCCCTATATTTGGGTCCCCCTTTTTTCCCAGTGAAATACCCTTAGCTATGGAGTTCCCCAGGATTTCCACCCTCCCCCATTCCCCCACATTTCTGACTCTCTTTTTTCATTCTCTGACTGCCTTATGAGCTTCTCCACCAGCTGTCTGCTCCCCTGTATCATGGGTACCACCATTATTCTCCCCAAGCCCTGCTTGACAGACCCCCTACAGCTCTTACCTGCCCCTGTCAGCATTCTCACCCTCCCTCACCTTTCCTTTCAGGCCACCCACATACAACCTTTTTCTTCCCCTCCTCCAGTCACCTTAGCCTTCCCTTACTCCACTCTCTGTGTTCCCTCTTTTTCACCCACCATGACTACTTTGTGCTGTACTACCTCCTTCTGTTGTCCTATTACATTGACTCTGTTGTCTGTTCCTGACCCCTCTCCCCACCTCCTGTCCCCCTTCCTCACTTTCAGACAGTGGGAGAAATCTGTTCTTTAAAGGCACCCCTTTGAACATTCCCTCTCCTATTTCACATCAGTCCCACCACTTGCCATTCCCCCTCCCTGGAAAAGTTTTACATTACAAAATAGCCTCAAGATACATCAGTGAATTCAAACAGGGTTTAGACCATAGAAATGTACTGAATGTAGCAAGAGATTTGCCAGGAACAGTGCCCTAATAATACATTGACAGTTTCACATAGTACTGATTTCATGAGTTTTGAATATGCCCTGGCTTAAGAATGGGGTCCATTCTGGTCTCGGTACTAGAAATCCCTGAACCTTTGGAGACACTAAACCCGGGAGAAACCATATAAATGTACTGAATGTAACAAGAGTTGGCTAAGCAGACATCAAGGCTTCACATTGGAAGATATCATATAAATGTTCTGAATGTGATGAGAGTTGTATAGCACAGGGTACCCTCATAACACATAAGTGAATTCACATGGGGAGAGACCATATAAAATGTGTAGAATGTGATTAGAGTTTTAAGGCACAGGGTACCCTCATAGCACATAAGTGAATTCACATGGGGTGAGACCCTATAAATGTTCTGAATGTGACAAGAGTTATAAAGATAACAGAAGCCTCATACAACATCAACAAATTCACACAGTGGAGAATATGCCTTGGCTTAAGAATGGGGTCCATTCTCATCATGGCACTTTAAAATCCCTGAACATTTGGAGACACTAACCACCCCAGGGAGACCATATATGTGTGCTGAATGCAAGCATACCATCAGGTCAAGGTGCTGTATTTAATGGAAGTTCTGTCATGGCCTGGTTAATTTGTTCCAAGGTAATTTGCTTATTAAGCAATACATTGTACTGGTCACTTAATTCTAGCAGTTTTAGATATGTTAGGAAATTCTGAAGTTTTACTGTGGAACAGCTACAGTACTAGTGCTTTTATACATGTTTTTATAAAACTCCTGAAATATATTATTAATGTGAATGCTAGTAACTCTCATTATATTTTGCTGATCTTTAATCCCTGCAATCATATTTTGGCTTTGTATCTTTTTTAGCCTGTAGGCAAGTAAATTTTATGCTTTCCCCCTGCATCCTAGAATGTTTGTTTCATTTTATAAAGAGCATACTGTACCTTTATCAAGTGCATTTTCTTAATGTCATATTTGAGGGTAGTAATGTGTAACAGAATGGGTGCTTTGACTTACTTTGTTTATTGTTCCTTTCTAGTTGATTCAACTTTTCTTCCTTTTCTATGAATTCCTTCTCAGCATCTTTCTTTTTTAACCTAGTAACTAATTATAATTCTCTTAGAAGGGTTTTACAAGCACCCCACAGACATGATAGTTATACTTCCCCACTGACTTTGATTTCTAAGAAATCTTTGCCTGTGTCCGTTTTTAATTCCTTAGATGTTTCACCCTGTATCAAGGAGACATTAAGGGCTAGATATTCAAAGGGGTTGCACCTGGTACAACAAAGTTGCACTAGTGCAACCCCAGAAATGCACCCTGGGGCAGTATACAACAGAGGGAATTGTGCAGCGCAATTCCTGATGTGCTGAGATGTAAAGATAATGTATGCGGCGCATCCCCAGGGGGCGTGCCCCTGCATATGCGGCACATCCCGATATTCAGCCTGGGATGTGCAGCACACTGATGGCCAAAGTTGAGTCTGAAAAAAAACCGGCTCAAATGGTGGCTACCTACAGGCAAGCTGCTGTACTGCAAGGTGCAACACAGCTGCCACCAGCCATAGGTGGCCACCCGCCCACCTGGTACACTGTGCAGAAGCACCCATATCATCCCTGGTGGTCTAGTGGACCTCCCTCCCACCCATAGCCCCGATCACCGAAAAAAACTATTTATATAGCCGTGGTAGTCTAGTGGCACCCCCTTCCTCCCCATAGCCTGATCATCATAAAACAACTTTTTACATATTCCATGGTAGTCTAGTGGTACCCCCTCCCTCTCCATAGCCCTGATCACCGAAAATAAAATACAAATATATCCCTGGTAGTCCAGTGGTACCCCCCAACCCTCTCGATGCTCCAATCCCCGTAAAAGGACAACTTTGTAACTCCCTGGTAGTCTGGTGGTCCCCCCACCCCTCCCGTAACCCCAATTGCCAGATTATGCGTTAAAGCCACTTCCCTGTTGGCCCAGTGCCACCCCCACCCCACAGGACCTCTGGGCCACCTAGCTCCCCTCCATCATCGGTGGGCAGCAGCACCCACCTCCATACCCCCATGGCTGCCCGCTGAATGACAGCATACAGTATGGGCTGCAATCCCATTGGTCCACAGTGTGGACCAATGAGCTTGCAGCGCATGCCTTTATAATCATTCACAAATATGTGAATGAATGACTTCATATGTTTGTGAATGACTGTTACAGTATGCACTGCAAGCCCATTGGTCCACACTGTGGACCAATGGGATGCAACCATACTGTACACTGTCAAGCAAGCAACCATGGGGCATGCAGGTGGGTATGCTGCTGCCCACAGATGATGGAGGGGAGCTAGGTGGGCCGGGGTCCTTTGCAGAGTGGGGTGCCACTGGACCACCAGGGAGGTGACTTTAATGTATTATCGGGAAGGGGTGGGGGGAACACTAGACTGCCAGGGAGTTACAGAGTTGGTCTTTTAAGGGGATCGGAGCATCGGGAGGGGTGGGGGGTACCACTGGACTACCAGAGATATTTTTTTATTTTATTTTCGGTGATTGGGGCTATGGGGAGGGAGGAGAGGAGTACCACTAGACTACCAGGGAATATGAAACAGTTGTTTTACAGCGATCGGGCTACAGGGAGGGGGGTGCCACTAGACTACCAGGGAATATGTAAAAAGTTTATTTTATGGTGATCGGGCTATGGGGAAGGAGAGGGGTACCACTAGATCCTCCTCTGGCAGCACCACATGCTGCACATGGTGCCATGTGCATTTCGCTGGCCTGCCTTGCACAGCTCATGCAAATGGCCCCATTTGCACCTTGCATACATTATGGCTCCATTTGCATACTGCTGGCTGAATATCAGGAATTTATGCACAGCGTAACTCTGTTGCGTTGGCGCAGTTCCCATTCCTGGTATTCAGCCCTGTGTGGGGGGATGCGCCAGTGCATCATATTTGCTTAGGGTGCATTACCTGATATATTCAGAGGAGATGCGCCATTGCGCATCTCTTTTGAATATATCCCTGAGTTGCACCAGTGCAACACAGTTGTGCTGCACCACCACATGCGCCACTGTAGGGCACAACTCTGAATATCAGGGCCTAAGTCTCTATATTAAGCCTTTCATTCTTTTTTTATCCAGTGCTATTGACTGTTCAGCTGTGCCATGATCTGAAATGACAGTGTCTGTTGTATCTGTTGAATTAAGACCGTTAGTCCTTTAAACATTAATAATTGATCCAGCAATAAGTTCAGAGCTTCTTCTATTTATATGCTACCTGCTGTACATTTCTTTGCTTGTTAACTTGTTATTAAAACAGACTAACCTATTAAAAACCTAATAGAATGTAAGAGTTAGTATACCTGATTGTTATACTTGATTTGTATGGTATTGCTTAATAACTATATTTTAATACTGTAAGAATACTTATTTGATGCTTATTCTGATGACTGGCATGTGTTGCATCTTAATTAAAAATAAACTTTTTAATGGAGTTTAATTCTCAACAAAACTGATGTAGCTCCCAAAACGTTTAAGTAAAAACACCTTAGGCATTTGTTTCCTGGTAAGAAAAACTAATGAAATACTGTACCTATTTTTAGTCATACTGAGCATTGAGTTGCAGTCAACAGTCGTTGCTAAGAAATGCCAGCTGTGTCAAACAACAGAGAAGATGCATCAGCATCCTCAGTGTGAGAAGAGTTTCCATGACCTACATCTCATTTCTATATAGAAGATTCATGAAGAAGAGGAAGTATAACTGTATTGAACATCAGAGGAGTTTAAGTGAGCTAAATGCAGTTAAATGTAGGGATAGGCTACCCAATGGGTAGCTATATTGGGAAATGTAGGTATCTCCATTTGTTAGTCAAAAGCACCACTCCAGCACAACCCACCATTATAAAAGACCACCAGAATTCAAGTTGATGCAAAATAAAGTATACTTTAATTCATACCAAATGTGTGCTGTCCTCAAAACGTGTATAAGTACACGAGACTGGAAAGACGCCAGCAGGACTACACCAACTCTTATTGGTTTCACATAGTAAGCCCTTTTCAGTGATGTAGGTGGGGGTATTTGAAGTGGAGCTATCATGATAGGTAATGGGCTGGGTTCTGTTTTGGACCAGGATCAAGGCGTTGTTGCGCTACTCTTGGTTAGTCGGTTTTACAGAGCAGTGAAAATGAGCACAGCAGGAGCATGCTGCGGAGACAGGCTTGCTAACCTCGGTACGGTGACATAGCACAGATGTGACCATTAGATACAAGGTGTGGGAAAAGCAATGAATGCTGGCAACATTTCCATCAGCAACTGCTTTCACCATATTTGCCCCATTGTGACAAAAAACAACAAGCAGATTGGTACCAACTGCCATGATGGCAGCATGTCTTCAATAAATGTCAGAATGTTCAGTGATGTGTGGTCTGTCTCCATTAGCCCAGCATTTAGTAGAGGAGACGGAGAGTGTGTGCCAGGTTGTGGAGGGATGATGGGAGACCCAGTGACATGGAGACAAGGAATCCACAATAGGATATATAGGGTTTTGCATACACCAGCATGTGGTTAGGGAGAGATATGCAAGAATGGAGTCTGTACTGCTGTAGATGTTTGAGGTGCAGTGGAAAACACCACAGCCTCCGAGAGTAGTGTGGCAGTTGCCAGTCTCACACCCTCATATATCTTTGGCATCACAGTGCATAAAAATGTGGAACATGATGGGAGTTGGCACCATGGCTGCAAGTACTGCAGAAGTCTGTGAAAGCCAGTGTCTTCTACAAGTGAAAAGGATTGCAGATCCAACGCCATAATTTCATCTATGACATGTGTGATGTGCTAAGGTTTTGGATGGGATGACTGGTACTTAGTTCTAGCCTAGAACACTTCCACGATTGACTCTGACCATGGATGGAGGGATGTTCCACACTTGCCAGAAGGTGTGCAAATAGCAGGGGACAGGTGCCTGGTGGGAGTGCCGGGGTGTATGGAGGACTTTTGGTATTAAGGGAAATGGAGTGGTAGCAGTATGTTTCTTGGAGGCAGAGCGTTCTGTGCCATTGCCACTGCCCCAGCACCATGGCCTGCATTGTCACCACAGGATGGGTGTGATGGAACCCGTCACAGTCCCTGATGATATTAAAACCTAAATATTCTTTACCTTTAGGTGGTTCATTAATGAGCTATTGGAACTAAAACAAGCAGACAGGAAAATAATACAAATTTTAAGAAGTAGTCAGTCCCAACTTTTTATTTCTGAAGTACTTTTATTTTTCCTTTTGCTCATTCGAGTTTTCTGTGTGATAATACTGTGCTGGATGTATTGGAACAGCTAGCAGCTGACAACTCTATCTCTATTCCCCTCACTACTTCACCAGCATTGTGATCTTTACTGACAGTGACATCACGGGTGACTGACCTGGCAGCTATTGAGTGGCTGTTCCTAAGCAGCAGTGATGTCACAATGCTGATGATGTGGTTGGAAAAAAAATATATATATATATATATTAGCTGCCAGGCAGAGTGCTATCCCACACATCATGCCTACTAACATCAGGTAAACAATCTTCTAATTAACCAAAAGGGGGAACAAACACACCTTAGATATAAAAGGTAATAATAGACTGCTTTTAAAAATTAATATTCATTTTAGGCAGTACACTAGCTCTTTAAGGAGGTGGTTGTTAAATTTGCCAGAGATTCCCCCTGCTGATAGTTGTTCTTCATAGTATGCACACTGCTTTCTGTTATCTTCTTTTAATAATGTGAAAAGCAACCACAGCATGCTCTAACTGCTCCTGACACCACTCATGCAGCTTGTATCATCAGTGCCACCACCACTCTTTTGGCCCCCTCTAGCCTTTCTTGTTTGAACCTGTGTCTGCAGGTTTTCCCTTGGTATCACTGGTGGCCCTGCACCTCCTCTACTTGGCTTTTCAACCTGGGATGCAGCCTTCCAAACAAAGTGCTGATGGGTTACTTGTCAAGCTTTTTGGTTTTTGATGAGAGTCATATCCTTTCTCCTGCCACTGTGATCCTGAGAGGTTGAATTTTGTTGCACCAACTTTCTCACTTTACGACTCTCAAGGTACTCCCCTATACTCTGCCTCATCCCTCAAAAGCTGCTTGGGTTAGCCTTCTCCAGATGATGTGTCAGTTGGCAAATCTCCTCTTGGAAAATACTCAGACCCAGATGAGAATGCCTTCTCATGTGCACTGAAAGCTCTACAGTAGAGGAGACAGGCTGAGAAACATGAGGTGTAACACTAGGGGTGGACACAGTACTGGAAATAGTTGTGCAACTGGCTGGGGCACAGTGATAGTAGTGGTCAATGTCACAGCAGCAACACTGATGGTCACCATGGTTATGCTGGCAGGTGTGGTCTGCATCACAGTGGCAGGAGTGGTTTCAGTCACAATAGCAGTGGCTGGCAGGGCCATTGTTGCAACAGAATTTAGGATAATGGTACTCTTAATGGTTGGGTGATGGATCTGACCAGTGGTGGTTATTAAGGACAATGCCCTCATCCTGGAAGTACTAGTGGCACTGGCAAAGCAAGATGAGGACACACTCACATTGGTAGTAGCAGTGCCAGTTAATGACATTGTCCTCCTAGCAGCACTACTTGTACTTTGAATGCTACTTTTACTTTTTTCCCTGGTGTCAGATGATACCATGCTGATGGCCATAGAGACTGCAGGCTATGATGGGGTAAAGCTTAATTTTGTATAGCGAATGTGCCTTGAGCATCACCTGCAGTATGCTTACCATCTCCTGTTGCTTGCTGCTCTACACCTGCTACAGCTCTGCTGAGGTTGCTGGACCAACTGTTTTCTGGCACTATGTTCTCCTGTCTGCCATGGTTGTATTCCTCCATTAATATTTCTTACATTTCAATTAATTTATTATGAAATACAGTCCATAAGCCATTGCAGAAATGTTTGGTTGACAAGTCTCACTGTTGCCAACTAGTAGTCTAGCCTGACTAAAATTTCAACACACTACTTAGTGGCAATACAGGGACCAAGCCTTGTTCCTCCAGGAAGAGTTCTGATATTAAATGTAAAATCATGTTTGTTATGAAATCTAGTCACTGCAGCAATGCTGAGCTGACAAGTCTCATTGTTGTCCAGCTAATAGTCAAGCCTGACCTAAATGTTTCTCAAATTTGTTTTTAATCTCTTCTGGGGCACACAGTCACAAACTTAAAAAAAAACTGTCTTGAGTGCACAGCCATGCATACACACAGAACAGAATAGCACCTAACAGAAGTGGTAGGAGTCAGCCAACTAGTCCCACCCTAACAGTAGCAGCTACAGTGCACTTGCACTTGCTTAAGTGGCCATGGGGGGTGCCTGGATTCCTCACAGGAATATTTCTGATATTAAATTTTAATTATATTTATTTTGAAATCAAGTCACATAAGTCACTGCAGCAATGCTGAGCTGACAAGTCTCACTGTCAACTAATAGTCAAGCTTGACTAAATTCTCAGAAAAAAACATTAAATCTGTTCTTGGGCACATAGTCACAAACTTGAAGAAAGTCTTGAGTGCACAGCCATGCACACACAAAGAACTGAAAAGCAACTAACTGGTGACAGGAGTTACCTGACTAGTCCCAACCAACCAGCTATAGCGTGCGCTCACATAAGTGGCCATGGAGGACCCAAGCCTGGGTTCATCACTGGAAAATGTCTTGTATTAAATTTAAATTACATTTATTTTTTAATTAAGCCACTGCAGCAATGCTGAGCTGACAAAGTATCACTGTCAACTACTCGTTAAACCTGACTAAATAAATTCTGAGAAAAAAAAAATATTCTTTTAAATGACTTCTTGGGCATGAAGCCAAAGCCACTAACAATAGGAAACAAATTTCCCTAAGCTGATTGCATTTCTGCTAGACTAATTGCTGTGTTCTTTATTTCTAGAGAGCTACAAAATTAAATTTCTAATCAAAATAAACCCTACCAAACCTTACTCAATTAAGCTTGGCCTTCTTCACTACACCACAGGTTTAAATCTCTTTTATTTAGTACACATAGCCACACACACAGTGTGTGTGTTTATATCATCGTGCACACTATTGGGGCCTGTCTGCCTTTTCTCTCTCAACAAACCTTGCTTAGAAACAGCAAATCTCAAATACTATAAATGCTCCATAGCAGTATGATTTTTTACACTCAAATTTACCCACATTCTGTGAAGGTTTACTGATGTTCCTCATAGCAGTGGAGCTATTTCTGGAGGGACAAACTATTAAAAGAGTTGATCTAATTTGACAGAAACATTTCCTTATCACTGAACATGTAAGCCCCAAATTGTTGACATACTGTTTCTCTAAAATAAGAAAGTGCTACACATTCTGACAATTTGCTCTGAATACGAAGAGGCTGGTGCTGTTCATTTTAATGCAAAAAGGTTGAGAGGTATGCTAAAGTTTTCCTTTCTTATAGCCCAATTTTCACCCTACAGTAAAAAAAAAAAAAATCAACCTGCTCTATCTTGAGGATCAGAGGTGAACAAAAATGTCAAGTTTCTGATTTTTGTCTAGTGGATGAAAGTCGATTCCTTCTCTGCAGCAGCTCAGTTCTCTCTCTCTCCTGCCGAAAACTTCCGTGAGGTTGGGTGACATGACCTACCTTCAATGAGCTTTCAAAGTGGCCTCTGATTTGACTGGAAGTCTCAGAAGTCTTGAACTCCTGACAAATAGCAAAAACACAGAAATAGCACTAATTATTAATTTTCTTCCCTAGTAACAAATTACCTATTTTCCCTCCCCTAGATCATACCTGAAACAAACTTCCATTAATTGTACCTCTCCCAGTTACTAATTTTCAAATAAGTAAATAAATAAATAAAATATTCATGATTAAGTAAATGCTATTCATTACTCACACACCCTGCTTCCAAGTAGACAACTAACAAAACTGAACAATAAAGCATTAGAACTAAATGATTGCTTACTGGTGACCTGGGACCTTGAGGACTACACATGGTACTCCACAAGGCAAGTCTCCAATCCATAACAGAGAGAAGTAGACAATGAGGAGGCAGGTGAAATGCACCATTCGATGAATATCATATTCTCTGGAGAACTGTTTTTATCAAGGAACTATTTATATTTTGAAAAAGACAGTGGTATCTATTAGACTCCATCACCAGACCTGTATATTAAGACCCTTCTCATTCCACCAGAAATGTGAACTGAAAATCCTGAAGGACTAAAATATATGCTGATATATGTATGGACTCTCTTGAATAAATGCATGTATGGGGGTGACTTTAGTTAGCTCTTGCTATCAGAACAAGGAGGTTGTTGAGCTGACAAAGGCAGCTAAAATATTTCTAACTAGAAATAAGTAGAAAGTAGAGCTGTTGGAATAGAAAATTCCAAATCTGTATAATGTCAATGAAATTTTGTGAAATTCCATGGAATATCATTTAAATGTTGTGGAATTTTAAAATGTATTAATTTGAGTCATAACATACATCTATTGAGCTAACACTCTGACATGTGGCATGTTTAATGTCTGGGAGGAGTTCTAATGGTGGCCAAACATGACATTTGGATGGATTGCCTCAAAATTATAGGTGCTCAAAGTTTGTCATTTTATTGTTTATGGGAAAATTCATAAAAATGTTATCTACATATACCTCAGCTGTCTATTGGTCCAGAATTTTAAATTTAGCATGATTACCGTTGATAGATGTTCTAAAAATGTACCACATTTAATGACATTAGGATGGAGTCTTAAGATTATACACGCTCAAAAAACTGTAATTTTATTTTATTGTGGGAAAGTTCATGAAAATTTGTGTCTGCATATACCTCGGTCATCTGTTGGTCAGAGATCTTAAATTTGAAATGATTACTTGATGGTAGGAGTTCTATGGACATTAGGATGTGTCTTCTCAAAATTACATGTGCTTAAAATCTATCATTTTATTTTTGCTGGATATTTCATGAAAATGTCTGCATATAACTCTGACACCTTTGGAGCTAGGCATATGTAATTAACATGAATAACCTTTTTGTAATGGTTGTAGACTCTTCTAAATATGGAAGAATTGCTTTACAGATTTTTAAGTTACAGGGATTCAAAGTTTATTGTGTAAATATTTGCGATTTTGTGAAAACTCTCAAAAATGTGGTGTTTGCTTCTCTTCCTGCAGGCATGGACTTACCATTAGCATGCATATCCAGTAATCAGGGTATCCTGGTGCCTAACACAAATGGATAAATGGTTTAGCAGTTTAAATTTATGGTGAAAATATTGGTAACAGTTTTCTCAAATACTGGTAGCATATGGAAGAATCATCTACAAATTCTTTTGTTGAATTTAACATTCACAATGCAGGTACTACAACTTCATTTTGGTAAGCTGGGCTGAACCTTTTACAGTCCTGCTGTCCCTCTGACTGACTATTTTGCACACCCCCCTTTAGCATAGCCAGATTGACTCCAGTAGAACTACTGATCCCACAATATCCTCTTTGTTCTTTACAGTAACAAAATCTCTTAAAATGAGAATTGCATACTCATTTTCCTATCAACCTATCCTGTTGAAACAAGCCAGAATTATTCCTCTGAATACTCAACATTGTCTTCCTCCACTATATCTTTTTGAGTACCTGTAAGTCCCAGACTTGCTTGAACATTATTTCAAGTGTGCTTTACTCTTTACAGAATAACAGGACTATGGTTCTGTTGTTCAGTGGAAAGATGTCTGAACTGGTTGTTATCAGGCTAGTCATCATGTGGCTACTTTTCGCACCCTGCCTAATCACAGCACCTAATACTGATCTGCTTGCATGTACATCAGGCTCTAGATCATCAATGTACTGGATGTCATCCTTATATATCCTGCATTCAGGTTGGAATTATTAAAACCCGAGGGTGAAGCATAACAATCATTGTGACTGGCTGGCCACAGCTCATACACCCTCTCTCCTAGCGTGTTTGAACATGCAATGATTTTGGAAAATTGAAAAAAGTTTTTCAAGCTAGATGAACACAACATGCAACTCTTACCATTGGCAAGAGAGTCAGATAATCTTGCAAAAGGACTACAAAAGCTTTCTGAAATATCAAATGTAACATGACTCACCAAAATCACAGAATGGGACTAACCAACCAGTACATCGAAACCTATTAGCGAATCAATAAAACAAGAAATGCAGACCAGAATGAAGCTTGGCCAAATAAAAAGCAAAATCAAGGGCAAACACAAGACCTGTGTCTTCCCCTGATTTAACGAAAAGTGCCTAAGTCTCCTGAAAAGATACAGAAAAAAAACTGCTTCAATTTATTCCTAAAAAGTGAAAAAAAATGAACAACATACCATCTATAAAATAAAAGCACTTTGATGCTGCTAAGCATTACATCTCATGATGGAAGACCAAGAGATTCTTTTCAAGGAGAGAAGTCTGGAGTGGATCACGCCAGCAAATGGGTCACAGGCTGAACAACACCACAAGGTGAGAGGAAAATGACGTAAAATTCAAACAAGAACTAGAACAGCAGAAGGAAAGTAACCACACAGATGTAAATCCATTGGTTACTAATTGAACTCTACTTCAACAACTATTACTTAACACACACAATGAGCTACTGGGTGAGGAGAGGTGACAATGGAATAGGAACCACCAGCACAGGCTGATATCAACACCACAAAAGTGAAAACAGTGTGGAAGATGGAGACTGTATGAGGTAAACTACGAAGTATCTAACAAGCTGAAAACACAGACACACAGTACTGCTGAAAATCTTTTATCTCAATCTTTGCTTTCAAAAAAATGTGTTGAAATCACGGAGTTAAGGAAGGGCCACTATATAAATATAAGTATGGGAATTAAACAATAGTAATCAACAAGAACAAGCATCTAAAAACTTAATTTGGAGGACTGCATGAGAGGGTACCACTAGATCCTCCTCTGGCAGCACCACATGCTGCACATGGTGCCATGTGCATTTAGCTGGCCTGCCTTGCACAAACTCATGCAAATGGCCCCATTTGCACCTTGCATACATTATGGCTCCATTTGCATACTGCTGGCTCAGATATCGGGAATTTATGCACAGCGTAACTCTGTTGCGTTGGCGCAGTTCCCATTCCTGGTATTCAGCCCTGAGTGGGGGGATGCGCCAGTGCATCATATTTGCTTAGGGTGCATTACCTGATATATTCAGAGGAGATGCGCCATTGCGCATCTCTTTTGAATATATCCCTGAGTTGCACCAGTGCAACACAGTTGTGCTGCACCACCACATGCGCCACTGTAGGGCACAACTCTGAATATCAGGGCCTAAGTCTCTATATTAAGCCTTTCATTCTTTTTTTATCCAGTGCTATTGACTGTTCAGCTGTGCCATGATCTGAAATGACAGTGTCTGTTGTATCTGTTGAATTAAGACGTTAGTCCTTTAAACATTAATAATTGATCAACAATAAGTTCAGAGCTTCTTCTATTTATATGCTACCTGCTGTACATTTCTTTGCTTGTTAACTTGTTATTAAAACAGACTAACCTATTAAAACCTAATAGAATGTAAGAGTTAGTATACCTGATTGTTATACTTGATTTGTATGGTATTGTTAATAACTATATTTTAATACTGTAAGAATACTTATTTGATGCTTATTCTGATGACTGGCATGTGTTGCATCTTAATTAAAAATAAACTTTTAATGGAGTTTAATTCTCAACAAAACTGATGTAGCTCCAAAACGTTTAAGTAAAAACACCCTTAGGCATTTGTTTCCTGGTAAGAAAAACTAATGAAATACTGTACCTATTTTTAGTCATACTGAGCATTGAGTTGCAGTCAACAGTCGTTGCTAAGAAATGCCAGCTGTGTCAAACAACAGAGAAGATGCATCAGCATCCTCAGTGTGAGAAGAGTTTCCATGACCTACATCTCATTTCTATATAGAAGATTCATGAAGAAGAGGAAGTATAACTGTATTGAACATCAGAGGAGTTTAAGTGAGCTAAATGCAGTTAAATGTAGGGATAGGCTACCCAATGGGTAGCTATATTAGAAATATAGGTATCTCCATTTGTTAGTCAAACTCCCTCCAGCACAACCCACCATTATAAAGACCACCAGAATTCAAGTTGATGCAAAATAAAGTATACTTTAATTCATACAAGTAATAATGCTGTCCTCAAAGCGTGTATAAGTACAGAGACTGGAAAAACGCCAACAGGACTACACCAACTCTTATTGGTTTCACATAGTAAGCCCTTTTCAGTGATGTAGGTGGGGTATTTGAAGTGGAGCTATCATGATAGGTAATGGGCTGGGTTCTGTTTGGACCAGGATCAAAGGCGTTGTTAGCTACTCTTGGTTAGTCGGTTTTACAGAGCAGTGAAAATAGAGCACAGCAGGAGCATGCTGCGGAGACAGGCTTACTAACCTCGTGCGGTGACATAGCACAGATGTGACCATTAGATACAAGGTGTGGGAAAAGCAATGAATGCTGGCAACATTTCCATCAGCAACTGCTTTCACCATATTTGCCCCATTGTGACAAAAAACAACAAGCAGATTAGTACCAACTGCCATGATGCAGCATGTCTTCAATAAATGTCAGAATGTTCAGTGATGTGGGTCTGTCTCCATTAGCCCAGCATTTAGTAGAGGGAGAGAGAGTGTGTGCCAGGTTGTGGAAGGATGATGGGAGACCAGTGACATGGAGACAAGGAATCCACAATAGGATATATAGGGTTTTGCATACACCAGCATGTGGTTAGGGAGAGATATGCAAGAATGGAGTCTGTACTGCTGTAGATGTTTGAGGTGCAGTGGAAAACACCACAGCCTCCGAGAGTAGTGTGGCAGTTGCCAGTCTCACACCCTCATATATCTTTGGCATCACAGTGCATAAAAATGTGGAACATGATGGGAGTTGGCACCATGGCTGCAAGTACTGCAGAAGTCTGTGAAAGCCAGTGTCTTCTACAAGTGAAAAGGATTGCAGATCCAGCATATAATTTCATCTATGACATGTGTGATGTGCTAAGGTTTTGGATGGGATGACTGGTACTTAGTTCTAGCCTAGAACACTTCCACGATTGACTCTGACCATGGATGGAGGGATGTTCCACACTTGCCAGAAGGTGTGCAAATAGCAGGGGACAGGTGCCTGGTGGGAGTGCCCGGGGTGTATGGAGGACTTTTTGGTATTAAGGGAAATGGAGTGGTAGCAGTATGTTTCTTGGAGGCAGAGCGTTCTGTGCCATTGCCACTGCCCCCAGCACCATGGCCTGCATTGTCACCACAGGATGGGTGTGATGGAACCCCGTCACAGTCCCTGATGATATTAAAACCTAAATATTCTTTACCTTTAGGTGGTTCATTAATGAGCTATTGGAACTAAAACAAGCAGACAGGAAAATAATACAAATTTTAAGAAGTAGTCAGTCCCAACTTTTTATTTCTGAAGTACTTTTATTTTTCCTTTTGCTCATTCGAGTTTTCTGTGTGATAATACTGTGCTGGATGTGTGGAACAGCTAGCAGCTGACAGCTCTATCTCTATTCCCCTCACTACTTCACCAGCATTGTGATCTTACTGACAGTGACATCACGGGTGACTGACCTGGCAGCTATTGAGTGGCTGTTCCTAAGCAGCAGTGATGTCACAATGCTGATGATGTGATGGAAAACAATATATATATATATATTAGCTGCCAGGCAGGTGCTATCCCACACATCATGCCTACTAACATCAGGTAAACAATCTTCTAATTAACCAAAGGGGAACAAACACACCTCAGATATAAAAGGTAATAGTTGACTGCTTTTAAAATTAATATTCATTTTAGGCAGTACACTAGCTCTTTAAGGAGGTGGTTGTTAAATTTGCCAGAGATTCCCCTGCTGATAGTTGTTCTTCATAGTATGCACACTGCTTTCTGTTATCTTCTTTTAATAATGTGAAAAGCAACCATAGCATGCTCTAACTGCTCCTGACACCACTCATGCAGCTAGTATCATCAGTGCCACCACCACTCTTTTGGCCCCTCTAGCCTTTCTTGTTTGAACCTGTGTCTGCAGGTTTTCCTTGAACTCACTGGTGGCCCTGCACCTCCTCTACTTGGCTTTTCAACCTGGGATGCAGCCTTCCAAACAAAGTGCTGATGGGTTACTTGTCAAGCTTTTTGTTTTTTGATGGGGAGTCATATCCTTTCTCCTGCCACTGTGATCCTGAGAGGTTGAATTTTGTTGGCCACCCAACTTTCTCACTTTACGACTCTCAAGGTACTCCCTATACTCTGCCTCATCCTCAAAGCTGCTTAGGTTAGCCTTCTCAGATGATGTGTCAGTTGGCAAATCTCCTCTTGGAAAATACTCAGACCCAGATGAGAATGCCTTCTCATGTGCACTGAAAAGCTCTACAGTAGAGGAGACAGGCTGAGAAACATGAGGTGTAACACTAGGGGTGGACACAGTACTGGAAATAGTTGTGCAACTGGCTGGGGCACAGTGATAGTAGTGGTCAATGTCACAGCAGCAACACTGATGGTCACCATGGTTATGCTGGCAGGTGTGGTCTGCATCACAGTGGCAGGAGTGGTTTCAGTCACAATAGCAGTGGCTGGCAGGGCCATTGTTGCAACAGAATTTGGGATAATGGTACTCTTAATGGTTGGGTGATGGATCAGACAATGGTGGTTATTAAGGACACTGCCCTCATCCTGGAAGTACTAGTGGCACTGGCAAAGCAAGATGAGGACACACTCACATTGGTAGTAGCAGTGCCAGTTAATGACATTGTCCTCCTAGCAGCACTACTTGTACTTTGAATGCTACTTTTACTTTTTTCCCTGGTGTCAGATGATACCATGCTGATGGCCATAGAGACTGCAGGCTATGATGGGGTAAAGCTTAATTTTGTATAGCGAATGTGCCTTGAGCATCACACTGCAGTATGCTTACCATCTCCTGTTGCTTGCTGCTCTACACCTGCTACAGCTCTGCTGAGGTTGCTGGACCAACTGTTTTCTGGCACTATGTTCTCTGTCTGCCATGGTTGTATTCCTCACATTAATATTTCTTACATTTCAATTAATTTATTATGAAATACAGTCACTTAAGCCATTGCAGAAATGTTTGGTTGACAAGTCTCACTGTTGCCAACTAGTAGTCTAGCCTGACTAAATTTTCAGCACACTTGCTTAAGTGGCAATGCAGGGACCCAAGCCTGTGTTCCTCCCAGGAAGAGTTCTGATATTAAATTTAAATCATGTTTGTTATGAAATCAAGTCACTGCAGCAATGCTGAGCTGACAAGTCTCATTGTTGTCAGCTAATAGTCAAGCCTGACTAAATGTTTCTCAAATTTGTTTTAATCTCTTCTGGGGCACACAGTCACAAACTTAAAAAAAAACTGTCTTGAGTGCACAGCCATGCATACACACAGAACAGAATAGCACCTAACAGAAGTGGTAGGAGTCAGCCAACTAGTCCCACCCTAACAGTAGCAGCTACAGTGCAGTTGCACTTGCTTAAGTGGCCATGGGGGGTGCCTGGATTCCTCACAGGAATATTTCTGATATTAAATTTTAATTATATTTATTTTGAAATCAAGTCACATAAGTCACTGCAGCAATGCTGAGCTGACAAGTCTCACTGTCAACTAATAGTCAAGCTTGACTAAATTCTCAGAAAAAAACATTAAATCTGTTCTTGGGCACACAGTCACAAACTTAGAAGAAAGTCTTGAGTGCACAGCCATGCACACACAAAGAACTGAAAAGCAACTAACTGAAGTGACAGGAGTTACCTGACTAGTCCCAACCTACCAGCTATGGTACGCTCACACTTAAGTGGCCATGGAGGGACCCAAGCCTGGGTTCATCACTGGAAAATGTCTTGTATTAAATTTAAATTACATTTATTTTTTAATTAAGCCACTGCAGCAATGCTGAGCTGACAAGTATCACTGTCAACTACTCGTTAAACCTGACTAAATAAATTCTGAGAAAAAAAAATATTCTTTTAAATGACTTCTTGGGCATGAAGCCAAGCCACTAACAATAGGAAACAAATTTCCCTAAGCTGATTGCATTTCTGCTAGACTAATTGCTGTGTTCTTTATTTCTGAGAGCTACAAAATTAAATTTCTAATCAAAATAAACCCCTACCAAACCTTACTCAATTAAGCTTGGCCTTCTTCACTACACCACAGGTTTAAATCTCTTTTATTTAGTACACATAGCCACACACACAGTGTGTGTGTTTGTATACGTGCACACTATTGGGGCCTGTCTGCCTGTCTTTCTCTCTCAACAAACATGAAACAGCAGGTCTCTCAAATGCTATAAATGCTCCATAGCAGTATGATTTTTACACTCAAATTTACCCACATTCTGTGAAGGTTTACTGATGTTCCTCATAGCAGTGGAGCTATTTCTGGAGGGACAAACTATTAAAAGGTTGATCTAATTTGACAGAAACATTCCTTAACACTGAACATGTAAGCCCCAAATTGTTGACATACTATTCTCTAAAATAAGAAAGTGCTACACATTCTGACAATTTGCTCTGAATTTTGAAGGCTGGTGCTGTTCATTTTAATGCTAAGAGGTTGAGAGGTATGCTAAAGTTTTTCCTTTCTTATAAGCCCAATTTTCACCCTACAGTGTAAAAAAAAAAAATCAACCTGCTCTATCTTGGGATTCAGAGAGTGAACAAAAAATGTCAGGATTTCTGATTTTTGTCTAGTGGATGAAAGTCGATTCCTTCTCTGCAGCAGCTCAAGTTCTCTCTCTCTCTCCTGCCTGAAGCTTCTGTGAGAGTTGGGTGACATGACCTACCTTCAATGAGCTTTCAAAGTGGCCTCTGATTTGACTGGAAGTCTCAGAAGGTCTTGAACTCCTGACAAATAGCAAAACACAGAATAGCACTAATTATTAATTTTTCTTCCCTAGTAACAAATTACCTATTTTTCCCTCCCCTTGGTCATACCTGGAAACAAACTTCCATTCAGTGTGCCTCTCCCAGTTACTAATTTTCAAATAAGTAAATAAATAAATAAAATATTCATGGTATTCGTGAAATGCTATTCATTACTCACACACCCCTGCTTCCAAGTGGGCAAGTAACAAAACTGAACAATAAAGCATTAGAACTAAATGATTGCTTACTGGTGACCTGGGACCTTGAGGACTACACCGCAGTACTCCACAGTGCAAGTCTCCAATCCTTAACAGAGAGTAGATAATGAGGAGGCAGGTGAAATGCACCATTCGATGAATATCATATTCTCTGGAGGAACTGTTTTTATCAAGGAACTATTTATATTTTGAAAAGACAGTGGTATCTATTGGCTCCATCATAGCCACCTCGTATATTAAGACCCTTCTCATTCCACCAGAAATTGAACTGAAAACCCTGAAGGACTAAAATATATGCTGATATATGTATGGACTCCTTGAATAAATGCATGTATGGGGTGACTTTAGTTAGCTCTTGCTATCAGAGCAAGGAGGTTGTTGAGCTGACAAAGGCAGCTAAAATATTTCTAACTGGGGTAAGTAGAAAGTAGAGCTGTGTGGAATGAGAAAATTCCAAATCTGTATAATGTCAATGAAATTTTGTGAAATTCCATGGAATATCATTTAAATGTTGTGGAATTTTAAAAATGTATTAATTTGATCATAACTTAGCCATCTGTTGAGCTAGCACTCTGACATGTGGCATGTTTAATGTCTGGGAGGAGTTCTAATGGTGTGCCAAACATGACATTTGGATGGATTGCCTCAAAATTATAGGTGCTCAAAGTTTGTCATTTTATTGTTTATTGGAAAATTCATAAAAAATGTTATCTGCATATACCTCAGCTGTCTATTGGTCCAGAGATTTTAAATTTGGCATGATTACTTGATGATAGGTGTTCTAAAAATGTGCCACATTTAATGACATTAGGATGGAGTGTCTTAAGATTATACACGCTCAAAAACTGTAATTTTATTTTATTGTGGGAAAGTTCATGAAAATTTGTGTCTGCATATACCTCGGCCATCTGTTGGTCCAGAGATCTTAAATTTGGAATGATTACTTGATGGTAGGAGTTCTGGACATTAGGATGTGTCTTCTCAAAATTACATGTGCTTAAAATCTATCATTTTATTTTTTGCTGGATATTTCATGAAAATGTATCTGCATATAACTCTGGCACCTTTGGAGCTAGGCATATGTAAATTAACATGAATAACCTTTTGTAATGGTTGTAGACTCTTCTAAATATGGAAGAATTGCTTTACAGATTTTTAAGTTACAGGGATTCAAAAGTTTATTGTGTAAATATTTGCGATTTTGTGAAAACTCTCAAAAATGTGGGTGTTTGTAACTTCTCTGCTCCTGCAGGCATGGACTTACCATTAGACATGCATATCCAATGTCAGAGTATCCTGGTGCCTAACACAAATGGATAAATGGTTTAGCAGTTTTAAATTTATGGTGAAAAAATATTGGTAACATTTTCTCAAATATGGTAGCATATAGAAGAATCATCTAGAATTCTTTTTGTTGAATTTAACATTCACAATGCAGGTACTACAACTTCATTTGGTAAGCTGGGCTGAACCTTTTGCAGTCCTGCTGTCCCTCTCTGACTGACTATTTTGCACACACCCCCTTTAGCATAGCCAGATTGACTCAGTAGAACTACTGATCCCACTGATATCCTCTTTGTTCTTTACAGTGACAAAATCTCTTAAAATGAGAGTCGCATACTCATTTTCCTATCAACCTATCCTGTTGAAATAGCCAGAATTATTCCCTCCTGGTGCCCCAGACATTGTCTTCCTCCACTATATCTTTTTGAGTACCTGTAAGTCCCAGACTTGCATGAACATTATTTCAAGTGTGCTTTACTCTTCCACAGGAATAACAGGACTACATAGTTCTGTTATTCCAGTGGAAAGAGTGTCTACACTGAACTGGTTATATATCAGGCTAGTCATCCTTGTAGCTGCACTCGCACCCTGCCTAATCACAGCACCTAATACTGATCTGCTTGCATGTCGTCAGGCTCCCTGGATCATCAATGTACTGGATGTCATCCTTATATATCCTGCATTCAGGTTGGAATTATTAAAACCCCGGGGGTGAAGCATAGCAATCATTGTGACTGGCTGAGCACAGCTCATACACCCTCTCTCCCAGCGTGTTTGAACATGCACCAGTAGTTTTGGAAAATTGAAAAAAAAGGTTTTTTCAAGCTAGATGAACACAACATGCAACTCTTACCATTTGCAAGAGGAGTCAGATAATCTTGCAAAAAGGACTACAAAAGCTTTCTGAATATCAAATGTAACATGACTCCCCGAAAATCACAGAATGGGACTAACCAACCAGGTACATCGAAACCTATTAGCGAATCAATAAAACAGAAATGCAGACCAGAATGAAAGCAGCCAAAATAAAAGCAAAATCAAGGAGGCAGCAAACACAATGCCTGTGTCTTCCCCTGATTTAACTGAAAAGTGCCTAAGTCTCCTGAAAAGATACAGAAAAAAAAACTGCTTCAATTTTATTCCTAAAAAGTGAAAAAAATGAACAACATACCATCTGTAAAATAAAAGCACTTTGATGCTGCTAAACGTACATCTCATGAGGCGGAAGACCAAGAGATTCTTTTCAAGGAGAAGTCTGGAGTGGATCACGCCAGCAAATGGGTCACGGAAGCTGAACAACACCACAAAGGTGAGAGGAAAATGACGTAAAATTCAAACAAGGAACTGGAACAGCAGAAGGAAAGTAACCACACAGATGTAAATCCATTGGTTACTAATTCGAACTCTACTTCAACAACTATTACTTAAACACACACAATGAGCTACTGGAGTGAGGGAGAGGTGACAATGGAAATGGGAACCACCATACAGGCTGATATCCAACACCACAAAGGTGAAAACAGTGTGGAAGATGGAGACTGTATGAGGGTAAGCAACCCAAGTATCTAACACGCTGAAAACTGCAGACACACCAAGTACTGCTGAAAATCTTTTATCTCCAATCTTTGCTTTCAAAAAATGTGTTGAAATGCGAGTTAAGGAGGGGGCCACTATATAGATATAAGTATGGGGAATTAAACAATAGTAATCAACAAGAACAAGCATCTAAAGAACTTAATTTGGAGGACTGCATTGATTTACAGCAGAGTTTACCGCAGAGACAAACTGCAAGGAAGAAGTATTGGGAATTAACTTTTTTTTTTTCTATTATATTTTTTTGCTCCAGGATCCTTGGCAGGTGGTTGTGGTCCTTCTCTTGGAGGAACTCACTCTCTGGTCCCTCGTGACCCCACTCAACCCCTGGAAATTCCCACACACATTACTCCCCTGCAGCAGGGCCAGGGAGCACAGCATTATTTTCCCTTCATCCAGAGACCCAATCCAGACTCCAGGAATGACCCTTGGAGATTCAGGGCACTCACAAAACTTGCCTGGCTCCATTTCCTCATTTTCTCAAGACCCCCCTCCTCATTAATGTGAGGACATTGGTACATGCTTCCTGACCCATACTGCCCTCCAGCCACTGCCAGAGGGCAGTCAACAAGCAGGATGACAAGTCTCCCTCTGCCCCCATGAGAGGAGAGCACTGTTATGAGCACTCAATTCTCTCTCTCCCCTCTGCCAACTCCCGGGGGCCCAGGCTCGTTCCCAAACCTGGGTCACCGGTATGGTGCAAGGTGTAACGAGCAGGACCTCAACCTCCAGTGCCACCTGTATGGCACTATGGGAATGAACTTTTGAATGAGGCTAGTGATTCCTCCCCCCTCCTTTTGGGCTCTATCAGTACTCATGAAAATTGAGAAGTGGGATTCTAACATTCTGACTTATGCCCTTGGAGGAAAAAATAGATCATTTCTACATTACAATCAAACAACTAATTACAAAAAATTCAGAAATTAAAAGTGAACTCAAAACAGCTCAACACTGAATTTCAGATTTGGAAGATATATTATTCCCCCATGAGAGAATTATATCTCTTAGAACAAGGCCAAAAAGAATTAAAGAAAAATTGTGGACTTCAGGCAAGATCTAGATGGAAAAATATTTGCATATTTGGGGTGCCTGAATCTTGGGATACACATAAAGGAATGAAGGAATCATTCCCCAGATTGCAGCTGCATTCATGGACATTGATCCTGCAGAGATTAAATTGAACATTGATCATACACTCGAACATTTCAAGCTAATAGAGGCCAAGGACAAGGCCCACCACACACTCTATTGTGACAAAGTTTTTCCGTTCAGAACATAAAGATTTACTTTTGCAAGCAATTTACAAAAAAAATCTCAACTTGATAGGTGCAACTATCAGTTTATAATGATCTACCCATAGACATTGTTCAAGAAAGGAGAAAAAGGTGTTTCTAAGGAAGAAACTATGGGGGTGAAAAAACTACAGGACAAATTTCATTTACCCAGTTAAGTTAAAAGTGTTCATAAATGACTCTAGCTATATTTGCAACACTGTGGAAGATGCAGAAAAAGATTTAAGGGCTAACATTCCCAGTTTGTAGGACTGAATTAAAAAAAATTCTATAAAACAGAATGTAGGAGAAGTGGAGTTAGGGAGTGGGGTGGGAGGGAGGGGAAGAACATGAATAAGCATGATAAGTAAATGAAGGGAGGTGGGGGAGGAAAAGGGGAAGAATTGTAACACTAATTACTGTATTTAGTATTTTTTCTCCTTTCTTTCTCTCCTCTATTCTCCTTCCTTCCCAAAGCTCTCCATGTTTTTCATCCCTCCCACTATCAAGTCTATGTCTATAATAAGTTGAACAAGATACTCCTCTTTCTTTCTCTCCCCTGTTGGTTTGGCCATATTTTTCCTTAAGATAGAGAAGGAAAAACAGAGGGGCTGAATTTTTTGCAGAAATAGAATATAGTAGGAAAAGGTAACATGTTAGAAGCTCCAGGAAGGGGGGGAGGCTGATTTGTTATGGGGGTAGGAAGGAGACTCGCTAGGCTGCATAATAGGGATCTCTTGGAAGTAGAATTATACTATAGTAAAATAAAATGGGGAAGAGGGAGGGAGATATGAGTTGTGAATGTATTAAGGGAGGGAGGATGTTTTACTCTGGGTAATCAAGCAATGAAACAACAAGTAATTAATGTACAACTAAAATATTATTCCAGATTATATAGCAGTGGAACTGCCTACACCAATCAGAGTGCAGCATTACTGTACCTCTTATTGAGTGTACAGTGTGACTGCTGCTACTCCACACAACTGATTCCGCTGTGGTGATGCTTGCTTGTCAGAATGTTACTGTCGGAGTCGCCATGGCTGAATCAGCTACCAGGGAATCTTGCTGTAAATAAATACACGTAGTGAAGCAGAAACAGACAAAACTTTAAAAAATTAAAACCTGTAATCAGCGCTTTCTTCCCACTGATGATGAAAAGCTTCCTCCCACCTCAAAGATCCCCACCGGCACCACAGAACTGATGCTCCCAATTAGCCCTTTTTCTGACATTATTAAACACAAAAATTGTAGTTTTTTGTGGTAGAGGCAGTTCCACTGCTATATAATATATTTATAGGGCTAGTGGGGATTGTTTCTTATGAGATAAGAATGTTATCTTGTACTGGTTTGGGCTGACAGAACCACTCAGCTTTGCTTTGCTGTCCTCTCGCCCAAACCAGCATGAGATAACATTCTTATCACATAAGAAACAACCCCCCACTAGCCCTAAAAACATATATTATATGGAGCAAAGAGGGTCTGCTGGAAAGAGGGAAACTTTACTCACTAAAAGTAAAAATGCTTGATGATGTTAACATAAAGTTGGTAAATAACCAAATGTATGCTAAGGCATGTCACAAAGAGAAGTCTATTTTATTATGGGTCAACTATATTCTAGTTTCTACAAAATGTAATGATGGCTAATCCAAGAATAATCAGGTGTGCCACCAATAATGTAAATGGGATAAAAACAGCAGTTGATAGAACAAGGATACTCTCATACATAAATAAATTAAAATTGGACATTATTGCATTGCAGAAGACATACCTGAATGACTAAGAAATAAAAAAAAGTAAAATAGAATCAGATTTAACATAGAAACAAAGATATTGATGGCAGAAAAGGACCACTAGGCCCATCTAGTCTGCCCATTTCCCCTGCCAACTGTAAAAGCCACAGACCCTACTTGATCTCTGGTTTTACCGCCTCATTCCTAATGCTAGGGTTACCCTATGCCTGTCCCATGCATGCTTGAATTCTTCCACTGTGTTTGCCACTACCTCTACTGGTAGGCTATTTCATGCAGCCACCACCCTTTTGTGAAGAAATACTTCCTCATGCTACCCCTTAGTCTACCCCCTTTTAACCTCATGTCATGCCCCCTCATTCCTGGACATTTCCTTTTCTGAAAGATGCTACCCTCCAGTACCCTATTTATGCATATTAGATATTTTTTTAAGGCAAAAACCACAAGTCTGCACCTGGGAACCGTGCTCAGGCTAAACAAATAAAGGTATGCACAGAATCAAAAAGCCGGCACCGGTAAATACAGACCGCTCCAGATGAGATTCAAATCAGACACAGGGAAGCTCAAACTCTGGGTGCTAAAAGTGCTTCATTTTATTCAAAAAACACCCTGCTTCCACATCCAGCTAAAAGACCACCATCTTCCCAACGCGTTTCACACCCCCTGGCGCTTAATCATGAGAATACCATCACCATACAATACTGTGCTTATATTTAACCATCTTAAAGTGACAATGACCAAATAAATAATTTCTAAATTATACAGATGAAATACCATAAAAACATGATCTACACACTTTAAAATGTGCTTTACAACAACAAATGTCACACATTACATTTTGCCACTATGTTTTAAAGTCCATCTTAGTTTCTCAGGGATCCATTTTTCATGCAAGTGGCAACCATAAATCTACACACTTAAAAAATGTTTTGCTTTACAGCAACAAATATTTCTTATTGAATTCTGCCACTATATTTATGTGCCTTACAACAACAAATGTCACACATTGCATTTTGCCACTATATTTTAAAGTCCATCTTAATTTCTCAAGGATCTATTTTTCATGCAAGTGGCAACCACAAATCTACACACTTAAAAAATTTGTTTGCTTTACAGCAACAAGTATTTCTTATTGAATTCTGCCACTATATTTTAATGTCCACCTCAATGTCTCAAGGATCCATTTTCCATGCAAGTGGCAAAAGTTGAAATCTAAAAGATAAATTGAACGATGCAAATTACTTATTAACAGAGGAACTTTGTATAACTAATACAATATCATACTACTTTTAAGAAAGGGTTTTATATCAATTCTTCGTTCAGTCATGGCATTTCTGACCCCCCCCATAGCAAAAATCCAATACTGCTCTCTTTTAACAAAACATCATTATAATCTCCGCCTCTAGGGCTTCTCAAGGGTTTTTCCACCCCAACAAATGACCATATGTGTTCACTAACATTATCAACTTTACCCATATGAATTGCTAATGCATTTTACTTCACCATTCTTGATACCCTTAAATGCTCACCTACCCTCTCCTTGAACTTTCTCTTAGTTTTACCAACATAAAACAACCACAAGTGCAAGAGGCCAAATAAATGACCCCTCTGTTGCACAGGTGATAAAACCTCTAACCTTGAATGATCTTTTAGTCTTAGGGTTAATGACAGAATTTGGTTTGTACAATCACTTGACATAATTTACAATTTCCACACTTAAAACATCCATCATGACATGCTGGCAACCACATCTTTTTCTTTTCATATCTAGGTTGTACTGAATGTACCAAAATATTCCTCAAACTTTTACCTCTTTTTATGAACAAATCTAGGTTTAACACCTCTAAGATCTTTTAAACCATGATCTAAAACTCACTAAATGCCAGTGTCTATTAACAATTCCTCCAATCTCCTTTGCCTGTGCACTAAATGTGCTCACAAAATTAATTCTAGAATCACAATTTTGTTGCTTTTCCAATTTCTGCATGACCGCTGACCTTTCCAACTTATCTACTTCTTCTCTAGCTTTAGTAACAATAGCAACTGGATATTTCCTTTCATATAAATGCTTTTCTAGCTCATCAGCTCTCTTCTTGTACATTAATTCAGTACTACAATTCCTTTTAACCCTAAGAAACTGCCCCTTAGGTATGCCAGCTATGGTGTGGAAAGGGTGACTACTATCAGCCTGTAACAAAGTATTTCTATCCGTCTTTTTTCTAAATAGGTCTGTAACAATCCCACCTTCACCATCCTTCTTAATAATCAAATCAAGGAAATTAATATATGTAGTACTAAAGGACAGGGAAAAACGCAAGTTTTCATTACTGCGTTCTAGATATTTTACAAACTCAAACAATTCATCCTCACTACCAGTCCAAATCATTATTATATCATCTATAAAACGTCTATACAGATCTATTTTATCCCTAAATGGGTTTACTTCTCTATCTCTAATACATTCTTCTTCCCATTTTCCAAGATACAAATGAGCAAAATTAGGAGCAAAAGTTGCTCCCATTGCTGTTCCCTTGATTTGTACATACTGATCTTCCATAAAAAAGAAAGTGTTGGATTTCAAAACAAATTCTGCCATTTTTACTAGCATTTCTGTAGCTGGTACCTTATTCTCCCTTCTTTCTAAATAAAATTCTAAAGCCTCAAACCCCCTCATGGGGTATGTTAGAATATAAGGATTCTACATCCAAGGTTACAAAAAAACTTCTTTCATCAGTTTCAATGTCACCTAAAATCTCAAGTATATCACCTGTATCCTTAATATAGGAAGGAATACTCTGTGCTATTGGTTTAATAAAAAAGTCAACATACTGAGATAAAGGTTCAGTCAAAGAGCCATTTCCTGAAACTATAGGGCATCCAGGGGGGTTTACCAAACATTTATGTACTTTAGGCAGTATATATAAACATGCTTTCATAGGGTTCTGTACTCTTAAAAAAGAACAAGCTTCATCAGTTAGCCACCCTTTTCCTTTACTTTTGTTAAATAACTATACATTTTTTATATCCAGGGGTAGGGTCTGAAAGTACTTTTTTATAAAAGGATGTATTACTTAACTGCCTATGTACCTCTGCAATATACTTTTCTGTATCCATAATGACAATAGAGCCACCTTTATCAGCCTTTTTAATAGTTATACTTCTGTCCTTCCTTAATACATCAATAGCAATTTTTTCAGCTTTACTTAGGTTATTCTTAAATCTGTAACCCTCAGCCTGAATCTTTCTATCTAAATCCACCAGGTCTCTCTCACAACTCTTAACAAAAACTTGTACACCTGATGTCAATGGTGGGCAGAAACAGAAGTTGGCTTAAATCTATAATGTGGCATATCATTATTTAAAGGAACATTTGATTCACTTACCCCTTGATTTATACAAATACCTTCTTCCTTTCTATTAAAAAAAGATCGCAAGGAGAGATTTCTAGATAATTTATGACAATCCACTATAGTTTCAAACAAATTAAACCTTTGTTGGGGAACAAAAGAAAGTCCTTTTTTCAATAAATCCATTTCTGAAGTAGTTAATGTCCTCGAAGAGATGTTGATAACATTATTTATTGATAGCCTCTCCTCATCTTCCGTCTTGTGTTCCAACCATTTCTTCCTCTGATGAAAACACCATCTCCTCTGTTTGCTGCCCCCCCCGAATTCGTTTTTTTTGACTCTGGTTATAATTCAGACGTTGGCTCCGCCTCGGGCCTTCAGGGGATCTTCTTATATCTGATGTTATAATTTGTTCTTCTTCCCCTAAATATCCATCTTCTAGGCTGCTCAGTTCATCTCTCTCACTTCCATCATGCTTATTTAAAATGGATTTTATTGGTGTTTTAACAAAAGTGCCAGGACTTGAACGAATATCAAACTTCACTCTTTTACCCCATTCAAAAACTTGATTAGTTTCATAGTCATTAGCATCACATTCAAACTTCGTCCTCTTAATTTCTTGAATTTTTTCGTCATATTTAAATAAATTTTGTTTAAAACTCTGGCAATAATCTTCATAGAAAGGATGGTCTTTATGTTTATACAGAGCTTCTTCCTTAAATTTAATTTCATTTTCTGTTTCCAGCTGTATAGCTGCATTTTTTTTTAAAATGAGCTCCATATATTGTTTACTGGCTTCATGATTGATTTTATACCATTTTTCTAAAAATCCTTTTCTCTGCAAACCAAACAAAGGTTTTTTAACAATTCTCAAACCTCGAGGTACGCGGTCCACCTCCAAATAAGCCCTTAATGAAACTCTTTCCCAATAAAGTCTTTTAGCTCTAAATGCTGCCCTTTCAAACTGCTGAAAACCTTGTTTAATATTTTTAGGGCTTACCTCAGACTTCCCAGTCTTTTTCAAAAGCTCTGCAAAAGTGTTCGTTTCATTAATTCCCTTGTTGAAAATTAAATCTTTTAAAGAGCTCCTTTCTTCTAAATCACAATTACAGGCATCTTCAGTCCTCACAGCTGCACCCTTTCCATTGTTACATGCCATGACTTCCACAGGAACAGACCAGCTTGTTTCAAAATGATCCAAATTGCTTTCTCCAAAAAACTTCTTTAAAACACTTCACAGACTTGAAACAAGCATCCACATCAGTCTTGGAGGTTCTTTATAATAATTTTTAAAACGAACCCGTGCAGACAAAAGACCTTAGTCACAAGTAAACTTTTAAGGCAAAAACCACAAGTCAGCACCTGGGAACCGTGCTCAGGCTAAACAAATAAAATAAAGTGGCAAAATGCAATGTGTGACATTTGTTGTTGTAAGGCACATAAATATAGTGGCAGAATTCAATAAGAAATTTTTGTTGCTGTAAAGCAAAACATTTTTAAGTGTGTAGATTTATGGTTGCAACTTGCATGAAAAATGGATCCCTGAGAAACTAAGATGGACTTTAAAAACATAGTGGCAAAATGTAATGTGTAACATTTGTTGTTGTAAAGCACATTTTTTAAGTGTGTAGATCATGTTTTTATGGTATTTCATCTGTATAATTTAGAATTAATTTATTTATTTGGTCATTGTCACTTTAAGATGGTTAAATATAAGCACAGTATTGTATGGTGATGGTATTCTCATGATTAAGCGTAAGGGGGCGTGAAACGCGTTGGGAAGATGGTGGTCTTTTAGCTGGATGTGGAAGCAGGGTGTTTTTTGAATAAAATGAAGCACTTCTAGCACCCAGAGTTTGAGCTTCCCTGTGTCTGATTCGAACCTCATCTAGAGCGGTCTGTATTTACCGGTGCCGGCTTTTTGATTCTGTGCATATTAGATATTTGTAGGTTTCTATCATATCTCCCCTGTCTCTTTTCTCATTCAGGGTATACACATTGAGGTGCCCCAGTCTTTCTCGCAACGTTTTCTCTACAGGAACAAATAAATCTGCAGGAGTCAGAATTTTAATAAGAAAACAACTTAATTTTCAGTTACAAGACAAATGGACTGACCAAGAAGGTACAGTACAAGTCACATTAAACTGTTCCTCCAATGAGTTGTTTTAGCATTTATGACTGAGTTGCAAAAGTGTTTCTGTGTCCAGCACAATGCCCTACACAAACTGTTTCTTAAGAGTTAAAACTCAGTTTTGCACTGCATTGTGACTGGACTACAGATGTATTCCAGCTGAGCTGCAAAAATATTTTTTTTAAAAATTGCTCTTGAGCTGGCTGAGCACTGAAAAACAATACAATATGAGTTGCCAATGCATTTCCAACAGTAAAAAACAATGCTAAACCAACTCATTGGTGAAACAGCTTAATGTGACTTGTACTGTGGAATATCTATAATAAAAGGAACCATATTTAATTATATTAATTTAACTATAGGCTCAGTCTATTGGTCTTTTATAACTATGCTAATTTTACAGCAACAATAACTCAAGCATTGGTCAAGACTCATCCTAGTAATGTAATTTTGATGGGGGATTTCAATGCATTAAGGACCCTCATATGGACAAGGATAAAAATATTACATATCTAAACTCTGATTGTCCAGTGTTCCTTGTCTGAAGGGGTCTTTCCTGATGCCTTGAAGGAGGTATTTGTGAGACCACTCTTAAAAAAAACATCTTTGGACCTGGAGGTTAGGGCAAATTACCGACCTATCTCCAATCTTCCCTTTTGGTGAAGATTGTGGGAAGATAGTGAAGCTTCAGTTGGAGGAGCACCTCGTGACCCGTGATTTATGCAATTAATTCCAGTCAGGGTTTCAGGTGAGGCATAGCACAGAAACCACACTTGTTCAGGTATAGAATTATGTCCTCAGGGCTAGAGATCAAGGAGAGAGGACAATTCTTGTTCTCCTTGATCTCTCTCTTCAGCATTCAACACTGTGGACCATTGTGTGTTGCTTGACTGCCTCAGGGAACTCTATGGACTCACCAGCACTGTCATCTGTTGGTTTGAATCTTTTTAACCAACGGGAGGCAACGGGTTGTGATGGGGAATTTCTCCTCCACCCCTAGCCCCCTATCTTGTGGAGTATCTGTGGGGTCGGTATTGGCCCCAGTGTTGTTTGCAGTGTATTTGCTGCCCCTGGGAGGGATTATTAGGAAGTATGGCATGGGTTTTCATTGCTATGCTGATGATACCCAGCTATACTTATCCTTTGCCCCAGGAACATCCAACGCAGTGGATGTGCTAAACAGCTGCCTTCCTGAGATCAGTGATTGGATGGCCTCTAGCTATACTTATCCTTTGCCTGAGGAACATCCAACACAGTGGATGTGCTAAACAGCTGCCTTGCTGAGATCAATGATTCGATGGCCTCTAGCTGGTTGCCATGGAACCCCGATAAGACGGAGGTATTGGTGGTGGAGCTGAACAGAGTGCGTGATAGGATGGCCTTTGGAGCACAGACTGGACTTGTTCTGGGATCTATTCCATTAAAGGCCTCCTCTAGGGTGCAAAATCTTGGTGTCATTCTGGATAGGAGTTTGATGATGGAAGCGCAGATATCTTCCACAGTCTGATCCTGTTTTTTAAATGTCACCAGGATAAAGCCCCTTGTTCCACCTCTGGACCTCCCCACTTTGATACATGCTTTAGTTACATCAAGACTTGACTACTGTAATACACTCTACCTCGGGGTCATGGGAGGATCCCTCTGTAGACTGCAGCTAGTGCAGAATGTGGCTGCCCAGTTGCTTACTGGGCAGCCAAAGTTTTGTCATATTACCCCTGTGTTGCGTGAGCTGCACTGGCTGCTGGTCAGATGAAGGATCCTCTTTAAGATGAGTCTTCTAACCTATAAGGCCCTACACAGTCAGGGTCCTGGCCCTGGGCCTGTTAGACCTTCTTGTACCTGCTCTCTCAGTTCACTCCATCTGTTCCTCCTGTGGGGCCCCCCCTGGTGATTCCCAGGATGAGGTTGAAATTGGCCAGTGACAGGACATTTACTGTCTCTGCCCCATCCTGTGGAATTTGTTGCCTCTTGGGGTTAAGGGGGCCACTACGTTGGAGGTATTTAAAGCCCACCTGAAAGCCCTCCTATTTGCCCAGGCCTTTTTGGATTAAGCTGTTCATTTAGAGTTTTCAACACTGCAACTGATAATTCGATGGCTAGTTTTATTTATGGGAAATGTTCTTATATGGGTTAATTATCTTATGTTTATATATTTTTCCTTTTGCTTTCTATCTTGCTTTTAAATGTGTACTCATTTGTTTGTACGGCTCCCAGAGCCTCTGGGATTGGGTGTCTTTTTAAATAAATGTTGCCTTGCCTAAACAAAAAAATCTAGCATATTGAAACATTCTTGGATGAAAATAACTGAATAGATCCTTGGAGGATCCAAAATCAAAACTATATATATATATATATATATAAAATGATAAAACTTTTTTTTACAAAGCTTGATTATATATTTATAACACAAAATCTAATGTCAAAAGTTGAAAATATCGATATTAACTAAATATTGCTTTCTGAGCATACTCTGGCATTAATTCAAATTAACTTTGTTCAGAGAAAAAAAACCTTCAACCAGAACATGGTCTGTAAACAATGAGTTGTTAACCAATTAAGACTGTATCAGGAAAATTAAAAATGCAATACAAAAATTGTGGTATTATAATTATATGGCACAAAAATCTATTTCTACATTATGGGATAAATTTGAAAGCTATGATATGAAGGATATTTATTTCTCAGCAAGTTTGGATATATAAAAACAAGGAAGAACAAAACAAATCTAAGCAAGACTACAATAATTGGATACATTGTTATTAAAAAAGTATAACAAATATATTTCTGAGTGGAATAAATGTAAACTAAAATGCCTAAAAATGATAAATAATGAAACAGAATAAAATATAAGAAAATTAAAACAAGCAAAATATCTTCAGGGCGATACATCTGGCAAATTATTAGTCCACCTCTTCAAAAAGGAAAAGAAAATAACATAATTTCAAATTTAAAAAAATACTTAGAACCAGACAGAAACAGAATGGTTGGACTTAACATGAATAATGTCAATTTATTTTATAAATATTTACAAAAACATCCCAATCAGAAATTTTGAAGAAATTGAGAAGTTTATATCAAAAAAGCAATACTGATCCCTTTAAAATGTAAAATCAATCATTCACAGTAGATGAAATTAAATGAGCCATAAATAATTTGCCAAATAATAAAAGCCCTGGACCAGATGGTCTAATTAATGAATTTTATAAAATAATTCAGTGATTTATTGGCTCCTTGTATATTACTAATGATGCAGGAGTGGGTGAATATGGAGGAGGAAATACCTCAATCAATGCTGCAAGCAAACTGTACAAGGAAGCTAAACTCAAAGACCAACTAAGCAGTTATATGCTGATTGCACTCCTTAACAGTGACTACATGCTGGGCCTTTGGAGATCTTAGGTCTCAGCTCCAGGCAGCATGGGCAGAGATTGCACTCCTCAAATTTCATATTGAAGAGGAAATACATTATAAGAACCACCCGCCATTTCCCCAGCATCCAACAGAAAAACCTCGACCGCAGAGGGTAGTTGGTCCAGGAGGTTGGCAGGTGGTTAGGAGGAGCAAATCAGGTGCCCCATCACTTCTGCTCTCCAACACATTACCTCCAAAAACCATATAAACACTACAAACAGGTATCTGCTTCTATCTCTGAAATCAAATAAAGAGGCAGAAGACACTGCAGAGCAGGACACTGCGGCACAGGAGCTAACACAACAATACTCACCCAAATCAGGAACCAAAACTAAACAAGCACAAAGGAAATCCAAAAACTTCTGATCATAGGAGACTCCATGATTCGGGAGTTGATACCCATCTCCAGCCAGGGGTGATGGTCAGATGTCTCCAGGTACATCAGCATGGAGGACACTGACCGCATTGCTAAAATTGTTCACAAAGCAGGAGAAAACATTGATGTCCTAGTACACATAGGGACTAATGATCTCACCAGCCGGTCAGTTGTGGAGACCAAGGAACACCTGACTAGGCTGGGTGACAAACTATCATCTATTTCGTCCGCATCTCCTTCTCTGAGATCCTGCCAGTCTGGGAGAAGGGAGCAGATGGACGGAAGGTCAGAGAGGGGAGATAGGGGAGCTAAACACGTGGCTCAGGACTGGTGCCAGGAAAAGGACACAGATTTGTAGGGAACTGGCAACAGTTCTGGGGCGATTCTTTAAATTTGATGGACTGCATCTGACTAAAGAGAGTCAGTGCATTGGGGCAGAAGTTTGGCGTCTTTGCAGAATATTTAAACTAGCAAATGGGAGAGGTGCAGCACCCCATCGTGAATGGGAAGAACACCCCCCCCTCAGCTAGTTGTCAAACAGGAATTCAGCGTGTTTGCCGTTCATTTGCATCACCAGGTAAGAAAAAAGGTTTGTCTCCCAACGATGCACAGGGGTAATGCCAAACTTCACCCAACAACTAACACACCAAAATCTGGCCAATGGAAAATCATGTACACAAATGCTCACAGCCTGGGAAATAAGATCCCAGACCTGCAGGCAATAATGTCAGAGGCTAAACTGGACATAGTAGCAATTAGTGAGACGTGGTTTACCAGTAACCACACTTGGGAGACTTCAGTACCTGGCTATGTATTGTTCAGAAGAGACCGAGGTGCAAAGGGGAGGGTGGCCCTGTATGTTAATGAAAATATCAAAGCTACAGAAATTCAGAATACACATAAGGAGCCAGAAGAACTGTGGGTCACCCTGGAAACAGGAAATGGGACAGCCATAAGAACTGGGTTGTCTACAGGCCCCAGACCAGAGGGAGGACATAGACACATTACTGTTAGAAGATATACAAAACATGACAGCTAAAGGGAGGTTCTGATAATGGGAGACTTCAACATGCCAGATACAGATTGGTCAATACCAGCAGGAACATCTGCAGAACTAGACTCATAGTGGATTCCCTGCAGGGGAGGGCCTCAAACAACTGGTACAGCAACCCACAAGAGACAGGGCTATCCTAGATCTAGTACTGACTAACAAGAAGGATCACAGATCTCCAGGTAGAAGGTCACCTGGGGGCCAGTGACCATCACATGGTATGGTTCAATTTGGCTACTACATCTAAATCATCCCATTCCAAAGCAAAAATATGGGACTTCAGAGGAGCTGACTTTGATAAGATGGCCAACAGAGTTAAGCTAGCCCTGGCAAAAGAAACACAGGTGAGGAGGTACAGGCAAAGTGGGCAAGCATTAAGGATACAATACTTGAAGCAACATCCCATTGTGTTAGACAGAAAAGGAAGTGCAAAGAAGAAGGAAACCACTTTGGTTCTCAAATACAGTAGCAGAAAAGGTCAGAGCCAAAAGGCTGGCCTTCAGAAAATATAAGGAACACAGCGGGATGAAGATAGGGAGGCATACCAAACTGCCCTAAGGGAAGCAGGTAAGGCAGTAAGGCAGGCAAAGTCCCAAACTGAGGAAACACTAGCACGAACAGTAAAAGAAGGTGACAAGACTTTCTATAGATACATTAGTGAAAGGAGAAAGTCCAGAGGGATTGCTAAGCTTAATGGAGAAAAGGGAGCATGTGAGGAGGAGGACCCTGTAAAGGCATCTATCCTAAATAGATACTTTTGCTCAGTATTTACTGAAGAGAAGGTAGGGCAGGGCCCACAGCTCAGCATCATGGACACAGGGGGAGGGAGGTGAGCACTACTCCCTTCACAAAAGAAAGGGTCCTACAAGAGCTTGCTAAGCTCAGGGTGGATAGGGCAATGGGACCTGATGGCATACATCCCAGGGTACTTAAGGAGCTAAAGGAGGAACTAGCAGAGCCATTAGCAGAATTGTTTAGTGAGTCTCTGAGCACAGGAGAGGTCCCAGAAGACTGGAGAAGGGCTCATGTGATTCCACTCCACAAGAGTGGTAGCAGGGAGGAGGCGGGCAACTACAGACCGGTCAGTCTTACCTCAGTAGGGGGCAAGATTATGGAGGCACTCCTTAAGGAAAGGATAGTGCAACACCTGGAATCCATAGGGGCACAGGATCCAAGACAGCATGGGTTTACAAAAGGAAGGTCTGTCAAACTAATCTCATAGATTTCTTTGACTGGGTAACCAGAGTGGTGGACCAAGGGGAGCAGTTGATGTCACCTACCTTGACTTCAGCAAAGCTTTGACACTGTTCCACATAGAAGATTGATAAATAAGCTAGGTAGGCTCGGGGTGGGTCAGAAGTTGGTCAACTGGGTGGCAAACTGGTTGACTGGCAGAAAACAGAGAGTGGTGGTAAATGGTATACAGTCAGAAGAGATGCAAGTCACAAGTGGGTACCTCAGGGATCAGTCCTGGGGCCAGTCCTATTCAACATCTTCATTAGTGACCTCAGATGGACTAGAGGGTAAGGCTTGTCTGTTTGCAGATGACACCAAGATCTGCAACAGAGTAGATGATCCAGATGGGGTGGGCAGAATGAGAAGAGATCTGGATAAACTAGCAAAATGGTCAGAAGAGTGGCAACTGGGATTTAATGCAAAGAAGTGCAAAATCATGCACATAGGGAAGAGAAACCCTGAAGCCACTTATAGGCTGGGAGGGGAGTTGCTAGCAGTCACAAAGGAAGAAAGAGACTTGGGCATCATCATCACTGATGACCTAAAATCATCCAAGCAAACCTCTAAAGCAGTAGGTAAGGCTAGGGGGGTGTTAGGGTGTATTAGTAGGGGTATCACAAGTCGTAAGAGGGAGGTAATAATCCCTCTGTACAAGACATTGGTTAGGCCCCATCTGGAGTACTGCGTGCAGTATTGGAGGCCACACCTTCACAAGGACATTAACCAAATTGAGGCAGTCCAGAGAAGGGCAACCAAAATGGTGCAGGGACTGCATCAGAAGACATATGAGGACAGATTAACGGAGCTCAATATGTATACCCTTGAGCAAAGGAGGGAGAGAGGTGATATGATCGAGACATTTAAACACCTTAAGGGCATAAACAAGGTGAAAGAGTCTAACATGTTTAAATATAAGAAAAATAGCAGGACAAGAGGACACAGCATGAGATTAGAGGGAGGCCGATTAAGGGGGAATGTGAGAAATTCTTTTTCACAGAAAGGGTGGTAGATGCATGGAATGGCTTACCACAAGAAGTGGTGGCTATGAATACAGTGCAGGGCTTCAAACAGGCATGGGATAGGCATAAGGGAGCAATACAAATGACTATGAATAGCTAGGTCACTGACAGAGCAAAGGCCGATGGCACATTTATAAGGTAGAAAAAGAAATGGGCAGACTGGATGGGCCTTGCGGTCCTTATCTGCCGGCAACTTCTATGTTTCTATGTTTCTATATAAAACGTGGCTAAAACAATTGCTAATTGGCTTTTACTGATGATTCCCCTCCACATCCAGCCCAACCAACATGGCTTTGTCCAAGACAGGACAGCAGCCTCTGCAATAAATAAATGCAAATATAAGAGTATGTGCAGGGATTACAAGATATTTATTATGCTCTGGCACTTGATGCCAGCAAAGTGTATAATCTAATAAATCAATCTTATATATTTTATGTGTTAGAAAAATGGAAAGTCTCTCATAATTTAATCAAAATTATTCAGGCCCTATATAGTAATCCAACAGCAAGTATACTGATTAATGGCATTCCGGCACCAGAATATTCCATGGCAGCAGGAGTAAGACAGTGGTGTCCCCTGTTCCCAATTATTTTTATTTCATGTCTAGAGCCCCTACTTAATACAATAAGAAACTGTGCAATAATTAATGGGATCTGTATCCAAAGTAAGGAAACAAAACTTAGTGTATTTGCGGATGATACACTAGTGATTTTTCTGACCTTAATAATTCAATAAATGCATTAATATGAATTATCAACACTTTCTCTTCTTTTTCTGGCTATCAACTAAATGAACAAAAATCAATGATAATACAAATAACTAGAAATAAAATAAACAATGACTTTCAGACATTACAGAAATTTAGTAAAGTTGATCAAATAAAATATTTGAATGTCATCCTTACCAACATAATGGGGAAAAAGTATTAAGTTGAACTACAAAATTGCTAAAGAAAAGGTAGTGAGCAAGCTTAATACATGGAATAATTCTTCCATATCCCTATGGGAAAGAGTTCAAACCTTAAAATTATGATTCTGCCATATTTAATATTTATTCTTCAACCAATGATAGGAATTCAAGGGTTTGTCGACATTAAAAGAATATTCCCAAACTTTTTTGTGGAGAGGTGGCAGATTGTGGGTGTACAATGATATTGCCAATTAAGGAGGGAGGCTTTGGTTGCCACAACACTTCTTATATCTACTTGCACAGACTTTAGCATCAATGTGGGAATGGACATTTTACCCTCAAAATGAGACATTAATATTACAAGAAGAGATCTAAAAAAGTTCCACAAATTAAAATCAAAAACCTGTTTTTCTTTACAAATTATAGGAAATTGAAAGAGCAAGATTTTTTCCACCATATATATGATTATGCTATAAAAGCAAAAGCAAGATTAAAACACAACTCTGCTCCTTGGTTACATGCCCTATGAAATATTAATCAAGACCAAAACAACTCTTCTATAAACAAAGTTCACAAATTGCTTCAAAAAGAAGTAATTTGTACCTTGAAACAGTTGATCAAGGACAATAAATTTACATCTTACACAGAATACAGAGCCATCGTAGAACCCCCCCCCAAAAAAAAATTATATCACATGCACAGTTTTAAATAAGAACTTTAAAATAGTTTGTCAAAAATATAAAATAGATGAAAAAAACATTCAAAGACTTTAGGAAATAGAAAAAAGATAATTACAACAAGAAAAAAAGAGTATCAATATTTTATAATTTACTTACCCATTCAATAAGCGTGCCAAAAATAAAACAATGTAAATCATGGGGAAAAGAACTAGGAATGTTTCTTCAAGATAATCAATGGACAGCAATACGAGTGGATGCTAATAAAATATAATATCAGCAAAGAACAGGAGTATACAACCAAATAATTAATTGAGCATATATAACTCCAGAGCTCTAGCCAAAAATTAACCCAGCATACCCTATTAAATGCTATTGTAGAAATGAAAGGAAAAGCATGACTCTCACTGGGATTTGAACCCAGAACATCAGCAATCCATGCTTTAGCACTTAACCAACTGAGCTATGAGAGTTCAGCCAATTAAGGCTGCTGAGTGGCACATGTGTAATCACTCAGGTGCACTACTACATCACTTATGGACATGTCCAGTCTTCTATACATGGTGGGAAAATCTTGCTCTTGAACTAGCTAAAATAATCAGAATTAACATTCCATGCATTCCTTCTATATTATTACTAAATTTATATGACACTTTTAGACTAAATTCAGCACATAAGGTAATTACCCTGGGATATTTAACATTAAAAAGAGTCATACTAATATACTGAAATTACCAAAGCCTCCCTACCTGTGTTAACCATGAATAGGGGTATACATTCAAAGAACATTGCTCTTTGAAAAATTGGGTTATGTGATTGAAGACCCTGATGCCCATAAAAATAAATCATGGAAAGAATTAAAGGTATTATTACCACCCCCTAATGAAATTATGAGTTGCAGACATATGCTGCAGAACAGAAATATAAAAGTAGTTGTGGGGGGTTCTCTCTCTGAGGTATGCTTTATTGCATTTATTACAGTATAGATTACTAAAAATTGGAAATTTTGACCATATTACAGAAAACATAACTATATTATCAATAGTAAAGGAACTGTAAAATATGTGACATCTGGCATGTTTTTCATGTAACAACATATATAATATGGATATGATGTTAAAATCAACTTATGATCTAATGTAATATTTATCATAAAAGGTTGTAATTGCTGACACTCTGTGTTTCTATGCTTCAACTGAGGGGATCTACCACTGGTCTGCTACCCAGCTTAGCTGTCCATTTCTTGGTGAAACTATGCATCTCACTCCTGAACCTGGTAACCCCCTGCATTACCTGCCTCTCATGCCCCTATCCTTTAATTTGAATCCCCTGATAAGGCGATGTGAAATTAGCAAATTCAAATTTTATGGAAATTTCATGAAATTCTACAATTTTCACAAAGATTTGTGGAATTTTAATTTAAGTACAGATATTACTTTGCAATCTTGGGCAGATAGCAATTAATAAAATTAACACACAGAGGGCCAGATATTCAAAACTTTGCCCCAGGACTAAATTAGCACTGCCCGGCATGCTAAATTAGCCAATAGCCTGTTATATTCAAAAGTGATAGCCCCAGTGCTAAACCTGCTGAATACAGCATGCTAAGGAAGCCAGGTAAACTGGGCTGGGAGCGCAGTACAAACATAGCCCAGGAATAAGACAGTTCTGAATATAGCAACCAGGAAGTGCAAACAACAACAGCATCCCAGTTCATAGTGATGTGAAGGAAGGTAGCGGTGAACTACTGTATGTGGCCAATGTGTGTGCTAGCAAAGGAATGGAATCAGTAAAGCTGCAAGCAACAGTGCATGTGAAATTACATTGTGCAGAAATGTGCAGTGTTTCTGAACTGTATAGTGGCACAAACACATTTGCACAGGTTTAGCTGGAGCTAAGCCATTTGTCCAGCGCAAATCATGTTTGCCCATGGCAAAACTTTGCTATATTCAAAAGTGACATGCAAATGAGCCTACTTAGGTAGTCTGTGGGCAAACATTTAGATTAGCAGCTCATTATGACCTGATTTGCATGCAGTTTGCCCAGCTGTATTGCAGGGCCCCACAGCTCCACCTGTAGGTTGGTCTAGAAGTACAGGGGCTGGCTGGTTCTGCCCACAACTCCACCTGTAGGTTAGTCTGGCAGTGCATGCTGGTAGCTGCAGGCTACATTTGTACAGTACAGCATAGAATATTGTGCCTCAGGGGACTACACAGCACAGGCACAGGTGGTGGTGCTGCATGCAATTGATTGTCAAACTGTAGTTCATGCTACAGTGCACAGCAGACACTACATTAGCAAGGGGACCAGTAGTGTGAGGGACACACCAATGCCTATAGTGTGTAGGGCAGTAATGACCACTGCACTGTACAGAGTGACAGGCCCAACTTGCAGGTGTTTACTGACAGTGGACATTACTGTTATGCTGTTGTGCAACCCACAGATGCTGCACCACTGGCATGAGATGCTCACAGTGACATATACATGGCTGGCTGTGTGTGCTGTGGTGTCTGTACAGATGTGTGGTATGTCATTGGGGGCACATACCATCAGACAGGCACATTGGTTTTGGCGTAGTCCCAACACTGGCCCATGTGCATTGCGTGGCTTGTCCCAACCTTGTGGCTGCACCCAGTCTGTGGTGCAGCCTGGCCAATTGTACACCCTCCCCTCAACACCCTCCATGACCACAGTGCTGCATGTGTATGCTGGCATCTGTTGGTGTCCACTGAAGGGTGGTCTGCAGGTGTGTGCTGTATGACCACACTGCCATGGTGTCTACAGGGAGCCGAGTCACCACTTACTGCCTGGCATGGCTGGGACTGGTGACAGATGGTGGCATCATATGGATGCCATCAGTGAGCAACATGTTTCCTCTCTGTCTGACTTATTTCTATGTGTCATGCTTACTGGTTAGAGTAGCGTAAAGCCATGCAAAATTCATGCAAAGCCACGCAGAACCACAAAATCATGCAAAGCCTACTCTGCCCAAAGTTAAGACTACCTTTTCTGGGCCCAGAGTCTCCCTTGTAAGGTCTAAGAACCTGACAAATGTAATGTGATTCTGTTATCTAGTTTTTAGGTTTCAGGGTTTATACATTTTTATCATCTTAACTTGTACTGGGAGGGGTATGTTCCTGGGGGTTTAATCAGTGCTGTTTGGGATTTGAACTATTTCTGACCACAATTCTGTTCTGTAATCAGTGTTGCTAAGGATCTGAACTGTTTCTGAGTGCAAATTTGTTAATTTCACTGCCTTTGTGTTTGAGTTCAGTAGCTTCAGGCTGCTGGTCTGACTAGAGGGGCCACTGTTTGTTTCTGTTGCAGGTGTGGAAGTGTCTAGCAGCTTCTAAGTGAGTGTGGCTGGACCAGCTACTGCCTGGGAATTCCTTGGCTGATTGTTTTTGGATGCAGCCTGTGGGGTTGATCCTACTCACCTACCCGCAACCCACCCACTCAGAGGCTCAGCCTTCATTTATAGGGCAGGTCCCATAGTGCCTTAAAACATCCTGCAACCAAGCAGGACATTTCAAGCCAAACAAAACATGGAAAGGAGATAGCAGATAGCAATTAGGAGGCATAAACAGGTAGAAGAATGAGGAGGGTACTGTGATTTTTTCTGTTTCATCAGCACACAGCCTAAGGGGGAAAGGGTTTTTTGTAGGTATGATTGAGGGTGTCCTTCTTGCTTTAGGACTTAGGAGGCAGACTGCATTTATTTGGGGGGCAAGAGTTGTTGGTTGGCTGTCTTTGACATGAAGGTAAGGTATCGGAGCTGGGGGAATCATGGGCGCAACTGGAAAAGGTGGATGGGAGGGTTCATGGAGTGGTATGGTCATCTTTCTATCGAAAACAAGGGGGGGGCGCTGGTGAGCAAATAGTGGTATGGGAAGGGTGGTAGGCTGCAACAACTGTAGAATGGCAATCTTTCTGAATATTGCATGGAGAGTGGGTGGGTGTTTGGTGTGCAGGCAGATAAGGCAGCTTAGGAATGAGATCAGCTAACAAACAAAGCTTAGGAGGGGACTGAGGGCTGTGATGGTGGACAACTCATCGGCTGGGGAGGGAAGGGTGATAACTGTGAAGGGAGGACAGATCAAAGAGGGAGGGGGTGAAGAGGAAATACAGGGTCAGGTGGGGAAGGACACAGGGGAGCCCGGTTCAGGGGACAAACGAGGTCAGGAAAGAGGAGAAAAAGAGGATGGCAGGGAAGGAGGAATAAAACAGTTGCAGAGTCAGCAGCGGTAGGAGGCGAGCAGAAGGATGGAGGAACTAGGCGACAGTGAAGGGACATCGAAAAATCAGTTTGAAGTACTGTCAGGATTGGGGGATGTGATGAGGGGAGTACAGGGTGGAGGAGCTGATGACAGACAAGATGAGAATGGAATGGGAGGGGGTCAAGGGGTTGAGGTGATATGGTGTAGGGAACTGGTTGAGTAAGGAGGGTGGTGAGGAAGGGGGAAGGGATGGATCGGGGATGCATCAGGGGAGGAGACAGGTGGAGCTGGGAGGTAAAATCATAAAAAAAAGGGGAGAAGAAGAGCAGGGCAGAGGAAAAGGACATTACAACAGGAGTGGAAGGTGGAACAACTGCACTGGAGGAGGAGGAGGAATGGAGAGAAAGGATTGGAAAAAGGAAGGGCAAGACAAGTAGCACATTAAAACAAGGGTGGGATCCTAGTGCTGGGAGACTTAGTTCTGAAAGGAATTAGATGGGGAAGCATCTTCACAAGGACATTAACAAAATGGGAAGGGCAACCAAAATGGTGCAGGGACTGCATCAGAAAACATATGAGTACAGATTAACGGAGCTTAATATGTATACCCTTCCTAGAGCAAAGGAGTGAGAGAGCTGATATGATCAAAACATTCAAACATCTTAAGGGCATTAACAAGGTGAAAGAGTCTAACATGTTTCAATATAAGAAAAATTGCAGGACAAGAGGGCACAACATGAGATTAGAGGGAGGCAGATTAAGGGGTAATGTGAGGAAGTCCTTTTTCACAGAATGGGTGGTGGATGCATGGAACTGCCTACTTCAGGAAGTGGTGAATATGAATACAGTGCAGGGCTTCAAACGGGCATGGGACAAGCATAAGCGAGCAATAAAGAAGAGTATGGATAGATAGGCCATTGACAGAGTACGGGCCTATGGCACATTCATAAGGTAGGAAAAATGGGCAGACTGTATGGGTCTTGTGGTCCTTATCTACCATCAACTTCTATGTTTCTATAAGCAAGGGGGAGAGGCAGAGTTGCACATGGGTGGAGGCTATGCCAGGCATGACGGAGGAAAGGGTGGGTCAATCTCTTCTGAAGTATGCTAAGAGGGGTAGGGAGAAACTGCATATAGTTCTGCATTGGGGAAAAAATGGCCTGGTGGGAAATACAGTAGATGTAGTCTAGAGGAAGTTTGAGGAGCTGGGGATGATTTGTGAGGAGGCAGGAAGATCAGTAACTTTCTCAGAGGTGCTTCCAGTACCCAAGGCAAGCACGGCAAGGAAGCTGAGGACAGAGGAATTTAACAAGTGGTTAAGAGAATGGTGTCCAAAGGATATGGGCTGGTGGGGGTGGAGAAGGACCTGGGAGGGTAAGGATCTCTAAGCTAAGGACAGGCTACACTTGCGTGAGGAGGGAAGAGGGTATTGAAACAGAAACTGGGGGTATACTTATCAAACAATGAAAATTTAAACTAAAAGATGGGGTGGCAGGTGGGCAGGAGTCAAGCAGGATCCACAGGAAGGGAAGCCAAATGAGCTTACCCCCATACCAGCAGCATGGGACTTAGGGAGCGGTCAGGAGGGGATGCTAGAAAAGGAGAGCAAGTAGTGAGAGGGGGCAAGGAAGTGGGGTGGAAGATGGTATCCTTAAATGCTGAGGGTCTAGGAAGAAACAGCAGAGTTACAGGCTCTCATGGCAAATGGAAAGGTGGACATGGCGGCCATCACTGAGACATGTGCCACCCATTACCATGACTAGGACCTGGCAGTACTGGGATATAGGTTATTTTGGAGGGACAGGGTAAAAAGGAAAGGAGGAGGGTGGCACTGTATGTGAGGGAAGGACTGAAGTGTGTCAGGGAGATGGGGAGGAGGGCAGCACGGAGTCATTATGGGTGCAGCTCCAGGACTCCAAAAATAGGACCCTCAGGATGGGAGTGGTTTACAGGCCACCCTCTCAGACTGAGGAGTTAGATAGAGAACCAGCAGAACAGATCAGAAGGACCTGCAGGGGAACAGTACAGTGATTGTGGGGGACTTCAACCTGTTGTGAGTGAATTGGGGTACCCCAGCCACCACAAATAGGAGGGAGCAGGCACTTCTGGCTACTTTCAAGGACAGCTTCCTATTGCAGATGGTCAATGAGCCAACCACGTTAGGGAACATCCTAGACCTCATGCTGGCAAATGGTGAGTTTGTGAGGGAACTGGGGGTGGAAGAACCACTGGTAAGAAGTGACCACCACCACTCAGTGTGGTTTACTATGAACATGGGGGAAAGGGGGAGTAGAAAAGGGAACACGAGTGTTAGACTTCAGGAGGGCCAACTTTGGGAGGATGAGGGAAATAGTACAGGGGTATCTGGCCAAGATCCATCCAAATATGGACACTAACTAGAAGAAGGAGGTCACTAAATTGGGAATAGTGGTGGCAACCACAAAATGTACAAGGGTCCAAAGTAATAAGGTGAGGGCCAAGAAGCCTAGCTGGGTGAGCAGGGGGGGTCATGGAAAAAATAAGGAAGAAAAGAGCCGCCTTTAGAAGGTACAAAAAAACAGAGAGCAGGGAGGACAGGGTGGAATACCTGAAAGAGTCGAGGGAGGTGACATTGGCAGTCAGGGCAGCCAAGGCATCCAGGAACTCAGGCTAGCTGGGGCATCAAGAGGGAGAAGGACTTCTTCAGGTACATCAGGGAGAAAAGGAGGTGTAAGGACCAGATAGTAAGGGTCAAGAGGGTTGGGGGGTGAAATGGGCAGAACAGGCAGAAGCATTAAATAGTACTTTTGCTCATTGTTACTAAATAAAAGGGGCTATACCCAGGAGTGGGAGGGTAGGCACAGGAGGAAGGAGGTGATAGATGGGAAATCCAAGTGGGCAGGGTACTGGAGGGCTTGAGGGCACTGAGGGTGGACAAGGCTCCTGGGCCAGATGGTATACAACCCAGAATGCTAAAGAAGCTGGCAGAAGTCCTGGCAGAACCTTTGGCAGACCTGTTCAAATCCTCCCCGGACTCAGGGAGTGTACCTCAGGACTGGAAGATGGCGCACGTGGTACCTCTCCACAAGAGTGGCCCCAAGGATGAGCTGGAAACTACAGACTGGTAAACCTCACATCCATCACGGGAAAGCTGATGGAGACACTCCTGAAGAAGAGGCTGATTTTCCATCTAGAGGCTAATAGACTGCAGGACGGCAGACAGCATGGGTTTGTCTCTGGCAGATCCTGTCAGACCAACCTGGTGGAGTACTATGAGTGGGTAACCAGGCAATTAGACAAGAGCTATGCAGTGGATGTCTTTTACCTGGATTTCAGAAAGGCCTTTGATTCAGTGCCGCATGGGAAGCTAGGAAGTAAGCTGGAAAGCACAGGGGTAGGGGTGAAGATGGTGGGATGGGTAGTGAACTGGCTGTAAGGGAGACAGCAGAGGGTGGTGGTGGGAGGGGAGCTCTTACCTCCCAGGGTGGTGACAAGCGGGGTGCCACAGGGCTCTGTACTGGGACCGGTGATGTTTGGGATCTTCATAGCAGACATCTCTGTAGGCATCAAGAGCAAGATCAGTCTGTTTTTAGATGACACCAAGATGGGAGCAGTAGTGGATGACTTAGGAGGGTGAAAGGAGCTGCAAGATGATCTGTCAAAATTGGAGGCCTGGTTGAACATTTAGCAGCTGGGGTTCAATGTCAAGAAAGGTAAGGTGCAACATTTTGGTGCAAAAAAAACAAGGAGGAGCTACCAGTTGGGGATTCAACTAGCCAAGACGGAGGCGGAGGAGAAGGATCTGGGGGTGATCAAAACAGGAGCAATGAACAACTCAGCACAGTGAAGAAAGGCAGCTGCAAACATCAACAGGATGCTGGTCTGTATTGCCAGAGGCATGTCCTCCAGGAGGGGGGAGGTTTTCCTGCTGCTACAGTATATAGGTCATTGGTTAGACCACACCTAGAGTGATGTATGTAGTTCTGGTGACCGTACCGAAGAAGGACATTAGGTCACTGGAGGTGGTGCAGTGCAGGGCAACAAAAATTATCCAGGGTTTCAGGGACTTACCCTATGACAGCAGGCTGAGGGAGTTAAACATATACTCCCTGGAGGAGAGGAGGGATAGGGGGGACATGATTGAAACCATCAAGTACATGAAGGGAATAAACAAGATGGGCACAGAAGGGCTTTTCAGATTAAAGATGGGTAGGGACACCAGTGGGCATGATCTGAGATTGGAAGGGAGAAGGGTCAAGAAGGAAATGAGAAGACACTTTTTTATGGAGAGGTTGGTGTCTGGGTAGAATGCATTGCCAAAGGAAGTGGTATCCTGTAGAACAGTGGGTTGCTTCAAAACGGGATGGGACAGGGTAAGGGGGAGGGTCACTGGAGGGGAGGGGAGGGAGGGGGGAGCTGCAGTATAAGGGCTGCTAGCTGCACAATTTAAGCAGACTTGGTAGACCATAAGGCCTTTATCTGCTGGCAATTTCGTATGTTCATATGTTCGTACATTCGTGCAGTTTACATTCTTGCAAAATAAACTTTTAAGATGTGAAAGTTTGACTACTTTTAATTCAGTCCCATTTAAAGCTGTAAATATGAACTTTGTCAGAAATGACCAGGTGGAATAGTTGTTTAAATGTTTTGAATCTAATTACATTTGGATATGTTGTTTTAAAAGGCATGGGGTCATAATGTTGTATAGAAAGCCACGCATAACCACAATGGTGCAGACACAACGGTGTGTGCTGTAACATCGTTGGGACAAAATTCTGACCATAACAACAACAGCACGCACCATTGAAAAAATGGCAACTGTCTTTCTTTTTGCAGGGGGCTTTGCCCACCTGCACCTATCAACATGAGGGGAATCATACCCCCCCACACACCCCCAGACTTAATAATCAACTCTGGGTGGGGTGGGGCATAAACTTCAGGGAAACAAGAAAGGAAAGTGGGAACATTTTTTATTTTATTTTTTAACAAAAAATAAATGCCTATTACGGTGGAACCTGGGGAGAACTGAACCACAGCCCCAGGTCCCCGATGCTGCCAGTGGCAGGTGTTCTAGCCACTCCACCACGTGAGCAGCTCTGCCAGGCATTGCCCCAGAAGCGTCCTTCATGCCCCCTCATAGCAGCCTATAGCGAGAGGGGTAGCGGTTCTTACTGCATGCTGAAACAACCCCTGTTGCTGTACAGCCATTCGCTCTTCTTCATGCGTGGTTTTGTCCATGCTATATTCATCCAGTATCATTTTAAAAGTAGAGGGAAATAACTGAAATTTACATTTTGGCAACATGTTACAGGCTATAGCTCAGTCCTGTTTGATACTAGAAATGTGAAACTGTGCACATATATAAATGTAATGATAACCTGTATACCTGTAAAATCATATAACATTTCAATAAATACTATCAAAATTATACTACAATAACAGAAATCTAAAATCTGGCAAACATTTGGCTACCTATAACTCAGCCCCCATTGAAGTTTGAGGCTACAAACCTGATGTACATACTCATGTTGTAAGTTTCTCTAAATCCTGAAACTGAAGAAATTTGGATCAGAAATTTTAAAATTAGATCAAAATAACTGAAAATTAAATTTTGATCAAATGTTTGGCCTCTCATAATCATTCCTCTCAACTGTCCCTGATTTTGACTCAAATTTTTATTCTGTCCCTCCTAAAAATGGTGTTTCCTTGACCAGACAGTGTGGGTTGTAAGCACAAAATAATGTAAAACATTAAAGTTATAGACTTTTTCTTTCTTAGAAAATTCATTATGCTTTCTGGGTGGATATCTCTAATTTTGAAGATGTGTCCCTGATTTTGGTCCTTTGTCCCTGATTTTTTCAAGCCTTGTCCCTGATTTATGAGGCAGGAGGTTGAGAGGTGTGCCCATAATGCCGCCCCATTTCAACTTACAGCCTTGAAATTTGGCACACTTATGAAGGCCATCACTAACAGTCTAAGTTCTCTGCTCAAGCCTGCGACCTCTGCCTACCCCGTGAGATCAGTTGACAAATCCCTGCTTGTCTAACCTAGATGCAAAACCAGAATAGGTGAAAATGCTTTCTCGGTTTCTGCCCCAAACTATGGAATATCCTTCCACTGAATCTCAGAAACTCCCCTTCTCAAATCAGTTTCAAACAGGGCCTTCATAAGGCTCTTTTATGCTCTCAGCCCTGCTCCTGTAGTGTTTCCACTTACTCCTTGTTGGCTCCTCCTAACTGTCTAACGTCACCTACCTCCTCAATCCTCTAACCTGCCTGGATAAACTTGCTACCCTCTCTTGCACTTACCTACTACATGTTGATACAAAAACTGTTAGTCTTTGCACTTATACCAAGAGTCTCTATATTGTTCTTGCGACCATACTGTCATTTGATGAATATTTTGTATAGATGTACTGCAACTGTTCATGCCTGTTCCTGTACTGTACCACGTTCACGTGACTATTATTTGTATGTACTGCTGTCTACCTCTCCTCTGTTGTATTCTCCCGGGTTGTACCTGAAAATAGGTAGTCATGCTGTCTAGTGTACCTACCCTGTCAGCAAAAACTAAATAAATAAATAAGTACCAAATGTGGTGTCAATTAGATGCATAATTTGGAAATTAGAACAAAACAACTGAAATGTAAAATCTGGCTAAATTCCATGAAATTTCCATGCAAATTCTGGGAAATTCCACAGAATCAGAATGGCAATTTTGCAGGAATTCTTTAGGAAGAATTTTATATTCCACACAGCTCTAGCAGACAAATTCTATACTAGGGCCCAGATATTCAAAAGGGTTGCGCCATGCGTAATAGGGTTGCTCCAGCACAAGTCAAAAAATTCGCCATTCTGCGATATTCAGTGGGAGGCAGATGCACCCCCCCAAATCACACTGAGCAAGAGCACAATGATAATGAATGCATGCACAACAGAAAGGGAGGAACTATGCATAAATGGCACAGTGCGATATTCAACAACATGCGCCATGCGCAATATGGGAGCAAGCGGAAGTTGCGTGATAGCAGAAATGAGCCAAAATAAAAAGGAACAAGGGAGAGGCGCAAGAACACTACAGGGAAGGCACATGTTGCTGAACTATAGCCAGACACCAGGGCAGGACCGACATACAGGGCAGGACAGAGAAAGGGCACCCTGAACCCACAGGCACAGGGAAGGTGTGGGGAGCCACAGCCAAACCACAGTGCAGAAGGCGGAAGTGCCACACAGCAGTGAGGTCACCAGAGGAAGGTGTTCCTGGTGCAGGGGAAGTAGCAGCCAGGACAGCAGGGGGAACACAGAAACAGCTGCGAGGAGGGGACACAAGCCAGGGACATGGCCAGTGCCACCATCCAGATGGAGGCAGTAATGGGGGGGGTGAGAAGGCAGACAGCAGAGGAGCACGGCCGTGGAAGGGCCTGTCAGCGGTATGCGCCCAACAGGTAGTACCGAGCCGCACCAGCTTCGAAGGTACACCGACACCTAGATCGCGGGGCCAGTACCACCTGAATCGGCACCTGAGGCGGCTCTGTGAGCTGTGCAGTGATGTGGATGCAGGCACCCACGACAGAGTCATGCTCTGTCAGTGGAGACAAAAGTGACAGCTTGCATGTGCCTGCTCACCACGGTTACCTTCCAGAGACCAACAGGGGACACCACAGGCATAACCCAGTTGGCCGCATCACGCTACCTCACCCAATTCCTCAGCGCACTGCTGAAACATGCTGCAGAGTACATCCATTTCCCCAGCACACCGGCAGAGCACACTGCAAATATACAGGAGTTCCAAAGGGTAGCATGTATGCTAGGCGTGCTAAGGGCAATAGACTGCACCCATGTGGCCATCTGGACACCACCTGGCCCTGAAGGGGCTGCATATATCAATTGTAAGGGCTATGCAAGCATCAACTATCAGGTGGTGTGCGATGCCAGGGGGTGCATAATCAATGTCTGTGTCACGCACCCTGGGGGAGCACATGATGCCTTCATCTGGCACCAGTCAGCACTGTGCCACAGATTCAAGAGTGGAGACATCCCCACTGGCCACTTAGTGGGTGAGTATGCAAACCAAGTGGAAAAACATAGAGCTTGGGAGGAGCATGGTCAGAGGTGACATGGATATTGGCCTAGATGGCCCAAGGCAGGATGACGCTCATCACCAAACTAACCTCCACCCTCTATACACAGGTGACAGTGGATACCCACTCTGTCCCTGGCTGCTCACACCATACCGGTGGCCCTCGACCCCATCGCAGCAACGCTACAATGAGACACATGCCACCAAACGCAATATCATTGAGCGGGTGTTCGGGATGCTGAAGGCACGTTTCCGTTGCCTGGACACATCTGGCGGTGCCCTACAGAACAGCCCCTCAAATGCCTGCAGGCTATTCCTGGCCTGTTGCATTCTGCACAACATGGCCAATGACTGTGGGATAGCCGTACAGGTCGAAGAGGGTAACAGCGATGGGGACGATGAGGACGCTGGTGAAGATGGTGATGGGCAGCCCCCCCTTGGGCGACGGGACCGCCGACTGATCCAGCTGGCACAGCTGCACCGGGACACCATCACAGAGGAGCACTTCAGCCAACCCAGGTAAGTCATGGGGCCATGTGCAACCACCAGTGGCAAAGGCACAACCCACAGACATGCATGGACAAACACCAGGGGTGCATGCTGTCAAGGCAAGTGGCCGAGCATGGAACCACACACACCACCAGGGATGGGCGAGGTCTAACATGGCATGTGGTCATCACACACACACACACACACACACACACACACACCTCACAAGACATGCACAAAGGGTAGGAGGCACGCTGACCCAGACCACCACCCCTAGCCACACACACGTCCACAGACCACCACGCCCACTGCCTGTCATTGTGTGTGTGTTAGACGCTGAGTACCCTTGCACAGTGGCATACAGTGCAATGCAGGCATCATCATGCACACACCACAGTGAACAGCAGCTGGGAGGGTGTGCAGATGGAATGTGTGTGTGCGTGCAGGGCTGGGTACCCCACCCGTGCATTGCATGCTGAATGACACAATGCACAGTGGGCAGCATCAGACAGTAGCCATGCTGGGAGACAGGTCAGTCACGTGCCACAGTGCCACAGCCACCACGGATGTGTGGGCGGCCCTGCCGAGACCCACCAGCAGTGACAGGCTGACCACTGGCCTCATGGGGTGGCACTGATGGTCCCCCAAGGGTTCCACTGCGTGAATGCGACTGTGCTTGTGCTGGGGTCTGCAGCACACCGAACATGCCTGTGCCAGGCATGCTCAGGATGCCCACAGCTGAACCCAGTGTCGACAAGAAGGGTGTTGCACGACGCCGGGAATGGGTAGCGGAGATTGCACTGTGTGGTGTCTGCGACACATGGGTAAATAACTGTGTGACCATTGTGGCCATGACAGCTGTGAATGCCTGTGCCTGCCTGTCAATGGCAGCGGTCACATCCTCCTGCAACCACTCCATCCCTGCCAGGAGCAGTGCGGTGTCTCTGCTGTGCCACTCCTCTGCCTGGTGCAGAGCCGCACTCAGTGCATCCACTGCCATCACAGGCCGCATCTGTTGATTGACTGATGCTTGCAGTATGTGGGTGTGCTTATCTAAGAGGTCATCTGCTTGATCGGCATGCTGTCCCTCATGGTGTTTGTGGCCCTGATGGTCATCACCCCTTGAGGGTGGGTGCTGCACTCCAGGGACAGGCCTGGGCATGTCCACAGGTGCTGCACTGATGCCACCCCCTGACACTGTACCCTCATAGCCATTGGTCGACTGCTGATACTGCCCCACCGGCTGCCGCTCTCCAGGGCTCAATGGTGGCAACAGCCCCACTGTCCTGGACACACACCAGTGCTGTCCCACTGGTGCAGATAGGCACAGGCTGGGACTGTGATGACACGCAGGCCTCCACGGTGGCACCAGCCACAGCCATGGCTGCGATGTCACCTGCTGTGTGGTCATCCTGTGGCCCACATGTCTCACTGCCCATGACGTTAGCTCCATCATCATTGGTGACGGATCCGGCACCAGCCCGAGTCTCAGCATGCTGGCATCCATGGACGCTGGCATGCTGGGACACGGGCAGGGCCTCCTCCGCACCTGCTCCACCAACATCAGTCCGGACGTCCAGGCAGGCCCACTGTTGCCCTGACCCCCGTATGCCTGTGGAGGTGGATGGGCCCTCCTCCATCTCCATGCTACTGCCCTCAGTGGAGAAGCCAACCACCACTGACCCATGTAGATGCTCAGGAGCTGTAAGGGAAAAACAGTAGCATTAATGTATGTGACCTACCCTGTCCCCCCCCATTGACATATCAGGACCTACCATGCAGTGATGGGCTACCACCCGTCTGGAATCCACCACCTGGAATACCCTTGATGGCGCAATGCTGCATGCTGCCAGCAACCCGTTCTTCCTGTGGGGTCAGGCGTTGTACCTCCGGCTGTCCCCCACCAGTCGCAGACTGTGCAGCCCTGAAGGCAGCCACCTTCTCTTTAATTCTCCGCCTGTCCATGCCCATCTTCTTTTTGCACTCCTGCACGAAGCGCTGGTGGCTGCCATGCAGGTTGACAGCACACGCCACCTCCTCCCATGCAGCAGCATGGGCCTGTGGTGTTCCCTGGCGTGCACTGAGCAGCGGCTCCTGGTCGAGGTAGGCCTCAAACAGGGCATCTGTCTCTGCCTTTGTGAAGTTTGGCCTCTTCTTCCTCCCACCTCTCTGTTCCTCTTCCTCCACCTCACGACTGGTTATGATTCCTCCTGCGAGAATGACAGGTGTTACCTGTGAATGTGCAGTCCCATGCATGTCCCAAACACCACAGTCCACACTCCCAAACTTCATGCAACTCACCACAATAGACTGCAGTAACCGACTATGGCCAGTGCAGCCCAATGTCACATTTTTATAGCGCAACCCATGCAAATGAGGCAAGGCGCATTTTTAAGTGGATGCAAATGCAGTGACTGCGCCATTGAATGGCTGATTAGATGATCTGCATATGCCAGCTGAATATCGCACTGTTGTGCTTTGTGCAATTGTGTTGAATGTGCTGAGCCAAGGGCGCAGTTCTGTGACATGTGCTGTATACACCTAACTGCGCATGTCCAGGTTGATGACGCAGGCACCTGCCATGCTGCTGACATGCTGTGCGTGGGAAGCAATGCGGGGCACAGCCACCATTGTGCCAGTGGCACTACAGCGCTGTTCACATATATGGCGCTGTGGCACTGGGGTATCATAGGTGCACTGGGGCAACGGCGCTGTAGACCGCTACAGGAGATGGCACACTGGCACCCAATCATGCTACACGCATTGGGTTCCAGTCGCGCTGTGGCTGTCCGTACACCAGAGACCCTTGACCCTGTGCCCGACCTTTGCCCCCTAGGCACCATGCGTCAGGCATGGGTGCACCACTATCTAGCTGTTCGGTGACAGCGTGATAGGGAATGGCAGCACTGTACCATGCAGCATCTGCACATGGCAGGACCACACTGCCGAGCACCATTTTGAATCCACCACACTGATGAGATAGCGCAAAGACGAGCAGTCATGTGGAGCCAGGTGGAGTATGCCAACCTGGTGGCAATAGTAGAGCCCCATACTGGGGCTTTGCATGGAAATGCACCCCTGGACAGGGCCAGGAGTGCGGTGTGGCAGGAGGTGGCTGACGCCCTCGAGGAGGGCACCAGTATGGGGCGCACGGCAGAGCAGTGTTGCCACCATTACGGGGACCTGAGGTGCAGGGACCCGGACCTGCTTGCCCACCTGCGGGCACATGCCAGAATGGGGCACGGTGCCACGGCCAGGTAGGTGCCACATCCATACACTATTATCGTCCATACGGGTATCACAGTTGCATGTGTCTGGCACATGGGGAAGGCTGTTCAGTGTTGGCCATGGTGGTGGTGGTATCGGGGAGTGGGGTGGATGGGTATGGCTGTGTGGGATTGCACACACATGGGAAAGGGGGGACTTTGCTACCGGATTGTACTGATGTTCCTCTCTCTATGTTTGCACCTCAGGGCCAGAAGAATGCGGACAGGTAAGGGAGTGGAGGCACCACCTGGAGGAGCAGCAGGACAGGAGGGATGATGGCATTCAATGGCACGTGGACCAGCCTGATGATGGTGAGTGCCTTACATCCATGATTACTATTGCATGCTGTATAACTGGGTGGGCAGCGGGGCATGGCCACCATCCATTGACACCACTGCCATGCACGTAGCTTGTTACAGTCAGCACTGTCCAGTGGCACTGCACGTCTGGGAGTGCATCAATGGTGGTCCATGCATGCACCGGGCACAGGGCTGTGGCACTGCCTTCATATCGCATAGCCAAGTCACTGTACGGCCATGGTGGTGCTGTGCAGGACATGGGCGGTGGGTGTGTGCAGTGGTCCACATGGCTGTGGATGCCTGGGTAGGCAGGTCTTGTGGACAAGGTCACTGTGGGCGGTCGCACACCATCACAGGGTGTGGCACATGGCTGTATGCCATGCACAATGGGTGGGCTGCAGGGGGCTGGACAGTCACACTTATTGACTCTGCTCCCTTGTCCTAAGTGGACAGTGACTCCAGGCACTGGAGAGAAGTGTGTGGGAGCTGCTCCAGGTGGCAAAGGCAACCATGGAGCTGTTGCAGTGAATTGACTGCCATGGGGTGAGGAGGAAGAGGAGCAGAAAATGTAGGTACCATGTGGAGGAGGACCGGGGCACACATTGAAGACTCCACGCCCCTATTACCACCTTCCCCCCTTTGACCCACCCTCACACCCCTTCTTCCCTCTCCCATATGTTCACCCCTGCCCCTTACCCACCCCATCTGTTATGTGGCCCTTCCCCCTCTCATAAATAGTTGTAAATAGTTTTTGTTGCTTCTTTTAAATATAAGCACTTTGTTATGACAACTGTGGTGGTCTCTGATTTGCAGCGGGCTACAGGTGCTCAGCTGCAGTGGTGTGCATGGCATCAGGAGTGGTGCACGCATGGGCGTGTGTGTGTGTGCAGAAGTGAACCGCCTATGGTGTGGGCAGGGGGTTCAGTCACTGTCTGTGGTTTGTGTGTTGTACTCTGTGCATTGGATGCCTGTGTGCAGTGGTCCACGGGGCCTGCACTGTGTGCATGGCATACCTGTCAGACCGTCCATGGCCTGTGCAGCTGACACCCTTGCATGTCTGTGATATGCACGGTCTGCTGGCGTGTCAGTGGTAGCTGTCCATGCTGGATAACAGCTGTACCCGGCACAATGCCAGGTTGCCTTCCATCACAAGTATGGTGCACGTGTGCCTCCGGTGGCACTGTGATCTCCGCTGTTGTTGTCCCCCCCTCCATGCTGTCACTTGTGTCTGTTGCAGGGGATGTGCTCCAGTGTCTGTCACTTGTGCTCTGGTGGCATGCTGGTGGCATACAGCTTCATGGTGCCTGCACAGCATGGCTAGCACACCTGTGCAATGTAGGGGTGCTGGCCGTGTGTACACATCAGCCGTGGCCACACGCCAGTGGCTTGGTTGACCTGCTACTGTGTCCCTGAGTTGGTGTGCCCTTGGGTATGGGTGGGTGTTTGTCCATGCACTGTGTTGCATCCTGTGTGGTGCATGCTTCCATGCTACACTGTGCGTGTCTGTGCTGGCTGTTGTAGCCAATGCTGGGACAGGATGTGTCCTTGGGAGGGTGTGCAGGGTGCTGTACCGCTGGAGGTGGGTTCCGGGGCATGCCCTGTCGCATGTGGGGTACCTCATGTGGCAACACATGGTCGGTCTGTCATCTGTACCTCAGGGGGGATGTGCAGGGTGGCACTGTGTATGCTGTTGTTGTACTGCTGTCTGTTGCCACCTGCAGCAGGGTGCACATGGTGGGGATGCCTTGCATGGCTCTGTAGTGCACAGGGTTGCATTGTCACAGTGGGGGTGGTGGCACACATACAGTGTCCTGCACTGTTGGGTGCTACTCCTGGGAAGGGTGTATGGTGATTGTGGTGCAGGGTGTGCTCTGCATTGGTGGAATGGTGTGCCATGGGGTGCTTGGTCCTCCTTGTGTGCTGGTCACAGCTTGCCAGGGGGTTTGCTGGGGCACCATGGCCCGGCTGTGGGTTGGTTGCTGGTATCCATGGGCCGGTGGTTATTCCAGCTCTCCCACGGTTGTACAGTGCATGGGGTGTGGGGGACGATGTCTCTTCTGCTGTGTGCTCCTCTGCCCATCTGTGGCATGGGTGGTGGGCCCCTGCATCCCTGGTTGTGCTGTTACATTGCTGCCCTGCTGCAGGAAGCGTCCCTGGTTGCACTACGGCGCATCTGGACTGCTCCACTGAGCATCCCTTGTTGCGCTATGGCACATCAGATATGCTCAGCTTCACATCCCTAGTTGTGCTATGGAGCAGGTGGTGCGATATTCAGTCGTATGCCGTAGGCGCATCTTGGCCTGCGTAGTTTTTGAATATCGCGCTTCTTGCACATGGGCGCAGTGGACTTGCACTTGCTCCTGCTGTTGTGCACTTTTTGGCGCAGTTTGAATATCTGGGCCTAGATGTTTAGGATCTATGTCACAGACTGGTTCTCTCACAGAATGCAGTCTGAACTGCTACCAGTTTTCACAAGCTGTCATATGCCTGAAAAGGTTACCTTAGTATGTTGCCACCACTTAGTTACAACCTCACTGAGATATTTCTAGGTCTGAATCCCTCCAGAGCAACTGCTTGCCCAGTACAGTGATCCTTACCAAAGGGCAAATGACCCACCCTTTTGCCACGACTGACAGCTTAAGTAATTCAGAGCTACTGTACCATTCTGATTTGCCCTATAAATGTTTTCCATAAATTTTAGTTTGTTTTCCATTTTAACCAGTTCTCTCTCTCTCTCTCTCTCTCTCTCTCTCTCTCTCTCGCTGTCCTTATTTGTAACCACATAGCCATTTATTTTTCCCTCTCATAAATGCATAAGGCTCCCACAGTCAAGCCTTTGAAGTGTCACTGTTAAGGTCAGACAAGTAGAAGAACTTGGTTTCTTCCTTTAATCAGAATTTCCTGTCCACTGTTTAAAGAATGCCAAGGGAAAAAAGCACTAGATTCCCCACTGGATGTGTAAATAATCAGGGGTGTAGGTAGGAATTTGGAGTTTGTACACCAGCTTGCTAAATCCATTGCCCCCGCAGTCACATATGGGCAGTCCTTTCCTTTTTTTTTTATCATAATTTGATTCAACTTTTCCAATAGACACATATACACAAGACACCTATTAACAATACACATTCCGGCCTCACAAGACCCAATTACCCAATGCCCCCAACCTCTGGCCAACATTCTTATTTCTCTTCAGACTAAGAAGGTGGGCTGCAGGCTGGGGGCACTGAGGAGAGCATCAGGATGCCTTTCTGTGGAAGTCAGAGAACAGCTTGTAAGGCAGCTAATAATTCCTGTCCTAGAATATGATTCCATCTTATACAGGAATTCTACTCAGACTGCCTTAAAATAAAATAACATGTACTACAAGACAGGGAAATTTGTGACAAAGAGTCACCAAGAGACACATCACTGCAACATTTACAGTAGATTAGGGTGGCTCTAACCTGCAACACAAAGATGTTATCTATGGATGGTCTTTTGTCACAAACAAATTTACTTAAAGGAAAAACATCCACTTAATCACTTAGCACTGAATCAGAAAACAGCTATGATTAGATCCTTCAGTAGACTAGGAGATAACACCTTACAAAGCAGCTTGGCAAAAGAATGGAATAAACTTTCAAATGAATTGAAGCTTGTGAGTAGCTTGGCCACTTTTTGAGATTACCCTGTACAGCTACTTCAGCACAACTTGTTCATGTTTTAGATCATTTACAGTTTATTGTTTATTTATTGAAAACTGTTGTTTGAACACAAGTTGAGATTGTTATTTATGTCTCCTTTCTACTATTTTAATCGTACCACAGGACATTGTTGAAAATGGGGGTCACACCCCAACAATTTGTGTCCTGTATAAAAATAAATTTTTATCAATCAAGCAATCAAAACGAGTTTTCCATTAGTTACAGAAGGGTAAAAACAATTGGTTGTGAAATAAATTGATATAACTTTTGCTACCTTTAGGTTTCAAACTTTTAATTTTAAGTTTAAGTTTAACATAGAAACATAGAAGTTGATGGCAGATGAGGACCACAAGGCCCATCTAGTCTGCCCATTTTTTCTACCTTATGAATGTGCCACAGGCCTATACTCTGTCAATGGCCTATCTATTCATACTCATCTGTATTACTCCCTTATGCCTATCCAATGCCTGTCTGAAGCTCTGGATTATATTCATATCCACCACTTCCTGAGGTAGGCTGTTCCTGCATCCACTACCCTTTCTGTGAAAAAGAACTTCCTCACATTACCCCTTAATAGGCCTCCCTCTGATCTCATGCTGTGTCCTCTTGTCCTGCTATTTTTCTTATATTGAAACGTTATACTCTTTTACCTTGTTAATGCCCTTAAGATGTTTGACTGTTTCAATCATATCACCTCTCTCCCTCCTTTGCTCTAGGGTATATATATTAAGCTCTGTTAATCTGTCCTCATATGTATTCTGATGCAGTCCATGCACCATTTTGGTTGCCCTTCTCTGGACTTCCTCCATTTTGTTAATGTATGTCCTTGTGCAGGTGCAGCCTCCAGTACTGCACACAGTACTCTAGATGGGGCCTAACCAGTGTCTTGTAAAGAGGGATTATTACCTTCCTCTTATGACTTGTGGTACTCCTACTAATACTCTCCAACCTCTCTCTAGCCTTACCTACTGCTTTAGTGGTCTACTTGAATGATTTCAGGTCATCTGTGATGATGATCCCCAAGTCTCTTTCTTCCCTTGTGATTGCCAGCAACTCCCCTCCTAACCTTTAGGTAGCTTCAGGGTTTCTCTTCCCTACAGTATATGCATGATCTTGCACTTCTTTTTGTTAAACCCCAGTTGCCACTTTTCCTACCATTTTGCCAGTTTTTCCAGATCACTTTCTCATTCTGCCTATCCCATATGGATCATCTACTCTATTGCAGATCTAGATCTTGGTGTAACCCCTAGGTGGCACTACCCCAAGGATTACTATCCCTAGACCCTACCTGCACAGCAGCCTGCAGGTTGAGGGGCCTGGGCTCTCAAAATGGGTGCCTCCACCCAGAGGACAGGGTTGTTGGCAATGTGACTGCCCTGGGTACAGCCCTCCGGGATGCTGATACCCCCCTTTACCCCTAGTGGCCTGGCTAAGCTTGCAGTTAACCCACACCAATACACTTTTGCAGTACACAGTGAACCCCTCCTTGTAACCACTTACCACCATGGCTAGATCAGCTGGAACACCCTGGAGACCCCCTGGAAAACAAGACCTGAAACAATAAAACAACACTGATGCAGTACGTTTTACACAGCAGTACACCACACCCAGTTTAACTGCAAAAAAGATTCAGATCTGATTTATTGGGGATGTGAACAAGGGAGGGGCAGTTAATCTGGTGGTTGATTTTAGATCTGATTGATTCAGGCTATAAGGCATACACTTAAAGGTCCCTGGATCACAGTCACACACACTCTGGATACCCAGTTGAAACTATACGGTAGCCTGAAGCATTGCACGGGGTAGGCCGGCATTGCAGCTAGTTGGGGCCCTGTGATAGAAACAATCATGCATGCACTGTAACCCACAATTTGTAATCTGGAACCAGATGGCTGGGTCCACAAAAGCTTAACAACAATTAAATCAGATGACACACTGTGATTGTTTGCAAGGTTGCAGGGAGCTACCATGGTTTTACGCACGCTACCCAAAATTGGATGCAGGATGGATGAAATGGAGACCTCAAGGTGAAGAGCTGGATGGCCAGGAGAAGCAGGGCCCACATGATGCGACGTGGCACTCAATCCTATTCGTTGTTGTTGATCAGGGAGCCAAATCTCCGGGCGGGTCTCTCGTTGGATCTTTCTCTGCAGCATGAGCGGGTGTCTGGGCTAAGATGGCAGGGCCCAGACTAGGAGAGCAGTTTGGATGCAGTCCAGTAAGGTTGCTGGATGCAGCTTCCAGTGAGCGTGACACATTCAGCAAAGTGGGGAACCAAACTGAGACCCACTGTCCACATTCGACACACTTCTAGTAAAGGCAGACAAATATCACAGTTTGGATGACAGTCTGGTTGCAGTTCACAGTCTCCCTATGCAAACCATATGCTCTGCGGTCGTGGTGAAGGTCCTGACAGGCCCATCGCACAAAAGCTTAAGTCTTCAGTCCTCTTCAGGTGAAATTAGTCACAATTCAGAAAGAAGGTCACAAGTTTGGATAAAGTCCGATGGTCGGATTGAAGTCTCTTCACTTTAGAAATATGGTAGCAAGCAGGCCAGACACAGCCTTCCAGCCGATTTTCCCTGCGCACTATGCAGGAGCAGTTGCTCGAATTTCTCAAGCTCCTCACTCTCTCAACTCTTACTCTACACTGACCTCTGCTGTAGGCAACACTGAGACTTCCTAGTGATCCAAAAGATTTGGTTCCTCGATCCATCTGTCTGTCACAGCTTGGGCTTCCCCTCCAGGTCCATTTAGGCACCAAAGGGTGAAAACTACAATTCCTACAGAAATTTACTCCCACAAGACCCCTGTGGGAAGGCTCCATTTTAGAGCCCCCAAAGGTACTGATTGGTGCAGATTGGCATTCCAGAACTAAGATGGTGGTACATCACAGAAATGTCCATGCTGCAAAGAAAAGCAGGTTAGACAAACTACAAATCATTATTTTCAATGCAGATATTCAGCAAACAGTTACATCTCCTATCAGAGCTTCCTCTGCACAAATAGCAATGGCAGAAGGCAGCGATAAACCTGCAGCCCGGGCGGGACTCAAGCCTGAAACTACTCGGCCCCTATCCAGGTTGATTATTTCTATGAAATAAACAGCCCTTAAAGAGACAGGCATGGAGGCTAGCAGTGCACTCGCATGCTAACACTTTTTTAAATCGGCAAAGACACAGAACACCAGCCCAGCAGTGGGCATTTAGGCTCACCCAAGAAAGACGTTTGGGAACCCTCATTTGTAGGAGAGTTACATTGGTGTCATCTGCAAACAGGCAAACCTTACCCTCCAGTCCATCTGCAATGTCACTGATAAAGATTTTGAAGGGGACTGGCCCCAGGACTGATCCCTGAGGTACCCCACTTGTGACTTGCTTCTCTTCTGACTGTACACTGCTTATAGCCACTCCCTGTTTTCTGCCTGTCAACCAGTTTGCCACCCAGTTGACCAACCTCTGACCCACCCGAGCCTACTCAGTTTATTAATCAATCTTCTATGTGGAACAGTATCGAAAGTTTTGCTGAAGTCAAGGTAGGTAACATCAACTGCACCACCTTGGTTCACCACTCTGGTTACCCAGTCAAAGAAATCTATGAGATTAGTTTGACAGAACCTTCCTGTTGTAAACCCATGGTGTCTTGGATCCTGTGCTCCTATGGATTCCAGGTGTTGCACTATCCTTTTCTTAAGGAGTGCCTCCATAATCTTGCCCACTACTAAGGTAAGATTATGAATTATTAACCCTGGCTTCCTCTTAACAGGTAGATCATCTTAATGTTTTAATAGCCAGAGAAACACTGCTTTTAACCCTTGTGCAATACTCTCATAAGGCAGGAAACAACCAATAAAAAAGACAAACGTTTAAAGAAAATTAATCAAAAAATTGACAACAAATAAGACATACTAGATAACCAAAACATCAAATACATCCCTGAGAAGAAGCAAAAGGAAGTTGTATTACATAGTAATTTATTCTGAATAATGAGGCAAATGAGGGGCAGACTGCTCCCCTAATGGTAGGAGGGGACAGTGGGGGGGAACTCAAAAATTAAAAGGGGGATATCCAGCAGATCAGGCCAGTACCAGATGGACTGTTCAGTTATTAGAACCTCACAATGCTCTGCCAGGATTTCCAGAATATCTTTACTTTCTTTCTCAGCTTGAAAATGGAAAAAGGGCAGCCAACGAGCGGTATATTTATCTTTCAGCAACCTTAACTTAGCTGTGACTTCCTCCATCTCCACTATACGAAGGCACAGTGTGTACCAGCACTCTAGTGTGGGTGGTTCTTGTGTGAGCCATTTCTGAGTAATGGCTTTAAGGGCCGTTGCTACCATAATGTTATAAATTTATTTTTGAGCTCTTGTTTCAATCTCTGGGGGTGGAAGACACAGTAACCAGTATTGTGGCTCGAATGGGGGCTGAATCTCAAATATATGTGCCACCGTCTAGATAATTGAGTCCCAGTAACTTTCTAATTTGGGGCATGACCAAAACATGTGAGTGTGGGTACCCTTCTCTTTGCAACCCCTTCAACACAGTTCAGAGGAGTGTTGTCCATAGTGTTTGGTGATCACCGGGGTGTGGACATACCACAACACCACCTGCCATCTAAATTCCCTCCAGAAACTGGAAGCTGTGGCAGAGTGGATGCCCCTTCAGACCTGGATCCATTCCTCTTCTCACAGCTGGAGTCTGGCTTCTGTGTGCCATGCCCTTCTAAGGTATTCTAGGGAGTCTGACTCCAAAGTTGAAAGAAAGGCTGTGATTTTTGAGACCATTCCCCTCTACCCTGGTTGGGTGGCGAGGGGAAAAAGGAACTCCAGGAGTGGGTTAATACCCTTTGTTAGCTTGAATTCCCTGCCCTTTTCCATTAAGAAGTGTCTGATTTGAAGGAATCTGACTAGGTCTTGAGGAGGCAACCTAAACTCCTGGGCTAGTTGTTGAGATGATTTAAATGTATTTCCTAGGAAGAATTGCCCCACCAAGCAGAGGCCCTGTTTGGCCCATCTTTGGAACCCTGGGTCCAACTTAAGGGGAGCGAAGTCTAGACAGGACCTTATGGGTATGGAAGGTCTTATTTTCAGTTCCATACTGAATTTCCGACATATTGTTAGCCGTGAGTCTCTCAAGATCACTGACCTTGGGCTACCCAAAATTAAGTTATGGAGACCAGCTTTATCCTTAAAAATTAAATTCTCTATTGCAGTTAAGGATGAGTAAGGCTTCTCTGTTTCAACCCACAGAGGAGCCTCTTCCTTTGCCATTAATGGTATCAGGGCCTGTAACTGGGCTGCCCAGAAATATTCATAAATCAGGTAACCAAGCTCTCCTGAGCCTTAGCTCTTAATAGAGTTTGCCAATGTGTCCTGGGAGGCCTACTTTCCCAAACGAATCTAGAAATTGCAGTTTAAGGGCTTTTCAGATGGGGCCAGGTGGTTTCATGGGTAAAGAAAGTAACAAAAAAAGGAAACGAGGTAGTATATTCATTCTAATGCATTCTATCTGTCCTGATAAAGACAGAAGGAGCTTGTTCCAATGAGTGAGATCTGCCTGGGCAACCTATAACAATATAAAATGATTAGTCTGGTATAATTTTCTTAAGTCATGGGGAATCCAGACACCTAGGTATTTAAACCCTTCCCTCACCCATCTGAACTGGCCCACCACTGGCAACATCCCCGGGGAGACCAGTCCCACTGGAAGTATTTCTGTTTTTGTGTCATTTAACCTTTAATCCCACCACCTTCCCAAAATCTCTGAGCATAGACTCTAACTGAAGGGCTGAGCGCACAGGGTCGGTGACGTATAGTAGCATATCATCTGCAAAAAGTGATACACGTAGCTCTGTCCATCCTGCTCTAATACCTTGATATATCTCCGACTGTTGGATGAGAGCTGCAAGGGGCTCCATACTGTGAGCAAATAAGAGGGGAGAGGGTGGACAGCCCTGCCTGGTCCCCCGTTCTATCTTAAATCTGGCTGAAAGGACTTCATCAACTTTCACCTGTGCCCAGGGTTCTTTATATAAATTCCCAATCCAGTTTCTGAATTTTTCTCCAAAGCTAAATTTTTAAAGAGCGTGATCTAAGAAGACCCAATCTAGGCTGTCTAATGCCTTCTCCACATCCAGGGAGATCACTGCATGTAAGGTATGAGGCAAGAGATACTTGGAGGCAGATCAGGTGTTGAGAAGGAGCCAAATATTATTGTGTATGTACCTCCCTGGGATAAAACCCATCTGGTCTGGGTGCACTAGGGAAGGAATTAGCTGCTGGAGGAATGAACCAATAATCTTAGCAAAAATATTTGCATCTTGATTCAGGCGGATAATAGGGCGGTAACTGGAACATTCCGGGGGGGGGTCCTTGCCCAGTTTAGGTATTACAGTAATCATGGCAGCTCCCCAGGTGTCTGGAGTAGCTCCCTCCCTGTGGGCTGCATTGCATACCTTGGTTAACGGGGGAGGGGGGCAAATCTGTTGTAAATGTTTCGAAAAATTCTACTGTGAACCCATCTTGTCTGAGGACTTTACCAGGGTTGAGGGATTTGATAACTGCCCTTACCTCCCCCTCTGTAATTGGTACTTCTAGATCCCTTTGATCCGGTGATAAAGACAGTAACTCCACTCTCCAAGAAGTCAGTGACTCCCTGGACATGGTTTGGTCCCCTCTCTTTTGTGTAAAGCTGAGCATAAAACACAAGAAATTCATTTGCAATTTGTATGGGGTGTGTAATCAACTTTCTGGGGTTAGACCTTTTCCGAATTTTGGAAATGTATCTATCCGCCTCCTGCTTTTGCAGCCATAAGGCCAGCAGTCTACCCGCTCTCTACCCCAACTCATAATATTTTTGCCTGGTAAATCTCAGAGTATTCTCAGTTCGGCACACCATCAAATTATGGTATATTGCCCTTGCTTTCAGGAGTTGAGGAAGCAGGGCCTTGTCTGCTTATGTTCTTCAAAGTCCACTATTTCCTCTGGAATTTTATTCATTTTTTGGTGGTGGTGTTTATTTTGGTGAGATGAGTGGCTAATAATTTGACCCAGCAGGACTGCCAAAATGAATTTGAGGAAGGAGTCAGCTTCAATGTTTTCATTCAGGTAGTGCTTAATTGTATCTCTAAAAGAATCAGCAAAAGATTTGCCATGCAATAGGCCTGAGTCAAACCTCCAGTTTCCCCTTCCACCCCCAGAATCCCGCATAGCCACCACCAGGATCATAACATGATCAGAGAATGTCACTGGTTGTATAGTCATCTCATAAAAGTAATGGGTCTTATTTTTTGGTTGTAGAATCTATCAATTCTAAAATAAGAGTTGATTGTTGGGGAATAGAACATATAGTCTCACCCCTCTGGATTTTGTAGGCACCAGGGGTCTGCTAATCTTGACTCTGAAAGTATTGTTCTTAATAGTTTGGAGCTGGCCATCTCCAGTTTATGGTGAGGTGGGTTCTTGTCCAAAACAGAACTCTCCACACATTTCCAGTCTCCTGCCATTATAATTTGGCCCTCAGGGAGGGACAAGATAGTACAAAATAAATATCTGAAAAATTCCCCCATTGGGGGTGGGTGGGTGCATACACTGAGCCTATATGAAGGGGGCGCCCTCTAAAATACCCCTATAGGAGGACCCGACATCTGAGCCCTCTACCTGTACATTCTGGACCTTAAAAGGGAGCCGCCTCTTTATCAAGATAGCCACCACAGATTTTGTGGATTGTGGGTGCAAATCTGAAAAGACTGCTGCTACCCAAGACCTTGGTAACTTATTATGTTCCACCTGAGAGAGTCTTGTTTCCTGTATACATGCTGTATCACATTTTACCCTGCTGAATCCTTGTAATATTCTAGCTCTTTTAGCAACATTATTAATGCCCTTAACATTGATAGAGCAGATATTAAGAGATGCCATATTTAAATGTACATACTGTTATCGTACAAAATCCTACACCCTGTTCCCCCACAAGACTCCTAGAAACATAGAAACATAGAATTTGATGGCAGATAAGGACCGCTTAGCCCACCCAGTCTTCCCATTTCCCTACCTGATGGATAAGCTGCAGATCCTTGTTAACCAGCAGCCTACTTCTTCCTACCCCCAACCCCTAGAATTGCCTTATGACTGTCCCATGCATGCTTGAATTTCACCACTGTTTTTGACTCCACAACCCCCTCTGGAAGGCTGTTCCATACATCCACAACCCTCTCTGTGAAAAAATACTTCCTTAAATTACCTCTGAGCTGCCCCCTTCTATCTTCAAATTGTGCCCCCTTGTTCTTGCACACCTCTTTTTTTGAAAGATGCTACCCTCTTGGACTTCGTTGATTCCCTTGAGGTACTTGAAAGTTTCTATCATGTCCCCCCTCTCCCTCCTTTCCTCGAGGCTATACATATTAAGCTCCTTAAGTCTCTCTTCATATGTCTTCGGTGCAGACCCTGCACCATTTTAGTTGCCCTCCTCTGGACAGCTTCCATCCTGTCTATGTCTTTCGGAGATTGGGTCTCCAGAACTGCACGCAGTACTCAGATGTGGTCTCACCAGCTGTCTGTACAGAGGATAATAACTTCTTGTTTTCTACTGGTGATGCTTCTCCTATGCATCCCAGTATCCCCTACCCTCCTTGCTGCCCTCTCACATTTTGCCCACCTTTAGGTCATCTGATATGACTACCCCAGGTCCCTTTCCATTTTGTTGTTGTTAGTATCTCACCCCATTGTGTACTCTTCCCTGGGTTTTTTGTTTCCCAGGTGCATTACCTGCACTTCTTAGCATTGAATCTAAGTTGCCATACATTTGACCATTCCTCTAACCTTGCCAAGTCCTTCTCATCCTTTCCACCCCACCTTGTGCATCAACTCTGTTGCAGATCTTTGTGTCATCTGCAACAGGGACATACTTTTCCTTCCAGTCCCTCTGCAATGTCGCTTATAAAGACATTGAAGAGGACCGGTCCTAATACTGAACCCTGCGGTACTCCACTGCTAACCCCCCTTTTTTCAGAGTGGACTTCATTTACTATTACTCTCTGTGTCCTATTCTCCATCCAATTCTTTACCCAGGCTGTCGTCTTGGGACCCACTCCCAGGCTGGCTAACTTGTATATTAATCTTTTGTGTAGGACTATGTCAAATGCCTTGCTAAAGTCTAGGTAGGCCATGTCCACAGCCCCTTCCTGATCAATTACTTTGGTCACCCAGTCAAAGAAATCTATCAGATTTGTCTGGCATGACCTTCCCACTGTGAATCCATGCTGCCTTGGGTCCTGTGCCCCTCTGGCCTCTAGATATGCAATAATTATTTTGTTCAGAAGTGATTCCATCATTTTCCCTACCACTGAGGTTAAACTGACAGGTCTGTAGTTTCCTGCTTCTGCCTTGCTCCCACTTTTGTGAAGGGGAATCACATCTGCCCTCCTCCAGTCCTCAGGTACCTCCCCATCTTCCCATGATTTGTTAAAGAGGGTAGTCAGTGGTGTCACTAGTTCTACCCTTAGTTCTTTTAGAATTCTGGGATGAATCCAATCAGGCCCCATTGCTTTGTCCACCTTCAGTTTTAAGAGCTCTTTCAGAACCCTTTCTTCTGTAAATAGGCTGGTATCAACTTCTGTATCCAGAGTGTTTCTACTGTTTGTTTAGGTACCTCCCCTCTTCCTTTGTAAATACTGAGCAAAAATATTTGTTAAGTATCTCTGCCTTTTCACAGTCACCCTCTGCCCACCCTCCCTCCCTTTATTAAGCCTCACTATCCCTCCCTTGGTCTTCCTGTCTCCTGATGTACCTATAAAGGTTTTATCCCCCTTCTTAACTGAGTTGGCTATCTTTTCCTCGGTTTGGGCCTTTGCTGTTCTGACTGCCTTTCCAGCTTCCTTTTGCTTTAACTGATACAGTTTTCTGTCCTGTTCCTTCTGTGATTCCTTGTACTTCCTGAATGCTTTCTTTTTCTCTTGAGCCTTCACTGCCACTTCCTTTGAGAACCATAGTGGTTTCTTACCTCGTTTCGTTTTGTTTATTTGCTTCACACAAAGGCTTGTTACCTCTGTGATGGCAGTTTTTATTATTCTCCATTGTTCTTCCACCCCTCCTTACTGCCCATTTGCTAGTGCATTTCTTAGGCACTCACCCATTTCAGCAAAGTCAGCCCTCTTAAAGTCCAGTACCTTTGTCTTTGTATGGCTTGACTCTATTGCTATGTTTATTGTGAACCATACTGTTCGATGGTCGCTAGTTCTCAGATGGCTACCTACTTCTACATCTGTGATCCTCTCTTCATCTCCATTTGAGAGAACCAGGTCTAAGATTGCTCCCTCTCGAGTGGGCTCCAATACTAGTTGTCTAAGGCATGCCCCTGTGGGGCATCTAGAATAACCCACTCTTAGAAGTGGCTGCTGCAACTGCATTCCAGTTAACATCTGGCATATTCAGATCACCCATCAGCAACATCTCCCCTTTATCTGCCATTCTAAGTATACTTTCTATCATTTCCTTGTCCATTTCCTCCCCCTGAGAGAGGGGTCTGTATACAACCCCTGTGCGGATTGTGGTGCCATTGCCTGCCTCCAAATTGATCCACAGTGCTTCTTCTCCTCCCTGTTTACACTTTTGTTCTGTTGCTTTGATTTCTTCTCTTATGTAGCGAGCTACTCCTCCTCCTCTTTTACCCTCCCTGTCCCTCCTGTAGATAGTGTATCCTGGTATGTTTACATCCCAGTCATGGTTCTGCATGTACCATGTTTCTGTGACTGCCACGATATCCAAATCTTCCTCCTCCATCAAGGCCACTAATTCAGGACGCGTGTTACCCAGACTACGGGCATTGGTACTCATTGCTCTCCATTTTTTGATGGCTTTACCTTCTGTAGCGGCAACCCCCACTGACCTTTCTACCTTGGTATTTTTCTCATTTAGTACCCTGTTTTGTAGGGGGAGGCTGGGATTTTCCTGCTGCTTATCAGTGCCTCCCCCCTTGACTAGTTTAAAGGCTTGCCAATGAAGCATTTAAACCGATTGCCCAAAAGACTCCTCCTCCCAAACCATCCCGGGATGTATATAACAAACAAGGAACATGGAAACAAACATGACTCAAGCAGTGTGCCATAACTGGAAATAAGGAGGTGCTAGCCGAACTCTGCTAGCCTCCTTGCACGGCTGTGGTCAGGGAATCCCTTCTGTCACTGGAGAAGCCCAAACTTTGAAAGCAGGCTTCGAAGATGGTGTTACACTACCTAGTAGTGTTTGGGTTTATGCCAGGAGTAAAAGCACAAATTAGTGCTTGAGGTTGAAGGTCCAGGCTCTGCTAGAAGTATCAAACCTTCTCCCTTAAACGAACACTCTGGGGATCCTGGGTGCCTGAGCAGAGAGCCCTAGGTGCAATCAAACTGGAACGGGAGGCCCAACTCAGAAATACTAACTGTGTTCCAAGGGTCCCCTTAGGGTGATATTGAACCCATGGAAAAATAAATTCTTGTAGGCCATCCTTCCATACAATCAATCTCAGTCACCATACAGTTAAATCGGCTAGGAAAAGAATGAGACTTCTCCTTCCCCAGTATAGTTAGTCCAGTCTCCTCCCAGAACATTTATTTTAACAAAACTGTTTCCCCCATAGCAACCGGTGTCAACCCAACCTGAAACGCAAAGAGAAAAAAAGAAAACAGTATACTGAGCTGAGCAGAGGTACAGGCCAGTTTGTCTTACACCACCACTATTACCCCCATAAGCAGCTTTTTATCTGCTGATCTTGTATGCCCCACTCAACACCTATTTGTTGGATTTGTGATTTAACCAGGTATAACCTTTTGTACCTTTTGCCAAGTATATTAATTATCTTGGTTACTATTTACTAAATAAAGTCAGCCAGAACTGCCTGCTGAATTCACAATCTTATACTACTTCTGGAGTCAGTTTAATTCACCACTCCTAGGCAAAACTAAAAAATATATAAAAAAGAAAACAAAAACCTTGGCAAATGCAGTATTTTAATCCTTCATCTTTTAGCCCCCAACCTCAGAGAAAAAAAAAACAAGAGTACTTATAGTGCAGGAGGAGTTTGTGGAGTTGGGGAGGGGCCTAAGACAAGTAGCACACACAGTACCCTTCTCATAGGTGCTGCCTGTCTATGGCATGGGTGAGGTGAAGGTACTTCGCACCATGCGATTCAAAGAATGGTTGAAAGAATAGTGTGGAGCACAGGGGTTTGGCTTCACTGGGGACTGGGGTTCAACCTGGAGGGATACCAGCCTATACTGGCAGGATGGTGTGCATCTGTCCAGGAAGGGAACAAGTCTTCTGGGCGATCGGTTTAAATGCTTCAATGGCAAGCTTTTAAACTAGTCAAGGGGGGTGGCACTGATAAGCAGCAGGGAATTCCCAGCCTCCACCTACAAAACAGGGTACTAAATGAGGACAAGACCAAGGTAGAAAGGTCAGTGGGGAGCAGGACATGGGTAAATAGAGAAAGCAAATTCAATGAGGACAGGGATGTTGCTACAAGAGGTAAAACCATCAAAAAATGAAGAGCGATGAGTACCAGTGCCCATAGTTTGGGTAACAAGCTTCCTGAATTAGTGACCTTGATGGAGGAGGAACATCTGGATATCGTGGCAGTCACAGAAACATGGTACACACAGAACCATGACTGGGGTGTAAACATACCAGGATACACTATCTACAGGCGGGACAGGGAGAGTAAAAGAGGAGGAGTAGCTCTCTACATAAGGGAAGAAATCAAAGCAACAAAACAAATGGGTAAACAAGGAGAGGAAGCACTGTGGGTCAGTTTGGAGACAGGCAATGGCACCACAGTTTGCACAGGGGTTGTATACAGATCCCCATCTCGGGGGGGGGGGATGGACAAGGAAGTGATAGAAAGTATCCTTGAAATGGCAGAAAAAGGGGAGATATTGCTGATGGGGGATCTGAATATGCCAGATATTAACCGGAGTGCAGTTGCAGCAGCCACTTCTAAGAGTGGGGTTATTCTAGATGTCCCACAGGGGGCATGCCTTAGGCACCTACAGTAGTATTGGAACCCACTCGAGAGGGAGCAATCTTAGACCTGGTACTCTCAAATGGAGATGGAGAGAGGATCACAGATGTAGAAGTGGGTAGCCATCTAGGAACTAGCGACCATCGCACAATATGGTTCACGATAAACACAGCAGTAGAGTCAAGCCATACAAAGGCAAAGGTACTGGACTTTAGGAGGGCTGACTTTGCCAAAAATGGGTGAGTGACTAAGGAATGCACTAGCAAATGAGCAGGAAGGAGGGGTGGAAGAACAATGGGGAATAATCAAAACTGCTATCACAGAGGCAACAAACCTTTGTGTGAAGCCAATAAACAAAATGATGCAAGAAACCACTATGGTCAAAGGAGTTGGCAGGGAAGGCTTGAGAGAAAAAGAAAGCAATCAGGAAGTACAAGGAATCACAGAAGGAGCAGGACAGAGAATTGTATCAGTTAAAACAAAAGGAAGCTGAGAAGGCAGTCAGAACAACAAAGGCCCAAACTGAGGAAAGGATAGCCAACTCTGTTAAGAAGGGAGATAAGACCTTTTATAGGTACATCAGGGAGTGAAGGAAGACCAAGGGAGACCAAGGGAGGCTTAATAAAGGGGAGGGGGTGGGCAGAGGGTGACTGTGAAAAGGTAGAGATACTAAACAAATATTTTTGCTCAGTATTCACAAATGAAGAGGGGGAGGTACCTAAACCAAACAATAGAAACACTCTGGATACAGAAGTTGATAACAGCCCATTCACAGAAGAAAGGGTTCTGAAAGAACTCTTAAAACTGAAGGTGGACAAAGCAATGGGGCCTGATGGGATTTATCCAAGAATTGTAAAAAAACTAAGGGTAGAACTAGTGACACCACTGACTACCCTCTTTAACAAGTCATGGGAGGATGGGGTGATACCTCAGGACTGGAGGAGGGCAAATGTTATTCCACGTCACAAAAGTGGGAGCAGGGCAGAAGCAGAAAACTACAGACCTGTTAATTTAACCTCAGTGATAGGGAAAATGATGGAATCCCTTCTGAAGGAAACACTTGTTGAGTACCTAGAGGCCAGAGGGACACAGGATCCAAGGCAGCAGTAGGAAGGTCATGTCAGACAAATCTAATAGATTTCTTTGGCTGGATGACCAAAGTAGTTGATCAGGGAGGAGCTGTGGACATGGTCTACCTAAACTTTAGCAAGGCATTTGACACAGTCCCACACAAAAGATTAATATACAAGTTAGCCAGCCTGGGAGTGGGTCCCAAGATGGTAGCCTGGGTAAAGATTGGCTGGAGAACAGGACACAGAGGGTAATAGTAAGCGGGTCACTCTGAAGAAAGGGGGTTTACTAGTGGGGTACCGCAGGTTTCAGTGCTAGGACCAGTCCTCTTCAATGTCTTTATAAGCGACATTGCAGAGGGACTGGAAGGAAAAGTACATCTCTTTGTAGACAACACAAAGATCTGCAACAGAGTTGACACAAAAGGTGGGGTGGAAAGGATGAGAAGGGACTTGGCAAGGTTGGAGGAATGGTCAAATGTGTGGTAGCTTAGAATCAATGCTAAGAAGTGCAAGGTAATGCACCTGGGAAACAAAAACCCAAGGGAAGAGTACACAATGGCGGATGAGATACTGACAGCAACAAAAATGGAAAGGGACATGGGGGTAGTCATATCAGATGACCTAAAGGCAGGCAAGCAATATGAGAGGGCAGTAAGGAGGGCTGGGGGATACTGGGTTGCATAGGGAGAAGCTTCACCAATAGAAAACAGGAAGTTGTTATCCCTCTGTATAGACAGCTGGTGAGACTCCATCTGGAGTACTGTGTACAGTTCTGGAGACCCAATCTCTGCAAAGACATAAACAGGATGGAGGAAGTCCAGAGGAGGGCAACTAAAATGGTGCAGGGTCTGCACCAGAAGACATATGAAGAGAGACTGAAGGAGCTTAATATGTATTGCCTCGAGGAAAGGAGGGAGAGAGGGGACATGATAGAAACTTTCAAGTACCTCAAGGGAATCAACAAGGTCCAAGAGGGTAGCATCTTTCAGAAAAAGAGGTGTGCAAGAACAAGGGGGCACAATTTGAAGATGGGGGGTGGCTCAGAGGTAATGTAAGGAAGTATTTTTTTCACAGAGAGGGTTGTGGATGCATGGAGCGGCCTTATCGGAGGAGGCTGTGGAGTCAAAAACAGTGGTGGAATTAAAGAATGCATGGGACAGTCATAAGGTAATTCTAGGGAGTGGGGGTAGGAAGAAGTAGGCTGTTGGTTAACTAGGATCTGCAGTTTATCCATTAGGTAGGAAAATGGGCAGACTGGGTGGGCTGAGCAGTCCTTATCTGCCGTCAAATTCTGTGTTTCTATGTAGTGTCCTCCAGAAGAATTCAAAGGCTATATCGAGACGGATAGCTTGTACCAAAGTTGGTGCTGTTTTTTCTGCTGCAAATATGTCACGGGGGGGACGAGATATGCTCCTGCACAACAATAACAGTCCCTCTGCAAGGAAGTCTGACCAGAAACTGCCATTAGGAAGAAGTGTACCCCCCTGCCATGTGCTTTCTTAATACCCCTGTATACGATAAATGCAACACCTGTTCAATAAAGGGAAGTTCATGCACACTTAAGATTTAAACTTTTGAGGTTCCCCATATAAAGGCACACTGGGTAGGTAGTTGAACAGCCATGAAAAGGATCCATGCCGTAGGTAAGGTAAAAGTACCTTGTCCTCAGGTTTTTGCTTTAGGCTGGATCCATCTAGCCATATCAGCTTGCAGGGGAAGCAGAGATTCTGATCTTTTTTTGGCCAGACGTCTACCTCCTGGGATGATAGACCACAGTAAGTCCTCCATCTCCTGTTCTGCTTGATCCTCTTTGGTATCACAGACCAGGACCCCTAGAGATTCCTAAAAGGGGGTTGCTGCCAACAACGATTCAAAGATTTTGGCTCCATCTTTGTCTTGGACACCGAGCCTTGCAGGGTATCAGATATAAGCCTTGAGACCCATTTCTCTGAGAGATTTTACCACAAGAAGGATTGTCTTCCTCTTAGTCAACATGAGGGGTGGGTAATCTTGGTCAACATATACCCTTTGCCTGTCCAAATTAAGATATTTTTTGGCCCATACTAATTTAAAAATCTTTTCTTTAGTGGGATATCGCAGGAACTTGATGAGGATATAACGGGGTTGGGTGCCTTGTTTTGGCTTTGAGCAACTGCCGATGTGCCCTTTCAGTTTCAAGGGTGAAGTCTTCATCTACAGCTAACTCCTTACGGAGCCAACGGTGCAAGTAATCCTCCATATTATCTTGTTATGCTCCCTCTGGTATGCCGAATACCCTGATGTTATTGGGGTGTGACCTGGCTTCGGCATCCTCAGCCTGAAGAGTTAGATCTTTCTCCCTCTTGTGTAAGTAGGCCAATGACTGGACAAATGCAATGTGTTCATTCTGCATCACCTCCATCTGGTTTTCCATAGTAGCAGTGCGAGCCTCCAATTTTCTGAAATCTTTTTGCTGTCCAGTTATTTTGGAATCTATTCTGTCTAAGATCTTTAGCATATGATGCCCATCTACTTTAATAAAATTGGTGGTGATATCAATTCTGGAGTCATCCTCCTCCTCCTCATCTGTGGATCCAGTGAGCGCTGAGGACTTGGACAGAGTGTGGCTGCTAGGTTGCTGATCTGATGGAGCTATGTGTCTCCACCATGTGCTGGAATACATGGCTTTTTTAGTTTTACTCATACCCTCAGTAGCGTAAATAGGAGACAGCCACATGATAGTGCAGTAGAAGACCACTGATGGTGACTAATTAGGTGAGAATTGCACCCAGGATCATGGAGCTCCGCTTCAGGCCACCACCTAGGTGTATGACATCACCGGAAGTCACTGGGGGTAGTTCTTTTCTAACCATATAGTGTTTTTGCACCATACGATACTAATTAGGAGGAGATAATATACTACTATAATACTCCACCCTTGGCCTGAATCCTCTATAAAATCCCCATCTAAAATGGCCCACAGGAAAAATGCCTGAGGAGTGGGGGAGTGGGGGTGGGTGAAATGGAATGAAATCTCCACTCCCTAGGGCAGAGAAAATGTTAAAATCCCCAGATAGTCCCACACATTTGCCCCTCATTGCCTGAGGTGTGGGGAAGGTATTTTGACTGCTGCATAAACATGGTGAGATTCAGCAGTTTATTGGGCAATTCATAAAAACATAAGAAAGTGCCAGCAGAATTGGATGGCATGATCCATCTAGTCTGCCCATGTGGGCTACCCCCCCCCCCAAGTTTCGGCAGTGCCTAACCCATACTAGCTTGAACTCTCTCACTGTCTTTGCTGCCATGACTTCTGGAGGCACACTGTTCCAAGGCTCCACCACCCTTTCGATGTAGAAAAACTTCCTGATGCTGGTTTTGAATCTACCTCCCTGTAGGCGCATGCTGTGCCCCCTTGTATGTGTAGATCAGCTTTCTCTGAAAAAGTTCTGAGTTTGTACTGAGTTAATTCCTTTGAGGTATTTAAATGTTTCAGTCATATCCCCATCCCTCCTCCTTTCCAGTGAGTACATCTTGAGATGGCTGAGTCTTGACTCATAGGGTTCTTGATGAAGTCCATAAATAATCATCAAAGCTCTCTTATGAATTGTCTCCAGACGATCTATGTCTTTCTTGAGGTGTGGTCTCCAGAACTGGAGGCAACACTCTAGATGCGGCCTCACCAAAGACCTGTAAAGCGTGATTATCAGCTCACTTTTTCTACTCGTGATACTCCTATCTATGCATCCAAGGATGCCATTAGCTTTCTGTGCTGCCTTTTTGCATTGCCTGGTTGTCTTTAAGTCATCTGCTATGAGTACTTCTAGATCCCTCTCAACCTTAGTTTCTGTCAGTTGTTCCTCTCCTAGGGTACACTTCCTGCCTGGGTTCTTTCTTCCCAGGTGCATGACTTTACACTTTTTGGTGTTGAATTTCAGCTGCAATTGTTTTGACCATTCTTCCGGCTTTTTTAGATTGGAGTTCATTTCTGTGACCTCCTCTTGCATATCTACTCTGTTGCAGAACTTGGTGTCATCTGCGAACAGGCATACCTTTCCCTGCAAGCCATCAGCCATGTCACTGATGAATATGTTAAATATAATCAGATCCAGTACTGATCTCTGGGGCACTCTGCTGGTTATCTCACCTTGTTCTGACAGAATGCCGTTTACCGTGACCCTCTGGGTTCACCCCTGGAGTGGGTTCTTAACCCAGCTGACTATTTTATGCCCCACTCCAGAGTGTTCCAACTTGTTTATTAGTCTCCTATGTGAAACGGACTTGAACCCCTTCCTGAAGTCCAGATACACTATGTCTACTGCTCCACCCTGATCCACCGTTCTGGTCACCCAATCAAAGTCATATTTGTCTGGCATGATTTCCCAGCTGAGAAGCCATTCTGCTTTGGGTCCAGTTTTCCATTTGCTTCCTGGGTTGGACCTGAAAAAGGGCCAATGGTCCAATGTCCCTTACGCGGTTAACAAATGAATAAATAAATATATTGCACTATTCTTTTATTCTTTCCTTCAGTAATGTTTCCAGGATTTTCCCCACCACTGAGGTGAAGCTGACTGGACAGTAGTTACCAGTGTCTTCCTAGCTCCCAATTTTGTGCAGGGGTACCACTGTGGCTTTTTTTCGGTCATCTGGGACTTTGCCACTCTCCAAGGACTTGTTAAAGAGGACTGCTAATAGGGAGGTATGTTCCTCTGCAAGTTCCTTCAGTATTCTTGGGTGGATACTGTCTGATCCCATTGCTTTGTTGGTTTTTATTTTTTTCAGTTCTTTTAGGAACTCTTCTTTTGTGAAGGGATTTGTGTCAGCTTCACTGGTGTGGTGTCTTTCATTTGTTAGTACTGGCCCACTACCCTGTTCCTCTTGTGTGAACACCGAGCAGAAGTATTTGTTCAGAACCTCTGCCTTTTCTTTGTCAGTCTCCATGTTCTGCCCTTCTCTGGTTCTCAACCCAATGATACCATTTTTTTTTCTTTTCTCCGATGTATATCTGTAAGAGGTCTTTTCCCCTTTTTAACCCCTTTGGCAGTTCTTTCTTCTGTTCATTTTGGCTATCCTAATTGCCTTCCTTACTTCCTTGAGCTTTGCCTTGTATTCCTTCATGTCGCCATCCTTCTTTGTCTGTCTGTACTCTTTGAAAGCTTTTTTTTCTCTCCTTTATACTGAAAGCAACCTCCTTAGAAAACCAAAGAGGGTTTCTCCTCTTCTTAGTTTTATTGATCTGTCTGGTGCATTCTGCTGTGACCAGAGTTATTGCATCCTTTATGGCCTTCTAGACAGTAAGCAGCCCTGACAGCAAATTACCACTTGCCCAGTTGAGTATGCCTGAAAGGAGGATTATGGCATTCCTGGCCATGTTTCTGGTCTTGTACTGGTTGGAGCTGATGTAAAAATGTGTTAGGCCCAAGAGCACCTTTCTAGCAAGCAAATAGGTCAGAAGCAACATGTCCAGGGGTCAACCTTAACTTTTTTTTACACTAGCCAGCAGGACAAGTTGATTCAAAAATTACACTAGCCCACAGATGGTTGCACTAGCCCGCAATAATAATGATACATTTTAATCACTTGCACAGGAAAAAAATGCAAGCCGAGAAATACTCTGAATATTGCATATTTGTCCTGCTTCCACATTTCTCCTTGGCCCAGCAAAAAAAAAAAAAGAGACTGCAATGCAATCACATGCAGTGTGTACCCCCATTGTTTTGTATCATGGTCCAATTGCTTCCTTTTTCTGCACCCCCCCACCAAACTAGAGGATACCATAATAGAAAATGTTCAATCCAGTACTCCTAACTCTGCACACATGATCGGAAACATCATTATGCAACTCACCACAGTCACCCCCACCCACAAGGCAATGAACAGAGTTAGGCAGAGAAAGGCATTCTCAGCCCCCACCCTGTAATCAGCTGGAGCTATGTACTTCTGGAAGTTTATATACAGTGTCAAGTTAATCAGGAGCGCATCTAGGATTTCTTTGGGGAGAAAGCTACAAAAAGCTAGGGGGCTAGAGATGTAGAAAACTTTGACATATCTGTTTATATATACCAGGCACAAAAGTATTGATTTAACATGCTCTGCCCTAACAATAACAGATTTTTCAGAACAGTGTTCTTTCATCAGCCCAAGGGAAAACAGTATGCAGGCATGATGCTATACTACCTCTCTTTCTATATAGGATGATCTGTGCGCCCCAGGAATACCTATTTTAACCTTAGGAATTACATATTTTTCCAATGTTTTGTTTTGTACCATATGTGCTCCAAAACATTGTTTTTAGGGTGAAAGTAGAAAACAGGAAGTTGTTATCCCTCTGTACAGACAGTTGGTGAGACCCCATCTGGAGTACTGCATGCAGTTCTGGAGACCAAATCTCCACAAGGACATAGACAGGTTCGAGGCAGTTCAGGGGAGGGCAACTAAATTAGTACAGGGTCTGCACCAGAAGCCATACAAAAATAGATTAAAGGAGCTTAATATGTGTACCTTTGAGGAAAGGAGGGAGAGGGGAACATGACAGAAATGTTCAAGTACCTTAAGGGAATCAACAAAGTCCAAGATGGTAGCATCTTTCAGAGAAAAAGATGTACAAGAAAAAGGAGGCACAATTTGAAGATAATGGGGGGACAGCTCAGAGGCAACGCGAGGATGTATTTTTTCATGGAGATGGTGGTGGACGCATGGAATCACCTTTCTGGGGAAGTTGTGTGGTCAAAAACAGTGAGGGAATTCAAGAATGCATGGGACACACATAAGGCAGTTATAGTGAGGGGTAGGAAGAAGTAGGCCGTTGGGTAACTGGAATCTGCAGCTTATCCAATAGGTAGGGAAATGGGCAGACTAGGTGGGCCAAGCGGTCCTTATCTTTGGTACTTTGGTAGTTCTGGACAAAAGAAAGTGGGTTGTCCATCAGGATTGTCCTCCATATACATGGAACACTGACCCAATCCTTACCCAGACATCCATATATCTAGTTTATTTTTAAAAGTTGTGATATTTGTAGAATCAACTATTTCTTGTGGTAGTCTGTTCCACAATCTAGGTGTTCTAACTGTGAAATAATTAATTATTTTGTTACTTTTAGCTCTTGCCACTTCTAATTGTTTATTGTGAAGTCTAGCTACTGTTTTTCTAGTGGAATATTTAATACCACATAATTTCATTTGTTCTTGATTTCCAAGAATTTTGAATAGTTGTAATAAATCTCCTCGACTATGTCTCTGTGTAAGTGTGTGTAATCCTGTTTTATGTAGTCGAGAATAATAGTCCAAATTTTTTAAGTGTGGAAATTGCTTTGTGGCTCTGCATTGAACCTGTTCTATTTTGATTATGTCTGATTTCAAGTAAGGACTCCAGAATGGAGAACCGTAATCCAGATGGGGCCTTATATAAGATCTATAAAGGGACAGTAAGCAAGATTCAGATCTAGTCACAAACGTTTTAGAAAGTCTTTGCAATAATGCATTTGTTTGAGTTGCCATTTTAGTACAATGAGTTGATGGAGTTAATTTATCATTAATTATTATCCCTAGATCTTTTTCTGCTAATGAAGTTCTAATAATAGTATTATTTAAGTAGTAATTTTGGACTGGATTGTTTTTTCTGAGATGTATTACTACGCATTTAGATAGATTGAAATACATTTTATTTGTTAATGCCCATTTTTCTACTGCCATCAGATCTGCTTGAAGCCCAATTTTGTCACTTTGATTAATGGCCATCCCCCTAAGCTTGGTATCATCCCCAAACTTTACCATTGTGTTACTAGGGAAGAAAGTCATATCACTTATCTACCATCAAATTCTATGTTTCTATGTTTCTATTTTAAATGACATGCTGGGTGTCATAAGGGTGGGATTGCATGGATGGCATTGACTGGTGTGGTCCATTATGAGGAGCTGTGGACTCCTACATCTGTCAGTAATGGCAGCTATGTCAATGGGTCTATGGATGGCCACTTCAGAGTCTGGTCTACAGTGGTGCCCAGGGAAAGTATAAAGTTGAGAGACTGAGAGGTGAGAGGGAAGGGAGCAGCTATGGTGAGGCTAAGATAAAACCCACCACCTGGAGAGCTGACCATGTATACATCATAGCATTCTGTATTCGATACAGAGACTCAAAATGTTGGGACATGAGGCACACTGGTCTTAATAATGTGAGACAAATCATCAGACAAAGACAAGTTTAGAAAGCTGAAAGCTAGTGACTTAGCAATGCTCTGCCCTTGATCATAGCCTGGACACTAATGAAATGATAACAACTGAGTGATACTGTTTCACATCAAGTCATTTGTTGGATCCCCCTCATGAACTGCCAGATAACTGCAGCTCTTAATGAGCTGTTAATCACAACAAGCCACCTGGAACACTGAGGGAGATTAGCATGAGGTCTACAGCCTGCTAAAGCAGGGACTTTTTCATCTTCATCAGCAACCATGAGACAAACCTGCACTAGTCAAGATGGACAAATAGAGGGTAAGCCGCACTAGCCCTGATCAATTTGCACTAGGTCCAGGGCTAGTAAAACAATGTTAAAATCGAACCCTGAGCATGTCCCATTGCTCTAGCGCACCTATTGCTCTCTCTCGTGGTAGCACTGCCACTAGTACAGTCCTTAACTGGCACTAGCACACCGCTTGACTGTTCTGTTCAGTTTCAAATGGCGTACAGTATTACATGTACACTTCAGAATTACATATTTCTCTCTCTCCCACATCACACCACTAGCACACTCCCTCACTGGCACTAGCACACTCCCTAACTAGCACTAGCACACTCCCTCACTGGCACTAGCACACTCCCTCACTGGCACTAGCACACTCCCTCACTGGCACTAGCACACCGCCTCACTGGCACTAGCACCCTCCCTAACTGAAACAAGCACACTCCCTCACTGGCACTAGCACAATCCCTCATTGGCACTAGCACCCTCTCTCACTGACACAAGCACACTCCCTAACTGGCACTAGCACACTCCATAACTGGCACTAGCACACTCCCTTACTGACACTAGCGCACTCTTTCACTGGTACTAGCAAACTCCTTAACTGGCACTAGCACACTCCTTCACTGACACTAGCACACTCCCTCACTGGCACAAGCACACTCCCTCACTGGCACTAGTGCACTCCCTTACTAAGACTAGCACACTCTCTCACTGGCACTAGCACCCTCCCTAACTTGACACAAGCACACTCCCTAACTGGGACTAGCATGCTCCCTCACTGGCGCTAGCACACTCCCTCACTGGCACTAGTGCACTACCTCACTGGTACTAGCACATTCTGTCACTGGCACTAGCACACTCCCTAATTGGCACTAGCACACTCCTTAACTGGCACTAGCACACTCCCTCACTGGCACTAGCACACTCCCTCACTGGCACTAGCGCACTCCCTCACTGGCATTAGCACACTCCCTCACTGGCACTAGCACACTCGCTGTTCCGTTTGCTTACTGCACATACTGCTGTGGTTTAAATTAAGAAAAACCAAAACAGCACAAAATGATTCTAGCCCATGGAGTGGAGGAATATTTTAAAAATTGTGCTGGGCTATTTTTTTCTTCATATTCCGTGGGCCTGGGTTCAACTCCATGTAGATCACATTATTTCATTCTCACTACTCTCTGTGATTTAATTACAAAGCAGAGACTAATAATGCACCAGAACATCTAATTGTCAGCAGATACAAAGAAAGACTCTGCCTTAAAAGCCATTTTTTATTTATTTTCTGATTTTGGTCAAAGTTCTCAGGAATACACCAACTGCCTTGCAGCAAGCATGTTTTGTCCTTGTAGTGTGCAGATCTGTTGGGACAGTGGTCATCTGCCTGTAACAGTAAAGAATAATATAATTTAAAGGTACCTGACTCCTGATTTTTCTTTTGCTGGACACTAAATTTAAAATTAAATGCAGTTCACTATGATCTTAAACCTGAGTGCCCAACATGCTCTCCCTGGCCTTGCAGCTCAGTGGGATTGGTTTGAATAAAATATTCAGACAGTGACACTCACTATTTTTAGGTATAGCACAGCCTTCAGTCAATGCAGTATACCCTCGCATTGTGATGTTTTCCTTACTATTAGGGCTGCAAAACAGTATTAGAAACAGAAAGTGTTCGTAAGATATTGTGCCTTAACTTCAAGCAATCTGTATTAAGAAAATGACACATTTTCTGATATTTGCCTGTACTTCGAGTCTGAGTAATGAAGCATTATTTCTTTAATTGTCTAACCTGCTCCGCTTCTGGTATACTGTCAGTCCCGAAGCCAAGTGTGAAGGTGGTGGGTAATTTGATGACCTTGAGAGGTCAAGAGAATAGAGCTTGCCACTGCCAGTGAGGTTGCAAGTTCAAACTTCCCTAATAATTGCCCAACACCTTCAAAAAAAGGAAACAGGGTCAGGTAGCGATTAAGCATCAGATCAGCCATCTGCAGATAAAAACTAAAGAGACTACCGACTGAGTCCTCAGCTGCCAGCCATGCACTTCTGCAAATGTCTTCTCCCCAATTCGATCACCACCAGTATGCTGGAGAACACCACTGAGCTAATTGTTCAGCTCTTCCCTCTTTTCTGAATCTGATGACTTCCAAGTTATTCCACTCCCTACTGTGCACACATTCCATAATCCAATAGTGTCCCGTCTGAACGGCCTCTCAATTTAAACTCTTCACAACTAAGCAGTAGCCACACCCCTGCCAACACAGCAGCCAGTTGTTGCAATTACTGTGGACCTAACTGAGCTCTGTTACTTTCTCTCAGCAACTCCCCCCACACAGACTGGAGTTTCTTGCTGCAGCAGCAGTTTCCCAGTTCTCACCCTCGACACCCCACCGATGGACTGGAGTAGGGATGAATGCAACGTAAGTAGTAAACAAAAAGAATAACATAAGCCAGCACCTGAGATGATGCTATGATGTCATTGGCTGCCTGCTTTATTCGCTGTGGGTGGCATAAGATTAGTTTGTTGTTTGTTGCCTCATCTACTGAGAGTGTACACCACTGTGACCCTGGTGTATCAGTAGCTATGCCCTTGATCCCAGTACAGGAAGTTGTGTGCGTGGTGGGCTGCGTTTTCTCACCCTTCTTGAGAAGGTGCAGTGGCCCCTTGCCAAAAATGACTGAATTCTTGTCTCTCGGTCCTGAGGCCTAAAGTATGATTTCTCTCTCTCTCTTCATGGAACACTTTTAAATCTTTACAGGCTCCCCTGTGTCTTGTTTTCTTGTATTCAAAATAACTGGTACAGGATGTTTCCTTGTTACATGATGTCATTCTTTATCTCACAGATTCTATAACTCCTTACCTGTAACTGACAACCTGCATGCCTTTACATTAATTTATGCCTCTACTAGTACCATATCAACACACCCTGCTAATTGGGATTTTATTACTGCCTGCTAGCAGGTTCTGGTGAATTGTGTTAATCACTGAAGGCAGTCAGAGGTGACAGAACTGAGCTCCGGTGCATTCCGACCCAACTGAACCCCTGATCCTGAGTATCCTAGACCATTTATCACTAATCTCTGTTATCTGGGTTTATAGCTTTTATAAACAAGCTATGCAGGGATGAGATATAGGGCTTAAGTTTACAAACTGATACTAGAAAAGCAGCGGTAACATCAGTTTTTAGAACATCTTCCTCCCTCTTGTATATGAGAGCTACACTTCCCTTGACTTTGTCAAAGTATGAGCTGCCTTCTGCACTCAAACCAAACTCTTTTATAAGCATGTTAAATTCTTTAAAGTTGTTACTTTTTTATACTATTAATGTTATCTACATTTTTATTCTCACAGCTCTCATTCTGTAATATTTCTTCATTAAACATAATATTGGGGGTTCCTCCATAAAAGTTGAGGGGTTGATTTATATATCCTAGATTTAAATGTGGAAAATATATGCATCATCTGCTTTAACAATTCAGAGATAATATAGTTATTAATTTTAAGTCTTGATTTACAAAAAAATCACATCTAACAATATATTTATTATTCAATAACATTTTGTTAATTTTTTATCCCTTCTGGTACTGGATTGTTTCTGTCAGTGGCAGAAAGCCATTTTGAGTTCTGATTCATTCTGATGGATAAATAATATTAAAATAAATTTGGAGCCTTCAGTCTACGTAGTTCCCGAGGGTTAGTTAGATTAAGATATGTCTGTCTAGGTTTTTGTAATTTCATATACATTTATTTGAAGAAGAGTGTATATTTTGGAACCAACTGTATGTGATGAAACCAGAAAGCTGGTAGGTAAGACCCAGATGGAGGCTTAAACATGGACAATAGGGGCTCCAAGCTAGGGAGGCATCAGGAGAATGGATAACAGGAGAAGGCAGTGTGAGGGAGGAGTTTCAACTGGTGCCTGAAGGAGCGAGGGAAGGAAGAGAGGCAGAGGGAGGTGGGCTAAAGATTCCAGAGTGTGGGAAGTAACTAGAAGAAGGCAGACTGCCCAGCTGAGGAGTAGGGGTAATGAGTGGCAAAACTATGATTATCCCTAGAGTGGAGGGAACAAGAGGCAGGGGTGTTCAAGAGATGAGTGTGGAGAAGTAAGACAGAAGGAACCAAACCAGTATTTGGATATGAAGGAAGTGCAATGAGACTGGTGATGTGAGGGTAAGGCAGGATGGAGAGGGAGAAGTAGATGGAGCAGTAGTGAGCATGAGGGGGCAGTTTGTAGCAAAGCGGCAAAAGGCATTACAGAGGGTGCCCAGTGTAGCAAGGAAAGTTGATGGGGCAGTGTCATAGACCACATCTGCATAGTCAAAGATAGGGGGCACCATTTTTAACAAACTCCCTGTGGACCAGCAGGGATAAGCAGTCTTTGTTGTGATACAAGTCACCAAGCTTGTGGTGGAGTTTTTCATGCATGGCATTAATATGGGCTGAAAAATCAAGATGGCTGTCAAGCAACACACTGAGGTACTTGAAGGACTGCACTGCTTCAAAGGAGGTACCATCCAATGTGGTGAAGAACTGGGAGGGTCAGCAGTCTTACCAGTTTATGGCTGGTACCAAAGGTCATGGACACCACTTTTTTTTTAGTGTTGCACTGGAGTTGGTTAGAATGGAAACAGTACAGAACATTGTGGCAGTACTGCTGGAACAAGTCTTTCACAGCTACAGTATAGGGACAGGCGGTGAAGATGACTGTGTTTTCTGCATACATGTGACTATGAGAGTTGGTACAGACAGAGGGTAGATCACTGTGGAAAATGGAGAAGAGGATGGGACCCAGGATGGTGATATGAGGGACCCCAGTCTTGATGAATAGTGGTAGTGACAGGACACCTCCAACCTGTATAACCATCAACAGGTACTGACTGCTGCCAGCCTGAGATGTAGGAATGGTATCAATCAACAGTGGGATCTGAGAGGCCAGCAGAGTGAGTTTGTCCAGGAGGAGTGGATGGCAAACTGAATCAAAGGCTTTGTCAAGATCAATGAAAATGGCAGCCAAAATGCGACCTGATCCAACCAGGAAAAGATGGAAAGAATGACATGCAGTAGGGAGGAGATGGTGAAATGGTGCTTCTGGAAGCCAGAATAGAAGGAGGAGAGGAAACTGAAGGATGAGAAGTAATTGGAAAGTCTGGAACATACAAGTTTCTCTTGCAACTTTGAAAGGGAAGGGTGGAGGAAGATGAGATGGAAGTTGCCAGAGGAGGAGGGGCCACCTCCCTTGTGAAGAACAGTTCACAGAGAGAGACAGAGACAGAGAGAGACAGTGAGACAGAGAGAGAGAGAGAGAGAGAGAGAGAGCAGAGAGAGAGAGAGAGAGAGAGTAGAATATGTTAACCAGGTGAGTAAGGGGAGATGCAGTGGTAGGAGCTGAAAACTAGAGGAACTTAGTGTCCAGCCCTTCAGGGCATGATTTAGGCAGGTTGAAGGAAGAAAGCGCAAGCAGGGTTTACTGGATAGAGACAGGGAAATGAAAACTGGGGAGAAGAGGAGAGGAAGGGGAACATGAGAGAAGCCAGGAGGGGATAAGGAAGGGCTTATGGAGTGAAGTACTCACTTGAAGTGAGCAGTGACAGAGGGAGAGTCAGAAACAGGTGAACCATTAACCATGAGACCTGAGGGAGCAAACTGAGCTGGAGTGTAAAGGTTTTTTTTCTGGAGTGTCTTGGCAGAGCAAGCACCTGAATAACTGGGAACAGAGCAAAAATCTGAGAACTCGCTACTAATCTTCTTTTTTGAGCATTTTAGTTTCTGTTGTAGATAGCAGAGAAAACAACAGCAGGACAAGGCTCAGCTGTGGTGTGTGTGGGACTAAGTAGTCTAAGTAACCAATCAGTATACAAGCTGAGGATTTAAAAAATGAAAATGGGATTCAGTAGGCAAGCACTAAGTTGCATTGGCAGAGCAAGCACCTGAATAGTTAAGAACAGAGCAGAAATCTGTGAACTCTCTACTAACCTGCTTTTTTGTTTGAGCATTTTCTGCTGCAGGTAACAGAGAAAGTGGCAGCAGGATAGAGCTCAGCTGTTGTGCTGGTGGGACTAACATGGCTAGGTAACTAATTGGAGCCAACCAGGAAGTGATTGCAGGAGGATAAAAAGAAACAAACATAACGTGTCCCGGAAAAGGAAACAAACCTAACGTGTCCCATATATGTTTGTGTCCCAGAACGTGCATGAAACAGGTATGAGGTTGGCATCTTAGGCATTGGGAGGCATCTGCAGAAGACAGTAGGAATGCAGGGAGTCAATTACAGTATATAGGGAAGAGGGATGGGGGGACAGGTCCCCCCACCAACATTTCATCATAGCAACTATTAATCAAAATTACTCCACTGGCAGGGAGCTCTGCCTGTAGACTACCTGTATATACAGTAGTTGCAACCTGTGTTCAGAAGTACTGAAACAGCACCTGTTTAGGAGGATACTGGTTGAACACCCTATTGGGGACACAAAAGGGAAACTGAAAAACTCTATCTAGAGTAAAGATAAAAAGCAACTGACAAAGTGAATACATAAAAAACCCTTTAGAGGGTAAAGGTAAGGAGAGAGGAACAAAAAGGTAAAGTAAAGCCCTATCTAGGGTCAGGTGACGAAGGGTAGGCTAGACAGAAAGGGGACAGCTAGTAACGTCCTATTAAAAGTGTAAGGAGAAAGCAATAGAGACTTAGCTCGTGATCCCCCTCTTCTCTATCCAGCCTACGGGATCCAACTCTCAGGGCCTCGCCTTACTAAAATGCATAGGCTCTCCTTGGCTGTGCCTTCACCACTAAATATCTTTAATGCTATCAAATTTGGGTCAACCTGGATCGGAAAGCTACTGATAAGCTGCATTAATCCAGCAACCCCACTGGCCCCTGGGCTAATTGAGTGGCTCCTTTTTGAGGTACCATCATGTCGGGCCCTATATGGCTCCTTTTACTGCCCCTTCTTCTGCTGATACCAGCTGCCCAGCATTGGACACCTGAACTACCATCATGTTTGGTCTACAATGGCACCTTGTGCTGTATACCACATGGCAACTTATCCTTTAATTGCCTCCGTGATTCCAAGCACCAGTACCTCGAACCCTGCTCTTGGACCACACATACCAGTAGTACTTATAACACTCCCCCACCACAAGGCCCACCTCCCACCACGCTGACTTCTATCTCCTCCCCGCCTATTGTGGTAGGGGTACTAGCTCTTGCTACAACAGATCAGCTCTTCTATGATGGCTACTTTCCAGTCCCTAAAAACATCAGATCTACTAGACGGGAGAAAGGCAGGAATTACAAGCTTATAATTAGCACTCTTAGAAAAATCCTACTTATCCTCCTGCTTTGTTCAGGCAATGTAGAACTCAACCCTGGCCCCAGAAGCTATTGCTTTGCCAGCAGAACTAGCAAATTTAAAAGGAATAAGCTTCTTGCATATTAATTTATGTAGCCTCCTTAAAAGATAACCTTAATACAAACTCTTGCAAATCATACCTCTCCTGACATACTTGTGATTTCCGAAACTTGGCTTAGACCCAGCACCACTGATAGAGAAGTAAACATACCCAACTATGCCTTGTTCAGAGCTGATAGGCATGCCAGAGGAGGAGGGGTAGCTATCTACGTTAAAGACAAATTTTCTGCCTCCTGCTTATCCTCGGCATCTGTCGCCAGCGAATTCGAATGCCTAATTCTCAAAGTGGAAATTACACAGACTACTGCACTCTGCATAATAGGATGCTACAGACCACCGTCTGCTGGCCTACAGCTTGTGTCATATCTAAGTGACAAGTTGGGACAGGGGCTGCCAGAAACTATTATTTTAGGAGACCTCAACTTTGACTGGCTCTCTAACACAGCTGCCCCCCTTGCATCCTTCTGTGATGAACATGGGCTGACGCAACTTATTACTGAACCAACACACCCAAATGTAAAGAACCCCAGTAAAAGTACACTTTTGGATGTGCTAATGGTGAGCAAACCTCATCTCTTCTCCCACGCTGATGTCTTCTTCTCAGACACCAGTGACCATTGTTTTATTGTGGGAGTAAGATCCACCAACAACCCAGCACCCATCAGCAAATTCTCTATGAAGAGATCCAGGCACAACTTCAATGAACATGCCTACCTAAACGAGCTTAAGTACTCCCCCTGAGTGGCAAGATTTCTACTGGGCCAAAACGATTACGTCAGCTTACAATATCTTCCACAACATTCTATCAAGGGCCCTTAATAAGTATGGTCCCCTTATTAAAGTTCGAACTAGGACCAAAACCTGTAAATGGTTCACCCCTCAGATCAAGTCCTTGCTTCTAGAAAGAGATAAGCTCTGGAAAAAAGCATGCAGACTGAACACTGCAGAGGATTGGAACCAGTTCAGGAGACTACAAAATTTATGTACCAAAACAATCAGAGAATCGAAGGCCACCTTCTTCAAATCTGAACTCAACTCTGCCACAAAGAGCCCAATCAAGCTCTGGAACACAATCAGTGATCTGCTAGGCCACTCCCCAGGAAATTCACTCCCGACCAAGATTACCTCTGGCAACTTGACTATAACCGAAAAGATGGATATACTTGACGCATTCAATAACCACTTTGCTACTGCAGGCATGGCGTTTGATAACTCCCCTGCAAACATACTTCGCTCCCAGACTGCCAGCCAACTGCCTGAAACTCCGATAGCCTCACCGCCTTTCTCACTTCAACCTGCCACACTGAAAGAGGTAGAGGACCTCTTGCTTCAGTTGGATACTAGAAAAAGTGCTGGGGCTGACTCCCTTGACCCTTACTTCCTAAAAATTGCCTACCACATACTAGCAATACCCGTCACCCACCTTTTTTAACTTATCCCTGTCTCAGGGCACCTTACCACCTATATGGAAGACAGCACATGTCATACCACTGTTCAAATCAGGTAACCGTGGCAATCTCAATAACTACAGGCCAATTTCCCTCCTTCCGGTCCTGTCCAAGCTCCTAGAGAAAATTGTAAATGCACAGCTGAGGACTCACCTTGAGTCTAGGGAACTGCTAAATCCTATGCAGTCCGGATTCAGAGCTAAACATTGCACTATCTCAGCCCTCGCCAAAGTTACTAATGACTGGCAGCATAATCTTGAGAGCAAAACTTTATTTGTGCTGTTTTCCTTGATCTAAGCAAGGCTTTCGACACCGTCGACCATAATCCGCTCCTCTCCGCCCTTCAAACCATAGGTGTGGACCCCCTCCTCTCTGCGTTGGTTCACTGACTATCTTACAGGGCACCTTCAACAAGTTAAAGCCGAAGGAGGCCTGTCCCCCTTAAAAACTCTGCAAAGAGGGGTACCTCAAGGTTCTATATTAGGGCCCTTACTTTTTGCAATCTACATTAATAACATTGACTACTGTATAAAAGAAGCCAACATCCATCTGTTTGCAGATGATACAGTTCTCTCGTGAGTCGCCCAACACCTGAAGCTGCCTGCAATGACCTACAGTCAGAATTCAACCTTTTGCAAAGCCAACTCCTCCAAAAAAAGCTACTCCTTAATGCCAAAAAAACTAAAGCGATGGTCCTCTCTCCTTTATCCGTACAGCTAACCCTGTGTCCAGTGGGACAGTTCCCCAAATTACCACAGTTCTAGGTGAAAAACTAGAATTTGTTACAAAATTCAAGTATCTGGGAGTTTGGATAGACCAAAGACTCTCCTTCATTGAACATATCGAGGACTTGCTAAAACGACTTGACAAAGGCTTGGACTGTTTTTAGAATCAGCCAATTTCTCACCAGAGATGCCAAGAAACAACTGGTCCAATCCATTTTCCTATCATTGGTTGATTACGCTGACTTCCTCTACAGCCAATGCCCCAACTCTTACATGGCTAAACTGGACACACTCTACCATCGAGCACTGAGGTTTATAACGGGACTCCCCTTCGACCCACATCACTGCACCCTATATGCGGCAGTGGGATGGACATCACTAAAGTTTAGGTGCCACAGAAACGCTGCTCTCTGGACCTATGGAGTCATCTCTAATAAGCTGCCTTACTATATCTCCTGCTGTCTTCCCCTGAGTATAATTGGGAAATACGCGTTAAGAAGTTACTCAGCTATTACACTTAAAGTACCCAAAGCAAAATCCCACTTCGGCAGGGCAGCCATAAGCTTCGTGCTACCTACCTTATGGAACGATCTACAAAACCCTCAAATTAAGCACTCTAATCTGTATAAATGCTTTCAAGATGCTTTATTTCCGTACAATCAGAGAAGTGTGTAACTGCTTCACCCACTCAGACCCAGTACCGGTGTCTGCACTGGTATATAGCCATGCCTAGACCAAATTTTAAGTACTGACCCCCCCAAGCTTGCTCCTCACCAGCTTAATTGTTCTCTCTCTTATCCCCCTGTCTTATCAACACTAGGCCCATCCATCCCCTTATTCTTCCTTTCCCAACGTCGGATAGGAGCTCACTACCCTGGGTTGTGACATCCTACCATGCCCCGTACTTTATAGCATTCAATCCCGGGGCTCACACATACTCCTTTTCTCTATCCACCTTCTCTACATCCAGCTTTACCAACTGCTTTCTGTGCACCGTGCCCTCCTAGCCTTTCTCCCTTATTTCCCTCCCTCTCTTCCCCCCTACCTTCACCTCTACCTGGTGTATATTTTTATTTTTATTTTTTTCTTCCGTTACTTCCTCCTACAACCTTAGATAACCTGCTTTATCTTCCTATAGACATTTCTATGTATGTAAATACCGTGTAATCTGTACAATATCTGTATAATTCTATGTACATATGAACTTCTTTTTCTTCCTCTCTGTAAAGAGTATTATCTGTATTGCCTTGTAAATACCTGTGTTGACCTGTATATACAATTGTTCATGCTCCACCCAGGTCCATCTTGCAAATGAGCTTCTGCTCAATGATGAACGCCTGGTTAAATAAAGACTTGATTGATTGATTGAAATTAGAAACCTATCGAGGCTATAGCAACACAGGGTAAACACAAAAGGGAAATCTAGAAACACCCTATCTGGGGTGTGAACATAAGTTTTTTCAGGTTATAGGGAGAATACAAATGGGGATCATAGGAGAGGTGCAGTGGAGTGGCGTTGGAGCCGCAGTCTTTAGGAAGACCTTCTGGAGACTGAGGTGGTGTCCCCTCTGTGTGCCCCTCTCTGGGCTAAGGGAGGAGGTCACTGGACTCTGGGTTGAGTTGGCTAGGATTCAGGTCACTTCTTCCCTCACCCAGGGGCCACCAAGTCCAACACTGCTGCCTCAGAGGGTGCTAAGAAGGAGGGCCATCTGGAATGCAGTATGCTCCAGAAGATGGGGGTGGGGAAAAGGAATACATTCCTCAGCCAGTGCTACTACACAACTCTTTCACTGCTCTGGCAGAATAAGACTGCTGAGCAGCGGCATCCATGATAACACCAAGGGAGGATGTGGAGGGTCCTCCACAGGGGAGGACCCAAGGTGGGAGAAAACTAAGAAGAATCAGCATTTATATAGTGGTTTTCATACACAGTGTATCCCAAAACACTTTACAACAAATGCTAGACTAGTAGTGAAATGACTGAATGTATAGTGATGGCCATATGTTATCTAGATCCCAGCTCTAGAGTAAATAATAATAATAATTATAATAATACAGATTCTTGCATATCTTTGGTGTCAGCCAAAGAAGCAACTTATACACAAGCAGGAGTGATAATAGTTTATTATAACACTTATGCCAAGCATGTGACAGAGAAAATCACAAGGGAGATGGGTTTATCAACACTCTCCTGAAGAATGTACATAATCTCCAGAATTTCTAAGATCTCTCCGCATGGAGCAAGGTTACACACAGTTAAATACAACAGATAACAGTATAGCAACAGAGATTACCTCATAGTCATGGATATGAGAAACATTATGCGTTGGTCTTATACAATCAACAAGATTGTATTAGACATTCTCCATTGGATAATGACTTAGGAGACAGAATTACTAATGAGTATCATATGAGACAAAGAATATACTTCTGTTATCATGAAGCTTGGACAAAAGAAATGCTGACAGGTTCAAATTACATGTGGCATTTCTTGCCTATGTGTAAGACATAACAAAGGTTTTGTCACTGTCAGCTTGCTTAGACAAAGAGAAGTGCTGACAGGCTCTACAACAGAAGATTATATGAGAATATATATATATAGTATAAAGTAATCACTGATGATCCCTCAGAGTCATCATATCAGTAATTAGGTAGATTATGTATAGAATTTATGTAAGACAAACATAATGCATTATAGTGAGGTATAATAATCATGCATGATATAATCCTATAAAGGAAGTAAACATTGGCATATATTAGCAGCAAAACGAATTCCTGGCACTCATGCTTATATGATGGATGCCTAACTCTATGTGTTTGTGCAAAATAGTAGTATCACAGTATAATAGACCAGGAATACAGTGTAGGTGTAGGTGTAAGTGGGATACTAGGGAGCATAACCCAGGTGCAACAGTCCCCTCTTTGTTGCCCTAATTGCAAAAGTGGCAACACAACAAAAAGATGATGGTTAGGCACCATGCATCTACAGACCCAAGGCACAAGCCTAATAAAGGAATTCTGACTGGTCACAGTGGTATTTCAGGGTTTTCCTTAAACAACAAAATGTAATTATAAGGAACATGTTAGTAAACCTTGTATTACTATAAACATTTGGAATGAAACTTCACAATGGGGTTTTCTAATATTAAAACAATCAGTAATTACTGATATGTATCAGGTGTGTATCTTTCCTATTGGGAGGAGATTAGAGAGACAAACTTAAGTTGCCTGTATGGATATTAAAAATAAGTAAAATTCAGCTAGAGCATCAAGATAGTTAGGACTAGACTTAATGGTATCTGGTTCTGGGATGGGAACAGGTGTGATTACCGTATAACCTATTACCTGTTTAGGGAGTAAAATAGAAGTTAGAAAAGTCCACTTTGCATAACTTTTAGTCCGTATCAGAAGAATGTATAGTTGGTCACCACGCAATGTTCCACATCAGCAGAATACACTACTTTGGAGACGGCATTTTTCAGTCGGTAAGTTGAACAGGATACAAAATGTCATTGTCCACAAGACATAAACTACAAACAATTCCAGGGATAAATCCCGGGTTTCTTCAAGTATTAGATGAAGATGCATAGTTCAAATTAAATGCATTTAGATGTTCCAAAGGTAGATCCAAATGTTCAGGAGACTGCAGTATTTACAGAGGCCTTAGCAGGGGGTACATTAGATTGCACATCGAGTTTTAAAATGGACTAGCAACAGTACTCAGTTTGTATGAGGTGTCAGACAGACTTGGAAAATAAGAAGTGAAGAAAATGGATTTCTTGATTGTAGATCAAATGAAGAAGAGTATTCTTGCTAAAGTTAGGGGATTGCCCCCACCCCTGGCTTCATAGTATGTGTAACAATGAGCTTGATTGTAGAATCTGAATTATCTGGACTGAATACAGTTTATTTGAAAGTTCACACAAGGAAGCCTAATTTCAGCTATTACGCTAATATTCACAAGTTAAGACAAGTTGGAAGATGTCACATCTGCACAAAAGGTGTTCCTTTCAGGTATGATGTTCAAAGTTCGGAGTCAGTCATGATTCCAAGAACTCATGGTAAACAATCAAAAGAGGTAGTTTTAGCCTTTAGAAACATAGAAACATAGAATTTGATGGCAGATAAGAACCACTTGGCCCACCTTTTCTGCCCATTTTCCTACCTAACAGATAAGCTGCAGATCCTAGTTAGCCAACAGCTTACTTCCTCCTACCCCCCACTAGGACTGCCTTATGCCAGCCCCATGCATTCTTGAATTCCCCCACTATTCCTGACTCCACGACCTCCTCAGGGAGGCTGTTCCATGCATCCACAACCCTCTCTGTGAAAAAATACTTCCTCACATTACCTCTGAGCCATCCCCCCTCTATCTTCAAATTGTGACCCCTTGTTCTTGCACATCTCTTTTTCTGAAAGATGCTACCCTCTTGGACTTTGTTGATTCCCTTGAGGTACTTGAAAGTTTCTATCATGTTCCTCTCCTCTTTCCTCAAGGGTATACATATTAAGCTCCTTTAGTCTTTCTTCAGATGTCTTCTGGTGCAGACCCTGCACCATTTTAGTTGCGCCCTCTGGATAGCCTCCACTCTGTCTATGTCTTTACGGAGATGGGGTCTCCAGAACTGCACACAGTATTCCAGGTGGGGTCTCACCAACTGTCTGTACAGAGGGATAACAACTTCCTGTTTTCTACTAATGATGCCTCTCCCTATGCATCCCAGTATCCCCCCAGGCTTCCTTACTGCCTTCTCACATTGCTTGCCCACCTTTAGGTCATCTGATATAATTACCCCCAGGTCCCTTTCCATTTTTACTGTTGTCAGTATCTCACCCCCCATTGTGTACTCTTCCCCTGGGTTTTTGCTTCCCAGATGCATTACCTTGCACTTCTTTGCATTGAATCTAAGCTGCTGTACATATATTTGACCATTCCTCCAACCTTGCCAAGTCCTTTCTCATCCTTTCCATTCCATCTTGTGTAACAACCATGTTGCAGATTTCTGTGTCGTCTTCATGATAAAAGTTCCCATCAGGATGACCAATAGAATGGATGGTTGCCAGACAATCAGAAATGGATGCTGCCAGATGAAAATGTGGCAATGACACTGTGAGAGTCAGAAACATGGCGTCCTGGATTGTGCGGGAATATGTTTCAAAACATGGAGCAATATTGGTGTGTGTGGTTACATACTCAAGGTTCCTTGCCATTAACAAGGGAATAGTGCTAGATTCAAATAAACATATGTTAACACATGCATTAGAAGTGCAAAATGTGGCAATACCACTGACCCATATGTCTGTCATGTATGAGAGCTAGGATATGGCCTAATTCCAGATCCCGGAAGAGATAACCAAAGGGTTATATAGAGAATAATGTATAGGGAGGTGGTTATTATGAAAATTTTACACACACCTGAGGTGTGGGATGCCCCATAAACCCTGAGGGCGAAGCCTGAGGGGTTTATTTAGGCATCCCACACCGAAGGTTTATGTAAAATTCTCATAAATAACCACCTGTCTATTACTTTATTTTTTATAATTGCTGGTCACAATTTTTTTAGCAGTAATCTATTCAATTTGCAAAGAAATAAGTAAGGCAGTTGTGGTACAATGAAGAATTTATTTGTGGTGGTCGTATTACATTGCACTTTTTAATGATTTTAAAATGTCTTTTTTATGTTTGGAAAAGAAACATTACAGTAACATTACAACATTTGTCAGCATCTTTGAATGTTATAACTTCCAGTTTGTGAATGAAATTACATTAGTTTTAGATGGCTTCATTCATGTGGTGGAACTGTGAAAGGTTGTAAACAGTTAACGATATAAAAACTCTTGAAACTTTTTAACTAAGAGTTCAAACTGTTAATTTGGTTATGTGGTGTGGCTCCAAGATGTGTTGGCGCTGATTTTTGTTTGCTTGCTGTCACGTTGTCTGGGAAGAGAAGAGAAAAGCGTTAGGTCAGCGTGGGTTAGGGAGTGTCTGAAAAGTGTATGGTTTTTGCTTACCTCCAGTCATCGTCATGAGTCTTCTACGACGAGTGGACGTTTTCTGTACTTCGTTTCAGGAGCATTATATATCTTTATGGAGACTGCCTCATTGAAGGTGCAGTGTGGGCCAAAGATGGCTTGAAATCTGTTGGAAAAAGGCTGCTCAGCTGTGTTCTGGAGCTGTGAAGTGGCAGCATGCTGAGGATCTTTGCAGGAGGTAGATGCCTGTTCTGTGTCAGATGTGGAAAATGTGAGGAGCTCGCTTACTTTTCGTTGTTTGGCTTCAGAGAGAACAGAATATTTATTAATAGACTGCACATTTCTGTGGCCTGATATTTGTTGTACATCAGTGGGGGCCATGCTACAGTCTAAGAGCCTCTGGATCGTCGTTTTTGGGTAAGTCATCATGGCTCTTAGTTTGTTAAGATCCTACAGTCATGTTTCTGAACCAGAGGAGTTTTGTTTTTATTTATGTTTGGGGCTAGGTAGAATGGGGAGTCTTTGGTCAGCATTTCGGTGGTCTGTTACTTTTGTAGAGATGGAAAGCTGCTATTGTGTCTCTTTCTGGATTTTGTTTATTTTGATAGATTCAGGGTTTAAGCAGTCTTATATTTCTAGGGTTTTCCCCGGTTCTCGTTTTAGCTTGTCTTTCATTGTATTTCAGAAAGCTGTTGCCTTCTGTGTCTGTGCCCTCAGTAATGTCACCCCAGGTGAGGTCGTACTATTCTTTTGTTCTGAGTGCAAATTGTAGTCCAATGTTGAAGAATAAGAAATTGAGCAGACCAGTTGGGTTGTCAAGAGACAATGTGCCTGAACTGTAAAGCAGTTCAATGTCTTGCTCTGTGAGCAGTGAAGCTTTTAATGGTCTGTTTCCTTTACCTAGTCGCTTCAGATGTTTTTGTTTAGTAGCAAGTGTTTTTCTGGTTTGGATAAAATCGGTTGCTAGCCCTTTAAATATACTTTGGGGATAGTTATGGGCTGCTAGATGCCTGTCTATGCTGGCAATGATGCCATGGATTGTTCCTGGCTCATATTCAGAGCCATCCTGATGTTTCAGACAGTAAATGAAGTTGGCAATGTGTGTATCTAGCTCTTCTGCAGTAAAGGTGGTAAACTCATTTTCTAGTGACGCTTCCGTGAGGAATTTGCGGAAGAGACGGAGGTCACTGTCTGTTTTTCGTTTCGTATTTTTATTATCCTGCTCTACTGTAAATGCTTCTCTTACAGAGGAATCTACTGTGTCAAACCTGGTTTCCATGGTTGAAGTAGTTTGTGCTGTTGCTGTCGCTATTTCTTAAACACTTTTTCTTTTTTTTAGGTGGCGAGTATATGTTGTGCCTGAGAGAACAACGCTGCATCTGACAGGAGACCCTGAGCTGCGAGAGCGTGAGTCAGTCAGTTGTTTTGTTCGCTCTGCGGTTCTTTATGTCTCATACTTCTCTAGAGCACAGTGGCGCATGTTTGCCGTTATAACTGGCTGAGGTAGTTATAACGGCAAATTATAACTCAGTTTTTGTATTGCAAAAAATTGATACCAGTAATTATAAGAATATAATAGCTGTAGGCAGTACAAAGGACTTCCCTAGCTTTGTGATGCTCATTTGTTTCCTTAATGTACAGTAAGAAGAAATTAATTAATTAATTTTACATTTGTCAGGTCAAACCTCTTCACAATATCCTTAATATTGTAAATGTAAATCGCTCTTCACGAGCAAGATCATGTATACCATGCAATAGGGGAGGTATGATATTATATGTCATACTATCATAAACCTTTGACATATGTTAAATACAAAACAATCCAGCACTCACCACCATGTTGAATAATGGATGCTTGCTCTCAAATAATGTGAAAAAATGCCCACATTTTATTATTAAATTGCCACAAATAATGCCTTAACGTGTTTCAAATACAAATGGATCCTTTCCCAAAAGGCAGTTACTATTTGATTATTTAGGATTTTAAATAATGTTGTTGTGTAACGAGCTATATTTGATTATTGTAAGTTATTTTATTCAGAATGATGTATATTATGCAATGGCAAGAAAGAATGCTGGTCCCTAATTGGTCAGTCTGGGTCTGGACCCGTGATGTTATCCCAGCATAACATCATGGGTCTAGTCCCAGCACAGAGTAGACTGCATCAAAAGGAAAAATAAATAATTGCACACAGCCGCGCTGATCTGGTCAGCCTACTACACAATTTCCTGCTGTCAAGCCGCCAACAGTACCCCTGACTCACTTGCTGCCAGACACAGTAACCACAACCCCCACACATACAGTATTTCTCCATCTTTTTCTAAACTTCCTCTAACACAACATTTCATCCTGCTTCTCTCTGATGCAGCACAAGCACTTTTACTGGCTTCACAGCCACGTCCCCGCTCACTAGACAGACCACTCACTTACTGAAGAAAACAGCTGCATCCACAGCTCCTTTCTGTCATCGCTTTCACTTTTAAACTCAAAGAACAACCGAAAAATATCACCGGTGAAGCAGAGGTCCCTTGATCCTCTCAAGTCAGCCGTCAACGCTCCATTTTGCGATCGAGAATTGCGATCCACATAAAAAAAAATTCACTAGGCTGAACTAATGACAGGGACAAAACCACAGCCAACTTAAAAAAAAAAGAGAGAGAGGAAGGCATAGAACACAGAGATTGGTGGTGGTGGTTGGGGGGAGACACAGACAAACAGAAAAACTGTGACAGATAAAAATGCTATACCACCTACTGGCCAAAACAGGAACATCAGGACTTATTTTTTAAACTGTATGCTTTTACTTACAAAAAAAACAAAAATATAGTTTAAAACTACATTTTTTTATCTTTTTTTCTTTTATCTTATAAAAGAAGCCATTATATAATAAGAATAATGCACTTTAGGGGTGTGTCATGCTGAGGATAACGTCATTTCTGGGGTGATTGGTAAGCACTCGACTGCAACCTGATGCTAATCACCCCAGGCGTGTGGATATTCCAGTACGACACACACACCCTATCATGCATTATTCCTTTATTATATTTATATGTTAAAGGAATGTGAATGTATATATGAGATTTAGAAATATTATGCACTTTATTTATTGCTCTTTTGAATGTGGTTTGACACATCATCATGATGTCACTATTATAGTGACTGTATAAGGAAACTTAACTGTGAGACCAACTGCCTTTCGAGAAAGGACCTTCTGGTCCTAAGGTGGATGTGCTACCAACTGAGCCACGCTGACACCTAGTTGAAGAGGGTGCAGCCTTGGGATGGGGACTCAGTTACTGGGGGCATAGTTTTTGGAACAGTACAGGAGAGAAGGAGGGAGGTGAGGTGCCTACTGTTACGGTGTGGGAATAAACAGACACATTAGGCAGGAGGTATAATGCATAAAATAAATGCATGGATGCGTTTATGATTTTTATTCAAAAAACAATTCAATATATACAGAAATAAAAGAAAAACAGGGTGGTAGACAGCACACCAAAAGAAAAACTCAGAAGATGACTCTTCCCTAGTCACTTCTTCAATACTTGACTTCAATTTCCACTGCTGGTGTGAATACTGGCACACCTTTCTCCTCAAAGACCAGCAGCACACCAGCCTCCCTATCTAAAAATCACTCCTAGAGGTGAGATTTTATACTCTCTTGGGTGATGACATCATGGTCATGTGACCAGTTGCAAGGGATAAATTATGGTTTTATTCTTTTATGAAGAATAAAGATGTCCCTTATCTCTAACTTTCAAGACACTATAATCCTTTACCCTACTATATCTTTTTTTAACAACACATATAGGTGGGGTTCAAACAACAGCTCTTACAGATTAATAGGGGCTCATTACGGAATTAAGCTCCTCCCTTGTAATGATGTTACCAGTACCTGTTCACATAAATTCAGTCATTCTGTGGACAGCCATCCCTATACAGGTACTACATGCAACCCAAACATTACTTACACCTTTATTACTTGTTCTTCTCTCAAATGTCTCTGGGTTGGCTAGAGGAAGGGGAGATTGAGGACGTGTTCCTCATCTCCCGTCACCTGCCAGCTCATGAGATCTGTGCTTAACCTGTACATTTCAACCAGTTGTGTACTTTTTTATTTTTATTTACTGTTTATTATTTTTCACAGAGTTATCCTGTACAGTTTCATACTTTCAGTTCTCTTTAAATTGTATTTTAAACAGGTGCTTCCATTACTGGAGTTTTGCGCCTTGTTTGATACTCAATGTACACCAACCTTTTTCTAGCTGATGGCTGAAATTGCAGCTGACAGCTCAACTTTTCATTTGGGCCCATTTGCCAGAATGTACCCTTGTCCCTCTTTAACTTCTTTATGTAGACCCAGTTATAACAATGTGGACTACAAACAATATTAGACACCATTGCATCCTATTTATTTAAACCTGGAACATGCGGAAGCTACTGCATCCTTTGCAAAAACTGAGTGCTCTCCTAAGTGCACCAAGCAGCGTTTAACTTTTGCACTTCCTGAGCACACCAAGCAACGTTGCCAGAGAAACAGAGTAGCTGCTCCTAAGTCATACCAGAATGGCTCCTTGGCTATCCATTCAGCCACTGTGAGTGGCAGGTCACCGGCACATCAGTGCCTTTTCTTTCTACAGGGCACCAGTGACTCGGGGTTCTTTTAAACACATTCAGGACACATTTAAAACATCATTTTTAGTGTGACTGGTGCTAGTAAACAACTTCCAATTGGGAGTATTCAGCAAAGTACTACTCAGTGCACTCTGTGCACAACACTGGGGTTCACAGAAAAAGGGGACAGCAGAGGTTAGTGGTTGTTTGTTAGGTTGGCCACCCTGACAAGAAGAGTAGGACAGCTTTAGAATAAGAAAAAGGTGACAGAACAGTATGAAGTGGAAACGTGTGTGTGTGTGTGTGTGTGTGTGTGTGCACAATAACAATTCCAAAGGGGTGAGAAATGGATATCTCTGGACAGGGCCACCTTGTTACACTTACCTGGTTCCTTAGCACAGAGGGAAAGGGAGCGGATCCTTAGAATCACTAGGACAGTGAGGCAGGAGGCAGAACTGGATATCAATGTTCATCTGGGGACAAACAACCTGACAAGGGATGCAGCAGGGGTGGTCAAGATAGATTTAGGGCTCTGGGGGGCCTGAAGCAGATGCCATGCATGGTGGCCTTCATTGAGGTGCTACTTTTATATGGCTGTGGGGAGGCTAGGGAACATTGTGCCATGGTCTTCAATGACTGGTTGAAGGCATGGTGCAAGGATGAGAGGTTTGGCTACATCAAAGACTGGGGTCCTACCTTGGGATATAAAGGGTTGCACAAGAGAGACGGCCTCCATCCATCCAGGAGAGGAACTGCAGTCCTGGGTGGAAGGTTTAAATAATACTTTGATGGCATTTATAAATGCCCCCCCCCCCAAAAAAAAAAAATGGAGTAGCAGCAGAAAGGAAAACCTCAGAGGAAATAAATTCCAATGGGGTAGAGGGGCATAGGGACAAGAGAGGGAAGAGATGGAAGGGTTGGGATATGGATCAAAGGCTGAGAGAAAAACTAGGGAGAGTGGACAGAGGGAGGATAAAAAGGGGAAGGACAGTACCAGGGAAAAGAGATGAGTGAAGGATGGACTCAGGAATGGAAGGCAAAGTAGGGGCAAGGATGGATATAAGGAGCTGAGAGCCATGTGGAGCCTAGGAAACCTTAAGGCTACCATTGTGGAAATGAACCCGGATCTGGTGGCCATAATGAGATCATGGTACACAGACAACCACAGGTGGGAGGTGGCCATACCAGGTTACTTGTTTTGAAAGGATAGGGAAGGGAGGAAGGGGGAGTTGTTGTATATGGAAGAGGCTACTGAAAATACAAGGATACAGCAGGGAAAAGGAGGGGCTGGAGGTTCTTTGGGTTGACTTAGAGACAGGGCCCAAGGCCTTTATCTACATATGAGTGGTGTACAGAATACCAACACAGGGAAGGAGTTGGACAGGATTTTGAGGGAGACCATTGGCAGAATGGCAAGCAGAGAAGTAGTGATCATGGGGAACTTTGACCTGATGGATGTAGACTGGCGCATTCTGACCATAGCTACAACGAGGAGCAGGGCTACCCTAGACTCCCTGCAAGAGGCATTTTTAGACAGCTGGTTACAGATCCCACTAGAGATGGGGCTGTGCTGGATCTGGTACTTACAAACAGGGACAACATTGCAGATGTCACAATGAGTAGCCCTCTGGGTACAAGCAAGCATTGTACACTGTAGTTTGGAATATGGATTGGACAGGAGAAAAAACACACTAGGACTAGGGTCCTGGACATCAGGAGAAGAGGTTTTATTGAATTTTCATCCATTCATATGTATGCAGATGATATAGTTATTTTTGCTTCTGGCTCCTCTCCCTGTGACCTTAACTCCTGACAACAGTTGGATTTTGACAACATTCAGCACTGGTTCAAGGTAGACCAACTGTCTCTTAATGCCAAAAAAACAGTCTCTATGACTTTTGGTACCCATCAGAGGCTTGCCAAACTTATTTCTCCTCTCCATTTAATACCCTTGATGGTGCTAAACATGAAGATAAGGGTAGATCACGTGATGTCAGCAGCCTGAAAGTAGCTATGTCACGGAGCTCTCGACCATCACTGCTCATTTACCTCTCTATTTTACCACTGTAGCTCTCAAAATATAAAATTGTTGGCTCTTCAGCTAGTGCCTGCCTGCAGCTATAGTCTATTTAAGCCTCTAGTCGTTGTTAGTGGATTCCACCGCGATGGAAGCAGATATGTGGCAGGCCCCACTCTGCCACACACCGACCACCACTCCAGAGAAACTCCCCAAAAAGTCTAAGACCCAGAGTGTGCAACCAGCAAAAGTCCTTGGCATACGAGCATCGGCGATACCGCTCACGGAGGATTGCTCCCTCCAGGAGTTACTCCCCTGCAAAGAAACTCTTGCTGACATAACTTCAGAGTTAAAATCACTCTGGGGTGACTTAAATGACCTGGGCCACAGAGTGGGTGATACAGAGGTTCACTCTACATCTGTGGAACACTGGAGAGAAAAGATAGTCCCCGAAGTTACCAAGCTCAAACAACAACTGGCCAAACTGCAAGCTAAAACTGAAGATCTGGAAGGCCATAGTAGGCGCAACAATATTCTGATCTTCGGCCTTCCAGAAACAGAAGAGGGACCCAACATTATCCAATTCCTGCAGAAATTCCTTACCAAAGTGGTGGGCCCCTCTCCGCTCAACCCTAGATATCAAATTGAGAGGGCCCACCGCTCACTTAGACCATGGCCCCTGGTGGGGTCTCCTCACAGACTAGGACTAGGAAGACTAGGAAGACTAGATTTGCTGGCCAAGGCACCTAGCTTCACCTGAGCTCTTCTCTTCTAGGTTGCTTGAAAGGACAGAGCAAAGATCCTTACCAGAGCAAGAAAAATGATTAAGGCTTCTTTGGGCTAAGCAGATTTACTGTGTGTTGTTATTTTTATTTTGTACTTACAGGGATTGTTACTGTTTGTTGCTAACATTTTATTGCTTTATTTTTTCTCTGATTCAAATTGTTGTTGCTGGGTATTCCTTCTGCTGCATTATTACAGGGTGTGTCTACAGGTGTGTGCTTACAGATTACGGCTGATATCTTCTGATTCAAATTGTCTTTTGCAAGGTATATCTTCTGCTGCTGCTTTATTTTTCTCTGTAGCAAAGTGTTTCTTACAAGGTATATCTTCTGTGAAATTATTACAAGTGGTGCTTACATTTTTGTAACTTTTATCATTAGGCTAAGCAAAATTACTGTTTGCCACTATTTTATTTATTTTGTTTTGCTGAAAGGTTTTTTGTTTGTCTCAGAGTTATTGCAATCTACTTCTCACATTGAAGGAGCTAATTGCTTTCCTCCCACGCTCTTCCAGGGGATTAGGTGTGTATCTGGGGGAGGGGGGTGGAAGCTGGCAAACTGTCAGTAACTTCCAAAAGAAAGAAGGGTTAAAATGTCAGGTTAGTTGATATCTTGGAGGTGGAAGACTAGGTTTGCTGGCCAAGGCACCTAGCTTCACCTGAGTTCTTCTCTTCTAGGTTGCTGGAAAGGACAGAGCAAAGAACCTTACCAGAGCAAGGAAAAGGATTAAGGCTTCTTTTGGCTAGGCATATTTACTGTGTGTTGTTGTTTTTATTGTGTACTCACAGGGCTTGTTACTGTTTGTTGCTAACATTTTATTGCTTTATTTTTTCTCTGATTCAAATTGTTGTTGCTGGGTATACCTTTTGCTGCATTATTACAGGGTATGCCTACAGGTGTGTGCTTACAGATTACTGCTGAAATCTTCTGATTCAAATTATCTTTTGCAAGGTATATCTTCTGTTACTGCTTTATTTTTCTCTGTAGCAAAGGGTTTCTTACAGGGTATTTTTTTCTGTGAAATTACTACAGGTGGTGCTTTACAGGTTTTACAGTTTCATCTATCATTAGGATAGGCTTTCAGGGCTACTGCATTTGTTGCTGGCTGACTGTTTCTACTCTTACCTCCTTGTTTCTTTCATCTGTGGTTCTTCTTTTTCGGCAGGGGAAGGGCCTAGCCACCCACCCCCATCCCCAACCACCCCATGCTACACTCCTTTTATAGGATAGCACAGTCATGACATTTCCTGTAGCAAAGCAGGAAGGGGTGAATCAGAGGGATAGCCAAACAGTGACCTCATTTACAGGAGCACTAGTAATTTAACTTGTTAAAACAAGTTATACAAAAACAAACAAACAAAATACAAAATCAAACTTTTGCCTTCATTTTTTCCTTCTTATTACTCTGATCAGGTTAGAAACCCAGCAACTTATCTGGAATGGATATCATTAACTGCAGGTACTGCAGAACACTTCTCAGAAGGGTAGTTTTACAGGAGTTAGGACCCTGTCCTACATGCTGGGCCATTGGAGATCTAAGGGCTCAGCTCCAGGCAACATGGGGAGAGACTGCACACCTCAAATTGCATATTCAAGAGGAACTATATTATAAGAACCGCCCACCATTTCCCCAATATCCAACAGAAGCACCTCAACCTCAGAGAGTAGTTGGTCTGGAGGTTGGCAGGTGGTTAGGAGGGGCAAATCGGGTGCCCCATCACTTGGTACTCTCCAACATATCACCTCCACAAACCTTATAAAAACTACAAATAGGTATCTGCCTCTTTCTCCGAAATCAAAAAAAGGGGCAGAGGACACTGCAAAGCAGGACACTGCAGCACAGGAGCTAGCACAACAAAAGTCACCCAAAACAGGAACCAAAACAAAAAAATCAAAAAGGAAATCCCAAAAACTTCTGATCATAGGAGACTCCATGATTCAGGGAGTTGATAGCTATCTCCAGCCAGGGGTAATGGTCAGATGTCTCCCAGGTACATCAGCATGGAGAGACACTGACTGCATTGCTAAAATTGTTCAGGAAGGAGGAGAAAACATTGACGTCCTGGTACACATAGGGACTAATGATCTTACCAGCTGGTCAGTTGTGTAGACCAAGGAACACCTGACCAGGCTGAGTGACAAACTATCATCCATTTCATCCAGCATCTCCTTCTCTGAGATCCTGCCAGCCTAGGAGAGGGGGTGCAGATGGACAGAAGGTCAGAGAAGGGGAGATAGGGGAACTAAACATGTGGCTCAAGGGCTGGTGCCAGGAAAAAGGACACAAATTTGTAGGGAATTGGCAACAGTTTTGGTAGCAAAAGCTCTTTAAATTCGATGGACTGCATCTGACTAAGGAGGGAGTCAGTGCATTGAGCCAGAAGTTTGAAGTCTTTGCAGAATATTTAAACTAGCAAATGGGGAGAGGGGTGTAGCAGCCTATACATCGAATGGGAAGAACACACCTCCCTCCTCAGCTAGTTGTCAAACAGGAGTTCAGCATGTTTGTAGTTCATTTGCATCACCAGGTAAGGAAAAAGGTCCGGCTCCCCCATACGATGCACAGAGAAAACGCCAGACTCGCCCAACAACTAACATACCAAAATCTGGCCAATGGAAAATCATATACACAAATGCTCACAGTCTGGGAAACAAGATCCCAGACCTGCAGGCAATAATAACAGAGGCTAAACTGGACATAGTAGCCATTAGCGAGACATGGTTTACCAGTAACCACACTTGGGAGACTTCAGTACCTGGCTATGTACTGTTCAGAAGAGACTGAGGTGCAAAAGGAGGGGGGTGGAGTGGCCCTTTATATCAATGAAAATATCAAAGCTACAGAAATTCAGAATACACATAAGGAGCCAGAAGAACTGTGGGTTACCCTGGAAACAGGAAATGGGATAGCCATATGAACTGGGGTTGTGTACAGGCCTCTAGACCAGGGGGAGGACATAGACACATTACTGTTAGAAGATATACAAAACATGACAGCTAAAGGGGAGGTTTTGATAATGGGAGACTTCAACATGCCAGTTACAGATTGATCAATACCAGCAGAAACATCTGCCAGAACTAGACACATGATGGATTCCCTGCAGGGGAGGGCCTCAAACAACTGGTACAACAACCCACAAGAGACAGGGCTATCCTAGATCAAGTACTGACTAACAGGGAAAGGATCACAGATCTCCATGTAGAAGATCACCTGAGGGCCAGTGACCATCACATGGTATGGTTCAGTTTGGCCACTAGAACTAAATCATCCCATTCCAAGGCAAAAATATGGGACTTCAGAGGAGCAGACTTTGATAAGATGACCAACAGAGTTAAGCTAGCCCTGGCAAAAAGAAATACAGGTGAGGGGGTACAGACAAAGTGGGCAGGCATTAAGGATGCAATGCTTGAAGCTACATCCCATTGTGTTAGAGAGAAAAGGAAGTGCAAAAGAAGAAGGAAACCACTTTGGTTCTCAAAAACAGTAGCAGAAAAGGTCAGAGCCAAAAGGCTGGTCTTCAGGAAATATAAGGGAACGCAGCAGGATAAAGATAGGGTCAGCAAACCAAACTTCCCTAAGGGAAGCAGGGAAGGCAGTAAGGCAGGCAAAGGTCCAAACCGAGGAAACACTAGCACAAACAGTAAAATAAGGTGGCAAGACTTTCTATAGATACATTAGTGAAAGGAGAAAATCCAGAAGGGGTATTGGTAAGATCAAAGGGGATAAGGGGGCATGTGAGGAGGAGGACCATGTGAAAGCATCTATCCTAAATAGATACTTCTGCTCAGTATTTACTGAAGAGAAGGTAGGGCAAGGCCCACAGCTCAGCACCATGGTCACGGGGGGAGGGAGGTGTGCACTAGTCCCTTCACAAAAGAAAGGGTCCTACAAGAGCTCGATAAGCTCAGAGTGAACAAGGCAATGGGATCTGATGGCATACATCCCATGGTACTAAAGAAGCTAAGGGTGGAACTAGCAGAGCCATTAGCAGAACTGTTTAATGAGTCTCTGAGCACAGGAGAGGTCCCAGAAGACTGCAGAAGGGCTCATGTGATCCTACTCCACAAGAGTGGTAGCAGGGAGGAGGCAGGGAACTACAGACCAGTCATACCTCAGTAGTGGACAAGATTATGGAGGCACTCCTTAAGGAAAGGATAGTGCAACACCTGGAATCCATAGAAGCACAGGATCCAAGACAGCATGGGTTTACAAAAGGAAGGTCCTGTCAAACTAATCTCATAGATTTTTTTGACTAGGTAACCAGAGTGGTGAACCAAGGGGGAGCAGTTGATATTGCCTACCTTGACTTCAGCAAAGCTTTCAATACTGTTCCATATAGAAGATTGATTAATAAGCTGGGTAGGCTCAGGGTGGGTCAGAAGTTGGTCAGCTGGGTGGCAAACTGATTGATGGGCTGAAAACAGAGAGTGGTGGTAAATGGTATACAGTCAGAAGAGATGCAAGTCACAAGTGGGGTACATCAGGGATCAGTCCTGTGGCTAGTCCTCTTCAATATCTTCATCAGTGACATTGCAGATGGACTGGAGGGTAAGGTTTGTCTGTTTGCAGATCACACCAAGATCTGCAGCAGAGTAGATGATCCAGATGACGTGGGCAGAATGAGAAGAGATCTGAACAAACTAGCAAAATGGTTGGAAGAATGGCAACTGGGGTTTAACGCAAAGAAGTGCAAGATCATGCACATAGCAAAGAGAAACCCTGAAGCCACCTATAGGCTGGGAGGGGGAGTTGCTGGCAGTCACAAGGGAAGAAAGAGACTTGGGCATCATCATCACCGATGACCTGAAATCTTCCAAGCAGACCACTAAAGCAGTAAGTAAGGCGAGAGGGATGTTGGGGTGTATTAGTAGGGGTATCACAAGTCAGAAGAGGGAGGTAATAATCTCTCTTTACAAGACACTGGTTAGGCCCCATCTGGAGTACTGTGAGCAGTACTGGAGGCCACATCTTCACAAGTACATTAACCAAATTGAGGCAGTCCAGAGAAGGGCAACCAAAATGGTGCAGGGACTGCATCAGAAAACATATGAGGACAGATTAACGGAGCTCAATATGTATACCCTAGAGCAAAGGATGGAGAGAGGTGATATGATCAAAAACATTCAAACACCTTAACGGCATTGACAAGGTGAGTCGAACATGTTTCAATATAAGAAAGATTGCAGGACAAGAGGACACAGCATGAGATTAGAGGAAGGCCGATTAAGGGGTAATGTGAGGAAGTTCTTTTTCACAGAAAGGGTGGTGGATGCAAGGAAAGGCCTACCTCAGGAAGTGGTGGATATGAATACAGTGCAGGGCTTCAAACAGGCATGGGATAGACATAAGGGAACAATATAGATGAGTATGAATAGGTAGGCTATTGACAGAGCAAAGGCCGATGGCACATTCATAAGGTAGAAAAAGAAATGGGCAGACTGGATGGGCCTTGCAGTCCTTATCTGCCATCAACTTCTATGTTCTATGTAGTCATCCAAAAGTTTCTAAGCTTCCTGGAAAAGCAGCACATCCTCTCGAAGACTAGGAAGCTTCAGGCTGTGCTTTGGGAAGGAAAACAGCTCAGGATCACCCAAAACTTACCGTACGAGACAAGGCAGAAACAGGCAGCCTGCCACCCGACTGTCAGTAAGCTTATTGCGGCCGGTATCAAATTCAAGATGGTCTACCCGGCTCGCCTGCAAGTCTTTATTTTGGGTTCCTGGTTCTCGTTTGATTCACTGGGCCAAGTGATGACAGAGCTTTCCACTAAATTACTGGAGCTGCTCAAGAAAATCTGAGAAGCCTTGCACAATGGGGCATATCCCTCCCAGTTAATCTAAGTATGATTAATTTTGTTTCGTTGCTCCTCAGTCCTTTTGCTATACCTGGCCTTGCTTTACCTGACCTGATATGAGTGGGAATTTGAACTTTACCTTATCAAACTGTCCCAATGGTCCTGTTTTGGCTGGGAAGTTGGTTTGGGGAGCTATTATGTCTGCGTGGCCTGCTCCACGATCAACGCCTGGAAGAAAGGTCCTAAATGGCTGCACTGCATCTGGGATCTAGGGCTCAGAGGTTGAGTTTTCCAGGGGACATTCTATCGATGCACCAGGTCCTAGCAGTATCGGATTCCCCCTACAATCATCGAGGAGCTGTAAGGTGCTCAACTTCTCCCTTCATACTACAGTGACTGGATCCCTTTTGGACTTAAATCTTTTAAAGATTCTCACTTTTTGTATTTTTTTTTCTTTATCTGTACCCTATCTTTTACTGCTGAGCTATACATTTATCAGGGCCAGTGTTCTACATTAAGGTGCTGGTTTACTCTCTAATTTAACTTGAGGTTGCAGTTTCACCTCATGGTTGAATGTGTTGCTATAAAAGGAGCACGAGATGTGAATTTCCTCCAAATTGTTTCCTATTTAGTGCTTTTTGCTCTGTACACTTAATTACTTCAATCAGGGCAAGAGCCTCTTATTTGACTACCTTAGTAATACTATGTGGGGGGGTGAGTGGGGGAAGGGGAGATGCCTGTGCTTAGGGCATACAGAGGGCTGTCTCGCATCGTGTTCTGGTTGATAGGGAGGATAGCCCTTAGCCTCATCTCAGTGAGTTGGTATATAGGTGATACCCATTTGTCACGGCAGTATAGCTATGGAAACACCCAACTCAATGTATTTAACCGGCTTCCATGCCTAAGCCTTCTTACCCTGGTGGGGACACCTTGGGATTTGATTTCCTTGGATGGCTTCCTTTTTTTTTCCTTTTTTAAAATGTTATCTTTATCGCCTCGAGCAGCCAGCTGCCTGTTACCTCTGCTCGGTCATGAACCGTGGGGCTTCCACCCCCCACATCGGCTGCGACCCCCAGGGCAGGGCTGCAGCACCCTGGCCTAGCACCGCAGACATCGAGATTGGTCAGAGGGCTGGCCTGGGGGGCTAATTGAGCCCATGGGAGCCGCCATCTAGGCAGTTGGCAGCTCCCTCCGTTTTTGCTGGTTTTCTGGGGGGTGAGGACGCAATGATGTCTTGTGTCTGCCCCATCCCCTGGAGTGCTGCTACATTCCAGTAGCTGTGGTACCCCTGGCCTCCGCCAGGGGTCCATCAAGTGCTGGATGGGCTCCCAACCCTTCCCCCCCCACAGAGAACAAGAGTAGTCCACGAGACACTTCATCCTTCTCCCCCGGCTGGCTCTCCAGCAACCCAAGTCTGTTCCCAAGCCCGGGTTGCTGGAGCCTCAAGTGGAAATCCCACCAATGCGCCGATGAGCCGGCTCCTTGGATGGCTTCCTAACTGAGAGGAGGAAACCTCAGGCTAGTGGGGTTTGGCCTATCCTATTTTTCAGCCACTTATGCTTGGTGATCTTAGAGGTGGTAAGGAAGGCCATTGTATATAGTTCTAGGTCGGGTAATCTTGCCTCAGTCATCCTATGTGGATCAACTAGATAAATGGCCTAATCCCTTAGCATTGTTTTGTTCCTCTTTTCATTATGTATTTGTTACTCCATGGTTTGGTTCACTGTTATGTGAGTTGCAGACTGGGGAAGGGGGTGGAGGAGGGAGGGGTTAGAGTGTGCCAATACCTGGATAGGTGTTATGCTATGATTGTCGGTTACTATGACTATGGTTAACTCTGTTTTTAAAATAGCTACCTGGAATGTCAGGGGAGCCAGGAAGCAACTCAAGAGGTATCAGATTCTTAGACATTTACTATTGCATCAGTCCAGAGTCATTTTCTTACAGGAAACTTATCTCTTTGCCCATGAAGCTACTTGGCTCCGCAGGCAAGGTGTTAATCAGGTGTTTGCTGCGGGGGACTCAACATCAAGTAGAGATGTTGCCATTTTACTCATGAAAAGTGTTTCCTTTCAGGTCAACCAAGTTATTTCAGACCCACGTGGTAGCTACATCCTGGTGAAGGGCCTTTTAGACTGAAATGAGGTGATTCTGGGAAGTATTTATGGCCCAGTACGGCCCAGTAAGGGGTGACCCCACCTTTCTTATGGACCTGGCTGACAAAATTGCACCCCCTCTTACCAGCTCCTTTAATTTTAAGCGATGACTGGAATCTTCCTCCATCTCAAGACCTAGACCACTTTAGTCAGCCTCTTATACCTCTGTCTTCCACACAACGTGCTGTAAGGGACTTCATGGACCTTCTGGGCCTTTGTGACCCCTGGAGGATCTTTCTTTCCTCCAATCATTCTTACTCATTCCATTCTGTGGTCCACCATACCTCATTCAGACTTGATTATATCCTTACCAGCTTATTGCTACTGCCTGGGATGTGTGATGGTGGACTAGATCCCGTAGTTCTTTCTGACCATGCAGTGGCTTGGCTTCTTCTCACTCCTTCATCGGACTTGCAGCATGACACCACTTGGAAGCTAAACACCCAACTCCTGAAAGATGACTTTATAGTCTCCAAAATAAAATTCCTCATCAAAACTTTCACTGAATCTAATAGGAACCCTGTCTGAGACCACGAATGGTGTGCCTTGAAATGTTATCTGCATGAGGAATTTATTTGCCACGCCGCTAGGTGGAAAAGAATTTGTGAATCCACAGCTAAAACCTTTTTAGAACAGATAAGATGCCTGGAACAATCCTTATCTCCCTCCTCCCTTCCAGACTTCTTAGCTATCTTACTGTCTCTCTGAGATAAATATGCTGATCTCTTAAGAGAAAAAGCTGAATACGCCATCCTAAAGACCCAGTTCACCTATATTGAACAGGGAGATAAGGCAGTCTGCCTCCTCGCTCTACGTTTGAAGAAAATAGAAAGTTCTAGAACTATTGAGTCCATTTTGGATCAAGACGGCTTTATTAAGACCCTCCCCAGAGACATTGCTTTGGTTTTCAAGCAATTCTACATCAGTCTTTAAAGTCAGAGACCCTCTCCACCGAGCTCAGAGGAGACAGAAATGTATCTAGCACAGATCCCACTTCTGTCTCTTCTGGACCATCACCAGACCCTCCTTTCCTCTCTGATATCTCTGGCTGAGGTAGATGTGACCATTAATAGTCTAGCCCTAGACAAATCCCCTGGACCTGATGGGTTCCCATCCAACTTTTACAAATGCTGTCTTAAAGAATTATCTCCCCTCCTGCTTCAGCTCTTCCGTTTCATGCTGTCGGCTGATTCCTTAGACCCTTCTCTCTCTTAGAAGCCACAATCATAGAAACATAAAAACATAGAAGTTGATGGCAGATAAGGTCCACAAGGCTCATCCAGTCTGCCCATTTCTTTTTCTATCTTATGAATGTGCCATCAGCCTTTGCTCTGTCAATGGCCTATCTATTCATACTCATCTGTATTGCTCCCTTGTGCCTGTCCCATGCCTGTTTGAAGCCCTGCACTGTATTCATATCTGCCACTTCCTGAGGTAGGCCATTCCATGCATCCACCACCCTTTCTGTGAAAAAGAATCCTTGTGTTTGAATGTTTCGATCATATCACCTCTCGCCCTCCTTTGCTCTAGGGTATACATATTGAGCTCCATTAATCTGTCCTCATATGTTTTCCTCCTCCTTTGTTCTTCAGTTGTTCTCCTTATCAAACCAGACAAGCTCCCCTCCAACCCATCTAGTTACTGACCCATTTCCCTTCTAAATTGTGACCTTAAGATCCTTACCAAAATTCTGGCCACTAGGCTTAGGAAGGTCTGGTTGCATCTTCTTAGCCCGAAGCAAGTTGGATTTGTTCCTGGTAGATCCTCTTCTGATCATCTGTGTAAACTGGCCCATATCTTCCAAGCTGCCAAGCTTTCTCCCACCCCATGGCCCTGATCTCTCTTGACGCTGAAAAAGCATTTGATAGGGTTGACTGGGCCTTCCTTTGGGTCATCTACGAAGAATGAGCTTCCCTTCCTTATTCCTCCACTGCCTCTAAACCATCTACTTGTCCCCGACTGCTAAGATTTATTGCAATGGGGTGTTTTCATCTAAGTTCCCCCTTTATTCGGGCACCAGACAAGGAACCTTTAATAAGACAATTGAAATTTTCCCCTCTCATATTTGGTAATCCAGTGGGGTATATGGCACTCTCCTAGTCTGTTTATGCAGATGATATTCTTCCACATCTCTCGCCCCTCCTCCTCCTCCCTTGAGGAGACTCTCAGAGTGATTGACCAGTACAGTCACTTTTCCAACTACAGGTTGAATCGTAACAAAACAGAAATTCTTCCCTTGAACCATTTTACCTACAAGGCTGATTTTACCTGCTTTGGGATGCATTGGTCCCCTAAACATACTAAATACCTCGGCATCCTTCTATCCACAGATTCCTCCCTCATGAGAAAGCTCAACCTTGAGGATTTGGTAGCGGTCATCCACCAAGACATTTTGAGATAGAAAATCCTCCCTCTCTCCTTATGGGGCTGAATTAACATTGTTAAAATGAACACATTGAATAAGTTACCTCGACATATGACTGAAATTTCTGACCTGTGTATTTTTAAACTGGAATTGTATAATTATTTAAATGTTTGTTGTAATTGTTTTTAGGTTAATGTGATTTTGTATTTTGTTTTATTTTTGTATTGTTCGTCTATTGCAAATGCCACAGGTATCTTTTGTAAATGGGGATTCCCCCCCAATCAGATTAACCTGTATACAAATAAATTTTAAACAAACAAACAAACATTATCCAGATTATTTTATTCTTTAAACATGCTAAATACCTGGCTTCTCCTTTCTTTCTTTAGGCGCATCCATTCCCTTATTTTTCAATTTATCTGGTTAGACAAATCACTGAGATGCTCATACCTCAAGCTCGGACTATTGAAAGATTCTGGTGGTCTCCAAATCCCGAATTTCCTTTACTCTTATTGGGCTGGCCATCTCGAGAAATGTGGGAAGTGGTTTTCTCTACAATTAAATCATCCTGAGGAGAAATATACCCCTGTCTGGTTACAGATAGAATCCCATTCGCTCCTCTCTTCTAACCTTTCCCTATCTTCTATATTCTTCTCCCCTTGGAAGAAATTACCACTCATCGTTTGAGCTTCAGTAATCAGTACTTCTGTTATGGTCTTCTCACAGCTATGTGCTTCTCTGCATAAAATTCTGGCTGAAGATTTTTCCCAAGCTATCTTATCTAACCCAAACATCACAGTAGGTGATAGCTACCTCCCTCCTGGGTGGCTTCCCCAATTACAGGGGGCTAGAGTGCTGGATTTTTATTTCCATGACTCTCTACTTTCCTCTCCTGAGATCCTGGCAAAATGTCATCTGAGCCCTCTTCATATCGTCAAAGTTTTCCAAATGCGGCACTTGTTATTACAGGGATTTGGCCCCTCTCCAATAACCTCAGATCTAGATAAATTGCTGGGACAGATACAGGAGTTAGCAACCCGGCCCCATGGGATTTCCTTGCTACATTCACTCCTCCTATCCACATTTCATTCTTCTCATATAGAGGGTTCCAAAATCTGGAAGGTCTTGATGCCAGGTTTTCCTCTTAACTGGGTCCATGTATGGAAAGATTTGTATCAGTATAACACCCAGGACAGTTAAGATTCACCCAGTAACAAATCATAAATAACATGCATTACACCCCTGTCAAATTGGCTAAAATTGGGTCATCTTCCTTCCTCTTCCTGCACCAGATGTGGCAAGGAGGATGGTACTCTCATACATATTTTTTGGTCCTATGAAAAGATCTCTCCTCTTTGGGAATTAATTAAAAGTCGCATTAATCCTCTCCTGGGCTTGGATGGGATTTTTACCCCAGAAGTAAGCATTATAGGAGATTATACTCAAATTGGGGTTAAAGAGAAGAGATACCATATGGCACTTATCTCCATGGCAGTCACAAAATTGATTCTCAGACATTGGCTAGACCAGACATCCATATCTCATCTGGAATGGCAACATAAACTCTCTTTTTGTCTTCAAACGGAATGCCTGATTGCTACTGTCCACCACAAACTTCACCTCTTTAACAACAAATGGGCAAGTTTTATGCCCTGTACTTGAATTAACCCAGCTTGATGGTCTCCTGGCTCCCCTGCTACTCTTAACTCTGCACTGGCAAGCACTGCTGCTCAACCGCTACATAGTTTAGAAATTGTCACACTCCAGGGGGGTTGGGGGGAGGGTTTTGGGGGATTCCTGGGGGGGGTGGTTGGGGTTTTGTCTGGACATGCTCATGATTCATGTGTCTTGTCTGTATTTGTTAACCACAAATTTAATAAAGTTGACTGAAGTTCAGAAAATAAACTTGAAGATGTCACCTCCTTTAAATACCTCCAGGTCTGCCTTGACCAGTATCTCGATTTCTCTGTGCACTTTGATGCAATTCACCATGAGCTTCATCCTAAGCTCAGTGCTTTATACAGGAACAAAGCGTATATTCCTCTCCCTACCTGCCAAGAAATTTTACTAAAAATGATCTTTCCAAACTTTGTCTAGGGTGATTTAGTCTACCGTAGTGCACCTAAAACCTCCCTTGCCAGACTAGACCCTCTTTTTCATTCATTCTACAGTTTTGTTTTAGATGCCCCTCTCATACTCACCGTTGCTCTCTTTACTTACCTCGTTCCTTCCCTTCTCCTTCCCTTGCTGGAGATTCCTAGGGTTTGGTTACAGACATCTGGGGCCTGTGCATTTTCATTTACAGCCCCCAACCCGTGGAATTTTCTACCTCATCAGGTTTGTGAGTGCCAGACCATGGAGAGCTTTAAGTCTGCTTTGAAAACATATTTATTTAATCTTGCTTTCTCATCAACTGACTGGTTCAGATTTTACTGTTATTATTGGATTTTTAACTTGTCTGGTTTTAATGTTTTATTAGTTCGTTATTATTAAAGTGCTTTGATTTTATAATTTTCACTCAATAAATAATGTTTATTATTATTATTTATTATTCTCTGCATTGAAAAAGCATCTTTCTGACATGAAATGTACGTCTGCGAGTCGTTGTATGAATGCTAGCTGTTTTTTTACTATTTTTTTGTATGTTACAATAAATGGTTTTAAATGAGACCTAGCTTACAGGTAATTTTTTCGGTCGCTTACTGGAATGCCTAACTATACAGTTTGATGGTTTGTCTTCCTTTTTGTTGAGGCTCCAATGTTGTTTGCCGGTGGCCACCTTGTGCTTCTTATTTTGAAATTCCCAAGGAGGATGAGTTCACCTGCGAAGGAATGAGACGTGATGGTGGAAAGAGTCAACCAGGGAAGAGTAGGAGACTTTGAGTGAGGCACAGAGAACCCCAATGAAGATCGGTACAGAGGAAGGGAATGAGAGACTGATGAGGAGAAATTTTTGGGAGGAGGGTACTGCTTCCCAGATTGCCATAGTACAGGAGAGGCTGTAGGAAGAGGAGCAGGATAATGAAGAGAATTTATGGTGTGTGCCTTCCTTCCCTTGGAGCGGGGAAGACAGATGGGTGAAGGGGGGGAGAAAGGAGAGAATGGCATGATGGAGAAAGTCCAGGTTAAGAGAGGGTGGGGGGAAGACCAGGGTGGATAGGAAAGGAATAGGGGAGAGGGGTAGAAAAGATGTAGGATGGTGGGGGAAATAAGTGGGTAGGAGAATTGTATAGGGGAAGGAGGTTGTGGGGCTAGGAGCAGTAAAGAGAACTAAAGAAGGCAGTGGAGTGTGAAGAACATGATGATCAGGAGGTGGGCTATAAAATGCAAAAGTGAAACAATACCACAACATTGTGCATAATTAACCTGAGCAGAGGCTAGTTACAGTTACAAAGACACACTAGCAGGCCTAGTCAGTTAACTGCAATATACAGCCATACTACAAGGCAGGTATGGCTGTAGCAGGCAAAGCCTGAGGACTAACTAAGCAGCAAGAGTAAGCCAGATGATGAGCTAGCACCAACAGAAACAAATGGACAGCTCTGATAAATGCCAGATCAGGAATATCCAGATAGGCTGTGACTTGAAATCACACATAGAAGGTTACTGATACAACCTGGGGGCTGAACAAGGGGCTGAATAAGCACAGGATGCTGCTATCACAGCTCACCCAGATAGGGTGACTTAGAACTAATGAGGCAGACAGAACTATTGTACAAAATTAATGGTGGGGCTGTAACCAGAAAGGGTTTATTAGGGGTGCAAACAATCTCTGCAGGTAGTGAAACAAACCTTAGAAGAACAAATGAAAACAGATCACTTATTTATTTATTTGCTTATTTTTTTATTTATTAAATTCTTGGAATTACAACCCTTTGAGTCACAGACTTATTTACAAAGGCTCCATGTCATACAGTGAATGAAGACCAATACAGAGAATAGTGAAGACAAAATACAGAGAATAAAAGTACACAGGCAAAGTGCATAATAAAATACCAATACATAGAACAACACCAATGGTGTATATAGTATAATCAGACTTTAAAATCAAGTACATATTCAGCACTGGGACTTGGCAGTACAGGGAGAAGGAGTTACCTGCAGTCACATTCAAAGCTGGATACAATATAGTCACGTAGCTCAGTTTTAAATGGCCCTTGTCTGGGGATTGATAGGGTTGGCCCAGGGATTGAGTTCATCCAGAGAGGAGCCCTGTAGCGAAAGGACCTTTGACCAGAGCTAGTCTTGACAAAAGGGACGTGAAAGGCAGAAGTGTCTGAGTGTCTTGTGGCCCATCTCAGCAAGCTCGGTTAGAGAAGCAAGAGACATCCCGGGGGGGGGGGGGCAGGCCCAGTTGGATTTTTTGGGCCAGAAGGCCAGTCTGGTTGAGAAGACGCCCCTGAACGTTAAGCCATGACGAGCGTTGGTAGAGGTCACAGGTATGTGTGAGCCATTCACTGCCTGTGGTCAGTTGGCAGGCCTTATTTAGGGAGCATTTGATAATGGCCAGGGCGGTGTCTGAGGCGGCGCCATAGACAACTATGCCATAGTCTACCAGGGAGAGGAAGGAGCTAGAGATGACTAGTCAGAGGGTGTCAGGAGGGAGACAAGATCTGAGTTTATACCGGAGGCCAATTCTAGTGTTGATTACAGAGCAAGTCGCAGCTATGTGTTCACGGAAGGTAAGGGCTGAGTCTAGGGTGACCCCTAGATATTTAAAGCTGGTAACTGGTTCCAGAGTTGTACCCTGGGAATTCTGTATAGAGAGGGTGGTCAAGTTGTGTTTATGTTGAGGGTGGGTGAATAGCATGACCTTTGTTTTCTTATAGTTGAGGACAAGATTGTGGAAGGCAAACTAGGATTCTATTTCTGCAAAGGAGTCCTGTAGGGATGTTTGGAGTTGGGTCGGGTCTGAGTGCCAACTGAAGATCACTGCATCATCAGCATAGAGGAGGAGGAGACATCCAGTGGAGGCCATAGGGAGGGAGTTTAAGTACAGCAAGAAGAGGAGTGGGCCAAGGATGGATACTTGAGGGACACCAAATTGGACAGGAAGGTTTGTGGACAGGATCTTATTGATCTTCACTTGCTGGGTTCATCCGTGGAGATAGTTGGAGAACCAGCCAGCAGACTCTTAGGAAATGCCAGCAGAGTGCAGGGAGTTGATGAGCATCGGGTGATTAACTGTGTCAAAAGCCTTAGAGAGATTGATATAGACAGATCCGGCCAGGGATCCCTGGTCTAGGGCATCATGGATAAAAGAGATAATTTCCAGTAGGGTAGTGGTTGTGCTGTGCCCTTTCCTGAAACCATGCTGGTGCTGGCACAGTAGGTGGTGTGAGTCCAAGTATTCAGTAAGTTGATCAGCAACAATTTTTTCCAATGCTTTTGATAGGGGAAGAAGGATGGAAATGGGCCAGTAGTTACTACTAGAGGTACGGTCACCATTTTTATGTACTGGAGTTATAACTGCCCTTTTCCACAGTGAAGAAAACTGCCCTAGACACAGAGACATGTTGAGTATTTTGGTTAGGGGTGTTAGTACTGCATCAGGCATTAGGGAAAGTAGCTTCACATCAAGAGAGTCACCACTCTGTCTTGTTTTACTGAGGAACTTGGAGAGATAGGTGCTGGCAACACTAGGGGAGATCATTCAAAAGTGAAAAGGTGGGAGCGGGGGGAGGAACTGGCTAGTAGACGCAGAGAAGAAGTCAGGGGGAGGATAGAACTGAGGTCAGAAAATGAGGCATTAAAAGCATTTGCTATCATACAAGGGTCTTCGGTGGAAGCATCATCAATAATCAGCATGGGGGGGAGGGAGACCTTACCACTGAGTTCCTTTATATTCTCCAAGAGCCTTTTCCCATTTCCCCAGGTGGCAGTAAGATTGGCCTGATAATATGCTGCCTTAGCCTAGCAGATATCCCAGGTTCAGGAATTTCGAGCAGCATGGTACAGTTGGCGGTTCGAAGAGCAACCGGACTCTAGGGCACAGTGCCATAGATTATCACGGGCTTTCAGATTATCACGGGCATTCATCTGGTCAATCAGGGATCGATTTATCCATGGAGAGGATTGTTTTTTTTCTGCCTGTTTTACAAAAGGAGCAAAGATATCAGAGGCGGTTTGGAAGGAGCTTATGAAGAAGAAGAGGGCAGCATCCACTGATGACTGGTGATCAAAGGAGGACCAGTCAAGGTTTAGGAGGTAGTTGCGGAAATGTACTAAGGATCCTTTCTTTAGTTGGTGATGTCTGGAGATCCTGAGGGGAGGACTTCCAACTGTTAGACCAGCGACAAGTGACCGGAGAATGATCACTGAGTGAATCTGGGAGGACCTGGGCATCCTGTATCCGCTTAGGATGATTCATAAAGATGGGTGGCCCCCATTTGCCCAACACCCCAGTGGTGAAACACGGAAAAAGACCACTACAGTGACAGTCACTGTAATGGTCCATTTCCATGTTTCCAACTCCCGTGTTCTTCCCCTCCCAGACCAACTCCGACCTGGAGTTGAGAACTCTAAGTCCGGGGGGGTGGGGGTCAGAGCCCCCTGCATGTGGATGTGGGTGGCACAGCCCTCCACAGACAACACTGGGGGATTGGGCAGCACAATACCTGCATCAGTATTGTGCCATCGCTGTATGGGAGGTCAGCAGTTTTACTGTCAACCTAACTTGGTACTTCCATAAAGATGAAGTCAATGAGGGAACTAGAGCCCCTATTGTAATTTACCCTAGTAGGTGTAAGTACCATCTGTGACAGATTGTGGTCTGTGGCTGCATCCCTGAGACAGGATGTCTGAGGGCAAGCCAGTTTGTATTGAAATCACCAAGTGCAATAATTTCTGATTTTTTAAGGAGTTGGGCGATGATGTTTATGATGGATGTGAAAGCATCCTTCTGGTTGTGAGGGGGTATGTAGACTGACATTAGGTAGAGATTTACCAGAGTTGCCAACAGCAACCTTTAGAGTGAGGGTCTGGGCACCCCCATTCGGGGGCATTGTTTCAGTTTTGACACCTTGCAGGTGGTTCCTGAGGTGCAGTGCATATCCCCCAACCCTCTTCCCCACTCTATCAGACCTGTACAATGTATAGCCCGGCAGCGTAACAGCTGAGTCAAGGGTACTCTGTGGTAACCACGTTTCAGCTACAGCTAGGGCATCAGGGTTGTGGAGGCAAACCCATGCTTGGAGTGGGGCAAATTTCTTTTGTAGACTGCATATATTGATGGTGGCCAGCAAGAGTCCTTTGGATTGCCCCAGTCTATGAGGGGTTTGGGCAATGGGGCCAGGATTTGGGTGTATATTGCCCGCGAGTAGCAGGAGGATAATGGAGATCTTGGATAAGACACGTTTTAGGATCTCCTTATGATTATGCAGCAAGGGCATGCACAGTGAGGCAGCTTGGCAAATAAGGAGTGGTGAAGTGCAGTAATTCTGGTCCATCTAGTGAGGGGCAAAGGCAGTTTCTGGAACAGTTGTGTGGGAATGCCAGGTAGGGGTGGGGTGGGACAGTGATGCTAGCAGGAGTAGCTACAGGGTGGTCTGAGGTTGGGGTGAGGGGGGCAATAAAAAAGAAAGGGTGAAGGCTGGTGTGGGGAGAGAAGGAAAGGGGAATGGGGGGGAATGCAGAGAGGAAGAGCCACTGAGAGGGAAGTAAGCCAGGAAAACATTTCCGGTGTGAGAAATTTGTAATGTGGCTAATTAGAATGTATTTAGAGGTGGTTTATAAATGCAATCTTAGCTGAGCAGATTGGAAATATTCCTGCTTGCTGAATTAGAGTGCAGCAATAGGTATGAGATGAGAGCATGTCTTTTTTTTCTTTTTTGTGTTATCACGTTATATTATTTTTTTAGATGTAACGAACAGGCAGTCAAAATGTAGATGATTCAAAATTGGGTAGGAGGTCATACCCAGATAGGGTGTTGCTAAGGCTGCAGTAAAATAGGCCAGTAGATGCAGAGAAGAAGTCTGGGGGGGGGAGGATAGAACTGAGGTCAGAGAATGAGGCATTAAAAGCATTCACTGTCGTACAAGGGTCTTGGGTGGGAGCATCATCAATAATCAGCATGGAGGGGAGGGGGAAATTACCACTGAGTTCCTTTATATTCTCCAAAAAACTTTTCCCATTTCCCCAGGTGGCAGTAAGATTGGCCTGATAATATGCTGCCTTAGCCTGACGGATAACCCAGATGCAGTAATTTCAAGCAGCACAGTACAGTTGGCAGTCAGAAAAGCAACCGGACTCTAGGGCATGGTGCCATAGAATATCACAGGCCTTCAGATTATCACAGACCTTCATTTGGTCGATCAGGGATCGATTTATTCATGGAGAGGATTGGGTTTTTTCTGCCCACTTTACAAAAAGGGCAACAATATCACAGCCGGTTTGGAAGGAGCTTATGAAGAAGGAGAGGGCAGCATCCACTGAAGATTGGTGATCATAGGGGGACCAGTCAAGGTTTAGGAGGTAGTTGCGGAAATGTACTAGGGACCCTTTCTTTAGTTGGCGATGTCTGGAGATCCTGGGGGGGGACTTCCAGCTGTTAGACCAGTGACAGGTGACCAGAGAATGATCACTGAGTGAATCTGGGAGGACCTGGACATCCTGTATCCACTCAGGATTATTCGTAAAGATGAGGTCAAAGAGGGAACTAGAGCCCCTACTGTAATTTACCCTAGTAGGGGTAAGTACCATCTGTGACAGATTTGGGCTGTGGCTGCATCCTGGAGACAGAATGTCTGAGGGCAAGCCAGTTTGTATTGAAATCACTGAGTGCAATGATTTCTGATTTTTTGGGGAGCTGGGCGATGATGTTTAGGATGGATGCGAAAGCATCCTTCTGGTTATGAGGGGGTATGTAGACTGACATAAGGTAGAGATTTTGCAGAGTTGCCAACAGCAACCTTTAGAGTGAGGGTCTGGGCACCCCCGTTAGGGGGTATTGTTTCAATTTTGACACCTTGCAGGTGGTCCCTGCAGTACAGTGCACACCCTCTACCCCTCTTCCCCACTCTATCAGATCTAAATAATGTATAGCCCGGCAGCATAACATCTGAGTCAAGGGTACTCTGTGGTAACCACGTTTCAGTTACAGCTAGGGCATCAGGGTTGTGGAGGCAAACCCATGCTTGGAGTGGGGCAAATTTCTTTTGTAGACTGCATATATTGATGGTGGCCAGCAAGAGTCCTTTGGATTGCCCTGGTCTACAAGGGGTTGATCACGGGCCAGGATATGGGTGTATATTGCCCACGAGCAGCAGGAGGATAATGGATATCCTGGATAAGACACATTTTAGGATCTTCTTATGATTATGCAGCGAGGGGCCTACAGTGTGAGGCAGCTTGTTGGCATTATGAGAGTGGGTGAAGAGCAGTAATTCTGGGTCATATAGCGAGGGGCAAAGCGTGGTTTCTGGGAACAGTTGTGTGGGAGCGAGTGGGGGTGGGACATGGTGATGTTAGCAGGAGTAGCCACAGAGGTGGTCTGGGGTGGGGTGTGAGGGGGCAGCAGGAGAGAAGAAAGGATGAAGGCTGGTGTGGAAGAGAGAAGGAAAGGGGAATGGGGAGGAATGCAGAGAGGAAGAGCCACCAAGAGGGAAATAAGCCAGGAAACCATTTCCAGTGTGAGAGATTTGTAATGTGGCTAATTAGAATGTATTTGGAGGTGGTTTCTAACTGTAATCTTAGCTGAGCAGATTGGAAATATTTCTGCTTGCTAAATTAGAGTGCAGCAATAAGTATGAGATGAGAGCATTTCTTTTTTTTCTTTTATGTGTTATCACGTTATATTATTTTTTCAGATGTAATGAACAGGCAGTCAACATGCAGATGATTCAAAACTGGTTAGGTGGTCATACCCAGATAGGCTGTTGCTAAGGCTGCAGTAAAATAGGCATAACGATAAAACTATCTGCTTTGCTAGTAAATTAGGATGATAGTGAATTAGGCTTTCAACATACTAGAGAACAAAGACTGCTTAGTTGTAACAAGCAGGCAGGCAAAATAAGGGGAACACAAAACTAGCTTGGTGGATATACCCAGATAGTATGTAGCTAGGGGTGTAGTAAAAATAGGCAGAAGTAAAAACAGCTACCTCTGAAAGACACTGAGATTTGTTGGTGTCAGCAGGAAGTCCTTGGAACACTGGGGAGCAGTAAAGGCATCTATAGGATGAGGAGCCTGGAGAGCAGCATAGTTGGCTGATGGCTGACTCCAGGCAGACTCTTACTTTGTCATTTGTGCTACAGTCCTTTGCACTCTGGATTGCAGCATGGAGGACTGCTGGGGGGGGGCACTGTTAAGACAGTAGTGCAAATCCAGGGCAGCAAAGCTGGAGTCTCTTCATTGGCTGTTCAACAGAGAGTGGGCATGGCTACCAGAGATCTAGTCACTGACTGGTGGCCTCAGGAACCAAGAAGGGCTGCAGTGACAAAGGCCCTAGTCCCAGTTTGTAGAGTTGCATGGATCCAGTGACATGGAGCTTCTTGTGGTTTGAAGGGCTGAGGTAGTCTGTGGAGTCTGCAGAGGTCGCACCTGTAAACAAGCTTTCAGCTTAGTGTGCCACTCCTGGTTAAACAATTGGAAAAAAAAATGTCTGGTGGCATGGAGCAGGAGAGTGGTCCAATCTGAATGCCCGACTTAACCCCTGGCACCGAATCTTGAAGTCGTGAATTACAGCAAGTAAAACAGCTTAAGGTCTTGGGTTTTAAAGCCCACAAAACTTTTGTCCAGGATAACAGAGCAGGTGCCTCTCAACTGACTACACAACAAAGAGATGGCACGGCTACCAGGGGATCCAGACACTGATTGGTGGCCTCAGTAATAAGGAAGGGCTGCACTGACAAAGGCCTTGGTCTTGATATGGTGGGTTGCAGGTATCCAGGGCATGGAGCTTCTTGTGGCATGGAGGGCCAAGGTAGTCTGGCAGCATGGAGCAAGCACGGACGGTCTGATCTGATGACCAAGTGAATCCCAGTGCTCAGTCTTGAGGTGGTGAATTACAGCAAGGGAAATGGCAGAAGGGGCTAAGTTTTTAAGCCCACACAGCTTTTGTTACAGTCCAGGGCATCAAAGTAGGCCCCTCTCGATTGACTGCTCAATGGAGAGAGGGCATGGCTACCATGGGATCTAACCAATCATTGATGGCCTCAGGAACCAGGAAGGGCTGCAGTGACAAAGGTCCTAGTCCTGGCTTGCTGAGTTGCAAGGATCTGGTATTGCGAAGCTTCTTGCGGCATGGAAGGCTGAGGTAGTCCAGCAGCATGGAGCAGGGGGTGAGCAGTCTGATCTGAGTTCCTGTCTTAACCCCGGCACTGAATCTTGAGGTGGTGAATTACAAGTGGTGAATCTGCACGCTAGCCAGCAGTAAGCGCAATATTAAACAGTGCTAGCATGTAGCAAAAGGGAAAGAGGGAGAAGGAACTGCAGTGAGCCTGCCCTTTGGTCCATTAGCAGACACCATAGTCAGGTGTCAGGCTGTGACCACCTTCAGGGTTTGGAGGCTGTGACATATGGGTCAGTATGAAGATGCTGTGGGCAGAAAGAGAAAGAGGCCAGCTGAACCTCCAGAGTGTGTCACTGAGGTCAGCTCCTGAGAGCAAGTAAAAGGGGAGGCTAGAGTGTCAGTCCAGCTGATTATGGGAGACCTTTGAAAACATGGATCCAGAGGCCTGCACAATATCAGAATGTCAGAAACATGAGTAAGATCAGGGGTTGTGTTGCCACAAATGGGAAGTTAGCTATTATTTGGAAGAAAGTTGTTTACATTTGGTTACCGGGCTAGGAACTGTACAAATACCCTAGGATGGAGGTAATCAATCATTTTAAAAATTGTATTGCCTTTGTGTTGGGGTTCTAATTAAGCAAATGCTCATGTGTAATTTGAAGTTTACCACCACTGGCTAACCCATGGCATCAACAAGTGGCCAGCACCAGTTCGGCACTGTGTACCTAGGGACTTTATGAGGGAGCACCCTAAAGTGTTTTAACAGTGAATGACTGGTGTCAGGTAGGAGAGCAGAGTGGCCTCCAGTACAAGAGGCTCCCAACTGGAAGTTGTACTGTGTATAGCTGAGTGGGGGCAGGCAGAGTTAAAGGGCTGTGCCGGAAGAGTTTTTTCATGGCACCCCATGACAAGCTTTTGATTTGATTAAGCCTGCTCAGGACATGTAAAAGTGGTCACTGTTCTAGACCAGAACTATGTCAGGCACCAGTTTCAGTTTATTTTAATTATACTTATGTATATATAAAAAAATGTTGTCACATACAAAAGTTCAATAAAACAGACAAACAACATTCAATAATTCACCATAGTTTCCTTATCCTACACACTGTAAAATCTGGTTATACATTCTATTTCAACTTCATAGCAATCTTCTGTGCAAAACTTGCAATTGCAAAGATTTGTTTTGTATTTTTACAATTTAAAATCAACATAACTTTCATCTGATTACACATCCCTTCTAAATTACCAAACAGTTAATTAATATACAATTCTCTTTCTTGTGCAAAAGCTGTACAATCTAAAAGTAGATGTTTACTTGATATCATCGCCTCTTTGCAGCCCTCACAGACCACATGATTAACATTATATATCTTCTTATTCCTACTAGTAAATATACCAAATGTTAATCTGGTCAGTGCCTTTCTTTGCTTTACATGTTCACATTTTAGTAAATATTTTTCCATTTCAAATTTTATCTTTATAAATTTCAAAGGATAATTTTCCAAGGACTGTCTAACTTTATTAAAATCCATAGGTTTCGCATTATCTACTAGTCTCTGTGATGCCACAGTAATAAATCTAAGAGGGTTTGCCCATTCTCTCAAAATGTAGTTATACTCTAATCCATTTTTATTCAACTATTGGTTTAATATTCTTAACCAAGTCCGTTCCCTTCTTTCCTGCCATTTCTTAGCTTCCTGCCAACATTTATTAATTAAGCTTCTATCGGGGGAGGTAGTCATTTTCTGCCATAACAGCAGAGCTTTTTTCAAAATTCTAACATAGAATGATAAAGTTCCAGTCTCTAGCCTAACCCCTGCGGCTGCTGTATATCCAGAAAGGCCCAGTAACTTTCTTAAGTAATTATTTTGTATTAGTTCAAGATCTTTTAACTTATTATTATTTATTATTTCCCACACTTCAGCCCCATACATAATTTGGGCTTCAACCTTCATCCATAAACATCTATATTGTGCACTGCAGGAGTTGTCTGCTATGATATTAGCAAAGTGTTTGATACCATTTAGTATCATTGTTGCCTTACTACAAACTAATTCACTATGGTCTTTCCATTTAAAATTTTGGCTAAATATAACTCCCAAATAACAAAAGCTATTTACTTCCTCGATGACAAGGTTTCCCACCTTCCAACTACTCAAACTTCTTGCCTTTTTGCCAAAAGTCACTATTTTAGTTTTTTCCTGATTTATTGTCATATCCAGTTTTTCAAACATCCCAATTGTCACTGCAATAGCCCTCTTCAGGCCAACTTTGGTCTGTGATAACAATATTGCATCATCTGCATGTAATAGGAATTGAATACCCTCCTCATTAATTTTGGGTGGAAATATTTCTACTCATTTTAGCACTTCTACCAATGTATCAATATAGAGATTAAACAGGGTAGAAGCTAAAATGCCCGTTCACACCCATATTTACATTTTTGGTTTTGTCACATTTCCTTCCTTGTTATATTTTACCATGATTACATTGTCTTTATGCAATAATTTGATAACTTCAAGAAGTCTTCCAGTCATACCTTTCTTTGCCAAAATACTCATAATATTCTATGATTAACTGAGTCAAAGGTCACCTTGATGTCAGCAAATGCTGCATAAATCTTTGTTTCTTTTATAATTACATACTTATCAATTATATATCTCAGAGTAAAAATCTGATCTACGGTCGATCTTCCTATATGGAAGCCTGCTTGGACTTTTGATAGAATTTTATCTTCCATTCAGTAAATACTTCTCTTCAATATTACATGAAAAAATATTTTTTTAGTAATATTTAATAGTGTAATTGGCCGATAGCTCTCTATTTTTTCTATAGAACCCTTTTTATGTATGGGAACTACTATTCTCTCAGTCCAATTTTTTGGTAATGTCATGTGTTTTATTATATTTCTGTATAGACATAGCAGTATCTCAGCCCACCATTCCTGGTTAATATTAACATAGAAACATAGAAACATAGACTTTGATGGCAGATAAGGACCGCTAGGCCCATCTAGTCTGCCCATTTCCTACCTACAGGATAGGCCGCAGATCCTAGTTAACCAACAGCCTTTATCTTCCTCCCACAGAGAATTGCCTTATGTCTGTCCCATGCATTCTTGAATTCTCCCACAGGCTGTTCCATGCATCCACTACCCTCTCTGTGAAATAATACTTCCTCACATTGCCCCTGAACCACCCTCCTTCTATCTTTAAATTGTGTCCTTGTTCTTGCAAGTCTCTTTTTCTGAAAGATGCTACCCTCTTGGACTTTGTTGATTCCCTTGAGGTACTTGAAAGTTTCTATCATGTCCCCCCTCTCCCTTCTTTCCTCAAGGGTATACATATTAAGCTCCTTTAGTCTCTCCTCATACGGCTTCTCTTGCAGGCCCTGCACCATTTTAGTTGCCCTCCTCTGGACTGCCTCTATCCTGTCTATGTCCTTGCGGAGATGGGGTCTCCAGAACTGGACACAGTATTCCAGATGGGGTCTCACCAACTGTCTGTACAGAGGATAACAACTTCCTGTTTTCTGCTGCTGATGCCTCTCCCTATACATCCCAGTATACCCCCGGCCCTCCCTACTGCCTTCTCACATTGCTTGCTAACCTTAAGGTCATCTGATATGATTACCCCCATGTCCCTTTCCTGTTTTGTTGTTGCTACTACCTCCCCACCCATTGTGTATTCTTCCCCTGGGTTCTTGTTTTCCAGGTGCATTATTTTGCACTTTTTTGCATTGAATCCTAGCTGCCATATGTCTGACCATTCCTCCAACCTTGCCAAGTCCCTTTTCATCCTTTCAACGCCTCCTTGTGTATCAACCCTGTTGCAGATCTTTGTGTCATCTGCAAAAAGGCATACTTTTCCTTCCAGTCCCTCTGCAATGTCACTGATGAAGACATTAAAAAGGACTGGACTCAATACTGAACCCTGCGGTACCCCACTAGTAACCGTCCTTTCTTCAGAGTGGACTCCATTTACAATTACCTTCTGTGTCCTGTTGTCCAGCCAATGTTTTACCCAGGCTACCACCCTGGGACCCACTCCCAGGCTGGTTAATTTGACTATCAATCTTTTGTGTGGGACTGTGTCAAATGCCTTGCTAAAGTCTAGGTAGGCCATGTCCACAGCCCCTCCCTGGTCTACTACTTTGGTCACCCAGTCAAAGAAATCTATTAGATTCGTCTGACATGACCTTCCCGCTGTGAACCCATGCTGCCTTGGATCCTGTGCTCCACTGACCTCTAGGTACTCAACTATTCTTTCCTTCAGAAGTGACTCCATCACTTTCCCTACCACAGAGGTCAGACTGACAGGTCTGTAGTTTCCTGCCTCTGTCTTGGTCCCACTTTTGTGAAGGAGAATCACATCCGCCTTCCTCCAGTCCTCAGGTACCACACTATCCTCCCATGATTTATTAAAAAGAATAGCCAGTGGTTTCTCTAGTTCCTTCCTTAATTCTTTTAGAATTCTGGGGTGAATTCCATCAGGACCCATTGCTTTGTCCACCTTCAGTTTTAGAAGTTCTTGCAGAACCCTTTCTTCTGTGAAAGGACTGGGATCACCCCCTATCAAGAGTGCTTCTGTTAATTGGATTAGGCACTTCCCTCTTTAGAATACTGAGCAGAAATATTCATTCAGTATTCCTGCTTTTCACTGTCCTACCTCTGCCCACCCACTGTTAATTCTATTCAGCCTCACTGTCCCTCCCTTTGTCTTTCTATGCTCGCTGATGTACCTATAAAGGTTTTAACCCTTCTTAACTGAGTTGGCTATCTTTTCCTCAGTTTGGGCCTTTGCTATTCTGACTTCCCTCCCTGCTTCTTTCTGCCTTAACTGGTACAGCTCTCTGTCCTGCTCCTTCTGTGTTTCCTTATACTTCCGTAATGCTATTTTTTTCTTCCTGACTTTCACAGCCACCTCTCTTGAGAACTATAGTGGCTTTTTCTTTCATTTTGATTTGTTTATTTGCTTCACGCAAAGACTTGTTGCATCTGTGATGGCAGTTTTGATAATTCCCCATTGTTGCTCCACACCTCCTTCTAGCCTGTTTGCTAGTGCTTTTCTGAGGCACTCTCCCATCTTGCCATAGTCAGCCCTCCTAAAGTCCAGTACCCTCACTTTTGTATGGCTTAACTCTGTAGCTGAGTTTAATGTGAACCACACTGTTTGATGGTCACTTGTCCCCAGATGGCAACCTACTTCTAGATCTGAGATCCTCTCACTGCCCCCGTTTGAGAGTACGAGGTCTAAGATTGCTCCCTCACAAGTGGGTTCCAAAACTAGCTGTCTAATGCCTGCCACCTGTAGGGCATCAAGAATGGCCCTCTTTGGATGTGGCTGCAGCAAATGTGCTCCAGTTAACATCTGGCATATTCAGGTCTCCCATCAACAGTATCTCCCCTTTCTCTGCCATTCTAAGAATGTCTTCCATCATATCCTTGTCCATTCCTTCCCCTGACATGGGGGTCTGTACACAACCCCTGTGCGGATTGTGGTGCCCTTTCCAGTCTCCAAGGTGACCCACAGTGCCTCCTCTCCTCCCTGTTTACTCTTTTGTTCAGTTGCTTTTATACCTTCCTTTACATAGAGAGCTACTCCTCCCCCTCTTCTCCCCTGCCTGTCTCTCCTGTAGGTTATGTACCCTGGTATGTTAACATCCCAGTCATGGTTCTCTGTGTACCATGTTTCTGTGACTGCTACGATATCCAGGCATCCCTCTTCCATTAAGGCCACCAGCTCAGGGAGCTTGTTGCCCAGACTACGGGCATTGGTACTCATTACTCTCCATTTCCTGATGGCCTTACCCCCTTTTGCGCCATCCCTGTCCTTCTTGCCTTTGTCACTTTCTCCATTTTCCCCTGCCCTTCTCCCTATTGACACCTCCATGTTGGTGTTTGCCACACTTACTACCATGATTGTTTGGGAGGGCTAGGATTTTCCTGCTCCTTTCCAGTGCCTCCCCCCTTGGCTAGTTTAAAAGCTTGCCAATGAAGCATTTAAACCTATCACCTAGGATCCTGGTTCCCTCCGGACAGATGCAGCCCATCATGCCAGTATAGGCTTGCATCACTCCAGGTGGACCCACAGTCCCCAATGAAGCCAAATCCTGAGCTCCACACCAGTTTTCAACCACTAATTGAATCCCATGATGCGGAACACCTAGCCTCTCCTATGCCATAGATGGGTAGCACCTCCGAGAAGGTTACCGTGCATGCTACTTGACTAAGGCCCTCCCAATTCCACAAACTCTTCCTGCACTCTCTAATCCTTTCTTAGCCAGGTCATTTGTCCCTAGGTGGACAATGACATCCAGCTCCTTCCTGTGCAGCTGCTCCAGCAATCCTGAGGATTCGCTCCCTGTCCCTCCAAGCCATGGTGCCAGGCAGGCACCTTACCTCCCTCTCCCCTTCCTTGCCCAGTTCTACCTTCCTAACAATGGAATCCCCCACCAGGAGCTGTTTTCTTCCCCTGCAGGGTCCCCTGCCACCCTCCTGTGGGTCTCCCTTGTGGAGGTTCCCAGCATCCTCCTTGGTCTCCACTGTAGGTGCCTCCATAGAGGAACCACACTTTGCCAGAATGGCATAGGAATTGTGGAGAGGTACAACTGGAGGGATGTGCCTCTGTTCCACCACCCTCACCCTCCCTGAGCCCACTGTGGTCCAACCGCTCCTCTTTCTTGGCAACCTCTGAGGCAACGGCAGTGGCACTGGTGGTCCCTGGATGGAAGAGGAGGTCCCACAAATCCTGGCCAACTCAGCCTGGAGATGAGCAACCTTCTCCCTCAGCCCAGAGAGGTGCCTGCAGATGGGACAACACCGCATCCTCCAGCATATCTCCCGGAAGACTGCTGCTCCACAGCCACTGCACTGCACCACTCCAATCATGTCTTATTTCTGACCCCTTAACTGTTTGCAATTCTTACTCTTTCGTCTGTTTTTTTCTCTCTCTCTCTCCTTACTTTCTTGCCTGTGTGCCCTTTAAGCTCCTGATTGTCCTGTTCTGAGACAAGAATATCCTATATTTCTCAGTAGACCACTTACTTGTTCAGAGGCAGACCTCCAGCAGCTAGAGGGGGCCAGAGAGCTACTCTTGCCCTTCTAGGATGGTGGGTCTTTGGTGGTTCTGTGATCACTCACTTCCTGCCCCTAAACAGGAAGTTCCTGTTGTCAGTCAAATCCTGTGCCTATAAAATAGAACTAGCTTTGGGTGGGGGTGGAGGGAGGGAAGGAGGGCAATATAGTCCCAGCAGAGAAGTTCAGTCACACAGCAGTCCTTTCTCTTGGTGTCTTCTGCCAAGCTATTAGCAGAATCTTTCTAAGGCAGTCTTTAAATGTAGCTTCCTTCTAGCTAAGCCACTCCCCCTACTTACCAGATCTTTCTACAAGTAATTTAAACCTCACAGCAGTTAAGTCCTTTCAGTCACCTGAGATTTACACCTAGATGACTTTTCAGTTGGCATAATTCTGCACCTATATTATCTGCAGCTGGTGCTTTATATTTCTTTTGGGATTTTATAGTATCTACAATTTCCTCTTTAGAAAATCTTAACCATCCATTATCACTTTCCTTAGTTAAATTTTCTAATTGTTCTACAGATTGGGAGCTTTCTGTATTAAAACGTTCCTCATAAAATTTAATCCATTCATCTGGTAGAATAACCACCAAAATGTTGTTTCCAGAGTTTTTAGTACCATAAGCCACCAATCTCCAAAAGGTACCCCCATATTTTCCTTGATGGAGCACTATAATGTAATCCAGAGTCTTTTTTGATGCTGTTTTTTCTTTCTTAATAGAGTGTCTTTATATTCAATTTTTAGAATGTTCAATGCCTTTCTACTTTCTAAGTCATTGTATTTAACTACTCTCCTTCCTGTCTTTTGAATTAACCTCCTTTTCTGATAACATTCATTATCAAACCAATCTGCTACATACATATTTTTATTTTTTCCGATTTCCACTCTGTTTCCCCAACTCTTTCACTAACCTTTGTTCAGTACATTGATATAGGTAAACATCTTATCTATGTCCCTTACTGATAGTCCTTTTTTCAAATTATCCTCTAATTTTATCATACATTGTTGTTTCCTAAATTCCATCTCCTCTGTCTTTATAAAATTTCCTAAAAATCTTGGTTTACTTTTTGCCACTTTTTCTGTTTGTTATTTCTAATCTCCATAATCCCATCCAACCATTGGCTATTGGTCTTATTTTCTTTTTGCATCATATTACTTTCTATCCAGATCTGAATTGGTCTGTGATTGCTGTCTCAATTATCCATCACTTCTAATTTACATATCCTATTGTATGGGGTTACATACGGTTGTGAAGAATGATCAGTAATTTAATACACTTAGGCCCTGTTTATATACACAAGTACCCTTCCCCTGTCTATCACCATGGCATCTCCCATTTAGAATATGCATATTCAATTTATCCACTGCTTGTAATAATCTTTCCCCACTATATTTTTTTCCTTTTATCCATTGAATTCCTTAATGGAATTGAAAAAATAACATCCAGATTCCAGGAGGTGCCTTTTTCTTCTGATTCTGTCCCCACCCTTGCATTGCAATCACCCACAATCAAAATCATTGTACCTATATATTTATTTTGAAGTCCTTCCATTATATTGAAAAGTGTATTGAGACATGATTCTATGGGAGATGCCTTGGTATCCAGGGGAAAATACATGTTTATTAAAAGAAATTCCACTTTTAGTTTTATCAAAAATCCCCAAAACTTGTATGAAGTGACTTGAATTACTCCATACACAATTGCAGGGCAATTCATAGAAACATAGAAACATAGAATTTTACGGCAGACGAGGACCGCTTGGCCCACCTAGTCTGCCCATTTTCCTACCTAACAGATAAGCTGCAGATCCTAGTTAACCAACAGCTTACTTCCTCTTACCCGCCCCTAGGACTGCCTTATGCCTGTCCCATGCATTCTTGAAGTCCACCACTGTTCTTGACTCCACGACATCCTCAGGAGGCTTTTCCATGCATCCACAACCCTCTCAGTGAAAAATACTTCCTCACATTACCCCTGAGCCGTCCCCTCTATCTTCAAATTGTGCCCCTTGTTCTTGCACATCACTTTTTCTGGAAGATGCTACCCTCTTGGACTTTGTTAATTCCTTGAGGTACTTGAAAGTTTCTATCATGTCCCTCTTTCCCTTCTTTCCTCAAGAGTATACATATTAAGCTCCTTTAGTCTTTCTTCGTATGTCTTCTGGTTCTATTCGTCACTCATCTTTACAAAAGTACTAATTCCCCTACAGGTCTACCAAAATGAGTCTTTCTCAAGCTATAATATGCCAGCCTTGGTAGCCTTCAAAAAGCAATGATCTAATTTAACAATCCAGATTTCTTGTAACACAATTATATGTGCTTGTTGCAAGAATCTAACTATGCCATTATCTAAATTTACACAGTGCTCTTGCTATATTCCAACTAAGAACTTTTAAATCAGTTTTGTTACACAGAATTTACTCCTGGGCATCAGATCACCTCCTTTATTTCTTGATTACCAAATCAGTTTCCTCCTCTTTTCCACTATACTCTCCTCTTTCCTCAGGGAGCATAGATTCCAGTTCTATCAAGTTCACACTCTGTGTTTCTTCTTCTAAAATAATACTATTATTTATCTTTGGACCTCTTTGGTGTCTTCCCCTAATCATTTTCCCAAATGTCTCTTCTTGTGGCAAGACATGTTCTATTTCTATTGGTCTTATATAGTATGATATTATCTGCTATATTTTATTCCCTCCTACCATCTGTGGGTTTACTTTTTGTTTGGTGGTTTCTTTCAACACAATGACACATTCATCTTCCTTCATTAAGGGGATGGTTACATCTACATTTAAGCCCATTCTTTAATTGTTCTTTTGCCGCTAAGATCTTTTTCCTTGTACTTTTATTTTTCAACACAAGACATATTCAACCTTTTCTCTTCCTCCATGATGTGATATGTTGAGCTTAAGTTATTCCATGCAATTTTATTTTCCAAAATACCCTTGCAGACATTATAGACTGCTAATCTCAATGTCATGTAATTTTCATTGTTTGCCTTGGAAATACCTCTTAGGAAGATTGTTGGTAGTAACTCACCTTTCTCTATTTGAATTTCTTTCTTCTTTTCTAGATTAGAGTTACTTCCCTATAGAGTTGCATTTTCACTCCCCTTACTAACTTTTCCCCTCTGTTGTACTGTAGTTTCTTCTATTACTCTGTATTTCTTTATCTGTCCATTTTCAACTGTTTGAATTATCTTAGCTGATTCTCTACCATCTTTCCCTTCATTTGTCTCAGCCTGATTCTTTTCTATACTAACTTTTTTTTGAGCATGGTTTCCTCTTAGCCTTTAGCTTTCCTTCTGTTACAAATTGTTTTCCCCATATTCTGTTCCTTCTTTATTTGCTGGATATCCAGTACTAATGCTTGGGTGGCTTTGGATTCCTTCCTTCCTATTTCCTTTGTGGTTTCCTTAATTTATTCCCTATTACTTTTTCCAGATCCCCTTTCTTGTTCTTTACCTATGTATTATACATTACAATTTTTTTTAAATTCTGATGGTGTTATCTCCTATTCCTTGTTTATTTGTGTACTTATTAGAGTGGTGAAATTAATTAGCAGTTCATTTAACGTTATTCCATTTCTAATTTCATCCAATTCCTCTACAATCTTCTCATTAGACTCCATCCGTAGATTACCCTCTATTCCCTCTATTTCCTGAAACTCTAAACTTCTATCCTGGATTATATGTGGAATATCTGGAGGGTAATCTAGAGGATGATCTAATGTAGGTCCTAAAACATAGGGGGTAAGAAAAGCTTCAAAATCTCCTAAAATGATCTACTTGGACATTGATGGGACATCCTTCATAGATTTCCTTCTCCATTTTTATGCTCTTTGTTCTTCCTTTACTAATTTGTTCTCTCCTGAAGTTGTAGCTTGACCCCTGACCTTTCCACTATATAAGCTGCATTTCTCCACATCATCAGCAAGTCCAGCAATATATCCATTAGGGATTTTTAGCCCATCGTTGAGGGTATTTTCGTTTTCTTAATCTCTAATTGTTTTCATAAGAGGGTGTTCTACTTGTGTAGAAGTATCATTTTCTGAAATTCTTTTTGTTGGAGAAGAACTTAGAGGAGTAAAGGAGGCAATTTCAATTCTAAGAACCTCCTTTCTCCCTACTAGGTTCAAATTACTTCCTGGAGCCAATATGTAACTAGTAATTTTCCTTTCCATCTTACTTATCATCCCCTTTACGTTTTCCTTTACTGCAGTATTTTTCCTTTTATAACTAATGGGGTTTGCAGCCCTATTCTTTTTTGCAGCTCTTGTATTCATTTCTCTCAGTAAGGTACAAATTACCCAAATAGCCCACAAAAATAGTCTCAGAATATATAGGAATTCTTAACATAAAAAAACACACAGTTTTACATGCAATTTCAAAGTAAAATCACAGAAAAAGGATGGAAAATACCAAAACAGTTCTGTCTGTTAAGAAATAAATCTTAATTCTTTCTCCTTTTTCTACACATTCAATCCTCTTCACCATTGATCCAATACAGAAGTAGAAGAAACAGATATCCTTCAATAACCCTCTTACGACAGTCAGATAGAAGGTAAGCCAATAGCTCGGGGACCAATTAATAACTACCAAATCATTCAGAATCTGCAGAGCTGCCTTTTCCTTTTCCCACTTTCCACATACATTTTGGTAGTAGTTAAGGCACTATAAATCCCATGACCTTCTTTACTGTCGCTATGCTATCTAGCCTCTTTTCTCTCTTTAGAAAATCCAAATTGGACCCTACATAAAAGAAGAAAATAAATAATAATCTCTTCCAGGTCCCATTAAACAGCTTTCAGAATTATTTCAAAGTTATTTAGACACTCGCTCTACATTCAGTCAACAATCGGTAAACATTTACGCAATATTAAACAGAGAAAATACTGGTGTCTGTAAATTTTAAGAGTCCAGACACTAAAATGCAGCCATACATAGAGCAAGAGGGCAAATAATTATTTCACAGCAGTCAACCAATAAAATAATATCCTAAAGGCTCCCAGTTGAATTAGATTAATTAGAGGCAACTTACAAAAGCAAGGACATTTTAAAAGTGACCCAATCAACAATTAGGATATTCCAGAACACTAGATGGGTTCCTTTCCCAATCAGTGTTCACTCCAAAATGCTATTTTATCTTAGGTTTTTGACTAAAAAAAAAATGCTGGGGACACATGCTGCATCTAGCTCCAACAGAAATGGCGATCTGACTTGCACCATGCCACGCATGTGCAGATAAAGCACTGCTCACGTGGGGAAAAAGCACAAACCACAAAAACAAGCCTTTCCTACAGCATGAAAAATAAATAAAAAATAACCAAGAACCAAATTAAAACTTTGCATCTACAAAATTCATAAAAGTGCCGCAATACTAGACATATGCTTCAAATCTCCAATAAGGAGCCAAATAAAAATGTAAAGTCAAACAGTCTATTGTATACTAGTAGGTGCTATTAAATGTTAGCTTGTACATTACATTACAAACTAAAATCAGGGGATTCAAACCTTCAGAGTGTAAAAACAAAATCCACACAGGTACTGTTAAACATGCAAGCAAGTCTCTTGTTTCGCTTCCTTCTAAACAGTGCAGCCGCTACAGCTTCCTCTTGGTGTTGTTCCTTCTTTCTGTGGCTATTTAACACACAATGGACTGCGGACCCAGACTTTCACACTCAGCTTTTTCTCCAATCCTGCATCCAGAGTACTGTCTCAATGTCTATCTCGGACACAAGGACCTTTTCAAATCCACTGCAGAAACCTGGTCACAACCCATGGCTTACACTTGGTGGCTAACAGTTACCACAACCACTATCATTACCATTTTCACAATTCCACAAATTACAATCCAGGCAATCACTTTTCCACAGTTCAGGCAGTCGTGCTTCCCTAGTTCTGGCCTCACAAAGGGCCCCTTCACCTTCCTACAATCCAACCTCCACCAGAACAGTCTTCCTCCTGTAGGAGACAAAAAAAAAACACTAGGGAGCACAATGCCAGACCAGAGAAGCACAAGAATGTCTGGAAAAGACTCACTAAAAATGTAAAATTGGTGGCTTACCTTTACTAGGTACAAATTAAGTGTATAGTGAGTCCTGCTAACAAGAGCTTCTCCTCAGCTCTTCGCAGTGTGCAGCTTCTCTCAGTCCCTCTGTGCATACCCTCAGGCACCAGAAGACCAGTTGTGCAATGTACTACCTTATGTGCATTAACCCTTTTCTCTTTTAGGGCTTATTCTGAGATAAAGTTTGTGTTTTGTTGTTTCTTGCTATTGCCTACACAGGTTAATAGTGAATGCTAAATGGAGGAACTGTTTCCATTAGTCTGGGGTCTCCGGGAGGAACAACCACAGTGGGGAGATGGGCAGGTACACCAACCCAGGGGTTGACCAGACATTAGGCCTGCTTAAAGGAGAAGACTCCTGTATATTTATGATTTGGATATGTCTGATGTATTTATTATACATTACATCAAGTACTGTACATATGTCAATAAGAGATCAGTCATTTCTTCTGTTGCAACACATATCTAGAGTCTGAGGCTCTGACACAAGGTAGTAAAGTGTCAAGCAAGCCTCCATTTACATGCAAATGAGTCACTTGTAATACAGCCCCTCCCATTCCCTGATGTCACTGCAGCAACAGTGCAGAAGAAAACATAAGGGTATCAATGCTATCTCTCTTGATTTTAGTTCAAGTTTGCAATGGCTTAAGACAGTTCTATCATGCAACTCACACAGGAAGTAGTACTTGTAGCCTTAATACTGCATGTGTAGAGCAAATAATACATCTAATAGTATTTCATTCAAAGGAAACAAAATCTGTTTCTTTGTACTGCTCATTTCTGTCTGTGAGACAGTTGTAACATGTCGTGGAGAGCAGTAGACTGAATCAGTCAATCAAGCAGTCAATCAAGCAAGTCAATCTGTATTGAACCAGGTGAACACCCTTGAGAATATTCATTTACAAGGTGGGCCTAGGCAGTTTCTCATAAGATTACACAAGAATGAATTCCTCCTTTTCTCAAATGATACACACACCCTTTCAGCAGCCTGAAAGTGGAGAGCTAGATCACTTACTTTAGTGTATTGTTTGCATTTCAAATGCTCCTTAAATCTGAGTTTCTGACTAGAAATGCCAAGCTACAGAATGCATATGACATGGAAGGAATGAGCTAAGCAAGTACAGAGCACTACAAACACTGAGACTGATTAGTTTCTTTACCTATAACAGCTGAAGTGTAGCATCTGATTTGTGAAGGACATCAAGCACTTCAGATAACTCCTTTTTGAATATATTTTACATCAATAATTTACCTCAAAATGTCCAAAAATGTAGTTTCTGGAGTCATTGACATCCAGCAATATTTCCATTGTTTAAGGCTGACATCCATTTTTCATGGTGTGGATGTCGGGTCTTTATGTTTTTTTAATCCTGTGTGGAGGGTTGTCAGTTGCCATGGGATTGCTATGCTGCCATAGTAGTTGTCTTTTTTTCTTTCCAAATGCCCCACCCCTCCAACTGTTGGCAGCATTCGATTCGCACATACACAGTCAGTTTGGCGCCGAAGCCTCCCTTCAGTCGTTGTGACTGTGAGGAGCAGGAGGTGATCAGAGCGAGCAATCAAGTGACTATCAAGTCAGACCTGCACTGTAAATTTAGCTGCACAGTGTGGAGCCAGCCAGTCCAGCAGTGATTAAAAGTCACTGACTGATTTGAGAGGAAGAATCTAGTGTAGTGCAGATATGCGATGAGTTTACTCCACTGCCTGTGCCTGCCCCAGTTGCCAGTCAACTTGAGGATTCGGGGAGAGCAGAGGGCCATGGTCCACACATGTGGCTGGTGCAGGCTGATCATGGCCCAGGGTGTGGTCATTGGCAGAGTGGAGAGAGGGCGAGACTGGAAGCCGGAGGAGCCTGAGGTGCGTGGTCAGTTGTGCTACGGTCGGAACTGTAAGGAAGGAAGGTGGATCATGGTGGAGTGAAGGGGAGGCATCTCTAGAGGAAGCCAGGTAAGGTAACATGCCCCAAAGAAAAATAAACATTTCTGTGACCATGGGGCAGCCAGCTACTTTCCCCAAGGTAAAACTAGCAGCCACTTTAATAGGAGTACATACCTTCTTCCTGGGAGCTGAGTACCTTAGTAGTAGTACCTCTGATTTGCTTCTGATTCCTCCAGCCAGTTCTAGAGCAGGATGTCCATACCATACAGCTAGGCCTCTCTCAAGATACTGGCTGTCAGCAATGAGCAGGAGGCTGGATGCTGTGTGAATGGTTACAGTGGAGTGTCTGCTAATAGGAGGATCAAGCGCCAAGCTAATAAAATGACCAATATAATAGCAAAGAAGTCATTCAATTCCATTACGAGGGCTCTGAATGAGTGGAAAATCATTGGGTGCATCTGGTTGGGGACATGTATAGTACACTAGTCAGACAGACAATAAACAAACTTTGGCTTAACTGATGGGTTTTGGAATTAGAGGAAGAATATATTTCGGGATCATTATACTAATACAGTAAATTGATTTGAAACTTTTCTGTAACCCCCCCACACCAGTTTCTAGAGATAAATATTTGCTGACTTTTCCTTCACATTCAGGCTGGTAGTGTCTGGATTGGGTGGCCACCTGTCCAGTTTGGGGCAGGATCATCCAGTTTTGTGGTCCTTATCCTAATCTTTGGTATTTGAGAGAGGTACACTGCTTTTTGAGCTGTTCTTAGAGTGGCCATACACTCTAAAAAGATGCTATCAAATTCATTCTTTCACTGTTTTAGCTGCTGCGTCCAGGTCACACAGAAGAATCTGGTATCATACAGATGTTTGGTTGTAAACCAGCTAATCAGGGAGCTGAAAAGTAGAGCAGTTCCTGATGTTTTTTTCAGTTTATTTTTTTATTGAAAAGTTTCATATAAGTGAACAAAACAGACAGTACAGGTATACAGCATTATTCATATAAGGAGCAAAGATAACATTATGCATACTATGAAGAGAAAAAAAATCACTGTACTTAAATTAGGTTTAAGTTATAACCAACAAGAGACAGAGCTAGCAGTGAATAATGAAGAAGTCATAATGGGTCAGGAGTTAGCAGAGTTTTAATTATCCACTAAATATAGATAGACAAGAAAGTGATTATCTGAAATTGAGTCTATAAGTGATTGCATTATGCTAAATATGAAAAAAGAGAAGAAGGTGAATGCATGTAACCTGTAAAAGATGAATAAGAGAGTAGACAAAGAAGAAGAATAGAAGAAAAGAGAAAAAAAAGCAAAAAGGGAAGAAAAAAGGAAAAAGGATATCTGTGCCCTAGGTTATTCTTGTCCCTAATCTAATGTAGATATGATGAGGGGAACAAAGTAGTTGAATGTTTATTAATTAAGGCATAGAGATGTTAGTAGTATTAATATACTTGAAATAGTCCTGCCAGCATCTATCAAATATATCAGGTCCGTCAAGGGTGCTGTGAGAAAAGCGGTCTAGGGATGCATACTGAGATAGGTTTTGAAGAACATCTGAAAAGCTTGGTACATGAGTAGATCTCCAATTCAAAAGGATCAGGCGTTTACCTATGAGAAACAATATATTTAGCCATCTAAAATGTGCATGCGAGAGAGCAGAGTTGTTTGGAATGCGTATACTTAACAAAAAAAGTTTCGGGTCTAGGGGGATTTTCTGTCTGATTACTTTAGAGGCAAATGTGTGTACTTTATGCCAAAGCTTATTAATATGAGTGCAAACCCATAGAATAATAAGGATATCACCATTGGGTAGGTTGCATCACCAGCAGTTATTGTTGTTCAAGAGTCCCATATGATGTAATACCAAAGGGATTCTATACCAAGAATGTAGGATTTTAATTTGAATTAAAGAACTGCATGCATCTTTGAATGTGTTATGAGATATACTCCAACATTTACTCCATTGTGTATTCGTGATATTATAATTAAGGAGGGTACTCCATTTGTTTCTATCTGATAGAGTTTGGTCGGGAAAGACATCCATGATATCTCTATAAATGGAGCTATTCCATTTTGCTGTTCATTTAATCCAGTATGAAATGTATTGGTCATGTAAATTACAGTTATGGATATAGTGAGAAAGAGAGTTATAAGCAGCACGGATCTGTAAATACTTCCAAACGTCTTGTTTTGGCGAGTTCCATATTTTCTGTAAATCTGAAAAGTTTTGATAGTGAGAGAGTTTTGATCTAAGATATCCCTAAGGAAAAATACCCTTATTTCTCCAAGAGTGGCAGAAGATAGATCGATTCTCTAAAGCAATTAATGGGTTACCCCAAAGAGGGGTATAAAACCAGGAGTTGGGTTAGATTTAAAAATTTGGGTTAGCTTCCAGTAAAGAACAGAGGCTGAGATAGTGGGATGAGACTTTAATTTGGAAGAGAGACTAAAGATGAAGGCTTGTAGGACTCCAGGAGGATGCAGATGCCATTGTAACCCATAGCAGTGTGTGAGGTGAGCTTATGGAACCATTTGAGAGTTCTGAAGGCCCAAAAATAAGCTTTGAACCAGGAAAGTCGAAACCAGCCCTTTTTCCAATGTGTACAAAGTTTGTTATGACTAAATCTTGGTAATTTACCGTCCCATATAAAGTTACCGAATAATTTGTCGATTTTAGAGAGAAAGATAGATGGTAAACTTAGGGGGATATTATTGAATAAGTAAAGAATTTTGGGTGTGATGGTCATCTTGATGGCGGCTATTTTCCCCATGAAGGATAGGCTGAGGAGCTTCCGTCTATCTAGGGCGGTCCTGATGTTATTTAATAAGGGGCTAAAGTTTATATCCCATATTTTTTCCAGATTTCAGGATATTTTGATTCCTAGGTAAGTAAAACCTTGAGGAGACCAGTGGAATCCAAGAGGTAGATTCATAAAAGGTTTGCAGTGGTCATTAAGAGGTAATGTTTTGGATTTTCCATAATTAAGAGCAAGGCCGGCGATCTAAGTGAATTTATTAAGTTAATTAGCAGGGGTCCAGCCTCTTTTAAATTCTCAAGTAGAATTAGAAGATCATCTGCATAGGAAAGAGAGATGTATCTGGAATTGCCAATGGGTATGCCTTTAATATCGGGGGACTGACGTAGACTGGCAGATAAGGGTTCCATGGCTAGGATGAACAGAGAAGGGGACAAAGGGCATCCTTGTCTGGTTCCTCTCGCCAGTTGAAAAGAAGAAGAAAGAGTGAAATTAATAAGAATTTTTGCAGTTGGCGAAGTATATAATGATCTAATCCAGTAACAGAAGATATGAGAGAAACCAAAGTAAGATAGAACTTGGTAAAGATAGTTCCAGTTTAAGGAATCAAATGCTTTTTCAAAATCAATAGCTATAGCCTGTGGGGTTTTAAGAATTTAGCTTTATGAATTAAATTGAATAAAGAACATAGGTGGTCTGAGCCTGATCTGTTTTTAATAAACCCAGCTTGTGAACAATGAGATAGTTTAGGGATCAGAAGTTCTAGGCGTGAGGTTAGAAGTTTGGCAAATATCTTACCATCCGTATTTAATAATAAGATGGTCTAAAACTAGCTGGAATAGAGGATCTTTGTCTTTTCTTGGGAATCAGTGTTATAATTGCCTCAGTACATGTTGGAGGAAGACTGCCTTTATGGGTAGCTTCTTGGAAAACATTAAAAGGATTGGGCATAAAGTATTGGAAGATGACTTATAAAGTCTACTGAAATCCATCTCCTCCAGGGATTTACCAGATTTCAAAGAGGACAAGGCTTGCTGAATCTCTTGGAGGAGAAGGGTTCGTCTAGAGGTTTGCTTCAGAGGTAGAGATGAGGCAAGTGTAAACTGTCTAAAATTGCTGTATCGTGAGGTAGGTGAGGAATTTGGGTTAGAGTATAGATTCTGATAAAACAATTTCATAATGTAATTTATTGAAGGGTTGTCGGTTTGAATAATACCAGGAGAGTCCTTGAGACCTGAAATATGATGTTCAGTTTGTTGTATTCTAAGCTGATAAGAGAGGAGCTTTCCAATTTTGTCTCCTTGTGTTCCTGATGTTTTTTAGTAGTGATTTTTACTGCTTCTTAATGACATTTGAGGAGGTGAATCTTATTCATCAGCTATGAAAAGGGAGAGTTAGGGAGTGTGGCTTGTTTATCCTATTTTTGCTTTATTCAATTTGGCAACTCTATACTCAGTGTGATTTGTAGTCCATGTTTGTCTTTTAGCTGCTGAGACTGTGGAGGTGGTACTCTAATGGCCAGGGGTCAAAGGTTTTTACAAAACAAAGGCATCAATTGCAAACTCAGGATGCAGTTATTTTAAATACATAGAAACATTTTATCTATTCATTTATGTTTTACTTTTGGCTGTGAAAAGCACGCTGAGTTGCAGCTCATTTACAGGCATGCCCTGGGAGCACAGGGGTCAAAGTGACTTGCTCAGGGTCACATTGTATGCAAGTGACAGTTGTGAGTTTCAAACACAGGTCTACTGAGTTTCCAGGTTCACAGCTTGATACTAGACAGACCTCTGCTAGATGACTATAGGCAGAAAAGTATCATAGGTCTATCTAGTCTGCTTAGGTCCGAACATCCTACCAACTTCTGCTCCAGCCTGTTGCTGAGCCCCCTATAAGCAGCTCAGTTTGCTTTGCAGGTTTTTCCCCCTCCACCTTCCTTTCCCCCACTGGACTCAGACCCTTATATCTGTCGCACCTCACCTTGAATCCCTTCGCACTCTCTGCCATGACCACTCACTCCTCTTAGCAAGTTATACCACTTGTTCACCACCCTGTCCATGAAGATGTATTTCCATGCTTCCCACCTGACCTTATCCCCAGCCAGTTTGTATCCATTCTCCCTGTTGGTCCCTTTGCTGCATTTGAACAGTTGCTGACAGTTCACCCTGTTGATCCCTTTCAAGTACTTTAACTAAGGGTAGAGTTGAGCAAGCCAGCCTGAGAGGATGAGGTAAAGGTTGGCTTGGTTCCCATCAAATCACGCCAACGTTCTTAATAGTGAGCCAGGTGAGCAGGAGCTCCAGTTGCAGGCAACACGTTGGTAAAATAACCTAATTGCTGCTGCCGGTGAATTGCAATTAGAGGAAGTGCATGCCTGAGGAGAGTGGAGGAGGCAGCCTGCAGGCCGCAGCCAACTGTCTAAGCCAGCCAGCCACAGCCAGCCTAGTCATAGACAACTCAATGTTGTTGAATCTTGTTCTGTAATCTTGACTGTGTCCACACAGTCTTCACCTGAAAGATAAAAAGAGTACTTATTTTATTTTGATGTTATAGAGACACTATCTGTGACTGAGTGTGAAGTGATCTGTATCTGTCTAGTGCCCAGTGGTGAGGTGACACTGACTCAGTCTCTCTACACAAAATTATTCTGTCAGGCCAGGCAGGAAAGGTATGGTGGGACTGGGAGCTGGTAGAGGACTAGAGTTGTTCAGCAAATAGTATGGGGAAGTACAGTGATGATGTGGTGTGTCAGTGTGATGTCGGCAGCAGCGCACAATCAGTGTGTTTCAAAGTAAAGTTACTCATCATCATTGAGTGAATAAGTGATAGTTTGTGTTGTACAGTGTCTGCATCTGCAAGATCAGCCTGCCCTGCCCTGCTATATGTACTAGTACTTCACGTGAATGTTACTGTGTGATTTATACATGTTAAGTAAGTTTAACTCCCTTTTAACTGCCTGCAGCCAGTGAAGTATTCAGAAGACCAGTAAGCTGACTTCAAAACCTATAGGGCTTGGAGTATTTTGACTGCCAGAATTTGTCAACTGGAATTATTTTGACTTACAAAAATTGAAAGTTGGAGTACTGACTCAATAAAACTGAAATGACTTCCAAATTTCAACCCATGAAGTATTTGACTTCCACCAAAAAATGTATCTGAAGCCCTGGGGACATCCTACTTCAAATGCTGGCATTACAGAGGGGGGCAGCCACAGCTTGTCCTCAGTACCTCCAAAGTGCAGTGATGTAGCTCTCACATCACTGCTAATGATTCATAATGGGAATGGGGGCACCTGAGGAGCCATCACAGTTACCAAGGAGGTTAGGGGAACTTGTTAAGGGTTAGAGAGTAAGGGTCTCTAGTAGGATTTGAACTGGAGTCTCACAGTTCTTGTGCCTGTGCTTTAACCACTAGATTACCCAACTTCCATATGGTGCAACTGATGCTTTCCTGGTAATCTGTTACTTGTTATAGCTGAACCCTTTATTACCTTACAGCATCCATCCAATCACTGACTGCCTAGTTACAAAGGGAAAGGGGCATATTTGCAAGACTGTTTCTCACTGCTGGTGTCAATCAAAACAGAGAATGCTAACATACACAGAACGTAATACAACAGCTGTATAATACTATTGTTGTACCCAGAGTCATTTATTGGGTAAACTGTTTTTGCTAACAGTAACACAACACATACAGGCACTTCTGTATGCAAATACTGTATATACCTCAAATCAGTACTCCATCACACTCATATGGTCCTGGTCCCTATTAGACCTGCACTTCAGGATGTGCACAACACTTAAAGGGTTCCTCCATTACTCAAGTGGGGAACCAAATATTGTGGGTTTGGTTTACTGGTGGAACTGCATTTAGTGCAGCACCATTATCTGTTGCTCTGATGACATCATCCTCCAGCAACATTGATGGTAAAATGGAGGACTAATACATTGATAACTTGTGGGGGCTGTGTATTTTTATTTATAATCTAGATTTGGACAGCAATAGGACTTCTGGCAACTGGAAGAGGCACACAACAGTTACACATAACAAGCAAAGAAAATATTGATGTGAAACTATGGGAGACTTCCCCTTTAAATCTTTCTGTGGTTGGAGACATCACACTATTTCTACTGTCTGGAAATGAGACCCTTACAAGTGAAGGAGAAAAGGAATGCAGGAGCCACCACATTATCTAGGCAACATGGTGGCATTTTAAGGTAGTAGCACTGCTGCCCCTTGGTCAACTAGGTGAATGCTCACTCCCACAGGGGCCTTACATTAGTTTTTATAGGACTGTTCACCATGCATGCATGCATTAGCTGGATCCCTTCTGTACCATTTTATATATAGTACCTAATCTACCATAACCAAACTCTCTGGCTAGAAGCAGTAATGTAGCACACTCATTGAAGAGGTAGTAATGTAGCACACTCATTGAAGAGGTAGTAATGTAGCACATTTATTGAAGAGGCACTAATGTAGCACACTTATTGAAGATGCACTAATATAGCACACTTATTGGAACAAGGTAATGTAGCTCTCATTGGAGAGGCACTAATGAGCACACTTATTGAAGAGGGGCACTCAATGTAGCACACTTATTGGAGAGGCAGTAATGTAGCACACTCATTGAAGAGGCACTAATATAGCTCACTCATTGAAGAGGCACTTATGTAGCACACTTATTGAAGAGGCAGTAATGTAGCACACTCATTGAAGAGGCACTAACGTAGCACACTTACTGAAGAGGCACTAATATAGCACACTCATTGAAGAGGTACTAATGTAGCTTACTCATTGAAGAGGCACTAATGTAGCACACTCATTGGAGAGGCAGTAATGTAGCACACTTACTGAAGAGGCACTAATATAGCACACTTATTGGAGGGACAGTAATGTAGCACACTTATTGGAGAAGCAGTAATGTAGCACACTTATTAGGGAGGCAGTAATGTTGCACACTTATTGAAGAAGCACACATGTAGCACATTCTACTGAAGGCAGTAAGGTAGCACACTCATTGAAGAGGTAATGTAGCACAATGCAGAGAGGCAGTAATGTAGTGAGTTTGCACATCAAGGGGTGTTATATGGAGGAGGAGTCAGCAATTTCATGGGAGGGACTGCAAGAGGAAGATAGTCTGAGTATGCATCACGTGCAAGTTGTGTGCATATGTGTGTGTGTGTGTTTTCCAAAGCTGTCATGGAGGGAGGGTCAGACAGGTAGTCAGAGGCTTTATGGGATGGATAAGAGAGGAAGTCCATGTCCAAATTGATGTGCAGTCTGTATGCATCACTGCATTTACCTATGTAGTAGTATGTGTAGCGCTTTGTGTGCATCTGTGTGTGCGTAGTGTCTGTTTGGGTCTCTGGCACTGTGTGTAGTCTGTGTGTGTATCTATATGCTGTGTGCATCTGCAGTACTGTGTGTCTAGTCTGTGTGTACATCTGTGTGTATATGTGCATCTGTGTCCATCTGCTGATGAATTGCTGTGTACATTGTTCATGAAGTTCACAGTTGGGTAGTGCTCTGTGAGTAATCTGTGATGTAGTGCTCATATGCATGTGTGTGTGAGTCTGTCTGTGTCAGTCTGGGATTTTATGGGAGGTAGAGCAAGGAAACCACTCTGACATCTCCTTCAATGGACTCCAGAAGTTGGGAAGGAGCTACCAGTGGACAGACAGGAGGAGGGGCAGTCTCGTAAGTAATCAAGCACTCTGTTTTCAGCTGCCTACTTTTCCTCTAGCACTGGGCAGAAACCCTACTGGACGTGGCTGCACTCTGTACTGTTTCTCTCAGAGTTTGTTACTCACTCTCACTCTAACTCTAGCAAGCAAGCAAACTTTATTTATACAAGGCGTCCTTCCAAAGCTTAGGATGCCTTTACAAACATACCATACAAATTTTAAAGGAGAACAGTAGTTAGGTAAAGCTCCCCACCCCCTCAAACCTGACTGCCTGATTTAGCTTTTGGCAAGAAAAATAAAAAATTAAGTGTCTGCACTTACTCACTACAACACTCTAAACTCTGCTGGCAGGCAACATGGTGGGCACTACACGGTGCCATCTTGTGTTAGTGTGGGGCACTGCACTGCTTGCTTAGCATAGAAGTGAACAGTGCGGCACCGCACACTAACATGAGATGGCACCATGCAGCTCCTGCCATGTTGCCTGCCAGCAGAGTTTACAAGTTTTGTAGTGTGTAAGTGCAAACACTTAATTTTTTTAATTTTCTTGCCAAAAGCTAATTAAGCAGTCAGGTATCGAAGATTTACCTAACTACTGTTCTCCTTAAAAACTCAATACATTAAACAACATCTAAAAAATTTAAATTCAGATTTGTTAAAACAATTCACACCCACAGTGTGGCAGCAATAGTATAATCAAATTTCCAGTAAATCAGTAATGATCATCAAAGCCTGTGCAAAAGATGGGCTTTCAGGGATATCTTAAATCCTTCTACGGTCAGGCTTTCTTGTATCTGATGAGGCAGAGAATTCCCAGGTAGGAGTCATAAAGGCAAAGCATCTACTTCCAGATGTTTTCAAACGCATTCCTGGGAATCTCCAGCAATCACTCACTGGAGGATCAGAGCAAACAAGTGGGACAATAGGTTAACAGCAGATCTTGCAGGTACTGGGGTCCCTGGTGGCATAAGGCTTTATAGGTCAGCAACATGACCTTCAAAGTGATCCATTATTGTACTGGCAGCCAGTGCAGTTCAGGCACACACAGGTGTTATGTGGCTGGACCTGAAGCTCCAGTTAACAGCCTTGCTGTCATGTTCTGCACCAGCTGCAACTGGCAGATATAAACTCCCCGGTAGCCCTAGGTAGAGGGGCGTTGCAATAATCAAGACGAGTGGTGAGAAAGGCATGGACTAAAGTAGGTAGATCTTCAGATGGAACCAGGTGCTTCACCCTGAAGATGTTGCTTAGATGGTAAAAGGAAGACTTTACTACAGCCAACACCTGAGCCTTCAGGGTTAAGCCTTCGTCATATATCACCCCCATATTCCACACCTTGCCCAAGGCATTGAGCTGGGCCCCTCAAGATATAAACCCAAGGGCCTCCCCCCAATGTTCCAGCCATCCTCATATCAGGGTCCACAACCAGAACCTCTGTTTTTCCTGGATTTAACCTCAGCCAGCTCACACTCATCCAGTCTTGTATCTCCTGGAGGCAGTTATTAAACACTGAAAGAATATTACACTCCTGGCCTGGCACAAAAAGACATGTAGAGCTGAGAATCATCTGCATAGCACTGAAAACTCAGCACATCTTATAATGTCTCCTAATGGCAGCATATGCACTGTGAACAACATGGGAGCAGCACCGAGCACTGCAAAAACCCACAGGGCAGGCCCCTAGGGGTCAAGGAGTACACCCCAGACTTCACCCTCTGGGATCTGCCCTTGAGGAATGATCAAAACCAACTGAGGACTGACCCCTCAGCCCACAGAAAAACTGCAGACACTCAAGCAACACCCCATGGTCCACAGTGTCAAAAGTTGCTGAGAGATCTAGGAGAGCCAAGATGGAATGAGCTCTCAGATCTTTGGCCATCAGGAGATCATTAAATACTTGTACCAGGGTCATCTCGGTGCTATGCTTTTTTATGAAGCCTGACTAGAGAGGGTCATAAATATTGTGGATTGTCAAATGATCTTTCAGCTGTAGTGTGACCACCTTGTCAATAACTTTAGCTACAAAAGGCAAGTTAGAGGCTGGTCTGTAGTTAGCTGGGCATTCAGGGTCAAGGGAGTTTTTTTTCAGGAGGGGACATTCCACTGCCTCCTTCTTTAAAGTATCTGGAAAGATCCCTCTCTCCAATGATACCCTTACTATACCAGCAAGGACCAGGCCTATGATCTCAACACACCCTACAAGAAGGTGGAGTTGGGCCCGGATCCAAACTACAGCAGGTAAGCTGCAGAGTCTGGATGATCCTCACTATATCCATGACTGCTTGCTGGCCAAAAGTAGACCAGGTCACCTGGGCTCTTGTACTATCCAGTTGATCACTGAAAGATCCAATGGGAGGCATTGGCTGATCTCTGTCCTAATGGAGGATACCTTATCAGCAAAGAACTGCACAAACTCCTCACATTTTCTTGTGATAATGTTCGACCAGACCGCCAACAGGCTGGATTGCACAGTCTGTCCATGGTCGGAAGAGCTGAGCTGTCTGTTCTTTGCTGCTGCAATTTCTCTGGACAGGAACTCTACCTTCTTATGAGAATTTCTGATTGATAGACCTCATAATGGTCTAACAGTCTAAATATGTCCTCCTCCAGGTGAGTTTTCCAAACATCTTCCAACCTTTGCCTCTTCAATTCCCTAAGCACACCATCAAACCATGGGGCACCGAGGTGAAGAGTAAGGGGGCGAACATGAACTGGAGCAATGGTGTCCAGGGACCCAGTCACTGCTGTATTATAGGCAAGTACCAGGGCTCCTGGGTTAGCACTATCAGTTGGAATACTGGAAAGGTCCAGCACCATCATTAGGCCTTCAGAGGTAACACCTCGTAAAGGATGGTGCTGTACCATTTCCTTTGGGGCAGGCCTACTACGGAAGTAGCAAAACTGAACCTCAGAGCATGATGGTTAGACCAACTGATAGGATCCACCTCCATATCGGAGATTTACATCCCCAGATGGAACACCAAGTCCGATGAGTGCCCTCCCCATTGGAAGTGGTGGCAATAACCCATGTCAGGCCAAATGAGTCTATCAGTTGGAGGAGGTCTTAAACAAACAGTGATAGTTCATTGTCGACCCAGGCATTGAAGTCCCCAGAATCAACCATCTGGGAGCCTCCTGGCTGGCGAGTAAGTCCACTACCTCCTTCAGGAAAGCCTCCCATCACTTGGTGGATGGTAAATGAGAAAGATCCTGAAACTGCACCCTCTTTACTATGCACTCAAAGGAGTTGGTTGGCCCACTAGCAACTCCTGACATCCAGTTCCTGTCTAAAACAGAGCGCTATGCAAACACACTAGTGGACTTGAATGCTCTGTACTGTTTCTCTCAAGGTTTTTGCCCACTCTCCTCTAACACTGGGCATGCAGATTATTGCACTTTGATTCATTTTGTACTGTTTCTCTGAGGGTTTGCAGCCCTCTGTCCCTCTAGCACTGGACAGGCACACAACTGGACTTGGATGTTCTGTGTGCTGTTCCTAGGATTTACATTTGCTCATTGTCTCGAATAAGGCAGAGCATGCACCTAGGTTTGGAGTTCATACAACTTGTTGTCATGTGTGCTGTTGGGAGGCACTGCGAGAGAGCAGTCGGAGTTCTGCCCATTCTCCTCTGGCACTAGTCAGGCACACCACGAGACTTGGATGTGCTATGTACTGTTTCTCTCAGAGTTTGCTATGCACTCTCCCTCTAGCACTGGTTAGGCACACTGCAGGACTTGAATGCTCTGTGTACTGTTTCTCTCAGGGTTTGTTGCCCACTCTCCCTCTAGCACTGGTTAGGCACACTGCAGGACTTGAATGCTCTGTGTACTGTCTCTCTCTGAGCTTGTTGCCCACTCTCCCTCTAGCACTTGGCAGGAACACTACTATATTTAGATACTCCATGTATGGTTTTTCTCAGGGTTTGTTGCCCAGTGTTTCTCTAGCACTGGGCAGGCACACTATTAAAACTGAATGCTCCATGTACTGTTTCTCTCAGGGTTTGCTGGCCACTCTCCCTCTAGCACTGGGCAGACACATTACTGGACTTAGGTGCACTGTGTACTGTTTCTCTCAGGGTTTTCTGCCCACCCTAGTACTGGACAGGTACACAGCTGGATCTGGATGTGCTGTGTACTGTTACATAGATACATAGATACATAGACAGTGTCGGCAGATAAGGGCCTATGGCCCACCTAGTCTGCCCATTTGAGCTTGTAAGTTCAGTTTGTTTTCCTAGAAGTCTATTTCCTCACCCTGACCTCTAGAATTCCTTTATGTCTATCCCATGCATTCTTAAATCCCGTGATTGTTTCAGTCCCCACCACTTCCTCTGGCAGGGTGTTCCACTTGTCCACCACCCGTTCTGTGAAGAAATTCTTTCTCATGTTTCCTCTGAATCGTCCTCCCTCCAACTTCATCCCATGCCTGCCCTCTAGTCCTGAAACATCTTTTCACTTAAAAATAGTGTTTTCCTGCACCCTGTTCCTCCCTGTAAGATACTTGTATGTCTCTATCATATCCCTCTCTCCCTCCTCTCCTCCAGGGAGTACATGTTCAGTTCCTTCAACCTGTCTTCATAGGACTTATGATGCAACCCATGCACCATCTTTGTTGCCCTCCTCTGAACCTTCTCTACCCTGTCTATGTCCTTACGTAGGTATGGTCTCCAGAACTGTACACTGTACTCCAGGTGGGGCCTCACTAGTGTCTTGTATAGCGGAATTATGACCTCCCTTTTCCTGCTGGTGATGCCCCTGCCTATACATCCCAGCATCCTATTTGCTTTACCTGATGCCTTGTCACACTGTTTCCCTACTTTGAGGTCATCAGAGACAACCCCAAGATCCTTTCCTGCTTGGTGCATGCTATATCCTCACCCCCAACCTGATATATTGTGCCAGGGTTTTGTGCCCCATATGCATTATCTTGCACTTCTTTGCATTGAATTTCAACTGCCAAACCCTTGACCATTCTTCAAGTTTCTGCAGGTCCTTCTCATTCTGTCTACACCCTCTGGTGTGTCTACTCTGTTACAGAGCTTTGTGTCATCAGCTAACAGTGAAATTCTGCCTTCTATATCCTGTGCAATGTCACTGATGAAGATGTTGAATAGGACCGTCCCAGCACTGATCCCTGTGGTACCCCACTGGTCACTCTTCCCTCTGTGGAGTGACAGCCATTACACCACCTCTGTATCCTGCCACCCAGCCAGTTACCTACCCACCACACTACTGTCCTGCCACACCCATATTCCCCAGTTTGTGTAATAGTCTTCTATGTGGCACAGTGTCAATGGCCTTGCTGAAGTCCAGATAGGCCATGTCCACTGCCCTCCCTGATCCACCTCCTAGTCACCCAGTCAAAAATTCCAATGAGGTTGGTCTGACATGACCTCCCCTGGTGAAACCATGCTGCCTTGGGTCCTGTGGTCCATTGACAACCAGATGTTCCACAATCTCTCCTTCAGTAGTGCTTCCATGATCTTTCCCACTACCGAGGTGAGGCTGACTGGTCTGTAGTTCCCTGCTTCCTCTTTGTTCCCACTTTTGTATAAGGGGACTACATCTGCTGTCCTCCAGTCTTTGGGTACCTCCCTGTTTCCAGTGATTGGCTGAACAGGATAGCCAGAGGTTCAGCCACCACCTCTCTTAGTTCTTTAAGGACCCTGGGGTGCACCCCATCTGGCCCCATTGCTTTATCAGCTCTTATTACTTTCAGTTCCTTCAGGACCCTTTCTCGTGTAAAGGGACTTGTGTCCATTTCTGCACCATTCTCACCCCTTGTACTCTCTTCAGACCCATTACCCCTCTTCCTTAGTAAAGACTGAGCAGAAATACCTGTTCAATATGTCAGCTTTACTGTTGTCATCCTCCACGCTGCTCCCATCCTCCCTTCAGTCTCACTATCCCTCCTTTGTCCTTCTTTTTCACTTATGTACCTGTAAAAGGTTTTGTCCCTTTAACCACTGATTTTGCAATGTGTTCTTCTGTCGAGCTTTGGCTTCCCTTACTGACTTCCCTGCTCCTTTGTTTCTCCTGGTACTTCTCCCTATCCCTTCTGCCTGTGTCTTTTGTATTGCCTGAATGCAATCTTTTTGGCTTTCACTTTCTTTGCTACCTCTTTGGAAAACCATAATGGTCTCCTCTTTCTTTTCCTCTTGCTAACCTGCTTAATGCATAATTCTGTTGTTCTTATAATCCCCATTTTAAATACTGCCCACTGTTCCTCAATCCTGATTCCTGTCCCATTCCTTAATGCCTCTTTCAAGCATCTCCCATTTTCCCAAAGTCTGCCCCTAAAATCCAGGATCGTGTTTTTGTGTGGTTTGGTTCTGCTCTTTCTGTGATTTCAAACCACAATGACTGGTGGTCACTGTTACCAGGTGCTCCCCACTGTTACCCCCATCCACTGTCCTGTTTGTGAGCACAAGGTCCAGTATTGCCTTCTGCCGAGTTGGTTCCATGACCAGTTGCATGAGAAGGCACCCTGAAGGAGTCCAGGATAAATCTGCTCCTAGTTGATGCTGCTGCTGGGATGCTCCAGTCCACGCCTGGTATATTGAAGTCTCCAACCAGTACTACCTCACCCTTGTCTGCCATCCTTTGGATGGCTAGCATCAACTCCTATCTGTTTCTTCCTCCTGGGCTGGTGGTCTATAGACCACACCTGTGGATGGCTGGCCCCATTTTCCTTTCCAGCTTAACCCACAGTATCTCTCCCCATTTTGTTCCTCCTGGATCTGTGTGGCCTTTATGTCATTTTTCACATACAGTGCCACTCCTCCTCCCTTCCTGCCTGCTCTGTCTCTTCTGAATATGTTGTAGCCAGGTATGGCCATCTCCCAGTCATGGTTATCATTACACCAGGTTTCAGTGATGGCCACAATGTCCAGGTCTGTTTCTCTCAGAGTTTGATATGCACTCTCCCTCTAGCACCGGTCAGGCACACTGCAGGACTTGAATGCTCTGTGTACTGTTTTGCTCAGGGTTTGTTAACTTCTGTCTCTCTAGCACACAGCAGGCACACTATTAAAACTGGATGCTCCATGTACTGTTTCTGTCTGGGTTTGCTGCCCACTCTCCTTCTAGCACTACCAAGAGCACTGCTGGACTTGGATGCTCTGTGTACAGTTTCTTTTAGGGTTTGCTGGTCACTCTCCCTCTAGCACTGAGCAGACACACTACTGGACATAAATGCTCTGTGTACTGTTTGTCTCAGGGATTTCTGCCCACTCCCTCTCTAGCACTGGACAGGCCCACAACTGGACTTGGATCTTTTGTGTACTTACATTTGCTCACTGGCTTGAATAAGGCAGAGCATGCACCTAGGGTTTGGAATTTGTATAACTGGTTGTCATGTGTGCTGCTGGGAGTATTCTTAGAGAAGGTCTGGGATCTGCACATAGTCCAAGCTAAGTACACAGATATCAGTGGAGTGTAAGGATGACTAGTAATCTTTTTAAACCCCCACACCCATCAACTCCCAACCCCATTTTAGGATGCAGAGCTTGGGATAGTTCAGCAGATATTCTGCCTCCCTGAAGAGGTTCAAATTTAGGATAGGTCAGCCAACGTTACAGGACATTATTGTAGGGCTAAGGCATATATACTGGGTATGTATACCCTTTTTTCTGGACATCACCACTGAGGTTAGTTTATCTTAAGACACACAAATTATCATGGGCCATGCCCACCCTGTTTTGGCAGTAAAGCACTTGGCAGGACAGGCTGTGATGGGGTTGCTCAAGGTAAATACAGACAAACAGTAAATTACTATAAATAGAAAATGTAAACTGTAAGCTGAATGAAGTCTAAAGATATGTATGTTTGTCACCCTCAAGTATTTTTCCTCCTCTGACTTAGTTACAAAGACCCTCTTCCCTAGGCTGGACTCTGGCCTCAAGTTCCTACTTCCTATGTGCATGACCTTGCACTTCTTTGCACTGAATTCAAGTTGCCATATTCCTGACTTGCTAGCCTGGTCAGACTTTCCTTAAGTCCTCTGTCCCTCCACTGTCTCCACCATCCACAGAGCTTGGTGTCATCTGCTAATTGGCAGATATTGCCTTTTATCCTGTCTCTAGTGTTGTTTATGAATACACCAGGCAAAGCACCCAGCTCTGATTCTGAAAGCTCACCCCCCATACTGCCCTCTGGGTCTTACAGTTCAGCCAGTTTTTTACCCAAAGAGTGAGTTTCTCCCCTACCCCTAGATTCTTCAGCTCCCTGATTAATCTAATGTGAGGCACAGAATCAAAGCCCTAGCTTAGTCCAAGTATAGGATGTCAATCACTTGGCCCTTGTCATGTGTTCTATGGACATGCTACTGCATTTCTCATCAGGACTCCCTACCTTAAATCCTTCTGTCCTTAGCTGATTCAGGGCCTATTTCCATTGGATCACTTTTTAAGCTGCTGACCTGTTTGCTTTTCTTCACATTACTTGTCTGTGTGATTACATTTTTCCTTGTAAAGTTCAACATGTTTGGCTGTCTTTGTCTAAATGTATGTTAACTGGAGTTATTTTTTTACATTGGTGAGTGCAGCTTTCTGTTCTGCATATACACAACACCATATACTGTAGGATCCCTTTTCTTTATTCAGTCCCATGCATTATTCTTTTTGGCTTCTGGCATCAGCTCTGTTTCTCTTTCTGCTTCATCCCCTGCTGTGTTGCTAGTATCTACATATTTCTTCAGTTGCATTTGTCCTGTCAGTGATCTGAAATTGTCATCTACTGTATAACATGGCTGAATTTTGTTACTGTGACTACTCCTCTTTGCTCCAGTTTTATGCACATCCATGTTGCACACCTTCTGACTGGAAATTCAGGGAGTTTTTCATAATAATAATGTAACCCCCCTCTTTCCCCTGGGGAGGGTTCCCTAGGTTCAGGGAGAAAACATTTGCTCAGATTATGCTAGGTTTGTACTTCTAGTCAGTGGTGCTCAAGTAATTCTGGTCATAGGAAGCAATAACTGAAAATGTCCAAACCAGAATGGGATTCTAGAGTGTGGCTTTTATTCACTTCAACACAAGAATAACAAAGCAAGATGGACCCCACAGGGCTACACTCACTGGAAATGCAGATTTACAGAGGTCAGAAGCACATCTTCTTTACTACACATAGACCTCAGGTTCTGAACACAATAGGGCTCACACAGCCCACACTGGTACTTCTTCTACTTTGATTCCTTGACATGGCACCCTGGTCAGTACTGGACACTTTTCCATAAGACATGGAGTTTGATGGTGGCTCTTCAACCACCCATGAGCACTTTCTAGCTCTAAAGGGAAAAATCATCCTTAATCCCGTCTGGGTACTTTCTGCAGACAGTGGCCAAGTGTGGGAGAAAGCTATAGGTGCCCAAAGTGAATCCGTAGAGGTAAACCTGGTTGTTCCAGATGGGGATCTCCCACCTCTTGTTCCCAAATCCATACCCGGCCATTCATTTGGAACTACACCTTTCTTCTAAACTACTGATTGTAGATGCTATCTTGAAATGTATGACACATTTAACATTCTACATTGTATTTAGGTTGTGTCCTGACTCAAACAGTTCTGTTAGTGGCTATGTCCAGTCTTTTGACCCCCACTGTCTCAGATACTTCCAAGCCATACACAAATTTAAAAGCACTGTACTTGGCTAGTCTTCTCCTGATCCCACAGTAGGCAGTTACTTTTACACAGCTCTGTCTTGGTGAAAACATGGGCTCTAATTCAGAGCAGACTCACCATGGTGTGCAGATGCCCCAGGGCTTCTCCCAAAGGCAAACAACAAATTATCTGGTATTCTCTGTACAACTTCTCTTTCAGGCAGCTTTTCCCTTTCCAAGCAGGGCCAGGAGATTGTCCCTGAAATGCTGGGTTCCTCCCATCCCTCCGGGGATGGGGCACTGGAACAACACGGGGACTGGTTTCTACCACTTCTTTCAGTCTCTTCTGTGTTCCTCGCTAGGGTGACAACACACAAAACACTTTCTGGTGTAGCTGTAAATCAGAGCTAGGCTCTGAGGGACTGCCAACTGCAGCACACCTCTTCCTCGCTCACTCTCCACTGTAGAACTCACTTGAAATCCCCAACATCCTAACACTAACCCCTGCTGTGAGCATTCCAGTGTGGCTTATGCTGCTGCAAAAATTCTATGGTGATGTCATCCCTCCAGCTCAGCTGAGGCTGAGAACAGAGTGAGACAGTGTGAAACCCATTTAACTGGTGTCTCTGGCTGCCCTTCCTGCCTGCCACTAGTTCTAAGTGGGATTCTAGACAACCCCAGGTGACAAGGGGAGTTACCCCACCCTTTCCAGAAAAATGACTGTCTGCAGTCATTATTTACCTGGCCCAGGCCATACAACCCTCTGTGCTGCCTACGGAAAGGGGGATCAGGCCCTCTCTACCATGTGCTAGGCACAGGCAGGCAACACTAAGGGCCCAGAGGCCATCGGCTGATGCATCAGCCTCTACTCTATGATCTTGCTATGGTTACCTGGTGGCCCTGGGAGAACTGCCCAGAGCATAGCTCTAATAGATCAGTACTGTGGCCCCTACTGCAGGTCAGGACCACAGCCTTTCTATCCCCCTAGCCCTCTAGGGAAAACCTATCTGACCAGAACCCAAATTACCCAAAACACAAAGGAACCTTCCCCCAACCCTGGACACCTGTACCCAAAACACAAGGAGCTAACACTACCCTATATGCATTACTCCCACGCTTTCCCACAACCATATATGCAGAAGAAAATGTTAACACAGTTAACAACAACACCGTACTGTAAACACAACTACTTTGAAGCACATGAGGGACTCCAATGAGTCCCTCCTCCTCTTCTTGTCTTCTCTTCTTCTTTTCTTCAGGATCACCTGTAAAAGAAAAGACAAAACAACCCCTGATCTGCCAACACAGTAACTATCTAACCCCTACCATCAAAACACTTGAGAATCCCAAAAAATATTTTTTAGAAAAGTAGAAAAACAGTATAAACAGTAGGAAAACAACAACATTATTTACAATACACTTTTTGGGGATGGAATGCCCTAAATTGTTCCATCTAGCGACAACAGTGCCCGAAGGCAAGTCCAAAAAAGAGTCTCTCCTGGGCCGGAGCCCAGTGAAGCACAGTTCTTGTAGGACTGTAATCCCAAAGGGGAGAGTCTTTGAGGACAGTTCAAACAGTCTGAAGTCTGATAGGTGTAGAGTGTGTACTGCAATGTCATTAAGATAGAAAAGTCTGGACTTACCAGTCCCTTGAAGAACGAAATCAATACGGCACCTGGATTTCCAACCGAAGACTCCCTGACAGCATTCTTCGGATACAGCTGGGTGGACATCTTCCAGAAAATGATAGGTTGGCACATCTGGAAACTGCTGGGTTGATGTCGTCTAGGAGATGGAACCTTGGAACAGGAAAAGAAACAGCTGGTCTGAAGTCATCCAAAATCCCAGGCGATGAATCAGGATACAGCTGGGATGGTGTCATCTTTGGATATGAAGTCATCTGGAAGGGCAGGTGATGGAATCTGGAAGGCACACTGCAAGGCTGCTGAATCTGGGGCACCTCAATTCTGGAATGCCAGTCTGGCAGAACAACATAGGTACGCAATGGTTGGATGGCAGCACTGGCTACCACTGCTCTTCTCTCCACTTGGCAGGCATGGGTACATTCACAGGAAGTTGCATGCATTGAGGAAAATAACACATTGGGTCAGGTGCAAGAATTATTACCCCATCTGGGCACTCATAATTCACACTGAAGAAAGTTTCATGGCCCTTTCCATCCACGATCTGAACAGTGTCTATGAATAGTGTCCTGTCCACTTTCCATTGTTTGAATTTGTCTTTGAACACTCTGTCTAGGACATACCGACTTGCACCTGGATGCACATGTTTTGTTGCCTCTTCACTATCCAGGATGTTCCTGTTTCTTTCTATCTCCTCCCAGACTCTCCGAGGAAAGGTAGGAAAGGATATCCCATAGATCTCATTCACTTACCTATGAACCAGTCTTTCCTCTTTACTACACTTGGTCAACTTTAGACCTCTGGCCTGGCTTGGGGGCGGCCAGGCCTGTTTCTGCCAGCTACGCACTCTCAATGCAATAAAAAATGGATCTTTGATTCCTCCTTGTGGGAACAGGGCTGTGGAGTCACCAGTCTCTCCTTCTGTTTGCTCCTTCGAGGCAAGAGCCCGAGGCCATGGACCAGCACCTTCTTCATAAGGCCACATAGGTTCCCCCTCATCCTCTTCCTCGCTGAGGATCTGAGCCCAGGAGTAAGCAGTCATCCTCACTCCTGAGACTATCCACTCTTCACTGGGTGCAGAGGTTGACACCTCCCATTCAAGAGTCTCTCTCATCTCATCTTCTCCAATGAGACTAGGGCTTGACCCCTCTCTCCACAGATCTGCTGATTCTCCCTCCACACTGCCTCTCTGTGACCTGGACTCCACTACATCAGCACTTTGCTCTGCCTGTAGATCTACACCCTCTTCCTTTGTACCACACTCTGCTGGGCTTCCCCAACAGGCTGCACCTGATGCTGTGTGTTGCCAACTGCAGATTCTTGAAGCTTTGTCCACATGGGAGCCAAACAAATCTTGGGTGCTTTGGTTAGGCCATGTCTCTCTAAACACCCAGAACAGTGAGGGACCATGAAGACGTCCCTTCCAGACTTTAAGCACATTATGCACACTCTAACTGGATATCCAGGAATTGCCACATGAGGAGGCAAACATCCCCATAGTAACATCTCTCAATGTCTTTCAACCTGTTAACTTCTTCTACTATCATAGCCCGGGCAAGATCCGGGTAGCGGACTGATCCCGAAGCCATGACTGCAGAGAAAAAAAAACAAAAGCTCAGTTATCTCAAGTACCACTTTGTTGGAAAAAATTTACACAATGGCTCCCATGCTGCTGTGTTTACTTTACTACCCCACCCTGTAATGGCAGCAGCAGCACCCCAGGTGCATCAACGTTCTATTTCAGACTCAAGCCACTGCACATCGCATTTACACGCTCTACTGATAAAGCTCACTCAGACTGCATAAACTGTACTGGTTGCTCTCTCAGCACATTTATATGATTTTTACAGGATTTTTCATTTGCTTTAAATCACTGTTCTTGCTTAAAGTCCCTAAAGCCACAGTATTTCATTGCACAGGATTGCCTGTATTTTGTTGCATCTATCATACAATCCACAGTCTCTTACTTTGCTTTGAAAATCATACTGTTGCTGAACCCACAATTATGCTCACAGTCTAATACTTTGAATTCCTGCTTAGCTTGATTAAATTGACACAGTCCTTCTTTACAAAACAGTCACACTGCTACACATAGATTCAGTTGGCTTTAGTTAAAATCACACACAGTTTGAGCTGTTTCGCAGGTTGGTACTCACTTAATCAGTAGCTTGCTATTGCGATGGACAATTTGGCCTACAGCCAGTCTTGGAGGCCTCTGGATTGAAGCGGGCTGGCAGTCCTGCTGATTGTCCCTCCGAACACCACGCTTTCTTCCCAGACAATCGAAATCTGGGTTGAGCTTGATTTTAAACATAAAAGTTCGATTTTAATACTTTTATAACTTTTTCAGTCACCGCGACGCTCCTCCTGGCAAGCCAGTTTGCACACTACTCTCCCTCTCGAACACTGTGCAGTCACTCTAGGGCTGGCTTGGAGCCGGACTGATTGCAGTCTTACCAATCACTCGATGCCATGCAAATGAGCCTCTCTCTTCTCGTGCTGCTCTCCTCCATGGCGATTGTCGAGCAGGCAAAATTTAAACTGGAAACCACGCTTTTTTTTTCCAACTGTGACTCCTCGGCAGGAGCACCATTTCAACCATTTTTCATGGCATTTTCCTCAGTGACTCTCCCAGTCCACACAGCAAGCACTTTAATCTCTAGGGTACAAATCTCTCTTTGTTTCCCACAGTTTTCCACACTTTTTCTTGTCACACATGAACTTCAAAAGCTGGCAAACGTTATAATTTTTGATGCAGGACAAGGGGCATACACAATCTGGCTTTACTGCTCCTTGGTAAACTGGTGGCACAATTACAGCAGCACATGAACAGCAGCATGCAGCGGCACATTTGGGTGGCAATGCTTCCAACCTTTTGGGCTACCTACTGCCAGACAGCCAAAACACTAGCAATAATCCGAGCAAATCTTTCTTGTTTCCTCCCTAAAGTTCAAAACAAATCCTCAGTGGTGCCTCTATTTTGTAAACCCCCACTTTCCTCTGGGGAGGGTTCCCTAGTTTCGGGGAGAAAACATTTGCTCAGATTATGCTAGGTTTGTACTTCTAGTCAGTGGTGCCCAAGTAATTCCAGTCACAGGAAGCAATAACTGAAAATGTCCAAACCAGGAATGGAATTCTAGAGTGTGGCTTTTATTCACTTCAATACAAGAATAACAAAGCAAGATTGACCCCCAAAAGTGTGACACTCACTGGAAATGCAGATTTACAGAGGTCAGAGCAGATCTGCTTTACTGCACATAGACACTCAGGTTCTGAACACAACAGGGCTCACACGGCCCACACTGGTACTTCTTCTACTTTGATTCCTTGACATGGCACCCTGGTCAGTACTTGGACACTTTTCCATAAGACATGGAGTTTGATGGTGGCTCCCTCAACCACCCATGAGCACTTTCTAGCTCTAAAGGAAAAATCATCCTTAATTCCATGTCTGAGTACTTTCTGCAGACACTGGCCAAGTGCCTGGGAGAAAGCTATAGGTGCACAAAGTGAATCCGTAGAGGTAAACCTGGTTACTCCAGATGGGGATCTCCCACCTTTTGTTCCCAAATCCATATCCAGCCATTCATTTGGAACTACGCCTTTCTTCTAAACTACTGGTTATAGATGCCATCTCGAAATGTATGACACATTTAACATTCTACACTGTATTTAGGTGGTGTCCTGACTCAAACAGTTCTGTTAGTGGCTATGTCCATTCTTTTGACCCCCACTGTCTCAGATACTTCCAAGCCATACACAAATTTAAAAGCACTGTACTTGGCTAGTCTTCTCTTGACCCCACAGTAGGCAGTTACTTTACACAACTTTGTCTTGGTGAAACATGGGCTCTAATTCAGAGCAGACTCACTGTGGTATGTAGGTGCCCCAGGGCTTCTCTCAAAGACAAACAACAAATTCTCTGGTACTCTCTCTACAACTTCTCTTTCAGGCAGCTTTTCCCTTTCCAAGCAGGGCCATTGAATTGCCCCTGAAATGCTAGGTTTTCCCCTCATCCCTCCAGGGATGGGGCACTGGAACAACGTGGGGAGTGGTCTCTACCACTTCTTTCAGTCTCTTCTGTGTTCCTCGCTAGGGTGAGAACATACAACCTACCTTCTGGTGTAGCTCTAAATCAGAGCTAGGCTCTGAATGGCTGCCAACTGCAGCACGCCTCTTTCTCTCTCACTCTCCACTGCAGAACTCACTTGAAATCCCCAACGTTCTAACACTAACCCCTGCTGCGAGCATTCCAGTGTGGCTTATGCTGCTGTGAGAATACTATGGTGATGTCATCCCTCCAGCTCAGCTGAGACTGAGAACAGAGTGAGACAGTGTGAAACCCATTTAACTGGTGTCTCACAAGCTGCCCTTCCCTGCCTGCCACTAGTTCTAAGTGGGATTCTGGTAACCCCGGGTGACAAGGGGGTTACAATAACATTTTCTATCCCCATAATTCTACTTAACTCTGTCCTGTGCTTTGGACTGGTCTATCATTTTTCTGTTGCTTGTTGGCTTCTGTTGCAGGACCATGATCTACATGCTCTGACACTGGAACAGGGCTAACAAGGGTTTTTGTGGGTGAGACACGGTCAAATTGATCATCATATGCCTTAGTGTGAATGCTTGTGCTGGGCACATTTTTACCCTGGAAGCTGTGCTCCTCATGTGCAGTTCCGTTTCTTTTACTTTCCATACCATAATATAGTTTCATGTTGGGGAGGTTAATGATTTTGTAATGAAAGAAGTCTTGGGCTTGTTATTCTCTCCCTTGGGTGGTGCCCCGGTGTTCCAGATTTTAGAATACCATGACAACAATTGATCCCATCATAAAGTCATGGTATGTTAAAGGGGAACAGGCATCACCAAGAGTCCCCACACTCAAGTGTGGAGCTGGTCCCAATGTGCACTTTGTGTGCAAAAACATTTTGGTTTCTTACTATTAGACTCATTTTGCTTGGTTGTAGGCTGACAGCTTCTGTTACTACAAATCCCAGAATCCCCTGCAGATGACATCAGAGCAGTAGACAGCAGTGAGAAGCTTCAGTAGGCTGCAGTGCATGTTAGGGTTTATATCAGACAGATCGGAAAGCTTGTGGGTTCAAGCCCCACACCAGGAACTCAGGGTGAAAACCAATGCTGACACTGTAGTGCAGCATAAGGGGGATGCTGCTCTCCTGAAGTCCATATTTTGGATGAGACATTAAATTGAGATCCTGTCTGCCTGTTCTGGTGGTTGTTTATGTGGATGTTAAATAATCCATGACACTTCTGTGAAAGAGTAGGGGTGTTTTCTATTGAGTTGTTCAAAACCATATATCAGATACATACAAAATATTGTAAATGAAAACATTTCAAAAAATACTACAATTATGACTTTACATTCAGTGTTTTTGTCTTCATAGAAAGTAAACTTGTAAGAAAAAGAAAAATCTCATATATACATATATATATATATATATATATATATATATACACATATTTACAAGAAGCTTGTGACATTATTTTATACGGTTCTTATTTGTATTTAATAAAAAAGGAGAGGCCTCTCCACCACATTTTAACTTTACTTGCAGAATATTGTATCTTCTCATTCTCATAAATTTCTCGTAATGCATTTTCACATATTACTCTAAATACAACATAAGGCATGCACTGTTGTTGCGGTACACATTGCACTCTAGCATTCCAAAGGTAAAACTTCAGGACAGCAAAATATACCAATAATGTGCCTGTATGGTGTCTTGTAGGATAGTGAGTATGGTTTCCTAAGATTAACCCTTTGTAAGTGAGGTTCTGAATCCAGATTAAATTCCAGGACTGTGCTAAGAAGAGCCATAGGTTCCTGGAATACTCGCATTCCAAGGCAAAATGTTCCATTGATTCTATTGCTGCCCCACAACCTGTGTCAGGACAGCAGTTCTGGAATTCAGGTTGTGTGGGTCCAGTTTTATCTAAACTATGGGTATATAGCAGCTTCCAGAAGAAAGATTCAAAAAGGGATTTTGATATGTCTAATTTATACAGTTTTTACACACATGATTTCAAAGAATCAGGGATCTGTAGGTACTCAGAATACTTTGGGGGAACATCCACCCACTTATCTAGAGAGGTGGTTCAGTAGTTATTCAAGAACCAGAGGTGGATTAAGGACCCCTGCATCCCCATGGTGATTCTGGGAAATGCACCATAACTAAAGAATGAAAGAACACCACTGGGTCAGGCATGCCCAGGCCCCTTTGTTTTTATGTAGGTAAGTGAAACCCCATTTAATGGGGTTCACCCAACTCCCCCAGAGCACATGGAAGAAAACACTATAAAGACATGTCTCCAATGAAAATGGAACAGGAAAAATAAACCCGTCATATATTAAACATGGGATAAGGAATTTTTTGATAATGAAGACCCTCTTTAGTTTTGATCATTTCCAGTTTTTCCAAGTATTCATTTTTGTTTCACATGTTGACAAAGCTTTATCCCCATTAGAGTATGCCATGTTTTGAGTTCCAAAAGTAATGCCCAAAACCTTGGCTGGGCCTACTACTGTGGGAAAGCTAGTTATTTCCAATGGTGGGTTGGCCCATGATCCTATTGGAATAGCTTTAGATTTATTCATAGAATTGTGCAGATGACACTAAGTAAAATAAGGCTAGTTCCTGTTGAGCTGTCTGAGCACTTGGAACATTCTTCACTAAGCGACAGGTATCATTGGCATATGCCAATATTTTAATTACATCCACTTTAGATTTTGATGACAGGCCCCGGATCATTGGGTTCTGTCCAATTTTTTTCAACAATGGGTTAAGAGAACAAATGTACAGTAGAGGACTTGGTGGGCACCCCTTCCAAGACTTTCCACTCTGGGCCACTAGACCCTTCAATAATAGGACTGTAACATGTATTTTGGTATAACGCCTGTAGCTATGTAATAAACTGAGCTGCGATGCCATAAACCTGGAGAACTTTGAAAATAAATTTATGGTTCACCCTGTCAAATGCTTTTTGTTGATTAAGGGAAATAATCCATCCAGTTGTTTATGTTTTGCTGTAGAATTCCCATAATTCCTGGAGAATAATTAAGGGATGATGAACTGATCAGTTGGGTAAGCCACATAATTGAGCTTGGTGGATAATTGACACTGCTACCTCCCGTAACTGAAGGTGCAAGATTTGTGCTAAACTTTTAAAATCAGCATTAAGCAAGCTAATAGGCCTCCATTTGTGAAGTAGAGCTTTGTCACCTGATTTGTACTTTCTATAGATACATTAGTGAAAGGAGGAAGTCCAGACGGGGTATTGCTAAGTTCAAATGGGATAAAGGGGAGTGTATGGAGGAGGACCAAGGAAAAGCATGTATCCTAAATAGATACTTCTGCTCAGTATTTACTGAGGAGAAGATAGGGCAGGCCCACAGCTCAGCACCATGGACACAGGGGGAGGGAGGTGTGCACAGTCAGCTCTCAGAAAAAAAAAGGGTCCTACGAGAGCTCACAAGCTCAGGGTAGACAAAACAATGGGACCTGATGGCATATCCCAGAGTACTAAAGGAGCCAAGGGTGGAATTAGCAGAGTCATTAGCAGAGCTATTTGGTGAGTCTCTGAGCACAGGAGACATCCACGAAGACTGGAGATGGGCTTGTGCTCCTGCTCCACAGGAGTGGCAGCAGGGAGCTGGCAGGAACTACAGACCAGTCAGTCTTACCTCAGTAGTGGGCAAGATTATGGAGGCACTCCTTAAGGAAATGATAGTATAACACCTGAAAACCATAGGAGCTCCGGATCCAAGACAGCATGGGTTCACAACAGGAAGGTCCTGTCAGACTAATCTCATATATTTCTTTGACTGGGTAACAAGAGTGGTGGACCAGGAGGGTGCAGTCAATGTCACCTACCTTGACTTCAGCAAAGTTTTCAATATTGTTCTACATAGAAGATAAATTAATAAGCTGGGTAGGCTTGTGTGTGGGTCAAAATTTGGTCAACTGGGTGGCAAACTGGTTGGTGGGCAGAAAACAGAGAGTGGTGGTAAATGGTATACAGTCAGAAGAGATGCAAGTCACAAGTGGGGTACCTCAGGGATCAGTCATGGGGCCAGTCCACTTTAATATCTTCATCAGTGACATTGCAGATTGACTGTAGGGTAAGGTTTGCCTGTTTGCAGATGACACCAAGATCTGCAACAGAGTAGGTGGTCCAGACTGGGTGGGCAGAATGAGAAGAGATCTGGAAAAACTGGCAAAATGGTCCAAAGAGTGCCAACTGGGGTTTAATGCAAAGAAGTGCAAGATCATGCTCATAGGGAAGAGAAACCCTGAAGCTATCTATAGGATGGCAGGGGAGTTGCAGGCAATCACAAGAGAATAATGAGACTTGGGTATCATCATCACAGATGACCTGAAATCATCCAAGCAGATCACTAAAGCAGTAAGTAAGGCTAGAGGGCTGTTGGGGTGTCACAAGTCATAAGAGAAAGGTAATAATCCCTCTTTACAAGACACTGGTTAGGCCCCATCTGGAGTACTGCGTGCAGTACTGGAGGCTGCAACCTGCACAAGGACATTAACAGAATGGAGGCAGTCCAGAGAAGGGCAACCAAAATGGTGCAGAGACTGATTCAGAAAACATAAGAGGACAGATTAAGAGAGCTCAAAAGTACACCATAGAACAAAGGAGGGAGCGAGGTAATATGATCAAAACATTTAAACATTTTAAGAGCATTAACAAGGTGAAAGAGTCTAACATGTTTCAATATAAGAAAAATAGCAGGACAAGAGGACACAGCATGAGATTAGAGGGAGGCTGATTAAGGGGTAATGTGAGGAAGTTCTTTTTTACAGAAAGAGTTGCATATGCATGGATCGGCCTACCTCAGGAAGTGGTAGATATAAATACAGTGCAGAGCTTCAGACAGGCATGGGATAGGCATAAGGGAGCAATACAGATGAGTATGAATAGATAGGCCATTGACAGAGTAAAGGCCTATGGCACATTCACAATGTAGGACAAAATGGGCAAACTGGATGGGCCTTGAGGTCTTTATCTGCCACCAAATTCAATGTTTCTATGTACAAAAAAAACAATAAGGCTCTTCAAAAAGAAGCCTGGAATTTTACCCTTGTGTAGAAAGAGGGCAAACACTCTTGCCAGGCATAATGCCAGTTCTGTACTAAAGAATTTTAACATTCAAAAGGCAAACCATCTATGCCAGGAGTTGCCCTAGTTGTCTAGAATGTATAACTTTGGTAATCTCTTGGGGTGTAATGGGTTGTGTTAAAAGGTTGAATTTTCTTGTGTCAAATTGTGATGTAATGGTGGAGACAGATACCATGGATGTCAGATTCTGAACATGTTTCGTGGGACCAGATGGTCTCAAGTGGTCCATCACTAGTTCTGTAAGGTCACTTAGAGATGTCACCAACCATCCATCCGTATTTTTTAAAGATGAGAAGAAGCTGACTAGTGTGCCTTACATGCTGGACAAAGATCAAAAATTGGGGGTTTTCTGCATACCATAAGAGAGTTTGGCTCTTATGGAACTCGAACGATCATACTGTAATGCCTTCATGTTTTCTTTTATATGATCTATCTGAGCAGACAAGGTATTCCCTGCTGTAGGAGTTAGAGAAAATAAGTGCTGCAATTGTGTCTTAAGTTTCAGATACTGAAAGAATTGTGTTTTGGATCAATGTTTCCCATAATGCTGAAATCATTTTTATATATCAAGTTTGGTATCCTCCTACCATTCTTCTACGTTGTCATAGAGTTCAATGACAGAGGCCTGAGCTAGTAGTAACTGTCTAATTGCTAATTGCAAAACAGAGTTTGTAAGAATTTGTGAATTCAGTTTTCACCGTGATGATTTTGGAAATCTAGGGTCCTGTCCCAGCCGTGAACAGACCATGGCATGATCTGAAAACTCAACTGGGCATAAAACTGTGGAGTGAACATTAAAATGTCCAGAAACAAAAATATAATCAATAATAGTTGTGAATTGGGCTCTTTTATAGGCAAAAGGGTTTTTGGTTGTAATCATATCATTATAGTTGTTTAAGTCTGCAGTTATGACACAATTTTTAAAGGCTAAGTAGCTACAGTAACCCGTAGTTAGGCTTGGCCTCTAGGGATCTTGAAAGTACAACTGAAGTCACCCCCCAGGATCACAGCTTTTGCAGTGGTAAGGTAAGTTTGGATTTTATCAAATAGTTCTACCCTATCCTCTTCGGACTGTGGCCCATAAATGTTAATGAGCCTACACAGATCCCCATCCCAATACCCATCAATGATTAAAGCCTATCCCTGGATCAGGTCCAATAGCAAGAAAATGAAAAGTTATTTCAGAAAACAGAAATCCCACCTCAACAACCCTGTCCATGCCAAAGGACCAATATGAGGACCTCATGGCCATTCGGATTTAAAGGTCAACATCTGGGTGACTGGGGTCATCCATGTCTCCTGGAATAGAATAATATAAAGTCTCATATTTGAGAAGCAGGAATACAGCCTGTCTTTCAGTGTATTCAGTAAACTATGACAGTTTATAGGCAGCTATAGTGACATTAGCATTTATAAAGACAAAGAGAAGATGATAAGAGAACATGTTCTATTTTTTTCTTTCTTGTCTTCTTCTTCACATAAATCTGCTCCTGTTGCTGAAGGGGTGCAGTGTCCATGTCTGTAGTATCAGGTGGGTCCACTTCCATTTCAGATTCCCCCCATGAAGTGCTGGCTAGGACTCCAAAAGGGTTGTCACTGTTGAAGGGTTGAAGTATTTCTTCCTTTTTTGTCCTGCTGGATGATTTCGTTTGGTAAGGGTGCTTGTTTCTTTGTGGGGAGCCACCTCGGGAGGTCTGTCTTGATCACTTGTTCAGGAATGTCTGAGTAATAAACTGGGGTCAGTAATTAAATGGCATAGATTTAAATAATCTCCTGTACCGAATTAATTCATGCCTATCTGCACTTAACTCAATTACCAGGGTTTAATGGAGCAATACCCTATCTGTGTGCTTTTTGCCAAGGCTGACTGATTCTCTGTTATTAGTTGTTTAAGCCCAACAAGCTTACTATTTATCTGTGTGTAAGCTTAGCTGGTAATCCCCAGAGGCAGTCATAACGTGCTCTCTTGCGAAGGAACTATGAGCTGTTTGCTGAGTGCTGTGTCCTTAAGTGGGGCTTTCTCAGATATCCAGAGCCAGCTCCACAGTAGAAGGCACAGTAATCTTCAGTCTGTGTGCCACCTTGCTCAGAGCAGCCATGTCTCTGAACAGAATGTATGAATCTGTGATCACTAGGCAGCTGGAGGGGGTTCACTTGAAACCCTCGCTACTGCCACTGTTACCTACAGCACAAAAGTCAGATTATGATCACTGGGCAGCTAGAGGGGCTCACTACAAACCCTCACTATTGCCACTTTTACCTACAGCACAAAAGCCGGATTCTTCCTGCCGCCGCCGCTGCGTTGTGGCTCCCCACCCTCACCACCACTCCCACCCTTTTCTGGCTGTGTTTATATAGTCGCAGCACTCCGTGACACAGGTGCACTCATTCCTGTGATTTTTGCTATCTACACTTCTCCATAAGCAAGTTATACACTTCTGCTGCTTGAGGACAGCATTGTATTACTAAGAACACCTATGCTGCTTGGTCAAACTTCTTCCAGTGATATTCCTAGCTAGAGAGCTGCTTCTTACTTTACTGTCTTTGTCTCATTCTTGTTGCAGCATTATGTCACTTAAGCACATCCACTTTGCTGGAGCTAACCAACATTACAGACTCTCAGCCAATTATAGAGCCACTTCACATAGCTTCCTGCCTTTGCAAAAATACTACTACTATTCAAGACCAAAGGAATTCTCTTTTTTAGCTCCTTCCTGGGCTGCCTACATTATGAAGACTCTAACCCAATTAGGTTACCCACCTCTCCCCCCCACCAATACAACCTTCCTGACCCCACCCCTCTGTAATTTGCCTCGCACCTCTTACGAGGCTACCCCTTGTAATGTATCTCTTGCCTTCTTCCTGCATGAAAAGTCCATATTATGTGCATCCTGGACCAGAAATATACACAAAACTCTGTTTCTCCACCCAACCACTATACGGTCATGGCTGTCTTCTTCTCCTCTCGAGTGATGTCGAGTTGAACCTAGGACTCACCATTAGAACAATGCCCTGCCTCCACACCTCAAGCCTGATCTGGTCTGATGCTAAGGGGCTCAAAATAGCCTGCATGAATGTACATAGCATTAGGAAAACAATGTCAGAACTAGAATCATGGGCACAACTTTATAAACCTGATGGACTTTGCATCACAGTGTTCTGACTAAAGCCCTCCATCCTATCCCACAAAATTGCTCTCCCATGCTTCTCCTCCCACCGTAGGGGCCAGCCCAAAATGAGAGGAGGCAGAATACTGATATATACGGGAAGGGCTGGAGGTCAGTGAACTTACTAGCCTCCAAACAAACCTGGACATTGAACATCTCATCAAAGTCACCCTTGGTCATGCTGAACAAATAATAATTGGATGTGTGACCTACCCCTAAAGTTGCTTCCTCTTCCTTTACTGAACTCTTCTCCATGCTAGACACCCACCCAAGAGATACTATACTTTGTTGTGATTTCAACCTTGATTTGCTTGGCCCCAACAGGGCTCAATACCTTGCTGCTCTCACCAATGCTAAACTAGAAACAATTATTTGAACTACCTACTTGGCTTAACATAGAGTCAGGCAACCACAGCCTCCTGGACTGGATGCTAACCAACAACAAGCTGCATATCAAGGCAGTGGGATTCTTCCAGATGTGCTAAGTGACCACTCCCCTATGGTTTGTGTCTGGAGGAAGAATTCTCCCCACCACCCCTAAAACTATCAAATCCAGAGATCTAACCCATTTCAACCCTGAAGCCTTCTGCTCAGTCTTGCCTCTGTGAGATTGGACCCACAATATCTACCTCCTGATATAAATCAGGCATTGGAATGCCTTATTGACATATTTTACCACCATCCAAGACTCCCATGCCCCATTCAAACTACACAGAACCAAAGGTGTCTACTCCCTGGTTGTCTCATGAGCTAAGGCACCTAATGTGCTCTCAGAAAAAGTCTGGAAGTCCTCAAATGATCTGGACTTCACTCAGACTGGTTAATGTATCGCCAACTGTGGAACACCTGCAAAGCCAAAACCAACAATTCTATGCAAGATTATATTCTATCCCTGCAAAACACATCTCTCCAACCACAAGAGCTTTCAGTCACACATCAATGCCCTCATTAGAGGCAAACAGCAGATCATTCCCAATCAATAAAGTCAAAAGGATCCTTCTCTCGTCACCTTTGGAAATCACCATCGGTTTAACCTTTCTTCACTGACTTAGAGGTATACAAGGCAGGTTCACCTGCCGCCCACCCTGCCAATCAAGGGTCTCTCCCAGATGCCACCCACCCCTCTTCCACTTAAAACCACATCACAGAAAGAAATCCTAAAACTCTTAATGGGTCTGAATCCAGACAGTTCTCCAGGTTTTGACTCCTACGCCCAAATTCCTCAGGATCGATGCACCCATGCTTATCTCCAATCACCCTTTTGATTAATCGATCCTTCCTCACACAGACTATCCCAGACAAATGGAAAACAGCTATTGTTGTCCCGGTACACACAAGTGGCCCTTCCAATCTTGTAGAGAACTACAGACCCATATCCATTTCATGTTCCGTAGCTAAAATTCAGGAATGAATCTTATATAATCCACTCTATTCCTTCCTAGAACAAAGTGGCACCCTTACCATACATCAACATTGTTTTTGGAAAGCCCATAGGATGGAATCTGCTCTTTTAAGGGTCACATCAGACATCTTTCAGGCAATGGATCAAGGCTGTACCACCAGGGCAGTCTTCATTGACCTCAAAAGGCTTTTGACCTTGTAAACCATCCACTCCTCATCTCTAAATTCCATAGTATTTGCCTTGACAACAACTCTCTGTCATAGTTCATCAACAACTTATCCAACCGCTCGCAATGTGTCAAGTGGGCGGGTGCTTACTCATCCTTATCTTCCATTACTGTCAGGGTTCCCAAGGGATCAATCCTGGTCTCTCTATTCTCCATCTTCATCGAACTCCTGAGAAACTGTGGTGGGGCCTCTATCCAGCTCTATGTGGATGATGCCATATTGTATAGATCCAACCAGGACGTCTCCTCAATAAAGTCTGTCCTAGAGCTCAACATCTAGTAATTGGAATCCTGGTTTAGGGAAAACCTTCTAGTGTTGAATACCAAGAAAACAAAAAAACATTTTGTTCAGGCACATTTCCTTTGATACCATCTACCAGCCTCATCTAGTAATCAACACATCCTGTAGGGTACCGTTAGAAGGAGTGGACTCCTTCAAATACCTAGATGTGACTCTTGATGAACATCTATCCTTTGAACTGCACGTAACAAATGTCATTAAGGCAACTAACCTGAAATTCGGCCTTCTGTACCAAACTTCCCCCCCCATCACAACCCAGGCTAGAAAGACAATTGCCTTGCCTACCCTTCTCCCAGTCCTTCTCTATGGTGCTTCTATAATTCACTCCATTAGGACCGCCACCCTAGCCAGACTTAAGCAGGCCTACCATAGAATTGCACTCTTTGTGGCCAGGGAGCCTGCCCATGCCCACCACTGTGATGTACTCAACGCCCTTGGTTGGCCATCCTTTGAGGCCAACCTGGATTTCCCTGTACTTTGTACAGTCTTCAGACTCATCCACCTTCCCCTACCCTCCTCTCCCATCCTCTCCACCCTGCTTATTCTGAAATCTTCCCCCAGGACTCTTAGATCCTCTCACTTACCTCTACTAAGCATACCAAAAACCTGGTTAGCCATAGGGAGAAGATCCTTCTCTTCTACCACACCCCATAAGTGAAACAATCTCCCGCACAGCTTACTTTCTTGTTTGTCTCTTCTCCAGTTCAGAAGACACTTCCTTCCTCCTATCTGTAACTGTTACTGTGTGTGATCCCTCCTGGCTACCCAGCTCTCCTACCCATACATTCCTACTCTAATATTTATAACAATTCTTCCTTCTTCTCCCTCTGAATCATACTCTAGCTGCATTTCTTCACCCTCCTACCACACTTGTACATATGTATTACATTGCATTCATGTTATTACATAATATAAAACTGATTTTGTTTGAATTGTTATGCACTAGTAGCTTATTTCTCACACTGAGAGACTGAAATACCAGGAGACTGTTGTTATGCTGAACTATTATCCACTGACCTCTCCTGGCTTACCCTATTGTATCATCACTGTAAATCATACCTTTTTGTACATAGCTTATTGCTATATAGATTTGTATTGTTTTGTCATGGAATGTATCATTCTCCAGGTTGCCCCTGAAAAAGGGACAGTTTATCTCAGTGGGACCATCTGGATGGAGGGATGTAGTCCTGAGTTACAGAGTCTTTTGGAGAAGGTTCTGGGTTTCAAGGTTCCTGACCTGTAGTGGTTGACAATTTCAGAGGGGGTGGAGGTGGGGATTTGAAGGATGTATTTAGATCTGCTTGTGCTTTGTTGATAAGAATCTTCCAGATCCAAGCCATGCATTTTGTTAGATGATGCCCATGTGCACTCCTGGTAAGATGTCAATTCTTCACAGATTACATCTGGTATGATTAAACACACCTGAACTGATGTGTCCCACCTCATAGCATAAACTGCAATGGAGTTTGTAACACACACTTGATAAGTGTGTTCTGGACCCACACTGATAACAAGCCTTAGGCTGCCCAGAATAGAAGCAGACCCTTGATCACACCCTAAAAGAAGCAGTTTGGGATGTATGTTATTCCTTTATCAGTTTGCAATAGTTTTACTTTGAACCTCCAACCTCCCATTGAAAATTGTTCCCTGTCCCTGTCCAGGATGTCTCAAGGGTGCGGAGGACCTTGCACATTTGCTGCAGCTAGTGATAAATATCCCCACCAGAACACTCTCATTATGGAACATAACGGTAACCATCTTGATAAGGGATTTTCGGAGTGGGATAGCAACAAATGGTGTCCACAAAGGAGAGAATTTCAGTTGATTGTACTTAAACCAGAAAGTCTCCAGATGAGCAGAATGGAAGCTGATATCAAAGGTGTCCTCTCCTGAAATGTGGATGAAGGCAAAAACATCAGCTGACAAAAAATGTAAGGAATCTTTGATCAGGGTTTTCTCTACATATTACCTGTCTAGAAGGGGCCCAGCCCACCTTTATACTTAAGCCTGACAGTGTGCCTTCTGGGAAGAGATTTGGTCTTATTCATTTTAAAAAGTACTGACAAGAGAGGTCTAGGAGGAAGGTCGGATTGAGGAGTCTGGCTAGAGCTTTGAGGCCCTTGAGTTTCAGAGGGTCCCTGATCAGTATGTGCTGCCCCTGACATAGGGGTATTACTGTGCTGGGGAGAATCTCATTCCCCATTTCATTCTCTTTTGCTGCAGCTGAGATAACATTTGATTTGTCATTTGTAGTGGGTACTGATGTTCTTGCAGAGTCTGAAGTAGGGCCCACAGAAGTTTGTTCTGAGCATTTGACTTAAGAGGTATTTTGTTCTACAGGGGAGAGTCCACCCTGGGAGACTACCACATTGTTTGTCAGTTAGGGAAGAATTTGAGATGTTGCCACTTTGGGGCACTATTCTGGGGAAGCGGTGGCCTGTGATATGGAACTAGGGTCCCATGTTGGATCAGGAATCCAATAACCCCCTTCTGTTTGTATCCATCCAGCCCCTTTAAGGGCAAAATCTGTACATGGTTTTGTGACATTAGTAGTAGAGGCCAATTCAAAAACTGTTTGTGTAGCTGCAGTTTCTTTCTGCCCCACTGAGCCAAGGGATCTCCATCAGTTTTTTTTTGTTTTTTTTTATTACTATCATCAGTAACCAGAGGAATAGTTCTACAGGACAGGACTACAATGTCCCTTTTTCTTCTGGCTTCATCTGATTTTATTTAAGGTGTGCATCTTCTTCCCCAAGGATTTTCATCAAAGCCAATTTGTTTTTCGCCAGTTCAGCCTCCAGGGTCTCTAGAGATATATCCAGGTGCAGTGTGGCTCCATTCCCCATTTTGCACTGTAATTCAGCATTACTGGGGAGTCTTGGGCCAGGGGTCTAAGCCCCTGTTTGTGCCATTCCCGACCTTATCACCTTACTAGTAAATGCTGCCAACTGTTGTTCATTGTCAAAGTTTATCTCAGACTGATGTGCCACGCCCTGGTGAATGGAATTCTCCTGCACCCATAAAGCTTTTTCAGGTACTGGTTTATTTTTATCAGCATTAGATGGCTGCAACACTGTGTCAATTATACCCTTTGACTGAACATGCATAGAGCCACTTTAGAAGGATGCATTGCTGACAAATTGAGGTACTGGCTTTGATTGCCAGGACAGGGGAGAGAAGCTAATATCTGGCTGTTGGAAGAGAAAGTGCTCGCTCCCTGGCTCCTCTTTTTCTTCTGAGCCCCAGGAAAAGTAAAAATCATAACACTGGACTGGTCACAAGGTACAGTCTGGTAAATATTAGGAGAAGTGGGTACCGTGTTGTTCTCTGGGCTGGAACTAATTCTCCTGATACCGTTTGCACTGCTGCCTGTTGTTTACTGCCAGGGCTGGCTCCATTGCTAGGCAGTGCCATGGATAATTAATTGTTTCCCTTAGATTGTTGCAACAGCTTCATTGCTTTCTTTAACTGATTGTGTCGGTCTATGTAGAGTTTTTCTTCCTCCAGCATCATTTTATGGATATCTACAGCATTTTTTTCATTTAGAACAGCATCCATCTGTGCAGCTGTAGAAACTATAATGTGCAATGCCTATGGCTCACTCTGTGGTGCATTTTGCAGGATTCCCTTGGATTCCTTTGGGTCCGTGGCATCAAAAAAGATTTCAATCTCATTGGAGTTTGAAGCCGGGTTTGAGACCTGACCCCCAGCTTTATCTTGTTCCATGTCAGCTGGTTTGCATCTGTATCTCCTCTCCCCCAGGATATGAACATATAAAACTGCCAGCAGATACAGGCCACATGGTCCATCAAGTCTGCTCATGTGTACAGCTTGCCATCCACTTACACTGCAGCTGCCCCCTTCCCTCCTCACATAATGGTCACCCTCCCCTTCACTTTGTCACATCCCCCTCTTAAAACTGCCCACTGACTTACAGGAAACCACCTCTTCAGGCAGCATGTTCCACACGGACACCACCCTTTCTGTGAAAAAGTGCCTCCTCATTTCTCTCCTGAATCTTTCATTCTCCAGCCTTAACCCATGCCCCCTCATGCTCTCCCTTCCTCCCATTAACTTAAAAATCTCCTCTATACCAGTCTTGTTTATACCCTTCATATAGTTAAATATCTTTATGATATCCCCCAACCCTCCTCTCTTCCAGGGAATAAATGTTCCATTCCTTCAGCCTCTCCTCATAGTGTGTCTTCCATTCCATGGACCATCCTTGTTACTCTGAGCTGCCCCCAGTAACTTAACATCCTTCTTGAAGTATGGGTGCCAGTAGTGCATGCAGTACTCCAGTGCAGGCCTCCAGTGACCTGTACAGTGGCAGGATCACCTCCTTTCTCCTGGAGATAATACCTCTAGCAATAAACATCTGCATCTGAGGATGAAAATAGGCAGAACTGCCTTATCCTCCATTTCCTGTCAACAACTAAATAAAGATAAATATAAAAGCTCTGATATTTTATTTGCTGGTTCTGTTGTCTTCCAAGGGCTATGTACAGTCACAAAGGACAGTACCTATCCAGTGGAAAAAGCAGTCCTGGAAAACTTATGATCAGAGATTATAAAAGGTTCTAACATGTATCATGGGCTACTAAATTCCAACTTCTGCCTACTGCTCCAGTGTCAGCTGCGAGGATTCTGGGGTTTGTAGTAAAAGAAGATAGCTTATAGCTAAGCAAAATGAGTCATATATAATCTACCATACTACAATAAACAGTATGTAAACAAAATGTTTTTGCCCACAAAGTGCACATTGGGACTAGTCTCACAGTTGAGTGTGGTGTCCTTTGCACTAACTGTTCCAATTAAAAATAAAATCAGGGAATCTGTACTGTAACAATCTTTAATATTTGATCAAAGTGCTCTTCTTAATTCAAGTAATGTTTTTTTATTTTTCCTTCTGTAGTTTGTATGGAGTCACAGAAATTGGTGATATATTCAGCTGTGGCTGGGTTTATTTTAAATTTATTTTATTGGATTTTATGTGATACAAATAAAAATACATACATTCTAGAGACAGCATCAAGGAAACTGAAAAAATACAATGTTATATTACTAAGGATAGTGCAACATGCCTCTATTTAAAATCTTCAAGGTGGGCAAATGCACAATATCAATATGCAGTAATATCACTCAGTATTGAACCACATTACAGCCAATGCTCTCTGGGGATTAGAATCAATAAAACAGCTCAAAATAACATTACATGCCTTCAGGCTAAAATTGCATATATTTCTTAGTTCTCATTTGAACTCAAAATTATGAGTGTGCTCACAGCTCTTCTGAATGAAAACTTCTAGACCCATCATTGAAATCATGTACAGGTAAAATTAAACTCTACAGTATCTTGACACTTATTAAATAAGCTCCTAGTGAGCTAACCTTGCCCTGATGCCCAGATGTCTTTTTGTCTTACCTCACTGTCAAGATGATATAGAAGCTCAAATTCAAACACTGCCTTTATGCTCCTCCAACTGCAGAGGTTTGACAGTCTTGCTGATTATAGCAACAGAGAACTTCTCTGCCCCATGAATGAGATAACTATGCCACACCTTGCTCCCAGATGGTGCGAACAAGAGCACGGAGAAAGCACCATTTTAATTATCCAAGACCCATAATAAAATAACACCATAATAAGCATGTATAGTAAGCTAAACCATAACAACAATCCAAACTGTTATAAACACTTACAGGGCAGCTTCCTTCCCTTGGCTGGCTTATTCAGAGGGGTTCACATCTTGTTTAAATATGTACCATCAACATATGTATTAAGATTAAATACGTTTCTTACAGGACCTCAAAGTATAACATATAGAGAAATAAACATTCTGCAAGGCTATGATCATATTAAGTCAAGAACAACTCTATGTCCCTGCATCTCATGCTACACTGTCTTCAGCATCAGATTCATCTGTTCCAGATGGTACCTTTGGGTTGATTGGAAGAAGTTTCACTGCAAACTCCCCTGCTGATCAAGGGTCCATGTAGCAATAATGTTTATCTTGGTACGTAAATTGGAGCCTGGTTGTAAAAATTATTCGATAACTGATCCCTGCTTTCCTTAATTGCTGAGATACCTCCTCAAATGTCTTCTAATGCATTATGGCAGCATATAAATAGTCTGGGAAAAAAATAAGATTTTACAATCCTCCATCATTACAGGATATTGCTCTCTAATGGCTAGTAATAGCACATCTTGGTCTCCGGAAGATGCCAGGGTAAATAGCATGGTATGAGGAACCTCTGTAGCCACAGTCACTCTTCTTAGGGAAATTCTGTATACCTATTTGATGAACACAGCGTGACCCAGACCTACAGCCTCCAGCAGCCAGAGTTCTAGGAAGGTGACCAAATCTCCTTCCTTCCTTCCTTCTGGCATTCATAGCAGCCTCACATTAGCTGCTCGAACCTGATTCTCCAATTGCTCTAGTTGGTTCTTAAGGGAATTCTGTTCCTTAATAATGGCCACTGATGTTGCCAAAGCTTTCCCTGCAATCTTCTCCATTTCTTCAACCGCGGTTGCCATAGTTCCAGTTCTGTTCTCCGCCAGCAGAACACGCTCGTTCTGTTAATCAATTTTTTTGTCAAAGCGTTGTACAGTTTGTGTAAATAAATTGAGCAACCTTTGAAGCATTTTAAGCATGGCAGGTTGATTGAATGATTGATCCACAGGTTGTAATGGCACCAGGAGCTTCGAGGGCCCTGCGATTTATTGCTCAGTTTTAGCTACATTTCTAGATGATCCCATATTTTAAAAATTGTATGGATTGTAGTCTGAGAAATGCTCTAACAATCAATATCTCTTTAGTAATCTCTTGTTCAGATGAAAGATTATTAATTTATATTACAAACTCTATCAGTAGTTCTGTGATAGTACAGCCTACTCACTAGGCTGTTGGTTCCACCCCTGGGAGTTCTTTTTAAATAGATATGTAGCTCCAAAGACATGTGGACTATTTCTTTGCTTTTGTTCCAGATTTGTTTTGTTTCTGTTTGCATACCCTGGCATTTAATGACATTGTGTCTCTCCATGTATCAGACACTACAGACACTTTGGACAGATACTTCAATGAGCTGAACTACTTTGTTTACTTGTCTTGTACTGCAAAATCTGGTTTTCTTGCACCTACCTGAATGACAGTTCTTCATTCTCTGTGATTCTTTTGGGTTTGTGATTCCAGTGTTTTTCTGCTACCTGTATATTATAGTGATTTATAGTTTCCAATGACTATGGTTGCTCACCTGTGTGTATTCAATGATGTCTTGAAGTTATGATTTCAACTCATGTCACATTCAGCACATTTATATGCTCAGTTTGCTCTAAACTTGCTGATATCTTTCAAGTTTTTCTTCCGGGCAAAACTCTTGTAACATTCAGCACATTTATTTGGTCAATCACCAATGTGAATTTGCTCATGAGGCTGCTCTCTACTTTAGGACACTTGTATTCCACACGTTTACATGGACTCTCCTCTATATATATATCTGCTAATGGTCTCACATACACAGTGATTACTGTCCCTGCCATTAAATGACCTAGACTATTTATTTTTTGTATATATGTATATTATCTATTACTGCTTACCGTAGACTATCTATGTTAGCCTGTTCTCTCGATTCAATGTACTTAGCGCTATTCATTGTCATGTACTCTGCTTGTATCTGTATCTTCATTGTACTCTCCAAGGTCATTCCTGAAAATAGGCATGTAACTTATCTAGTGTACCTACCTGGTCAACAAAAGCTAAATAAATAAATATGAACTTGCTGATGTGTTTTGAGTATCGCTGTGCTCCAAAACTCTTTCACATTTATATACTATATGTATGAATATATATATATATATATACACACACACACACACACACACACACACAGACAGACACAGATATACTGCATATATTTGTTACTCCATGTGAACTCACAGATGCATTATTAGACCATTTCTCTGACAAAACCTTTATCACATTCAACACATTTATATCCCCTCCCGCCATGTTAACTTGATATCTTATGAGTCTAGTTGTCTGACAAACCCATTACATTCAGCACCCTGAATCTGCTGCTATATTGTGAGTGTGCTCTGTGCCCTGAAAGTTTTCTCAAATTCATTGCACTGATATGGTCTCTCCCCTGGTGTTAGTGTCTCCAAATGTTTAGGGATTTCTAATACCTCCCGAGGTTAGTGTCTCCAAATGTTTAGGGATTTTTAATACCGTGACAAGAATGGACCCCATTCTTTAGCCAAGGCATATTCAAAACTCAAGAAATTAGTACTGTATTAATCTTTGATGTTTGTTGAGCGCCTTTCTCAGCACACCTAACATCCTCTAAAATAGCTCCTTTGAAGTTCATAAGGTGTCACAAGTATTGGTAGCATATTTAAATGTGCCTGAAAGTTCTTTTTGATTAGTCCCATTGCTCCAAGCACTACTGGAACAATCTGTGTGTCCTTATTCCACATCAGTTTAGTTTCTGACTGCATATCTTGGTATTTCATGATTTTGTGTCTCTCTGTACGCACCTGTGTGAACTCGCTGGTATGTCATCAGGACAGAGTTCTGGACAAAACTCTTGTTACGTTCAGTACATTTATATAGTCTCTCGCTGATGAGTTATTATGCCAGCCTTCTATTAAAAATCTTGTTGCATTCAACAGCTTTATATGGTCACCCCCTCAGGGATTTCTAGTGCCATGTCAAGCATGGTCCCCATTCTTATGCCACGGCATATTCAAAAAATCAGGTCATTAGTACTGCATTAGTCTTTGATGTTTGCCGAGAGCACTGTTCTCGGCACACACAGCATTCCCAGGATGACTTCCTTTTGCAATTCATAGGGTGTCACAGATATTAGCAGCATATTTAGATGTGCCTGAAAGTTCTTTTTGATAAGCCCCATTTCTCTGAGCACTACTAGAACAATCTGTATATTGCTGTTTCACATCAGTTTAGTTTCTGTTTGCATATCTAAGTATTTCATGATTTTGTGTCTAAGAGAAAGGGGACATTTTTTAACCAGGAAAGGTACACTAAACTGGAGTTTGTTTCCAGGTGTGATCTGGGAGCAAAAGAAAGTTAAGTGACTTGTTCAGTGTCACGCAATATGCAAATGGGGGCTGATGGGATTCAAGCCCAGGTCTCCAGGTTTGCAGCTCAGTGCCCTTAACCACTACACTATACTGCCTCCTATATATGTCTGTGTGTTTGCATGGCATTGTAGTCACTAGGAGTGGCTACTTTGATCAACAGTCATGCTTTTATTCTTTTTTCTTCTATTGCAATGTCTGGTTTTCTTGCCTCCAGTTACTTGGCTGTTGGTATTTGGTGATCCCACGAGATCATTACTTCTTCAATCTCCGTGATTCTTTGTGGTTCATGTTTCCAGTATTTCTCTGCTACCTATATGTTATAGTGTTTGCATTGTTTCCAGTGGACTGATCTTGCTACATTGTTATGTCTTTCAGTATACAGGCCTTCTGCCATGAGTACTTCACATCCAGCCACAAGGTGTGCAACTGCTTCAGAGTACTATAGAACCTACACCTGTTTGTTTTTGTCCTGTCTTTTCCCCATGGATTTAATGAACCATCTTGTGCATAGTCCAGATCATGGGAGGTCATTATCAACTTCTCTTCTCGTGGCTTAAAGTCACCTCTTTTTAACCACTTGTGGGTCAAGTCTTGATCAACTTGTGGTTGTTCCAGACACTTTCTGCTGTAATTATGGTCTTTCCAGTTGTCCTTTCTTCTCTTTTGATCTTTGTCCTTGTATGCTGTTTCTGGTTCTTTGCACTTTCTATTGCTGGGTATTCCTTATGTACTTGTGGCATAACATCCACTCTCTGCTACCTTCCTGAAGGCTTCTCCTAACTTGATGATAGAAGACATCTTAGGCTTGTTTTCTTCATGATGTAGGGCCTTGACTATTTGGTCCAGGTATGTCAGTAGGTATGACTGTAGCCCTACAATTGTGGACCTGTATGTATAATCAATCTCAAGGAAGCACATGCCTCCCTCAGACCATGGGATGTATAATCTTGACATGCACTGTTTTTTATTGTTTATTGACCAATAGGCATAGAGTGGTCATCTTGTTTTTATATCTAGCTGGTCCAGCACTTTCTGTGACCAGTCAGTTACTCCGACGCTGTATGATATCACAGGCAGTGCAAGAAGATTTATAGTCTGCACATTTTTGTGCTGTTAAAGCAGCTCAGTACAAGCATCAGCCTTATATTCCTTGCTGATTTTTTTGCTCTCATTTGTTCATGGTGTATTGTTGCTCCTTCATCTAGTCCCAGATATTTGTGCACTCCCTCTTGCTCAAGTTCTTTTGTGTCACAACCCTTCATTAGGTTGATATTTTACTGTATGAGTTAACTTACATGCTATAAATGTTGCTTTGGCACATTTGTCAAAGCCAAATGCCACACATATATCATCAGAAATGGTCTTGACAGTTTGTAGTTGTGCTTTCAGGCGTGTGTTGGATGAGCTATAAAGTGTCAGGCCATCTACAAAGAGAAGGTGAGATATTAATTGTTGATCGTTCTGGTTTCTGGAGTTAAGGTTGTATCCATAGTCCAGGTTACTGATTAGGTTGTTTAATGGGCTGAGGGCAAGGCAGAAAATAAGTTGTGACAAGTCACCTTGCTGGTTGATTGTCACCCCTGGTTGGATCTCGATACTTTGGGTAGTGATTTGACTTTTCTCGTGGTTTAACTGCAGCATGGTTTGACACTTTCTCGTAGTGGTTGTTATGAAGTTTATCAGTGTGTTTTTAGTTGTTTAACCAGGTGTAGCACACTAAGCTGAAAGCTTTTTTACAGGAGCGACCTGGGAGCACAAGGAGGTTAAGTGACTTGCTCAGGGTCACACAGTATGCAAGTGGAAGCTGTGGGATTCAAACCCAGGTCAGGTCTGCTGGATGTCACCAAATTTGCAGCTCAGAGCCTTAGACCACTGCGCTATACTGCCTCCTGTGGGATGTACCTTGTAGATTTGTAAACACCCATTGATCCAAGAATGTGCAATGCTGTCAAATTGTTTTATGTAGTCAATCCATGCTACACTAAGGTTTTGGCATTTTTTGATGCTCTTCATTATGGCTTTGTTCAGCAGGAGTTGGTCCTTTGTACCATATGATTTTCTTTTATTCATATCACTCCCCTGCGTGAACCCGCTGATGTCTTAAGAGATCACTCTTACATGAAAAATTACATTCAACACAGTTGTCTTCCCCCTGTGAAGTGTGTTTTATCAGATCACCCTCTTTTGAAATACTCTTGTTGTATCCAAGACAGTTATATGGTCTTCACCCATATGACTCTTCTGATGTGTTATGAGTATACTCTGTGATGTAAAACGCTTGTCACAAGCAGTACATTTTTGTGATCTCTACCCCATGTGAACTCGCTGATGTTTTATCAGATCACTCTTCTGTAAAAAACTCGTGTTACATTCAGCACATTTACATGGTCGATACCCTGTGTGAATTCTCTGATGTATTATGAGGTTACTCTGTGATTTTAAACTCTTGTGACATTCAGCACATTCATATGTCTGTTCCCCTGTGTGAACTCGCTAATGTATTATGAGAGTACCCTGTGATCTGAAACTCTTGTTACATACAGCACACTTATATGGTCTTTCCCCCATGTGAACTCACTGATGCCTTATTAGAGTAGTCCTCTGGACAAAACTCTTGTCACATTCAGCACATTCATATGGTCTCTGCCCCAAGTGAATTCGCTGATGTGTCATCAGGCCAGCCTTCTGAGAAAAACTCTTGCTACATTCATCACATTTATATGGTCGCTCCCCCGTGTGAACTCACTGATGTTTTCTTAGATCACTTTTCTGTGAAAAACTCTTGTTGCATTCAGCACAGCTATATGGTCTTTCTCCTGTGTGAATTCATTGATGGACTATTAGTTTACTAAGTGATTTAAAACTCTTGTTACATTTAACACATTTATATGGCCTGTCCCTGTGTAAACTCGCTGATGTTTTATCAAGTCCATTTTCTGGACAAAACAGTTTTCACATTCAGCACATTTATATGATTGCACTCTTGTGTGAACCCGCTTGTGCAGAACTAGGCCATAGCTCTGAGTAAAACTCTTTTCACATTCAGCACATTTGTATGGTCTTTCTCCCGTATGAATTCGCTGATGTGTTTTGAGGCCAGACTTCTGGGGAAAACTTTGCTACATTCATCACATTTATAAGGTCGCTCTCCTGTGTGAACTCGCTGATGCTTCTTCAGACCACTCTGATATGAAAAACTCTTGTTGCATTCAGCACATTTATATGGTTGCTCCCCTGTGTGAAGTCGATGATGTTTTATCAGATCACTCTTCTGAGAAAAGCTCTTGTTACATTCAGCACAGTTATATGGTCTTTCCCCGTGTGAGTTCATTGATGTACTATTAGTTTGCTGTGTGATTTTAAACTCTTGTTACATTCAGCACATTTATGTAGTCTCTCCCAAGTGTGAACTCGCTGATGTTTCATCAAGTCCATCTTCTGGACAAAACTCGCTTCACATTCAGGACATTTATATGGTTGCACCCCCGTGTGGACTTGCTGATGTATTTTTAGGTCATAGCTCTTGGAAAAACTCTTGTCACATTCAACACATTTATATGGTCTCACTCCTGTGTGAATTCGCTGATGTGTTTTAAGACCCATCTTCTGGGAAAACCTCTTGCTACATTCATCACATTTATACAGTTGCTCCCCTGTGTGAACTTGCTTATGTTCCTTCAGACCACTCTGATATGAAAACTCTTGCTACATTCATCACATTTATGTGGTTTCACTCATATGAACTTCGCTGATGTTGTATCAGGCTACTCTGTACAGAAGAACTCTTGTCAAGATGAGTACATTTATATGGTTTCTCTCCCTGTGAATTTCCTTTGGTATAATTTTATGCTGCACTGCACAACATTTTGTCTGAATAACAGATCTAAGTGCTACAGACTATTACATAGAAACATAGAATTTGATGGCAGATATAGACCGCTGGCCCACCCAGTCTGTCCATTTCCTACCTACTGGATAAGCTGCAGATCCTAGTTAACCAGCAGCCTACTTCTTCCTACCCCCACCCCCAGAATTGCCTTATGACTATCCCATGCATGCTTGAATTCCCCACTGATTTTGACTCCACAACCTTCCTCCGAAGGCCGCTCCATGCATCCACAACCCTCTGTGAAAAATACTTCCTTAAATTACCTCTGAGCCACCCCCCATCTTCAAATTGTGCCCTCTTGTTCTTGCACACCTCTTTTTGAAAGATGCTACCCTCTTGGACTTTGTTGATTCCTTGAGGTACTTGAAAGTTTCTATCATGTCCCCTCTCCTCCTTTCCTCGAGGCTATACATATTAAGCTCCTTAAGTCTCTCTTCATATGTCTCTCCGTGCAGACCCTGCACCATTTTAGTTGCCCTCCTCTGGACAGCTTCCATCCTGTCTATGTCTTTGTGGAGATTGGGTCTCCAGAACTGCACACAGTACTCCAGATGGGGTCTCACCAGCTGTCTGTACAGAGGGATAATAACTTCCTGTTTTCTACTGGTGATGCCTCTCCCTATGCATCCCAGTATCCCCCCAGCCCTCCTTGCTGCCCTCTCACATTGCTTGCCCATCTTTAGGTCATCTGATATGACTACCCCCAGGTCCCTTTCCATTTTTGTTGTTGTTAGTATCTCACCCCCCATTGTGTACTCTTCCCCTGGGTTTTTGTTTCCCAGGTGCATTACCTTGCACTTCTTAGCATTGAATCTAAGCTGCCATACATTTGACCATTCCTCTAACCTTGCCAAGTCCCTTCTCATCCTTTCCACCCCACCCAGTATCAACTCTGTTGCAGATCTTAGTGTCATCTGCAAAGAGACATACTTTTCCTTCCAGTCCTTCTGCAATGTCGCTTATAAAGACATTGAAGAGGACCGGTCCTAATACTGAACCCTGCGGTACCCCACTAGTAACCCTCCTTTCTTCTGAGTGGACTCCATTTACTATTACTCTCTGTGTCCTATTCTCCAGCCAATTCTTTACCCAGGCTGTCATCTTGGGACCCACTCCCAGGCTGGCTAACTTGTATATTAATCTTTTGTGTGGGACTGTGTCAAATGCCTTGCTAAAGTCTAGGTAGGCCATGTCCACAGCCCCTCCCTGATCTACTACTTTGGTCACCCAGTCAAAGAAATCTATCAGATTCTGTCTGGCATGACCTTCCCTGTCAGAATCCATGCTGCCTAGGGTCCTGTGCCCCTCTGGCCTCTAGATACTCGACAATTCTTTCCTTTAGAAGTGATTCCATCATTTTCCCTATCACTGAGGTTAAACTAACAGGTCTATAGTTTCCTGCTTCTGCCTTGCTCCCACTTTTGTGAAGGGGAATCACATCTGCCCTCCTCCAGTCCTCGGGTACCACCCCATCCTCCCATGATTTGTTAAAAAGGGTAGTCAGTGGTGTCACTAGTTCTACCCTTAGTTCTTTTAGAATTCTGGAATGAATCCCATCAGGCCCCATTGCTTTGTCCACCTTCAGTTTTAAGAGTTCTTTCAGAACCCTTTCTTCTGTAAATGGGCTGGTATCAACTTCTGTATCCAGAGTGTTACTACTGTTTGTTTTATGTACCTCCCCCTCTTCCTTTGTAAATACTGAGCAAAATATTTGTTTAGTATCTCTGCCTTTTCACAGTCTCCTCTGCCCACCCTCCTCCCTTTATTAAGCCTCACTATCCCTCCCTTGGTCTTCCTTGCCCCTGATGTACCTATAAAAGGTTTTATCCCCTTCTTAACTGAGTTGGCTATCTTTTCCTCGGTTTGGGCCTTTGCTGTTCTGACTGCCTTCCCAGCCTCCTTTGCTTTAACTGATACAGTTCTCTGTCCTGCTCCTTCTGTGATTCCTTGTACTTCCTGAATGCTTTCTTTTCTCTCTGAACCTTCACTGCCACTTCCTTTGAGAACCATAGTGGTTTCTTACATCGCCTTGTTTTGTTTATTTGCTTCACAAAAGGCTCGTTACCTCTGTGATGGCAGTTTTATTATTCCCCATTGTTCTTCCACCCTCCTTCCTGCCCATTTGCTAGTGCATTCCTTAGGCACTCACCCATTATAGCAAAGTCAGCCCTCCTAAAGTCCAGTACTTTTGTCTTTGTGGCTTGACTCTATTGCTGTGTTTATTGTGAACCATACTGTTCGATGGTCGCTAGTTCCCAGATGGCTACCCACTTCTACATCTGTGATCCCTCTCCATCTCCATTTGAGAGTACCAAGTCTAATATTGCTCCTCTCGAGTGGGCTCCAGTACTAGTTGTCTAAGGCATGCCCCTGTAGGGCATCTAGAATAACTGCACTCTTCGGTGGCAGCTGCAACTGCACTCCAGTTAACATCTGGCATATTCAGATCACCCATCAGCAGTATCTCCCCTTTTTCTGCCATTCTAAGTATACTTTCTATCATTTCCTTGTCCATTTCCTCCCCCTGAGAAGGGGGTCTGTATACAACCCCTGTGCGGATTGTGGTGCCATTGCCTGTCTCCAAATTTACCCACAGTGCTTCTTCTCCTCCCTGTTTACCCTTTTGTTCTGTTGCTTTTATTCCTTCCTTTATGTAAAGAACTACTCCTCCTCCTCTTTACCCTCCCTGTCCCTCCTGTAGATAGTGTATCCTGGTATGTTTACGTCCCAGTCATGGTTTTGTGTGTACCATGTTTCTGTGACTGCCACGATATCCAGATGTTCCTCCTCCATCAAGGCCACTAATTCAGGAAGCTTGTTATCCAGACTACGGGCATTGGTACTCATTGCTCTCCATTTTTTGATGGCTTTACCTTCTGTTGCAGCATCCCCACTGACCGTTCTACCTTGGTCTTTTTTCATTTAGTACCCTGTTTTGTAGGAGAGGCTGGGATTTTTCTGCTGCTTGTCAGTGCCTCCCTTTGACTAGTTTAAAAGCTTACAATGAAGCATTTAAACCGATTGCTCAAAAGACTTGTTCCTTCCTGGACAGATGCAGACCATCTGCCAGTATAGGCTGTTGTCCCTCCAGGTGGAACCCCAGTCCCCAATGAAGCTAAACCCCTGTGCTCGCACCATTTTTCAACCATTCATTAAACTGCATGGTGCCACTACCTCGCCTCACCCATGCCTTTGACAGGCAGCACCTCTGAGAAGGATACTGTGTGTGCTACTTGTCTTAGGCCCCTCCCCAACTCTGCAATGTCCTCCTGCACTGCTCTAACCTCATGATGAGCCAAGTCATTTGTCCCTAGGTGGACAATTACGTCCAGCTCAGAATCCCTTGCAGCTGTTGTCGTGATCCTGAGGATGCGCTTCCTGTCCCTCCAAGCCATGGCACCAGGCAGGCACCTTACTTCAGTTTTCCCAGCTCCTCCCAGTTCTATCCCCCTAATAATTGAGTCCCCCACCAGGAGCTGCTTCCTTTCCTTGTGGTGTCCTCTGCCTCCTTCCTGTGGGCCTCCCTTGTGACAGCTGTCCTCAGCCTCCTTAGTCTCCTCTGTGGGTGCATCCATAGGGGAGCTATGCTCCCCCAGAATGGTGTATGGATTGTGGAGTGGAACAACTGACTGGGTGTGCCTCTGTTCCACCATCCTCACCCCTCCTGAGCCCACTGTGGTCCAACTGCTGTGTTTTCTTTGCAACCTCTGAGGTAGTGGTGGTGGCTGTGGTGCTCCCTGGATGGGGGAGGTTCCCTTCCTACGGTCCAGTGTGGCCTGGGGGAAGGTCCCTGTACTACTGTCCAGTGTGGCCTGAAGATGGGCAACTTCCTCCCTCAGGGCAGAGAGTTGTCTGCAAATAGGGCAGCATCTCAGCCTCCAGAAAGACTCCCGGAAGACTGCTGCCCCACAGCCATTACATTGCACTACTCCCCACATTTTTTTTTTTTGTGTGTGTGATTGGTTTGTAATATAGAAATATATATATTTATAATATACAATGTGTATGCTTATATTGTCAGTGCAGTGTGCTAGAAGGTATTGCCTCAGAAGGGTCCTAGCTGCCTGGAGAGTGAAAACAAAAGACAGTAAAGACCCTGGGAGGATGAGCTCCCACCATTATCTGAGACTTTTGAGGAGAAATGTGTTAGTTGTTGCTGGAGAAGGAGAAACCGTACAGGACTTTAAGAAACTATTCTGCCACCTGAGGGTGTTCCTTCCCAACATCCCTCCCACCAGCACCTGTTACTACCCCGCCTTCTGTGCCCACGCCAATGCTGGCCCTTATATCTGTACCTGCCATTAGTCATGACTCTACCAAGGCTGAGAATCTTCTTGGGCACCCTCCCCACCCCCAAGGGGGAGGATGACTGTGAGACCTGGATAGACAATGTTGCCCCCTTGGTACCCGAGTGACAGTGTGCGGAGGCTGAGAAGCGGAAAAGAATCATAGAAAGTTTGAGGGGCCTCGCCCTTGAAGCCATTACATTTTTGAGGTCCTCGAACCCTGATGCATCTGCTCAGAAGTACCTATCTGTACTTGAAGGCAATTTTGGGAGCATTGAGTCAGAGGAGACTTTGATGTGGGAATTCCAAGGTACCAAACAATGGAAGGGGGAAAGTTTGTCTGTGTAAGTTACTCGCCTAGAAAGAACTTGAAAGAACTACATCATTTCCTGGGGTTCTGTGGCTACTACAGCAGGTTCATAAAAGACTATTCAAAGGTGATTCACCCGCTCCTGAATCTCACCCAGGGTTACCCCTGTACCAACTGTAAATACAAGAAATGGTCTGTCAAAGAATCCGAGAAAGAATACTTCCGAAAAGGTGAACCTTTTGGGCCCCGCTGGACACCTGAATTTGAAGCAGCCTTCCATGAAGTCATACCAGCTCACCCACACCCCCATCCTCGCCAAGCTGACCCTACCAAGCCCTATGTGCTGCATATGGATGCTAGTCTGCAGGGCCTAAGAGCTGTGCTGTATCAAGACCATGAGGATGGTTTGAGACTAGTGGCTTTTGCCAGCAGGAGCTTGACCCTGTCAAAATGAAACTATCCTGTGCACAAGCTGGAGCTCCTTGTCCTAAAATGGGCCATTGTTGACCAGTTTCATGATTACCTCTATAGGGCAAAGATATTGGTGAAGAACAACAATAACCCATTAACCTATGTACAGACTTCAGCTAAGTGGGACGTCACTGGGCACCGGTGGCTCTCTGCTTTATCAACCTATGATTATGCTGTCGAATACAGGCCTGGACTGAACCATATTGATGCTGATGCCCTATCATGAAGGCCAGTCACCAAGAGTGATTGGGTCAGGTTGTTTGAGCCTGGCATCCGAGCACTGTGCCAAAAGTTTGATAGAGATGAATAAATGTCTACGGACACAGTGGACTGTTTAGTAGATTGCTTGGGCCCTCCTGATACCTGCATACCGGCTTCCTATTGCCATTTCTCTGCTCTAGATATTAGTGCACTACCTCAGTTTGACAATGACAGCATCCAATGGGCTCAATCCCAAGATCCTATGATTCACCCAGCACTTGATGCCCTGCGTGGGGAAAGATGTGTCCCAGTTACTTTCACCTGACTTGCGAACTGCCCTATTGTTTAAAGAAGGCCCCAGGTTGAAGTTACACAATCAGTTGTTATATAGAGAGACAGTGGATCACAGTGGTCGAGTAGACAAGCAGCAATTGTTCCTTCCCACGGCCTGTAAAGATTTGGCATTGAGGTCCCTCCACAATCACATGGGGCACCTTGGTATTGACAGAACTCTCAACCTGGTACGATCTCGATTCTACTGGCCCAAGATGGGGGCCAATGTTGAGCACCATGTAAAGACCTGCAGTCGTTGTCTGCAAAGGAAAGCCCTGCCTCAGAGGGCTGCCCCCCTTGTCAATATTACTACCAGCACCCCAAGGAACTGGTCTGCATAGACTTTTTGTGTTTAGAACCTGATCAGCGGAATATTGGCAACGTGTTAGTGGTTACGGATCATTTCACACGGTATGCACAAGCTTTTCCAACTAAAGATCAAAAGGCCTCTACCGTGGCCAAGGTGCTAGTGGAAAATGTCTTTGTCCACTTTGGTGCCCCCCAGCATATTCACTCTGACCAAGGCAGAGACTTTGAAAGTTGGCTAATCAAAGAAATGTTCTCTCTGTGGGGGTTGCAGAAGTCAAGAATCACACCCTATCACCCTCAGGGGCACCCTCAACCAGAACATTTTAACTGCACCCTTCTAGACATGCTGGGCACCCTCCACCCAAAAGACAAGCATAAGTGGAGCCAGCAGATTAGCACCTTGGTACATGCGTACAATTGCACCAAAAATGATGCTATTAGGTTCTCCCCCTACCGCCTCATGTTTGGGAGGGAGGCCCGCCTGCCAGTTGATGTCTGTTTTGGGGTCTCTCTAGATGAGGTCCGAGCTGAAAACTACCTGCAGTCTGTACAGAAACTAAAAGCTCAATGGAACCATGCAAATCAACTGGCCCAGACAATGGCAGCTAAAAAATCTTGCCAACAAAGAGAGGCATGACAAGAAAGTATAGGCTCAAGAGCTACGGCCCAGAGACCGTGTGTTGTTACGCAATTTGGGACTACATGGCAAGCACAAAATTGCTGATAGGTGGCACCATCTTCCTCATATAGTAGTTGGAATGTTGGATGATCTACCAGTATACAAGGTAAGCCCAGAGAATAACTCCAAAGCTGTCAAGACCATGCACCGTAACCACTTGCTGCCTGTCGGCCAAGTTATTATTGAAGCTGAGCCAGCAGACATTGCCTCTCTTGGGCCGGTGACTTGGGCTGCTGCAAAAAAGAGACAGAGTCAACCTGTCCCAGTAGTTACAGAGTTAAGGTTTCCCCCGCAGCAGGCCCAGAATGATAGTGACTGTCAGTCCACCTCTGATGATAGTGAGTGTGACAATGCTTATTAGCCCTCCTATGAATTGAGTCAGATGTGTTGAAGTAACCCTATGACTAATTGTGGGGATGAAGCTGGGCCTTCTGGACTGCCTAACCCCCCAGCTTTGTCCTTGGAGCCAATGCTCCCTGAAAGTGAGGTGCAAAGCATCACACTGAGGTTGCGGACTCTCTGTGTTTTGTGGAACTGTGTGAATTGCCCAAAGAAGGGGCTAATGGTCTGAGTCTCCCTGGTGACACACCAGAACTTGAACAACAATATGAGAGTGCCGAAAGAGAGCATACAGAGCAAGGAGCTGACAGTGCTCCCAGTTTGGACATTCCCATCCGTGCAGAGGCACCCCTCACAAATGACAAAAGCTCCAAAGTTAGTGCTGAAAGTACAGATCCTGTGGCTGTTCCCCCCAGAGAGACTGGCCGAGCTGTCAAGCCAGTATTGCACTTCAGTTATGATTCTCCCAGGAGGCCAGTGGATTTGCCTCTCAATGTGGTTCACGAAGGTGTTTATATTTTTCAGAGCTTACTACCCAAACTGAGCTTAATGGCCAATTCCAGGTTGATTGTTCTTCCTTCTCAGTATGGCGCCCCTGCCCCATCCAGCCCCAAGTTAGCTGTTAGGGAAGGGCCCCCTCCTACAATGTTTAATGTACCTGAAGTTATAACATGAATCAGTATTGTGATGTCACAAGTATGTTCACAAAAGAAGAGGAAGGGAGGTACCTAAATCAAAGAATAGAAGCACTCTGGACAGGGAGGTCGATAGCAAACCATTCACAGAAGAAAGGGTCCTGAAAGAAGTCTTAAAACTGAAGGTGGACTAAGCAATGGAGCCTGATGGGATTCACCCAAGAATTCTAAAAGAACTAATGGTAGAATTAGTGACACCACTGACCTCTCTTTTTAACAAATCATGGGAGGATGGTGTAGTACCTGAGGACTGGAGGAGGCCAGAAGTGATTCCCCTTCACTAAAGTGGGAGTAAGACAGAGGCAGGAAACTACAGACCTGTTAGTTTGACCTCAGTGGTAGGGAAAATGATGGAATCACTTCTGAAAGAAAGAATTGTTGCGTTCCTAGAGGCCAGTGGAGCACAGGACCCAATGCAGCATGGATTCACAGCGGAAGGTCATGTCAGACTAATCCAATACATAGAAACATAGAAGTTGACGCAGATAAGGACCACAAGGCCCATCCAGTCTGCCCATTTCTTTTCTACCTTATAAATGTGCCATTGGCCTTTGCTCTGTCAGTGGCCTATCTATTCATAGTCATTTGTATTGCTCCTTATGCCTATCCCATGCCTGTTTGAAGCCCTGCACTGTATTCATAGCCACCACTTCTTGTGGTAAGCCATTCCATGCATCCGCCACCCTTTCTGTGAAAAAGAATTTCCTCACATTCCCCTTAATCGGCCTCCTCTAATCTCATGCTGTGTCCTCTTGTCCTGCTATTTTTCTTATATTTAAACATGTTAGACTCTTTCACCTTGTTTATGCCCTTAAGGTGTTTGAATGCCTCATCATATCACCTCTCTCCTCCTTTGCTCAAGGGTATACATATTGAGCTCTGTTAATCTGTCCTCATATGTCTTCTGATGCAGTCCCTGCACCATCTTGGTTGCCCTTCTCTGGACTGCCTCAATTTGGTTAATGTCCTTGTGAAGGTGTGGCTCCAATACTGCACGAGTACTCCAGATGGGGCCTAACCAGTGTCATGTACAAAGCGATTATTACCTCCCTCTTCGACTTGGATACCCCTACTAATACACCCTAACACCCCTAGCCTTACCTACTGCTTTAGAGGTCTGCTTGGATGATTTTAGGTCATCAGTGATGATGATGCCCAAGTCTCTTTCTTCCTTTGTGACTGCTAGCAACTCCCCTCCCAGCCTATAGGTGGCTTCAGAGTTTCTCTTCCCTATGTGCATGATTTTGCACTTCTTTGCATTAAATCCCAGTTGCCACTCTTCTGACCATTCTGCTAGTTTATCCAGATCTCTTCTCATTCTGCCCACCCCATCTGGATCATCTACTCTGTTGCAGATCTTGGTGTCATCTGCAAACAGACAAGCCTTACCCTCTAGTCCATCTGCAAGGTCACTAATGAAGATGTTGAAGAGGACTGGCCCCAGGACTGATCCCTGAAGTACCCCACTTGTGACTTGCATCTCTTCTGACTGTATACCATTTACCACCACTCTCTGTTTTCTGCCTGTCAACCAGTTTGCCACCCAGTTGACCAACTTCGACCCACCGAGCCTACCCAGCTTATTTATCAATCTTCTATGTGGAACAGTGTCAAAAGCTTTGCTGAAGTCAAGGTAGGCATCAACTGCTCCCCTTGGTCCACCACTCTGGTTACCCAGTCAAAGAAATCTATGAGATTAGTTTGACAGGACCTCCCTTTTGTAAACCCATGCTGTCTTGGATCCTGTGCCCCTATGTATTCCAGGTGTTGCACTATCCTTTCCTTAAGGAGTGCCTCCATAATCTTGCCTACTACTGAGGTAAGACTGACCGGTCTGTAGTTCCCTGCCTCCTCCCTGCTACCACTCTTGTGGAGCGGGATCACATGAGCCCTTCTCCAGTCTTCTGGGACCTCTCCTGTGCTAGATTTCTTTGACTGGGTGACCAATGTGGTAGACCAGGGAGGGGCAGTGGACATGGCCTACCTAGACTTTAGCAAGGCATTTGACACAGTCCCACACACAAGATTAATATACAAGTTAGCCAGCCATGGAGTGGGTCCCAAGGTGGTAGCCTGGGTTAAAAATTGGCTGGGCAACAAGATACAGAGGGTAATAGTAAACGGAGTTTACTCTGAACAAAAGGGAGGTTACTAGTGGGGTACCGCAGGGTTCAGTCCTGGGACTGGTCCTCTTTATAAGTGACGTTGCAGAGGGACTGGAAGGAAAAGTATGTCTCTTTGCAGATGACACAAAGATCTGCAACAGGGTTGATACAGAAAGTGGGTTGGAGAGGATGCAAAGGGACTTAGCAAGGTTGGAGGAATGGTCAAATATATGGCAGCTTAGATTTAATGAAAGAAGTGCAAAAGTAATGCACCTGGGAAACAAAAATTCAGCGGAAGAGTACACAATGGGGGGGGGGTGAGATAATAACAACTACAGAAATGGAAAGGGACCTGGGGGTAGTCATATCAGATGTCCTTAAGGTGGGCAAGCAATGTCAGAAGGCAGTAAGAAGAGCTGGTGGGATACTGGGATGCATAAGGAGAGGCACCACCAGTAGAAAAAAGGAAGTTGTTATCCCTTTGTACAGACAGTTGGTGAGACCCCATCTAGAGTTCTGATGTCCAGTTCTGGAGACGCCATCTCCACAAGGACATAGACAGGATGGAGGCTGTCCAGAGGAGGGCAACTAAAATGGTGCAGGGTCTGCACCAGAAGACATATGAAGAAAGATTAAAGAAGCTTAATATGTATACACTCAAGGACAGAAGGGAGAGGGGGGACATGATTGAAACTTTCAAGTACATCAAGGGAATCAACAGAGTCCAAGATGGTAGCATCTTTCAGAAAAAGAGATGTGCAAGAACAAGGAGGCACAATTTGAAGATAGAGGGGGATGGCTCAAAGGTAATGTGAGGAAGCATTTTTTCATGGAGAGGGTTGTGGATACATGGAACAGCCTTCCTGAGGAGGTAGTGGACTCAAAAACAGTGGAGGAATTCAAGAATGCATGGGACAGACATAAGGCAATTCTAGTGGGGGGTAGAAGGAAGTAGGCTGTTGGTTAACTAGGATCTGCAGCCTATGCATTAGGTAGGGAAATGGGCAGACTAGGTGGGCCAAGTGGCCCTTATCTGCCGTCAAATTCTAAATTTCTATGTTATTCATAGTGGAATCAGTAATACCGGTATGAAACATGCATAAGTATTGTCCTTATGAATATAGTATCATGAAGTGTAGTGAATACGTATAGTAAAGTAATAAGTTTATGTGAACTGATGCATGATGGTACAGACTTGATGCAGATGCCACGTTTTCTCCAGGCAGGGAAGGGTGTAACCCCCCCTACAAATGGGGGTTCCAGAAAAGTCTTCCTTGAGCTTGCTTAAATGCTCACTGCCAGGCTGGTGTTCTGCGTTTTAGCAGTTTAAATGTATTGCCAGAGAGTGCCTGTATAGCCTCTGTGTACTGTCTGTTTAAGAGCTGCCTGGATTGCAGTCATAATTAATCTGAGAGGGAGCTCTGTTAGAAGATGTACTTGTTTGCTGATCATTTGTTAGAGTGGTAATAATATTGCAGTTTGTTCTAACCTGCCTTCTTTGCAGCATGGACAGTTCTGTTTATTTCCATCATCTTGGTCCTGGACTACAGAATGGGCCAATCAGTACATTTGGGACTCTAAAATGAAGCCTGCCTACAGGGGCTTGGTGGGGCCAAAACTTGTAGGAATTGTAGTTTTGGGCTTTTGGCACCTAAAATAACCTGGATGGGGAGCCCTTGTTGTAACTGACAGACTGATCAGCCAACAGAACCTTTTGGATCTTGGGAAAAGTCCTACTCTGCTTGCAGTTTGTCAGATCTGAGTTGGGAAGTGAAGAAGTAACAGCTCGAGATAGTTTGAGCAGCAATCCATAGTGGATTCGCGTGGGAGAACTGTGGAAAGGCCTGAGTTTGGCATGCATGCCTGCCTGCTGTTCCTGAGAGGGAACTTGTGCTTTTTTCAGACTGAATCTGAAGTTGGAGAGCGAATTAAGCCACTGAATTGTGACCAGGCTTTAACCTGAAGAAGACCGAAGATTTGTTGAATGTGATTGGCCTGTCAGGACTTTCCAGCTACCTCTGAACTCCCGTATTGTGCAGAGACTCTGTAATTGCGACCAGAGAGCCATTTGCCTGGTACAGTGGAATTTCCTTACATGTGAATGTGCTGTGTGCTTATAATGGGTCATGATTTGGTTTCCCACTGTGTGTCTGAAGTATGTTTTGCTTGCTGGAGGCTGTATCCAGCTCCACGGACTGAATCCATATCCATTTCCATTTGCCTGGGCCCTGCTACACTGGCCCAGCCAGAATACCTGCTATGCAGAGAAAGTCATCGACGAGAGACCAGCCTGGGGATCAGCCCCTGCTCAACGCCTTGAACAGGAATGACGCCACGGTGATTCATGTGGGCCCTGCTTCTCCGGGCACTCCAGCTCAACAGCCTGCAGTCTCGATTTCATCCTGCCTGTGTCCAGTATTGGGTATCATGAGTAAACGTCAGGATAACTCTCTGCAACAACAGCTAAATCTAAAAGTGTTGTCATCTGATTGTCTTGTTGCCTTTTCTTTCATGAACTGAGCCTTCCAGCTCCGGATTACAAATAGTGTGTGTTGTGCAGGTTGCTTTCTTCCATCACAAGGCCCAAACCTGCTGCAATGTTCCTGGCTAGCCCACCGTTTTCCTACCTGGGTACCCAGAGTGTCTGACTGTGTAGGGACTTTGAACTGCATGCATAACTGTCTGATTAATATAGCTTTTAAGCAAATCAACCTGATTACGCCCCCCCCCACCTTGTTCAAGTCCCCTGAATAAATCAGATTTAACTTTGTTTGCATTTAACCTGATTGTGGTTTCAGTTTGTGTGAAAAGTATTGTACTGTTGCTATTTGCTGTGCTTAACCTTGTTTTACAAGGCGTCCCAAGGGTCAAATAGAGGAACCAGCCCTGTTGGTAAGTGCAAACAGTGTGGGTAATTGTCTGGTGAATAAGGGTTATCGTGAAAGTAATTATTGTATATTGTTCAGGCCACTAGAAGGGAAGGAGGGTGGTTACAGTGTCCCGGGGGGCTGTGCCAAGGTTAGCTTGTCCACTAGCAACCCTGACCTCCGGGTGGAGGCACCCATTTCATTACCCAGGCCCCTTAACCTGCTACTAGCCAAGCAAGCAGGGTAGTAGCCCTTGGGATAGCGCCACCTAGGGGTTACAATAATAGACTGAAATTAAATATGAATAGCCAGTCATTTCCAAATTTGCATATTTTACACAAGTAGATAGCAAGGAACTTCTTAGAGGAATTGTAGTGAAAAAAGAGAGAGGCACTATGAGAAAGGTGAGACAGGGAAGGAGTTGGGGTGGGAACAAAGTGAGTGAGGCAGTTGAGGGGAGATGGGAGAGGGAACAGGTGCAGGTGGTTGGGGAGATAGATTTGAGTTGTCGTTTGAATGCTGGGAGGGAGTGGAAATCATGGAGAAGAGCAGGCAGTTGATTCCAAAGGTGAGGGAGAAGGTAGTGAGACAGCGGAGATATCTGCCAATGATCGCCGATGTGGGATGGAGAAGGAGCGGGGATGTTAGGATCTGAGAGGGTACTCGAGAATGGGTGCAGATGGGAGGAGTGATGAGAAGTATGGAGGGAGAAGGTTGAGCCAGAATTTAGCTGTAATTGAAGGTGAGGGAATGTGCCGTCTATGGGAGAGAGAAGGGAAATTTAGAGAGGAGAGAAGAAGAGTACAGTGATGATGTGACATACTGAAGCAACAGCCATTTATGTACAATAGAGGCTTTCTGGTTCCTCTCTATTGGTCCTGGTCTAGCATGTAATTCTCGCCAGCCTCCTGATTCCTTGCTGAACCCAACCTGCATCTGGAACAAACAGAAATTAGAGCAAATATCAGGTTAGGTTATTTACAGCCCAAAAGTATTAAAACTGCTCCTGGTTCCTGGCAGTAGCAGTCTAGCCCCTGTGTGCCAAACTCCAGTCATTGCAGCTTTTTAACTCACCTAGAGGCTTCCTGGTGCTTCTGTATTGGTCCAGGTCCAGTGTATGACGCCATGCAGCTTCCTGACTCCTTACTGACCCACTACCTGTGTCTGGAACAAGCAGAAAATAAAGCAAAGACCAGGTTAGTTTATTTGCAGCCCAAAAGTATTAAACCCTTTCCCAGCTGCTTGCACTAGCAGTCTGAACCCTGCATGTCAAACCCCCTTTCACTCCCTTGCACTCAGTTTCCTCATTCCTGTATGTACAAAATACAGTTTAACTGTATGCAACATTTGGATATACTGTACTCAGATTTTCCTTCAGTATCCTATTCTACGCTGTTTATTTTTTCCAGCTGTATGTAATGCAAATTAGTGCTGTATGCAACAATTTTGCATCTTTTGCAGGTGTTCTGGCCTAGCTGTAGAGGTCATTATTTATCATATGCAGTGTGAAATAGTGTACAAAACAGTGTTACAGGTGCAGCTTAAAATGTATGAGTCTTGTGCATTCAGTATACTACTTGCCAACAATAAAATAAAAAAAAATAAAATGAGAACAGTTCTCTCCCCTGAGCATGTGGTAACCGCTTGGTAAGCCTTCCCTGCCTGGAATACAATAAGACAGTTCTGTACTGTGCAGCCTCCCCCACCCCTCAACCTGCTCTTGCTCAGGAAGATTCCCATGTCCAGAGCATCACAGCCATACAGTTTGCTGGGAGCACCTTGCAAACAGTTACAGTAGAAACCGACAGAATAATCACAAACTGCCGGTGTAGGTATACCTCTGCTCTATTTACTGGGTTGACTTTTGAACAGTTCACACAATGCAGAAGCAATTAAAATAATCACAAACACCCAGTGTGGGAATTCCTCTGCTATATTTACTGGGGTGACAGTAAAACAGTTAACCAAAACAGCAAGTTCCTGGAGTGACAATTCATCTGCTATCTTTACTGGGGTGATATTTGGACAGTTCACACAATCACTTTCTCTGCTATCTTTACTGGGGTGACACTTGGGCAGTTCACACACAATCACTTTCTCTACTATCTGTACTGGGGTGATACTTGGACAGCTCATGCAGTCACTTTATTATCTGTACTGGGGTGACACTTGGACAGTTCACACAATCACTTTCTCTACTATATGTACTGGGGTGATACTTGGACAGCTCATGCAGTCACTTTATTATCTGTACTGGGGTGACACTTGGACAGTTCACACAATCACTTTCTCTGCTGTCTGTACTGGGGTGACAGTTCACACAATCACTTTCTCTGCTATCTGTACTGGGGTGACACTTGGACAGGTCATGCAATCACTTTCTCTGCTAGCTGTTCTGGGGTGACACCTGGACAGTTCACGCAATTACATTCTCTGCTATCTTTACTGGGGTGACACTTGGACAGTTCACACACAATCACTTTCTTTACTATCTGTACTGGGGTGACACTTGGACAGTTCATGCAGTCACTTTATTATCTGTACTGGGGTGACACTTTGACAGTTCACACAATCACTTTCTCTGCTGTCTGTACTGGGGTGACAGTACACACAATCACTTTCTCTGCTATCTGTACTGGGGTGACACTTGGACAGTTCATGCAATCACTTTATCTGCTGTCTGTGCTGGGGTGACACTTGGACAGTTCACACACAATCACTTTCTCTACTATCTGTACTGGAGTGACACTTGGACAGTTCATGCAGTCACTTTATTATCTGTACTGGGGTGACACTTTGACAGTACACACTATCACTTTGCTGTCTGTACTGGGGTGACAGTTCACACAATCACTTTCTCTGCTATCTGTACTGGGGTGACAGTTCATACAATCACTTTCTCTGCTATCTGTACTGGGGTGACAGCTCACACAATCACTTTCTCTGCTATCTGTACTGGGGTGACAGTTCACACAATCACTTTCCCTGCTATCTGTACTGGGGTGACACTTGAACAGTTCACACACAATCACTTTCTCTACTGTCTGTACTGGGGTGATAGTTCACACAATCACTTTCTCTGCTATCCATACTGGGGTGACACTTGGACAGTTCATACACAATCACTTTCTCTGCTATCTGTACTAGGGTGACACTAGGAAAGTTCACACACAATCACTTTCTCTACTATCTGTACTGGGGTGACAGTTCACACAATCACTTTCTCTGCTATCTGTACTGGGGTGACAATTCACACAATCACTTTCTCTGCTATCTGTGCTGGGGTGACACTTGGACAGTTCATGCAATCACTTTCTCTGCTAGCTGTTCTGGGGTGATACCTGGACAGTTCACGCAATTACATTCTCAGCTATCTTTACTGGGGTGACAAGTGGACAGTTCACACACAATCACTTTCTCTACTATCTGCACTGGGGTGACACTTGGACAGTTCACACACAATCACTTTCTCTACTATCTGTACTGGGGTGACAGGTCACACAATCACTTTCTCTGTTATCTGTACTGGGGTGACAGTTCACATAATCACTTTCTTTGCTATCAGTACTGGGGTGACAGTTGAACAGTTCACACAAGCACTTTCTCTGCTATCTGTACTGGGATGACACTTGGACAGTTCATGCAATCACCATCTCTGCTTTCTGTACTGGGGTGACACTTGGACAGTTCATGCAGTCACTTTACTATCTGTACTGGGATGACACTTTGACAGTTCACACAATCATTTTCTCTGCTATCTGTGCTGGGGTGACACTTGACAGTTCAGGCAATCACTTTCTCTACTGTCTGTACTGGGGTGACACTTGGACATGTAACCCCTAGGTGGTACTATTCCAAGGGCTACTACCCCTGCTTGTCTTCCTAGCAACAGGTTGAGGGGCGTGGGTTCCAAATTAGTAAGTACCGGGGTTTCACTACCCTAAGTGAACACAACAGCTTGGTGCCTTCACCCAGAGTAAAATATTTGTAATTACCTATCTAGCATGTTATAGCCCTCTGAGAAGCTATAACCACCCACAAACCAGCCTAGTGACCAATTATCCTGAGACTGACAATAACACTTTATGACACTTATTACACCATTTGCAATCAGCATTAATAATATGCTCACACCCCGTGCACTTACCACCAGGGTCTGGTCTTCTAGTGAACACCCTGGATACCCCTGTAAAGCCATATCAAATGCAAGTATACACTTTCAAAGCTTTTACCCTGATCACAGTAAATGTAAGCCAGACAATAATATGCTCATGAGTCAGCTTAACAGTGAAACAACAAATCGGGTTTATTGAGGGGACGTGAACAAGGAAGATTTTTTTTTTTATGTATTTATTTATTTAAGATTCAGATTAATACCTTTGAGCCAGAGGCTCGTTTACAAAGGTTCCAAGTCAGGTGACATAATACAGAGCCACTGAGTTACATCAGTGAAAACATTGTACAGAGAGAGGAACAAGGGTGACACTAGACAACAATAAATATACCAAGGTGAAACAGTTGGTGGCTACACAACAAAAAATACAGGTTGCTGAGTGCAAGGAACAGGTTTCTAAGTACAATTGGGCAGAAACCAGCAGGGTGATTAGAGAGTGCATGTCAAAGCAACCACTTGTCTGCAGTAGTGAGGAATTGCCATGCAGGGGAATTAGAGGGTCTAGACAGATCCAGGACAAGGACGACATAAGTTGGGGAGAGGTGCAGCCAGGAAGACATTTGTTAGGTGGGGGGGAGAAGGGGTAGGGGAACTGTTCAGGCAGTATGGGGTGCTGGGGAATGTGGAAGATCCTCCAGTGGCAATGATAAGGGCTAACACTTGCAGGTGGTCTCATGTGCCAGCAGGTTGTGGAATCCGGATTTGAAATGGCTGATTTTGCTGGATCCAAGGAGTTCAGTAGGTAGGTCATTAAGCCATTTAGGGCCCCTGTAGGATAGGGATCATTGTGAGAGTGTGGTATGCTTAAAAGGCACTAGGAACACTCCTTTGGTAACACTTCTGGTGTTCACAGTTTGTTGGGTATAGTTGTATAGTCTGGAGATGGACTCAGGCATAAGGCCAAGCAATTTTTTTTCCCAAGTAGACAAGCCTGGTATTTGATTCTGTGATGGAGGGGAAGCCAACTGGTGTCCAAATACAAGGTGCATGTATGCGTCTGATAGTCAGCACCCAGAACAAGGCGGCAGACCTTGTTGAGGATGGTCATGATCCTCTTCAGGGCTTAAATCTAGGTAAATGATTACTAAACTGGGTTTAACTAGAATACTTTGCATGCAGTTTGATTCAGTCCGTTTATAACACTCTCACAGCTACTGGGTACCCAGAGTGTTATGCTAGCTGGCCAGAAACAGTGCCTGGGGTTGCAGCTGTTGTTGAAGCCCCTGATGGAAAGAAAAATGATTAACATAAGCAAGCAAAGACCTTGAATTAGTTGTATCTGTGGCCGGCTGACCTAGTCTGTTGAAACCCTTTAGGCTAAATTGAAGTAAATCAGGTGGTACCATAAGATAATTTTAATATTTGTTGCAGGCAGCTGCCCTGGATTTACTCACTGTACTAGAAGATTCAGGATGGCCTGGAGAAATGAAGACCTGTTGCTGGAAGCTGAAACACATGAGGAAACTGGACAAACACAACTCACCTCGCTTCACGGCCTTTCCCAGTAGGTGGCTGCAACCTGTGATAACTTGCTGCACAGGGGCTGTATCCCTGGGCTGGTCTCTTGCTGGCAAAAATGTTGCTGGTACAGGAGCAGATGGCATGGGCCGAGATTGGCAAGGGCTCAGGTTCAGAAAAATGTTCTTGGCAAAGTTCAGTTCTTTTGCTGGTGAAAACCTCCAGCTGATAGACAATTCGGTCGCAGTGACGATCGAGCTTCTCTCTGGCAATCAGGAGTCCCTGGACAGTAGGCCTTGTCACACAGTAAGTATTCAGCACATTCACTGGAAACAGCAGTAATCTCTTTGACTTCTCTTTCAGCTTTAGGCTGGTTTGTAATATCAGCCACTTTGCTGTGCAAACCTCTAAATCTGCAGAAAAGGCAGTTTGAGTTTCTCCAAGAGGTACATGGATGAAAACAAGCCTTTTCCCCTGCGAAATACTGCACAAGTTCGAGTGCCCTCATTGGTTATTTTAGGTGCCAGACACTAGAGTTCTCCCACAAGGCACTGAAGCTAAGAACCCCTCATGGTCCCCTGTGTCCCAGTTGGTCCAAATCCAGGAAATCCTGAACCAAACATGGTGGCTCCTATACAGGGAGTGAATACTGCAAGAAGGCAGTTTAAACAACAGTCTCTATTTTAAAAGCAGTAATGAATTAGCATTATTCAATTCAATTCATATTTAATGTTCAGCTTAAAAACAAGCCATTACATAGACAAAACTTAAAACAATATAAATACAAACATGCCTTATAAATATATAAATACAATTGTATGGTGAATCACTTTTCTCATATTATTATACATTGAATGAATGTCTCCCAATACATGTCCATCATTTAACCCTATTGACAGCAATGTCCTATAGCGAATAAGACAGGATAACACAGAGAAGACAGAACTTAATACGATGTTATAATGATATGGCAGTATTCTTGATTAGTAACTACCGGTTATCTTTAATACTGTCAATGACCTTTGTTTTCGAAATGTAATTTATTTCCCTCTATATTCTAAGGAAGGAGGCCACAGGGATTAATACATTTTTGCTTTTAGATTTCAGGAGATATGTTACTAGATGGTCTGGCTCATATTCTAGTGAGCCCAGAATTTGAACTAGTAACCATTCTCTGTATCTCTCATACAGAGGACACAGAATTACTAGGTGTGTCAAATTATCTGGTCCCATCCTGCATTTACAAAGGGCATTCTTCTTCCTCTCTTGCTTATTATGCAAGTTTCATTTACTTTGACTGAATATTCACTCAAATCTGTATCTAGTCATTAATTTCGTATATTCTGGCTTATCAAATTCTGTCAGGTACATTTCCATATCAATATTTTTTATTTCGAGACATCCATTTTACACATTATACTGTTTACACAGTGCTAGATCTCTTGAGGATATATATATATATATATATATATATATATATATATATATATAGGGATATGACATGGCCTGAGTGAAGATATCATATTTATCTTCACGAGAGGCCAATGATATGATATCTCGGTGGAGAAGCCACTGTGAATATCTTGTTCATTAGCCTCGAGTGAAGATAAATATGATATCTTCACTCAGACATGTCATGTTCTGTTTATATGACATGTGTTTTGGGCTTTTGTAGCATGATCCCAAAACACCCCACCCCCAAATCTTCAGCAACATCACAGATTCCATACTGTATTAAAATAATACCATCTGATCCTGTTAATTTACAGTTTGTTTTTAAATATTGTTATTTTATTGAGCTTGGTATTATTTGTAATTAAAATAGTTGATTGTCCCCTGTGCTACTGACAAAATCCTGTACAACTTTTCCTTTCCCAGCCGAACTGTAGCGTGACCGAGCGGCATGTAAAGGAGCAGATTACTGGTACCAGAGCTTTCAAATAAGTGCCTGCAACGTAAAGAAAATCCTGGCTTTTATGTCCCAATAACATGCTTTACTTAACAGAAGGGACCGTCTGTACCAGCGAAAGCACAGCGAGTGAGTAGTCCGCTTTAAAATAGGAGAAGGAAGCGCGAGTGTATGTTGCTAAAGTGAAAGTTGTACAAGATTTTGTCGGTAGCACAAGGGGACAATCAAACAGGTACCTGTTTACATACTAATTTTATTACAAATGACGCAGGATTAACCAGATAGGTTTGAGAGGTGTGTGTGTCTTTTTTTTGGGGGTGAATCAGGAACTAGAGAGAGACTTCTCTGTAAAAAAAGTGAAACATACTTTCACTTTCTTTGCAGTGACGTATAGGAACATAGAGATATCACTATGACGTATAGGAACATGGAGATATCACTATGACGTATAGGAACGTGGAGATATCATGGATATCTTCACTGCCTATCTGAGATATCAATTTTTATCCCCACATTTATCCCAAAACACATGTTGTATAAATAGCTATATCTATATATATACTACTCTTTGTTTGATATTGTCCTTCACTTGATTCAGCGTCAGCCTATGATAATCCATTATACTTGCCAATAAACCTAAAGGTTTAAGATTTTCTTCACCGTTTGCATACATGGAAATAAAACATTCTGACCCAGATGTGAGAAAGCTTCCTCCAGACATAATCTAAGTAATTTATTATCTGTCATCCCATAAACCTTTAGCTGATATATGGCCTATCTTTGTTTGATCTGGGATTCCACTGGGGGCTGCACAATTTTAGGTCTTACCATGGTCAATGGCACACTATTTGGGAGGCCCAAAATTCTTTTGTAGAAATTATTCAAAGTTTGTTTCCAAGGTTATATTATCTGTTAAACCCCACACTTCTGCTCCATAAAGTAATTGGCTCCTCACCTTGCCATTCAATACTTTAATATTTCCCTTAATAGATTTCCCCCGTATTTGTATGAACATAAATTTAACATCGGGAGAAATCATTTTGCCTTGTTTTCTGCTTCCCAAATGTGTCTCTTCCATGTTCCTTCTTGTGTAAATGTTATCCCTAGGTAGTTAAAATCTTTAACCACCTCCAATTTTTGATTAATTATGTATGTGTATGCTTTGTTATTTCCCCAAAGACTAGTACTTTAGTTTTTTTGTAATCAAGTTTTAAATCTGCCAAATCACATTCTACCACACATTTATTTAGCATTCTTTTAATTCCTAGAAAACTGCTGGAAAGGAGTACCACATCATTGGAATAAGTCAAGTATGGGCAAGCTTTTAGTCCTACTTTGGGCATATGATGTTCTGGTGCATACATAGTCTGTAATACTGTCTGGAAATACAGATTAAATAATAGTGGGGAGAGTGTTCATCCTTGTTTGACCCCCACGTTTGATTTAAATCATTCACTTATTTCCCCTTTCTCGTTATACCTAACACTAGTGTAGTTGTCTTGATAGAGTGTCTTAATTACGTCTAATATATTTTGTTTCACCCCTAATTTCTCCAGTTTTTCCCATAAGATGTTTCTATTTACCCTGTCAAAGACTGTTTTCAAGTCAATGAAAATGCAATACAGTTTTGGTTTTTCACTCTATTGTATTTATAGATAAGATGGGTCATAATAAAACATTGATCAGTAGTAGATTGTCCTGTTTTAAAGCCCGCTTGTACTTCATCAATAACTCCATGATCATTTGCCCAGTTTGCTAATCTGTTCTTTATTTTGCAGTGCAGTCGATCAAACTGATTGGTCTGTAGCACTCGGCTTTGTTCTTATCTCCCTTTTTTAAATACTGGCACTATGATATTCAGTTTCCAGCTTTCTGTTATAACCCCATGCTTCCAGATCATGTTAAATACTGCTTCTAAAAATGGGATCCATTGAGTCCCCAATCGGTAAATGACATCCAAAGGTATCCTGTCAGGTCCTGGGGCTTTATGTTTTTTAAATGACTCCAGTACTTTATTATTTCTGTTTGACATAGTATGATTAGATGGAATCAATGATCCTTGGGCCCTTAATTCCAGCATTTTTCTTGATATCTGGAGTTATCCAGAAAACATACAATTTTATAGTATTCTACCCATACATTCAGTTCAGTGTGTTTCTGTTCCATTTCTATATTCTTTGGTGCCTTTATTTACTGTGCTCCAAAATTTTTTTTGTATCTTTAGCCCATACTGCTTCTTCTAAATCAGTCCATAATGATTGAATGTACTTTTTGTTGGTTGTTTCCAAAATTGTTCTATAGTCTTCCCTTAGTTTATTCATTTTCCTGTTGTTTTCTTTACTCTGATCCCGTTTTATATTTCTTAACTGTCTGTTTAACTGTTTTTGTGCCACTTTACATTCTTTGTTATACCATACCTTCCCTTCTCTTTTTTTGATGTTAATTTCTTTTTGTTATTTTATTATGTATACTACCCATGATTCCATTATAACCAGCTATCATGGTCTGGATCTCAGTGCAGTTTGTAAGGTTCTCCATAGTCAACAGGATCCCTTTTGCTTCTAAGGACTGTATCAGGTCAGTACTGTCTATTATTTTCCACCATATACATTTTTTTTTCTTTAATTCTAGAGGGGCCATTAACATTTTTTTATTATAATAACATCCTATATCTTTGCTCTGCATTTCCAATGCCGAATATTGGCTTTCTGGTTTAATTATTACCTTCAGGTGAGCACATTTAGGAAACATGTTAATGTTGGTCCAAACACAGTCAATTACCGAGGGACCATTTCTTCCCATATAGGTAAGTTCACCTGATTGGTCTCCTTTTGTTCTGGCATTTAATAACAAAACATTTTTCTCCTTCATGGCCTTATGTATTCCTATACCTCTTGTATTTAATATTGGGTCCCTAGTATTCCTATCCACCAATATTATGTTACTAGATATTTGGGCCAACTTGTTTTTAATGTCCTCTGATATCCCTTGTAAGCTACTCATTCTTGCATTTAAGTCCCCCATGATTATAATATTTCCCATAGGATTAACTAACTGCAATTTGTCCAATATTAATTTGTAGTGTGTTAGCCACTCTCTGTCCCCATATCTGCTATTATCCGGTTGGGCATAAATGTCTTAACTGAATTAGCATTAACTATTTACGGTACTATGTAGGGCTCCCTCTGCTCTATTATCGACAGCAGGGTGGAGCAGATCGGGGTGAGTTGAAAAGTTAGAGGTTTTTTTGTGGTTCTCTGACCCTGAGAGGTCTGTATTGCAATCTGTATTTGGCAAATAAAATAAACACTGAAGTAAATTGAGCAACATTTACTGAACTCTTCTTTAAAGCGTATGCCCTGGGTAAGTGCCATGACTGGCTAATCTCAGATCAGGGAAATGTATGGCTGATCGCAAGCTTTGAAACACTCAGACCCAGCCCAGGTCATTTACAGTATAACACTGGCTGTGGCATTTAAAGAGAGACAGAGAGAGAGAGAGTGTGTGGAGACCAAGCCTTGCACTCTCACGCAGATCTAAAGAGGAACACCAACAACCATGGATTCATTATCCCTGAGGAACATCCATCTGGCAGTGGGCATTACTGGAGCCCTTGGAGACACTTGAGGTAAACCCCGCTGATTTGGGGAGGTTACACCTTCCCCTGTCTAGGAAACTTGACGTCTGTGTCAAGTCTATAATATACATAATAATCATAATTAATACTTTCTATTATATACAGGCATATTTATAAGTCTAGATTTCACTTATATACAACTCTGCACAGGTATTATATTACTTTATACAATATAACATGCTTTACTTTTAAGTGAAAGTTTATATTAGCAATTGCATAGTTTCAACAGTTTCATGTAATTCTCCATTTAAATTTACCTTTTTTTACTCTGTTTCAGACAGTTATTCATAAGAAATAAGCATTTACCCCACTTGGAACCTTCAATATTGACTTCTTTAGCTAGACACCTTGCACCTATTCGGCTGACCTTTTTTACTTTGTAAGTGCGACCCCTAAAATGCTGGGTGGAGAGTTTGATTACTAACCTCGAGGATGCAGTGAACCCTATTTTAGGAAGGGAGTTAGCTGTGATTTATACCCTTTTATTGACCACAATCATTGGTAGGTCTACAAGCTTTCCTGGTGAATCATAAGGCATTCTACAGGCTTTACAACTCTTTCTGATCTGGGCGTAGGGGCTGTGGCACAGCTCTTTCAATATTAGCATTTGGGTTTGCTACTCTTGGCTCATTGTCCAGCAACAAGACAGATTCTGATGAAAGGGGTGCCTCTGCACTCTCTTGCTGTTCAGAGTTGGTTGCATTACTTGTATTTGTAGGAGCACTTGACTTTTCCTGTTCTGTAGACTCATGATTATCTGTAATCAGTATTTCAACAAAGTTTGAATCATCCAGCACACTGCTAGCACTTTCAGAGATAGCGTCACCTTCTGAAATGAGGTCAGGTTCACTAGGCCCACTTAGTTCAGCTTCTCTTGAAGGTTCATTGGTATGGTCACCCTCTACTTGGTCAGGACTAGCCATTTCAATCTCAAACAGTTCCACATGACATAAAGGGTCAGCTACTTCAGAAGTCACACTTTGCACTTCACTTTCAGCTGGCACAGGAGTGGTTGATAGGGCTAGATTCTCAGACATTTCTAAATCATTAGCATGATTTCCAACATTACAAGCAGGAATTCTTTGGAACAGTTAAGCTAGCTCAAAGGAAGGATAATACACAGGTTGATATTCACTCTCAGTAGACTCAGACTTAGCATTGTCATTGGCAACAGCATTACCTGTTGAAAGCTTGGGCTGGGCTGCAACGGAGCAGGTGGCTGTCTTGACTACTTCTACTGAGAGGCAGATTTGGTAACAGGCCCAATTGGGGCAGCATTTTGTGGTACTGTATCTATGACAATTTGAACAGTTGGCAGGATGTGATTCCATTGGATTGTTTTTAAAGCTCGGGGACCTCCTCCTGGCTGTACTTTATAAACTGGAAGATTATCCAACTTGCTGATGACTATGTAAGGAGTGTGACTCCAGTGGTCAGCTATCTTATGTTCCCCTTGCAGTCCCAAATTTCTCATAATAACATGATCTCCTGGTTGTAGTTCTTGAGCTTTACCTCTTTTATTGTGCCTTACTTTATTTGCTAGATTTTTCTTGGTAGCCATAGTGTGAGCCAGTTGGTAGGCGTGGTTAAGCTGTGCTTTGAGTTTGTGTACATATTGCAGATAGTTATCAGCTTGAATTCCATCTGGGGACACTCCAAAGCAAATGTCCACTGGTAGGCATGTTTCCTGACCAAACATCAGTTTATACGGTGAAAAACCTGTTGTATCATTTCGGGTGCAACTATAGGCATGCACTAAGGTACTTATCTGTTGACTACACCTTGGCTTATCTTTTGGGTGAAGGGTGCCCAGCATGTCCAGCAATGTTCGATTAAACCTTTCAGGCTCTGGATCACCTTGTGAGTAATAGGGAGTGGTCCTTGACTTTCTTACTCCCCACAGAGATAGCATTTCTTTCGCCAGCCCGGTGGCACTGAGGGTTGAGGTGCTGGACACTACACCTTGTGCCACACCAGCTACCCGGGTTCGGGAATGGACTCAGGTCATTGGGGTGCTGCATGGGGGGGGAGCAGGATTGAGCACTGGCTCTCCTCTCCCGAGTGGGTGGATCACCCATCCGTAGTCCTGACATCACTGGATGGAGGTCCGGTGGCAGGCGCAGGTGGTAACAGGCGACTGGTAGGGTAGGGTGTCCCATAGAGCATGACGTGCACATGCCTCCACATGCATGCATCACATTGGGGATGTGCAGGATTGGAACTGGGAAAGAAAACCAACAAAAAAAGCACAAAGTACTTACGGGAAAAAAAGAGATAGCTTGTCTTTAATTAGCCGACTTTCAAAGTCCCTTCCCTGGTCGGAATAGATCCGCTTCAGAGCATCATACTGTACAAAGAACTTTACAACAAGAACCTTAGCTACTGTTGCTGCTTTTTGGCCTTTTGTTAGATAGGCTTATGCATACCATGTGAAATGGTCTGTTACTACCAGGACATTTCCAATATTCTTTGCATCAGGCTACAAACTCAAAAAGTCGATGCACACAAGCTCCATGGGTGCAGTAGTGGCAATGTTAACCAAAGGTGCTGCTCTTTGTGGCTGTGCCTTCCTTTGAAGGCATCTGCTGAAAATTTTGATATACTGGTCCACATCTGCATTCATTTTGGGCCAGTAGAAATGGGCTGGCTAAATCAGCAGTTTTTTGTTGCCCAAATTTCCCATTTGGTCATGGAGGGCTCTCAAGACCACATGCTTAAATTTTGAAAGTAACACCAGTTGTTCCCTTTTCCTTGATCATCTGTGACTTCTCAGTAGAGTAGTTTATCTCTAAGCTAAAGTCTAGGCCCCTCTCTAAACAGTAAAGTAGTTCTCTGATCATTGGAACATAGTTCTGAAACATCTTTCCCTTTGTTCATGGCATCCAGCACAGGTCTAATCATAGGCTCATGATACTGTTCTCTTTGAATGTCTGCTGGGGTGAGTTGAGGCAAAGTGCTCAAATCTAGGGCTGCAAGGTTGCAATAAACTACAGGCACACAGATATCTGGGGGTCCCAGGCAATCGACTAGTCAATAATACAGTTTCTGAAGACGGGTGTTCATCTCTGTCAAACTTGTGGGACAGTGCCTTCACAGAATGTTCTGACATATGCACTCACTCAGGATTTGGGGTAGGCCTTCTAGACGGGGACATCAGAGTCAATATGGTTTAGGCCTGGACGGTACTCCACTGAATAATCATATGTTGATAGAGCAGACAGCCAACCCTGTCCAGTTGCATCTAACTTGGCCGACATCTGGACATACATGAAAGGGTTATTCTCGGTTTTGACCACGATTTTGGCGCCGTATAAATACTCATGAAACTGGTCAACTATGGCCCATTTTAAGCCGAGAAATTCAAGTTTGTGCACAGAATAGTTCTTTTCACATGGGGCTAGGCTTCTACTTGCAAATGCCACTGGGCATAGTCTTTCCTCATACTCTTGATAAAGTACAGCTCCAAGGCCACTCAGAGTGGCATCTGTGTGAAGTACATATGGCTTGGTTGGGTCGGCATATGCGAGTATTGGTGCATACGTGAGCTGGTAGATAATCTCATGAAATGCTGCATTGCAATCTGTGGTCCATCTCGACCCAAAGGGTTCATTTGGTAAATAAACTTTATCTCCTTCCTTCACAGCACCCTTTTTGAACTTTTGGTTGGTAGGAGGATATCCTTGTGTAAGATTTAACAGTGGATGAATTACCTTTGTATAAATTTTAACCAAGTGCCGGTAATATCCACAGAAGCCTAGGAATCTCTGAAGTTCTTCAAGGTTGTTAGGCCTTGGCCAGGTAGTTAAGGCTTCTACTTTGCTTGGGTCTGTCTGGATGCCTTCAGAGGACACGATGTGGCCCACATATTTTATGGATCTTTGGAAAAACTGGCACATGTCATGATGTCAGTTGATAGTTTCAGTCTGAATTCTTCCAGCCTGTCCAGGACTTTAAGCAGCCAAGCCTCATTCTCCTCAAGTGTTTTGCCAAATACGATGACATCATCCAAATAAACAAGGCATTCAGGGAGGTTCATGTCTCCTACAGCTTGCTCCATTAGCCTCTGAAAAGTTTTAGGTGCTCCAGATATGCCTTGGGGCATGTGTAAGAATTCATAAAAGCTCAGGGGACAGATAAACATTTTTTCTCTATCCTCTGGCACCATTGGGAATTGATAATACCCGTTCTGAGATCTAAAACAGAAAACCACTGTGCTCCGTTAAGGCAATCGAGGGCATCCTGGATGAGAGGCATTGTATATATATATATATATATCTTCTATTAAGGGTCCTGTAATTAAGACACATCCTCACCGAGACAGTCTTTTTTTGGACCACCACAACTGGGGATGTGTAAGAGCTGCATGATTCTTGGATGATTCCAGCTGCTAACATTTCTCAAAGATGGCATCTGACAGCATCAATGTCTGCAGGTGCTAATCGGCATGATCTCTTTCAGAATGGCCTCTTGTTGTAGAGCCTGATGTGATGTTCAGTGCCAGTAAGCAGTAGTAGTAGTAAAATCTTTATTTTCAGTCAGGTAGAGATGTCATTGTACACCATTAGGACAAGTCCTATTTACAAGGTGCTCCTGATTTACACATAGTTAATAAAAGTTTCACATTCAAGTACACATATTTAACAATACATACCCATACAACACAGTAACACAATAATCATCTGACAAAGTAACACAACCAACATCCCATTCTTTCAATGAAAATACTTTGCCCTGCTGTGCCAGCTTGTGTCGGATTCTGTCTTTCCACTCACAGGGGGAATGGGAGACTCTCCAAAGTTGAACATATCTGGTGACACATCACCATCCTTGGTACAGCACTTGCTTGGCAACACAGTGGTATCTGCGCAGTATACCTTATCTAGGGTACAGCCTCGAGTGACTTCAATGTCTCTGTCGGTTACGTTGTAAAGCTGCACCACTACTCTCTTGGCTTACGCATGGGCGTGAATTGGTGGCACACTAGGTTTAACCAAAAGTCCATCAGGTAGCTTTTCATCTTCTGGAGCATCCAGCATGAGAATCTTGTTCATTACAACTTTTTTGACATGCACCTCACCGTGGACACTGCACTGTGCATTGAGTGGCAAAACAAGAGAGGAGGGATCCTTTTTCCAGACATATCCCACTGACTCATCCTTATCCTGTGCCCCAATCCCAACTCCCAACCCTACAGCATCCTTGCTTCCTCCTGCGCAAAATATCCACCCACAAAGCTTGTCCTTACCTACGAAAAGTGCTAAACAGCAATAACCCTATGAATGACCCCCTAGATGCCAGGCTCCTTTGACTAGTCCTCGACGAGGTCCTAGTCCCCCTAACGGACCTACTCAACAAATCCCTATGCCTAGGGCAATTCCCTAGTGCCTGGAAAACTGCTGTCATTACCTCCATCCATAAAAGTGGTGACAAAGCCTCCCCAAATAACTATCGACCCATCTCCATTCTTCCCCCCCTCTCTAAAGCGTTAGAGAAAGTGGTTACCACCCAACTTACTGAATACCTAGCCAAGTATGACATTCTATGCCAAGAGCAACATGGCTTTGTTTGGGCCCTTAGCACCACCACAGCCCTCCTAGAATTCACCAACTTCCTGCACTCCTCCCTAGACGCCGGTAACATTGCAGGAGCTGTGTTCATAGACCTATCCAAGGCCTTCAACATGGCCTGCCACCCTCTCCTTCTCGACTCACTCCACCAACTTGGTTTCTCTACAGGTCCCCTGGCCTGGTGCTCCAGTTACCTTTCCACCCAGTCCCAATGCGTCAAAATTAATGGAACCCTATTCGGCACACTACCCATTCACTCCAGGGTGCCCCAGGGCTCTATCCTGGGGCCACTTCTTTTCTCCCTCTACCTAAACTCCTTACCAAAGGCCTGCTCCACAAAAATCTTACTATATGCAGATGATGCAGTGCTCTTTACTTCGCATCATAAACCCACGCCCCTTCAGGACTCCCTCCAACATGCCTTCTCCCAGGTCAAACATGGTTTAAGGACCGAGGCTGGTCATAAACTTAAAAAGATGAAATCAATGATCTCTCTCACCGCCAAAACAAAGCAAAAAATGCACCTCTCCGCATCCTCCCCAGTACCCAGCACCCCCTTGAACAGGTATCCAACTACAAATATCTTGGACTTAACCTCGACTAGGCCCTTACCTTCCATGACCACATAAACACCCTTGCTGCTGCAACAAACACCTGGATTGGACTCCTTTACCGACACAGGGACTGCCCCCCCCCACGCCCTTAGGCTTGCCATCACCTCATCAATACTGTCCCTAGTGGACTATGGGCTCCCTGTATACGGGGCAGCAGATAACTCCACACTCCAGAAAATCCAGGTCTCCCTAAACAAGGGCTGCAGGCTCCTAACTGGCGCACCTAGACTCACTCACACCTGTTCCCTCTATACCTCTGCCAATCTTCTCAACCTTGATGAAAGGCTCCGCTACCAGACCTGCTTACTGTCCAAGAAAATACTGCTCAGACTTTCCCCCTCTGGGGTCACCTCCTCTCTTCATCCTGCAATCCCCACTATCCTCACCCGCAACTCAGAGAAAGCACCACTGGTTGTGCCCAGGGTAAAAACCTCCCTGCCCAGAGATCTTTCCACCACAGGGCCCCCACATGGTTTAATGCACTCCCAAGCACCATCACCAGTGCACCCAAGATCGCACACTTCAAAACCACTCTTCACAACCACCTCTTCAATATCTGCTCCTGTAACTGCAACTAACATTTCACTTTCTCACCTACTCTGATCCAAATTCTCTGACAAAGTCCATTATGGATTGCAACCTCCATCAATAATACCAAACCCATGAATAGGACTGACTACTCTGTTTAGATGCTTTCTCAAGCTAATAATGTCTTTCTGCTGTTATGTTGTAAATATCTTCATCCAAATATTGTAAATAATGTCTGAAAATATCTACATCCAAATATTGTAAACAATGTCTGTGACAAATGTCTGTAACACATGCTTAATATAATTGTTGTTATACCGTGTTCTGTATTACCGTCTGTCTTACATGTGATGAGGTCCTTTGTAAATGAGCCTCTGGCTCAAAGGTTGTAAACCAATATATCAAATAAATAAATAAATAAATCATTCTCTTTGGCCTGCATTTGCATCTCATAAGCCTTCTGTACCATTGCATGAATGTGTAAAGCTCATCCAGTCTTTTGAGCTTGCTTTTCTTGACACATCTGTGCCAGTCAGCTAAACATATGGGTGTTAGTGCTGATCAAAAAAAGGATTCCCTCATACAGGCCAGACAGAAGGCAGACCAATACCAAGGTTTCCACAGGTTCATCCACATCTGCCACAGTGGATGGGAAAGAAAGCCATACTCTTAAGAAGCCATGGCATGGGTAAGATTTGTCACTCAAACCCCACATGTGTAGTCCATCTAGGGGTTGTAGAGGGCTGTCAGATTGGTGCTGATCATACCAATCTTTAAATATTATAGTGACCTGAGATCCTCTGTCCAACATGGCTCAGGCCGGAATACCATCAATATGTACAGTGGTCTCCATTGAAGGACTTACAGTTCTGACCAATCAGGAGAGGTACTTGCATGAGCGTTAACAGATGACTTGGCGCCAGATGGCATAACCAATGTTTTGCCCATGAAAGACTTGGATGAAGACTTGAAGGAAGATTTAGGAGTGTTTTGCCTAACTTGGTTTAGTAATTTAGCATTTACTTTTCTTAAGTCATCAGGTGATGAGCATGTTCTCTTAGTATGACCATCTTCTGCACAATGGTAGCAGAAGATATCCAGCCTGAAATTCTGTGTAAGAGCAGGTTCTTGGGTAGGATTGGCCCTGACTGGCTGGTAGGGCTTGACATCATCAGGAGGGCTATAGTTACGGTTGTACCCACCAGTCCTTCTCCAAGGCAGGGACTGATTAGGGTCTGAGTAAGACCACTACAAGGGACTTCAGTTCCTCTCACTTCTGTTAATATGTCAATAGAGGGTCCTCCACTAAGACTAGGAGGTTGTGCAGAATATTTACTGGAGACGTGGAAGTGGCACTGACTGCAGTGGGTCCTTGTTTGGCCTCTTTCCTCTATGCCAAAACTAGGGCTGCACATCACGTTTCATCAATTCTTTTACCATGTCAGACGGCTCATTAATTCGAACCTCTAGTTCTCTCTGCTCTGCTGGAGCCTGGGCATGTACGTCCACTCCTCTAACAGACACATTCTGTCGAGCATCTTGACTTTTACCTGAGGGAGTCTTGTGGGGTTACACCAGTTTTCAGTTCTCAAATCTCTAAAAAGGATTTCTTGGAGTCCAGACTCATCAGGAGCAGACCCTCCCTTAGGGGCAGAAGTTGCAGTAGCCACACCAACCCAAGGATCCAACATTTCCTCCTCCTCCTTTCTGCTTCTCGCACTTCTTGTATTAAGGGACTGTAAGAGGGGGATTATCTTTAAGGTCTTTTGTCTCAATTTGAGCAATAGGAAACTGGAATACTTGGCAGACCTCAGTATCCAGTCCAACCTGACTCAATTCAGTTCAGTTGTGGCCATGCCTCCTCACCTAAACACTCTCTGCAAGGCTTTTTCTAATCTCGTCAAGTAAGCTGACAATGGCTCTCCTCTTTGTTGCTTAGTAGCTTTAAAACCCCACATAAGGTCTTCATCATCCTCTGGGGTATCAAATACAGTTTCCAGTGCAATTAAGTACTCTTGCTTGGGAGCATCAGTTTTAGTGGATCTTAACGCTCGGATTGTATCCAATGCAGGTCCTCTGAGGCTTTCCATTGTTCTCTTTCTTTTTTCAGCCTCACTACACTGCCATTCTTACACAAGGGGTGATGCATAATCCATCCATGTCTCCAGGTCATCCACCCCATTAGGCATGGGAAGGGTGCCAGAGAACATTCGCAGCCTGTGATACGAATCAAGGCTAATTGAGAGTACAGGCACAGGCATGGGTGCTGGTACTGGTGCAGGCACAGGAGTTGTTGGAGCAGGTGCAGGAACTGGCAAAGCTGCAGGGGCTGGTGTGGGCACAGATGCCGACACTGAGGAAGAGGTTTCCCCAGAAGTCTCAAACACTTTTTTCAAGTCCTCGAGGGTTTGGCCCCAACATGTGATGGTTTGCTAAGCTTTTCTCTAAATCCTTCAGCTTTAGGGGACCCACTTCTAGATTTAAGTGCTTCACTGTACACGGTAACTACTTTCCAGCCAACTGGGGACTCATCAGGGTGAATAACAGGCGACACTCCCACACTGTCCAGTGGATTACTACATTCCACTAGGGCCATAAAAGTTCATGCAGTCGAATCACCTTGTCACTTTTTGACTTCAATTCACCCAAAGCATTTTACTTTGGAGAAAGCCTCTTGAATAGAACCTTTGTTTGTGCCCAGGGGTTTATCTAAAACCAACAAAGCTTTTTGAGGGTCAACCTCTTCTTTCTCACACCATCTCAATAAGCATTAGACAGCCATTTTGTGGGACAGAATCTCAAGTTTGATTCTAGAAAATTGCACCAGTTCTAATTCTGTGCTTGTTTAAACAGTAATTGCAATTTTGAATTTTGGCCACTAGGGGTGCTAATCCCAGCAGTGCCTCCATGATGTAACCCCTAGGCAGCACAATTGCAAGGGCTACTACCCCTGCCTGTCTTCCTACCAACAGGTTGAGGGGACTGGGTTCCAAATTAGTAAGTACCGAGGTTTCCCTACCCTCAGTGAACACAATAGCTTGGTGCCTCCACCCAGAGTAAAATATTCACGGGTACTTATCTAGCCTGGTGTAGTCCTCTGGGAAACTATAACCACACACAAACCTGCCTAGTGACCAATTACCTTGAGATAGACAATAATCCTTTATGGCAGTTAATACACTGTTTACAAACAGCATTAATAATATGCTCATGCCCCTTGTACTTACCACGAGGGTCTGGTCCTCTGGTGAATACCCTGCATTCCCCTCTAAAGCAATATCGAACACAAGCCTACACTTTCAAAAGCTTTTACCCTGATCACAGTAAATTTAAGACAGACAATGATATGCTCATGAATCAGCTTGACAATGAAACAACAAATCTCGTTTATTGAGGGGACGTGAACAAGGAAAGGGCTTAAATCTAGGTAAATGATTACTAAACTGGGTTTAACCAGAATACTTTGCATGCAGTTTGATTTAGTCCCTTTAGCAACGGTCTCACAGCTACTGGATAACCAGAGTGTTATGCTGGCTGGCCAGAAATGGTGCCTGGGATTGCAGCTGTTGTTGGGACCCTTAATGGAAAGAAAAATGATTAACATAAGCAAGCAAAGACCTTGAATTAGTTGTATCTGTGGCTGGCTGACCTAGTCTGTTGAAACCCTTTAGGCTAAATTGAACTAAATCAGTTGGTACCATAAGATAATTTCAATGTTTGTTGCAGGGAGCTGCCCTGGATTTACTCACTGTACCAGAAGATTCAGGATGGCCTGGTGAAATGAAGACCTGTTGCTGGAATCTGAAGCACATGGGGAAACTGGGCCGACATGACTCACTTCTGCTCCACGGTCTTTCCCAGTAGATGACCACGACTTGCAATAACTTGCTGCACAGGGGCTGGATCCCCTAGCTGGTGTCTCACCAGAAAAGCTGTAGCCAGTACAGGAACAGATGGCAAGGGCTGAGATGGCATGGGCCCAAGTTCAGCAAAATGTTCTTGTCAAAGTTCAGTTCTTTACTGGTGAAAACCTCAAGCTGGTAGACAGTTCTGGTCGCAGTGATGCTCAGCCCTCCCTGGCAATCAGGAGTCCCTGGACAGTAGGCGTTGTCCCCAGCAAGTATTCAACACATTCACTGGAAACAGCAGCAAACTCTCCAGCTTCTCTTTTGGCTTCAGGCCAGTTCACAATATCAGTCACTTTGCTGTGTGTTATGTATTCAAATGGTAATGCATTATGCTATTTGCCACCTGGGGCAGCATTCTATTTGAGTAAGCACTGAGAGAGAGCAGAGTGTGTCATTGTCTTGACCAGAGAAGTACCTGAATAAAACACGAAAGCTGCTCAAGTCCGACTGTGAAACATAGAAACATAGAATTTGAAGGCAGATAAGGACCGCTTGGCCCACCCAGTCTGCCCATTTCCCTACCTGATGGATAAGCTGCAGATCCTAGTTAACCAGCAGCCTACTTCTTCCTACCCCCACCCCCTAGAATTGCCTTATGACTGTCCCATGCATGCTTGAATTCCACCACTGTTTTTTGACTCCACAACCTCCTCTGGAAGGCCGCTCCATACATCCACAACCCTCTCTGAGAAAAATACTCCTTAAATTACCTCTGAGCCCCCCTTCTATCTTCAAATTGTGCCCCCTTGTTCTTGCACACCTCTTTTTTTGAAAGATGCTACCCTCTTGGACTTTGTTGATTCCCTTGAGGTACTTCAAAGTTTCTATCATGTCTCCCCTCTCCCTCCTTTCCTTGAGGCTATGCATAATAAGCTCCTTAAGTCTCTCCTCATATGTCTTCCAGTGCAGACCTTGCACCATTTTAGTTGCCCTCCTCTGGACAGCTTCCATCCCGTCTATGTCTTTGCGGAGATTGGGTCTCCAGAACTGCACGCAGTACTCCAGATGGGGTCTCACCAACTGACTGTACAGAGGGATAATAACTTCTTGTTTTCTACTGGTGATGCCTCTCCCTATGCATCCCAGTATTCCCCCAGCCCTCCTTGCTGCCCTCTCACATTGCTTGCCCACCTTTAGGTCATCTGATATGACTACCCCCAGGTCCCAGGTCAAATGATATAAGTGGTGTAAGTTTGTTGAACTAAACCAGAATAAATGTTAGTACATAACATAATTGGCAACGAGGTGTTTAGTTACTCTTCGGTACCTTACTAGAACAAACTACAGCTGTGAGGTTTTCTGAGACGTAACTTTTGGACCCACGAGTGAACCCGGGAGAGATACATAAAGATGGCCGCAACCATAGGACATATTGATGCCTTTGATGAAAATGTGGAACAATGGACAACCTATATCGAGAGATTTGGACATTTTGTCACAGCAAATGATATAAGTGATGAAAAACAAGTGGCTGTGTTACTGAGTGTCATGGGCAGCATAACGTACAGTTTGCTGAGAAGTCTCATAGCGCCAGAAAAGCCCGGGGAGAAAACGTTTGCCGGTATTGTGGAGGTCTTACAGACACATTTCTCTCCTAAGCCTCTGGTAATTGCTGAAAGATTTTGCTTTCACAAACAAAACCAAGCAGAGTGAGTCCGTTGCGCAGTATGTTGCTGTTCTAAAGAAATTAGCTGAGCATTGCGAGTTTGGTACACATCTGGACGATGCTCTCCGAGACAGATTTGTGTGTGGTTTGAAAAGTGAAGCGACACAGAAGTGTCTCTTAACGGAGGCGGGACTGACATACAAGAAAATAATGGAGATCGCTGTATCAATGGAAACAGCTGCACAGGAGGCTCAGCACCTAAGTGATTCCCTGAAGGTAAATGCTTTATCCTTCTCTTCCACCAGGAAGCCAAATAAATGTGGATGTTGTGGGAAGGCTAATCACAGTGATAAGGATTGCTGGTTTAAAGAACAGACATGTCATAACTGTGGGAAGAAGGCCACATAGGGCGAGTGTGCAGAGGGAAAAAGAAAGAAGGGGAAAGCAATGGATGCAAAGGGAAGCAATTTGCGAAATGTAGAAAGAGAGAAGTACATCACGTGGAAACACAGGGAACGTGCAGTGATGACACTGATACTGAATTAGCATTAAACGTGCTGACTCTTAAAGGGGAAACGGCAACCATCTGTGTAACACTAGAAATTGAAGGGAAACCACTGAAAATGGAATTAAACACAGGGGCTGCAGTTTCATTGATTTCAACAGACAAGTATGAAGCTATGTTGAGACATCTACCCCTGCAAATGACTGATATTGTACTGAGGACATACACTGGCGAGGCAATTTCACCTGAAGGTGTCATCAAAGTGCAGGTGAAAATAAATGAACAAACAGCACTACTGCCTTTGTATATGGTTAAAGGTAACTATCCTTCACTCTTAGGCAGGGAATGGCTGAAGAAAATATGCCTCAACTGGCAGGAGATAAGGACTGTTAATATGAGTGACCACAACACTCTAGAAGCAGTGTTGCAAAAACATGCTCCTTTATTCAAAGGGGAGCTAGGCACAATGAAGGGCATTGAGGCAAAAGTGTCTTTGAAGTCACCGCACAAACCAAAGTTTTGTCAACCTCGCCCAGTGCCATATGCACTCAGACCGAAAGTGGAGGCTGAGTTAACTCGCCTAACCGAAGCTGGAGTATTGTCACCTGTACAATGTAGCGACTGGGCCACGCCAGTAGTGCCAGTGGTAAAGAAAGACGGTTCTGTGCTAAATATGTGGAGACTTTAAAGTAACCATTAATCCAGTCCTGTGTGTGAACAGTATCCGATTCCACGCATCGAAGACTTGTTTGCATCGCTGGCGCAGGGCCAACGCTTCAGTAAGCTGGATTTGTCACATGCTTATCTACAAATGAGAGTAGATGAAAACTCAAGGAAATATCTCACAATAACCACCCAAAAGGGCCTCTTCTGCTACAATCGTCTACCTTTTGGCATTGCATCAGCTCCAGCCATATTTCAGCGAGCTATGGACCAGGTTTTATGAGGTCTTCCTAATGTTCACTGTTACCTGGACGATATACTGGTGACTGGAAGGAATGATGCAGAGCATCTGCAGCATCTGGAAGATTTTGGCTTGTGTGTCCAGAAGGAGAAGTGTGAATTTTTCAAGACTTCATTGGAATACCGGGGCCACACCATAGATGCAGCCGGCTTACACAAATCGCCTGAGAAAGAAAAAGCAATTGTGGACGCTCCATCACTGGAAAATGTGAGCCAGTTACGTTCGCTCTTGGGCCTGTTAAATTATTATGGCAGGTTTATTCCCAATCTGGCTACAATTCTCAGCCCACTAAATGGTTTGTTATGTAAAGGGAAGTCCTGGTGTTGGACAAAGGACTGCGAGAGCGCGTTTAAGAAGGCTAAAAGGCAGCTTGTTTCACAAGATGTGCTCATTCACTACGATCCACAGCTGAGCATCAGACTGGCATGTGATGCCTCACCTTATGGTGTGGGAGCAGTCCTTTCCCATGTTCTACCAAATGGAGATGAAAAGCCAATTGCCTTTGCAACCAGAACTCTCAGCAAAGCTGAACAAAATGATGCCCAAATTGAGAGAGAAGCATTGGCAATAGTGTTCGGAGTTCGCAAATTCCACCAATACCTCTATGGTCGGGAATTCACACTCTTCACTGATCACTGTCCCCTCATGACCATTTTCAGCCCCCACAAAGGTGTTCCTTCCATGACAGCAGCCAGAATGCAGCGTTGGGCTCTTTTGCTATCAGCTCACAACTACCGCATTGAATTCAAGAAGGCGGCTCTTCATGGCAATGCTGATGGGCTCTCAAGATTGCCTCTGCAGGTAGCCCACAGTGACTAGGTTGACACTGTCGATGTCTTTTACATCAGCCAGCATGAGAAACTACCCATTACAAGTTCTGAAATTAAAAAGGAGACAAAAGTTGACCCTGTGTTGTCTCAAGTCTTGGACTTAGTAACAAAAGGGAATTTTACTGTGAACTAGGACATTCACGGTGAGTTATCACCATTCTACACCAGACATAATGAGCTTTCAGTACAGCAAGGCTGCTTGATGTGGGGTGTCCGGGTGATTGTTCATTCAAAACTATGCACCCGTGTTTTGGAACAGCTACATGTGGGACACCCGGGCGTGGTAAGAATGAAAACTTTGGCTAGAAGCTATATTTGGTGGCCAGGGATTGATTTTCAAATTATCGGGGCAGAATAATCCCCTTGACTGGTTCGATGTCTGGGGCAGTCTACCCCCTACCTCTAGCATAGTATGAACCATATTAATAACAGTGAATAATGCTAATAATTGTTCATTTGGTAACAATATAATTTAGTTGGGAGGAAATGTTATGTATTCAAAATGGTAATGCATTGTGTTACTTCTGCACCTGGGGCAGCATTCTGATTTGAGTAAGCACTGAGAGAGAGCAGAGTGTGTCGTTGTCTTGACCAGAGAAGTACCTGAATAAAAAACGAAAGCTGCTCAAGTCTGACTGTGATGTAAGTTTGTCGAACTAAACCAGAATAAATGTTAGTACATAACACTGTGCAAATCTCCAAATCTACAGAAAAGGCAGTCTGAGTTTCTCCAAGAGGTGCAGGGGTAAAAATAGGCCTTTTCCTCTGCAAAATACAGCTGCATCACACTGTGCTCCCTTCAGCTTGAGAGCTCCAGCTGGACTAACTTTTTTTTATCACAGTTCAAACTTGTTCCCGGAATTTCTGCATTCTGGTTGGCCACCTGTACTCAATCAAAGTTCAAGTATTCTCATTGGTTATTTTAGGTGTCAGACACTAGAGTTCACAGTTTCTCCCACAAGGCACCTGAGCTAAGGACCCTTCGAGGTTCCCTGTTTCCAACTGGTCCAAATCTCAGGAAGTACAAGACCAAACATGGTGGCTCTTGTACAGGAAGTAAATACTGCAAGAAGGCAGGTTAAAGAACAGTCTCTGTTTTAAAAGCAGTAATGAATTAGCAGTAACTATTTACAGTAACATGTAGGGCTCCCTCTGCTTTATTATTGACAGCAGAGTGGAGCAGATCAGGGAAATGCCTGGCTGGTTGCGAGCTTTGAAACACTCGGACCCAGCCCAGGCCATTTACAGTACAACACTGGCTGCGGCATTTAAAGGGATAACATGGAGACCAAGCCTGGCACTCTCACACAGATCAGCAGAGGAACACCAACAACCATGGATTCGTCATCCCTGAGGAACATCTGCATGGCAGTGGGCATTACTGGAGCCCTGGGAGACACTTACGGTAAGTCCCCTGATTTTTTGGGGTGGTCACAGACAGTTCATGCAATCACTTTCTCTGCTATCTGTACTGGGGTGACACTTGCATAGTTCACGCAGTCACTTTCTCTGCTGTCTGTACTGGGGTGACACTTGGACATTTCAGACAATCACTTTCTCTTCTAGCTGTACTGGGGTGACACTCGGACAGTTCATGCAATCACTTCTCTACTGTCTGTACTGGAGTGACACTTGAACAGTTCACACATTCACTTTCTCTGCTGTCTGTACTAGGGTGACACTCGGACAGTTCATGCAATCACTTCTCTACTGTCTGTACTGGAGTGACACTTGAACAGTTCACACATTTACTTTCTCTGCTGTCTGTACTAGGGTGACACTTGAACAGTTCATGCAATCACTTTCTCTTCTGTCTATATTGGGGTTACACGTCAACATTTCATGCAATCACTTTCTCTGCTATCTCTACTGGGGTGACACTTGGACAGTTAACACAATCACTTTCTCTGCTATGTGTACTGGGGTGAAACTTGGACATTTCATGCAATCACGTTCTCTGTTGTCTGTACTGGAGTGACACTTGGACAGTTCATGCAAGCACTTTCTCTATTATCTGTACTGGGGTTATGCTCGGACAGTTAAGCAAACATTTTCTCTGCTACCTGTACTGGGGTGATACTTGTACAGTTCATGCAGTCCCATTCTCTGCTGTCTGTACTGGGGTGACACTTGGACAGTTCATACAATCACTTTCTCTGCTATCTGTACTGGGATGACTCTTGGATAGTTCATGCAATGACTTTCTCTGCTGTCTGTACTGAGATGACACTTGGACAGTTCACGCAATCGCTTTCTCTGCTGTCTGTACTGGGGTGACACTTGGACAGTTCACGCAATCACTTTCTTTGCTATCTGTACTGGGGTGACAATTGGACAGTTCACAATCACTTTCTCTGCTATCTGTACTGAGATGACACTTGGAGAGTTCACGCAGTCACTTTCTCTGCTACCTGTACTGGGGTGACACGTGGACAGTTCACACAATCGCTTTCTCTGCTGTCTATACTGGGATGACGCCCGACAGTTCATTAAGGTACTGCATACTTGGTTGTTTACGTGTCACAAGGACTCTATATTTTGTCATCATGTACATCATAAGTTACAGTGTCATGTCAAGGCCAACAGATGTTGGCTACCTCAGGGTTCTAGCCATTTGAATTGAATTTGAACTTTATTAGTAGGGGAAAAATCTTTAGGCACAAGTGGCTATTCCAAAGATGACCTAGTCAAATTACAATACAACAGCATGTTAATGTAATACAGTTACAATTATTCAGTATATAAAATACTGTGTCACAAGAAAAAACAATTATAACATGGAAAATCATCCAAATGTGCATATGCACATTTTAAGGTAATTTAAATGTAATCTCAAGGCACTTTTGAAGTGCCCTAGATGTTTACACTGCAATACATTCTGAGGATGAATATTCCAAGTGTAGCCCTTCTTCCCAATGTCTAGGGGACAGGTATTTCGGGGAAGGGGGTCCTAGACTCCAAAACCTCTCTAAGCATGCCTCAGAAGAAAGCTGCAATCAAAAATGGGTTTTCTTATCTTGAGATGTCTTCAACCCAATGTGTCTGAGCCCCTAAGGGTGGTAACTTCTCCCCAGCAGGCCAGACTAGCAGGCGGACCGAGCAGCTCATCTTCAGGCTTTTCCACCCACCAGTCCCAGATCAGGAGGGCACACGGAAAAACAAAATGCTTGAAAACCCCAGGAAAACTGTGAGAATCCCTAAAAACTAAAGGACTTAAAATTCATTTGAAGGATCGAACTGAACTCTGATTTTCTCCCCAAACAAATCACATTATTCTCCTGAACCCCTGAATGATTACAAAGCTTTGGGTTTTGGTTACTTTAAACTTGGAACATACCAACTCCATGGGGTAAACTTTTTGCTTAGAACCTATTGCTCAAGAGAGATCAAATGGACATTTCTTAGGCATAGCTTTTCTGTCTGAACAGAACCAGCAGCAAACACTTCAGTCAGGACCAGAGATTCCACTTAAATTTTACTAGAAGCATGTAGCTCCTTCTAGACCACCAGCACTGGTAAGTACCTATGCTTTATTACTACCTCAACTTTAAACTGAGCTTCACTCAAAAGCTTTTCCAAGACACTGTCTCCTCCAAAACTGGACTGTTTTCTCAAAGCAGTCACTTCTTCTTCATTGACACCTCTACCAGGGGAGCAATGTGCTCCTCTGACACCACCGAGGTAATTCATACTTTGGGCAGAAAGCCAGCAGCCGAATTCCTTCGCAACTATACCCTAAAGCTTCTCTCACTGAAATCCTGGATTGGTCTGGTCCCTGATGCTTTCCCCTTTCTCTTTTGCTCCAAAAATGTCTCTCCCTGAAGCTGAACCTCTAAAGCAGCTACACTGGCTCCCTTACTTCTTGTTTCCTGTTGTCCAAGCTGATCCACGGCCTATAGTTGTGTAAAGACCTACTCCCCAAATATTGGGCGTGGGACCAGCCCCAAGCACATGAGAAACAACAGGCACCATCGAGTCCAGGCTGCCACCCACTCCCATCTTCTGACCTATGAGCTGCCTGCCACGAGGGGAAATAAAGTTGGGGAATGTTGCCACTATCCTCAAACCTCCATTATGAGGAACTATCACCACCTTACCAGCCCCGATGGCTCGCATAAACCCTTCCACAGAACTGGGCCCAAAGCCCCAGAGTCCTACCCTACCTGCCCTCCAGACTCCCTGGATGCTGTCACCACCCAGTCCCAAGAGGACCCAGGACCCAAACGACCCTAAACTGCCTTTCTGCTCACCTCCCACAGAGTACCAAATCCCAGGAACCCAGCACACCACTGCCCAAACTGCCAGTGAATGAGCTTGCTCAATGGAGTTTTCCTGCAATAAACTTGAACTTGAACTTGAAACTTGAACCTGCCTAAGAGGAGGGGGGGAAGCCCCCCTCCAAACTGCCCTGCTGCAGAACCTGCCGCTTTCTCCCCTGTCTCTCTCCAACTCCATATGTGTATATATATATATATATCCACAGTCTGCTTCCCCCAAGTGGTGGCAAGCAGAAAACACATAGCCCGGTACACCAGAACTCCCTAAGTAAAAAATTCCTAGGGGAAATTTTGGAATGTTATAATAATACAAACTGTGATGTTCTATTTATTCTTCTGCACCCTTTTACAATAAAGGATGCAGAACTAATAATTGCATGTTTTGCATCACTGATAGAAAGGAAAAAAAATCAATACACAAGAAAAATGTATCTTATATAAGCTCCTATCACAAGAGGACAATTTATTATTTTTTATATTTATCTATGTATATATTTTTCTACTATTCCTTTTGGTATGGTACACAGACACATATTTTGTTATCTAATGTAATTTAGATGTATGATAACCTCTGATTATTGATGTATATGTGTTTTAATTAGAAACCATCTTTTTTAACTGATTGTAATAACCCAGATGTTTTGTTACATCTTGGTTGATCAATAAACAATTAACTAACCCTACGCACGGGGTGTGGGGGGTCCCATTCAGTATTTCTAGCTGCAAGTTTTTTGTTGCCGGAATGTTATATGAGTTAGAAGTGTTATAGACAGCAACATATTTAGGTTGCTGTGGCTTTGGCCATTGACAGATTTCCAGCTACCATCAGAGTAGACAATGCTAACATTCAATGGAGACCAGCCCAGTTTCAAACAGAGACCACAATGATGGCATTCTTTATTTGTATCAAACACAAATTGACAAATTCTATTGTATACAACTCTCATTCTATCCAATACACTGTCTGTTGCATATCACGTAAATGGGTAGGCCATAATTAGAGCCTCGTGAAATAATTTTTATTTTTTATCATTTTTATTTTCATTTTTCTGGAATTTCTTCTTATTTCTTTTTATATATTGAAAATGTAGTTTTATTTCTTGTTATCACATTTACATGCATAAAATACCTGAGAATGACCTTATACACACTAGAAGTCACATTCCTAGTGTACTACGTTGTATTAAGCAGCATTATGCTGTGGTTTTGAAAGGTTTGGGGAGTCAGATAATTCTGCTCCGCTTCCTAGTGGACCCTCTCTGTGGTAACAATGGAGTCTAAACAACAACTGCTGCAAGCATTTACTTGTTTTTTTGCAAAAAAACAAGCAATTTTTAAACTTTTTTCATGTGCTTGGTTTTCGTTTTATTCCTTTCTATACCTTGAATTTCTTGTTATTTCTTATTTAAGAAAAACATGGGTCTCTAGCCATAATCTACCAAAGAAAGCAACAGACTTTGGGCCAGTAACTTAGGGGCTTCCTGATTAAAATTCTTTTATTTCTCTGTAAGTCTCCCAGTCTAGTATTGATTTTCTTGATCGTTTGATCAATATGCTTGACAAAGAATCTTGTAGTATCCAAATATACACCTAGATATTTGAGAAGAGGTACTTGCTCTAGTTCCTCACCAGCAAAAGCGATTTTCAAATCACCATTCTTATGTACCCTTTTATTACTGCAAAACACCTTTGTTTTGTTTTGGTAATTTTTACTTTCATAACCAACATATGTCATATGAACCACTCCTGAACTCTTAAAATCATCCTGAAGTGGTCTGAAGTGGTCTAGTTAGATGAGAGACAGATTAGAGATAGAGTTGCTTCTGGCTGCCATGACTGCATTGTAAGCAAAAAAGGATGGACTTTGCAGTCCGGGAAAGCTGAAGGCAGGTCATTCAACAAAAGGCTGAATAGCAGAGGTCCCAAAATGTACACCTGTGGCACTCTGATTTTAACGGACCGTGGCAATGTTCCGACATTGCCCAATTTTACTTTTGAGTTTGTGCATGCACAGCGAACTCCTTGGAATAGTAGGCTTTGAGGGGTGTGACACTATCTGTGCGATGTAGAGTGCTCTCCAAGGGGCATAACAATATCACACCAATCCTCAGTCAGGTTGGTACTGACACTGTTTTGCCTGCAGTGGCCTGCACTTGAAAAGAAAAAGCTGCACCAATCAAGAGACTGCTTTTTCCTTTCATCCGCAGATCACTGCAGAGCAAACAGCTGTTTGCATTGTGATGTCTCCACCTCACCACCCCCAATGGTCCCTGCCTGAAAGGTGGGAGGAGATGCTTTCCTCATCTGCCTTCTCCATGTCCTGCTGTCTCTGGCTCTAAAGTTTCTCCCACCCATGTGGAGCAGGCCACAGCCTAAGCTCCATATGGGCTGGGAGTATTCAGTGCCTGAAGGCACTTTTATTCTAAGAGCAATCGATTGCACTGGCTGACCCCCTCCCGCCACCTGCCGACATCGGGGTGCTTAATCCCCATGTCAGCCTGTATCCCCCAATCCTTTAATGTGGAACACTGGGAGCCCACCCCAAAGTGCCAAAACCTGCTGTGGTGTTTCCGACACTGGGATGCCGACTCCCAGTGTTGGATGTGCTCCCTGCCCCACATATCATACGATCTTGGTGTGCCCAATCCCTGGGTTGACGTTGATCCCCCCCTAGTACTCTGGCACACTGTGAGCCCACTGCAGAATGCCAAAATCCATAGTTTCCCTATAAAAAAGAAAATAGACCCACAACATCTTTTTTTTTTTTTTTTAGAACCTGAAAAAAAAAGAAAGCGGCCATCATCATTCCCACCGGCCCCCCTCCCCCAATCCACACCCACCCTATGTGCACCCCAACTCCCTGTACCCTCCCTCACCCATACTTACCTCTGGAGGTTGGGAGCAACGATCTTCAGTGGACCGGAAACATGTCTGCACTCTTCAAAATTAACCACAAACTGAGAAAATGACGGTAAGTCCTATAATGGCAGTGTATCGGGGGGTTCAATTTAGGTTGATATGTCAGCCATATTTGGGAGCTTTTGTCCCAAATTTTCAACATGGGGTTCTTGGGACCCCACCTCATGAACACAGTCACTGTCATTTCTTGGTCCCAAAAGGTGATTTTTGTGGTCGCTGCACGGAATCATCTTTTGGGACCAGTTAACAAAATGATGGTGCCACTGTTCATGAAGTGCGGTCCCAAAAAGCCATTGTTGCAAATTTGAAAATGACTGCATTACGAGTGACCGTTGTACAGTTTCTACGCACACTCGTAACATCATCAGATTTTAAGATTTTCACTTCAAATTTCCAACATTACCATGTTTTACCTTTATGAACAGTACAGCTGTCATTTTTTTGTATCCTTCCTGAAATGTGTTTTTGCACCTGTGGTGTAAAATGGCGCAGTAATTGTGTAAAATCAACTTTCAGGACAGATTAGTGAAATTTCAGTGCCACTGTTCATGAGGGGAGGTCCCAAAAAGGCCGTGTTGAAAATTTGGTGAAAACATTCAAATAAGTGACTGCGTTATGAGCGTGCATTGCGCAGTTTCTACGCACACTTGTAACTTCACCACTTTTTCATATATTTTTTTAAACTTGTTTATTGATTAATTACATGGTTAATATAGAGTTTAAAAGATAGATCAATTTCTCACTGTTTGACAAAGATTAGCATTTTAAACATCTTGTAGTCTAAAAACAAACCTTTCAAAAAGGACTTAAAACATCACACTAAAAAAGTAATGAAATAGGGAGAGTAAAACTCTGTACAATAGATTGCTGTTCTATCCAAGCAAAGGGTGAGAAACAGTTAATTTCGGTTCAGGAGAAGGAAAGGTAGAGGGAAGGGGAGGGGAGTGTAAGGGGGGGAGTGGGGGAAGGGAAGGGGGTAAGAAAAAAATTATTCATTCGTATCATTAGAATATTGAGAGCAGATTAATTACTGTATATTGTCTCTGTAACTATCCCATCTGTTCCATCTATTAGCAAATTGTTCCTTGTGGTGATTAACTGAAAAAGTGATTCTCTCCATACCATAAATTTGTGAAATTATGTCCAACCAGTCTGATATGGAAGGGGCACTGTGCTGGAGCCCTTTTTCAGTAATAGCTTTTACAGCTGTTATTGTAAGAATCGCCCACAGGTACTGTTCTTCCCTACCTTTAATATCATTAGGGTACACGCCTAATATTAAGTATTCCAGACCCACCTCCATATCTAGCCCAAATAATTATGTCAGGTGACTAATAATCTGGTGCCAAAACCCACGGATACCAGCACAGTGCCAGAATATGTGTGCCTGATCCACTTCCTTTGAGCCACAATGTCTCCAGCAGGATGCCCTCTGGGCCATACTTGATTTTAATAATTTATATGGGGTATAAAAATACCTAATCCTGACCCTCCAGGCATACTCTTGCCAGGATGGTGAGGAGGTGGTCTTCCATGTATTCCTAAAGATCTTTAACCAGTCCCTGGAGTTTAAGGTGAGGTCAAGTTCTCTTTCCCATTTCTGTTGTGTATTTTAAATATTGTGGGCCTTATCAGCTATCAAATCCCAATACATAATAGTAATTGCCCCTTTATCATGTGATCCCTTCCAAGTAGTTACAAAGGCCTCAGGAAAAGGTATTTCATCTAGCCAACTTAGAATTTGGTGGAATTTAGTATGAATGTGGTCCCTGATCTGGTAAAAGTATATACAATCTGTAGGCTGCAAATCTGCTTGAGCTCTAAGCACCTCAAAAGGTAATATATCATCCCCTTTAAGGACTTGCCATGGAGCACATAATCCCTTTACCATCTGTTTCCTAAATCAACTTGACTGAGTGGCTGGCACAAAATTCTCATCATAGCACCACCACCTGTATTTCCACATAGTTTTGGCCATGAAATCCCCTCTAGCACCTTGGAGCCAACCCTTTAATGTGGTCTGAACAGTAAATTGTCGATATTCCTCTGGATGTATCTGAGACGGGGGTGGGCTAAATAAAACTGCAGACAGAGGTATCTTAGCCTTGTGGCTCATTTCTATGTGTTTCCAATGAGTGTTGTAATTAGGGTGTATCCAGAGAAGAGCCATTTTCATTTGGGCTGCCAACCAGTAGTCCAATAAGCTAGGGAAGGCCCTACCTCCCTCCCGTCTAGGTAAAAAGACAGTATTCCTAGAGACTCTAGGTCGTAGATGAGCCCACAAAAATAAAGCTATCTTTTTCTGCCAGACCATAACGTCACGTACTGGAATTGGGCAGGGGACCACTTGAAACATGTAAAAGACGTGGGAGTATGTTTGTGTAACCCCCTTGTTACCCGGGGTTACTAGAATCCCAGTAAGACCTAGTGGTAAGCAGGGAAGGCAGCTTGTGAAACTCCAGTTAAATGGATTTCACACTGTCTCACTCTGTTCTCAGTCTCAGCTGAGACTGAGGGATGACATCATCATAGAACTATCACAGCTGCATGAGCCACAATGGAATCTGCAGAAGGGAGTTAGAGTAGAATGTTGGGAGGTTTGAACAGTCAGTGTGTTCAGTTGGAGTTTGGAGATTGTTGTGAGAGGAGCACAGCAGCTCTGTGCTCAGGCTCTTGGAGCCTCAGCCCTGAAATAGGGCTACATTTAGGGAAAGGTGTGTGTTTCTGCCAAAAGAGAGACACAGTAAGCTGTTTTTTAGTGGTGGAGACTGCTGATTAGGGTCTCTGTGCCCCATCCCTCAGGGGATGGGGCAGGAAGGTTTGCCTGCATTTCCAGGGGCAACCCCTTGGCTACTGCTAGTGAAGAAGCTGCCTTATTTTGTCCAAGAGTGTGGGGTACAAGAAGATTTCGAGATTCGCCTGTGGGGCACCTGCAACCAAAGGGTGAGTTCTGCTCTTTCTAAAGGGCCCATGTTTCATCCTGAACTGTGTAAAAGTGGGGATTGGACTACTGAAGTAGTGGGAGGCCTAGAGTAATAGGCTTAGCCAAAAGTAAAAGTATGTTCAAGTCCAGCACAAAGGGAAAGTCAAGACATGTAGAGGAGATGTAACATACATCTACCAAGTAATCTACATTGCCAAGCTTTCAAAAGAGTTGTTTAGTTTCCAGAGAAATGGCCGGGTATGGATTGTGGTAGCTGGAGGTGGGAGACCCCCCATCTTTAGTGACCAGGTCCACCTCTACGGATTTGCTCTGTGGATTTCTACTTTGCCTCATGCACTTGGCCAGTGATGAGGGAAGTACCCAGACGTGGGATGGAAGGAAAATTCCCTCTAGGAGTCGAAGGCTCTAAGGTGGTTTGGGGAGTCACCAATAGGAAAACTGGTTCATTCCCATAATGGACCGCGGATCAAGTGGCCGGCGGGGGAGCCGGGCCATGGGGAAAACCCAAGTAGTGTACAAGTCGGGTTGTGTACCCAAAGCTGCATGCAAGTCCGGGCTGTGTGCCTGGTGGGTTTGGAGCCTGAGGGCTGGAAATGTGAAGAAGTGTTCTGTTATCTCTAATCTGCATTACCAGGAATGTAGCCCCGTGGGGGTCTGTCTATGCTTTGCTTGTTCAGTTTTGACGTGAATAAAAGCCACACTGTAGAATCCCATTCCTGGTTTTGAACATTACAGTTATTGCTTCCCGTGTTCGGATTTACTTGGGTGCCCCTGTGCAGAGTAGCCAAACCTAGACCCCCTGTGCCAAGTAGCCTAGTCCTTCCCGAACCCAGTCCCCACCAGATACTGCTGGCAGCTTCAACGGCATGCCACCTGTCATTTTGCAAAAAGGCAGGGATCCGGGGGTTACATTTGTTTTCAGCGTCTGAAATCTGGAATAAAAAGGAAGGGGTAAGAGATGCCATATATATAAATCTGCCCATATCAACTTAAGCAGTGGGGGGTAGTTATCTTTATGAAGGCTATGTGGTGACCTACCCAGGTAAACCCCTAGATATTTTATTTTCGTACAATCCCAATGGATAGGGTATTTATCTTTAAAGTGAACTGGGACCTGAGATGACAGGTTCAGTACTCCGCCTTGTACCAATTTAATCTGTAACCTGAAAGCTGAGAATTTGGTCAAAGACTGCAGGCAGTGAGGTCTCTGGGCTTTTAAATACAGCAGCATCTGTCTGCATAAAGTGCTATTTTATGACAGGAGGTGCCCCAAGTGACCCGTATCCCTGAATTCAATCTGATATTCTGAGCTAATGGCTCAATATACAAAGTAAAGAGAAGGGGGGACAAGGGGCATCCCTGTCTAGTTCCCCTGGTGAGCCCAAAGGGTGAGAAAACAAAGCTATTCATCCTGACATATGCTATGGGGTTAGTATACATCTTTGATATGAGTTGGCAAAATTGGGGAGGGAATCCGAAGCCGGCCAGGGAGCCCTGTAAGAAAGGCCAAGCAACCTGGTCGAAAGCTTTTTCAGCATCCAGGCTCATAATGTATGCTGGTTGTGTTGTATTCTCTAGATGTTCTATAATATTGACTGACCTCCTAATATTATCCACTGTTTGTCTCCCCCGGGACAAAGCCCGCCTGATCTTCATGAATTAGACCAGGGAGCAGTTGCTCCAATCTCTTAGCCAAAATACTGGCCATGATCTTATAGTCTGTGTTCAAGATAGAGATTGGACGGTAGGAGGAGCAATTGGTGGTGTCCCTGACCAGCTTCAGAATAACTGATAGGATTGCCTGAGTCCAAGAAGGGGGCATCTTACCCCTTTCAGAGCAGACCGAGTTGTATACTTGGCCCAGGAGAGGAGCTACATCCCCCTTAAATTGCTTAAAGAATTCACTCGGCAGGCCGTCTGACCTTTTGCCTGTTTTCAGATTCTGGATTGTTGTCAGAACTTCCCTGTCTGAAAAGGGTTGTATCAGAGTATCCCTATGCATTTGTGTTAAATGCTGCAGCTGCAGGGGTTGTAAGAAATCTCTGATGTCCTGTTCTGTTGGGTTAGGCCCTCCACTATAGAGCTTCTCATAATATATCCTGAATGCTGCCTGCTATGCCTTCAGTGGTGCGTTGCATGGTATGCTTAACCGGGTCTTTAACCTGTGCTATAGTGGCCCTAGCTCTTTGCTGATGCAATCTGCTTGTATGTAGTTTTAGAGCCCTGGGGCCTCACTCATAATAACATTTACGTAAATACAGTAGTTTTAGTTATACGTTATAATCCAGGATTTTCAAAAACTCCTCCTTCAACCTTGCCAATTGTTTTCCCCTCCCTTTATCCGGTTTCTGATGTTGTAACAACTCTAGTTCTTTTATTTGGGTTTGGAGAACTTTACTTCTCTTCCCTTTGTTTCTTATACTGGACTGAGAGTTCAATAAACCGCCCCCCTTACCATAGCCTTTACTGTGTCCCAGAAGATACTGGGAGATGTGTCTGGATGCTGATTATACTGAACAGCTTTTTTTTTTTTTTTTTTAAACCAATTATTTTACCAGGTGAGACACGCTAAGCTGAAAGCTTGTTTGCAGGTGCAACCTGGGAGCACAAGGAAGTTAAGTGACTTGCTCAGGGTCACACAGTATGAACCTAGGGGGCTGTGGGATTCAAACCCAGGTCTCCAGATTTGCAGCTCAGAACCTTAACCCACTGTGCCATACTGCCTCCTAAAACTGTCAAACTAAACTGTCAGGAAAACCAGTAGTGAAAAGAAGTGAAAATAACACTTCAATGTTTTAAACAGGCCTTAACTTATATGACTGTATGTTGAGATCTAAAAGTACATAATCAGCTCCATAAAATAAGATTAAGAATATGGTCTCCTTTCAGAAACGCCCCCACTGCTGCAGGGATCTTTATTTCTCTAATATGGACTCTGCAGTCAATCACTAGTGAGGTGGTAGAGAGTCAACTCAAATGTCTCTTTGAAACTTGGAAGCATCAGGACTCTTCACTCGCTAACCACGAGTGTATGATTAAAGGCAAAGAAAAGAATTCGGTACTTGCTCAGTCCTGTGTGTCCATTCTAATTACCCGCTTTCCTTCTTGTGCCTTCTGAAGAGCTGCTCGCAAGGCCCCAGTGGGCGGCAGTGATTATGTGGAAAAGTCGCAACCCCTTTTCCTCTTGTTCAGGGCCATTAACCAATCGGCTGGGCCTCGCTGATATTTGCTGGGATTCTGAGTTCTGGGTTAGCTTTTCCGGCCCCCATCAGGCTCTTCTTAACTAAGGCCTGGCCAGCTGCTTCAGGCGAAGTCATAGGTTTTGACCCTCAGCCCAGAAAACTCTCAAACGGGCTGCGTAGGGGTTATGGAAGTGAATAAATTTGGCTCTGAGGATTTTTAGCATCTCCACGTACCTCAACCTTTGCTTCTGCATCTCAGGAGGATAGTCATGGTTGAAAAAGAGTCTACTAGTGAGGTATTTAACTTCTTTTTGCTGCCAGGCTTTCATCAGAATTTCCTCCTTCACTTTATAGCTGTAGAATTTAATTATGACTGAATGAGGTTTGGCTTCTGGAGGGGTTATAGGTTGTAGAGCCCTATGCGCTCTTTCTATACCAAGCTGGTATCCATTTGGTGGTTGTAGAATATCTGTTAGAAGGTCTGAGATGAACTTGACCATGCGACCAGTTTCAGCTCCTTCCTGCAGGCTGTGGATATGGATGTTCTCTCCTAGAATGCCCCTCTAAATCGGTGCATTTCTGTTGTAAGGATTCAGTGTCTTGCAATAGGGTCAGGAGTATTAGGCCCAGCTTGGCCGGCCATCTCATCCTCTGTGGCACCTGTTCTTTCCTCCACCTCACCAATCTTTTTTTTCAAGCCCTGTTAGGTTGTCGTTCAGCTGCCAGAATTGAGCTCGTTTTCTCTGCTCACATTTCTTTGAGTTCTTGAAAGAGCCTCTCAAATCTCGATCATGACAGCTGATCATGTTCTTCCTCCGTGTCCACCATGCTCATGGGGAAGGACTCTGGCTGCTTTCTCTGTCCCTCGACTGCAACCCTGGGACATCTGATCCCCTCAAGTTAATTTTCCTCTCGGATTTCCCCGGACAGTCCTTATTTCTTTGATTACTGGCCATTTTAAGGAGTTTTTGACAGTTTTGTTGGTTAAATTTTAACTTTGAAGCTCTTGGGGATGGGAGTTGCATCTAGAGAGCTACCACTGGTCTGTGACATCACCGAAGTCCCACTTTTTCATATTTTCACCCAGATTTTCATCATTGCCATTTCTTCACACCTCCTCATGAACAGCATAGCTGTCATTTTTCACATCCTGACCAAAATGTGTTTTCGCACCTGTGGTGCCTAATGGCACACTCACTGTGCGAAATCACCTTTTGGGATTGAGTAACAAAATGATACTGCCAATGTTAATGAGGTGGGGTCAGAAAAAGCCTATGTTGAAAATTTGGAGCAAAAATACCAACAAACGCCTGGGGCGTTAGGGTTTCCAACTGTAACACCCACCCTTAAAATGCAAGGCAGAGTACTATACACAGAAAAATATGGGAGGCATGTATAACAGCAATATCAAAAGCGAACTCTTGGCATTGACAAATGCTTGTTGAGACTTGTTCTTTAGGTAGTTTTAGAACAACTGACATGTGTTTCTTGCCAGGGCCAAATTCATACAACATTTCCACAAGCAGTTGGTGGTCCACTAAATCAAATGCTTTTGATAAATCAATTGATCCAGCCAAGTCTCCAGTGTTCAAGCCAAGAAAATCGGTGAATGCCAACAGCGCACTTAAAGGAGTACAGTTTTCTCAAAATCCATGTTCAGCACTTCTCAAAATACCACAACTCTCAACATATACCATTAATTGGTCACTTAATATAGACCATTTGGCCTTTCTGCCCTGTTCTTTGATTGCGGACTCTTCCTCCCTGTTTGAATGGATTCAGCTAGTCTATGCAGTACTCCCACTCCTTTATTTTCAAGTGACTATACTGTCAATGAGTCAGGCATGAGTCTGAATTCTGACAAGCATGTACATTGTGGGGTAACTGTACTCCAGCAAATGCACCAACGTCCAGCACTGTTACTGCTTCGGAAGCACCAGCCTGATCCTCAGCAGCCATACCCTGGCGCCCTAGTCATCAAGACCCCTCCCACCTGCCAGTGAGGATGTTGTATGCCAGACTCACTAGAGTGGAGAACTGTACTCCGTAGACCCACCACAGTTTCTGCCTCTCAGCCATATGTCACAGTTAGCCCAGCCCCGTATACTGTGAATTCAGGAATTTCCTGACTCCTGCTCTTTACCTTCAGTTTGAAGATCACAGCAGTAGAGATGTGCAAAGTTGGAAACATTTGCTTCATGGAATATTTCATGAACTCGCCTCATTTCACAAAATATTCCACCATGCGGAGTCGGAATTTTGTGGTAAAGTCCCATCGCGGAAATGCGAAGTCACAATTTCGCTGGCAGAGTTAGGCACAGAGACATGAAGTTGCTTGTCAACTCTGCCAGTGGAGTTCAAACTTTGCGCTTTAAAGAGTTTTTTCTAGTGTCTAGTGCCCCCCTACCTCCATTTGCTGCCCCACGTAGAATAAAATTCTCTAGTGTCTAGTGGTTCCCTCCTCCCCGCCTATCACTGAACCAATGTAAAATTACATTCCCTGGTGTCTAATGGTACTTCATTGACTGCTGGCCCAATGTAAATTAAATTCCTGGTGTCTAGTGGTCCTTCCACTGATCTCGCCCAATATAAAATCAAATTCCTGGTGTCTAGTGCCTCCCAACCCCCGCCGATCACCAGTCTGTTGTTGAATAAAATTCTACTTCCCGGGTGCCTAACCAACCCTATCCCCATAGGCTGTCAAGTCTCTGGACGATTAGGTTGTCAGTTCTGGTGGAACACTAGGGTTGCTGGCAAAGGCACCTAGCTTCACCTGAACTCTTTCCTTCTAGGTTTGCTTGTAAGGACAAAGCAAGGAATATTATCAGAGCAAGGAAAAAATATAAGACTTCTTTTGGCTAGGCAGATTTACTGTGTGTTACTATTTTCTTTTGTACTCACAGGGTTTGTTATTGTTTTTTGCTAACATTTTACTGTTTATTGTTCTCTGATTCAAATTGCTTTTTCAGGGTATACTTTCTGTTGCATTATTACAGGGTGTGCCTACAGGCGTGTTACTGTTTTGTGCTTACAGATTTCTGCTGTAATCTTCTCTGATTCAATTTTTTTGCAAGGTGTATCTTCTGTTACTGCTTTATTTTTCTCTGTACCAAAGTGTTTGTTGCCGGATATATCTTATGTGAAATTATTACAGGTGGTGCTTTACAGGTTTTACAGTTTTATCTATCATTATGCTAAACTTTCACTGGTACTACATTTGTTGTTGGTTGATTGTTTCTGCTCTTACCTCCTTGTTTCTTTTATCTGTGGTTCTTCTTTTTCAGCAGGGGAAGGACCCAGTCACCCACCTCCATCCCCAACCACCCCATACTACACTCTTTTTATAGGGTAGCACAGTCGTGACATTTCCTGTAGTAAGCAAGAAGGGGAGGATCAGAGGGGTATCTGCACAGTGACCTCATTTACAGGGGCACAAGTAATTTAACTTGTTATAACCAGTTATACAAAAACAAACAAACCAAAACAAAACAAAACAAAACAAAAAATCAAACTTTTGCTTTCATTTTCCTCCTTCTAATTACTCGGACCAGGTTATAAACCCATCAGCTCATCTGGAATGGATATTATTAACTTCAGGTACTGCGTGACACTTTTCAAAAGGGCAGTTATACAGGATTTAGGATTCTGTCCTACATGCTGGACCATTGGAGATCTAAGGGCTCAGCTCTAGGCAGCATGGGCAGAGACTGCGTGCCTCAAATCTCATATTCAGGAGGAAATATATTATAAGAACTGCCCGCCATTTCCACAACATCAAACTGAAGCACCTTTACCACAGAGGGTTGTTGGTCCAGGAGGTTGGCAGGTGGTTAGATGGGGCGAATCGGGTGCCCCATCACTCAGTGCTCTCCAACGTATCACCTCCACAAACCATATAAAAACTACAAACAGGTATCTTCCTCTATCTCCAAAATCAAACAAAGGGGCAGAGGACACTGCAGCACAGGAGCTATAACAACAAAACTCACCCAAAACAGGGACTAAAGCAAAAAGGAAATCCAAAACACTTCTGATCATAGGCGACTCCATGATTTGGGGAGTTGATACCTACCTCCAGCCAGTGGTAATGGTCAGATGTCTCCCAGGTACATCAGTGTGGAGATACACTGACTGCATTGCTAAAATCGTGCAGGAAGCAGGAGAAAACATTGACATCCTGGTACATGTAGGGACTAACGATCTTGCCTGCTGGTCAGTTGTGGTGACCAAGGAACATCTGACCAGGCTGGGAGATAAACTATCATCCATTTCATCTGGCATCTCCTTCTCTGAGATCCTGCTGGTCTGGGAGAGGGAGGCAGATGGATGGAAGGTCAGAGAAGGGGAGATAGGGGAGCTAAACATGTGGCTCAAGGTCTGGTGCCAGGAAAAAGGACTCAAATTTGTAGGTAACTGGCAACAGTATGGGGAGCAAAAGTTCTTTAAATTTGATGGACTGCATCTGACTAAGGAGGGAATCAGTGCATTGAGGCAGAAATCTGATGTCTTTGCAGAATATTTAAACTAGCAAATGGGGAGAGGGGTGCAGCACCCAATACATCGAACAGGAAGAACACCCTTCCCCCCTCAGCTAGTGATCAAACAGGAGTTCAGCATATTTGTAGTTCATTTGCATTACCAGGTAAGAAAAAATGTCCGGCTCCCCATACGACGTGCAGGGGAAACGCCAGACCTCACCCAACATCTAACATATGGAAATCCGGCCAGTGGAAAATCATGTATACAAATGCCTGCAGTCTGGGAAATAAGATACCAGACCTGCAGGCAACAGTGACAGAGGCTAAACTGGACATAGTAGACATTAGCGAGACATGGTTCACCAGTAACCACACTTGGGAGACTTCAGTTCCCAGCTATGTACTGTCCTGAAGAGACCGAGGTGCAAAGAGGAGGTGGCCCTTTATGCCAATGAAAATATCAAAGCTACATGTAACCCCTAGGTGGCGCTACTACGAGGGTTACTACCCCTGCCTGCACAGTAGCCTGCAGGTTGAGGGGCCTGGGCTCTCAAAATGGGTGCCTCCACCTGGAGGACAAGGTTGCTGACAACGTGATTGCCCTGGGTACAGCCCTCCGGCACACTGATACCCCCCTCTTTACCCCTAGTGGCCTGGCTAAGCTTGAAGTTATCCCAAGCCAACACACTTTTGCAGTACACAGTGAACCCCTCCTTGCAACCACTTACCACCAGAGCTAGATCATCTGGAACGCCCTGGAGACCCCTTGGAAAACAAGACCTGTAACAATGAAACAACGTAGATGCAGTACTTTGTACAGAGAGGTACACCACACCCAGTTTAACTGTAAAAAAGATTCAGATCTGCTTTATTGGGGCATGTGAACAAGAGAGGGGCAGTAATCTGGTGGTTGATTTTAACTGTGATTAATTCAGGCTATAAGGCATGCACTCAAAGATCCTTGGAACACAGTCACACACACTCTGGGTACCCAGTTTGAACTACAGACTAGCCTGAAGCATTGCCAGGGATAGGCTGTTGTTGCAGCTTGTTGGGGCCCTGTGATGGAAAGAAACATGCATGCACTGTAATCCACAATTTGTAATCCGGACCAGATGGCTGAGTCCACAAAAGCTTAACAACAATTGAATCAGATGACACACTGCGATTGCTAGCTAAATTGCAGGAAGCTACCCTGGTTTTACTCACGCTACCCAAATTTAGATGCAGGATGGATGAAATGGAGACCTCAAGATGAAGAGCTGGATGGTCCCCTCCAGCTGAAGTGGAGATCTTGTCTTTTCTAGAGAAACTACCCCTCCCTAGTTTAGACGAGTCAGACTGAGCACTTCTCAATGCTGAGATAACACAGGGGGATATAGAAACGGCCATTAAAGGTTTAACACCAGACAAAACGCCCGGGCCAGACGGGTTCTCAGCCAATTTTTATAAAACATTTTCTTCTCAGCTTTCCCCATTACTACTTAGACTTTTTCAATATATTCTACCTGGAAAAGAAGTAGATAATTCCCTCGCGGAAGCACTTATTGTTCTGATCCCTAAGCCTAATAAGCCACCTGAAAATCCTGCTAGTTGCAGACCGATTTCGTTGTTGAACTACGACATTAAGATCCTGGCTAAGTTACTGGCTGATCGTCTTAACCAAATAATCTCAAAGTTGATAGGGGTAGAACAAGTAGGCTTTATGAAAGGTAGATCCCCATCGGACCATTTTAGAACATTGGCACATGTCTTCTCGGCCTCCGAGGGGGCCGAACTCCCGATGGCGTTGGTCTCCTTGGATGCCGAGAAGGCCTTTGATAGGGTCCACTGGGCCTTCTTGTTTGCGGTGATGGACAGATTTGGTTTCCCAGAGAAATTTGTGGCCTGGATCAGGGCACTGTACACCAATCCCTTGGCTAGAGTTGTGTGCAATGGGGCTATTTCTGTGCCTTTCACATTACATGTTGGCACGAGACAAGGATGCCCCTTTCACCCTTACTATTTAATTTGTACTTGGAACCCCTTATAAGGTGCATAGTGCTATCTCCTGAAATTTTGGGTATTAATATAAGGGGACATAAAATCAAGGTTACGGCCTATGCCGATGACTTGCTAATTTATGTATCGAAGCCTGACAGATCCATTCCCGGTCTACTAAAAGTAATACAGAATTTTAGTGTATTAGCTAACTATAAATTGAACCAAAACAAGACAGTTGTTTATCCTTTGAATAACAGGTTATTTAGACGGGATATCGAGGGTTTAGGTCTAGGATGGAATGCTAAATCCCTCAAATATCTAGGCCTCACCTTGGCAAGTAGCCAGGATAGACTACGCAATTGAACTTAGAATCTTTAGTTCACAACATCAAATTAGACCTAAAAAGATGGGCACAGCTACCATTGTCATTATGGGGTAGAATCAATATCATAAAATGAATATATTTCCCAGGCTTTTCTACCCCATATGCATGTTAAATGTTTGATCCCCTCTCTTGGTTCAAGAAACTTCATGGGGAATTGGCTGATTTTGGCTGGGGTTATAAAAGCCAGGATGTCGCACTCAAGTTAGTTGCGCCCAAACACTTAGGAGGTTTGAGATTGCCTCACTTTGCGCTTTATTTTTGGGCAGCGCATCTGAATAAGTACGGGAGATGGATGCACTGTGAGGATAATATCTCAACCTCCGAATACATTCCATTATGGGTTAACTTGGAAATTAGCTATATTAAGAGCTTTGACATTAATCCCAGAGCTCTATTCCATGTACCTACCCGCCTACTTCCCTCTCTATTAAAAAATTCTCCCATTTGACTTTCCCTAAGAATACACAATCAATTATGTAACTTTTGAAATATGAACAAACTCTAGATAGTGAACAGCCTGTTTGGGGAAACCCTCAATGGCAGATAGGGCATCGGACGATCAAACAGAATTGGTTACCCTTCCTGGTTGATTGTTCCTTGAAAGAATTCATTAACTCAGGTGGTGGTGTAATCTCATTGATGGAGATCATGAAGAAGTTTGACTTGACACCCAGGGATAGTTTCAAAATATATCAATTACGTCATTCATTGGTTCAGAAAATTGGAAGTCATCCGATTTATCCACCCCGTACTGCATTCTGGGAGGATCTTAGGCCATTAGTGGGAACTCCACAGGCTATTTCTAAGGTTTATCTAGTGTTGTTCCATTGGGCCTTTAAGGACAATCTAGCCCAAGCTCATACTGGGCCAAGGTATTCCTAATATAACCTTAGATTGGTAATGGATTTGGCAGAATTGCCATAAACTGCTCGACAGGATCATCTTAGGTTAATGCAGTTTAAGATATTACATAATATTTACTACACGCTCAGAAGTTATTGGATTTAAATTTAATAAGGGTTCTGAATGTTATAGGTGTGATATGGAGGGGAGACCTTCTCCACATTTTCTGGTATTGTCCTAAAATTACTCCATTGTGGAATGAGATAAAAAGTAAGGCCGATCCATTACTGGGATTAGAGGATATGTTTTGTCCTGAAGTGTGTTTGTTAGGAGATATGTCAGGTTTCTCGGTTAAAGTGAGGAAATTTCATATAACTCTGATCTCCAGCATAGTGAAAAAATTAGTGTTGAAACACTGGACGGTCTCCTGTAGGATTTCCTTCTCCGGATGGTTGGCGGAATTCCACTCGAGCCTTAGGACTGAGAGGATGATCGCTATTTTAAACAATCAGTTACCCTTTTCGAGAAAATCTGGACCCCACTGGTAATAGCTTATACATAATATATTTATGTGGTTGAAACTCCATCGACTGTATCTGGCAGCAGGGCCTTGTGTGGGGAGGTGGGGGATGGGGTAGGTAGGGGAGGGGGTGCGGGGGTCTTATGGAGGCTGTTTGTGTTTGTATCTATTACAGAACTTTTGGACATATGTTTGATTTTGTATGTACTGTATTTGTTATTATTTTTTTACTTGTCTCCGCAAGATGATGTATATAAATGTTTAATAAAAAGTTAATGGCAAAAAAAAAAAGATGAAGAGCTGGATGGCCAGGAGAAGTAGTGCCCACACGGTACGACGTGGCACTCGATCCTGTTCGGTGTTATCAGGGAGCTGAATCTCTGGGTGGGTCTCTCGTCGGATCTTTCTCTGCAGCACAAGTGGGTGTCTGGGCTAGGATGGCAGGGCCCAGACTTGGAGAACAGTTTGGATGCAGTCTGGTAAGGTTGATGGATACAGCTTCCAGTAAGCGTGACACATTCAGCAAAGTGGGGAACCAAATCGCGACCCACTGTCCACATTCAGCACACTTATAGTAAAGGTTGACAAATACCACAGTTTGGATGACAGTCCGGTTGCAATTGAGTGTTCCTGTGCAAACTGTATGCTTTGCGGTCATGGTGAAAGTCCTGATAGGCCAATTGCACAAAAGCAAGTCTTCAGTCCTATTCAGGTGAAATTAGTCACAATTCAGAAAGAAGGTCACAAATTCGGATAAAGTCCAATGGTCAGATTAAGTCTCTTCACTTTAGGAAGACGGTAGCAAGAAGGCCAGACACAGCCTTCCTGCAGATTTTCCCTGCGCACTATGCAAGAGCAGCTGCTCAAATTGCTTGAGCTCCTCACACTCTTAACTCCACTCTGACTTCTGCTGTAGGCAGCACTAGGACTTCCTAGTGATCCAAAAGATTTGGTTTGTTGATCCATCTGTCTGTCACAGCTTGAGCTCCCCCTCCAGGTCCATTTAGGTACCAAAGGGTGAAAACTACAATTCCTACAGAAATTTACTCCCACAAGACCCAAGGGGGCAGGCTCCATTTTAGAGCCCCCCAAAGGTACTGATTGGTGCAGACTGGCATTCCAGAACTAAGATGGTGTTACATCACAGAAATGTCCATGCTGCAAAGAAAAGCAGGTTAGACAAACTACAATATCATTATTTTCAATGCAGATATTCAGCAAACAGTTACATCTCCTATCAGAGCTTCCTCTGCACAAATAGCAATGGCAGAAGGCAGCGATAAACCTGCAGCCCGGGAGGGACTAGAGCCTGAAACTACTTGGCCCCTATCCAGATTGATTATTTCTGTGAGATAAACCGCCCTTAAAGAGACAGGCATGGAGGCTAACAGTGCACTTGTATGCTAACACTTGCCTAAATCGGCAAAGACACAGAACACCAGCCCGGCAGTAGGCATTTAGGCACACCCAAGGAAGACTTTTGGGAACCCCCATTTGTAGGGCAGTTACATACAGAAATTCAGAATACACATAAGGAGCCAGAAGAACTGTGGGTCACCCTGGAAACAGGAAATGGGACAGCCATGCGAACTGGGGTTGTCTACAGGCCTCCAGACCAGGGGAAGGACATAGACACATTACTGTTAGAAGATATACAAAACATGACAGCTAAAGGGGAGGTTCTGATAATGGGAGACTTCAACATGCCAAATACAGATTGGTCAATACCAGCAGGAACATCCGCCAGAACGAGACACATAGTGGATTCTCTGGGGGGGGCCTCAAACAACTGGTAGAACAACTCACAAGAGACACGGCTATCCTAGATCTAATAATGACTAAAGGGGAAAGGATCACAGATCTCCAGGTAGGTCACCTGGGGGCCAGTGAGCATCATGTGGTATGGTTCAAATTGCCCACTAGAACTAAATTATCCCATTCCAAGGCAAAAAATATGAGACTTCAGAAGAGCTGACTTTGATAAGATGGGCAAAAGAAATAAGCTAGCCCTGGCAAGAAGAAATAAAGGTGGGGGGGGGGTAAAGGCAAATTGGGCAAGCATTAAAGATGCAATACTTGAAGCAACATCCCATTGTGTTAGAGAGAAAAGCAAGAGCATAAGAAGAAGGAAACAACCACTTTAGTTCTCAAAAACAGTAGCAGAAAAGGTCAGAGCCAAAAGACTGGCCTTCAGGAAATATAAGGGAATGCAGTGGGATGAAGATAGGGAAGCATACCAAACTTCCCTAAGGGAAGCAGGGAAGGCAGTAAGGCAGGCAAAGGCCCAAACCAAGGAAACACTACCATGAACAGTAAAAGAAGGGGATATGACTTTCTATAGATAAATTAGTGAAAGGAGAAAGTCCAGAGGGGGTATTGCTAAAATCAAAGAGGATAAGGGGGAGCGTGTGGAGGAGAACCAAGGAAAAGCATCTATCCTAAATAGATTCATCTGCTCAGTATTTACTGAGCAGAAGGTAGTGCAGGGCACAGCTCAGCACCATGGACACAGGGGGGAGGGAGGTGTGCACTAGTCCCTTCACAAAAGAAAGGGTCCTACAAGAGCTTGCTAAGCTCAGGGTGGACAAGACGATGGGACCTGATGGCATACAGTGGCGTGAAAAAGTATTTGCCCCCTTCCTGATTTTCTCTATTATTGCATATTTGTCACACTGGATGTTTTCAGGTCTTTAGACAAAATATAATATTAGATAAAGGAACCTGAGTGAACAAATAACACTTTTTTTTTTTACTTATTTCATTTATTTAATGAAAAAAGTTAACCAACACCAACTGGCACTGTGTGAAAAAGTAATTGCCCCCTAGTTAAATCAACCCAATTAAAAGGATAATTAGAGTCAGCTGATTGAACACAGCCAGGCTTGATTACAGCCAGCCCTGCTCAATATAAACCTCACTTATTTTGGCCCTTACCATCAGAGTCCCGTTACAGCACAAAGATTCAACCAGCACATTATGCCATGATCAAAGGAAGTTCCTGAAAAGATCAGAAAAATTTGTTGCCCTCTTTCAGTCTGGAAAGGGTTACAAAGCTATTTCTAAGGCGCTGGGACTCCATCAACCACAGTGAGAGCCATAATCTCCAAATGGAGAACACTTGAACAGTAGTGAATCTTCCCAGAGTGGGCGGCCTGCCAAAATTACTCCAAGGGCACAGCGAAAATCATCCAGGAAGTCTCAAAGATCCTAAAACAACATCCAAAGAACTGCAGGCTTCTCTTGCCTCAGCTAAGGTCAGTGTTCATGACTCCACAATCAGAAAGAGACTGGGCAAAATTGGCTTCATGTGAGAGTAGCAAGGCAGAAACCACTGCTAACCAAGAAGAACATAAATGTTCGTCTCTCATTTGCCAAGAAGCACCTGGATGATCCACAAGCCTTTTGGGAAAATGTTCTATGGACAGATGAGTCCAAAGTGGAACTTTTGGATGACATGGATCCCATAATGTCTCGCGAAAGCAAACACAGCATTCCACAGTAAGAACACCATACCAACAGTCAAACATGGTGGTGGTAGTGTGATGGTGGGATGCTTTGCTGCCTAAGGACCTGGATGACTTGCCAAAATTAAAGGAACCATGAATTCTGCTCTGTACCAGAAAATTCTTAAGGAGAATGTCCGTCATCCTTCCGTCAGCTGAAGCTGAAGCCGTAGTTGGTCATGCAGCAAGACAATGATACAAAACACAAAAGCAAGTCCACATCAGAATGGCTAAAAGAAGTAAAATTAAAGTTTTGGAGGGCCTAGTCAAAGTCCAGACTTAAACCCAATAGAGATGCTGTGCAGGACCTGAAACGAGCAGTTCATGCTTGAAAACCTACCAAATGTTACTGAATTAAAGCAGTTCTGCAAGGAAGAGTGAGTTAAAATTCTCCACAGCGATGTGAAGGACTGATATTGAATTATAGGAAGTGTTTGGTTGCAGTCATTGCAGCTAAATGTGCGTAACCAGTTATTAAGTAAGGGGCAATTACTTTTCACACAGTGCCAGTTGGTGTTGGTTAACTTTTTTCATTAAATAGGTGAAATAAAAAATTAAAAAACAGGTGTTATTTGTTCACTCAGGTTCCCTTTATCTAATATTACATTTTCTCTAAAGACCTGAAAACATCCAGTGTGACAAATATGCAATAATAGAGAAAATCAGGAAGGGGGCAAATACTTTTTCACGCCACTGTACATCCCAGGGTACTTAAGGAGCTAATGGTGGAACTAGCAGAGCCATTAGCAGAACTGTTTAGTGAGTCTCTGAGCACAGGAGAGGTCCCAGAAGACTAGAGAAGGGCTCATGTGATCCCACTCCACAAGAGTGGTAGCAGGTAGGAGGCAGGAAACTTACAGACCAACCAGTCTTATCTTTGTGGTGGGCAAGATTATGGAGGAACTCCTTAAGGAAAGGATAACGCACCACCTGGAATCCATAGGAGCACAGGATCCAAGACAGCATGGGTTTACAACAGGGAGGTCCTGTCAAACTAATCTCATAGATTTCTTTGACTGGGTAACCAGAGTGGTGGACCAAGGGGGTGCAGTTGATGTTGCCTACCTTGACTTCAGCACAGCTTTCGATACTGTTCCACATAGAAGATTGATTAATAAGCTGGGTAGGCTCGGGTGGGTCAGAAGTTGGTCAACTGCGTGGCAAACTGGTTGGTGGGCAGAAAACAGAGAGTGGTGGTAAACGGTATACAGTCAGAAGAGATGCAAGTCACAAGTCCTCTTCAATATCTTCATTAGTGACATTGCAGATGGACTGGAGGGTAAGGTTTGTCTGTTTGCAGATGATACCAAAATCTGCAGCAGAGTAGATGATCCAGATCAGGTGGGCAGAATGAGAAGAAATCTGGATAAACTGGAAAAATGGTCGGAAGAGTGGCAACTGGGATTAAACGCAAAGAAGTGCTAGGTCATGCGCATAGGGAAGAGAAACCCTGAAGCCACCTACAGGTTGGGAGGGGAGTTGCTGGAAATCGCAAGGGAAGAAAGAGACTTGGGCATCATCATCACCGATGACCTGAAATCATCCAAGCAGACCACTAAAGCAGGTGGTAAGGCTAGAGGGATGTAGGGGTGTATTAGTAGGGGTATCGCAAGTCGTAAGAGGGAGGTACTAATCCTTCTTTACAAGACATTGGTTAGGCCCCATCTGGAGTACTGTGTGCAGTACTGGAGGTTGCAACACAAGGACATTAACAAAAATGGAGGCAGTCCAGAGAAGGGCAACCAAAATGGTGCATGGACTGCTTCAGAAAACATATGAAGACAGATTAATGGAGCTCAATATGTATGCCCTAGAGCAAAGGAAGGAGAGAGGTGAGATAATCAAAATACTCAAACATATTAAGGGCATTAACAAAAGTGAAAGAGTCTAACATGTTTCAATATAAGAAAAATAGCAGGACAAGAGGACACAGCATGAGATTAGAGGGAGGCTGATTAAGGGGTAATGTGAGGAAGTTCATTTTCACAGAAAGTGTGGTGGGTGCATGGAACGGCCTACCTCAGGAAGTGGTGGATATGAATACAGTGCAGGGCTTCAAACAGGCATGGGATAGGCATAAGGGAGCAATACAGATTAATATGAATAGATAGGCCATTGACAGAGTACAGACCTATGGCACATTCATAAGGTAAAAAATGGGCAGACTGGATGGGCCTTGCAGTCCTTATCTGCCGTCAACTTCTATGTTTCCATGTTTCTGTATTCTCTACCACTACCAGAAAACTGTCAGCGGTGGAGGCGGAAGGCTGTGCCAGTTGTTCACTCAGAGTCCGGGTGGGGGTGTGGGGTGATGGGGCACTACCTGCGGGGTGTGGGGTCCCCCGGCTCAGCAGATAGTGCCCCAGCACCCCGCACTCCCCCACCCTGACCCCAAGCAAGCAACTGGTACAGCCCTCCGCAGTCCACCACTGCCAGCTTTTGACTGAGTGTAACAGTGAATGAGCACGCACTTGTAAAACATCGCGTCATTCATTGCCAGCTTGTGCTCATTCACTGAACTCTTCAGCTCTGTTGGCACTGCAGGCAAGAGCAGAGGGCGGTTCCAGTCACTGGTGGGGGCGGATGGGGGAATGGCATGGTGGATTGTCTGCTACACCATTCCTTCCCAATCCTCATCCCCAGCCAATGAGCAGAACAGCCTTCCGCTCATGTCAGCACTGCCGACAGTGTTCAATGAATGAGTGCGAGCTGGCCTATCAATGAATGAGCTTGTGCTTCTGCTCATTTGTTGACACCTCAGTCAGGTGGCTGGCCATCGTGGAGAGAGGTGGGCTGTGCCGGTCGCCCACTTGGGGTCGTGGGAGGAGCGGGCTAGTGAGGCAATACCTGAATGATGGGGGGGTTTGCTAGACACCAGGGAATGGACAATGTTTGGAGACAGGGGATAGGGAGGGGGCTCAGCTAGACACTGGAGAAGTATAATTTTATTCAACATCAGGCTAGCAATCAGTTTAGTTCAGTTTTCAGTTCAGTTTATTCTTTATACTGGAAAGGCATGTGAGCAAAAGTTGCCCATTTTCACAAGCGTCCAGTTTTGCGCAAACAAAAACAAAGGAGTTACACAATGGTAAGGCGCATGCCTGTAGTTCTGTGGGGCAAGAGCTCCTCCCCCACATCCTACAGAACTGATCAGGCTACCACCGCTCTGCTTAGAGTGAGTCGCACTCACTGATCTCCTTCTGTGCTGCATGTTTGCGCTGGCTCCTTTCTTCTATCTTCTGTGCTCCTTCTACCCCCCCACTCCCCTTCCCTGTGCTTTCCCCTGCTTTGGTCTTGTGCCCTGCCCCTTATTTGTTTCTGTGCCACCCCCTTTTTCTTTTTTCTTTCTCCCCTCCTGTTCTGTACCTTTGCTGTGTGTCCTTCTTGGGGGGTTTTCTTGCTGCTCTCCAGTGCCGCACTGCAGCATCGCTAGTCTGTGCCATCCGCCTGCATCCTGGCTCCTCATAATCAGCATCCTGCAGTGCTTCCTGCACCGCACGGCCTGCTACCACTCACATTTGCTCCTCTGTATGCTCCTCTATGACTTCTCCTGGACTGGAGCATTTTGGGCTTACAGTGCCCCACTGATTTGCGACCAGCATTGCCGCCACTGTGCTGCCTTACCCATGCCCTTCTGCAGCTTCGGGGTGGAACACTCTAGCCTCCTTCATGGCACCAATGGCGGCTCACTGCTTGTTGCCTGCAATCTGCCACTTGTACCAGGCCTGCTCCTGCCTCCTGGCCTGCCAGCGCCTCCATTTACTGCCTCGCCTCCATATCTGATCAACTAGCAATTGCACGCCCGGAGCTGCAGCCAGAACTGGCAAAACTTATACTTGTTGTATGATATTTGCTTTGTACATTCTATCAGACCCTCTGCCTTCTATCAGACCTCCTGGCTTCCTTACTACATTCATGAGTAGCAGCTGTGATTCCAGCCCCAGTTCCTGACTCTTAGACTGTCTGCCTGATACTCCATGGGCCCAACGTCACAGCCAGACTGTAGCTGCCCATCAGGTCATTGTTCTGCGCTTAACCCTAGTCCAGCATCCAAGTTTCATGCTCCTTGGCCATTCTCCTCAGGCTGTCGTTTGCATAGTGTCACCATGATTCATCTGTGACCTCATACATATGGATGTTCTCCATCAGTACTGCACAAGTCCACCACATCTTTGGCTCCGTTCCTGCAGCTTCCTCCAGCCATCCTTACCTGCCATCAACTTGTTGACATGGCAGCTGCCTCAACTCACTTTCACTGCTCCTACAGCTACATTGCTACTACGTTTTGCAGGCCTACGCACAGGTCCGACTATTGCTGCTGTTTACTGACTTCTGTGCTGGTCCACTCTTGCTTCCTTGCTTCCACAATCTTTGCTTCATGCCTCCCACCCCTTGGCTTCAGCCTCTGGGATATCTACTGCACCAGGTGGCCCTCTGTGGCAGCTTTCCCATCCTGTCTATCCTCCCTAGGGGTCTGGCTTGACTAACTCTCTCCTCTTTCTGCCTGGCCTATGTGAGGTTTGGCCATACCCACTGGCCTCGCGGGGGCCCACCTGGCATGTTTTCACTGCTCCTTTGCTGCCCTGCATAGGGGTTTCATGGTTCTGCTAGCCTTCGTGGGGCCTACCTGCCGCTCTCTACTCCTTGCTCTAGCTGACCTACGTGTGGTCCAGCCACACATCCTACCCCATGTAGGGGCCTAGCTGTTTCCTTTGCCTTCATCCTTTGGACTCCTGCTGTGCACTCTGGCTGTGTGCTATCCTGGCATTCGGCGGCTGCTCCAGATCCTTCCTGCTGGCCTTCATCTGGGCTTCCCTACTGCATAATTCGTTCCTGCTTTCCAGTATCCCTTCAGCACTGGTCTCTGTCGTGACATTCCTGTGGTTCTCTGCTCTTGGCTCGGGCCGATCATTTCTCCTGCCTTGTGCTTCCCCTGGGCACTGGATTTCAGCTCCGTGCAAGCTTCCCTCTCCTGCAGTTTTCTCCGACCAGATCATCTGGTTCATTCCTTCCCATCCTTGCAGCCTGTTGGATCTCCTTCTGCAGACCATCTGCTTCAGTCCTACTCCCACTGTTTGCCTGTTCTCTGGACTGCATATGGGCCTTCATTCATCTGCCTGCCTTGTCCCAGTGCCTCTGTGGTGTTTCCTTTTCCTGGACTGGACCCTGTCTGCTCCTGCTGCTTCCATGCCTGCCTGTTTGGATTGTTTCCTCCTTTTGGGCATTTGCCGGATCCCCATCTGCCAGAAGCCTTCCTTCCGGGTCACCTACTCATATCAGCTTCCATCGGGATTGGACGCATTGCCAGTGATTTTTGCCTTCAGTCACACTACTCGAGTGTGGATGCTGCAGCCCTCACCTTGCCTGCTCGCACCTACTTTCACTTGTCAAGGATCTCCTTTTTCGTTCCATTGTGGACTTCCATCTGGTCTACATCCCAGAATATTTGCAATCAATTCCCGTGGATGCTTCCTGCCATGCTACTTCAGTATGTTTGGATCTATACTACCACTCCCATTTCCTGCAAGGCCTCTCAGCAGAGCTCTATTCCATAGTGCCATTCCTATCTCATGGCTTAGGCCCTCGGACTTAACCTACTTCAGTGCCATATGGCTTATTAACTATGGTTCGAGTTGCCAGCTCATCTGACTCCATCTCACTGCATTCTGCCATCCTTGATAATCAAGAATACATTTCAACAGGACCATCTTGCTGCTCTCATACGACTGCCTTAGCTTCTGCACCTGCCTTGCCCAATTTGGAGCCTGGGGTTTGACTATTATTATTGCTTTGTTCTGCACATCCTACGTTAAGCCTTTATTGCCACTTTGTTTCCTGACCTACGTGTGGGTCCACGCTTGCCTACGAACTCATTGCTCCTTACTTACACAGATCATCACTTCATGCCTACTGCTCTCCCCCAGCTTCAGCCTCTGGGATTCTGCTAACTCTGGACTGCATTCGACCTTGCAAGGTCTGGCTCTCACCACCCATTCTGATCTCAGCACATCATGCCCATTCAGCTGCTCACCTGCGTTTGCTCTCCTACTCCACCTACTTCGCTGGCATTTAAGGCCTGGAGGTTCGACTATTCTTACTGTACGCCTGCCTCACCTAGCATCGGGGCCAGAGGTTCAGCTATTTGTACTCTACACCTGCCTCACCTAGCATCGGGGCCACAGGTTCAGCTATTCCTACTCTACACCTGCCTTGCCCAGCATCGGGGCGTGGAGGTTCGACTATTCTACTCTGTACCTTCCTCACCTAGCATCGGGGTGTGGTGGTTTGGCTGTTTCTGCTCTAAACTTGCCTCGCCCACCTGGAGGTTCACTTAATTCTACTTTACTCCTCCCACACCCAGCTAGGGGCATGGAGGTTCTGTTCCTTACTGTACTTGTTTCACCAGACAGGTTGGAGGTTTCTGGGCTTTCTGGCTTACTGTCCCATTACTGCTCCGCCCACTCAGGACCAGGCATTTACTAACTCCACCTTCTTCAGTTTCACGACTGCATCCAGCTTACTCGCCTTACCATCAAGACTCTATGCTTCCATGAAGTCACGCATCGGGACTCGGATCAGCCCTTCCAGATCGATACTGCATTCAACCGGACTCCAAATACCCTTCTCAATATTTTGCCCTGGACTTCGATATCTCCGACGAGGAATTGTTCTGGAACTGCTTCCATCCGCTCGCCGGACATTCAACATCAGTACTGCATTCTGTTTGCTCTTCCCAACCTTCTGAACTTCCTCGCTTGGGGTTTTGAACTAGCCGATAATATGTATATATTGCTCATTTAGGATTACTTTCCTTTAGTATGTCCAGAAGGACAGGCAGGTCAGTAGCCATGGGTCCTCAGAGGTTTCCCCCAAGGGGTTTTTTCCTTTCCTGCATGCTACTGGCCACACTCTCTGGAGTTGGAGGAGATAATCGTACCCACAATCATTATTTCCTTTTTGGGGGGGGGTCACATCCTTCTCGACTAAACATCCTTCCTAAGGTGGGATAAAGAGAAAGGCCAAAACATCAAGTCCTACCAAGTTGTTATTCGTCAGTTTAAGCACCTAAGCATTATGCATATACAATCCAGTTCATATGTACTACAGTCACTGACTTGTTCATATCTATACTAAAGTATCTAAATATTACTTATTTCATATAACTCATATACCTTGCAGGCATTGTCCTACTTTCTGGTCTGGCCAATGTATCCAAGTATAACCTACATCATTCAGCTCTACTGTACGTAGCACAAGCACGGAGCTATGAACCACACAGAATATGCAGGTGGACAGTTAAAGGAATAACAATTTAGTAGTAAAAATAAGCACAAGCAACAAAATGGTTGAAAAGCATATCAATACATAAATATGTGAAGTGCTGAGGATGGATAAAGTGCTAGAATGAGACCAACTACAACTATAGTCACAGTCCAGTTAACCTTACAATGGTAGGAAAAGAGCATCGTTCTACAGTTTTTTAGACCAGGAGAAAGAGAGGCACCAGGTAGTCGGGGAGGGGCAGGGAGACAGTCATGCATGAGGACACCTGCAGGAAAAGAACAGGGAAAGGTGTTTCCTTAAGTTCTACTTAAAGGAAGAGGTAGCTGACACTGCATGAGAGCAGGGGGAGATTGTTGAAGAGCTTAGTGCCCTTGTAGGAGAAGATGTTTTGGCTATGGCATATTCGACAGAAAGGGATAGAGAAGGAAAGGGAGGAAGAATGCTGAGTGATCCAAGAGGGGGCAGATTTAGGGAAGCGGGATTCGATGCTGTAGGGAAGGAGGCCCAAGGACAGTTTGTGGAAAAAGGTGATGATTTTGCTTTTGAGTCTGTCTTCAAGGGGGGGCCAGTTGGAGAGTCTGTAAAGGCTACAGTGGTGGGATGTCTAGGAAGCCTGGAAACAAAGTGGATAATGTTATGATAGGTGGTCTGGAGCTTGTTAATGTTACCCTGGGTAAGGGGCAGGATCTTGACTAGAGCGCCATAGTCAAACAGTGGAAGCAAGAAACTGGTGTCTAGTAGGGTATTGAATTCAGTGGTTAGGAAAAGTCTCACCCTGTAGAGCATGCCTATCCTTTGGTGGGCTTTCTTGATCATTTGATTAGTCTGGGAATGAAAGTTTAAGTGGCAGTTGAGGTGCAGGCGAAGGTATTTGAATTTGTTTACTCTCTCAATTTGGTTTCCATCATTGTCATGAAGTGTGAAATCAAAGGATAGCGATTTCAAGGGGCTAGAGAAGACCATGGTTTTAGTTGTTTTCACGTTAAGCACGAGCCCTTTGAGCGACAACCAGGAGACCCACCAATCAGTGGGGAGGGTACTAGACACCAAGGAATTTCAGGCTGGCTATTGGTGGTAGGGGAACCACTAGACCCTAGGAAATTAATTCTACATTGGGCCAGCGATCAACAGAGTGGGGCCACCAGACACCAGGAATATTATTTTACATTGGGCTGGCGTTCGGTTGGGGGGCAACTAGACACCAAAGATAAGGCTGGCAATCAGTGGGGAATCGTTGGGTTTTTAAGTGCATTTTCACTTAAAAAACAAAACAAAAGCAAGGTGAAGTTACAAATGACGAAATGATCCACAGAGGTGGATTTGGCGACTTCGCCAGAAGTTCACCGGCGAATGAACTCTTATTTGCATCTCTACACAGCGGTGCTTTAATTCCAGCTCCTCTGTCCAGTTCAGCCTCCACTTAGTCCTCAGTCCCATCTTAGTGGAATCCTTTCAGGCCAGAATGCCAGCAGTGTACACTCTATGAGAGGGTGACCACAGCAGAATTCCCACTGCCTCCTGATCACTTCCAGAATTCTTCCCCGAAAAGTGAGTTACTTGTGCCCCCTTCGCAGAAGTCACAACAAAGTAGTGGAGCACTGCTCACTATTGGAGGCCTGAAGAATCACTATGGAACACAACGATAAAGCGTACTTGCATCCATATGTGGTTTGTTATTCATTCAGAGTCATGAACTGCTCACTATGTGAGGCCTGATGAATCACTTGAGAGCACAGAGGTAAAGTATACTTACACCCATATGTGGTTTGTTATTCATCCAGCTCAGCTTTGAGCATACAACGTAACAGTCAGGGCAAAGGTAGTGGTGCACTGCTCACAGCTTGAAAAATCACTGAGCGAGCGGTAAAGGGCACTTACACCCTGTCACAAACTGGTTCTCTGAACTTTCTCCCAGAACTCAGCCTACTACTGTTACCAGTTTTGTCAACCCTTCAGGCACCTGCAAGGGTACCTGGGTATGCTGCCACCACTCAGTGTGAATCTCACTCAGGGTATCTCTAGGTCTGAATCCCAGCAGAGAGTACACTCCCACACAGTAAGGCAAGGCAAGGCAAATTTTATTTTTAGGGTGCCCATTCCCTGAGGCTCTGGGCGCCTAACAAAACATATCAAAAAGTAGAACAACAGATAAAAACACAGTCAAGTATTTCAGAATAAATAGGATTCAAAATAGCAACTTTTAAGATCAGCTTCAGATAACTAGGACAGTTGGGCTGGAAAATCAATCCATAAAAGCCAGGCTAAAGAGGTGGGCCTTCAGCCTCAGCTTGAAAACTCTAATCGAGGGGGCCTCCCAGACAGCAGATGGAAGCAAGTTCCACAGGATCAGCCAAGAGACACTAAAAGCATGGTCACTCGATGGCTTCCCTACCTACATACACTAGAGTTGCACAGTGCTCCATACTTGGCCCTTTACTTTTCTCATGTTCATAAACTCTTTCCCTGCCAACAGCATAAACTGTAAGGCACTACTTTATGCTGATGACTTGGTACTGCACCACAGTGACAAATCCCTTATAATCAACTATGACGCTGCCCATGGCTGGTTCAGGAAACTGCTCAAAGACCAAAGCAATGCTCTTTGGCTCTAAGCCTTTTTTTAGCCATGGTCACCAAATCTAACACATCCCTATTTGTACACTTCCCAGTAGCCTGCCCCCCCTTGACACAGTCTCCTCTTTCAAATACCTAGGCATGATTCTAGATCCCTCCCTAACATTCAGTGAACACATATCAAATACGGTGAGGAAAATACATCAGAAGCTAGGTGCAGCCTACAGAACCAAACTATTTCTGTCTCTGGATGCCCACCACGTTATTGTTCAAGGTAACCTTCTTCCCCTGCTTGACTACTGCTCTCCTGTCTACTCCTTCGCTTCCTCTTCTCTTCGCTCTTGCCTCAACACACCTTGCAACTCCATCTGCCACTTTGTTCTTCAAGCACTCTATTCCACCCACCACTGCACACTTTACAAAATCCTAGGGTGGCTCATTCTTCAGGGATATTTTGACTAAGCCATGGGCAGCTTAACTTGATAACTCTCTTAGGGAACGGCAGTTGTCCCTCTACTCCTCACTACTCACAGAGAGGGTGGTTCCTTGAAGCCTAAGAGTTTCCTCCATTCCTCGTCTGGAAGTCCCATGCGGTTTTTCTGTCATGGGTAGTAAAGCCTTCTCTGTATTGGCCCCCTCCCTCTGGAACAGGCTCCGCCATCGATCCATTCTTCCCTCTGCCATATGTCCTTCAAAAGCAACCTACAGGCCTGGCTCCTGACTGACTGAATCTTCCTGCAACTGTTTCCTAGACCATGCTTGGGCCCATGATCCACCCTAGCCCCCCTGATAGTAGTGTCAATCTTACTGCAGCTGCTCTGCCGCTATCCCTGATCCTCTCTCTGACCAGCTTACATCCCTCACTCCTTGTCTCCTGGTAGATTCAGGGCAGTCTATACAACAAGACTGTTGTGTTTTTGAATTAACTGATCTCTTTCCTTTGGGCATCTATATCAAGTTAAACTGCAGCTCTAAGATTTGTTGGAAATCACAGCTCAGTACTAATAATATTACCACTGTTCTGTTTGTATATACTGATTACCATGCATATTTAGTACTACCAAATAGTTATCAACACTGCCTTTCTGTACCTTGTTATTTTACTATTATGTACCACTCTAGTGGCTTTTTGCTGTATCATGACCGTTCTGATGAAGTTGTTTTTCTATGTACTTGTATTACTACCTGGCTATGTTTTATGTATAACACTGTCTGATGTCAATTCTTGCCACTTTGTGGCCTGGGTCATGACTGAAATCGGTCCTTTGGATCAGCCCACCTACCCGGTTATCAAAGACATAAATGAAATAAATAAATAAAGTCTTGAGCTGAACCCTGGGAATGTCCAGGAGGCCCCTCGAAGAGGAGTGGAGGGAGTGAGCAGAGGTCACAGGTGTCAGGAGCTCCAACAGGTAGCCAGGACCCAGTTCATATACGGCCTTAAAGGTGAGCAAGCCCACATTGAAAAGGACCCTCCATCTGACAGGCAGCCAGTGCAGAGCGTGCAGGACCAGGATTATGTGACTGGACTAAGACAGGCCTGTCAGTAACCGGGCCACCATGTTCTGCACCAGCTACAGTCTGCAGATGGTCCCTCCTGTGACCCCGAAGTATAGAGAGTTACAGTAGTCAAGCCTAGAGGTAACAGAGGCATTTACCAGAGTCAGCATATCCTTGGGCAGAATGAGGGGCTTGATCCTAGCGATGTTCTGCAGGTGGTAAAAACCACTTTTGACTACGGATGATACCTGATCTTCAAAGGTTGGCATGCTGTCCAGGATCACACTGAGATTATGCACCCTCGGGGAAGTCACCAACGGACAGACCCCAGGAAAAGACCCACGTTAGCTCCAGGTGACAACCTATTACTCCCACAACCTGGCTCAATCACTGGCACCTCCATCTTATCTGGGTTTAGTCTCAGCCAGCTGGAAGCCATCCAGTCATTGATTTTAGCCAGACAGCTGTTTAGCACATAAACAGCACTGGATGTTCTGGGTCCAGATGACAAATACAGCTGAGTGTCATCTGCATAGCAGTGAAACTCCATGCTGTGTTGCCGATTGATTTCACCCAGGGGCAGCATGAACACTGTGAACAGTATCAGTGACAAGATTGAGCCCTGTGGTACTTCACATGACAGGGACATTGGGGAGGAGAAATTTCCCATCACCACCCACTGCACCCTATCAGAGTGATAGGACTCAAACCATCTGATGACAGCACCGGCGAGTCCACAAAACTCACAGAGCTGATTGAGAAGCATAATGTGGTCCACAGTGTCAAACGCTGATGAGAGACTGAAGAGCACAATAACTGATCTGTCTCATACATTGTTGTTTAACCAGGAGTAGCACACTAAGCCGAAGCTTGCTTCCAGATGTGACCTGGGCGCACGCAGAAGTTAAGTGACTTGCCCAGGTTCACACAGTATGCACCTAGGCGGCTGTGGGATTCAAACCCAGGTCTCCAGATCTGCAGCTCAGAGCCTTAACCCATTGCGCTATTCTGTCTCCTTTATCTCTAGCTCTAAGTAGAACATTATGCACCCTAACTAGGGCCGTTTCTATGCTATTTCTAGCCCAAAAACATGACTGAAATGGCTCAAGATGTCAAAGGACACAAGGTGATCCTTGATCTTTTAAGCAAGCTTTTAACTAGCAGGGGAGGTGCTGATAGGAAGCAGGAAATTACAAGCCTCCCTCCACAGAACATGGCAGATAGTAAGGTAAACACCGAGGTACAGCATTTGACAGAAGGCAGGATGGGGTAAATGGAAAAATAGACAAAGGCAATAAGAGCAGGGATGGGGAAAAAGGATAATGCCAATGTAACTCCCCTGCAAATGGGGGTTCCCAAAAGTCTTCCAGGAGCTTGCCTGAATACTCCAAGTCTGGGCGGTGTTCAGTGTCTCAGCTGTTTAAATGTGGTTCCAAGTGAGTGCTATTTGAGCCTCCTCGTACTGTCTCTTTAAGAGCTGTCTGCTTGCAGACTTAATTAGTTTGTATGGGGGGGGACTGTGTGTTCTAATGCCCGAATTCCTCCCGGACTGCTGTCAATTCGCTCCGTTTATGCCATTGCTACATGTGCAGAGGGAGCTTTGTTGAAAGATATAACTGTTTGTCAGAAATCATTTAGAGTGACTGAGAAAATGTAGTTTGTCTAACCTGTCTTTATTTCAGCACGAACTGTTTCAGTGTAACTCTTTCATTTTGGTCCTGAATAGCTGACTTGGACCAATCAGGATGATAGGGAGACTCTAAAATGGAGCCTGTGGATGAATCGTAACTTGAACTCTCAATTTTGTGCCAGCCACAAGGGGATTGTATGGGCAATGACTCTGGGAAATGTAGTTTTAACCTTGGCACCTTTTTCTACCAACAGAGGGAGTCTTATTGTGAGTGACAGCAGAACCAGCCAACAGAATGGTGAGGAGCTAAAGGAAATGCCCTGCTCTGTGACTGGAAAGAGTAGATCAGTTGTGACTGTGAAGAGAGAAGGAGCTCTGTGCTTCTGCAGTGTATAGTTTCGCACGGGGAAGTGCATGTGAGGCCCTGGGTTTCGGTCTGCAGCCTTTGTGAGTGCCAGTTTGGACTGAATCCGAGTTGTGAGAAGAAAGAAGCACTAGAAGTGTGGAAATCAGGCTCACCCTGTAGAAGACTGGAGAAATTGCTGAATCGCGCTCGGTCTGTCAGGAACTGAAGCTGCTGTATGTGCTCCCAGGTATTTTGCAGTAATTGCGATCGGGATCGAGGAGCAGCCTGCCTGGTATAGTACTTTCCTTGTACATATGAATGTGTATAGTGCTTGTGGAGAATCACTATTTCCAATCCCCAGTGCTGTGTGCTGAAGCTAGAAGCAAACCCCAACTTGTCTCCGACTAATTCCGGGTTGCTATCAACTGCAGTGGGGTCCAGTCACAAGGATCTTGTCTCCATGCCCTGTTCTGGCAATCCAGAAGAACATCCACCATCCGGTCCTCAGCTTGGGTATTGTGAGTACAAATCAGGGTGTAACCCCTAGATGGCGCTATCCCAGGGGCTACTACCCCTGCCTGATTTGCCACTAACAGGTTGAGGGGCCTGGATCCAATGGCGGGTGCCTCCACCCAGAGGTCAGGGTTTGCAATAGTTAAACTAACTTGGTCACAGCCCTCTGGGACACTGCAACCCCCCTTTCTTCCCACTAGTGGCCCACACAATATATCAGAATTACCTTCACAGTATACACTTACCCCCAGGTCTGGTTCGGCACTGGGACCTCCTGTGAAATGAGATACAGTGCAACAATCACAGTACAGTACTTTAACATAGACAAATACCTCAGGCAGTATAACTTTGCTGAAACAAGCAGCTCTGATTTATTTAGGGGATATAACAAGGACAGGGGAAATCAGGTTAATTAGCTTATCACTCTAATAATTCATTATGGCTCTGTGCACAGGCCTATCCCTATCAGTTACTGTCCCTGGGTACCCAAGCCCTAGTGGCTAGTCCAAACCGTGGCAGCTGGTAGGGCCCTTTCACACAGAGAAAGGAGAATTAAACAGTCAGCAGTACAGTAATTCCATTTGGATTTAATGTGGCAATTCAACAGGAGCAACCCTGAATTAGTACTCACGACCTCCAAATAAGATAGGGTCCTTCAATGTCAGCAGGGCTCACTTGAGGTACACAAACCTCTTCACACATCCATATAAAAGAAAGTACTATACCAGGCAGGCTGCAGCTGTATCCCGATCGCATTACTGCACAATACCGGGAGAACACACAGCAGATTCAGTTCCTGACAGACCGAGTGCAATTTTCAGCAATTCTTCCAGTCTTCTACAGGGTGAGCCTGGTTTCTACTCTTCAGAGATCCTTTGATTCTTTTCACAGGACGGATTCAGTCCTAACAAGCTGTTACACAAGCTGCAGACCGAACTCTGGGCCTTACACACGCTTTTTGACTAAAACTGCACACTGAAAAGCACAGGGCTCCTTCCTCTTCACTGCCAAAGCTCAACTGAAGCTCCAACCGACAAAACTGGGCACTTCCTTTGAGTTCCTCCCAGTTCTTGACTGGATTGGCTGTCACTCACAATAGACTGCTGCTGTTGGTCCAAAAGGCACTGAAGTCTAAACTACATCTCCCAGAGTCACTGCCCATACAATCCTCTTGTGGCTGGCTCAGATTATGAGTCCAAGTTCTGATTCGTCCAAGGCACCATTTTAGAGCTAGCTTACCCCACACTGATTGGTCCAGTTCAGCAGTTCAAAACTAGAATGGGAACTAGCAGACACAGTTCTGACTGCAAGAAAGCAGGTTAGACAAACTGTAATTTCATTATTACTCTAAATAATTTCTGGCAAACAGTTACATCTTTCAGATAGGTTCCTTTGCACTCCTAGTGACTGCAAAATGAAGTGAATTGGCAGCAGCTCAAGTGGTACTCAGAGAAGCACACAGTCCCCCATACAAACTAATTATGTCTGCAAGCAGACAGCTCTTAAAGAGACAGTACCAGAGGCTCTAAAACACTCACTGATAAATGGCTTAAATGCCAAACACCATTCAGGCTTGGAGCATTCAAGCAAGCTCCTGGAAGTCTTTTGGGAACCCCCATTTGCAGGGGGGTTACAAGGGTATTTCCCTGCAGCCTGTTTTCAATCACAAGTGTGTCATCTAATTCTTGTTGTTTCACTGCTTCATGGACTGAGCCATCCAGCTCCGGATTATAATTGGGTATTGTGCATATATTTTCTTCTACAGGGCCCTATCCATCTGCACCTGCCGGCCAACCCCGGGCAACAGAACTGGCTAGCTCCCCCACACCTGAGTACCTAGAGTGTGACTTTTCAGCCCCTGTATGTGTGCACAGTACTGTGATTTAATGCCACCAATTAACCTGATTTTCTTCTCCCATGTTACTGCCCTCTAAATAAATCAGATCTGTTGTTGTTATACTATATAATGTCTGTGGTATTGGTACTTATGGAAACAGTATTGTGTTTTACTGTGTATGTTGCTTAACCTTATTTTACAGGGGGTCCTCAGAGACGTGCTGCAGAATCAGTCTCAAGGGTAAGTGGTATCTATATGAGTGAACAGTGTATATACGTGGGGTATTGGGACTGTAACTCCAGTGTACTGTGTGAGCCACTAGAGGGAATAAAAGGGGGTCTCAGTGTCCCAGAGGGTTGTGACCAAGCTAGTCTAACCACTACAAACCCTGACCTCTGGGTGGAGGCACCCACTGTAGGACCTAGGCCCCTCAACCTGTCTGTAGTCAAACAGGCAGAGGTAGTAGCCCTTGGGATAGCGCCACCTAGGGGTTACACCATCATTAAATAGAGGGCAATTAGTACAAATGCCCATAGTCTGGGAAGCAAGCATCCTGAGCTAGTAACCCTGATGGAAGAGGAACACTAAAATATTGTGGCAGTCACAGAAACATGGACCAGGGTACACAACCTACAGAAGCGACAGGGAGGGTAAAAGAGAGGTGGAGTAGCTCTCTACATAAGGGAAGGGATCAAAGCTACAGAACTGAAAGGTAAAGGGGAGGACAAGAGGCACTGTGGGTCACCTTAGAGACAGGGAGTCGCATCACAATCCGCACAGGGGTTGTATACAGACCCCCATCTCAGGGGGAGGAAATGAACAAGGAAATGATAGAAAACATTCTCAGAATGGCTGAAAAAAGGGGAGATGTTTATGGGGGACCTGAATATGCCAGATGTTAACTGGACGACATGTACTGCAGCCACATCCAAGAGCAGAGTCATTCTCGATGCCCTACAGGGACATGCTTTAGACAGCTAGTATTGGAATCTACTCGGGAGGGAACAATATTAGACCTGGTACTCTAAAATGGGGAGAGGATCACAGATTTAGACATGGGTAGCCATCTGGGGACAAGTGACCACCACACAGTGTGGTTCACAATAAGCACAACCATGGAGATAAGCCGTACAAAAACAAGGATATTGGACTTTAGAAGGGCTGACTTTGGCAAAATGGGTGAATACCTAAGGAATGCACTAGCAAATGGCCAGAAAGGAGGGGTGGAAGAACAATGGAGAAAAATCACAACTGCTGTCATGAAGGCAACAAGCTTTTGTGTGAAACAAATAAAGAAAATGAAATGGAGTAAAAAACCACTATGGTTCTCAAAAGAGGTGGCAGGGAAGGTTAGGGAGAAAAGGTGGATTTCAAGAAGTATAAAGAATCACAGAAGGAGCATGACAGGGAACTGTATCAGTTAAAGCAGAAGGAAGTGGGGAAGGCAGTCAGAAGAGCAAAGGTCCAAACTGAGGAAAAGATAGCCAGCTCAGTTAAGAAGGGGGCTAAAACCTTTAATATTTATTTATTTTTTTATTTTATTTTATTTCAACTAGGATTACAAGTACCTTTGAGCCAGGCTCTTTTACAAAGGTTCTGCTTCATGTAATAGGTACATTAGGGAGCAAAGAAAGGTTAAAGGAGGGATAGTGAAGATTAATAAACGGGAGGGGAGGTGGACGGAAGGGAGACAGTGAAAAGGCAGAGATACTGAATGAATACTTTTACTCAGTATTCACGAAAGAAGGAGAAGAGGAGTTACCTAAACCAAACAATAGAAACTCTCTGGGCAGGGGGTTGACACCAGTGCATTTACAAAAGAAAGGGTTCTGAAAGAACTCCTTAAACTCAGGGTAGACAAAGCAATGGGGCCTAATGGGATTCACCCCAGAATCCTAAAAGAAATAAGGACGGACTTAGTGACACCACTGACCACCCTTTTTAACATATCATGGGAGGATGGGGTGGTACCTGAGTACTGGAGGAGGGTGGATGTGATTCCTCTTTACAAAAGTGGGAGCAAGGCAGAAGCAGGAAACTACAGACCTGTTAGTTTGACCTCAGTGGTAGGGAAAATGATGGAATCACTTCTGAAAGAAAGAATTGTTGAGTACCTAAAGGCCAGCAGGGTACAGGACCTGAGGCAGCATGGATTCACAGCAGGAAGGTCATGTCAGACAGATCTAATCAATTTCTTTGGCTGGGTAGCCAAAGTAATAGACCAGGGAGGGGCTGTGGCTATGGCCTGCCTGGTCTTTAGCAAGGTATTTGACACAGTCCCACACAAAATATTAATAATCAAGTTAGCCAGCCTGGGAGTGGGTCCCAGGGTGGTAGCCTGGGTAGCAAACTAGCTGCACAACAGGACACAGAAGGTAATAGTAAATGGAACTCACTCTGAAGAAAGGGGGTTTTCTGGAGGAGTACCTCAGGGTTCAGTACTGGGTCCAGTCGTCTTTAATGTCTATAGGTGACATTACAGAGGGTCTGGAAGGAAAAGTATGTCTCTTTGCAGATGACACAAAGATCTGTAACAGAGTTGATACACACGGTGCGGTAGAAAGGATGAGAAGGGACTTGGCAAGGTTGGAGGAGTGTTCAGACATGTGGCAACTTAGATTCAATGCAAAGAAGTGCAAAGTAATGCACCTGGGAAACAAAACCCCAGGAGAAGAGTACACAATGGTGGGGGAGGTACTAACAACAACAAAAATGGAAAGGGTCCTGGGGGTAGTCATATCAGATGACCTAAAGGTGAGCAAGCAATGTGAGAAGGCAGTAAGGAGAGCTGGGGGGATACTGGGATGCATAGGGAGAGGCATCACAAGTAGAAAAAGGGAAATAGGGGTATATCCTCGAGGAGGGAGGAGGTGATTCTGCCACTGTATAGGTCATTAGTTAGACCACACCTGGAGTACTGCGTGCAGTACTGGCGTCCGTATCTGAAGAGGGACATTAAGTTACTGGAGGGGTTGCAGTGCAGATCGACAAAGATGATCAAGGGGCTGGGGACTTATCATATGAGAGGAGGTTGAAGGAGTTGAACATGTACTCACTGGAGGAGAGGAGAGACAGGGTGACATGATTGAAACCTTTAAATACATGAAAGGAATAAACAAGACAGGTACAGAGGGGCTGTTCAAAGTAGGGAGGGAGGCCACCAGGGCCATGATATGAGACTGGAGCGAGGAAGGTTCAGGAGGGAGATGAGGAGACACTTTTACAGAGAGGGTGGTGGCTGGGTGGAATGCGTTACCTGCTGAAGTGGTATGCAGTAGAACAGTGGACTGCTTCAAACGAGGATGGGACAGGACAAGGGGGAGGGTTAATGAAGGGGAAGGGTGGAAGGAAGGGGCAGCTGCAGAATAAGGGGTGCTAGCTGCACATTCGAGCAGACTTGATAGACCTCTAGGCCTTTATCTGCTAGCAAATTTCGTATATTCGTATGTTCGTAAATGGTTATCCCTCTGTGCAGACAGTTGGTGAGACCCCATTTGGAGCACTGTGTGCAGTTTTGGAGACCCGGTCTCCACAAGGACATAGACAGGATGGAGGCAGTCCAGAGGAGGGCAATTAAAATGGTGCAGGGTCTGCATCAGAAACTATATGAAGAAAGACCGAGAGAGCGTAATATATATACCCTTGATGAAAGGAGGGACAGGGGGACATGATAGAAACTTTCCAGTACCTCAAGGGAATCAACAAAGTCCAGGAGGGTAGCATCTTTCACAAAACGAGATGTGCAAGAACAAGGGGGCACAATTCAAAGATAGAGCAGGACAGCTCAGGGGTAATGTGAGGAAATATTTTTTCACAGAGAGAGTGGTGGATGCATGGAACTGCTTTCCTGGGAAGGTTGTGGGGTCTAAAACAGTGGGGGAATTCAAACATGCATGGGACAGACATAAGGCAATTATAGGTGGGGGTAGGAGGAAATAGGCTGTTGGTTAACTAGAATCTGCAGCTTATCCAATAGGTAGGGAAATGGGCAGACTGGGTGGGCCAAGCAGTCCTTATCTGCCCTCAAAGTCTATGTTTCTATGTTGAGCTGTTGTGCCACCAGTTTCTCAACAATCTTGCTCAGAAATGGCAGATTGGAGAGCAGACGGTAATTTGAAGGACGTCTGGGTCAAGGGATGGTTTCTTAAGAAGGAGTCTCACAGGCGCTTCTTTCAAAGTCACTGGGAACACCCCCTCAACCATCGAGTGCTTGGCAATCCTGGCAAACACCGGGCCAACAGCCTCAGCACATCCCATTAAGAAATGCATCGGGGCTGGGTCCACTTTGCAGTATGTGTGCTTTAGCTCTAAGATCACCCCAGTTACTTCAGACACCTCCACTGGCCTAAACTCCTCCCAGACAGGCAGAGTGCTTCTGTTCCTTCAGGTCCAGCTACTGCAAGGCAGTTGCTTCCCTGATGGGATCCCTGACTGGATAGATGACACTCTGCCAAAGAAAAACAGAGCAAACTCTTCACATGAAGTGGCTGAAAAAGTATTTTACTGCTGTAGACAGGCAGGATGGAGAAGCCTATCCACAGTCCGAAAAAGCTGAGAAGGTCTCTTTCTCCCTGCAGCAATTTCCCTGGACAGGAATTCTCCCTTCCTATGGGAAATTGCCCCCTGGTACTCACCATAGTAAGCACGCAGGGTCAGTTTGTCAGCCTAAAGCCGTGTCTTCCGCCAGCAGCGCTCCAACTTCCAACCCTTGATCTTCATCGCCTTGAGATCCCCAGCAAACTATGGGGTTCTCAGGTAGTAGTAGTAAAAAGTTTTATTCATATAATTATATGAACTAGGATGTACTCAATTGAGCTGAGGCTCATTTACAGTGAGGTCCTATACAAACAGTGTTCCACATTATATACAAATTTTACAATAAAGACACACAAGCAGTTAACACAGAATAAGTTATCTAAAATAATAATTTTTCTTCACTGTTAACAACAATTCCTAAAAATAAGAACTTGCTGTCTAAACCATGCCCTAATATTCTGCCAGGGTAGTTTCCCCTTATAAGATTTGATATCAGCTGGGATCTTATTCCATGCCATTGGACCTCTAAAGAAGAAAATGTCTACCGATCTCAAGGTTATACCTGGGTATAACAAACTCTGGTGCATGTGAAGCTCGCAGTGAGCATAATTTAGTTTGTCGTAGGATTGCTGCATCAATATGTGGGGGCAGGGTTCCCAGTCAACATCTATACATGAAAGCAAGCAAGTGCTCCTGCCTTTATTCAGATGGTCTCAGCCATTGAAAGTGATTAAATAAGAAACACTTGTGACTGAACCTATCAGTTTCAAGGATAAATCTGGCTAATCTGCCATAACATACATCAATCCTATCCAAGTCAATTTTCTTTGCACTGGCATAAATAAAATCCCCATAGTGTAAAATGGGCAAAACCACCGAACATACCACTTTCTCTCTAGTTCCAGTATTCATAAAGAGTCTAACACGATACAAAGCGCCCAGTTTTCTTCCTACACTGGTTACCACACTATTTATGTGTGCTGCCCAATTTAAAGACTCATCAAGCCGCATTCCCAAATATTTATATGTTTGGGTCTGAAGGATCGGGGTTCTCTCCAGGGTATAAATCTTTAGATATCAAATCTTCCTGAATTAAGGAAGAGCGAGAGAATACAATTGACTGTGTTTTTTTTAGAGTTCAAAACCAAATCACTCTCCCTCAAAAAACTCTGCAATTCATCAAATGCTTCCTGAAGTGAGAGGATCTGGATTGTATATGAACTGGAGCGATGACATCCAGTGCTTCAGATACCATCCTATTTTAAGTGGCCGCCACCTCATTGGTGCCAATTGCACATGCCACATCTACTGTAGATAGGTCAGCTAACACCAATAGTCCCTCTGGGTGCAAACCCCTTAAATGGCAGTAGCTGACCACCTTTGCAGGGGAAGGACTTCCGGGGGGGGCCCCCAAATGTGAACCCGATGGTGCAATGATTAGATCAAGCGATCTGATCAATTTTAAGGCTGTCAACCACAAGACCCAGCTGGAACACCAGATTAAGTGTGTGGTCATGGTGGTGGTTCGCAGAAGCAACCACTTCTGCCAGGCCCAGTGATGACATCAACTGGAGGAGATCAAAACCAAAATGTGAGGATTCATCATTGACCCAGGCACTGAAGTCCCCCAGGATTAAACATCTGGGGGACTCCAACACCTTGTCAATGATGAAGTCCGCTACCTTCTGCAGGGATTCTCCACCCAACCCCAGAAAACGGTAAACAAGGAGAATCCTGCAATGTGCAACTGGACCCCCACGCACAGCAACACACTCAAAAAGATCTGTTATTTCAAACCGGATGCACTGTGAAGCCCAGGCTGGATCTAAAAATGATGCCCAGTCCCCCACCCCTGTGATCTTTCCTCGGGCAGTACACTATGGAGTATCCAGTGCTTCTTAGCAAAAGGCAAATGACCCACCCCTTCTGTCACAGCTGAAAACACTTTGCTTTAAATATTGTAACTGTAGCCTTCTTCTTCAAAGATGAATCACAATTTTTGCCAGTTTACCCCAGTTGTCTGTACCAGAAATGATTCAGTCACAGAAAACATGGAGTATATAAAAATAATATCTAATACTCCAAGATGTTTACGTATGTTACTGGATAATACATACTAAAGACTATGTGGAAAAACTATTTTTACAGAGACAGAAAATTTTGCAACAGACAGAAAACACACAGAATAAGCTACCTCACTTTTATCTAAATACTAAGCAGAGTAGACACTTACCCCAACTGGGAACCCTGTGAGTTAAGCAGACTAGAACCCTTGGGGTTGCTCGCTCAGAGTCTCAAATCCTAACTGATTCTTAGGGCCAAATAGAGATCACACATTTCTTTGGCTGTCTCGCCCAACCCAATGCATCATTGTACATGCCTCTCTGACATCACAGTTTCGACCATCTCTATGTTCCTTAAGGAAACATCCACCTGGAGAACAAGTCTAAACCATATTTGCTATCTCCAGTGCAGTTATGTGGATTCCAGCCCCAGTCGTTTGTTCCCCCTTCTGGTTTAGTTCATACAGGTTCTGTTTCCTCTGCCTTGGTCTTCTGTACACACAAGGCATAAACCTTGATTATGAAAGAAGTTCTGTCCCATTGAAGTTTAAGTAGAAAAAAATTCCTTTAGATGACAGGGACTCTTGCTGTCCACACCTAATCTGCTTCCCTTTCAGCCCAACTTGAAAGACTGCAATCTCATTTCCATATCAGCTAAGATATTTTACCAAATTAAAATCGAAAAGTGCTAGTAAAATAAAATAAAAATTGCAAGTTGCCACACACCCATACGTGGTTTATTATTCACCTAACTACAACTCAGAGTATACAGTATAACAGGCAAAGCAAAAGTAGTGGTGTACTGCTCACTATGGGATCTTTGTACTACACCATGGATTACCTAAATGCCACGTATCCGCAGTGCATTGGCAACCCTAAGTCTGAATGACATGAACTGGGGGTCCAGTGGATCCTCTGGATGCATTCATGGAAGAGGTGTGCATCCCTTGTGCACACAGTCCCACTGGATGATCATGCAGCTATGCACATGGCCTCTCCAGGGGCATGTCTGACGATGTGCCTGCACTCCATGCCATTCAAGTAGACATGGTGTTCCAGGCAAGGGGGCATAGGATGTGGCAGTGGGGACAATACTATGTATTTTGCATGCCCCCCATGATGTCTGCTGGCTGTAACAGGACAGGAATTTCCTCCACAGTGTTGCCCCAGCCCACCATGCTGACTCACTACACCAGGCTGACAGAAGGGCTAAGGGCAGCCATTTAGGTACTCATCCATACTTTGAATATTTTCTGGTCTCACACCTTTCCAGAATCCCCTGCTCATGCAGAGCAGGGGATCCACTTCAGGTCCCAGGTCAGGCATCCAATTGGATGCCCACCTGTGCCTCTCAAACCACCTGTGTGCAGCTGCGCACTGGGTAGCAGGCACCATGGATATGTGCCCTGTGGAGGCACGTGGTTGTGTATATCATGCACCATGTGCCTGTCCACAGGTGGAGAGTTATGGGAGCTTGGCACATGCAAATTGTGCATACTGGGCCCACAGCAGTGCATAGTCCCCACTGTGAAGCGTGAAGAATCATTTGAGAACACAGAGGTAAAGCATACTTACACCCATATGTGGTTTATTAATTCATCCAGCTCAGCTCAGAGTGTACAATATAACAGTCAGGGCAAAATTAGTGGTGCACTGCTCACTACATGAGGCCTGATGAGTGACTCGGGAACACTGCAGTAAAGTGTACTTATTACACCCACATGTGGTTTATCATTTATCCAATGGCAACTCAGGGTGCACAACATAACAGTCAGAGCAAAAATAGTAGTTGTGCACTGCTCACTATGTGAGGCCTGAAGAATAACTCAAGAACATAGAGGTAAAGTGTACTTACACCCATACATACGAGGTTAATTATTCATACAAGTGCAGCTCAGAGTGTACAACATAACAGTCAGAGCAAAGGTAGTTGAGAACTGCTGCTCGCTATGTGAGGCCAGAAGAAATAGTAAAGAACATAGCAGTTATATCTACTTTGAGCTGTTTCTGGTATCCTTTTGAGCAGCAATTTGAGGCTGGACATTTCTTGTTGTTGCTTCTCACGAAGTGAGGCCATAAGAATCGCTCGACAACACAGCAGTAAAGTGTACATGCACACATACGTGGTTTATTATTATTCATCCAATTACAGTTCAGAATGTACAACATAACAATCAGAGCAAAAGTAGTGGAGTACTGCTAACTTTGGGCCCTATTCACAAAAGTTCAGACTGCATGCATGCTGTGTATCTGACGCATGTAGGGAACCTTATGTCAAAATGGCATACTGCAGGGGTCCAGGAGACCCTCAGTGGCATTCACTACAGGTCCACTAGCCCCTTGTGTACAGGATCCCTGGCTGCACATGCAGCTATGTGTGATAGGTGGTCCAGAGGCATGCATGGGGGTGTGCCCACACTCCGTGTCATTCACTAAGGTGTAGATAGCAAGGCTTGGGGGGACACAAGTTACTTGAGGAGGGAATCCTGTCATAACTTTTATGTACTCCCACTGGGACACCCCTCTGTGGCAAAGGGGAACCCCCTCTACACTGCTGCCCTAGCCCATGGGCTGCCAGGGTAGGCTGGGGACAACCATTCTGGCATTTATCCATAGGAGTCAGCTTCCCAGGGTCTGCATCTTCCCAGGATCCCCTGCACACATGCAGAAGAGGATCCACATCAGGACTTGGGACAGGTATCTGACTGAATGCCCACCTGAATCCCGTGATCTGCCCCCATGCAGCTTCACGCTGGATGGGTGGAATTGCAGACAGGTGCCCTGTGGGTGCTCACAGTTATAAATACTGTGCACCCTGCACCTGTCTGGGGTCATGTAGCTACATGGGCTGGATATGCCCCTTTATGAATTGGCCCCTGTATAAGGTCTGAAGAATCACTTGGGAACACTGCGGTAAAGTGTACTTATGGGCACACGTGGTTTATTATTCATCCAGCGGCATCTCAGAATGTACAACATAACAGTCAGTGCAAACGTGATGGTGCACTGCTCACTATGTGTGAGGCCTGAAAATTCCCTCTAGAACACAGCAGCAAAATGTACCTACACCTGAGCCATATATGGTTTGTTATTCATCTAACTGCAGTTCACAGTACACACGACAACAGTCAGAACAAAAGTAGTGGTGTATTGCTCACTATGTGAATCTTGAAGAATCATTCAACAACACATTAGTAAAATGTACCTACACCCGAGCCATACCTGGTTTATTGTTCATCCATCTACAGCTCAGAGAGTACAATGCATCACTCAGAGCAAAGGTGGTGGTGCACTGCTCACTATGTGAGGCCTGAAGAGTCTCTCAGGAACACAGCTGTAAAGTGTACTTATTACACCTATACATGGTTTATTATTAATCCAACTGTGATCAGAGTGAACAACATAACAGGCAGAGCAAAAGTAGCTCACTATGTGAAGCCTGAAGAATCCCTCATGAACAGAGCAGTATAGTGTAATTACACCAGTACATGATCTATTATTCATCCAACAGCATCTCAGAGTGTACAACGTTGACAGTCAGTGCAAATGTAGCGGTGCACTGTTCACTAGTGTGAGACCTGAAAAATCCCTCAAGAACATAGCAGTACAGCATATGTACACCCATATGTGGCTTATTAGTCATCCTACTATGACTCATAGTCATACTGTACAATATACTGTAATAGTCAGAGCAAAATTACTGGTGCACGGCGGCACAGGGACACAGTTGTGGAGGAGTACTTTGGGGAACGTAGGTGGGTACCAGAGAAGAACCATAGGGGCTATACAACAGCAGGTGGGTTTGGGGGGACCACATGTGCAGGTCAGCTGATGTAGCATGGTTGACAGGATCACAGTGGTGGAAGCACACACCCATGTAAGTGTGGCCACTGCAGTACCTTCAGGTACAAGAGTACATGGGGTTACTGTGGGGGTTGGCATGGATCAGAGGACACATAGATACATAGATACATACATAGACAGTGTCGGCAGATAAGGGCCTATGGCCCACCCAGTCTGCCCATTTGAGCTTGTAAGTTCAGTTTGTTTTCCTAGAAGTCTGTTGCCTCTTACCCATGACCTCCAGAATTCCTTTATGTCTATCCCATGCATTCTTAAATCCTGTGATTGTTTCAGCCCCACCACTTCCTCTGGCAGGGTGTTCCACTTGTCCACCACCCGTTCTGTGAAGAAATTCTTTTCATGTTTCCTCTGAATCATCCTCCTCCAACTTCATCCCATGCCCTCTTGTCCTGGAACATCTTTTTCACTTAAAAATAGTGTTTTCCTGCACCCAGTTCCTCCCTGTAAGATACTTGTATGTCTCTATCATATCCCCTCTCTCCCTCCTCTCCTCCAGGGAGTACATGTTCAGTTCCTTCAACCTGTCTTCATAGGACTTGTGATGCAATCCATGCACCATCTTTGTTTCCCTCCTCTGAACCTTCTCTACCCTGTCTATGTCCTTACGTAGGTATGGTCTCCAGAACTGTACACTGTACTCCAGGTGGGGCCTCACTAGTGTCTTGTATAGCGGAATTATGGACCTCCCTTTTCCTGCTGGTGATGCCCCTGCCTATACATCCCAGCATTCTATTTGCTTTACCTGCTGCCTTGTCACACTGCTTCCCTACCTTGCCTGCACACATGCACAGCAGACACACAAGGCTGCACATATCATGCCCATGCCAGACAACACAATGGCTGTGCCCCAGCACATGCGCCGAATACCACATGGACAGCATGGACATGCATGCCACTGTACACGGATCTAGGCATGGTTGGCAGATTGTGTGCCAATGACGCCTGGATGGGGAATGTGCCATGATAAATGCACACAGGTGGCATCACTGTTTCCCACCATGGCTGCCACGGACAAGTGGGAGGTCACACCCATGATGGATGTCCCCCCTCTGGGGTGTCGCCCACCTCAGCGGGTGACCCAACTGCGCTAGCAGGGGGTAGACCCATGGGACCATGACCATGTGCTCATGGGTGTCTCATTCCTGAAGTCCAGATGGCACCCAGGGGTGTTTGGAATACCTGAAACAGGGGACAGCATCAGAAGCAATGGGGTCACACGATGCCGTGTGGTGGGAGTGCTGACATCACTACGTGGGGTGTGGCAGGCATTCCTGCATCCACAGGGCACCAGGGCAGCACAGACCACCTCAATATCTTGTGCAATCCTCTTGAAGCCTGTGGTCATGTCCGCATGCAGTTGGCGAATCTCACCAATCACTTCAACCAGGATCTGGCATATCTCATCAAGTAACTGGGAGTGCCTTGCAGATGCATGGTCATGCTGGATGGCCACTTGCACATGCAGGTCCTGACACACCTCCCTAAGCACACCCTGGTGCTCTACGGATGACCACAGGAGCAGGGTGTACTCGTCCAGCCTGTCAGCAGGGGACCTGTCCTCTGGGGATAGCTGACAGGTGGGAGGTGTTCCGGGTTGCAGTGCCACATCCACAGCCTGTGGACGCTGCACTGCTGGCCGCTGTTCAGGCATGGACTGTGCATGGGCAGGCACAGTGGGACCTGGTACAGGCATGTCGTGAGCATGAGCAGGACGTTGCTGATGCACAGCGCCTTGCTGCACCATGGGGAGAGCCCCACTCCTCACAGCCACACCCCTGCCCTGGCCACCCACAACTGCCGCAGGTCCAGTCAGCATAGGTGCAACCTGCTGGGGGCCCTGCATGGAGGCAGGGTGCCCCACCATGTCCATTGCTGTCCATGTAGCCACCGGCACTGTGGCTGTGACATTGCTGTGTGCTGTCACCACTGTCTGTGTGGCATCTTCCTCATCATCATCCTCTGTGGCAGATGCCAGCACTGTGAGATCATCCGGCAACTCTAGGTCGGACAGGGCATTCAGACCCACAAACCCCAGGCGGTCCTGGAACACGAGTGCCCTACCTGCACCTGCCACAGCCCTGGCTGATGTTGATATCCTAGGTTCCTCTTCCTTTTCCTCTACTGGCCCCTCCATCTGCAGCTTGGGCCCAACAGCACCCCTGAGGTATGATGGTGCTGTAAGGCAGAAGTGAGTGCATGGTCAGGGTATCATGGCCATGGGTGTCCACTAGTTGGTGTACATGGGGCCATGCACCATGCAGCACAGGTGTGCTGGTACTGCCACACGTGGCATGGTCCTACACTGTGCCTGTGTTACCCACACCACCGTATGGTGTGTGCAGTGCATGCATTCATTAAGCTAGTATTTTTTTTCACCTCCTGATGTTTATTTTGTTGCCTAGTAATGGAAGTTATCCTACGTTTATTTTTTATTTTTGTAAAATAAACGTGGCAGTCCGCCTTCATATTGGATCCTGAACAATTTGTCTGTGTCTTCAATCGCACCTACCCTCCACAGACTGACACAGAGCTGGCCAACCTGGTGGCATTGGTCCTGCCTGTGGAGGGACAGCTTTTCAGCAATTAGGCTTTACAGGAGGCCAGGGCCCAGGTTTGGGCCAGAATAGCAGAGTGGCTTGTCCAGCAGATGGAGGTGCCTCGCACAGGCGAGCAGTGCATGCACCGCTTTGGAGACCTGGAAAGGAGCGTCCCCGAGAGACAGCACAGATTCCAGAAGTAGGCCCACAGGAAAAATGTGCCACACCCAGGTATGTACACATTTTGGGCATGCTGACTTTGCCTACGTGTTGGTCTTGCATTCATGGAGTGGTAGCTAGGTCGTTTTCATGTGCTGCAGGGTTCCAAGGGGTGGGTGTGGTGGGATTCTATGTACTGTGGATGGGGGGTGTGGGTGTGGGGCCTGGTGGGGCATGTGGTGGGGATGACAGCATGCTGCTCATGTTGCCCTTCCATTCTGTTGCCCTTGCAGGCTGAAAAGAGTGATGGCAGGTGGCAGACATTGGCCACGACAGGTCTAGGGCTGGACATGATGGGCGGCAGCTGCTGGGATGCCTCAGCTGCCATCACGTCCTGTGGCAGGTAAGTGCGCTTTTGTGTGGCAGTTCTGTGATGTTCGTGATTTGGGTGAGGGTGTGGGTGTCCAGTGCCCCCATGACCCCTTGGCTGCAAGCGGTATATGCCCCAGGTGTGCTAGTATGCACACTGTGGACGTTGTCCTGTCACCGTGTGGCGGTTCTGTTGTGCAGCATGCCCATGTGTGTCCCACCATATGGTGTGTGTCCTGTCAGGAACATGTGTGACCAGCATTGCACTCGCAGGGTACCAGTGGGCCTCCAGACATGGTTCACGTAGCCTTTGGCCCCATACAGTGGTGGTAGTGGGGGGGGGGCATAGCATCTTGTCCCTCAGCAACATCCATTGTATGCACATGCTGACATTGCATCGCCCTGTGCCATATTCCAGTCACAGTGTGGTCCTGCTGCATGGCATTCTGCCATTCCGCCATGTGCGTGGTGTGTTGTTGGGCCTGTTCATGTGTCCCATCAATGTCCAGCATGCGCATCACTCCCTTCCAGTGGGGGGGGGGGCATAGCCTGTATTTGCTGTGGCACTGAGTACATGTTCTCTGTTTTCCCACATAGGTCATCGGGCTGAGGGTGCAGTTTATGAATCAGGGCGCAGAGGTCGCATCCAGCAAAGACAGGGACACAGCACTCCAGACATACTATATATCACTGCCAAGGTGCCATGTTCTGGAGTGGGGAGGCCACCCATGTACAGACGGAGGTGATGCATGGTGGAGGCCAGGGAACCACCCTTCTGTGGGGGACCACCAGGAGCAGTAGACTTGTATGGCCATTGGATTGTTTTAGGTGTTCCTATTGTTTAGCCCCATTGCAATCCCCTCCTCACCCTGTTGCCCAATTTGTACATAGTTGCCCCCCCCCCGAATTCCCTTTTACCTATTCAGACCTTCCCCACACCCCTGTTTTTCACCTTACTGTTGTTGTCTGAGTTTTTCCTCTCACGGTTCGCCCTCGGTCCCCATAATTTGATGGGTCGTTGAGGGAGATGAGGAGAGTGGGGAAAAGGTTGGAGTCATGCTGATGGAAATCTGGCCTGATTTATGACAAACTTAGATTGTTGTCCCATTGTAAGGACTATCAATCCGTGGTCTACCATAATAAGGCAGAGTTCCTGACCATGGATATTTTGGATGCGCAAAATCAACCTGCTTTGCTCGTCTGGACTGTGGACAGGCTGTGCAATCCAGCCTGTTTCCAGAATTGGAGAGCCTTTTCACAAAGTAAGTGTGAGAAGTTTGCTCAATTTTTCACAGTTAAGGTTAGCATCATCAGGTCAGAGATCTGCATGGCTTGCTCAAATGGGCAGAGCAGTGATCGGTGGGAAATTATAGCCACCCAGTCGGTCTGGTCCAACTTTGACTGGCTGGCGATCGGGGATGTTGTGAAGATTATCCAGGGCTTGCAACTGACATACTGTAGTTTGGACCCAAGTCCAACATGACTCCTGGTGAGGTGTGTGGAGGTAATTGGACCAGTCCCTGTGGAGATTGTTGGGTGTTCGTTAGAGACTGGGGTGTTTCCAGACACCCTGAAGGAGGCGACGGTCTGCCCCTTTAAAAACTCCTCTCGACCACAACTGTCTCATGAATTACAGGCCTATCTCTAACCTGCCTTTGTGGGTAAGGTTATTGAGAAGGCAGTCTCATGGTAGCTCGAGGAGCATCTTGCTACCCACAATATCTATAATCCTCTCGGTCTGGTTTCAGGAAGATGCATAGTACTGAGATGGCATTGGTTTGGGTACTTAATGGTCTTCTGATAGCAAGAGACCAGAAGAGTCATTCCATTTTAGTCCTCATTGATCTCTCTGCAGCATTTGACACAGTAGACCATAGGGTGCTGCTAGAATGCCTGCGGCTATTCTGTGGATTGTCTAGTACAGTTCTCAGATGGTTTCAATCTTTCCTCATAGGCAGGGTGCAGGGAGTGGAGTCGTTTTTGTTTTCCTTGGCCTCTCATCCCCTGCCATGAGGGGTGCTGCAGGTCTCATTGCTCTCACCCATGCTCTTTGTGGTGTATATGCTGCTGTTGGGAGACATTATTAAGTGGTACAGTCTGAGTTTTCAATGCTATGCAGATGATACTCGGCTGTACATTTTCTTTGTGCCCGAGCACAATGACGCTGTCTCGGTCTTTAACAACTGCCTTTCTGAGATCCAGGGTTGGATGAGTGCCGACTGGCTCAGTTTGAGTCCAGATAAGACTGAGGTGTTGGTTGTGGAGCCAGGTCATTGGGCAGAGGGGTTGGTGGCTGGGCAACCCTCCAGGCTTTGGCTTGTAGGTAACCAGCTATTGACCTCTGACCGGGTGTAGAATTTGGGCACTGTGTTTGATGATGAACTGACACTAAAGTCTCAGGTATCTGCCGTCATCAAGACCTCATTCTACCATCTGAGGAACATCACCCGGATGAAACACCTGGTCCCACCTGATGATCTTCTGACATTGGTTCATGGCTTTGTGATCTCATACCTTAATTACTGCAATGCCCTATACCTAGGGCTGCCAGGAGTGGTCCTTCACCATCTGCAGTTTGTGCAGAATGTGGCTGCCAGATTGTTGACTAGCTTGTCGAGATCTTGCCATATCATACCTGTGCTCTGCGGCCTGCTCTGGCTGCTGGTGTGGTAGAGGATCACATTCAAAGTTGGATTACTGACCTATAAAGCCCTACATGGACAGGAACTGCGGTATTTACAAGACCTCTTTTGTCCCTACCACCCCTTTGTCCTCTCCGTTCTGCCAATGAGGGATTGTTAGAGATTCCCAGGATCTGCTTGACCAGTTCTGGAGCTAGATTATTTGCCTTTGCAGCCCTGACCCTGTGGAATTCTCTACCTCGTCGGATTAGAGAGTGCCAATCCATTGAGGCCTCCAAATCTGCCCTAAAGTCTAATTTATTTAATGTTGTATTTTCTGATACTTGGAAGTCCTGCTGCTGTATTACTATTTTTTTATAAATAAGATATGTATTTATCTCTGTTTTTATTGAAGTTTTTAGTGATGTATGTACAACGCTATGGTCAAGCTGGAATAGCGTTTCATAAATAAAATTTGCTTTGCTTTGCTTGTTGTTGTTGGCTTGTTGCATTTCTCATACTGTTGTTTCTTAGTAAATCAGGTTACATTGCACTTTCCCTGTGTCTGTGGTTATTTCTGTGCTTTTGTTGAGGTCAGCTGTTCTGTTGCACATGTTGTCCACTGCCCCTTGGGCTGTATGGCTTGGCAGTTTGTGCCGTGTCATGCACGTCCACCCTGTCCACCCGGCCATGTCCACACGATGCTTGCCATGTGCATCCCTGTGCTGCATCTGGGCTTTCACCCACTGTTGCCCACAGTGGCATGTTCAGTGGGCCCCTCTCCCAGTGCTGTGCATGCCAACACTGTTGCACTGTTCGCTATGCTTTACTGCAGTGTTGTCTGCAATCCTATGTGCCCCTGGACATGTGCACCCCGTGTGGCCTACACACATTCAGCACACTTGACTGCTCGGTACTGTTGTCACAGTGCCTCTTTGGGCCATGCCATCCACTGGTACCTCCAATGCTGTGGCTTTTCATCCATGGCCTTGTCTGTGCAGTGACAATGGTGCCTGCTAGGCCCATTGCCTGCCTCTCTGTGTGTGGTGCCCTGTCCTGTGCCCCTGGTGTAATGTGCCATACACATCCTGCGGCTTTGCCATGCTACTCTGTTCACCGTGGCCATGGTTAATGGAGCCCCCTGTTTGTGCACTTGCACACTGCTCGTGTCCCACCTTGGGCCTTGCCATGTTGCTCCAGTGTCTCAGGCAGACTTGTTCCACTTACTATATTCAGCCCTGCCCTAATGCACAGCCCATGTGCCCTTGCACTATAGCACATCCTTTGGTATATTCAGCCAGGGTTGCATCTTACAGCACATCCACTGAAATTGGTAATATAGTGAGGAGGCTTATCTGGGATGTGCAGTGCAGGCACTTATGCCATGTGCCCAGGGACTTTTGAATATGGGGGCCTCAGTAAATTCTCTGAAACCTCATCAGTTTAGTCCTGTTCCCATTCCATTGTGTTACAGCATTTATACTGGTTGTAAGCTTCACATTCTCAAGCTTGGCTATTAAAATTGTTAGTTACAGACCTTATCTCTGTGCATGTCCTGCTGATAGGGAAGCAACAGAATGAATGAAAGTGTACCGTTTTTTCCTGTGCTATGACAATGAAACCCGATAGTGTTACACACTAGGTTATTTGTGTGGATCCCTGTGTGTATAAGCGGGTGTTGCAACACCCACCTGTGCGCCGGAACCGCTACAGCAGCACCTACTGGACAAGGTGTTGATTGCTTCTTCACTGTTTGATCTTAAACTAGTTTTTATTTATTGTCTTAGTTGCTTTTCTACAGACTGTCCCCATGGATTCATGGCAGGTACAGTATTTAGGAACTTTCACTCTAAAACACATTACAGTTACAATTCTCCCTTTCCACATGGGATCAGGAATTCCAAGTACTGACTAAGAACACTCTTAACCTTTCTTTAACATAGTTTAACAAATTTTAAACCTATAAAATTAAAACTGATTTTCGCTCTATTATCTAGCTTGCGTCTTACTGCCCGGAGCATTCTGAAGTAGCGGAGGAGGACAAACAGGATCATTGACTTTTTTCTGGTGACCATCCTTAGTGTATCTCTCCCTCAATGTTAACCCTTAGGCTGCCGTTTACAAGATATCTTGTCCTAAAAACCTATGCGTTCTAAATCTTCCAGCAGCCTAAATTAACTTGAATTTCAAATCTCATAAAACGGGTTGGCAAATCAAAACATTCATTCATACCATGCCCTGAATTAGTTGCTTGAAAATAATCAACGTAAATGCTTCTTTTAGTAAGAGTTTATGGTTAAAGTCACCTCTTTTCTATTTTTAGTGACTTTTTCTATACCCAAAAATCTGAAGGACCCTCCTCAATACAGCGTTGGCAACACTGCCAACATCGCCAACAGCGACAGGAACAATGCAGACTGTCGGCATTGCTCCCATCAGGAGAAAGTCTTTTTCTCCAGGGGACTTTGCCCCCCGCACCCCCCATCTCTAGATATACAATGTCGAGTTGTTTTGGGGTGGGGTGGAACACTGGGAGTCATGGTGCCAATGTACAGTGCACCACCTCAGCGACCTGGCGAGATTTAGCACTGTGATGGTGTTCGCTGCAAAAAGTCACATGTTGATGGCACACCAAATCAGAATGTAGGTAGTAGGTGTCCTTGGTCTAAGAAACGTCTGGCAATTGGTGAATTCATATCTAAATTCCTAATATATCCTTTGTGCTCCCCAATCCTTTGTTTAATTGTCTTTCCGTCTTTCCCACATCTATTCTATCCCAGGGACACCCAATTCCATAAACCACCCCCGTTGTCTGACATGTAATAAAATCTCTGATGGTTAAATCCTTATTTTGATAAACATTTCTTATTTTCTTCAATTTATCAGTGCTGTTACAATGTAAACATCTACTGCACGGATAATTCCCCCTTAAATCCTCTGTTGTTAAATAACTTGTTTGTCTTCGAACAGGTATTATGTGATCCGTATGCATCAGTTTGTCCTGTGAAAAATGATCATCCCTATTTTCTCTAGGTGGCTTCACCTCTGTATCACTACTTGACGTGTATACTGTGTTGTCAGTCTATATTATAGATATAATCTTCCCTTGGTTTGTTTTGTTTATCTTTAAACCAGGTGTATACCTTATTGTCCCTGTACTCATTTAAATCTCTTTTAAGCTTGTATATTTGTGTGGTTCTTATTTAATTTATATAATCATCTAGCTGACTATTTACCTTATTAATAAATTCATCAAATTCTTCCAATGAGAATTTCTTTCTAACATCCTTCTGTAACAGTTCCACTTCTTGATCTACTGTATTTTATCAGTTTCTTTTGCTAAAGGTTCTTCCCGATTATAAATGAAAATGGAAAAGGAGAAATGTAACTGTAATATGGTTTAGAGTAAAAGTTTCAAAATACCTGCCATGAATCCATGGGGCAAGTTTGCAGAAAAGCAACTAAGAAACACATACAATCTTTAAGATCAAACAGAGAAGGAGCAATTGACACATCCTCCAGCAGGTGCCGCTATAGCAGGTCTGGCACACTGGCGGGTATTGGAACACCCGTTTGTACACGCACACATCCACAAGGATGACCTAGCATGTAACATTGCCGGATTTGATTGTCATACCACAGGATAAAACGGCACACTGTCATTCATTCTGTTGCTTCAATATCAGCAGGACATGCATGGAGATAAGGTCTGTAACTAACAATTTTAATAGCCAAGCGTGAGAATGAGAATGTGAAGCATACAACCAGTATAAATGGTGTAACACAATGGAATGGGAATGGGATTAAACTGATTAGGTTTCAGAGAATATATTGAGTGTTTTCAAATGTTATACATAAAGGAAACGAATGGTGAGATCTGAGAACTCAAGTCTGTAAAGCATAAAGCACAGGGGTAGAAATGCTGATAATGGAACAAAGTAATTTAGAACCAATGTAGAAAGACTTTATGAACTTAAATGAAGGTGATATGACTATATTTGGAAACACATGGTAACAGGTTAAGAAATAGCCACATTTACTTCCAACACAGTAAGTTGGTGCATAATGTGTTCATTTCAGACATGGGGGGGGGGGTGGTTGGTAGGAAAATGAGTTCATTCGCTGATGATACTAAATTGGGGGTAGTGGTAGGTAACAAGGAGGAAAGGAGGGCACTACAGGATGAACTGCAGAAACTGGAAAACTGGGCCCACACATGGCAATTGGGGTTTAACGCTCACAAATGCAGTGTTCTGCAGCAGGGTGTTAGGAACCCTGAGTATACCTACCACTTAGGGGGCATACGGCTGACTGCTGTGACAATGATAAAGGATCTGGGGATTATGACTGATGCAAAAGGGACCCACTTGGAGCAATGCAGGAAAGCAGTGGCTAAAGCAAACAAAATGCTTGGGTGTACTGCCAGGGGGATAACATCCAGGAGAAGTTACATTTTATTTCCTCTGTACACTTCACTAGTGATGCTGCATCTGGAGTACTGTGAGCAGTTCTGACATTCACAACTAAAAAAGAACATCACACTGCTGGAGATGGTCCAGAGAAGGGCGACGAGGATAATCAGTGGTCTAGAGGGGCTGTCATGTGAGGAAGACTCACAGAGCTGAACATGTACTCTCTGGAGGACAAAAGGGACAGGGGAATATAATAGAGATCTTCAAATACCTGAAGGGGTTCAACAGAGTGAACAAGGAGTGTCTGCTCAAGTTGAGGGAGGAGGGGACTATGAGAGGAAGTTAGCGGGGGGGTATGAGGGGAGGCAAGGGGGCACTATTTCAGAGAGAGAGAGAGAGAGAGAGTGGTAGCACCTTGGAATGCACTGCCAGATGATCTGGTAAAAATGGGAACTGTGGGAGGTTACAAGAAGGGTTGGGACAGGCACAGGGGCATGGTATGGAATGGGGGTAAGGTGATCACCAGAGTCACAAGGTGGGGAAGTGGTTGGGAGAGAGAGAAAATAATGGGAAGAGGTAGAGCAGCTGTGGTACACTACCAATGAGCTGAGTCGGGCACACAAGATAGACAGTTAGGTCTAATCTGCTGGCAACTACAGTATGTATGTATGTACAGTATGTATAAATAAGATTACTTTTTTACTGATAGAGATTCAGTGAATGCATAGCGCGATGTTAAAATAATAGGCTGGAAAAGGAATCCGTGCTAGTTTAAGGTATGAAGATGCATTTAAATGAGAAATAGATTTTTAATTTTGGAAAATGAAAAGCAAGAGGCTGTAATAATAAACATTTTACACTTATTATTGGGAAGCCGAGATCTATAAATACTGCACTAAATCAGAGCAATAATGTGATGCATTTGATAAGATAAGTTTAAAGTGGCTGTGTTTACCCCTCTATTTTTATTTTAAGGTGTAAAAATGATGCAGGCAGTATAGCACAGTGGTTTAAGGCTGTGAACTGCAAACCTGGAGACCTGGATTTGATTCCCACAACCCCCACTTGCATACGGTGTGATTCTGAGCAAGTCACTTAACTTCCCTGTGCTCCCAGGTCGCACCTGTAAACAAGCTTTCAGCTTAGTATGCTACTCCTGGTTAAAAAAAAAAAAAAAAGAATTGCCATTGCTAAATACATACATGACATTACTTAGAATAAGAGAACCAGACTCCCTGAGGAAGGGATAATAATCCTGAAACATAGAAAAAAATTATGTCTGGATGAAAAGGAAAAAAAGAACAATAATAAAGCAAAAAAGTTTTTTGAAAATGATTTGGTGAGTGGGCCATTTTTTCCAATCTGTGTGAAGGTCTGAATTCACATTGGATTGGATTATGGTCTCTCTCTACTAAATATCTTTTATACTTCTTTATTTTTATTTATCAAGTCTAGGATTACAAATACCTTTGAGCCATGGCTCTTTTACAAAGGTTCCACGTCAGAGAAATACAAATTATGGGGAACATCAAGACAGGCATTACAACAATGTGGACATTGCAAACAGAGTACAGATTAATACAGTTCAAGGGTAGCATTGTAACAAGGCAGCTAGCGGCATTTGTCAGAGAAAATAGACAACAGATAAGAAGTGCCAGAGTCATAGGGAGAGGGAAGAGCAGGGGTGTAGCCAGGAATTTTAAACTTGTACTCAAAAGTGATGCACTGTTGCCCCCCCCGTTACCTAAACATATGCGCTGCCACGTCACACCAAAAATAAGCCCCTCCCCATTTGCCATGTCTGAGTTCAAGTAATCAGTTTCTTCCTGTAATCCTCCTTTCTTTGTTTTTCTGCCTGCCTGGTAAGTTGTTCTTGTTTGTATGTTTGGCTGGTAGCATTACTGCCCCATAGCGAACAACAAAGGCAGAAAGGCTCAGCTCAACACAGACACAATGTAGCTCATAATGTCCTTGCTTTCCTCTTTTTGTTGCCCCTGTCTGATTTGTTGCCCCTGCCTAATTTCTTTTACTGTACTCTGCTGAGTACAGTGCGTGTGCCTGCCGACACCCCTGGGGAAGGGGGGGGGAGAAGGAATGTAGGAAGGGTGGTGAGAGGGTGAAAAGTACAGCATTGGGTATACCAAGATGTGAGGGTAGAATCCAGTGAGGAGGGATGGGGGGGGGGACAACTAGAGCAGAAAGGGAAGTAGAGAAACAAGGTTAAGTTGGGCAGTCACAGGAGCTGTTGGTAGTGAGATAGTCCCAGAGCCTAGTTTTAAACATACCAATAGTTGGGGCAGAGGAGATGGTTGGGCTGAGGCCATTGAACCAGAGTGGTGCTCGATAAGCAAAGAAGCGTTGTCCCTGTGAAGTGTGACAGTGGGGACTTTCAGTAGCTGTAGTGTGGATCTCCTAAGGCACCATTTGTTAATTCGGTGTTGTAACAGAGTTGAGACCCCAGAAGGTGCAAGGCCAAGGTAGATTTTTTGACCATGGAGCAGGTGAGAAACTTTATGCGGTTTGATAGTTGGAGCCAGCGGTCTGAGTGTACAGGTCACATGTGTGGGTGAGAGGGTGAGCACCAGTGATGAGCCGACATGCTTTATTTAAGGCAGTTGAGAGGCGTCTAAGGGTTGTGGTTGTGGCCAAGCCATAAATGATGAGACCATAGTCAATTACAGAGATCACAGAGCTCAGGACTGCAACCTTCAAAGCTTCTGGCATGAGGTGTGGTCTGTGTTTGTAGAGGAGACCAAGCCGTGTATTAGCAGCTCTAGCTACATTATCTGCATGAAGTCCATAGGATAGATTAGGGTCAAGCTGTATCCCTAAGTGTTTGAAGGACACCACCTGATCTAGAGTGTTCCCCTGGGTGGTGGAGATAGCCAAGTCGTGTAGCTTGTGTGGGTTATGAGAGCTGCAGAAGAGCATAGATTTGGTTTTCTTGTCATTGAGGACCAGTTTATGATTAAGAAACCATGTCTCTACAGAACTGAAACCAAGTTGAAGGTTGTGTTGAAGTTGCAGGATCTTTGTGAGTGGAGAATACAACAGCATCATCGGCATATAGTATGATCTGCTCAGAGCAGTGGTAAGGGAGGGAGTTTAAGAAAAGGCTAAAAAGGAGGGGTCCCAGTATGGATCCCTGTGGGACACCCGAGCGAACAGGCAGGGTGTTAGAAAGAGCGTCCGCAATTTTTACTGTCTGTGACCGGTTTTCTAAGTAGCTGTGGTCAAACAGGAATTCAGCGTGTTTGCCATTCATTTGCATCACCAGGTAAGAAAAAAGGTTTGTCTCCCCATACGATGCACAGGGGTAATGCCAAACTTCACCCAACAACTAACACACCAAAATCTGGCCAATGGAAAATCATGTACACAAATGCTCACAGCCTGGGAAATAAGATCCCAGACCTGCAGGCAATTATGTCAGAGGCTAAACTGGACATAGTAGCAATTAGTGAGACGTGGTTTACCAGTAACCACACTTGGGAGACTTCAGTACCTGGCTATGTATTGTTCAGAAGAGACCGAGGTGCAAAAAGGGGAGGGTGGCCTGTATGTTAATGAAAATATCAAAGCTACAGAAATTCAGAATACATAAGGAGCCAGAAGAACTGTGGGTCACCCTGAAACAGGAAATGGGACAGCCATAAGAACTGGGGTTGCTACAGGCCCCAGACCAGAGGGAGGACATAGACACATTACTGTTAGAAGATATACAAAACATGACAGCTAAAGGGGAGGTTCTGATAATGGAGACTTCAACATGCCAGATACAGATTGGTCAATACCAGCAGGAACATCAGCCAGAACTAGACTCATAGTGGATTCCGTGGGGAGGGCCTCAAACAACTGGTACAGCAACCCACAAGAGACAGGGCTATCCTAGATCTAGTACTGACTAACAAAGAAGGGATCACAGATCTCCAGGTAGAAGGTCACCTGGGGCCAGTGACCATCACATGGTATGGTTCAATTTGGCTACTACATCTAAATCATCCCATTCCAAAGCAAAAATATGGGACTTCAGAGGAGCTGACTTTGATAAGATGGCCAACAGAGTTAAGCTAGCCCTGGCAAAAGGGAACACAGGTGAGGAGGTACAGGCAAGGGCAAGCATTAAGGATACAATACTTGAAGCAACATCCCATTGTGTTAGACAGAAAAGGAAGTGCAAAAGAAGAAGGAAACCACTTTGGTTCTCAAATACAGTAGCAGAAAAGGTCAGAGCCAAAAGGCTGGCCTTCAGAAAATATAAGGAACACAGCGGGATGAAGATAGGGAGGCATACCAAACTGCCCTAAGGGAAGCAGGTAAGGCAGTAAGGCAGGCAAAGTCCCAAACTGAGGAAACACTAGCACGAACAGTAAAAAGAAGGTGACAAGACTTTCTATAGATACATTAGTGAAAGGAGAAAGTCCAGAGGGTATTGCTAAGCTTAATGGAGAAAAGGGAGCATGTGGAGGAGGACCCTGTAAAGGCATCTATCCTAAATAGATACTTTTGCTCAGTATTTACTGAAGAGAAGGTAGGGCAGGGCCACAGCTCAGCATCATGGACACAGGGGAGGGAGGTGAGCACTACTCCTTCACAAAAAGAAAGGGTCCCACAAGAGCTTGCTAAGCTCAGGGTGGATAAGGCAATGGGACCTGATGGCATACATCCCAGGGTACTTAAGGAGCTAAAGGAGGAACTAGCAGAGCCATTAGCAGAATTGTTTAGTGAGTCTCTGAGCACAGGAGAGGTCCCAGAAGACTGGAGAAGGGCTCATGTGATCCCACTCCACAAGAGTGGTAGCAGGGAGGAGGCGGGGAACTACAGACGGTCAGTCTTACCTCAGTAGTGGGCAAGATTATGGAGGCACTCCTTAAGGAAAGGATAGTGCAACACCTGGAATCCATAGGGGCACAGGATCCAAGACAGCATGGGTTTACAAAGGAAGGTCCTGTCAAACTAATCTCATAGATTTCTTGACTGGGCAACCAGAGTGGTGGACCAAGGGGAGCAGTTGATGTCGCCTACCTTGACTTCAGCAAAGCTTTTGACACTGTTCCACATAGAAGATTGATAAATAAGCTAGGTAGGCTCAGGGTGGGTCAGAAGTTGGTCAACTGGGTGGCAAACTGGTTGACTGGCAGAAAACAGAGAGTGGTGGTAAATGGTATACAGTCAGAAGAGATGCAAGTCACAAGTGGGTACCTCAGGGATCAGTCCTGGGGCCAGTCCTATTCAACATCTTCATTAGTGACCTCGCAGATGGACTAGAGGGTAAGGCTTGTCTGTTTGCAGATGACACAAGATCTGCAACAGAGTAGATGATCCAGATGGGTGGGCAGAATGAGAAGAGATCTGGATAAACTAGCAGAATGTATGGTCAGAAGAGTGGCAACTGGATTTAATGCAAAGAAGTGCAAAATCATGCACATAGGGAAGAGAAACCCTGAAGCCACTTATAGGCTGGGAGGGAGTTACAGCAGTCACAAAGGAAGAAAGAGACTTGGGCATCATCATCACTGATGACCTAAAATCATCCAAGCAGACCTCTAAAGCAGTAGGTAAGGCTAGGGGGTGTTAGGGTATTAGTAGGGTATCACAAGTCGTAAGAGGGAGGTAATAATCCCTCTGTACAAGACATTGGTTAGGCCCCATCTGGAGTCCTGCAGTATTGGAGGCCACACCTTCACAAGGACATTAACCAAATTGAGGCAGTCCAGAGAAGGGCAACCAAAATGGTGCAGGGACTGCATCAGAAGACATATGAGGACAGATTAATGGAGCTCAATATGTATACCCTTGAGCAAAGGAGGGAGAGAGGTGATATGATCGAGACATTTAAACACCTTAAGGGCATAAACAAGGTGAAAGAGTCTAACATGTTTAAATATAAGAAAATAGCAGGACAAGAGGACACAGCATGAGATTAGGAGGGAGGCCGATTAAGGGGAATGTGGAAATTCTTTTCACAGAAAGGGTGGTAGATGCATGGAATGGCTTACCACAAAGTGGTGGCTATGAATACAGTGCAGGGCTTCAAACAGGCATGGGATAGGCATAAGGGAGCAATACAAATGACTATGAATAGATAGGTCACTGACAGAGCAAAGGCCGATGGCACATTTATAAGGTAGAAAAAGAAATGGGCAGACTGGATGGGCCTTGCGGTCCTTATTTGCCGTCAACTTCTATGTTTCTATGTTTCTATGTTTCTATAGCTTTTAAACCAGAAAGAAGAGTCAGGCGATAGCCCGGCATTCAGTAGTTGGTGTATTAGTAGTCCATGGTGTACTGTATCGAAGGCCTTGGAGAGGTAGACGAAAACGGCCCCTGTGAGAAGGCCGTTGTCAAGGGATTTGTGCAAAGCTCCAGTGAACTCAAGAAGGGCTGTGGTGGTGCTGTGACCTTTCTGGAAGCCGTATTGTTGTGGACAAGGTATATTGTATTTATCCAAGTGGTCGGTAAGTTGATCAGCCATGATGCGCCCAAGTGCCTTAGAGAGTGGGGGCAGTATGGAGATAGGGCGATAATTTGAGTGAATCGTCTTGTCCCCACTTTTATGGACGGGTGTCACAGTGGCTGTTTTCCATAGGTCCGGGAATTTTCCACAGCTGAGAGAGAGGTTTAGGATTTTTGTTAATGGATGAATTACCTCATTGAGGGTGAGCAACAGAAGCTTAAGGTCCAGGGTGTCGCTACTAGATCTAGATTTAGAGATAGCTGCAGTAATATAGCGGCGAGCTTCATTCAGCCTTACCTTCCTGAAGTAGAAGAGGGGATGGTTAGACTGAGGGCTGAGGTATCTGGGAGTAGGCCCTGTTTTCAGAAAAAGTCATGGGGTAGAACCAGCACTAAGGTCTGAAAAGCCGTGTTAAAGATGTTTGTGATCACCTTGGGGTCAAGGGTTGAGGATCCATAAACCATTAACATGGCCGGAGAGGTTTTTGACTGCTTCCCTGTGACATCCTTGATATTGTCTCAGAAAGCACGACCATTTCCCCATGTATTGGTGAGAGCGTCTTTGTAATAGGTGGATTTCATTAGCCGTATGGCTTTTGTGCAGGCATTTCGTGCTTGTTTGTAATTTTGGATGTCCAGTTGTTTGCCAGTGGCCCTGGCAACTGCCCAGAGGTGATCCCTTAGTTTCAGCTGTGAGAGAAGAGCCGCGCGGTGACCCATGGGTTAGAGAGAGATTTTGTTTTGCGCCTTTTAGCAGGGGCAAAGAGGTCGCAGGCTTTGTTGAAAATTGAGATGAAGTGATCAAGAGCCAAGTTAACATCTGTTGCTTCATAGATGGGTAGCCAGTCTTGTAGAAGCAGGTGTTGTTTGAGATGTGGAAGTTTTCCATGAGAAAGGACTCTGCTAGCAATAATTTTGGGAGGGGGCTTAAGGAATTTGTTAGACCATGCACACATGACTGGGGAGTGGTCACTGTGTGATTCTGGGAGAATGGTCATATGAGAAATCCTTGTGGGGTGAGTGGTGAGGACCCAATCCAAGAGGATACTGGTGCCAGTCTTGTAGTTAATCCTAGTAGGGGAGTTTACCATTTGCGAGAGGTTAGATGCTGAGATGGAGTCTTTATAGGCACTGGCACGCAATGCTAACTAGTTTATGTTGAAATCCCATAGTGAATAAGATCAGCTTCGGGAGGATGAGAGTTGATAAAGTTTAGGATGTCGTTGAATCCATGTTTAGGGTCCCTGGGTGGGATGTATATGGAGACGATAGTCAGGGCTTTATGGTTGGGACCTAGGACGATTTTTATTGGCAGAATCTGGGCTGAGGCAGAAAGTGATGGAGTTGCTACAGGGTGCCAAGACAGGGAGTCTTTGATATAGATTGCGCAACCACCGCCTTTTTTGGATATCCTGTCCAGCCTGTGGACATTGTAGCCCTGTATTGTTACTGCTGAGTCAGGAACTTTAGGCATCAGTCAAGTTTCCACCACTGCAAGGATGTCAGGGTTGTCTGTTGGCATATGAAGGCTTGGCGTGCATCCAGCTTTGGTAGTAGGCTGCAGATATTAATGGTTGCAAGGATATGGGCACCTGGAGTTTGTGTGTGGCCTGAACTTCTAGGGCCAGGATTGGGATGGACACTGCCTGAGATGAGAAGGAGGAGGAGTAGGAGTTTTAAGGAGCAGAGTCGCAGCTCTTTGAGAGATAGTTTTGATTGTTGTTTCCTGGAGTAGAAGTTGCAAGGTTCCAGGCGGTGTCCCATATGGACTGCAAGGTGGTACAGTGTAGAGAGGTGGCCACACTTGTTGAGAGTAGTGGTCGGGTTAAGTAACCAGGAATATCCAAACGGTGCACCAAGCACAAGTCTCGAGTGGAAGTGGAGCGTTCCCTTGGAGTAGCAGTGGAAACCAGAGTAGAGGGTGGCGGGGTGGGGTGGGGTGGGGTGGCTAGGACTAGGGAGAGAGAAGAGGGAGGCCAGGGCAAGGAGGAGGAGGAGGAGAGGCGAGAGAAAGGCAGAGAGAGAGCTCACATGGCTTACGTACTAGATAAAGAGATAGAGATATAGCCCTCTAGTGGTGAGAGGATATAATCTGCTAATGGAAAAGTCAAAAAAAAAAAAAGCTCTAAATTCACTTCTAATATCAACTCAGAACTTAAAATGACTGTAAGGATTAAACAAATTATTAAACCCTAGCACAGAAATTCAACTAGAGACACAGAGGGAGATACAGTACTTACAGGTGTGTTCAGCAGGAGATAGTGTGGGCCACTTGGAAATCAGCTTCCACTAGTACCAAATCCAAAAGTCAGGGCTAGTACTTTGCAGTACAGAGGATTTCTGAAAAACTGTTTAGGTTCCAGAAATTGAGGGGTCCGTGGCCTGGTCAAGGCACGCTGGATCCCTTGCAGTACAGAGGATTTCTGAAAAACTGTTTAGGTTCCAGAAATTGAAGGGTCCATGGCCTGTTTTTTTTTCTGTATTCTTCCTAAGGATTGGCTGGATCGGATTCTCATTTTCCTATGTTTCATTTTTAGTAACGGGGGATCAGGGCTGGGGTAGTCTGCTACACCAACAGAGAATGCTTGGGAACATTGCTGCACGGCTACCCACAGCTTGCTGCAACCTGTCCAGGTGCACCCTCTGGTTGGGGTGGTTTACCTATAGTGTTGCAACATCCCCGACAGCGACAGCCACAATGCCGAGTGTCGGTATTGCACTCTGAGGGATGTCTCAGTGTTTTTATTGGTGGGCTGCACCCCCCAAATCCCTCACACCCCCTGGTCTCTAGGGATATAACTCTGAGTCGGAGTTGTCTCAGGGAAGGGGGTAAAACACTGGACGAGGCAGTCCCAGTGCCAGCAGAGACCATCACAGCGACCCAAGGTTTTTGCTCAATTACTGTTGCTGTGATGGTCTTTGCGCTAGTGGTTTCACTCTACCATCGGCATACCGGTTGGGGCTTCACTATGGTCACATAAGCTGTGGAACTTTTCTGCCGGGACCTACCCAATCAAGAATCAGGTGCAGGGTCCCTAGCACACCGGCAACTGGCACAAGCTGCCTTTGTCGCGGCTCATGCCGACTTTTAAGAATTGAGTCCCCGTCTCCTGACTTGAACCTGTTGACCACTACTCTCTGTTTGTAGCCTCCTAACCAATTTTCCACCCATATGGTTAGTTCTCCTACTCCCAGATCCCCTTTTTTTTTTCAGCAGCTTCCTGTGTGACAAAGAATTGAAAGCTTTGCTGAAATCAAAGTAGAGTATGTCAACTGCCTGTCCTTTGTTTATAGCTTGAGTAACCCAGTCAAAGAAAACAATTAGGTTGGTCTGACAGGATCTCCCTGCCTCAAAGCCATGCTGTTTGCTATCTTGGAGACCACTACTTTCCAGGTAGGCTATCAAATCCTCCTTGACTAAAGACTCCATCAGCTTGCTCACAATGGAGGTGAGATTGAGAGGTCTGTAGTTTCTCGACTCCTCCCTGCCTCTGCACTTATGGAGTTGGATAACTATGGCCATCCTCCAATCCACAGGGATCTCCCCTGAAGTGAGCTGTTGAACTGCCTTATTAGGAGTTCCACCAACTCTAGCATCAGTTCTGTGAGCACCCTTGGATGTAAACCCTTAGGCCCCAGTGCTTTGTCGATGTTTAGTGCTGCCAGCCCCTCCCAGATTCTATCACTAGTAAACTGAGTTTGTCTCAGTTCCTGAATGCCTCTCCCTGCAGCTTTGAGTCCACTCTCTGACATGGGTCCATCTGCTTCCTCTGTAAATACTGACCAGAAGTAGTTGTTTAGAACTGATGCTTTCTACCTGTCCCCATCCTTTCACAGCCTCACAGTCCCTCCCTTTGCCTTCTGCTTTTCTCTGATGTAGCAGAAAAAAGTTTATGAAGGCCGTTTTCTTTCTCCTTACTGTCTCCATTACCTCTCTAGAAAACCATAGGGACTTCTTGTGTTTGTTATCCTTGATGACAGTTTTCATATAAGTCTTAGGCCCTGTCCACACTAGAGCTCCTGTAATGTTACAGGCATGGTAAAACGTTACAGGTGCTCCCAAACACGGTTCATGTCCACATCCATAACATTTCTAAACTGTGTTTTGACAACCATGCTTAAACTGTGATAGTATCAGGGTTTTAGCATGGTTTCCAACATGGTTTGAAAACAAGCACACGTACCTCATCAGTGTAGACAGTCATCTGTACAGTGTTGTAGCCTCTGCTGCCACTGTAGTCCCCCGAGAAGCCATAATTCATTGCTCCTTCAAATCTCTCACTGCTGTGACCTCTCCTCCCATCCTGCCGCCATTCAGAAAGCATTAGCTATGTGGTTACTCTATATGCCCTCCTCCCCACGGACAATAGATATGTGCATACACACATACAAAAAAAGATAACAGTTATCTGGATCATCCTGGTCTGTGGCATCCCCACACTTCAGTAGCGGTGGGTGCAGCCATATTTAAACATCCATTGCACAGAAGGCATGCTGGGACTCACATGGCACCATCAGCATGTCCCACAGTGCACTATGGGACAGCTGGCGAGACACGATGCAACATGGATCAGAAACTGTGTTTATCTACCAAGGGGTTGCCTTCCAGTGTGGATAGAATTCGTAACATGTTCAAACACGGTAAGGCAAGTGTGAAAACTATACGCCTTAAAACATTTTTTAAAAAGTTACCATTGTACTGTGTTCAGCGTGGACAGAGCCGAAGGTGCCTTGAGAACTGACTGCTTAATAACTTGCCATTGTTTCTCCACACTTTCTATTATAGCTTCCACCTGTAGCTTGCGCCTACATATATTTCTCATACTTCCAAAATTTGCTTTGCTGAAGTCCAGTATGACAGTTCTGGATGGAGGTGTGCTGCTGTACAGAGTCATCTGTAACCACAATGTTTTGTAGTCACTGGACCCCAGCAGATCCCCAATTGTCTCATGGCTAATCCTTTAAGTATTCTTGAGGATCACTTCCAAGATGGCTGACTGTTTTCTGGGTTTCTGTAGCAGCTGGCAGCCTTGCATGCTCTCAGGTAGTGCCTGGTTTAGAAGCATAAACAGAATATGCAGGAGGATAATGACTGCTTGGCTCACCATGTCTGCCCAGTTTTTCCCTGCCTGCACTGTCATGGCAGAATTTACTGCTACTTCTCCCCCCTGCTTTCCCACCAAGATTTCTTTGTGCCTATCCCATGCACGCTGGGAAGCTCACCACTGTTCTTGCTCCCACCACCTTGGCTGGTAGACTGTTCTAGGTGTCCACCACTCTTCAGTGAAAAAGTACTTCCTCACATCCCTCCCAACCCTTTCCCCCAACTTCATTGCATATCCTCTTGTCCTGGTGTACCTTTCCATGATGACATATTTCCTCACACCCACTCTGAGTCTCCCTCCATCTTCATGTCATGACTCCTTGTCCTTGAACATCTTTTTCTATGCAAAATGCTACCCTCCTGTATCTCACTGGCAAGACAAGGTAAATTTTATTTCTATGGCGCCCAATCCCGGAGGCTCTGGATGCCTTACAGAATAAATTATACATACAGTAAAGCAGGGTAATTAATAGAAGATAAAAAACATATTACAAATAACATGATTAAACATTATAGAAGCATGTCAGCAATATTAAAAGTAGCTAGGCTATATTAAATTATATTATAGTCTGAAGAGCAAACTCGAACGGGTTGGTGTACAGCGGTCACAAAGCTGCTTCAGGGAAGGCCTGTGAGAACAGGTAGGTCTTCAGCCCCTTCTTAAAGGCCTCAGCTGTCTGGGTTCCTCTGAAACTAGCTAGGAATGAGTCCCATAGGGTAGGACTGGCGATACTGAAACACGGTTGCCAGAGCTTTTAGACCTAACCCTAGGAATGTCTAGGAGCCCTCTAGTTGAGGACTGGAGGGAGCAGGTTGAGGTTGCAGGCAAAAGGCACTCAGTCAGATAACTTGTGGCCAGTCCATATAGGGCCTTACAGGTGAGCAAGCTCACCTTGAAGATGACCCTCCAACAGACCGACAGCCAGTGCAGAGCTCACAGGATGATGGTCACATGACTGCACCTTGTCCTTGGCAGGCCAGTCAGCAATCTCGCCACAGCCTTCTGCACCAGCTGCAGCTGGTGGAGGGTCCCTCCAGTGACCCCGAGGTATAGAGTGTTGCAGTAATCAAGCCTTGAAGTAACAAATGTGTATACTAGCATCGGGAGATCTTCAGGCAGAACTAGGTGTTTAAGCCAGTTCTACGTTTATAGGCACAAGATTTGACTGACAACAGGAACTTCCTGTTTGGGAGCAGTAAGTGAGTGATCACAGAACCACAAAAAAAATCACCATCCCAGAAGGAAAAGAGTAGCTCTCTGTCCCCCCTAGCTGCTGGAGGTCTGACTCTGAGCAAGTAAGGAGACTACTGAGAAATATAGGAACTTCTTGTCTCAGAACAGGAAGATCAGGAACTTAAAAGGCAAAGAGGCAGTAAGTACGGAGAAAAAATAAATAAACAAACAGAGGAAAGAGTAAGTATTCAAAACAACAGTTAAGGGGCCAGAAATACAGTAAGACATGATGGGAGTGCAGTGCAGTGCAGTGCAGTGGCTGTGGATCAGCAGTCTTCCAGGAGATGTTCTGGAGGATGGGGTGTTGTCCCATCTGCAGGCACCTCTCTAGGCTGAGGGATGTGGCTGCTCATCTCCAGGCTGAATTGGCAAGGATTTGGGAGACCTCCTCTCCCACCCAGGGACCACCAGGGCCACTGCCGTTGCCTCAGAGGTTGCTAAGAAAGAGGAGCAGTTGGACCACAGTAGGCTCAGGGAGGGTGAGGGTGGTGGAACAGAGGCACATCCCTCCAGCTGTACCTCTCCACAGTTCATATGCTGTCCTGGCAAAGTGTGGTTCCTCTATGGAGGCACCCGCAGTGAAGACCAAGGAGGATGCTGGGAACCTCCACAAAGGAGACCCACAGGAAGGTGGCATGGGACCCCACAGGGGAAGGAAACAACTCTTGGTGGGCGACTCCATTGTTAGGAGGGTAGAACTAGGGGAGGAAGGGGAGAGGGAGGTAAGGTGCCTGCCTGGTGCCATGGTTTGGGGGGGGGACAGGGAGCGAATCCTCCGGATCGCTGGAGCAGCTGCACAGGGGAGGGAGCTGGATGTCATTGTCCACCTAGGAACAAATGACCTGGCTGAGAAAGGGATCAGAGCAGTGCAGGAAGAGTTTGTGGAGTTGGGGAGGGCCTTAGACAAGTAGCATGCACAGTAACTTTCTCGGAGGTGCTGCCTGTCTATGGCATGGGTGAGGCTAGGGTGCTCCACACCATGGGATTCAATCAGTGGTTGAAAAACTGGTGCAGAGCTCAGAGGTTTGGCTTCATTGGGGACTGGGGGTCCACCTGGAGTGATGCAGGCCTATACTGGCACAATGGTCTGCATCGGTCCAGGAGGGGAACCAGGATCCTAGGTGACAGATTTAAATGTTTCATTGGAAAGCATTTAAAATAACCAAGGGGGGAGGCACTGGAAAGGAGCAGGGGAAATCCTAGCCCAAACCCCCAAAAAATCAGCGTAGTAAGTGAGGTAAACACCACGATAGAGACGTCGATAGGGAGAAGGGCAGGAGTAAATGGAGAAAACAACAAAGGCAATAAGGACAGGGATGGGGCAAAAAGTGGGTAAGGCCATCAAGAAATGGAGTGTAATGAGTACCAATGCCTGTAGTCTGGGCAACAAGCTCCCTGAACTGGTGGCCTTGATGGGAGAGGGATGCCTGGATATCGTAGCAGTCATAGAAACATGGTGCACAGAGAACTATGACTGGAATGTTAACATACCAGGGTACAAACCTACAGGAGAGATAGGAAGGGGAAGAGTAGCTCTCTATGTAAGGAAAGGGATAAAAGCAATGGAACAAAAGAGTAAACAGGGAGGAGAGGAAGCACTGTGGGTCACCTTAGAGACTGGAAATGGCACCACAATCTGCACAGGGGTTGTATACAGACCCCCATCTCAGGGGGAGGGAATGGACAAGGATATGATAGAAGGCATCCTTAGGAAGGCAGAGAAAGGGGAGATAGTGTTGATGGGGGACGTGAATATGCCAGATGTTAACTGGAGCACCTTTGCTGCAGCCACATCCAAGAGCAGGGCCATTCTTGATGCCCTACAGAGGGCATGCCTCAGACAGCTAGTTTTGGAACCCACTTGTGAGGGAGCAATCTTAGACCTCGTACTCTCAAATGGGGACAGTGAGAGGATCTCGGATCTAGAAGTGGGTAGCCATCTGGGAACAAGTGACCATCAAACAGTGTGGTTCACAATAAACTCAGCTACAGAGTCAAGCCATATAAAAGTGAGGGTACTGGACTTCGGGAGGGCTAACATTAGCAAGATGGGAGAGTGCCTTAGAAAAGCACTAGCAAACAGGCAAAAAGGGGGAGGTGGAGCAACATTGGGGAAACATCAAAACTGCCATCACAGAGGCTACAAGTCTTTGTGTGAAGCAAATAAACAAATCAAAATGAAAGAAAAAGCCACTATGGTTCTCAAAAGAGGTGGTGAGGAAGGTTAGGGAGAAAAAGATAGCATTTAGGAGGTATAAGGAAACACAGAAGGAGCAGGACAGAAAACTGTACCAGTTAACGCAGAAGGAAGCAGGGAGAGAAGTCAGAATAGCAAAGGGAACTGAGGAAAAGATAGCCAACTTGGTTAAGAAGTGGGATAAAACCTTTCATATGTACACCAGGGAGCACAGAAAGACAAAGAGAGGGATAGTGAGGCTGAATAGAGTGGTCGGTGGATGGGCAGAGATGGACTGTGAAAAAGCAGGGATACTGAACGAATACTTCTGCACAGTATTCCCAAAAGAGGAGGAGGGGAGGTACCTAATCCAATTAACAGAATCACTCTGGATAGGGGGGTTGATCCCAGTCCTTTCAAAGAAGAAAGGCTTCTGAAAGAACTCCTAAAACTAAAGGTGGACAAAGCAATGGGTCCTGATGGGATTCACCCCAGAATTCTAAAAGAATTAAGGGGAGAACTAGTGACACCACTGACTACCATTTTTAACAAATCATGGGAGGATGGTGTGGTACCTGAGGACTGGGGGAAGGCAGATGTGATGCCCCTTCACAAAAGTGGGAGCAAGACAGAGGCAGAAAACTACAGACCTGTCAGTTTGACCTCTGTGGTAGGGAAAGTGATGGAATCGCTTCTGAAGGAAAGAATTGTTGAGTACCTAGAGGCCAGTGGGGTACAAGACCCAAGGCAGGATGAGTTCACAGTGGGAAGGTCATGTCAGACGAATCTAATCAATTTCTTTGACTGGGTGACCAAAGTAGTAGACCAGGGAGGGGCTGTGGACATGGCCTACCTAGACTATAGCAAGGCATTTGACACAGTCCCACACAAAAGATTAATAAACAAATTAACCAGCCTGGGAGTGGGTCCCAGAGTGGTAGCCTGGGTAAAACATTGGCTGGACAACAGGACACAGAAGGTAATTGTAAATGGAGTCCACTCTAAAGAAAGGGGGGCTACTAGTGGGGTACCACAGGGTTCAGTACTGGGTCCAGTCCTTTTTAATGTCTTTATAAGTGACACTGCAGAGCGACTGGAAGGAAAAGTATGCCTCTTTGCAGATGACACAAAGATCTGCAACAGGGTTGATACACAAGCAGGCGTGGAAAGGATGAGAAGGGATTTGGCAAGGTTGGAGGAATGGTCAGAAGTATGGCAGCTTGGATTCAATGCAAAGAAATGCAAAATAATGCGCCTGGGAAACAAAAACCCAGGGGAAGAGTACACAATGGAGGGGAGGTAGTAACAACAAAAATGGAAAGGGACCTGGGGGTAATCATATAAAATGACCTTAAGGTTGGCAAGCAATGTGAGAAAGCAGTAGAGAGGACTGGGGGATAGTGGGATGTATAGGGAGAGGCATCACCAGCAGAAAACAGGAAGTTGTTATCCCTCTGTACAGACAGTTGGTGAGACCCCATCTGGAGTACTGCGTCCAGTTCTGAAGACCTCATCTCCGCAAGGACATAGACAGGATGGAGGAAATCAAGTCCACCATAATTGTGGTCTTGTTCCTCATCGGCCTAGCATTGCATAGAGCTGCCTAAAGAGGGTTGGTGGATGTTGCTGACCCTACAACTACCTGTCCACTCAGTCTGGTGGGGACCCTGGGGACAGAGAAGTAATATATTACAATAGGTCACAGATTACACAGTATTAGACAGCATTAATACAGTTAAGATATTTGAATGTTTCTATCATGCCCCCCTTTGTCTCCTTTCCTCTAGGGAGTACATATTGAATTCCCTGAGTCTTTCCTCATAGGGCTTTTGATGCAGGCAAGGCACCATTTTGGTTGCCCTCTTCTGTACCACTGCCACACGATCTACAGTATATCTTTCCAGAGATGAGGCCTCCAGTAACATTCAAATAATCATTCATTTCAATTGCATACATGTAATTTATAGTGTATTTATTAATACAAAACTGTATTACAGAAAAGAAGAATGCACGTTCTAGGGGTATGGATACGGTGTACTATCTACACTCCTGGCAGAATTCTTTTCCTCTTTTCTCCTAGGCTCGCCCCTCCCCTCCAACCTCTTTCCCACTAGGCTCGTCCCCTCCTCCTCCTCCCCTCTCCTTGACATATGAATTAACTTGTTACCCCCTTTACTTGTATTTCTTCATTAAATTGTTATACTTACCATTGTTTTCTTGTATGACCACTTAAGCTTACTAATACTGTGTAATCTGTGACCTATGGTAATATATTAGTTCTGTAGCTTAATCATTATAACTTGTGACTCTAGAGCCTTTGAAAATAGGCCCTGCCTAAATGATCTTGTGTGAAATAAATAAAAAAATAAAATAAATCAGGCCATAAGGTCTTCAAGCTGGGTCCTTCCACCCACCATGGTAGTATCCTCCTCAGCACTGCCCCATGACACTAGCTCTTCCTTTCCGCTGGAAGAGGCAGGTTCCCTCCACAGTGCTCTGCATTTGTGTAGGCCCTATCTTCATTTTGAAAAAAAAAAGAACTCCTTTGTTCTTCAGCCTACTTCGTGGTTTACTGTATTTTTCATCATGGATTCGACTACTTCGAAGTTGGTGCCCAGTTTCAAGCTTTATCAATGCGGACAGAAAATGTCACGCACAGACCCTCATGCCATGTGCGTGTACTGCTTGGGTCAGGAACACAACTCCCAGGCTTGTGGCTTGTGCCACACTCTGTATCTCTCCACCCTGGAGGAACATATGCTCAACTTTTACTGAGTCATATAGATGAGCGTGATCCTCCCATTCGGTCCAAAGATGCCCGGGGTCCACTGAACAATTGGTGGCTTTTGAGGAAGCTACTACCCAGCTGATGGAGGGTTCTTCCACAGTGTCCATGCTGGTCACACTGGGCTTTGGCGTCTCTTTTACCGGGATGTTCCAGGACTTATGTCAGTCTTTTTCTACCTTCGGGGAGGGCTCTTCCAATGGGTCGAAGCCCAAGAAGGACTCCAAGGCTGGAGTTAAAATGTCTCGTTGCAGGCCAAGGGACTGCAAGGCTCTGGGGCCTTGGATTCCCATGCTCCTGCTTCGTCGATGTTCCTCAATGAATTCACTTCAGATGATGTTTCTGTCCAGGCTGCTGGCCCTGTGGTGTCCCCATCTGGTCTGCCGGCCAAGGCACGGGCAGACCAGAGAGTCAAGATTTTTCTCAGCCCGGTTGACCCATTGTTGCAGGACGAGGGGGATAACTTCCTCTCCAGGACTTCGGTTCTGACTTTGCAGTCCCAGGGCAGGTCAGATAATCCCCCTGGTCAGGTCCCTAACCCTTGGGATGCTGAGCTTGTTGGGGGGGGCCTCAGGTGTCAATCACCAGTTTCTGTCTTTCCCTGCCATCCAGTCCACTGGTGGTTGAGGTCCCAGACCTGTAGCTCAAGGTTGAGGAGCCCTAACTATAGTCGGTGTTCACACTCTCAGCACTCAGGCAAGCAGTGTCACAGATATTCCTCCTCTTCAGGGAGAACCAGCTCCCCTGCATGTTTCAATGGTGCTACAAGGAGCTTATGTGGCAGCAGCTTCTTTTGGGTGCTGGGCCTAAGCTAGTGTCAGCTCCTTCCCTAGCACTCCCTTGACTGCCACCGCCTCAGCCCGAACTGGTTCTGGCTCTTTTGATTCTGGCCTCTCCACCCATTTGGGTTGTACCCCCGCCAATTCAGCTGAAGGATAGTCCCCCATCCAAGAATGCCCGTACTGCACCCAGGCTTCCTTGGCAGCTGTTGGTCACAGTCACTTGGACTAATGAGCTCCACAAAGTTAGCAGTGACTCGGGGGGGGGGGTGGATGGTCTTTGATTAATCCTCAGAATTGGAGGGTTCCTCCATGCATTCCAGGCCAGTTCACCTGGAATCAGGGGAGGATTTGTCAATGCTATGGTCTCATTTCCTTCGAGACCAAGCTCCACCTCATCTCAGAGGCTACAGAGATCCAATTGAAGCCCACCCAGAAAAGGGGTAAGTATCCCTTCACTGAGATCCTCAACTGGGATGACTCTCCAGGGGTCACTTTCATGTGGCCAAAGCCACTCTTGGGACCATGCCGGAGATCTGGCAGTGCCCACCCTCCTTATCTACTCCGTTTGCCCATATGGCCCGCAAGTATATGGTTCCTAAGGGTTCCCTCTCTGGGTTCATAGAACATCACTTGACTGAGGACTTAGTTGCTGTCTCAGTGTTCTACCAGATGGGCAATGTTGTGGATATTGACAATCCCCCCCAACAAGGAATCCAAAAAATTGGATCATGTGGCCAAGAAAGTGTATGCTGCCTCATCTCTCAGCCTCAAGCAGGCTAGTTCGGCCTTAATGGTGGCCCACTTTACTCTTGCCTTGTTGGGCACCCTGGATGAGGTGCTTAGCTGATGGTCAAGCAGGTCCAGGACCAGGGTCATGCTGTACCCAAACAGCAGCTCCAGACAGCTATGATTGGTGATTCTTGTGCCAGGTCTGTGACCGCAGCTATGGCTATGCACCACCGGACTTGGCTACGGATCTTGACCTTTACGGCCAATACCAAGCACAAGTTGGTGGATGTTCCCTTCCTGGGCACCGACTTATTCTGACCAGGGGTGGATAGTCATCTCACTAGGATTGAGATGTCCAATGCAAGCGTGGATTCCATCACCTAAGCCCAATAGGATGAGGGCTCCAAACCCCCCAAAAAAGTCCTTTTGGTCCCATCCAGCCCTTGCAGCCAAGCCTCCCCAGACCCTGACTTGGGCACCAGCGGTTCTGACATCCCAGGCCTAAGTGGGTCGCTTCTGTGGTTAGGAATCCTGGTGGTTGAAGTCCAGCAGCATCCCCCACTGGCCCTGCCTTATAGTGACAGTTTTGGGGTGCCCACTTCCTGCCCATTCCATCTCCCCTGGATCCTCCTGTGGTGGCCAGCTCTGTCACTTTCTTTCCAGCTGGTTCAGTGCTACCAAAGACAGGTAGATGTTAGAGGTGATTGGTCAGGGCTTGCCTCTGGAGTTCACAGCTGTCCCTGCCAGCTGAGCCCACGCCCCTCAGGAGGATGTAGTGTCTGCAGACATGTTGTCTGCCCTTCAGGAGGACATTGCCCTACTTGTCCAAAAGGAGGTTGTGGTTCACGTCCCAGACCCACTAGCCAACCCAGGGTTTGTCTCCAGATATTTTCTGGTTCCCAAATGGACGGGGGGCTGGAGCTCCAACTTGGATCTGCATGACCTGAACAAGTTTCTGTGGTCACACATCTTTAGAATGGTTGCTCTGAACCAGATCACTACATTCTGGAACAGAACACGCAGTTCTGTTCCCTGGACCTGTGGGATGCCTTCTTCCACATCCCCATCCATCCATTCCACCAGTGGTTCTTTCAGTTCTGTGTGGAGGGGATCCTCTACGAATTCAAAGCCATGTCCTTTGGCCTCTCCTTAGCTCCAAGGGTCTTCACCAAATGCATTGCAGTGGTGGCAGCCTTTCTGAGGTGCTGAGGGGTCAGATGTACCCATGTCTGGATGACTGGCTGATTGCAGGCCCCTCCAGGATGGAGGTGGCATGGTCCAGGGACCTGACCCTCCAGACCTATTTTCACCTTGGCCTCCTAGTCAATGAGGCCAACTTGAAACTCGTCCCCTTGCAGGTGATTCACTTCATCAGGGTGGAGCTGTACTCTTGCCGAGGCAGCGGACATGGTGGAGGATCTTTCCTCCTCTGCCTGATCATCTCGGATTGGACAGTTGTGCCATGCCAGGGACTTCCTACAATTTCTGGGCATCATGGCGGCCTGCACCAGCATAGTCCATTGGGCCTGCTGGCAAATGTGCTTCCTGCCATGGGGGCTAGCCAGTCAATTGTCTTAGCGGCAGGGCCGCCTCGACCAGCCTGTCACACTGACCCAGCAGATATGGGATGCCATTCAGTGATGGTTGGTCCCAGAACATCTTCAGGGAGGAGTCCCGTTTGTCCACCCAGAGCTGAAGGTCCCTCTCATGACTGATGCCTCCCTGATGGGCTGGGGTACCCACCTGGGGGAAACACTGGGTTCACAGGCTCTGGTCCCCTAAGGAGTCCTAGTTCACCATCAACCTGCTGGAGCTTCAAGCTGTTCACCTGGTCCGGACAGCCTTCACTCCTCACTTCAGGGTCAGATCATCCAGGTCCAGATGGACAACATGACAACCATGTACTACCTCAACAAGTAGGGCAGGGCACACTCCCTACGTCTGTGTAGAGAAACTCTCTGCATCTGGACCCTTGTGCTCAGCCTCCAGGTCAACCTGCTGGCAATTCATATGGCCGGAGTGTCTAATCACCTTCCTGAAGGGTGTGGTCTCCAGAACTGGACACAGTAAGGAAGCAGTATAGCGTAGTAGTGAAGGACACTGAGCTGCAAACCTGGAGACCAGGTTTACATCCCACCAGTACGCACTCATTCACAGCTCAGTTGGTAGCCAACTGTGGTGGGGAGAGGAGGGCTGTGCTAGTTGCCAGCTGGGGATCGGGTTGGGGGAGCAGGGTGGAGGGTCAGTACCTGAGACGGTGGGGGGTGGGGTCCACTAGACTACCAGGGTTATGTTTTTACTATTTCATGGGACAGGGAGGGACCACTTGACTACGAGGGAAGTTTTCAAAAAAACAATACCGGGAGGGTGATTGGAGAGTGGAGTGGGACCACTAGGCTACCAGGGAATACTGTTTTAATTACCGGAAGGGCAATTAGCGATTGGGGATGGGAGCGGGACCAGTAGACTACCACGGTATATTTTTTTCAACAGGATGACAGCAATCAGACACCGGGGAAGGGGGTGGAGCCACTAGACTACCACAGAATATTTTTTTTAAATAAGGGGATGACGATCAGACATCAGGGAAGGGGTTGGAACCACTGGCCTATCAAGGACTATTTTACAGAATAAGGGGAGGGTGATCAAACATCTGGGAGGGGGGAGAGGGACCACTAGACTACCAGAGAAATATATTTTTTAGATGAGGATGGGAATCAGTGAATGAAGGAGGGGGGAAGGGACCACTAGACTATTAGGAATTATACATGTTTTTAGAGATGAAAATGCAGTTTCTCAAGCTGTGAAAATCCTTTTTTGCAATTTGCAAAATATAATCCTTGTCCACGGCTCAGAATCCTTTCCTGCGGTTGCTTTTTCACAATTTGCAGCAAGGGACATCCCTTATAGTTGTATGGCAAAACCTTCAACCAAATGGTTAACTACTTTTTTCATTCTTGGGACAGTAAATCCATGGAACTCCCTTCCAATCGAAATAATTACTAGTAGAACAAAATCAATATTTAAGTACAGCCAGGTTGGATAAATATATCCTGTCAGGGAATAGGATTAGTTATTACCAACTTAATTAAAAGGAGCATTCTTGGACCCATAAGCCTCCTAGCTCCTTCAAAATCCTTAGTATGATGCCTAGTATAGGAACAAATCCTTTTTTTGCAAATTGTGAAAACAGATCCTGTTTCATGATTTCTTTTTCGCAATTTTGCAAAAAAGAATTTTGGCATGATAAGAAAATGCATTTCCAACTCTTTTATAAAAATACTAAACCCAGAACTGGACTCTACGGGCCCTTGATTAGATAAACACAACCATTAGTGTTTACTAAAGGGCTAAAATGTTTTTATTTCATTTTGTTGCCACCGCTAACTGAAAACAAGATGACAGTAGCGCAAAAAATGATTTCCTATTTATGACACAGGATTACCCATCTGCAAAACAGGATTACCTGTTTGCGACACAGAATCCTAATTCGAACCTCACGTCTAACTTTTCCCATTGAAAATAATGGGAAACTTTGACATTTAATAACTTTTGAATGGATTAATAATTTTTCACCAAATCTTCAAAAGGTACCACTGTGACCCAAGACCTATGTACCCTAAAAATTCAAACCAAAATACCACAATTTTTGTGCAGCAGTGTAACAAAGAATTTGGCAAAAAATGGTAATTTACAAGTCTGTTGACACTCCGTATCTCCGCACCCACATATCAGACTGGAACCAAACTTGCTACATCTCAAAATCTTTGGTCTCTGATGGTGCATGCAAAATTTCATTCAAATTGCTTGAGGGGTTATGACGTGATTTTGAGTTTAACATAGAAGTGATGATTTAACCCTAACAATAGGGGCACAACCGTGCCCTTATAATATTATATATATATATATATAAAATGGACAGATTAGGTGGGCCCAGCAGCTCTTCTCTGCAGTAGCATATCCAGATGTACCTGGAAGTTCTTTTTAATTAGTCATGTAACTCCAAAGATGGCTGGGACTATTTCTACTTTCCTTTGTTAATCTTTTTCTCCCCATCCAACCTACCTTCTTCTACTAGTCAACCCAGCCTTGCCATCCTGGTATCCTTCACGTATTATCTGTCCAAGTCTACTCCAACATGCTCCCCACCCAGGGCAGGGTATGGAGGGTTCCCCATCCCCCGCCATCAAAGAGGATCTGGTTTGACTAGACAGGGCCTGGATAGCCAGATACAGGGCCTGCAGGCGACCAGTGTCATCCCGCCAGCCAGCGGCAGCTAATGGAGACCTAAGGTCTCAACCCATCCCTGATAAAAGCCTTTCCTCTGAAGCATGAACATTACTAGAAAGTAAAAGCTTTAGAACCTACAGAGCTACAGTATATATACTGAGTCAAATGGTACCAGCCACCTCTTATTTGTTGTTTTATTCTGTCTCAGAAGAAATGTATTCTAAATTCAGGGTTTTCTAATGACATAACAGAAATGGACCCCACTCATAAACCAATGTATGTTTTTAATTTTCAAAATCTGGAGCTCAGTACTATTGTACTTTTTTATATTTGGTGAAATAGCTCTTTTTAATACTGTCAAGGTTATTCAGACAGTTTCCTTCTGTAGTCCATAAGGTGTCCCTGTAATTAGTAGCATATCCAGATGTGCCTAGACGTTCTATTTAATTTGTCATGCAGCTCCAAGGATAGTTGGAACTATTTCCATGCTTTTTTTTTATAATAACTTTCTCCCCACCCAACTAGCCTTCTTCCACCAGTCGTCCCAGCACTGACAGCAAGCAACCACCAGGACCTACCTGTCCATGTCTGCCCTCAAAGCTTCCCTCCCCTGTGGCAGGGTAGACAGGAGTCACGGTTTCACTGGGCATTGCCTGAATACCTGGGTACAAGACCTGCAGGTGACCCCAGTATCATTCCAGCAGCTGGGAGTTTCCTTTGTTCTCCTCAAGGAGGTATGAAAATGCAATGCTATCATGATGCATGTTGTGCACTCCTGCGCGATGTGCGTCAATGGTTGCCACACCCTTCCTGCACTTCTGGTAGCACCGCACTCCATTTTCCCTAGCCTCTGCTAGGGGTCAGGCATATGCCAAGCACCACATTTTCTCACTCCCCAAGGAGAGCAGTCCCACAGATGCTTAATCTCCCTCCTCCAGTGACCCTCTAATGCCCCAAATCACTTCTGAGGTCATCAACACTGCAAGCAACAGTGCTACTGCTTCACAAGTGGAATGGTTTCTGTGCTTTTTGTTTTTACGTTTGTTTTGTCTTTGTGTATTTTGATATTTGATGAGCTTATGTCTCTTCATGCATGAGACGCTATAGTCTCTTGCAATGATTAGCATTCTTTTTTCATTTTTCTCATGTTACAATACTTTTTTTTTTCATGCTCTTTATTGACAGTAGATATCAGCACGGGTCACATTGGAAATGTTTAGGTGAGGTAACTGTCATTTCTAGGAAGAGAAACTCTCCTACAGTAGGCAATGGGGAAAGATGACAAAAGCAGTGGAACAGAGTTCCTGTGGTGTTCCTAATTTAACTCTTTAGTATGAGACAGACCCTTGTGATTAGTTCTTTATTTTCTATGATGCTTTCATCACTTTCCTATGGTCTCTCCCCAATGTAACATATTCAACACTTCTATATTGTCTCTCCCAGGGGCAATGGCTCCAACAGTTATTTCCTTCTTATTCCATAACAACAATGGACACCAATCATTAAACAGAGCATGCTCAAAAATCACAATACAAGTACTTTATTAATATTTAATATCTGATGAAATTGTTCTTCAGATTACATGTAGCATTCTTCAAATGATGCACTTCATAACACCAGACAGTTAACAGTTTCTAACTTTGAAACACAGGACATACACGTGTTTGTTTTCCTTTTTTTTGTATGATCTTTTTTCCCCCTACGTGCTCCTCGGCAGCCACTCCTTCAGGCTTGCCAAGGCAGTCCCCCTGATCCATCTGTCCTCTGAGACTTCGCCTGCCTCAGATGTAGCCGATCCCAAATTGTTCCGGTAGTAACCACTTCGCCGGATGGGTCCCTCCTCCGAGGAAGCACCAGCCGAGGGCAAACCAGCTCCTATTTCTTTTAGCCCTGGGGATGCTGCTGAGCGGGAGTTCAGTAGGACCTTTGATGGCCCTCAGAGCGCTGGGCAGCCGTCATCCGCTACTGAGAAGTGGTATTTCCGCTTTTCTGGTTGTTCCTCCTCTTGCATCGTCAGCAGTGCTCCTGGTCTCCACCAGAGGCTACTGCAGCGCCAACAAGACCCACCACCACCCCAGGAGGGAGAGCAGTCCCTATGGATGTCAGTCCTCTCCCACCCTGCCAGCCCGGTGACCTGAGTCCGTTCGAACCCCGGAGTGCCGCCCGGTGAGTAGGCGCCAAGCGCCTCACCGTCTGTGCCACCGGGCCGTCATGTTTGTTTTCTAATTCACTTTGAGAAATATTTTGTGCATAGCTCCACTGTCCTAGGCACCCATGAACAATCTCTCATCTTGAGGTGTGGCTGCTCTTGCTTATTAATCGCTCATGCCTCAGTTATTGGTCAACATGGGATTACTGCAACAGATTCCTATATGTTCTGCTGTAGTTGTGGATTCTTCAGTTGTCTTCCCATCACTGATGTTATTTGTCTCTAGGCTTTCTTCAGCTGTGTTGCATATTCTCTTGCCCATGTGAATACATTTATGTGTTATGCACAGGTTCATACAGAGCATAGAAAACAGAAGTCCATATAGCTCGCCCTTGTACTAACTATACCCCTGAATCCCAATTGACATTAATTGTCGGTCTAATTTGGCCTTGAACTCCTGAATACTTTTGCTGGCTACCACATCCACTGGAAGTCCATTCCAGATCAGCACCGCCCTTAAAGTAAACCATTTTTTTTCTTATTATGGTCCAGTACCTTCCCCTGGCTAATTGCAGTGGGTGGGCTCTGGTGTGGTAACTTTGCTCCCTAATATCCAGTCCCAGCTGTTCCCATAACCCCTCATCAGACACAGCCCTGTAAACCATACACATATTTCCCCTTAACCTATGGAACTCCAAGGAATACCAACCCAGTTCTGTCAGCCTCTAATTTTATTCCACATCTTTGAAATCTGAAATCAGCTGGGTTGCCCTCCTTTGTACCCTCTCGATAGCTTTTATCTCACTTATATACCCTAGTGACCAGAAATGGGCACAGTACTCCATGTGCGGCCTCATCAGTGATGTATACAATGGGACCAGAACCTCTGTCTTTCTGCTGCTATGTCTCACAATTCAGTTCAGTATACCACTGACTTATATTACCACCTGGCAGCAATTAATATTAAAGTTTAGGTCATTTGTTATTCTGATGCCCAGGTCCCTCTTGACTGTAACTTCCCTTAGTGTTTCCCATTTAGTGTGTATATTGCTTTAATATTTTTATTGCCAAAATGCATTATGGTGCATTTGTCTCTATAAATGCTAACTTATATTTCACTGGCCATGTCTCCAACTCATGAATAGCTGTCTATAATAGTCTAGCCTCCTCTAGACTATTAACCTCCATCCCTAACCTGCTATCATCAGCAAATTTCGATTCACATTCTGCTTGCTTGACTTTGAATGCATCTAGATATTAAATAAACAGGGGCCCAGCACAGATCCCTGGGGCACTCCACTTGTCACCTCTGACCACCCTGAATAAGACCTTCGGATGCACACCCATTGTTTTCTGCCATGTAGCCATGAGGCAATCCAGCGGGATATGTTTCCCAGGATTTTGTGCTCAATAAGAGCGCCCACTAGCTCATCGTGGGGGACCCTATCAAATGCTTTTCAGAAATTCAGGAAAATGACATCTACCGAGTGCCCACCATCCAGTGCCCTATTGACTCTGCCATAAAACTCCAGCAAGTTAGTCTGGCATGAACGGCCTTTGATGAAGCCATGTTGGGTGTAATCGATGTCCCCAGCCAGTAACATGTAATTGGAAACATGATCCTTAATTATCCCTTCTAGGACCTTGCCCAGCACTGTCGTCAGGCTGAAAGGCCTATAGTTACTCACATCCTATTTGGAACCTTTTTTGTACACGGGCACCACATCTGTGCAGTTTCTCTTATCCATAAACCTCAACACATTAAGCACATGTATATTGTCTTTAACCCCAAGTGTATTCTCTGAAATGTTACAAGGTTACTGCACTAAAAAACACTTGTCACATTAAGTAAATTGATATAGTTCCTATCCTATGTGAATTATCTAGTGCTAGGAGGTTATTGCATTATAAAACTCTTGTCCCATTCAGTATATTTACATTGTCTCTGACCCATGTGAATTCTCAGAAGTGAAATAAGGTTAGTGCACTATCAAACTCTTGTCACATTCAACAAATTTATATGGTCTTTCTCTAATCAAAACTTGCTGATGCACTTTCAGGTATTTTCTTCTGAGAAAAGCTCTTGTAACATTTAGCACATTTATTTGGTCACTCCCTCATGTGAATTTGTTCATGTGTTGTGATGTGGTTCTGTACTATTAGACATTTGTCACATTCCCCACATGCATATGGTCTCTTCTGCATATGAACCTATTGATGCGTTTCGGGTGTACTCTGTGCTCTAAAACTTTTTCACATTTAGTACAACTGAATGTTCATTACTCCATGGGAAGTCACTAATGTATGTTTTGGTCTTTCCTCTGGACAAAACCTTTGTCACAATCAGCATATTTATATCCCCCCCCCACCCCATGTGAACTTGATATTTTATGAGTCTAGTCTTCTGGGTAAAATGTATTACATTCAGCACTGTGAACTGGCTGCTATGCTGTGAGAGCACTCTGTGCTCTAAAAGTCTTCTCACATTCAATACATTTATATGGTCTCATCTCCATGTAAACTCGCTGGTGTATTATCAGAATAGAGCTTTGGGTAAAACTCTGGTCACATACAGTACATTTATATAGTCTCTCCCAGGGTTAGTGTCTCCAAATGTTTAGGGATTTCTGATACCATGACAAGAATGGACCCCATTCTTTAGCCAGGGCATATTCAAACCTCAAGAAATTAGTACTGTATTAGTCTTTGATGTTTGCTGAGAGCGCTCTCCTCAGCACACTCAACGTCCCCAAGATGGCTTCTTTTTGAAGTTCATAAGGTGTCACAAATATTGGTAGCATATTTAAATGTGCCTGAAAGTTCTTTTTGATTAGTCCCATTGCTCCAAGCACTACTGAAACAATTTGTGTGTCCTTATTCCACATCAGTTTGGTTTCTGACTGCATATCTTGGTATTTCATGATTTTGTGTCTCTCTGTACGCAGCACTGTAGTCACTAGGGGTGGCTATTTCAATCAGTAATGCTACCTTTGTCCTCTTTTCTTGTATTACAATATCAGGCTTTCTTGCTTCCACTTTCTTGGCTGTTGGTATGGGGTGATCCCATGTGATCATTACTTCTTCATTCTCTGTGATTCTTTGTGGTTCATGTTTCCAGTGTCTCTCTGCTACCTGTATGTTATAGTGTTTGCACAGTTTCCAGTGGATCAATCTTGCTACATTGTTGTGTCTTTCAGTATACAGGCCTTCTGCCATAAGTACTTCACATCCAGCCACAAGATGCATAACTGTTTCTAATTCTGTACTACAGAACCTACACTTGTCTGTTTCTCCTGTTTTTCTATGGATTTTGTGAACCATCTTGTGCGTAGCCACTATCTTGGGCTGCCATTATTAATCTCTCTCTCTAGGCCTAAATTCACCTCTTTTAACCAATCATGGGTCAGGGCTTGATCGACCTGTGGTTGCTCCAGTAGCTCCTGTATTTTCCACTATAATTATGGACTTTCCAATTGTTTTCTTTTCTGTTGGTCTTTATCCTTATACTCCTTTTCTGATTCTTTTGCATTTTCTGTTGCTGACAATTCCTTATCTACCTTTGGATTGACATCAATCTCTGCTACCCTTCTGAAGGCTTCTCCTAATTTGATGAGTGAAGTCATTTTAGGCTTATTTTCTTCATGATGCAAGACCTTGACTATATTTGGGTCTAAGGATGTCAGTAAGTATGTATGTAGCCCCACTATTGTGGATCTATATGTGTAATCAATCTCAATGAGGCCCATGCCTCCCTCTGCCCTTGGGATGTATAATCTTGGCATTTCCCCAGTGTGAACTCGCTGATGTTTTATCAGGTCCATCTTCTGGACAAAACTGTTTTCACATTCAGCACATCTATATGGTCACACTCCCGTGTGAATTCGTTGATGTATTTCCAGGCCATAACTACGGGCAAAACTTTTCTCACATTCAGCACATTTATATGGCCTCAGTCCTGTGTGAATTTGTTGATGCCTTTTTAGGCTAACCTTCCGGGAAAAACTTTTGCTACATTCAACACATTTATACGGTCGCTCACCTGTGTGAACATGCCGATGTTTTGTAAGATCACCGTTACTTGAAAATCGTTTGTTACATTCAGCACATTTATAGGGTCGTTCCCCTGTGTGAACTCGATGATGTGTTATTAGGCCAGTCTTCTGAGAAAACCTCTTGCTACATTCATCACATTTATATGGTCGCTCCCCTGTGTGAACTCGCTGATGTTTTATTAAAACACTCTTGTATGGAAAACGTTTGTTACATTCAGTACAGTTATATGGTCTTTCTCCTGTGTGAATTCGTTTATGGACTTTTAGTTTACACTTTAATTTAAAACTCTTGTTACATTCATCACATTTATGCAATCGCTCATCTGAGTGAACATGCTTATGTTTAATAAAAGCACCATTATGTGAAAAAGTCTTGTTACATTCAGCACATTTATAGGGTCGGTCCCCTGTGTGAATTCGCTGATGTACTATTAGGCCACCCTTCAGAGAAAAACACTTGCTGCATTCATCACATTTATATGGTCGCTCTCCTGTGTGAACTCGCTGATGTTTTATTAGAACACTCTTGTATGGAAAACTTTTGTTACATTTAGTACAGTTATATGGTCTTTCTCCTGTATGAATTCGTTGATGGACTATTAGTGTACTCTTTAATTTAAAACTCTTGCTACATTCAGTGCATTTATATGATCTCTCTCCCGTGTGACTTTGCTGATGTCTTTTTAGGCTACTCTTTCTGGAGAAACTTTTGTTGCATTCATTGCATTTATACGGTTGCTCCCCTGTGTGAACTCGTTGATGTCTTATCAAATCACTGTTAAGTAAAAAACTCTTGTTACATTCAGCACAGTTATATGGTCTTTCTCCCGTGTGAATTCGTTGATGGATTATTAGTTTACGCTGTGATATTAAACTCTTGTTACATTCAGCACATGTGTATGGCCTTTTCCCAGTATGAACTCGTTGATATTTTATCAGGTCCATCTTCTGAATAAAACTCTCTTCACATTTTGCACATTTATATGATCTCTCACCTTTATGAACTCGTCTATGCATTATCAGGTCACATCTCTTGGCAAAATGTTTGTCACATTCAGCACATGTATATGGTCTCTCTCCCGTGTGAATTCGTTGATGTGTTTTTAGGCCAATCTTCTGAGAAAAACAGTTGCTACCTACATCACATGTATGTGGTTGCTCCCCTGTGTGAACTTGCCGTCTTAGCAGATCACTGTTATGTGAAGAACTGTTACATTTAGCATAGTTATGGGGTTCCTCACTTGCTGGAACATGCAGATGTGGTATGAGACTACTCTGTACAGAAAAACTCTTGTCAAAATGAGTACACTTATCTGGTTTCTCTCCATTGTAAACTTGTCTTTGTATAATGTTATGCTGCACTGCAAAACTCTTGTCTGAACATTTAACTGCATTTAACGCTCTTAAACTCCTCTGACAATCAGTACATGTATACTGCCTCTCTCCTTTGTTAATCTGTTGTTGTTCAGAGATGAGATGCGAGTCATGAAAACATTCCCCATATTGAGGATACTGATGCATCATCTCTGGTGTGTGACAGAGCTGGCATTTCCCAAGTGATGATTGCTGGCTCGGACTTTCACTGCAGTCAACTTTCCTGTTGACTAAAAATACATATTTCATTAGTATTTTCTTACAACAAGGAAACAAATGTCTTATATATTTTTCTTTCATTATAGGAATGTTTGCTTAACATCAATTTTGGGGTAAATTCATGGAGTCTATCCTGAAGAAGGCCATAATGGAATAACTAGAGGCAAGTAGCTTGCAGGACAATCACCAACATGGGTTTATGGCAGTGGGGTCATCTTACAGTCCCTGAAGAGCAACTAATTGCACAAAACCAGTTGGAGTCACGAAATCTGGCCACTCTGCTTTCCCAGCTACTGCAAAATGCATCATGATATCTGTGTGTGATGTATTTATGTAACTAACAAAGCCTTGTTCTTAGTAAAATTGTTTTATGTAGAGATATGGTGCTGACTTTTCTTGCTTTGGTACCATGTTTATTAAGTCAAGCATGCTGAGTAGCTGAGCTGCTAAGGTTGTTTTTAAATCTGACAAACCTTATTAACTTATTCAATTTTGTCACTCAATCAGTGGACTAAGATCAATCAGTTAATGTGCTGTATCTGGAATTCAGAAAAGCCTTCAACTCAGTACCACATGGGAGACTAGTTCTAATAATTAGGGGACCTGAGGATGCGTAAGATGCTCACTAGATGGGTGGACAAGTGGCTGAGAGGGAGCACCCAAAGGGTAGTAAAAATCTGAAATACTCTTATCAGGAATGTCACAGGGGACAATGCTGGACAGGTCATATTTAATGTATTCATCAGTGCCACTGGTGTATGGATAAAGGGCAACATTCCTGTATTGGCAAACTGCAAAAACTGACATAGGGTAAGGGAATTGAAAGAAGTTGTAAATAAACAGGAAAGATAGTAAAAGTTGTGGCAGCTAATGTTTGACACAAACAGTACAATGGTATGCATATAGGCAAATAAACCCAAAGACAAACTATCGAATGGGCTGTAGAAATATGTCTGACCAATAAAGGCATCTGGGTGTAATTCAATTCAACTTTATTTTATTTGTTAACCAGGTAACTACACTAGACCAGAGAGAGGTCTGTTTACAGGCATGACCTGTGGCATTTTTTGGAAACACAACTTATCTATAAGAAATTTACAAAAATAGCTGTACATTTACAAACATGACATTGATCAATAATGCACTAGATTCAAGTTATCACCACTGGACAAACATTTGTATTTACATAGTACTGTACAATCAATAATGTTTATATGAAAAACTACATACATCTGTATAGGGATGTGAATAACAAATGACCTAGCAGTTTTTGTCTAAAAACATGGGGTGCTGAGGGTTAAGGTGCTGGATGCCACACCAGTGACCTATGTTTGGGAATCAGCATGGGCCATTGGGGGTTGGCAGGGGAGGAGAAGGCTGGAGCATCCGCTGACAACCCACCTAGGGAGGGAGGGCTGCAGGGTATGGCACTCTGGTGCCTCCCGGTGGCAGATGGGAGGTACGCCTTCCTGGGGAGGTTATGGGGTCTAAAACAGTGGGGGAATTCAAACATGCATGGGACAGACATAAGGCAATTATAGTGGGGGGTTGCAGGAAGTAGGCCGTTGGTTAACTAGAATCTGCCGCTTATCCAATAGGTAGGGAAATGGTGGGCAGACTGGGTGGGCCAAGTGGTCCTTATCTGCCATCAAAGACTATGTTTCTATGTTTCTACAGTGCCAGCAGCCTACATGCAAGAGGAGAGGTGAAGCACAGCAGACGTCAGCAGAAATGTGCTCAGGAGTGAGCGCATCTCCTCCACTGAGTATCACTGCATGATTGTGCATGCCTTGGGGAGGGCAGAACCACTAGAACAAGAAAATGCCCCAGAATGCTTTTAGGCAATGACATGCCCTTGCCCCATGCCCACCACTGGACCCCACCCACCTGGGTCCCAATCCTCCACATACTACCAAAGCCTGAATGAAACAAGATGTCTAGGGTGCCTGTAGGAGTGGTGGCCCCACCCTGGGGGTAAGCCATGGGGGGGCCTCTTGCTAGACAGAAGTAAGGTACAATTGGAGCTTTGGGAGGGACCCAGGGGTGGGGTGGGGGTTCAGGCTGAGTGGGAGACAACAGGGATGTTGCTAGAGAGAGGACACCACTCCGATGACTGGAGGGAAAAAGAAGTGAAGAAAAAAAAAAAACTTGGGCAGATGGAGGTATTCTGATATCCTTTGGCAGCTCATTCCATTTTTTCACTTCATAATAAGAAAAGTCTTTTTAGCCCATGGCTGTTTTGCATAGTGACAATTCCAGGCAGGTATGTTTGGCTGATCTCAGGCCTCTGTTTGCTCTGTTGGCAATTAAAAGGTTTGATAGGTGGTTTCTGTCATCCAGTTGCATTAGCTGAAAATGATCTCTCTGTGTTAGTGGTAACCATTTAATTTTTTCATACAGTTTACAGTGATGCTCTCTATATGGACCATCAGTGGCAAAGCAACAGATCGCATTATAAAGAACTTCTCGTTTGTTTAAAATCCCAACAGAGGCTGACCCCAAAACTACACTTTCATATTCTAAAGTAGGAAGCAAACAGGTTCCAGCAATAGCAGTTTTTCTTTCAGTAGTGAGTGTGTTAATCTACACAGGGAACCTATTTTTCTATGTAAAATATTTGTGACATTTTCCATGTGTCCATCAAAGTTTAAGCCTGGGTCCTGCATGGCTCCCAGGTATTTAAAGTGCTCCACTTTTTAAAGTGCAGTGTGATCTGACATTCTTACGTATAAGTGAATATTGCCTTTGAGTATCTTTGAGGTGTGCAATAAAGCATGGCCTTTGTCTTCTTTTTGTTTAGTAATAGCCTATTAGATTCAAACAAGTCCTGCAGTTTTAGAAACACGAGGGATCATTTTTCATTTAGTGATGTTATATTTTAGTCAGCCCTATAAATTACTGCATCATCTGCATACAGAATTGTTTGAGTTTTGACATGTGTTTGGCATATCATCAACAAAGATGGTAAAGAGTGGAGGTCCTAATACTGAACCTTGTGGACTCCATATGTTACTAGGCATGGAAAAGACAAGGAGTGGAGAACAGCACATGTAGCGCCCCTCCAGAAAAGCGGTCCCAAGGATGACCCAAGGAATAACAGACCAGTCAGTCTGACCTCCACTGTGGGCAAGCTCATGGAGACCATACTAATAATAATAATAATAATAATAATTTTATTTATAAAGCACCTTTCAAGGTGCTGAACAATTACAAACAATCCAAAACTCTAAATGAAATCATAAAACATCCATAAAAAAAGGCGTATCATCCAGATATCATATAAATAGTAAAATCGAAAGATTAATACAATAACTTAGGTATCTAAAAAGGCCATATTCCATAAATATGTTTTTAAATCTTTCTTAAACAACTCCACGGAGGTGCACTGCCGTAACCGGCATGGTAGAGAATTCAAGAGTGGGAGCAGCATGAAAGCGGCTCTGCTGCTGGAGAATTTTAAACTCACTCTTGGAATCTCTAACAACCCCATGTCGCCGGCGGAGTGATCGGTCAGGCAGTAAGGAACCAGAAGGTCTTTCAGATAGGCTGGACCCTGGTCGAAGGGCTTTAAAGTCAATAAAATGACTTTAAAGGTGATCCGCCACCGCATAGGAAGCCAGTGAAGTTCGCGCAGCACGGGAGTAATGTGACAGGACCTACTTGTCCCAGTCAATACCCGGGCTGCAGCGTTCTGCACCAGCTGTAGGTGATGGATTTCAACCCCAGAAAGCCCAAAGTACAGGGCTTTGCAATAGTTCAAACGTGAAGAAGCAAAAGCATGGACCAAGGTAGGCAGGGAGTCAGACAGAACAAGGTGCCTAACCCTGGCAATGTTCCTAAGATGATAAAAGGAAGTCTTGACAACAGCCGACACTTGAGATTTCAGAGTCAGCTTATCGTCAAGTATAAACCCAAGGCTACGCACCCGTTCAGAGGATGGAAGAGATACACCACCAAGGAAAATTCCAGATGGTGCACCAATACACGGCCTCTCAATCCGACCACTTGAATCAACTACCAGAACCTCTGTTTTCTCCGAGTTCAACTTTAGCCAACTAGAATCCATCTAGTCTTGGATCTCCCCCAGACAATTATTAAACACCGAGAGAGCTCCATTCTGGTCGGGTGCAAAAGACAGATAGAGCTGAGCATCATCTGCATAACAGTGAAACCTCAGCCCATATCGTCTTATGATACCTCCGAGGGGCAACATATACACTGCAAACAACATGGGTAATAGCACAGAACCCTGAGGCACTCCACACAACAAAGAAATTGGGTCAGAGAAAAAATCCCAGACACAACTCTTTGTGATCTTCCGTGAGGAATAGCGTGAACCATTTCAAAGCGGTTCCAGACATACCACACATTTGCCCCAAGGCGAGCTAATAACACCATGTGGTCCACAGTGTCAAATGCTGCAGAGAGATCAAGAAGAACCAAGATAGAGCATCTCTTCTGATCCCTTGCCATCAGAAGATCATTTTAACTTACGAACCAGCGCAGTCTCGGTGCTATGTCTTTCGAGAAGCCAGACTGGAAGGATTTGTAGATATTATGGATGGTTAAATGGTCGTCCAATTGAACAGCTCTCGACCTTCTCAATAACCTTCCCAATAAAGAGGAGATTAGAGATAGGCGATAGTTTGAAAAACAGTCTGGGTCCAAGGAAGCTTTCTTCAAAGAGGAGTCACCACTGCCTCTTTCAGAGCAGGGAAACTCGCCCTAACTCAAGGAGCCCCAGACTATTTCGCCAGGACGGACCAATGATGTCAGAACAACCCAAAATGAGGGGAGTCGGTCCGGGATCCAAACCACAACTTGTGGGACGCATAGTATGGACGATCCTCATAATATCCACGAACTGAGGTCGACAAAAGGAACTCCAGGAGAAATAGGGCACTGTAATCCCACGCTGTCCAAAAGCATCACCCTTAGAGGATGCCGGACCCAGGTTTGCCCTGATGTCGGCCACTCTAGTTGCGAAGAATAGAGCAAGCTCATCGCACTCTACTTGCGAAAAAGCTTTCCGAACTTGCAGGCAGGCTGGGTTGCACAGTCTGTCTACCGTTCGGAACAACTGAGCCGGTCAATTCTGGGCAACTGCAATTTCCCTGGACAGGAATTCTGCCTTCTTGTGGGTGATTGCAGATTGATAGCTAACATAATGTTCCATCAATCTAGAGTGGTCGGCATCAAGGGCAGACCTGCGCCAGCGATGCTCTAACCTTCGCCCCTGTCTCCGCATCTCCCTCAAGGTCACATCAAACCACAGGGATCTGAGGCGAAGGGATAGGGGGCGCTCATGAACAGGAGCAATAGAATCCAGAGCAGTCATGATGGCCTTATTATAGGCCAACACCAGAGCATCTGGACTTTTGCTCACCGAAACGAAGGATGATAGGTCAAGGACCGCCGTTAGACCTTGTGGAGTAACATTCCGTAATGGACGGTACCTGACCATCTCCACAGGGGCTGGTCTCCTCAGGGGGGTGCGAAAATTGAACCTCACGATGTAGTGATCAGACCAGGCGACTGGTTCCACCCCCATGTCGGATGCGTCGATCCCTAGAAGGAAGACTAAGTCCAAAGAGTGTCCAGATTTATGCGTAGCAGTGGAAACCACCTGTGTAAGGCCCAAAGAAGACATCAATTGGAGGAAGTGATTACCAAAATTTGAGAGTTCATCATCGACCCAGGCGTTGAAATCACCCAGAACCATCAATCTGGGTGACTCCAACGACATGTCAACGAGGAAGTCTGCTACTTCCTGTAAGAAACGTCTCCCATCTCCGGGTGGACGGTAGATGAGCACGATTCGAACGCCTACACCTGCCACGACTGTACACTCGAAAGACCCAGCCTCACCCACTACTACATTCGCAAGACCCAATTCAGTCTTAAAACAGACTGCAACCCCCCCCCTGCGATCCAATCTCGGGTGGTGTATCACCGAGTACCGGGCCGGGATCATGGCCTCCAGTATAGGGCCAGAATTTTCATCCAGCCAGGTCTCGGTGATGCAAGCCAGGTTGGCCAAACCAACAAGATCGGCAATAATAGCGGTCTTATTCCTAACAGACCTGGCATTGCATAACACCGTCCGAGTTGGACAAACTTCGAAGGTTGTCAAGCCTATCTGCCTACTGAAATCAGTAGTGCCCTTGGGTATGGATACCAGACAAGGCAAACCTCGATCTGGATTCCATTTCGCCCCAGGGCGCCTTCTGGACCCAACGACCCCGATACGATGAACCCGCTCGTTCATCCTCCCCCGTTCGTAAACCCCCTCCCCAACCTCCTACGAGCAATACCCAGTGCTCTACAGCGCTGGTAGATCTCAAAATGCAAAGGAGGAGTAACAAAGGGCACGGAGGGCTCGAAGGGAGGAAGATGAATAGTGCACCGCCGTGGAGGCTAAAGGCCAGCACATGTTGATATATGACTGAAATAAACCAAAACCCAAAACAACTAAATTAACAATCACCCAAACAAATAAAACATAATAAATATAATCTAAATAAAAAGAAAAAGAAAATAGGTCTTCACTTACGCTATCTCCCTATTCCCCGGATTGCTCTCACCACCGGGAAGGAGGAAAAGGCACTCTCACTGCCTAACCATCATAGGAGATAACAGAGAGGCAAAACAAAACTACTCCCAAGCTCTCTCACAACTGGGGGATGATATATTTGATCTTCCCACAGCCAGGAAGGAGACAGAATTTAAATCAAAATAAAATAAAAATAGATAAATAAACACATAGAACTTGGGACACAAAGTTCTCTAGCCACCTAGTGTCCAGACTATAATCAATGCTATCTCCTAATTCCCGGATTGCTCTCACCACCGGGAAGAAGGAAAAGGCACTCTCACTGCCTAACCATCATAGGAGATAACAGAGGCAAAACAAAACTCCTCCCAAGCTCTCTCACAACTGGGGGATGATATTATTTGATCTTCCCACAGCCAGGAAGGAGACAAAATTTAAATCACAAAATAAAATAAAATAAAAAAATAAATAAATAAATAAACACATACAACTTAGGGACACAAAGTTCTCTCACCACCCAGTGTCCCAAAGCTATAATCAACAATCACTCAGTGCAGGGCTAAAATTAACACAATTAAATAAACATCAAAAAGTTCAGAGTTCCAGGATAGATCAGGCAGGAACAGTTAAATAAAGCACAAAAAGAGGAGAACACCAACAGGTCCACGAAGTTTAAAAAGTAGTTCAAGACTGGGAAACTGAATCCAGGGAAAGGTCAACCACTCTCATGCCTCTTAACTCCCAAAGAATGTCCTTTAAGAGGAGTCTAAGCCACCCTTACCAAAGGACCATGAAGCATGCCACACTTGTAGCAATCCTCATGGCTCAAGGGGGTGGGGTACTCCAGCCAGCTCCCCAACTAAAAAAATACCCCAGCCCCCCGTAGCGTAGCGAAGCTCCAAACAGACACCTACCGGGATATCAAAACAACAGAGGCTGGCACCAAATAATCTACAGGAGTGTTGAAAAAAGGCAGAATCCTGGTAAAATCACCAAGCAAATGAAAAACCTCGGAACTCCAAGTTTATGAGCTATCCAGTGCTTTGATTTCTTGATTCCTTAACCTCAGCAAATCCAAATCACCCCAAAAGCCAATATTTGGGGGGGGAGGAGGAATAAACCGTCAACAGCACTCCTGAGAGTAAGCCCACCGCAAATCCACCACGGTGTTCTATGTAACGGGGCTCTTGAAGCCCTATCCAAAAACTCTTCTCTACCACAAAATTCAGCCAGACGAGACTCATAAGTTTAACCGAGGATCTCAACGGTCTCCGGACAGAATCAGGCTCCACGTCTCCTCTAATATGCCTAAGAAGATCCCAGGGCAGTTTATCCTCGTGTATCCTCGTATCTGCACAGATGAAAACTCCTTGTTCCCCACGGGCTCTACACTAATGTCTAAAGAAAAATAAAAACAAAACAAAAACCTGACCGGCATCTCTAAAGGAAAGGTTGGTGGAATATCTAGAGGAGCATGGTCTCCAGAATGTGAGGCAGCATGGGTTCATGGGGAGAGATCGTGTCAAATGAATCTGACTGACTTTTTTGACTGTGTCACTAAGACAGTAGACAGGGGCCAAGCGGTAGACATCCTCTATGTTGATTTTTTTAGCAAGGCCTTTGACTCTGTGCCCCACAAAAGGTTGATCAGGAAGTTGGTGGATCTTGGGGTTAGGGCAAAGATGGCCAGATGGGTGGAAAACTGGATGAGGGGAAGAACCAAGGGGGTGGTTGTGGTGGGAGAGTTATCTGGCACCAGAGAGGTAACCAGTGGGGTCTCGCAGGACTGGGTGCTGGGACCAGTGTTGCTCAGTGTCTTCATAAGTGACATTGGGGATGGCATTAAGGGCAAAATGTGCCTATTTGTGGAGGACACCAAGCTCTGCAGGAGAGTGGACACAGCCGAAGGGATACAGGACCTACAGGAAGATCTGGAAAAGCTTGGGAGGTGGTCCAGGATCTGGTAGCTTCCCAGGGCAGAGTACCACCTGGGTGGAGTTCGAGTATCGGCATCAGAAGAGGAGAAGGACCTGGGAGTGATGATCACTACTGACCGGAAGCACTCCACGCAGTGCAGGAAAGCAGCAGCAAAGGCAAACAAGATGCTGGGATGCATATCTAGGGGGAGCAGTAGTAGGAGAAAGGAGGCTATACTGCCTTTTACAGGTCGCTGGTGAGGCATCATCTAGAGTATGGAGTTCAGTACTCATACCCACACCTCAATGGACATTAACCTACTGGAGAAGGTCCAGAGGAGGGCTGCAAAGATAATAGCAGGTCAGCAGGGTAAAGCATAGGAGGAGAGGTTGAGGGCACTGAACATGTATTCCCTGGAAGACAGGAGAGAGAGAGAGGGAACATGACTGGGACCTTCATGTACTTGAAAGGGATAAATAAGGTTAATAAGGAGAGTCTCTTTAAGCTGAGTGGCAATCATATCACGAGGGGGCACAGCCGTAAGCTGGAGAGTGGGAGGTTTAGGAAGGAGGTCAGGAAACACCTCTTCACAGAGAGGGTGGTGAACACTTGGAATGCGATGCCAGAAGAGGTAATCTCATTGAAAACAGTGGGCAGCTTTAAGAGAGGCTGGGATAGGCATGGGGGAAGGTAAGAATCATGGGTAGGTAGGATAGGAGGAGTGGGAAGGGAGGGAGGGCAGGGACATTAGCTCAAGCTATGGACCCTGCAATACGAGCAGATTTGATATACCAAATGGCCTTTTTCTGCTGGCTTCTTCATATGTTTGTATGACCTTCAAGCCTCACAAGCCGTTTGCGATCTGTCAGATAGTTGAACCATTTTTTGCTGATTTTCTGACTCATGTGCTATCCAGCTTAGTCAGCAGAAAGGAGTGGTCCAGCAGGTCGAAAGCCTTGGTCAGGTCCATGAAGACCGCACCCCTCAGGCAACCCCTCTCCATATTTAGGTACAAGTCATTTGTGAGCCTGACCAGGGCAGTCAAGGTCCCACATTGCCTCCTGAAACCAAACTGGAACTCAGTGAACAGCTGGTGCTTGACTAGATACTCCATTAGCTGCGAGTGAATTAGTTTCTCTTGAAATTTTACTTATGCAAGATAAAAATATTGTGGCCTAAAATTGCTTAAAACCTCTGATCCGCTGCCCTTGTATAATGGAATAAAATAGACCACTTTCAAGAGTTCTGCAACTTTGCCTATCATAAAGGACAGATATATTATTTTCATTATGGGATAAGCAAATTCATCTAGCTTTATGAATTACACTTCAATCCCATCCACACCTGGTTCTTTCATCACATCAAGGGATTTCAGGCACTCGAGTACTTTGTTTCTAGTGACAGCCCTTAGGTAGAACCTATTTCTGTTTATTTCTTGTCTTAATTCCGCTTTTTTTACTATGCCATTTCAACTGATTCACATAATTATCTAGGTTTGTAAAGGGTTGATGGAGTCTGTCAGCTATATCCTTTCTGTCAGCCAGTTCCTTTCACCCATTAACTATTCTATTGAGTTGTGCTGGTGTGCTTGGGTTTATTAATTCGTTCACTGAATTCCAAAGCATCCTTCCATCAGAGAATTGTTGTATTTGCTGGTTTTTATAGTACCTTTCTTTAGTGCTTTTTTTTATCTCTCTCTTACATTTATTCCTCCAATTGCTGTACTATTGCCATGTGCTAATATTGCCTGTCTCTTTGTAATTTTTCCAAAGATTATCTTTCTCTCTTTTATTAAGGTTAACTTCTGATCGTATCCATTTACTTGTTTTCCACTACTTCCCCTAGCTGTGAAAGGGGCCAAATTATCCAACACCTGATTTAGTGTTTTTTTTTTGGGGGGGGGGGGATAATCTAAAGCCTCATTTACACCTTCCATTGCATGTAATTGGGACCAATTTATTATGGGTAGTTAGTTTCATTAAACTTTGGTGCATTTTGTGTCATTTGTTGCTCCAGATGCAAAACACAGGTGCATGGTCGCTCATGTTATCCAGTAAAATACCACTTACAGAAATGTTAGTTTTGTTATTGGTCAAAACCCAATCAATCAGGCTACCTTTGCTTGTCTTGTTGTATTGCCTAGTTGTGTCTGTTACATAACCTGATCTAGGAAACATAGAAACATAGAAGTTGACGGCAGATAAGGACCGCAAGGCCCATCCAGTCTGCCCATTTCTTTTTCTACCTTATAAATGTGCCATCGGCCTTTGCTCTGTCAGTGACCTATCTATTCATAGTCATTTGTATTGCTCCCTTATGCCTATCCCATGCCTGTTTGAAGCCCTGCACTGTATTCATAGCCACCACTTCTTGTAGTAAGCTATTCCAGCCATCTACCACCCTTTCTGTGAAAAAAGAATTCCTCACATTCCCCATATCGGCCTCCCTCTAATCTCATGCTGTGTCCTCTTGTCCTGCTATTTTTCTTTTATTTAAACATGTTAGACTCTTTCACCTTGTTTATGCCCTTAAGGTGTTTAAATGTCTCGATCATATCACCTCTCTCCTCCTTTGCTCAAGGGTATACATATTGAGCTCCGTTAATCTGTCCTCATATGTCTTCTGATGCAGTCCCTGCACCATTTTGGTTGCCCTTCTCTGGACTGCCTCAATTTGGTTAATGTCCTTGTGAAGGTGTGGCCTCCAATACCGCCAGTACTCAGATAAGGGCTAACCAATGTCTTGTACAGAGGGATTATTACCTCCCTCTTACGACTTGTGACCCCCCTACTAATACACCCTAACACCCCCTAGCCACCTACTGCTTTAGAGGTCTGCTTGGATGATTTTAGGTCATCAGTGATGATGATGCCCAAGTCTCTTTCTTCCTTTGTGACTGCTAACAACTCCCTCCAGCCTATAAGTGGCTTCAGGGTTTCTCTTCCCTATGTGCATGATTTTGCACTTCTTTGCATTAAATCCCAGTTGCCACTCTTCTGACCATTTTGCTAGTTTATCCAGATCTCTTCTCATTCTGCCCACCCCATCTGGATCATCTACTCTGTTGCAGAGATCTTGGTGTCATCTGCAAACAGACAAGCCTTACCCTCTAGTCCATCTGCAGGTCACTAATGAAGATGTTGAATAGGACTGGCCCCAGGACTGATCCCTGAGGTACCCACTTGTGACTTGCATCTCTTCTGACTGTATACCATTTACCACCACTCTCTGTTTTCTGCCAGTCAACCAGTTTGCCACCAGTTGACCAACTTCTGACCCACCCGAGCCTACCTAGCTTATTTATCAATCTTCTATGTGGAACAGTGTCAAAGCTTTGCTGAAGTCAAGGTAGGCGACATCAACTCTCCCCTTGGTCCACTACTCTGCTTACCCAGTCAAAGAAATCTATGAGATTAGTTTGACAGGACCTTCCTTTGTAAACCCATGCTGTCTTGGATCCTGTGCCCCTATGGTTCCAGGTGTTGCACTATCCTTTCCTTAAGGTGCCTCCATAATCTTGCCCACTACTGAGGTAAGACTGACTGGTCTGTAGTTCCCGCCTCCTCTCTGCTACCACTCTTGTGGGCCGGGATCCATGAGCCTTCTCCAGTCTTCTGGGACCTCTCCTGTGCTCAGAGACTCACTAAACAATTCTGCTAATGGCTCTGCTAGTTCCTCCTTTAGCTCCTTAAGTACCCTGGGATGTATGCCATCAGGTCCCATTGCCTTATCCACCCTGAGCTTAGCAAGCTCTTGTAGGACCCTTTCTTTTGTGAGGAGTAGTGCTCACCTCCCTCCCCTGTGTCCATGATGCTGAGCTGTGGGCCCTGCCCTACCTCCTCTTCAGTAAATACTGAGCAAAAGTATCTATTTAGGATAGATGCCTTTACAGGGTCCTCCTCCTCACATGCTCCCTTTTCTCCATTAAGCAGTAATACCCCTCTGGACTTTCTCCTTTCACTAATGTATCTATAGAAAGTCTTGTCACCTTCTTTTACTGTTAGTACTAGTGTTTCCTCAGTTTGGGACTTTGCCTGCCTTACTGCCTTACCTGCTTCCCTTAGGGCAGTTTGGTATACCTCCCTATCTTCATCCTGTGTTTCCCTTATATTTCCTGAAGGCCAGCCTTTTGGCTCTGACCTTTCTGCTACTGTATTTGAGAACCAAAGTGGTTTCCTTCTTCTTTGCACTTCCTTTCTAACACAATGGGATGTTGCTTCAAGTATTGTATCCTTAATGCTTGCCCACTTTGCCTGTACCTCCTCACCTGTGTTTCTTTTTGCCAGGGCTAGCTTAACTCTGTTGGCCATCTTATCAAAGTCAGCTCCTCTGAAGTCCCATATTTTTGCCTTGGAATGGGATGATTTAGATGTAGTAGCGAAATTGAACCATACCATGTGATGGTCACTGGCCCCCAGGTGACCTTCTACCTGGAGATCTGTGATCCCTTCTTTGTTAGTCAGTACTAGATCTAGGATAGCCCTGTCTCTTGTGGGTTGCTGTACCAGTTGTTTGAGGCCCTCCCCCTGCAGGGAATCCACTATGAGTCTAGTTCTGGCAGATGTTCCTGCTGGTATTGACCAATCTGTATCTGGCATGTTGAAGTCTCCCATTATCAGAACCTCCCCTTTAGCTGTCATGTTTTGTATATCTTCTAACAGTAATGTGTCTATGTCCTCCCTCTGGTCTGGGGGCATGTAGACAACCCCAGTTCTTATGGCTGTCCCATTTCCTGTTTCCAGGGTGACCCACAGTTCTTCTGGCTCCTTATGTGTATTCTGAATTTCTGTAGCTTTGATATTTTCATTGACATACAGGGCCCTCCTCCCCACCTTTTCACCTCGGTCTCTTCTGAACAATACATAGTCAGGTACTGAAGTCTCCCAAGTGTGGTTACTGGTAAACCACGTCTCACTAATTGCTACTATGTCCAGTTTAGCCTCTGACATTATTGCCTGCAGGTCTGGGATCTTATTTCCCAGGCTGTGAGCATTGTGTACATGATTTTCCATTGGCCAGATTTTGGTGTGTTAGTTGTTGGGTGGTTTGGCATTACCCTGTGCATCGTATGGGGAGACAAACCTTTTTCTTACCTGGTGATGCAAATGAGCGACAAACACGCTGAATTCCTGTTTGACCACTAGCTGAGGGGAGGTGTTCTTCCCATTCAACGGTATGGGTGCTGCACCCTCCCCATTTGCTAGTTTAAATATTCTGCAAAGAGCGTCAAACTTCTGCCCCAATGCACTGACTCTTTAGTCAGATGCAGTCCATCAAATTTAAAGAACTTTCGCTCCCAGAACTTTGCCAGTTCCTACAAATCTGTGTCCTTTTCCTGGCACCAGTCCTTGAGCCACGTGTTTAGCTCCCCTATCTCCCTTCTCTGACCTTCCGTCCATCTGCTCCCTTCTCCCCAGACTGGCAGGATCTCAGAAAGGAGATGCCAGACGAAATAGATGATAGTTTGTCACCAGCTTAGTCAGGTGTTCCTTGGTCTCCACAACTGACCCGGCTGGCGAGATCATTAGTCCCTATGTGTACTAGGACATCAATGTTTCTCCTGCTTTGTGAACAATTTTAGCAATGCGGTCAGTGTCTCTCCATGCTGATGTACCTGGGAGACATCTGACCATCACCCCTGGCTGGAGATGGGTATCAACTCCCCGAATCATGGAGTCTCCTATGATCAGAAGTTTTTTGGATTTCCTTTGTGCTTGTTTAGTTTTGGTTCCTGATTTGGGTGAGTATTGTTGTGCTAGCTCCTGTGCCGCAGTGTCCTGCTCTGCAGTGTCTTCTGCCTCTTTATTTGATTTCAGAGATAGAGGCAGATACCTGTTTGTAGTGTTTATATGGTTTTGTACCTTTAACAAAGCCCTTTTGTACTTCTCAATTTGTGGCCCTTACTAATTTAGGTTTACATCACCTAAAATTAGGAGTTCGCCACATCTCCTCTTTGCAATTATTCCAGCTAGGTCTTCTAGCCCTTTTACCCCATTTTGAGAGGATTATAAAACTCACCTAGGGATATCTGCTTAGTATTTCCTAGTTTAATTTTAACCATAAGTAGCTCACATAAGGTTTCTGTTTTTACTTTTTCTATCTCTTAATACTTCTAGTTGATTGATTACATAAATCAAAATCCCACCCCGTGCTTATTGGGTCTGTCATATCTATAGCTTTTGTATCCAGGTAGATGGATTTCTTGATTCCTGATTTTCTCATGTTAGCCAGGATTTATTTATTTATTATCATTATATCTAGTGCATATGTACTCATCCAGGCTTCAAATTCATTCTATTTTGCTGTCAGGCTGCTAATACTCATGTGGGCTACTCTGAGACCTGGAGAGCTACACCAGTCTTTTTTGGATCGAATGGAAGTGTAATGGTTTGACTCAATATCCCCAGCGAAGTTTGGAGTTCACAGAAGGTTTTACGTCTTGTCCCAATTATTTAGTACGAAGGTTATTTGCTTGGAATCTGTAGATTTTCTCTTTCAATGTTCATCACTGCCTATTCATTTTCCTCACCAGGGGCCTTATATTTGAAAGATTTCCTGGGCGCAAATCTGAGTTTGCCCCCTCAAGTCAGGTTTTGCATGGATATGCAGTATTGAAAGCCCGGTTAGCATGGGGAAATAGGGTTTGCACCTAGGCAATATTCAGAGGGGGCACAATGTAAATGAAGGGGTGGGGACCTGAATATTGGCACAGTCCATTTTCTGTGGTCTCCTTACAAGGCACACATACCACCAATTAACTCTTTCCTCTCCGGGGCAGTTCAAGTGCTGGGGCTAACTGCATATTGTCAGAATACAGCAAGACTCCATTAGAAGAAACAACATTACTATGGTGAGTATTCCTCACTGAACACCATCCGAAAGTTGAAAAATAAAGTTTCCCTGGTGCTATTGGTCCCTCCCCTCACCTATTGCCGACTTGATGATAAATAGAAAACTTTCCTGATGTCTAGTGCCCCCCCCTCCGATCACTGGCCCTATTGTAAGGACATTTCCCTGGTACTAGTGGTCTACCTCCCTGCTGAATGCTGGCCTGTTTCACTGGTGTCCAGTGGTTTCCCCCTTCCTATTCCTGATCCTTTGTCTGTTTCGTATAAACTCCCTGGTAGCTAGCAGTCCCCCCTCCCTAACCCTAATCCCCTGCATATGTGGTAAAAAATCCCTAGTGGTATAGCAGACCCTGCTCCCTATCCCAGATCTGCAGGTTTTATAATAGGTAACCTTCCCCGGCAGTCTAGTGCCCCCCACCTTGCAAACTCTCACTTGGCCATTTGATAAATAAATCTGCCCCTGGTGGCATAGTGGACTCCCTCCCTATCCTGACCTGCCCATATACTACATAGATCTGTCCCTGGTGGTCAAGTAGACCCCACATCCTGGCAGGTACTGGTTTACCACCCCCTTCCCCCCATCCATCACCCTGAGCCAGCAACCTTCACAGTCCTCCATTCCTCACCACAGCTGGCCACCAACTAAACTCTCAGTGAGCATGTGCTGTAACAGCTGACTGTACAGTATGCACTCATTGAGAGCTCAGCTGGTGGCTGTCCATAGTGGTGTGAGGGGAGGGCAGTGCCAATCGCCAACTCAGGGGAGGGAAGGGGGAAACAGGGTGGTGGGCCAGTACCTGCTTGGGTGGTGGGGTCTACTAGACTACCAGGGCCAGATCTATTGTAGTATACAGGCAGGTCAGGATGGGGGGTCCATTATACCTCCAGAGAGTTTGTAGGCATAAGACAAGGGATCAGGTATAGGGAACCACTGAACACCAGGGAAAGTCTTATAGATAACATTAGGCTGGCGATCAGCAAGGGGTTGGCCAACTATCACCAGGGAAGTGTTATCATCGGGCCAGCTCCCAGTGAAGCAGGCACCTCCATAACTGGATCCATGTTGGCGGGTTGAGGGACCCCGCTGCCCCGCCACAGGGGGTAAGCCATGGGAGAAGATAGGAGATGGCACTGCGTGGTCAGGTGGATGGGGCTGGGTGGTCAGCAAAAACGTGGGCCACCCAGGATGGGGGACAGAATAAGTATAAAAAAATGATTCACTATCGGCATTTAATCTATGTCTCTCACTTTAGACTCACTATTTACTATTCATATTGACTCACGTATATTAACTTGCTCTTATCACTGGATACCATTTGCATGGATCCATTTGAATATGGGAAATTTAGCATGGGCACAAGCCATTGTGGAACCCTATTTAGGGAGCCATGTCTGCCCAGAACTAAGTGGCTAAGCACTGGGCTGCCATGACCCTATATTCAGTCATATAGTGCGAGTGCACTACTCCACTGAATATAGCCTTTTTTGGATACCTGGGCAACCGCATTAATGTTTGTGCTGTGCTTTGTGCCTTTCTGAATATCGGGCCTCAGATGTCTTAATACTCTTCTTGTGACATCACAGTTATTTTCATGGTAACAGACTAATGTCACAACAGTGGATTATGACTTCGAGTAGGGAATGAGTAGCTGATACAGATGAACTCAAAGGGATAAAGATCTTATTTTGTGCAAATGTTTCCAGTAATAAATAATGGGGAGGAGAAATCTACAACAGATACATGAAATACAAGCTGGACTGTGCCTAAATATTATGTTTTTAAAAGTTTTCTTAAGGCATCACTAGCTTTTTAAGCAAGCTATGCAGTGTAAGACGGTGGCAGCCAATGCAAACAGAATGCTGATATGTATTGGTAAAGGGCTCGCAAGCAGAATGGAAGAGGTTACTGTCGTTGCTACAGATCCTTGGTGCAACTGCACCTGGAGTACAGCGTGCAATGTTGAAGCCTCTACCTGAAAAAGGATATCAACCATCTCGAGGTGGTCCAAAAGACAGTAATAAAGATGGCCCAGGAACAGCATGCCACATAAGGGCAGGGAGAGAGAACTTAACATGTACTCTCTGAATGATAAGAGAGAGAGAGAGAGAGAGAGAGAGAGAGAGAGAGAGAGAGAGAGAGAGAGAGAGAGAGAGAAAACATGACCAAAAACTTCAAGTACCTTAAAGGTATAAACACAATAGAAAATGGAGACCTTTTTTGTCTCAGTGAAAAAAAGACCACCAGAGACACTGTTAAGAGCTGGAGGGAGGCCACAAAGGAGATCCAGAAACATTTTCTGCAGAGAAATGGCGTCAAAATAGAATGAACTCCCACCTGAGGTGTTCTCTCAAAAAATGGTAAGGGGGTTCAAGTTAGGGTGGGACAGAGGGAAGTGGAGGGCCAGAGCTGGAGGGAAGGGAGAGAGGTGGAGTCCTCTGTAAGTCTCTAGATCAGGGGTACCACCATCGAACAGATTCAATAGACTGTAAGTATCAGCAAGTTAGATCACAACAGCCTATTCATAATCTGCTGTCATACAACTATCAGGGACCATAAATATAAACTTGTGTAGGGGTGGCAGTAATAGGAGGAATGTGAGGAAGTACAATGGAATTGGTAAGGATGCAACATGATACAGCAGCACCCTGCATCAGTTGCTGCAGAAAACAAGGCAATTTCACTGGCAATTACTCCCCTTTGGGAGGCAGTGTAGAATAGTGGTTAAGAGCACTAAGCTGCAAACCTGGAGAACTGAGTTTGAATCCCACAGCCACCACTTGCAAACTATGTGATCATGAGCAAGTCACTTAACTTCCCTGTGCTCCTTAGTGTGTTTTTCCTGGTCAAAACCTGTAAATAAATACACGGAGTTCCTACCAGAGGGTGGTTACGGTCACTGTCATGGCCTGGGAAGCGAGCGAGCAACGGGGGGGGGTGCTATCAATTGCTTGAAATCCATGTCCAGTAAGGTTGTCGGTGATTGCTGGATGGTCTTGTTTTCCTGGTCCTGCTCACAATCCGGTTGGGCTGTCACAGCGACTCCTGCTTGTAGTAGGTGCTGCTGTGGGTCTGTTGGCTGGTAAAGTGAGTGGGGGCTTGGAGTACTTTGCCGCTTTGCATTACTTGGATGAGCGATCTCGTCTGGAGCTACAGATATTTGGCAGCTGGAGAAGTGAATTGGGACCCTGAGAAGAAGGAACGGGTGGAACTGTGAGTGATTTCGCAATTGGGACAGGTTGGCCTTTTTCTGTAGAGTGGGGAAGGAAACATTTTGCATATAAATCCTGAGTTTGGGGCAGTGAGAGTGTCAAACAAATAACTTCCCTGCATTGAAGTATAAGCTGCAAATATATCCAGTACTGAAGGAGTGAGAGATCTTAGGAACTGGATAATGGGTTTAAGCCAAAGGAGGTGAGAGCTCCTAGGGCTCCTTTTCAGAAGACTGTACTGGGTCCCATGCTCTAAAATCTCCTTAGATTAAGCACAGATTTTCTTGTCTAAGAAGTGGACTCTCTCTTAGTGATGGGATTTTAGTATGTTTTTTGGGGGGGATCTTCTTTGGGAACTGTTGTATTAAGTATTTTATTTATTGTATGAGTGGTGTGTGTGTAGTGTTTATATGTGTTTTAGGTTGGTGAACTTTACTATATAGGGATGTTTAATTAGTTTATTATACTTTGGTGTTTAGTTGGGTTTTAAGTTGAGTGTTAGATATGTTGGTCTTTGGCTCCCAAGATGAGAATCTATTCCCCCTCCAAGCACTGCGATCTCTGCCCTTTTGAATATCCCCTTTTAACATCTGAAGTTTACACATGCTGCAGATCTTTGGGATAGCGCATACTGGAAAGAAGCAGAGGTTCACGGGGACTGACGAGGGGTACATGAGGAAGGTTGGGGGCAGATTGGGGCAGTGAGAACCAGAATGGGCCCAGGAGAGGGTCCTCCCTGCCAGGTTCCCATACCTAAGGGCTCAACAGTTAGTGGGCAGGTGACCGGAGCAGCCTCATTAACCCATCCTTCTTGGGCAGTGTTATGTCCATACGAACTCACCATTGGCAAGTAAAATGGTGCAGGGTCTGCACCAGAAGACACAGGAAGAGAGATTAAAGAAGCTTAATACGTATACCCTCAAGGAAAGAAGGGAGAGGGGGGACATGATAGAAACTTTCAAGTACCTCAAGGGAATCAACAAAGTCCAAGAGGATAGCATCTTTCAGAAAAAGACATGTGCAAGAACAAGGGGGCACAGTTTGAAGATAGAGGGGGGACGGCTCAGGGGCAACATGAGGAAGTATTTTTTCACAGAGGGGGTGGTGGACACATGGAACGGCCTTCCCAAGGAGGTCATGGGATCAAAAACAGTGGTGGAATTCAAGAATGCATGGGTCAGACATAAGGCAATTCTAGTGGTGGGAAGGAGGAAGTAGGCTGTTGGTTAACTGGGATCTACAGCTTATCTTATACGTAGAGAAAGGGGCAGACTGGGTAGGCCAAGCAGTCCTTATCTGCCATCAAAGTCTATGTTTCCATGTTTCTATTGTATTTTGTACTCTCAGCTGGGTTGGCTGGCTCCAACGGCCAGAATTGAATATTTTTTGGCTTGTGCAATTTTTAAATGTTTTTTTCAAATCATTGTTTCCATTACACAATCTTGTAAAGCCATGAACTGTCCTTTCCAGTTCAGGTTCTTGAAATGGTCTCTTATTACACATAGTTTTACCCAAACTTAAACTAGCATCTTGTGCTTTTTCTATTGCTGGTCCTTTGTATCGGAATGCACTACCTTTAAGCAATACGACAGGCTTCATTGATATCTGGCTCTAAGGCAAAACTGAAAGAATACTTATTGTTGAAATTTTTATGTAGCCGTTTTTTGTAATTTATTGTTATTATGTAAATGTATGTTTCATATGCAATTCTGATTTTTTTTTTTGTTCCGGGTCAGGCCTTTGGTCCAGTGCCCTTACCCAGTTAACAAATGAAGAAATAAAAATAAAAAATGCAATGCCAGATCGATAAAACACAAGATGGCAATTATTGTCGATCTTGTTGCAACTTTGTATCTGGCTAGCATCACTGAGACCTGGCTGGATGAAGATGCCGGCCCAATCTTGGAAGCAGCTGCTCCAGCTAGGTACTCGGTGATACACTGCCCGAGAAAGGATCATAGGGGTGGGTGTGATAGCCTTTTGTTTTAAGATGGATATGGGCCTCACAGCTTTCCCAGTGAGAGAGTCAAGATCCTTCAAATGTGTCAGATGTGCAGGTGCAGAATGTAGGACGCTTCTCATCTACTGTCCTCTGGGGATGGGAAGAATTCCTACAGAAAGTCACAAATTTCATCATTGACATGGTGTTGGAGTTACCCAGATGGATTATTCTGCAGTGATCCCCATTCATTACTATTGAGAGGTGGGCTGCCACGCAATCCTAAGCACCCGCCTCTCATATTGTGCAGCCGCCACTCTTTGCCTTTAAATTAGTGCACTTAGCGATTGCATTTGTGCACCTGTGCGATTGCGACCGTGCGCCAGCGATTGCATTCGTGCACTTAGCGATTGCATTCGTGCGCTGCATGTGCGTCGTGCACTTGCGCGGTACCGTCGTGCGCTGCAATTGCATTCGTGCACTCGTGCGACCAGGCAAGACTGGCGCAGCTGCAGTAAAGCTCTGCAGGTTTGGGGATCACGGTCTACTTTGGCAGAACTGGCAATGATAATACCCATGTCAACTGCAGATTGTGAGAGGGTTTTTTTTTCTGAACTGAATCAAATAAAAATGCAGGAATGAAATAGATTAAGTGCCAGTGTGCTAAATGCACTTCTGCTTATCTCAATTGAGGGCCCTGATGTTGACAGTTTCCCTTATTTGGAAGCTGCAGTTCATTGGGCAGGACTGCGAAACCGAAGATTAGATCTTGACCTTGCAGGCACTAGTAAAGAGTTGTAGTATGGCCTCGCCAAAATGTCAAGACTCTTACAAACTGTTGCCTGGCCTGCAAATAGAATGCAGAGGTTCACCAGTATGTTTTATCACACTTTTCTTTTGCTACTGCACACTGCAGAGGCCTCCAGATCATCATATTACTCTTATTTCTTGTGTCTTATGCATTTGATTGCATCCCGACTGACTCCGTCCAACTGCAGCTCCGCCCCTGGTGACCCGGCCCCCTGTGGCTCCCCCCTTTACCACCGCTCTATATTTTCACGCAATGTGGAACACTGCTCTGGGTGACTTCAATGCCTGGGTCAATGATGAACTCTTGCAATTTGGTCAAGACTTCCTCCAACTAATGTGTTCATTGGCTCTGACACTGATTGTTACCTCTGCCTGTAGGGGTTTTGGAGGACCCCTCTTAAGGACCGGAGCGGTGGCTAGCACCAAACAACCAAGGAGACACAGTAACTGTTTTAAAACAAAGTTTTACTTTAACGTTACAAGTTAAAAAGTTTACTTTACATAAATTTATGATGTTACAAGTCACAGGTTTGACAGAGCAGACTTACAGTCTAATGCTGTTATAGCTATAGGTACACAAAGAGCAGAGAAAATACATTACCCCTGTCCTTTGAGAGCTTTAGGCGATCTGACAGCAGGTTCTTCCTTCTTCTTCTTCTTCCTTCCTCCTAAGACTCAAAACCCTACACAAATGGACTGGCCCAATGGCGCTGAGGGTTGAGGTGCTGGATGCCACACATCGCACCATGCCGGCGACCTGTGTTCGGGAGCGGGCATGGGCCACCAGGGGTCAGCAGTGGATGAGAAGGACTGAGCATCTGGAGGACTGCTTTCCTTCTCCGGGGAGGGGGTCTCCTCAGTGTCGGCACCCATTCGCCCCCTGGTGGAAGCTGGGGGACAGGGCGCCGTGCTGCAACAGGGCACAGCTGGGGACAGATACTTGGAGGAGTCTCAGTCAGCGTCACGGCATGTCCCTCGGCTCCTGTGGGAAGCTCACACTAGAAAATCCCAGCCCCCTGTGTATAGAAACATAGAATTTGATGGCAGATAAGGAACGCTTGGCCCTACCTGATGGATAAGCTGCAGATTCTAGTTAATCAACAGCTTACTTCCTCCTATCCCCCACTAGAATTGCCTTATGCCTGTCCCATGCATTCTTGAATTCTCCCACTGCTCCTGACTCCATAACCTTCTCAGGGAGGCTGTTTCATGCATCCACAACCCTCTCTGTGAAAAACTACATTCTAACATTACCTCTGGGCTGCTCACCCATCTTCAAATTCAAATCTTCAATAAGTAATTTGGCCACTAGATGGCAGCAGCACTCCATTTAAAATAACAGACGTTCACAAACATTAAGATTTGGAATTTTGATATACAGTTCTCATTTTAAACTTTAGGCTAGACAAAAGAATATATTTAAACACAAACACATCTTGAATTTCCATTATAACAGTGGTTTCTGATACTTCAGGCAGAATTAGCTTACAACAATAAGCATTTTAAAATTCACATATTCTTGTTGCTAAATTGCAATTTGATTGTAGCTTTGATATTTTCATTGACATACAGAGCCACTCCCCCCCCACCCCCTTTTTGCACCTCAGTCTCTTCTGAACAATACATAGCCAGGCACTAAAGTCTCCCAAGTGTGGTTACTGGTAAACCACGTCTTGTTAATTGCTACTATGTCCAGATTACCACAGACATTAGTTTCACATATATAGTTAGGTTAAAAATATAGTATTTTTACAGAAAGAGGTGGTCTGGAATCCTTGTATGCAGTCTCTGATAGCTTTATTCAGAGAACCATTTTACGTTAAGCTTGCGGCGCATCGCAAGGCGTTACAGAAATAGCACACTTGGAGGTGTGCCTCTCCCACCAATGCACTACTCCCTTGAGCAGGCGTGGCGTCTTGCACCAATGGATGCAGGAGCTCAGTATGACAGCGGTGTTCCTCTGCTTCAAAGAAAGCACCGCTGCCAAACTGGCGCGCGCCCCCCCGCGTCTGCGCGCTACCCCCTGCGCACGTCACACCGCCCCCAAAGCTTTGGTGCCACGCTGGGAGCCCATCCCAGCGTGGCAAAGTTGTTTGCTGGCCGGGGTGCCCAATCCCGCTGGCTCCGCCCCCCCTCAAGCCGTCCTGCTGCCACACAGGGAGCTCACCCCCGCGTGGCAAACCTTCCGTTACTTTTGCCGGCAAAGGTGCCAATCCCGTCGGCTCCACGCCCCCAAGCCGTCCTGCTGCCACACTGGGAGCCCACCCCAGCGTGGCAAACCTTCCGTTACTTGCCGACGGTGCCCTAATCCCTGCCGCCTCCGCCAGCGTAGTTTGCCGGCGGGGTGCCCAATCCTCGTCCGGCTCCTTGCTCCCCAGCCATCTTCTGCCATACAGGAGCCCACCCCAGCGTTGGCGTCCCACATCGTCATTTTTTTTTAAACCTGTAAAACAAAAAGCGGTCCAGCGGCGTCTCAGCCCCTCCCCAACCGCACTCACCCACTGCGCACCCACCACACCCCCCCACCCCATACTTACCTCAGACTCTGGCGTAGCGATCTTGGTGGACCGGGAACACGTCTGCACTCTTCAAAGCCGACCGCGAACTGAGGAAATGCCGGTAAGCTGTATAATGGGCTACATAGGGGGGTTTCAAGTTTATTACATATCTCAGTCATTTTTCGGAATTTTTGCACCAAATTTTCAACATTGGGTTTTTGGGACCCCTTCTCATGAATGATGTCACTGTCATGGCGTTATTCAGGCCCGAAGGGTGATTTCGCAGGCACTGCGCAGTCACTCACGAAATCACTCTTCGGCCTCAATAACACCATGACAGTGACATCATTCATGAGAAAGGGTCCCAAAACCCCATGTTGAAAATTTGGCAAAACCCAAAATGACTGTTTTAATAGTGTATGCTATGCAGTTCCTACGCAGGCTCGTAAGTTTGCGACTTTTCAATATTTTCACCCAGATTTTCAACATTGCCATTTTATCACACCTTCTTATGAGCTGTACAGCTGTCATTTTCACATCTCACCCAAAATGTGTTTCCGCCCATGTAGCACACATACCATGGCCAGTCGGTAGTGCGAAATCAATGTATGGAACACAGTAAGAAAATCACAGTGACACTGTTCCAGAGCAGAGGTCTTAAAATGGCTATGTTGAAAATTTGGTGAAAAAATTCTAAAATGACTGTTTCTGACGTGCATTGCATGCAGTTCCTCACGACGCCTAAGTTTGCAAATTTTCAATATTTTCTCCAGATTTTCAACATTGCCATTTTACCACACTTCCTTATGAGCAGTACAGCTGTCATTTTTCACATCCTGCCAAAAACGTGTTTCCGCCTATGTAGCGCACAATGGGGGTAGCAACAAGGTCATGCTGACAATTTATTGTGCAAATACCAGCAATCGCACAGGGTATTAGGGTAAAGCACCATACATGCCAAACACCACTGCAAATACCTGCAAGTGAACGTTCGGCATTGACTAATGCTTGTTTAATATGTTTGAATAAAGGAAGCAGATGAACTCTTGACCAGGCTGTAAATACTGCTTGGGACAAGATTCAGTAACTATTCTACAGTTTCCTTATATGGAATTGTTTACTCCAAAGAAGAATTTCTTAATTACAGGTTGTATTATCTGAAAGGGGGGACCTATAATTAACATCAAAAGCAACTGTTTGCTACTATAGCCACACAGAAGAGTCTATCTGTCTGATAGAACAAAGGGCATAGGTTTACCTGAAACAGTTTGTAGTTACCATCAGAAGATACGGTTTACAAATGAGTTTGTTAGTTGGGAAACATGCAGTTCCTTGGCTGGACTTGGCTTGGCACATTCCAAACATTTAAAAACCCGTTCCATGATCTAGTGCCGTATTTTTCCACGTTTTACTTCGAGAGTTCAAATGCAGTTTGCAGTTCATCGATCCCCAGTATTACAGAGTGGATATAAACCTTTTAGTTTTTACCAAAAACAATATGTCAACAAAATCCTTTATTGGTTTAAACTGCTTTTAAACAATACTTATAATCCTTCATTATTCCACATGCCATTCATGGATTTGGCCATTCGTTGGACCTTGTCTTGCTCCTGGGAATGGAGGTCTCCGACCTCTCGGTGGAACCAGTTGCATTGTTGGACTACCATACTGTGAGGTTCCTGTTGGAGGACCCCCCCCCCAATAGACCCTCCCCTACAGAGATGGTTAAGTACTATCCTTTAATGGGTTTGACCCCTCAGGGTCTGATGATGATGATGCTGGACCTCTCAGGCCAAATGAAGCCTGCGAGGAGCTGAGGGAGCTTATGTTGACCTATAACAGAGTCATCACTGAGACCCTCGATTCTGTAGCACCTGTCCATGTTTGACCCCTCACCTTTCAGCATAAGTCCCGCTGTTACAACAGGGGCCTTAGGGAGATGAGAAGGAGGGGTCGAAGGTTGGAGAGACACTGGTGGAGGTCCAGTCTGGTGGAGGACAAGCTTTTATTGATGGCCCATTATAGGGACCATCAGTCAGCAATCTCCTGTAAGAAGGCAGACTTCCTCTCCAGGGAGATTGCGGCAGCAATTAACAGACCATCTCAGCTCTTCTGCACTGTAGACAGGCTGAGTAGTCCAGCCTGTCTGCAGTCCGGGATAGCTTTATCACAATCAAGATGTGAAAGTTCGCTCTGTTTTTACTGTGAAGATTGCCTCTATCAGATTGGAGACCCAGTCAGTGTCCTCTAATGGGCATTGCAGTGACAATCGTGGGGTCATGGGCATTCAATCCATCTGGTCTGACTTCGATCAGGTAGCAGTAGTAGATGTTGTGAGGGTCATCCAGGAGATGCTGCCCACTTACTATAGTTTGGACCCACGACCAACGCACCTCCTTGTGGGGTGCACTGAGGTCATCGATCTGGTCCTAGCCAAGATGGTCCAAAGTTCTTTGATGTCAGGGGTTTCTCCTGAGCTCCTGAAGGAGGTGGTCATTAGGCTCCTCCTAAAGAAACCATCATTGGATGCGGGCTGTCTGGCAAACTACAGGCCAGTCTCTAACCTTCCCTTTGTGGGGAAAGATACTGAGAAGGTTGTGGCTGCTCAGCTGGAGACCCATTTAACAGCTCACGACATCAATGATCCTCTCCAGTCTGGTTTTAGGAAAAGGCATAGCACTGAGACCGCCTTGGTTTGGGTCCTTAATCTCCTGGTGGTGAAAGATAAAAGGAGACATTCCATCCTTGTTGTCGTTGATCTCTCAGCAGCATTTGACATCGTGGACCAAGGGATGCTGCTGGAGTATCTGCAGGTATGTTGTGGGCTAGTGGAACAGTCCACAGCTAGTTTAAATCTTACCTTACTGACAGAATGCAACATGTGGAGTTTGGGGTGCATTCCTCAGCCCCTGTGCCTCTGACTCATGGGATCCCGCAGGGCTCCATTCTAGACCCCATGTTGTTTGTGGTGTACATGCTGCCACTAGGGGATAGTATAAGGTGGTATGGGCTGAGTTTTCACTGCTATGCAGATGATACTCAGCTCTACATGTCCTTTGCGCCTGAGCAACTAGGGTCAGTTTCAGTGCTAAATAAATGCCTGGATGAAATTCAGGACTGGATGAGGGTGAACTGGTTGAGGTTGAACCCAGACAAGACTGAGGTTCTAATGCTGGAACGTGGTCACTGGAGGATGGGGGAGCAATCTGGTCGAGTCTCAGAGTTAAGGCTCGGGAACTCCCAACTGCTTACATCTGATTGGGTGAGGAACTTTGGCATGGTTCTTGACTGTGGGCTGATGCTGAAATCTAAGGTGTTGGCTGTGGTCAAGACTTCTTTTTACCATCTTAGAAACACTGCCAGGGTGAAGCACCTGATCCCCCCCGGTGGATCTGCCTGCATTGGTTTAAGCCTTTGTGACCTCGCATTTAAATTGCTGTAATGCCCTATACCTGGGGACTGCGGGGATGGATCTGCGCCACTTGCAGCTGGTGCAGAATGCAGCAACCAGGCTGTTGACTGGTCTACCAAGATCTTGTCACATTACACCTGCGTTGTGCTCTCTGCACTGGCTGCCAGTTATGTGGCGGACTGCCTTCAAGGTTGGCTTGCTGACCTGCAAAGCCCTGCACAGCCAGGGTCCCAGTTACCTGCAAGACCTCTTGACTCCTTACTGCCCCGTTTGCCCCCTACATTCCTGAGATGAGGGTTTGTTATAGATACCCACGATCCATTTCAAATCTTCTGGGGCATGCGCCTTTTCATCTGCGGCCCCAGTTCTTTGGAACTCCCTCCCTCATCCAGTTCGCGATAGTGAATGAACAGAAATTTTTAAAAGGGAGCTGAAGTATTTTCTGTTTAATCAAGCTTTTGTAGATTGTCAATTGGATATGTTTATATACAACTATATTTTTGTATGACATTTTGTATTTTTTCTTTTTTGTTTTATTTTTAATTGTTGTTTTTACTGCAAAGCACACTGAATTAAAAGGAGAAGTGCACTATATTAAATAAAATTTGATTAATTGATACATACATGAATAAATAAATACATAAAAATAAATGTTCATGCAGTAGCCAGAGACACAGTGTTGCATCCTGAAAAGCTCTATTGTATTTCATTATCAAAGGGGTGGTGGACAGCTGGCACAGCCTCCCAGCAGAGGCTGCAAAGGTCAAAACAATGACAGGCTTCAAGACATACATAATTAAAGGATAAGTGAAATCACATTACACAGACGCTCTAGGCATGTGCTATAGATACAGTAGGTAGGTAACAAACAGGCAAACTAGATGAGCCTTGGTCTTCCTTTGGCATCTCCATTCTAGGCTGAACTTTCCCAAGGTGTTTTGTAAAACATTCCCATTTCAAAATACCTGGGACTAAATTATAATTCCTGTGACATTTCAACTTCTTCTTCTTACGGTTAATATTTTAGCACCTTGCGGATTTTTCAAATTCCGGTGGGGACAATTCTGCTGAATTTCATCAGAAGCAGAATGGCACAATTCCACATCAGAACTGTGTAGAACTGGTTCTTTGCCCATCTCAGTCATCAGGTAACATAGGAACCTTCACCGTCAGTGAAGGGGAATCCACACAGAAGAGTTTCAGCAGTACAACTGGGGCCTCCCATGCCAACGTCCCTTGATGTCACCAACGCTACACAGGCATGAGCGGCCTTGCTCCCACCTCAAGTCTTTCCCCCAGAGACTAAGGGAGCTAGGCTCTTGCACTTAGGGACCAAGAAAGAGGTACACAGACCTAAAGGAAAGGTTGGATACACCAGACAGCCAGTTCCTAGACAGAAGCCCCAAGAAAGAGTATGGTGGGAGGGAACTATAGCTAATAACTGAGATCCCCTTGAAGATCTACTGTTATGGTAAGTTCTTATGTATCTTCTTTGGGGGTATCTCAGTAATCAGGTAACATCGTAGGAATGAGTCCCAAGCAAGTAAAAGTGCATAACAGACAGTCTGGGAGGAAAGCTCTCCATAAACTTAAGACAAGAGTCCCTGTAACACAGCCCTGCCAAATCCTGCATGGGCTCTAGAGGCAATACCCAGACTGTAGCGCTTGGTGAAAGTATGGACTGTGCTCCAGGTGGCAGCCACACGTATGTCAGCAGCTGAGACCCCTTAGAAACAAGCCACCGAGGTAGCCATTTCTCTGGTGGAATGAACTTTGACAGCACCAGGCAATTCTTTACCGTGCTTGTAGCAGAACTCAATGCAATTTGCCAACCATTTCAATAAACATTGCTTAGAAACAGAAATGCCCTTTCTATCTGGGGTGAAGGAAACAAACAACTGCTTTGAGTTTCTGGACTCCTTAGTCCTAAACAGATAGTATTTCAAAGTTCTGTGCACATCTAATGTATTCAGCAGTGCTTCCTTGGATTGGCACACTCAGGAAAATAAACAGGAAGGTGGATAGACTGATTGAATGTAAATTCAGAGACCACCTAAGGGAGAAACTTAGGATTTGTGTTCAAAGATACCCTGTCTTTATGAAAAATGAAATAAGGTTCCTTGCACCAGTGGGCCTGAAGCTCTGAAATTCTTCCAGCAGAAGTAATTGCACCTAAAACAATGCTTTCCAAGAGAGAAAGCGCAAATCACAAGTCGCGATTGGCTCAAAAGAGACCGGGTCAATTTTTCCAAAACAAAATTCAAGTCCCAAGCCAGGATAGGGGAACAAATTAGAGGTTTCAGATGCAGGATGCCCCTTAGAAAGGTACAAGAGATATCCAGCTGAGCAATTGTGCAGTCACCCACGGGCTCATAAAAAGCAGAAATAGCTGAAAGGTGGACCTTGAGGGAAGAGTACTGGAGGCATGAGTCAGAAAGTGAGATCAGGTAGTTCAGAATATGATTCACCAAGCAGGTGAAAGGGTCCACGTTATGTTTGGCAGCCCAGATGGCAAACCGCTTCATCTTAGTGGCATATGTGGCTCAATTGGAAGGCTTTTGCATGGCCACTAGGATGTCTGCCACCCCGTTAGAGACCCCGAATCAGGAGCCAGGCATGCAGATGGAGGACCTGAGGTTGGGATGGACCAGGGTCCCCTGAGTCTGGGTCAGCAGATTCCTGCAAAGAGGAAGAGAGCAACAAAAACACAACTGCAGGAGCACGCGGAATATGTGGGTGCTCACTCCAAAAAATAACTACTAGCAAACACACAAGAAGGAGGAGCCTCAATGCACTTTGAACAAAAAGTAAAGCCAAAACGCCAAAGTTAAATTTAAAAAAGCATGGAGCCAGCGGCTATAGATAACCCAGCGCTTCGGGTCTTCTCGTGACCCTTTCTCAAGGTGAGTGACCAATGTGCTACACATGTTGTGTTTTATTCAACATATTTAAAGAGGCAGTGCAGTATTTAATCACCTTAACATATTCAAACAACCTTCATAGATATAAAAAACAGCGATCATGTACACACCACTGCAGGTACAACTTCATTACAAGCTGACTGGATAACATTTAGTACAATAAAATAAGCAAAACAAAACTTAATTACACAATAAATAGATCATACTCCAGGAGACAAATACTAAAAGAGAGAGGGGAAAGGGGGGAAGGGGGGAGAGAGAGAAGGGGAGAAACATTAAGAAAAACTGTAATATTTAGGCAATCATTTAGATCAGTGGGATACAAAGCCTTCGTAGTGTAAATCCATTTTTGCTCACACTGTGCTAACCTATTGAATCTGTTACCTCCTCTAATATTATTCTTAAGGTCATCTACCCCCATGAATTTAAAATATTACAAACTTTTTTGATGAAAATTCTTAAAGTGTACCCCAATGGGGGTATTAGGATCATCTTTTAGTATTGCATGTATGTGTTCTTGCATCCTTTCTCTTAAGGTCCTTTTTGTCCTACCCACATAAATACATGGGCAAGTGCATTGTAAAATATCCACTACAAATGTCATTGAGCAATTAATAAAATGTACAATTTCTATGTTTTTATTATCAAAAATAGAATGCTGGAACAAAGAGCCCTGCTGGTTAAATTTGCATACACTACAATGACCACACTTAAAGCAACCCAGGGGTTTAGCAGGAAGCCAGATTCTCGTATTTTGAGGTTTCATATATAGACTGTGTGTTAATAAATCTGACAGATTATTGCCTCTTTTAAAAGATACCAGGGGTTTATTACCCACTACCTCTCTCAGATCAGGGTCTGCTTGTAGCACTCCTCAATGTTTTGTTACAATGTTAGTGATTTGATTGCTAACACGATTGTACTCAGTTACAAATACTATGGGTATTGGATCCTTACTATTTTTTATTATTATTCTTATTTATTCGCCTGCTGTGGCGACTTACTGGCGTCGGTATCCAGCTGCTGGCCCTGCCCACCGGGAGAACACCAGGCTCACTCACATGATGGGAGATCCGGCACAGCCATCACTGATTTACTGGAGGGTTTCCCCATACCCTGTCCAGCCAGACTGGCCCCGGACCCCGCCCCCAGTGCAATTCCACGCGAGTCCTCCCAGCAAGGCAGGGCACGGCCATCAAGCTGCATGGTCGCGCCCAACCACTTTCCATTTTTTCTCCCCATTGGGATCATGCACGTGCAATGATGTCTGCGCACATATGTGCAGACGTCCGCCGCACCCCCCCTCCAGACACACCGTCGCGTGCTGTACCTCCAGGAATCCCCAGGGCTGCTGCAGCATGGTGTGGTTTCCCTAGCCCACCCCAGAACTAGGAGAGCTGTCTCCTGATGCTCAATCCTAGTCCTCCCCTGCTGACCCCCGATGACCTGAGTTCGTTCCCGAACCCAGGTCGCTGGTATAGCGCGAAGTGTGGTGTCCAGCGCCTCAACCCTCAGCACCACTGGGCCGGCTGGATCCTGACTATTTTTTGCTTTAACTTTCAAAAGTGTGTCTCTATTAAGTCATTTGGCTTTGGCATATGCTTGTTCAATTTGCATTTCAGAGTAACCCCTACTTAAAAATCTATTTTTAAGTAATTCACTTTCCTTCTCAAAATCACTTAGGCGCGTACAAGTGCGTCGAAGACGGACAAACTGTCCAAATGGAATACCCCATTTGACATGCATGGGGTGAGCACTTGCAGCATGTAGAAGCATATTACCAGTAGTGGGCTTCCTAAAAAGTCTAAAGACTTTTGCTCCATTTTGTCCTTCCAGAAGCAGTTCCAAAAATGATATCTTAGAAATATGTGCATCAAAGGTAAATTTAAGCCCCACATTATTATCCAAAAAATCTACAAATTGTGATGCTGACAATATTATCACCCCTCCAAACTACCAACAGATCATCTATAAATCTTCCCCAACATAGAATACGACCACTATAGGGATTTTTCATAGGATCATAAGAAAAAATTATTCACCTTAGTAATGTTGTTTCTTCTAATGGAGTCTTGATATATTATGACATATGCAGAGAGTCCCAACCTTCGAACTGCTCCGGAGGTGAAAGAGTTAACTTTCCATGCCAGGCATGGAACCTTGAGTGCGAGCTCGGTTGAAAACTCTGTCTGTTGTTCTTCAAACTGAAACTGTCAGATCTTTACGAGCAAAACTCACTAAGGTTCTGTGTGGAAGCCGTAAACCTACACTAGCCAACTGGCTACTAAATATAAGAACACATTTTTCTTGGTCCCCAAAACAAAGACTCAAGTCAGGGGATCCAAAAAATTAAAAACAACACCCAAACACCCCAAAAATGAGGGTGAAAAATAAGGTGGGCATTTAAGTGCCAACACTGCACTGCCCACCCACATCCCGAAAGTATAGGTTCTGAGAGGGGCAGGCGGGGGAGGTCATAATATAGCAAGACTCCATTAGAAGAAACAACATTACTAAGGTGAGTAATTTTTTCTTCAAACAACATGAAGTCTTGCTATATTATGACATATGCAGACTACACAGCAGTACCTCCATGAAGGAGGACAGAACCTACTTTAGGAAATAGGCCTCAGTTAATAGCTAAAGAACCGAGCATCACTCCTAGCCTGGATGTCCACGGAGTAATGCTTGGTATAAGTGTGAACCGTTTTCCAGGTAGCTGCTTGACATATCTCTAGGATAGGGATGTCCCTGGCAGCAGCCAGAGACGCAGCTGTACCTCTGGTAGAGTGTGCCCTCAGGCCTGAGGGAGGAACCTTACCCAGTTTTTCATAGCAAAATTGGATACAAGAGACAATCCACCTGGCAATAGATCTTTTAGTGGCAGGTTTTTCTTTACCAACCTCACCATAGGTGAGGAACAGTTGGAGGGAACAAACCTGTGACCCTTGGTACGTTCTATGTAGTAACTAAGGGCTCTTTTGACATCTAAACTGTGCAGTCTCCTCTCGCCAGAGGAGGAATGGTCAGTGAAGTACATAGGAGAGACATAGATTGATTAAGGTGGAAGTCTGAAACCACCTTAGGCAAGAACTTTCTGTTAGTCCTGAGGACCACCTTATCTCTATGAAAGGAGATAAAATCGGGCTCCACTGACAATGCTTGTAATTCACTATGCGCCTGGCAGAAGTGATGGCTACCAAAACACAGTTTCAAGTCAAGTACTTAAGCTCTACAAAGACAAGGGCTCAAAAGGGGTTGCATAAGCTGGGCAATGCAAATATTAAGATCCCAGGCAGGGGCAGGGTCCCTGAATGGAGGGTTGGTGTGAAGCAACCCCTTGAAAAACTTGGAGAATACAGGATGAGCTGAAAGAGAAGAGGGTTTACCTGCTGATGAGAAAGCAGACACGGCTGCCAGGTGCACTTTTAGGGTAGTTGGTCTCAGCCCCAAAGCATTCAAATGCACCATATAATCCAGGACTGTGGGTAAGTCAGCAGTTTCTGGGGAAATATGCCTGCCAGAGCACCATATGGAAAATCTCTTCCATTTGGAATTATAAGTAGCCCTGGTGGAAGGCTTCCTAGAAGCCTTCAGGATATCCAATACACCTTGGGAGAGATGTAAGTCAGCAAACTCTAACTCTTCAAGAGCCAGGCCTTGAGATTGAGAGATTTGAGGTTTGGATACCAAACTCTCCCCTGGGCACAGGTTAACAGGTTGTGATTCCTGGGGAGACACAGGGGAAGATGGACTGCTAAGGACATAAGGAGTGGATACCAGGGCTGTCTGGCCCAGTCTGGAGCAATCAGGATCATCTTGCAGGGTTGAGATCTGATTTTGACTAGCACTTTGAACAGGAGAGGGAAGGGGAAAGCATAGAAAACTTCCCTTCCAATGAGAACTAAGGCATCCAGAGGGACTAAGCCCAACACTGGGGGCCTGCAGCAAAAAAGGGGAAGTTGGTGATTGTCTGGGGCTGCAAAAAGATCTATCTGCAGGGTGCCCCATCTGGCAAATACTACCTCCAGTACTAGAGGATCCAGTGACCATTCGTGATGGCCCTGGGAAATCCTGCTGAGAGCATCTGCCAGGACATTGTCCTTGCCTGGGAGGTGAACTGCCGTAAGGGAGGTGTTCAGGGAATAAGCCAGAGACCACAACTTCATTGCTTCAGTGCACAAGGCCATAGACCGAGTGCCTCCTTGCTTGTTGATGTACCACATTGTAGTGGTGTTGTCTGTTCTGACCTGTACGACTTTGTTCTGAACAGATGTGGAGAAAACTTGAAGTGCTAGAAAAACTGCTCTGAGTTCCAACAGGTTGATGTGGAGCAGAGATTCCTGTGGGGACCACAATCCCTGGGCAGTGAGGTAGCCCATGTGAGCTCCCCACCCCAAGAGGGATGCATCTGTAGTAAGGATTAAGGAGTGAGACTGAGGGGTGAAGGGGCTCCCTTGTCTCAGATTGCTCTGGTCCTGCCACCACTGAAGGGCTTGGGTCAGGGTTCGAGTCACTGGGATCAATTTGGTTAGAGGGTCTCTCCTTTGAGACCAAAAGGCTCTCAAATGGAACTGGACGTCCCTCATCTGAAATCTTGCTCCCTGCACTACTGCTGTAGAAGCAGCCATGTGCCCCAGGAGCTGCAGAAAATGCCTTGCTGGTCGAGAGACCTGTAGGGTGAAAGAGAGGCCAGAGAGACCAGGGTCCTTGCTCTTTCAGAGGAAGGAAGGCTCTGGCCTCTTTGTGTTCAGTTCTGCACCTATGAAGGTGAGAAGCTGGACAGGCTCTAGAACCGACTTTGGAAGACTGAGAAGGAAACCTAGAGATGTGAGCAGTTGCTGAGTTACCTGAAGGTGTAGTTTGACTTGTTCTGGAGACTGGCCTACTATGAGCCAGTCGTCTAGGTAAGGAAAGATGGCAATCTTTTGCCTTCTTAAGTGAGCAACTGCTACTGCCAGGCATTTTGTGAACACCCTCGGGGCAGAGGTGAGGCTGAAGGACATTGCTCTGAACTGGTAATGGCCTGAGGGCAGTTCGAATCTGAGGTACTTTCGATGGGAGCTTCTGATAAGAACATGGAAGTAGGCATCCTTGAGGTCCAGGGACGCTAGCCAGTCCCCTGGCCTTAGAGAGGGTAAAATAATTCCCAAAGTCACCATTTTGAATTTTGGTTTTAAAAGGTGCTTGTTTAGGTATCTGAGATCCAGGATGGGCCGCCATTCTCCTGTCTTTTTTGGGGTAAGGAAGTACCTGGAGTACAACCCTTTGCCCTGGTGAAGGGTGGAACTCTTCCACGGCTCTGAAAGCCAGGAGGTAGAAACTTCTGTTTCTAGGGCAAGTGCCTCTGATGGATTTGCAGGTGGAAAGGACCTGGTTCTCATCTTTGGAAATTTTTGAAGCTGAGAACCAGTCCCTAGCTACTACTTCCAGGACCCACTTGTCTGATGTTAAAGACTTCCACTCCTGGACAAAGTAAGCCAGCCTGCCCCCTACAGGTAGTGGAGAATTGGCCCTGGCCACCCCATCAGGGTGCCTGCTTGGCAGGGGCTTTGGGCTGAGGGGTGGAAGCAGGTTTGCTTGTACCCCGTCTGCCTCTCCCTCTAAAGAACTCCCTCTGGGCAAAAGCAGAAGAGGAGGCCTGGACTTGGTAAAAAGGCCTATGAAAAGGCCTGCCCCTGCCACTGGGATGCTGCCTTTGAGGAGTGGCCTGCCTTTCCTTGGCCTGAGCACTCCTATAGGTGGTCCTATATTCATCCATTTTCTTCATGTAATTCTCTGTCTGCTCCCCAAACAGAGAATTGCCCACAACAGGAAAATCCATGGCCTTAGACTGGGTATCCTGTGACAGGGTAGTACATCTGAGCCAAGCCATTCTGCGAAGTGCCACAGATGTAGCCATGACCCTTGATGACACATCATTAGAGTCTACTGCAGCATGAAATTGCACCTTGGATGCCTCAATACCATCCTCAGCCAACTGTTCCAGCTCCCTGGCATGCTGGTCAGGGACCTGTTTTGCTAGGGCCAGCACAGAATCCCATCTGGATTTTTGGTACCTAGCAGCATAAGCCATATAATTTGCCTGTCTGAGTCCCAAAGATGCTGCCATGTACTGTTTCTTTGCCATGGCATCAATCCTCCTGGAGTCCTTTTCAGGGGGATGCAAAGCTAGAGGAATATTTGCCTTGTCACAGGCTGCAGCCTGCACTACCCCCACATGGCTGCATTGTTGTGTGAGGAACTCTGTATCCGAGCCTGATAATGTATACCTCTTGTCCATCCTTTTATCAACAGGAGGTATAGTGTGAGGAGTTTTTAGAATTTTTACTGTCTGTTTCCGAAAAGATTTATGCAGAGGAATAGACAGTCTCCTAGACTCTGGAATATCCATCATTTCTACATAATCAGGCTCCTCTTGGTCATCAACAGCTTCCTCAACAGGGAGCTGGAGAGTTTCAGCAACGTTCTTATAGAACATAAAATGAGAAGGGGACTCAGATAGCCTGGGAGGAGAAACCCCTGATGGTCTGTCTGGAGAGATGTCCGGTTCAATGGACACATCCAGACTTTCAAAACCACAATCACCCTCCTCATACTCCTCTTCCCCACTCCTCTGGTTCATAAAAATCCTCAAAATCATAATCTTGAACTGGTAGAACCGGCTGAACCGAGCTCTTCCCTGATGGTGTCGGTTCGGTCGGAACCGGGGAAAGTGACTGGACAATTTGAATTGCTTTAGCTATTTCCTCAGCGGTTGGAGAAAAAACTTTTGGCACACTAGCTGACTTTCTAGTCCTGTTAGTTGGAACTGGCTCCTCAGAGCTGGCTCTTCGTTTGCCCGAGGAAGTATCGCCCTGGTCAGAGGGCACTCCCTCCGGTTCGGGCTGGCCATCCGGGTCAGCGGAATTTTTGGCCTCCCTTTCCCTGAGTCTACCAACTCTCTTTTCTATGGTGGCAGCAGGAAAATTACTACATATCTGGCAGTCTGCATTGAGGTGGTCAAACCCCAGACAATACACACAGGTGGGTGTGTGGGTCAATATTAGCAAAGGCTTCCCCACAAACACTACAGTGCTGAAACCCAGTGGGCCCAGTTTTTCTTTTGGGTTTCTCAGACATAGTGCCAGCCTAACCAAACTTGCCCATTTATGGCAATCTGCCAAGCAAGACTCTCTTATCGGTTCCCAACTGTGTCACGGGTCGTGGAAAAAAACGTAATGAAATCCGTTTTTTTTAGAACCGATAAGAACCGGGAACCACACTCTAAATAAGGACTAGAAAAGTTTGAGAATAACCTGATCGGTTCAAACCGAACCAAAAGACGTTTACAAGTTCCACACAGAATAAAATAAATGTAAGCCTATCTATTACTTACAATACCACAGACAGAGCTTGAACCGACCGGTTGCGGTTTAATTTCGGTCAAAAAGACGATAAAATAATACTTTAACCGACAAAATGAACCGAGCAGAAGGAGAAATCTCCGGAGTGACTGTTCAGTGAGGCGGAGTAAAGAATCTGACAGTTTCAGTTTGAAGAACAACAGACAGAGTTTTCAACCGAGCTCGCGCTCAAGGTTCCATGCCTGGCATGGAAAGTTAACTCTTTCACCTCCGGAGCAGTTCGAAGGTTGGGACTCACTGCATATGTCATAATATAGCAAGACTTCATGTTGTTTGAAATTAATGTTTCCTCCCACCAGGCCATAAATAAATTTGCATACGATGGGACCATAGTGGTCCCCATCGCCGTTCCCATAGTCTGCAAATAATACTTGTTGTTAAACAAAAAATAATTGTTAAACAAAATGAATGTTATCATTTCCATAATGAATTCTTGTGGAAAACCTGCAGCTACACTATTGGTACACAAATGATACTCTAGGGCCTGTAATCCCAAATTATGTGCTATCGAAGTATATAAACTAGTTACATCTATAGTAAGCCATATGAATTCAGAGGACCGGGTCAGGCCTTCCACTTTTGTTAGGACGCCCATTGAATCTCTAAGGTAGGATTTCTGTTTTACCACTAATTGTTTAAGATAGTAATCAACAGATGTTGAAACCTTCTCAGAAAGTGAACCCACACCCGAGATAATGGGACGTCCAGGAGGCCTGACCTGGTCATTATGAATTTTAGAAAGTATATATATAGTAGTGGTAACTGGAAACTCCACAGTGATATATTCTTTCTACTTAGATGTAATCTGGCCATTAGAGAAAAAAAATCAGCTAACAGGTTATCTAATTTAGCTTTAATAGTCCAAACTGGATTTTCTTGAAGGCGTCTGTAACATTCTACATTGTCCAGTTGTCTATAAAATTTTTTCTTCACATTGAATTTTGTTCATAATTGCTATTTTTCCTCCTTTATCAGTCTCTTTGATCACAATGTCTTTTAAATTCCTTAATTCCCAAAATGCAGCTTGCTAATAAGTTGTTAAATTGTCCCAAACTGATGACCATTTGGATTTAAATAGAGTAGCAAAGTCCTGCACCACCAAAGATTCATAGGTGCTGATGGCAGATGAAATTGAGGGAGGGGGATTTAATGTCGATTTTGGCCTAAATGATGATTTATCTAAAAATTGCACTTGTATATTCTCCCTTGTAGAGTTTTCAAAGTCAAGATTATGTTCATTCATTTCATTTGCCTCATTCCACAGCTGTTCTAAAGTGGCTAACGTATCATTCAGATTCGAAGATGAGAAATTTACATTTTCACTGGGGCACTCCAAAGCATGCTGTCACTGTTATAAAAACTTCTTCAAACATATTTTTCTGATTAACTTTTTGATGTCAATGTATACATTAAATTCTTTATCAGCAGGTCGAAGAACAAAAGATAGTCCTTTCTGAAGTACTCTGATCTGAGCATGGCTAAAATTTGTATCTGATAGATTAATTATTTACATGTCCTGCTCCTCAGATTCTCTGCTATAGTGCTTTGTCCTTCTCCCCCTCCTGCCCCATCTTGTTTTCCTCCCTTTTTTGTATTTTGTTTAGAATGCGAAGCAAAAGTCACTTGTCTCAATGAAGGATCACCTTGGCTCAATGCAGAAGCATATAAATTCCTTTTGGCTGTCTTTTCCTAATGTTTTGAAGTGTCATTCTTATTTTTATTTCTGATTTTACTTTTGGATCTACCTCATGACTGTGAGCGACCTCTGAAGTTGCTCCTCCCTTCCCGCTCTGGCTTCTGCCATTAAAAAGTTTGATTTAAATCATAAGCTCTGGTATCTCTAGCTTTTTTTTTTTATCTCTTTTCATTTAATTACTTCTTTTTCATGCAACAGTAACTTTTTAGTCAAATTAGCTTCATAGTTCTTAAAGAGCTGATGTTCTTTGTATTTCAAAACTTCAGTAGTCTGAGTATCGATATCTTTAGAAACCATATTGTGTGATTCTGTATCCATGTCGGCCAGAATTTCCACCAGAGTGGAGGACCATAAAGTTAGAGCCATCTCCCACCTAGTTTGATATACATCATTCAGAAAGCCACCATTTGGGATTTTCTCAAAACGCAGCCCTCTAGGTGCCCAACCTTTAACCTAATATTCAGAAAATTTTCATTATAGTATGTATTTATTGACTTAAATTTAAGTTTTTCAAGTTGTTGAAATGCCATTTTAAAAGCCTGATCAAAATCTGAAATGTTACCAGTCTGTTGTTCAGTAGTAGCAGCTTGTTGTGTTCTGTGTCATACTGATGCAGCCGCGGTTTCCAAGCAAGTAAATTCAAACTGTTCCGCTTGGCCCTCCATGTTTGGCATTTAAAGTTCCACAGCATTCCACAGATGACAAATAAATCATCCAGTATGGACCATCCACGCTCACAAAGACAAAACGCCGAAATCACATGAAAGCTGGAACATCCAGTTAAAACATGCCACAATAGTTTTATATCACATTACTAGTTAGTTATATGGCATAAAAATAGGGCCATGGAGCCGGCCCGGTGGCACAGAGGGTTGAGGCGTTGAACGCCACACCTCGCTCCATGCCGGTGACCGGGTTCGGGAGCGGACTCGGGTAGCCGTGGGTGGGCCGGGGAGCTAGGCTTGAGCGTCCGACGACAGCCGCGCCACTCCGGGTGGGATTTGGCCGCATTCCGCATTCTAGCAACTCGAGCGGAGGCTCGAGGAAGTGCAAGTCTTTGCAGGGATTGGCCGGGTGGCCATTGAGCAGAGCAGATGTCGACGTATGCGTCATGACGTCAGGGGGGGATCGCAGTCTGCTCGGGGAGGGAGAAAAATGGGAAAAGAGCCTGCCTCGTCCGGGAGGAAGTGAGGACCCGGGACATGCCCTCGATTTGCCCACCCCCACTCGACAGTCCACGGGGCCGACGAAACACTAAGTTACAGGGGTTGTCCCCTACCTCGTCCCCGCCCGGGGGGTAAGCCGCGGCTCCATGGGGGCCTGTGGACTGTTCGTGTAGGGTTGCGGGTAGTGGGATGTCCTCGGGTCATCGCCGAAGTGTCAGAGGAGGCAGGCTGAGGGAAGAGGATAAATTACGATTTCAAAAAAAAAAATAGGGCCATTTAAATAACAGCAGAGCAGTTGAAATCTTCAGATAGAAAGAAAGGCACTGGCACTCGCATTCACTGCTAACTGATGATGGATATCAATTGGTCTCGGCTGCTCCGGAAAAAATTACCCAAAAACTGGTGTTAGTAAACAAAAACACAACTACTGAGCGCTCAAAATATGCAGGTGCTCACTCCAAAAAATAACTACTAGCAAAAACACAAGAAGGAGGAGCACTAATGCACTTTAAACAAAAAGTAAAGCCAAAACACCAAAGTTAAATTTAAAAAGCATGGAGCCCGTGGCTATAGATACCCCTGCACTTCAGGTCTTCTTGTGACCCTTTCTCAAGGGGAGTGGCCAATGTGCTACACATGCTCTGTTTTATTCAACATATTTAAAGAGACAGTGCAGTATTTAATCACCTTGACATTCGTAGTGTATATTTTATAATGCACATCCCCATGTATTTATGTGGGTAGAACAAAAGGGACATTAAGAGAAAGGATGTCAGCTTGTAATGAAGTTGTACCTGCACTGGTGTGTGCATGATTGCTGTTTTTTATATCTATGAAGGTTGTTTGGCTATGTTAAGGTGATTAAATACTGCACTGTCTCTTTAAATATGTTGAATTAAAGTGGCTTAATATGTATACCCTTGAGAAAAAGAGGGACGGGGGGACATGATAGAAACTTTCAAGTATCTCAAGAGAATTTACAAAGTACAAGAGGGTAGTATCTTTCAGAAGAAGAGATGTGCAAGAACAAGGGGGCACAATTAGAAGATGGGGGGACGGCTCAGAGGTAATGTTAGAAAGTATTTTTTCACAGAGAGGGTTCTGGATGCATAGAACAGCCTTCCTGAGGAGGTTGTGGAATCAGGAACAGTGGGAGCATTCAAGAATGCATGGGACAGGCATAAGGCAATTCTAGTGGGGGTAGGAGGAAGTAAGCTGTTGATTAACTAGAATCTGCAGCTTATCCATCAGGTAGGGAAGTGGGCAGACTACGTGGGCCAAGCGGCCCTTATCTGCCATCAAATTCTATGTTTCGATGTTTCTATACACTTCTGCATTGAGCCAAGGTGATTCTCCATTGAGGTAAGTGACTTTTGCTTCGCATTCTAAGCAAAATACAAAAAAGGGAGGAAAACAAGATGGGGCAGGAGGACAAAGCACTATAGCAGAGAATCTGAGGAGCAGGACATTGAAGTAATTAATCTATCAGATACAAATTTAAGCCATGCTCAGATCAGGTTAGCCACTTTAGAACAGCTGTGGAATGAGGTAAATTAAGTGAATGAACATAATCTTGACTTTGAAAACTCTACAAGGGAGAATATACAAGTGCAATTTTTAGATAAATCGTCATTTATGCCAAAATCAACATTTAATCCCCCTCCCTTGATTTCATCTGCCATCAGCACCTATGAATCTTTGGTGATGCAGGACTTTGCTATTCGATTTAAATCCAAATGACTATCAATTCGGGACAATTTAACAATTTATTAGCAAGCTGCATTATGGGAATTAAGGAATTTAAAAGACATTGAGATCAAAGAGGCCGATAAAGGAGGAAAAATAGTAATTATGAACGAAATTCAATAAGAAGAAGAAATTTATAGACAACTGGACAATGTAGAATGTTACAGACGCCTTCAAGAAAATCCAGTTTGGACTATTAAAGCTAAATTAGATAACCTGTTAGCTGATTTTTTTCTCTAATGGCCAAATTACATCTAAGGAGAAAGAATATATGACTGTGGAGTTTCAGTTACCCTACTATATATATATATATATATATATATATATATATACTTCCTAAAATTCATAAGGACCAGGTCAGGCCTCCCAGACATCCCATTATCTCTGGTGCATCTCATTTCTGGCTGCAGTTTTCTATTCACTCTCTGACCTTGTGGAGTAAGGCAGAGAAGCAGGAAGACAGTGCTTTAAACATTTTTCGAAAAGGTATACCATCGTTGCCTATGTATCTGTCTCCTTTCCAGACAATCTTGATATAAACTGCTGGTCGCTTGGTTCTCTTGGTGTTCATTCTTTGTCTCTTCCAGGAAGGAAGGCCTATCAACGGTGGAGTCTCCTGTGAGACTGTGCAGTGAAGCAGGATCTGGTTGGGACAGAGCGCCTGTCAGAAGGGTTGGTGATACCAAGAAATACCAAAAAAAGGAAAAGGGGAATGGTGAGTTATACAGACCGACGATGTTAAAGTGACAACCGAAGCAACAGCCAGTCTGTCGAAATGGAAAGTTTCCTTTGCCTTTTGAATACTATATATTATATTATAAAGACAGCATTCTTTTAGAATTTCCAGTCTCAGTCCAGTTTTTGATTTGTTTATTCTACACTTTGGTGGGGTTTTAGATTTGTCTGTTTGTTGTGCGATCAAACTATTTTTCCTTTCGCCTTATGGAGGGAACATAGATTCAAGGATTTTGCCTGGGTTTTGGTACCTTTTAATTATATTGGAATTTTAGCTGTTTTTTATTTGCTTTTACTGCTCTTACTGTTTTATTGTTTTTATGTTCATTTTATTTTTTGCGCCATATGCTAATTTGTAATCACATGACACGCTACTATAAGATGCGACGGTATTAACTTTAGATCACTGTTAAGCAGTCGACTGCATGATTAGAAAGAAGAGAGACTAGGTTGACCAGACTGGTATGTTGTATATGATACTCCCTGCTCACTCTCTAACGACCTGCCATTTTTAGCTCCAAGGCCATTAGTGAGCTCGACTATTTAACAGAACGCTTGGTTTTAAACTCCTAGTTTTATAAGCACTGGTAAATTACCATGGGCATATTTGTTTTCTCACTGAAAGCGTTCTTGCTAAAGGGAACTGCCTCCTGGGCTTCCGACGGCAGCGCATGATTGTATTTTACTGTTCTTGGGGGGAAAAAAGACGCAGACAAATGAGTTTATAAACCTCTGTTGTTTTGCTGCTTTGCTGTGTCTTGTTATAATTATCAGAAAGGCTTAATACAGGGGAGAGTATAGAGTTGAGAGTGACTAGGAAAGTACAGAAGGGTATAGAAATTCTGCAAAAAGAAGTACAGAGCAAGTAGTATATGCGTGCCTGACAAAAGTCAAAAGAAAAGATCGCATTGCAAGGAAAACTGCTGCTAAACTAGTTCTTTTCCTTTTGTTTTAGTGTGCCATATATGCAAGACAAGGCAGGTGTGGATCTGGCTGCTGAATTTGTATCCTGAAACGGTGCTAGTGATGATTTGCCAGTTCATCCAGCTCAGAGACTTATATTCTCTATTCATTAAAATTCTGAAACTAAAAACGGATAGACCTGAACTCGAACATTTCTCCTTTGCTTTGGTCTTACTGGACTGGACTGGTTTGTGTCAAAAATGTTTTCCTCTGAAGGCAAAATAGCTGGGCGAGTTTGGGACGATCTAGGCCCTTCAAAAACCATTAAAACCGCAGCAGAATTGCAATGTCTGTGAGGTGCATTTCGATTTCATTCTGAAAAACCTGAGAGCTGTTGAGACAGTCTTGGAATATTGTGGACATTAACATATACGACTGTAGTATATGAACAGTGCATCAGCTGCTGCTGCAGTCACTTAGCTATGCACTTTTAGATCATTTGCTATGTATTTTTTGCATTTTTACATTATTGCACGTTTTCAACTTTCTGTGTTTATTCAACGTTCTATAATTAAGGGTTAGTATGTACAGATGAATTTTGTATATATATAGATAGCTTTCATCTTGCCCTGGCCTATGATCATTTATATTTTGCTGTCTATTGCCATGTACTGCCATTTATTGGTATGTTTTATGTGATAATTTGCCTCTACTATTGTGTTTTTTAGGTGTTATTAACTTCTAAGACAACTGCTATACAGGTCCTATACACCTGATGATATGTTTCAAACTCATTTAACTATAATAGTATATCCTATAGTTATCAGCACAATTTGGTGTCTCAAGCTGCTTTTCAACCAGAGAAAACTAGTTCTATCTCGGGTGTAAAAGTTTGTTTATCTAGCTGTTATATTTACAGGGTAGGACCCATTAGGGAATGGTTAAAACAAGATTGCAGAGACAGAAAAGTGGGAAAAGTTTGCCTCTGCAAGAATTAAAAAGTAAAAATATGGAAAAAAGAAAACTTAATAACATTTATAGTAAACAGACAAAAATTAGTGATCACCTGCAACTTTGTGGAATCAATTCCTCAACTCCAAGGACGGACACAGTATTCCGTGTCTCCTGGGAAACAGAACCCATTGCAGGTAGCTTTTGGGGTTCTGAAAATATGCCAATGGCACAATTACATATTCCAGCTGAGATAAATGACTTGCTAATGAAACATGGAAATGAGACAGAAATATAAAATATAACATTGTCCACTGATTTAGAAAAATCACCAGTGTTATTTTTTCCATCATCTCAAAGCAATTCTAGAGTATGTATGTCTAGTACTAGCTTGGTGGATAGGGACTGTGAACCAGATAATCAAGATTTTAAGAGAATTATGACAGATTTGCACAATACTATAGAAAGACAAAGCAATTAGAGAAACACACATCCCAGTTAAGGAGTGATTCTTGTTTGGATATAGGAAATTAAGTAATTATAGGGAAACCTGTATACAAATAAGATATTCTCAGTGAAGATCTGTTTAACTCCCTAACCCACCAATCAACAGCAAATGTGCTGCTGATGGAACAATTGTTAATTAATAAAAACTTAATGGAACAAACAGGAGAAGACTTGGCTAAGTTAGATATTAAAGTTGGGTATTTAGGCTGGAAACTAGAAGGATTAAGCAACGTAGATCAAGTCTGTGAAGAAACAGAGCAAAATGATGCTGTGACTGATAACCTGAGACCTGACTTTAGTGTAATAATTATTCCAGACTCTCCTACTAAAAAAAGTAAATAAAAAAAAAGAAAAGGGGAAGGAAAGGTAAAAAAGGAAGGAACAACATTATTAAACATTCTAAAAAAAGAGAAAAGGATGGAAGGAAAAATAGATGCAAATATGGGAATTCAAGAGAAAGAAGCAGAAAAGACTGTGGATATAACAGAGGTAGAGAAGGAGAGTAACAGTCATAAAAGAATGTCTGTAATAGATGCCTCTGAGGAGGACATTTTGGAGAGAAGAAGTGATTTAGTAAAGACTGATGAAGATTTTTTAAAATCTAACTGTTTAATGGCCAAACTGGAAAAGCTGGAAATGGAAATTAAATATTTCAACATGGAATTGGGAATGTATAGTACTATATTACACTCTAGTGAAAGAAATCAAGAGGCAGAAATCAGAGTACAGGAAAAAAGGATTAGCCACAACTGATATAGAAGGAAAATTAATATACCCCTTTCTAAGGTTTTTTGGCCCCCAAGATTGGTTGACTAGTAACACAGAGTCCCTAAGTAAAAAAAATGAGTGATCTAATTAGGGTAAAGTATGATATCAACCTGCTAGAAGACGATATAATTAAAGTGAAACAAATTCCACTTGACTAGGCTTCCTTAGTGGAAGTATATTTCTCTGCACCCAGAGTAGCAAACCATGTTTGGCTTGCATCTCAGAGTGTTAGGAGTGAAGACCTTAATGTTAGCTTCCCCTAATAAACATTTAACAAGTTAAGCAGAGACTTGAAGGTAAATATATTGTATTGTGCCTTGATATTTAAAAGGTGGATAATAAATAAAGCATTATTATTATTACTAAATGAAAAGTGGACCTCTTTAAGTCTTTTTGGTTTGAACAGAATAGAAGGTGAAACAAATTACACGCTCACTGAGGCGATTGTTAACTTTTTAAAGAATTTACTGCAAATCCCAGTAGAGAATGAGTATACCCTTATAGATAGTCAAATGGGACATGATAGTCACATTGAACTTCTTGTAAAAGGTAAACAATTGATAAAAGAGATACAACAAAAATAATGTATTTTAGATAAAATGGGCCTGTTTATGGTAGAATCGGAGATCCTGGGAACTATGAATATTAGATCATACAAGAGTTTTGCACTACAAACTGTGGGAGGTGATGTAAACAAGCTTCAGACCATGGCAGGCTATTTTGATTGACAGTTAAATACTGAAGGGGAAAGCACCAATATGAATGAGACAGTTTTATCTGAGAACCTTGATAATGATGGCATCTCTATATCATCTTGGAATGTATCAGGTCTTAAAAATAAAATAGGCAATAAGGATTGGTTGACCTTTATCAGGAAATTTGATATATTGCTATTTCAAGAAACATGGCAAGAGAGCAATGAGGGAATTGATTTAAATGGATATGAAGCTTTTTTCCTACGGGCAGAAGGAAAGAAAAACAAGGTAGATGCTCTGGTGGTATTGTATCTTATTTTAAAGTTGGTCTTATTAAAAATGTTAATTGTTTAAAACAAGAAAAGTCTATATTGGTAACGCAGGCAAATACCGGCAATCTTAAATTTATATGTATAAACTGCTATCGTCTGCCCAAAAACTCAAAGTTCTTTGATAGTGGTTTTTACTCTCAATTGGATGGAATATTAGAATATATTAAAGAGCTATTCCCGATGGAAGATATACTAAGTGGAGGTGACTTTAACGCCCGGATAGGAACTTTTGATGGTATGACAGATAATTCTTTTTATACATATAATTATGAGGCTAATCTACAAATTAGATACACGAAAGATCCTCAAACTAATGATGTGGGACCTATTCTGATAGAAATTATGAAGATATATAACATTTACCCATTACTTGGTAGACTGAAAGGAGATGAAGCTGGAGAATGGACGTATATAAACTCTACAGGTGCATCAATTGTTGATTTAATTTTGTGGACTGGTCCCCCGTATGTTTGGGATAAGATGAAAGTCTTGAATCGTGTTGATAGTGATCATTTTCTGGTGTCACTATGGGGTGGCCACTATAATCAAAATATTAAGAATCCGGTTAAGAAATTCTCAGTTTGTGAAATTAGAACTAACAAAAGAATTATCTGCCAATATAATTCACAGGAGAAACTTGGAGATTTGATGCAGGACTCAATAGATAATGGCAAAAATTTCAAGGAAAGAATATTTTAATATTAAATGAAACATTATGTTTATTATTTGAAGGGATTAAAGAGAAGTTGCGAAAGCCAGTCAAGTGTGGAACTCAGAAGATCTGTTTAGAGGGATGGTTTGACAGGGAATATAGGGAAGCAAAAAGCAATATAAGGAAGCAAAATAGATTGCATCTGGGTAATCCCTCTAAATCAAAACTGAGAGAATCAAATCTCTACAAAAAAAGAGTACAAATCCTTAATTAAACAAAAAAGAAATTATATCACGTGAAACAGTGGGATCAAATGATTGACGTTTTGAAAAAGAGAGACTACAAAAAAGTGGCTAAAGGAACAGAGAATAGCAAAAGTTATATTGACTCATATATAACTGAAGATAAATGGAAAGAACACTATAGCAGTATATTCTGGGATCCCAATATAGGTACCAGTCAAGATAGTTTGAATGTGTCAAACTTAGGGCTGATACAACTTGACTATGAGGAAGTTTTGCTTACAATTACTACACTTAAACCAAAAAAAGCACCTGGCCCAGATGGGTCCCAGCTGAAGTAATTCAAACTATCCAAAATTATGGTGTAAATTCTTAACACATTTTTATAATAGGTGCATTAGGAGAACATTTTTCCAGAATCATGGAGAGAGGCAAATATAGTCCCAATACATAAAAGGGGCTCCCTCTCTGATCCAGCGATGTATCAGCCTATAAGCCTACTCGACGTCAATTTGAAGATTTTTTCTAAGACTTTATTACAGAGACTTAGATTAGAAGTAGAAAGAACTGGGGGAATCTTTAAATACCAGTTAGGCTTTCGGAAGGGTTGCTCTACATGCGACATTATTTTTATTTTAAGTCATCTAATAGAAAAATATGTAATAGTAAGGAAGCGAGTACTGTATGCAGCCTTTATTGATTATTCCTTGGCGTTTGATTCGATTTCCAGAAATAAGCTATGGAAAATCCTTCTTGATAGAGAAATAGAGAAAAATCTAGTAGCTGTGATTGCCCAAATTTATACTAAAACATGGGATACAGTTAGACTTGGGCTAAGTGGTGAACTTTCAATACCATTTTCAACTAATAAGGGGGTATGCCAAGGCTGTGTACTAGCTCCCTTGCCATTTTCATTATATATCGATCAACTTTCGTGTAACCTTAATAACATAAACTCAGACTCCCCCAAAATTAATGATGACACCTGTGCAACTTTGGTTTATGCTGATGACATTGTTATCTTTTCATTATCTAAAGCAGGACTGCAAAAGAAACTTGATCTTGTTCAAAATAACTCAACCAAATTAGATCTGACAGTTAATATAAATAAGTCAAAGGTTGTGATATTTGGACAGAAATTTAAATCTTCTAAATACTGGTGCTTAGGCCACAATAAATTAGAAACTGGATTCATATGTTTATCTAGGTATTACAACACATAAAAATGTAAATTGGATTGCACATTTTTCTGTTGTTATGGAGAAAGGGAAAAGAACAATGATGGGTTTGGAGAGCTTTAAATATAAATATCATGGGAAAACGATAGAACCTTTATTACAAGCTATTAAAGTGAAATTTAGAATGCAGATTTTACATGGTGTGGAAATCTGGGATTCAAAAGATATGCAAAATATTTCTAAACCAGCATTTAAAATATTAAGGAAAATAATGGGAATAGGGAACTCATGCCCTGCAGCATATATTCAATCTGAATTGGGTCTGACAAATATATTGGCAACAGTGGACTCTAAGAAAATTAACTTTTGGCTGAGACTCCATAAAATACCTAAAGATGCTTCAGCTCATTGTTGTTTGATGGAAAAAAAGAGATGGTATGATCTTGATTTTGAAAGATTTATGGTATGATAAATTGCTGCAAAAACTGGATATGTACAATCTTACAGTTCTAAAGAGATGGCTAGATAAGGGGATATTAATTAGCCATAAGTATAACAAATATATCATCAAAAAGACTGCTTTATATTGGAATAAAAATGATGAGTTGACCATTGGTAACTCTGCATACTCTAGGTGGTTTGCAAAGAATAATGTGGGGTTTGGCTTTAAGACATATCTGAGGATTTTAGAGAACCATGAATTGCAGAAAAATGTCATTAGATTTAAATTTGAATGCTTTCTGAGCAATATCTTATTTGTTAGACATAATAAGCTAAATAAGTAACTGGAAGATTGCAGCTGTCCATTTGGGGGCAAAGAGAATTTAAACCACGTAATGTGGAATTGCCCGTGGTATCAGAATGAAAGGAATTATTGGCTTACACCATATTTGAGCGATCTATACAAAATAGATAAAGAATTGCTGACAGTTATTTTATTGCACACTGCAGATGAAGAGACCATTATTAGAGTTGCAAGATTGTTTTATGCTATTGGCAAAAAGAGGAAATGAGTATTGGAGGCAAATCAAATATGATTTTTTTTATAGTATATTTAAATTGAAGACAACTATGATGTGGTTTAATGAGCGGTTTGTTGTATGTTTCTATTTATTGTATTTTGTGGTATATGTAAGTATGTATGTCACTATTTAAATGTCTTGAGTTTAATTGTATAAATTGTGAAGGCTAATGTGCCATACAATAAACATTTTTCTCTCTCACAATATATATACTTCCTAAAATTCATATGGCCAAGGTCAGGCCTCCCGGAGGTCCCATTATCTCTGGTGTGGATTCACTTTCTCAGAAGGTGTCAACATTTGTTGATTACTATCTTAAACAATTAGTGGTAAAGCAGAAATGATACTTTAGAGATTCAATGGACGTCCTAACAAAAGAGGAAGGCCTGACCTGGTCCTCTGAATTCATATGGCTTACTATAGATGTGACTAGTTGTTATACTTCAATAGCACATAATTTGGGATTACAGGCCCTAGAGTATCATTTGTGTACCAATAGTGTAGCTGCAGGTTTTCCACAAGAATTCATTATGGAAATGGTAAAATTCATTTTGTATAACAATTATTTTTTGTTTGACAACAAGTATTATTTGCAGACTATGGGAACGGCGATGGGGACCACTATGGCCCCATCATATGCAAATTTATTTATGGCCTGGTAGGAGGAAACATTAATTTATGATCCTGTAAAAAATCCCTATAGTGGCCATATTCAATTTTGGGGAAGATTTATACATGATCTGTTGGTAGTTTGGAGGGGTGATATATTGTCGGCATCACAATTTGTAGATTTTTTGAATAATAATGATGTGGGACTTAAATTTACCTTTGATGCACATATTTCTAAGATATTTTTGGACCTGCTTCTGGAAGGACAAAATGGAGCAAAAGTCTTTAGTATACTTTTTAGGAAGTCCTATGCTGGTAATATGCTTTTGCATGCTACAGTGCTCACCCCATGCATGTGAAGCGGGGTATTCCATATGGACAGTTTGTCCAGTCTTGGCCTTGTACGCGCCTAAGTGATTTTGAGAAAGAAAGTGAATTACTTAAAAATAGATTTTTAAGTAGGGGTTACTCTGAAATGCAAATTGAACAAGCATATGCCAAAGCCAAATGATTTAACAGAGACACACTTTTGAAAGTTAAAGCAAAAAATAGTTAGGATCCAATACCCATAGTATTTGTAACTGAGTACAATCGTGTTAGCAATCAAATCACTAACATTGTAACAAAACATTGGGGGGGGTGCTACAAGCAGACCCTAATCTGAGAGAGGCAGTGGGTAATAAACCCCTGGTGTATTTTAAAAGAGGCAATAATCTGTCAGATTTATTGACACATAGTCTATATATGAAACCTCAAAATATGAGAACCCGGCTTCCTGATAAACCCCGGGCTGCTTTAAGTGTGGTCATTGTAGTGTATGCAAATTTAACCAGCAGGGCTCTTTGTTCCAACATTCTATTCTTGATGATAAAAACATAGAAATTGTGCATTTTATTAATTGCTCAACGGCATTTGTAGTGTATATTTTGCAATGCACATGCCCATGTATTTATGTGGGTGGGACAAAAAGGATATTAAGAGAAAGGATGCAAGAACACGTACGTGCAATACTAAAAGATGATCCTAATACCCCCATGGGGTGCACTTTAAGAATTTTCATCAAAAAAGTTTGCAGTGTTTTAAATTCATGGGGGTAGATCACATTAAGAATAGTATTAGAGGAAGTAACAGATTCAGTAGGTTAGCACAGTGTGAGCAAAAATGGATTTACACTATGAAGGCTTTGTATCCCACTGGTCTAAACGATTGCCTAGATATTACAGTTTTTCTTTACTGTTTCTCCCCTCTTCTCTCTTCCCCCCTCATTTCCCCCTCCCCTTTTAGTATTTGTCTCCTGGAGTATGATCTATTTATTGTGTAATTAAGTTTTGTTTTGCTTATTTTATTTACTAAATGTTATCCAGTCAGCTTGTAATGAAGTTGTACCTGCACTGGTGTGTGCATGATTGCTGATTTTTATATCTATGAAGGTTATTTGGATATGTTAATGTGATTAAATACTGCACTGTCCCTTTAAATATGTTGACTAAAACACGGCATGTGTAGCACATTGGCCACTCCCCTTGAGAAAGGGTCACGAGAAGATCGGAAGCACTTGGGTGTCTATAGCCGCAGGCTCCATGCTTTTTTAAATTTAACTTTGGCATTTTGGCTTTACTTTTTGTTTAAAGTGCATTAGTGCTCCTCCTCCTTGTGTTTTTGCAAAGAGGAAGAGGGACTGGAGGTTCCTCTGCCACCTGCTGAAAGAGCGGAAACCATATCTGATGAGGCCAGAATGGAGCCACCAAAATCATGGTGGTACCCTCCATCTGCAACTTGATTAGCACCCTCTGGATCAGAGGAAATGGAAAGAATGCATAAAGAAACCTCCCACTCTTAAGAGAGGGAGAACACGTCTCACCAGAAACTCCAGGCCCTGGATCTAACAAACAGGAATTAGCCAGTTTTGCATTGAGTGGGGACGTAAAAAGGTCCAACTCTGGATGACCCCCATTTGTTGAACAAATCTTCTGCGATGGATGAGAGAAGTTCCCATTTGTACATGCTGGACTGAATCCTGCTGAGACTGTCCATCAGGGTGTTTAGTATGCCTGCCAGGTGAACTGCAGAGTGTGTCAGACTGTGATCTAATGTCCAGTACCACATTCTCATGACCTCGTTGCAAAGGGGATATGAAAGAGTCCCCCCCCCCACTTGTTGATGTAGTATACTGTGCTTAGATTGTCTGACTGCACCAGCAGCTGACCCGGAGCAAGGTGTTCCAGAAACGCCTGCATGGCGTACAGCACTGCTCACGTCTTCAGGACACTGATATGCAGGGAGGCTTCCCGCTAGGACCAGGAGCCCTGGGTTTGGAAAGAACCCAGGTGTGCCCACCAGCCCAGACTTTTTTTCTGACTGTATCAGTGACTACAGCTAGTATCATAGTTAGCTTTTTTTCTAAAGCTTACGTCAATTTACTGTTACCTTAGGCACTACATTTGATTGTCTATTTTGCACTTCCCCTCTGCTCATACTGCTGCTCTAAATTTCTATCTGTTCCAAACTTCCCCTCTACTCCTCCTGTATATCTAATTTTCTCCTGCTCCCTTATCCCTGACTCTTACTCCAACTCGTTCCCCCCTTTTCAGCTTCACCCTCTTCCCTAACTCTTAATTTTGCTTGCTCCAACTCGTTCTTTCTGTATAGCTTCTCGCCCTCTTCCCTGCTCTCACATTGTTGTACTAATTTCTTCTCTACTCCGTTCCCCCCTACCTACTTGTGTTGGTGCCTTGGTGCAGTCACTCCCTCTCAGTCTTCATTGTTTAATCCCCCTTCTCTTCTCCTACCTGCCTATTCCCTCCCACTGATTAGCCAGCGGCCCTTTCCTGCGGCCTATATATCCTTCTAACTTGTCTCCCCTCTCCCTCTTTCAGATTACTGCCCCCGATCAGGCTCACACTCAATCGGCAGCTGAGGCATGCTCTGGGAGCTGCCTACCACACCAAATCTGCCCACTGTCAACAAACTGAGGTACGAACCCGCTTCACCTGGTAATTAATCGAACAGCAACCCACCCTCACTATTAGACATTTTTTTTACTTTGGCTGGCTGCCATTGGCTGACTCCCCTTGGTGCTGCATGTCATTGGTTGTTCCACAAGCCTGCTGTCTCTGAGCAGCTCAGAAGTGAGGGCTGAGGGCTAGAAAGCAGTGTGTTTTGTGCTTGCTGGCTCCTACCTTGAATTTCTCCTGCCCACCCTCACCCACCCCTGGCACTCTTCAAATGCTCTTGCTGCCTGACTGAATCCTGCCGTCCTGCCTGCATAGCCACTCACTGCGTGATGTAACCACTCACAGTGTAATTTACAACAAAACTACTTCTCTCTCTCCCCCTCTCTACGTTCTGTTTACCCTGTGTATCAAATAGTCTGCTACCACAGCTCTATCCCAAATAGTCTGCTTCTCTCTCTCTCTCTCTCTCTCCCTCCCTACCACTGTGTTCAGTGTCTGCCTCAAACTCGCATGTCCTGTTTCCACTGCTCCTAGCCATGTTCTCCCATCCTGTCAAGCTATAATCCTCTCTAACGCCTCTGCTACTCCTGTCTTTTCTTCCCACCTTCACCTTCTCCCCTTCTCCCTGCCATCTCCCATATGTCTCCGATCTAGCATGTATCCCTTCTCAGTCTCTGCCCCACTTCTCACTCTATTAACTCCGTTCATCCACCACTGGATTCATTTTCAGCTGCCTCCTGTGGACCCACTTTTTTCTGCACCAGTATCACTCACCTTTATCAAACTCCTGCTAAATGTCTCAACTCCTCCATCTCTTGAACTCTCCAGTCTTGAACCACATTAACATGGGAAACTTCTCAAAACCCCCATATTACATTACCTAATCACAGCCCTTTTACTCTTTTCTTTGAAACATAGAAACATAGGCTTTGATGGCAGATAAGAACCCCTTGGTCCATATTGTCTGCCCATTTCCCTACCTACTGGATAAGCTGCAGATCCTAGTTAACCAACAGCCTATTTCTTACTACCCCCACAAGAATTGCCTTATGTCTGTCCCATGCATTCTTGAATTCTCCCATAGTCTTAGACCCCACAACCTCCTAAGGAAGGCGGTTCCACGCGTCCACCACCCTCTCTGTGAAAAAAAATACTTCCTCACATTGCCTCTGAGCCGTCCCCCCTCTGTCTTCAAACTGTGTCCCCTTGTTCTTGCACATTTTTTCTGAAAGATGCTACCTTCTTGGACTTTGTTGATTCCATTGAGGTACCTAAAAGTTTCTATCATGTCCCTCCCCCCTCGCTCCTTTCCTCAAGGGTATACATATTAAGCTCCTTTAGTCCCTCTTCATATGTCTTCTGTTGCAGACCCTGCAACATTTTAGTTGCCCTCCTCTGGACTGCCTCCATCCTGTCTTATGTCCTTGCAGAGATGAGGTCTCCAGAACCAGATGCAGTACTCCAGATGGGGTCTCACCAACTGTCTGTACAGAGGGATGACAACTTCCTGTTTTCTACTTGTAATGCCTCTCCCTATGCATCCCAGTATCCCTCCAGCCCTCCCTACTGCCTTCTCACATTGCTTGCTAACTTTGGGTAATATCCACCCTAACTCAGGTCCTCCAGCTACCACTCCTTCGGGTTTAACCTATAATAAACTTGGGCAAAACCCCACAAACTCCTTAACCCTGCCTAGAGACCTCAAATTACTACATCTAAATATGCACAGCGTCCTACCCAAGTTGGACCTCTTGCAAGCTATGGCTGTCTTTCTAATCCCTGACATTCTAATCCTGAGACATGGTTAAGCAATAAAATACCTGATCAAGCCAAATCTATCCCTGGCTATTCTCTAGCCAGACAAGATAGATCAGGCAGAGGTGCATGTGTGTGTGTGTGTGTGCGCGATGTATATCTCTGCATCCCTACAGTATGCTATCACCTTCTCAACCACGCTACCAACTAACTACAAGGCCATCATCATCCAGGTTTCCCTGCCTTTTACCATCCCAATCTTTGTGGCAGGCATCTATTGTCGCCCCAACCTTCCCTCTTCAGTTGCTACCGACCTCACGACTACCACTGTCTCACACTCTCAATCAGGTGAACCGTTCCTCATGGGGGATTTTAACCTAAACTGGCTGTCGCCCCTCCAACAGCAAAGTTCATAACATCATCACCTCACACAAGTTAATTCAGCTTATTCAGGAACCTACCCATACAAACACAAAATCTCCAAATCACACATTATTAGACTGGGAACTCACCTCTCACCCACATAGGGTTATCAAGTCAGGCTTACTTCCAGATGCCTTAAGCAAAGACCATCTGATATATCTGATTTGGAAGGTCCACAGGCCAAGTCCACTGGATAAGATACTATTAATGTGCTCTTATAAATCCCTTGACATCGCCCCTCTCCTCCACGACCTAGCAACCACAGACTGGAGGCTGTTAGTCACTGCTCCCCACATGGACAGTGCCCTAGCCTCTTTTAAAGCCAAATTCCTCTCCATCTGGAATTACTATGCCCCCTACAAGCGTACCAGAGTCCATAGCAACCATGTTCCCTGGGTCACTTCTGAGCTTCCAGCCTTCCTAAGAGCGCAAGACCAAGCCTGGAGAAAATACAAGGCAACCAAACTACTGAGTGACCTCACTACTTATCGTAAACTCCGCAACACCTGTACAAAACCAACCAGACTAGCCGAGGCTGAATACTTCTCTTTAACCTTTCAATCTAATCTAAACTCCCCTTCCAAATTCTAGAAAGTCATCCATGTCCTCTTCTCCCCTCCTGCCCACCCTTTCTCTTGTCCTTAAAATAAACAATGCCCTCACTGCAGATCATGCTATAGTGGTGAAGGAATTCAACTCCTACTTCACTTCATGCATGTCTGTCTTGCTAGCCTCCCTCCCAACCGGAGCTCCTATGGCTTCCCTCTTCAAAAGCATGAACTATACTACCAGCCTTGCCCTAGACCATAACCCCTTCACCTTCTCAGAGGTTTCACCTGCCGATACCCTCTCTGCACTGCTAGCTCTCAACCCATCTAAAGGCAGTTCTCCTGACAAACTCAATTCTAAGCTTCTCTACCTCTCTGCCTCTGCTATCGCTTTCTCTCTTTCAGTCCTCCTGAACCTCTCCTTCTCTACTGCTACTGTCCCTCACTCTGGAAGCATGCTGTCATTATCCCCCTCCCAAAAGGGGGCGACTCTACTTCCCCTGGTAAATACCACCCTATTTCCTTGTTTGCTACCCTTGCTAAACTCCAGGAACACCTTGTTCTCTCTCAAATCTTCTCCTTTCTCTCTGACTCCAATTTCTTTACTCCATTCCAGACTGGATTCAGGAAGAACCATTCCACTACAACCTCCCTAGTCAGTCCTACCTTACAGGAGAAAACAATTGATAGAACTGCCTAGTCCTGCTCCCCCTTCCAAATCCACACTGGTGTCCCTGTTTGTTTTCCCCCAGGGATCAGTGCTGGGTCTCCTACTCTTCTCCATTTTCCTAAATGACTTACCATCAAGATGCTCCTCTACCTTCATCCACATGTATGCTGACAATTTGTCATGTTCACCTCTGGCCACTCTCCCCACGATGTGGAAACCAGACTTCAGCTCGACTTCACTAAGCTCTAGCACTGGTTCACTTCCCATCATCTCTCTCTGAACGTCAAGAAAACAGTCTCCATGACCTGTGGCACTAGGCAGAGACTTGCTAGACTCACTGTTTCTCCCACCTTCCACTCCTGGATGGGACTAAACTCAAGGAAACCTCTCTTCAGATATCTTGGTGTATGGCTGGATCCACACCTAAACTTCTCTGGGCACATTGATGCCATTCTGAAAAAACTGTACCACAAGCTAGGCGCCTATACAGAAACCGTAATAGCATCCATCTTATGGCCAGGCATTCGATTGTCCAGAAGATGATTCTCCCTATCATTGACTACTGGATGTAGTCTACAGTGCTGCTCCCAAATCCACCCCTATCCAGATTGGACCCTTTTCAACTCCTTTTGTCACTTCACCCTAGACTCCCCAGAAGTACTCACGCTGTAGCTTTCTCTCTCTTACCAACTGCCGCTCTCCCAGTGTGCTAAACTTATTTCAAAACACTGGTTTGGCACTCTTCCATTCTATCTGTCCTCTTCTCTCCCTCCCCCACTCCTGCTCACTTCCACCGATCTTCCGACTCACGAATTTTCATGATCCCTCGCTGTTTCACGTCGGCAGGACAATCCGCCTTCCCTCGCCATTCCCCTAAAATCTGACATTCCTCCTCCCTTCATTCCCTCTCCTCTGCCTTCCACAACTTCCGTTCATCCAATTGTACCTGCTTCCCCATTTCTAAAAACCCCTCCCCACCTCTGCACACTCCTCCTCCCCTAGTTAGGACTACCCTCTCTTTAGTAGACACTACTCCTATTATAGCACTTCCCCCTCTTGTTGCATCATTATCTGCAACTACCCCTTGTAACCCCTTCAGTTATGGCACTTTAACTGTTTTTGATTTTGTATATTTCAAAAATACCTCTTGTACATTTTAATCTGCTACTGCATAGTTACCCCATGTATTGCTACTTTATAGTTACTGTCTTGTATTAGCTACTGCACTAATGTTCCACTTATTTGTGCTGTATCATGTGTACTCCCTTTTTCCCCACTCCCCCAGGTCACACTGGGAGATGAGCATCTTGTTGTTCAGTGTGCCTTCTTGGTAAAACATTTCATAAATAAAATAAATAAGATATCACTGCTGTGCTATAGTGCAATTCATAAAGCTAGCAACGCAAATGAGCCCAATGGGCATGCAAGGCACTAGTAGGCCATTTGCGTGCTCATTATGGGTCCATTTGCAAAGGCTGGGAGACTTAGCATGACCCCAGCCCATGAATGACACGCAGCCACAGTCCATGGTGGCCAATGCCCCCTCTCCATATTGCCGATAGCCATCCCATAATACAATAATACTATCCCTGGCAATCTAGTGGTTCCCTCTCCCCTCCCCATGCTCCGATCATCATTCCATACATGAATTAACTGTTCCCTGGTTGTTTAGTGGTGCCATCCCCCCCTTCCTGTCCTCAATGGCCCCAAAACATGAAGTTAATATTCCATGGTAGTCTAATATCTCTTCTGGAGCTCCTATCGGCGGTCCAGTGAATGAAAACAAACACCCTGGTAGTCTAGTGTCTCTCCTCCCTCCTGATGGCTTGGGTCCCATTGGAAAATACAGAAATCCCTGGTAGTACAGGGGTCCCTCCCCTTCCTGTGCTCCAATCACCATCCTGTAGTGGAAAATATAATCTCTGGTAGTCTAGTGGCCCCTCACCCCATCCCCAAACCCAATCATGTGAAATAAGCAAAACCGTAACCCTGGTGATTTAGTAGACCCTCCACCCTGTGAGACAGTGTCCCCACCCCAACCCAAACCCCAGTTGGTGATCAGCACAGCCCTCCTCTCACCACCACCATGGCTGGCTGCCAACTGAGCTCCTCAATGAGTGCATCAGTCACTGTCAGTGAGTCATACTGTATACAGTCGTGTTTCTCTGAGAGGTCAGCCAGCAGCCTGCTGTGGTGGTGATGAAGACTGTGCTGGTCACCTGCTGGGGTTCGGGTTGGGGACCGGGTTGGAGGACACTGTCTGACACAGTGGGAGGGTCCACTAGACCACCAGGGTTGTGTTTGCTTATTTCACAGGACAGGGTTCGTGATGGGGCGGGACCACTAGATGACCAGGGATTATATTTTATACTACAGGACAGCGATCGGAGCATAAGGAGGTGGGAGGGACCACTGACTACCAGGGATTTTATATTTCCAATGGAGACTGGCAATTAGGGATCCGTAGGGACACCTAAACTACAAGGCTTTTTTTTTTCATTCACAAAATTGGTGATCAGGGATCAGGAGGGACACAAGACTACCAGAGTGTTTGTTTTTCATTCACAGGACCGGCAATCAAGGATCAGGGAGGGACACTAGACTACCAGGGTGTTTGTTTTTGATTCACAGGACTGGTGATTGGGGACTGGGGAGGTTGGAGGGACACTAGCCTGCCAGGCTGTATGTTTTTCATTCACAGGATCGGCGGCCGGGGATCAGGAAGGGGAAGGGTACCACTAAACTACCATGGAATAATAATTTCATGTACTGAGCGTCCATCGGAGAGACAAAGGGAGGAGGATACCACTGGACTACCAGGGAATATTAATTTAATGCCCAGGATGGCGACTGGAGGATGGGAATGGGGCAGAGGTGGTCTCACATCAGGGGCCCACTGGGCACGTGCCCTGCAAAAGTGCTGTGCCCCAGTTGGGCCCCATGGTGCAGAACTTCCCCATAGTAACAATATATCAGTGCCCTGGCTGCAATCTGTTGTGCCCCAGCTGTGCCCTAGTAACCATTTGTGGCTAGAGCCGCTGATGGGTGTGGGGAACTGCAGTACCTCCGCACAACCACAAGGGTTGCTCGAATACTACCAGGTCTCAGTCGGCCTTATTTTCTCCATGCAAGGGTCTTCAGAACTGGCCCTTGTGCTGGTAAAAATCTTTGTGAATGGTATTGCGGGGATATGTAGGAACCTCCCCCTCATTTGCACTGCAGCCCCCCTCACAACTCTGCCCCAGCATAAACCCATTTTGCAAGTGCAAACTGGGCTTTGTGAATACCACTATGGTGAAAAACCCAGTTTTCATGGTGCAAACTGGGTTTGCGGTGGGACGAAGTTTTGTGAATCTGGCCCCTGATCTCTTCTTGTAAGGCCATTATATAAATACATTTGTCACAAGAAAAACAAGTTGTAGATTCTCCCTCATTTCCCCCTTTGAACATTTGGTACTTTGTACATTTAATTAGCAATGTCTGTCCATCCACTGTCTATTTATATTAAGGTTAAAACTTTTAAGAATTGCCTCAGATGAAATTCAGGACAGATGGCTAGTTAGCCTCTTAATATTAACTTTACTTCAAGTTGCCTTACCAGTAAATGTCCAGAGAATAAAAATTCTGCAGTGTCTTACCACCTGTCCACCTGACCTGAGTGACAGAGCAGACACTGACCACTGCCATGCCTGCCTCTGCCTGTGCTCATTGACAGCTTACAGAACCTCTCGATTAACACCAAGTGAACTGGAAGTGCTGTTTCTGGAGTTGCAAGGCTCTGACCACTCAACCTCTGCAAATTACACCTGTGGCTCTAAAAGCTCATTGAATGAGCTTCTCGAATACCCACTCAAACTCAAAAACACCATAAAAAAACTATTGTAGATCTTAAATGTGCATATACAATGCAGTTGGCTATGTGGCCCCCTTGATCTCTAGTCCAGTATAGCGCAGTGGTCTAAGGCGCTGAGTTGAAAATCGGGTGACATCCAGCAGACCAGACCTGGGTTTGAATCCCACAGCTTCCACTTGCATACTGTGTGACCCTGAGCAAGTCACTTAATTTCCTTGTGCTCCCAGGTCGCACCTGGAAACAAGCTCTGTCTTAGTGTGCCTTTCCTGGTTAAACAATTTCCCCTTCCACAGATGCTCACAATGAACTACAATCCCCCAGCAGCCTCTGCACCCACAGCCAGTACACCAGTAGTTCAACTAGCAAAGTTCTGTTTTAAAAAATGTTTAATTTAGAAATTGGGTGCTTACTCCTGCTTCCAATGCAACTCTCTCTCTCTCTGTCTAAGACCAGCCTCTGCTGCGTCTGCCTCTGCCCTTGCTTTTTACAGAAAAGACATGTAATCTGTTATGTTAATGTCTAAATGGAATAAAGCCCCGAGCCCGAATGGTGTCCCAGTGGCTCTCTTTAAAGTAGATTCATCTGTTTTTATTTGTAGTCTTACTAAATTACTCAATAGCTTTATCTCAACTAATAGTTTACCCGAGTTTTAAAAACGAGCAGTGGTCTTCCAATTTTTTAAAAAAAGTCAATTTAACAACCCAAAAATGTATAGGCTTATAAGCCCTTTGGATATTAAACCTTTCTCCTTGGAGTTCGTGGAGGCTCAGCACTCCGCTGTGAAAGACCCAAACAAGACCCTATGTAAACAGGTACTTATGGAAACTGTACTACATTGCTGGACTGACAGCACAGTAAAATAGCATGACTGAGTTCAGAATGCAGCTGCCATTGAATCAGTACTGGTTTGTAGTCATGTGTTGCAATATGTAGTTCTTACATTACGATATGAAAGGAATACTACACTTAAAATTTACTGAAACACATGTTGTGCAGAATGTTTTTATTTGTGTGTGTAGTCCTGTTGTGTCCTGCTCTCTGTTTGCTGTAAGGAGCTTTTTTTCTAAATTAGCCTGCTAGTTTTATGGACCCTGGGGATCTCCATCTTAGCAAGTTTATTGCTCTTCTTTTTCCTACAATGCCTCCTGTCTCACATGGCAGTGATGCATCCTGGACCACTGATTCAGCAAGTACTAGTAATAGAAGCCTGATGTTCTAGCCTTCATTAAATAGTTCCAATTCAATATTTTGGTTTGCCATGTGTGTGTTGAGTCTAGCCAGCAGGAGTAAATGTTTTGCTTTCAAAACGTTTCATTTCATCATACAACACTTAGCCATACAAAGCTTATAGATCACCCCACATCACCAATGCTATAATTAGTAAAGACTCTAGCCGTTTCCTTACAGAATAACCCATTCAATTAGCCCTCAAATATTTGTTAAACTACAAATGTAGCCTTTCATGCTCACTGAACAAGGAAACTTAATGAAAATTACAGCTCTACAGTTGTAAAATTGGCTCTAACCCATTACTTGCTGAATCAGTGGTCTTGAATGCATCACTATCCCATGAGACAGAAGGAATTGTAGGAGAAAGAAGAGCAATACAGCTTGCTAAGATGGAGATCCCCAGGGGCCATAAAACTAGCATAAAACCAGCAGGCTAATTTAGAAAAACACCAGAACCACACACCCAAATCAAAACACTCTGCACGGCATATGTTTCTGCAAATTTTGACTGTAGTACTTTTTTACTTTACTATTTCCACAATATATACGTGGCACGCTCACTTCATAGCATGTGAAAGTAATGACTGGGTGGATGTAATATCACTAATGAATGTCAAACATATAGGCTCCAGGACAACAGGCAGCACAACTTCATGTTGGTAAGGTCATGTTAAATGAACTTGATAGTCTTCTTCGACTGGGTAACAAATGTTGACAAGGGACAGATAGTAGATATTTTACCTGAAATTTAACAAGACCTTCAACTCTGTCCCCACAGGAGATTATTAAAGAAGTTGGGAGATCTCGGAGTGGGGGAGGAGAGGAATGACAACATGAGTGGGTAATTTGCAGCAGGAGAATGCAGAGGGTGGTAGTGAATGAAGAACACTCAAACATAAGGGATGTCACACAAGGGATGCTACAGGTGTCAGTGCTGGGGACTGTGCTGTTCAACGTTTTCATAAGGGATATGGGTGACAGTATTAAGGGCAAAACCTGCCTATTTGTGGATGATACCAAACTTTACAGCACGGTTGACAGTAAGGAAGAAATACGGGACTTGATGGAGGACTTTGAGAAACTAGTGAATTGGTCTGGAGTCTTACAGCTGGCTTCTATATCAAAATGTGCAAGGTTATGCACATTGGAAGGGAAAAAAAACTAATGGCCAAGTAGGTTACAGGGGGGTAGCAGTCACAGTGATAGATGAGGAAATGGATGAATAGCCTGAAGTCATCTGCACAGTATGGCAAGGCAATGGGCAAACAGAATGATGGGGTACATAAGTAGGAGGATGAGTCACAGGAAACAGGAGGTGATACTGCCCTTATATAGATTCCTGGTGTGAGCACACCTTGAATACGGTGTCCTGTTCTGGAATCCTAATCTGAGGAAGGTCATAAAAGCAGAAATGCTACTGGGACAAAATGGTAACTCATATGACCAATGATATGAAAGCCTGAACTGTAGTCAGTAATGACCAGAAGGGAGACAGGGAACATTACAGAAACCTTCAGGTACATGAAAGGCATAAATAGGGTGTATTCTAGCAGACAGCTTAGACCTAGCATGTTTGAGAGTACAAGGTTAAGTGGCACCAAGCTAGTGCATGGGAAGGTTTATGGGGAGCATCAGGAAGTATTATTTCATGGAAAGGGTGGTAGAGGGTTGGAAACAAACTGCCAGTGGAAGTGATTAATGCTAAAGCTAATGGGGGGTTTCAATGCAAGGTGGGACAGGTATGAGGGGAAGATCAAGCATGGGGACTTGGACCTGTAAAAGGCAAGCAACCCCACATTCAGGTAGACTCAACAGACTGGATAGCCTACTTCTGCCAGCATTGTTCTAGTTCTATGTTCTGTCTCTGCTTTTCCATACATTAACAACAACCAGAGTCATTTTTTGGCTGTCTCCTAGTGTCTGTTATGGTTAGCAGTAAGTTACAATATGCCTTTCAAAGGCGTTTTTTTTATGCAGTGCCAGCTTTATGTCATTGCTTCATACTAATGTCTCCACCTTTTATTTTCATGTACACAATCCTGGACTTTGCTCTACTGCACAAACTGCTTTGTTTCACAAAAACTGAATCTTCCAATATAGCAAGGGCAAACTGTTCTAATATGCTGCACCCTGGAGTTGCACCTTTATTTTAAAAATCTACTTAAGATTCTAAGATTTGGTAAAACTTTGATCAGTGTCTAATTTGTCTTTTATTGCAAAAGTCCTAACTAGTCCCGTTATCAACTGGGACAGTACTTAAATTAAATCTTTAGGAGAAATTTTAGTTGGGCTGTTCCCCATTCGCAGGTATGGAAATACTCTTGTAAATGTGATCAATTATATTCTTTCCAGTAGTGACCAGGGTCCTATCATTGTGGTGATATTATTAGACTATCTAACTCTGTGTATAACACTTTAAAACATTTATGTTACAGAAACTGCAAGAATGGAATTGCATATCTGACCATGCATTCAGGTGATCAGAGTCATAGTATTCAATTTAACCCGTAGTAGTGATCAGTCTAAAGAACTATGATATCAGGGGTTTACAGGGTTTGATTTTAGACCATTTGTTGCTTACCGTTTAGCTTCATCTTTTGTCATTTATTACCATATTTGTAACATCAGTTTCCATTAATATGGATAACACTCAACTTTATCTTTTAAGTCATCCTCAAATAAGACATGGCAGAACTGCAATCCTATTTGGATGAAACCGAATTATGGTCAAGCGAAATGTTCTTTGTCTGTTTAACTAAGGAAGAGTAACCATATTAAAAAAGTTTATTAATTGTGATACCACATTTGTGGTTTATTTGAAAACATGCTGATGTCATAGCTTTTACGTGGGACGATAAAGCAGAAATTAAAGGAGGGTGGGGGATCACGTGCAGTTGATTGCGCTCAAAGATTTGGATTATGCTACTGCAGCACATACGATGTAAGCATTGGATCCAGCAAATCACGTTTGCCACTTTATGGGAATAGTTCAGTTGGATCCCAGATGAGGAGATTGATTAAGATTACTATTGCAGAGGGAATGTTTTTGGATCTTTAAACTGGGGACAACTAGTGGGCAGAGCCTTAATGATAGATTTGATTTGACTCCTTCCTTGTGGATCCTTGCCTTTCATCTGGGATCACTGTATTTATTGTACATTCCTGTGAGTTGGATGTTTCCTGACAGACTCCAATGAGATGCAATTTGTGAGAAGTTAGTGCTTTTTAAATTGTTAATACTCACTTTGTAGCAAATACCAATAGTAAATGAATTTATGATTTTTAATTTGCACAAATAAGTAAGAGATGATGTTATATATCCTACAGACTTATAAGATGCATTCTGGGCAACTTGTTTTGTTGCCTTGGTAACCTCTACCTATAATGTAGCAGACATTGCCACTTTTAACACTTTTTAAATTACATTCATTATCTTCTATGTTGGTGGGTTCAAGAGGGTGAACTTGTCTCTTGACACAGCACTCTTGCAAAACACCAAGATATTGATAGAGAGGCTGGAGTGTTGTTATTCGTCTGTGTGCTGAATTTAAGTTATGAAGAAATCTTCAGCCTTCATTGGTCTGAGTACGGGTCATTTTTTGTTTTCTAGTTTATCCAGTCTGTGGTCTACGCACCATCTGTTCTGAGCAGCCTTTTCCTTAGAAACAGAGAAACATAGAATCTGAAGGCAAATAAGGACTGCTTGGCCCACCTAGTCTGCCCATTTCCCTACCTAACGGATAAGCTGCAGATCCTAGTTAACCAACAGCCTACTTCCTCCTACCCCCCACTAGAATTGCCTTATGTCTATCCCATGCATTCTTGAATACCCCCACTGTTTTTAACTCTACAACCTCTTCAGGAAGGCTGTTCCATGCATCTACAGCCCTCTCGGTGAAGAAATACTTCCTCACATTACCTCTGAGCCGCCCCCTTTATCTTCGAATTAGTTCTCTTGCTCTTGCAAATCTCTATTTCTGAAAGATGCTACCCTCTTGGACATTGTTGATTCCCTTGAGGTATTTGAACATTTCTGTCATGTCCCCTCTCCCTCCTTTCCTCGAGGCTATACATCTTAAGCTCCCTTAGTCTTTCTTCATATTTCTTCTGGTGCAGACCCTGCACCATTTTGGTTGCCCTCCTTTGGACAGCCTCCACCCTGTCTATGTCTTTGCAGAGATGGGGTCTCCAGAACTGTGCACAGTACTCCAGATGTGGTCTTACCAACTGTCTGTACAAAGGGACAACAACTGCCTGTTTTCTACTGGTGATGCCTCTCCCTATGCAACCCAGTATCCCCCCAGCCCTCCTTACTGCCTTCTCACATTGCTTGCCCACCTTTAGGTCATCTGATATGACTACCCCCAGGTCCCTTTCCATTTGTAAACCCCTTTCCAAGGTTGTAAACTGATGTATGAATAAATAAATAAATACAAATAAAATTTTTGTTGTTGTCAGTATCTCACCCCCCCATTGCGTACTCTTCCGCTGGGTTTTTGTTTCCCAGGTGCATTACTTTGCACTTCTTTGCATTGAATCTAAGCTGCCATACATTTGACCATTCCTCCAACCTTGCCAAGTCCTTTTTCATCCTTTCCACCCCACCTTGCATATCAACCCTGTTGCAGATCTTTGTGTCATCTGCAAAGAGACTTACTTTTCCTTCCAGTCCCTCTGTAATGTCACTTATATAGACATTAAAAAAGGACTGGCCCCAGTACTGAACCCTGTGGTACCCCACTAGTAACACCCTTTTCTTCACTGTGGACTCCATTTACTATTACCCTCTGTGTCCTGTTGTCCAGCCAGTGATTTACCCAGGCTACCACCCTGGGACCCACTCCGAGGCTGGCTAATTTGTTTATTAATCTTTTGTGCGAGACTGTGTCAAATGCCTTGCTAAAGTCTAGGTAGGCCATGTCCACAGCCCTTTCCTGGTCTACTACTTTGGTCACCCAGTCAAAGAAGTCCATTAGATTTGTCTGATATGACCTTCCTGCTGTGAATGCATGCTGCCTTGTGTCCTATGCCCCACTGGCCCCTAGGTACTCAACAATTCTTTCCTTCAGAAGTGATTCCATCATTTTCCCTACCACTGAGATGATCAAACTGACAGGTCTATAGTTTCCTGCCTCTGTCTTGCTCCCACTTTTGTGAGGGGAATCACATCCACCCTCCTCCAGTCCTCAGGTACCACACCATCCTCCCATGATTTATTAAAAAGGGTGGTCAGTGGTGTTACCAGTTCTTCCTTTAGTTCTTTTAGAATTGCTCCCATCCCATCCCCACAACCTGCTCCCCTTGCCCCTGCTGTGCTGCAGCCCCTATGCCATCCCTCTCCCCTATCTCCCCCCCTCAGTTCTCCTGCTCTCCTGTCTCTCCTGAAACTACTCTATCAGCTCTCCTGGCACTTGATTCTACCAAAGGCTCCTTACCTGATGGCCTGGACCCTAGGCTCCTCTCCCTCTCGGCTCCTGCCATCGCTTATCCTCTATCTTTGATACTAAATCTCTCCTTTGAGTCTGCCACTGTTCCCTCGACTTGGAAGCATGCGTTGTCCTCCCCTCCCTAAGGGGGGAGACTCCACTGCTCCTGGCAACTATCGACCTATCTCTCTCTTCCAACCTTAGCCAAACTCCAAGAAATGGAATTGCATTACCAACCGTAATTCTTGATCTTCTTGAACGAGTCTCCACCACTCATTCACACTAATGGAAATAGCTCCGGAGGCACTAGGACCCAGCGGGAGCAAATTTTTTTGCTGCTCCTTTTTGCCAGAGGTGGAGCTGCGAGGAGCGGCACCGTGAGCCTCCGCTCATGCGGTAATGACTATCTCGGCGTCGACCCGCCAACCGCCTCAGTACCTTTTTTTCCGAGGAGGTGCAGCGTAACTAACCTAGAAGGATATCCTAACCAAAAACCAGACATAAGATAGTCCAGAAGACCCATTATAAGAAGGGTCAACAAAGTCTTCACAGCCTAAAGATTGAGGGAGTGAAGACCAACAACAGAGGTGAGCTCGGGGGATGGAGGGTGGGCGTGTGAATGAGTGGTGGAGACTCGTCCAAGAAGATCAAGAATTACGGTAGGTACTTAATTTCCATATCTTCCTGGACATAAGTCTCCACCACTCATTCACACTAATGGGAGAGTACCGAGCTAATAATCCCCCGAGAGGGCGGCAGGAGAGACCAAGAGCTCACAGCTTTAGGACAGAAGTCCATTAAGGATGGTTCTGCCAAAGGAAAGATGTCATCTGGCATGGACATCCAGGGCATAGTGTTTAACGAAAGTATGCACTGAGCTCCAGGTAGCCGCATTGCAAATATCTGCAATGGGTACGTTGCGGATTTCCGCCAGAGATGCCGCGACCGCACTAGTAGAGTGAGCGTACACTCTGCCCTCCAGCTTATCCTGCACCATGGAATAACAGTGGCGAAGGCATGCCACTAGCCTTGCTGAGATACATCTGATAGAGACAGGTTGACCCAGCTAGGTCCCGCTGAAGGAAACAGACAGTTGTTGAGCTTTACGAAAGTCTTTTGTTCTATCTAGATAGAAACGCAAAGCTCTCTTGATGTTCAAGGAATGGAGAGAACGTTCTTCTTCATTTTGGAAGTCTGCAAAGTAAGAGGGTAGGACCAAAGGTTGGTTTAGATGGAATTCCAAAACAACCTTAAGAAGAAATTTAGGATGGGTTCTAAGGACTACTTTGTCTTTATGGAACACAGTATATGGAGAGTCTGTGACCAAGGCATGTATCTCAGAGACCCTGCAGGCTGAGGTAATGGCCACCAAGAAGGCCGTTTTCCAGGTCAGAAATTTTAGCTCACAGGTAGCCAGAGGTTCGAAAGGTTTCCGAGTGAGCATGTCTAGCACAAAATTAATGTCCCAGGCTGCGACTGGATGTCTTATAGGAGGTCTGGTATGCAGAATTCCCTTAAGAAACCTCTTAACCACAGGTAACTGAGCCAGTGATAAGGAAAGTACTGGCTCATGATAAGCTGAAATGGCACAAAGGTGAACTTTGACTGTAGAGTACTGCAGACCTGAATTTGAGAGGTCTAAGAGGTACCCAAAATTTTATCTGGTGGGCAGGAAAAGGATTTAAAGAGGATTTTGCACACGGAGTGAAAACGCTTCCATTTGGCTGTGTGTTTTCCTAGTGGCTGGCTTTCAGCAGCCAGAAGAATATCTGAAACCCCATGGAGACACTGAACCTGTTCACTTCTATCTCTTCAGGAGCCAAGAGTGAAGGTGAAGCGACCTCAGGTTGGGATGAACAACAGGTCCCTGAGTCAAGAGGTTCGTCTGAAGGGGAAGTGGTTTTGGCGGAGCTGCCAACACACTGTTGAGTAGTGGAAACCACATCTGTTGAGGCCAGAAGGGAGCAATGAGGATCATTTTGTCCATCTGGGATTCGAACTTGAGAAGTACCCTCTGAATTAGAGGAAGAGGCGGAAAGGCGTATAGAAAGCATTTTGTCCACTGCAGCCTGAACTCATCCTGACAGAAAATGCCAGGACCTGGATTTCTGGAGCAGAAGAGAGGCAGTTTTGTGTTGAGTGGGGATGCAAAAAGGTCCAGGTCTGGAGTTCCCCACTCTGCGAATATTGACTGAACTACGGCTGAGTCGAGAGACCATTTGTGAGGATCTGTCTCTGTTCTGCTGAGGCGATCTGCCAGTTCTGCTCTGCACTCCTGGCAGGTAGACCACTTGAATTAGAGACTTGTGCAGCAAGCACCATTCCCACACTCTCATCGCTTCTCTGCATAAGGGGTAAGAGTGAGCACCGCCCTGTTTGTTGATGTAATACATCACTGCTTTGTTGTCCATTTGAAGGAGAATGTTCTTGTGACAGAGAATGTCCTTTAAAGCTCGGACCGCATAAAGGACGGCTCTCATTTCTAAGACATTTATGTGAAGCTGGGACTCGACCAGAGTCCACGTACCTTGAGTGTGGAGAGCCTGACAGTGAGCTCCCCAGCCCATCAGGGACGCGTTTGTGGTAATGGAAATCTGATGATCCAGAGGAGCAAAGGATATCCTTCTAGGAGATTGTTCTCTCATGACCACCAGGTGAGCGACCTCTTTAGAGGTTCCATCACCTTGATGAGAAAGGACTCATGGTGAGTGGTCAGGACCACTGGTAACGAGCATCCACTGAGAAGTTCTCATGTGAAGGCGAGCTAGGGTACAGTGAACACCGAGGATGCCATGAGACCTAGCATCCGTTGCATCGAGAGAGCTGGAACCGAGTTGCTCTCCCGATGTGATGGGCCATCTGAAGGATATCGCTCTTCCTGTCCTCTGGAAGAAAAGCCTTTGCACAGGAGGTGTCCAGAAGAGTTCAAATAAAAAAGAGCCTCTGGGAGGGCTGCAGCTGCGATTTTTTGAGTTTGAGCAGGACTCCAATGGATGTGAGAAAGCGTGACACCGTGGCTACAGCATTCAGAGTTCCCTGCCTGGAAGGACTTGACAGAAGCCAATCGTCCAGATAAGGGAACACCTGTATTCCGATCTTTCTGAAATGCGCTGCGAGAACTGCACAACACTTTGTAAAACCTTATGACGCCGATGATAGCCCAAAGGGCAGGACTCTGAACTGATAATGCTGTCCCAGAGCCACAAACCTTAGGAATTTGTGATGCTTTGGGTGAATAGAAATGTGATGATAAGCATCCTGCATGTCTAGGGAGGCTAACCAGTTGTGTTGATGAAGCAAAGGTAACAGGGTTCCTAGTGAGATCATTTTGAATTTCTCCTTGGGCAGAAATTTGTTTAGTTTTCTGAGGTCCAAAATGGGGCGCATGCCCCCGGTTTTCTTTGGAACCAGAAAGTAATGGAGTAGAACCCTGTGTTCCGTTGATGCAGCGGAACTACCTCTACTGCTCTGTTGTTCAGAAGGCCCTGTATCTCAGCGGCGAGAAGGTCTGACTTAAGGGTTGACAGCTTGGGCTGTCGTTTGGGAGGATGATCCGGAGGGGTCTCCACAAGACTGAGTGAATACCCCTCGCGGATTATCTGGAGGACCCATTTGTCTGAGGTTATGGACTTCCACTGATTGTAGAAGTGTGTCAGACGACCTCCCACCACTGAGGAAGAGTCCACCTCGGACAGCTGAGGTGGGACTTGGGCCAACAACTCAGAAGGTGGTGCTGGGCGCTTTGGGTCCTTGCACCTTCTGTTGCGTTTTCTTTTGAGGCTGGGGGGCTTGGTTTTTATGAAAACTTCCTCTGCCTTTGCCTTGAAAGGACTGACGGTTATGGAACTGGCGTTTATTAACACCCCCTTGAGAGGGGACAGGAGGAGGTCGAGCCAACTTAATGGCTGACCTAGTCTTTTGTGTAGCTTCTACAGCCTGTTCTACTTGAGGGCCAAGAGATACACACCATCAAAAGGCAACGCCATTACCTGCTGCTGTGCGTCATTCATGAAACCTGAAGTGCGCAGCCAGGAATGACGGCGGTACAAATGCCCGCCGCCACCGCTAGAGAAGCAGAATCGAAAGCATCCATAGCCGCTTTAACCTGCTGGTTGTTGGATTTGATACCCCAGGTAATGGTTTGAAGTAACTCTGACTTTGTGTCCTATTCCGGTAGAGCTTCAACCATTTGTTTGAGTGAGTGCCAAAGGATATACTCATATTGAGAGAAATAGCCTTGGTAGCTGGCAATACGCATACCCAGGGTGGAAGCAGCAAAGACTCTCTTACCTAAAGTGTCTATCTTATGAGATTCTTTGTTAATATGTCGGGCTGTAGTAGTCTGGGGGAAGGACAACCTTATCATTCTCTGCAAAAACTACAATAGGATCCGCAAAGGCTTGGGACACCAAAATGGGTCGATCCTTTGGGGCTGAGTATTTCCTGTCTATGGATTTAGCCACCGAAGGAATGAGAGCAGGATTATTCCATACCATTTGAGACAGAGTCTCAAAGGAGGGCTGTACCGGAGGAGTCAAATCTGTAGGGATCTCCGGAACATGGAGGTAAAGGAGTCTTAGCAATTTCCCAGGATCGATGTCTGTAGTTTGGAGAGAAAGAGTGGAAATCAAGTTTTTTCAGCAGAGACTTAAAAGACAGGTCCTCGATCACAGGCTCTGCAGCAGGAATAGATCCTGTTCCTTCCACTTCATCACCCAGCCTAAGATCTGGGTCAGGCTCAATGTCATCTCTTGACAGTCCAGGAGGGACTGCATGGACAGGAAAGAAGTGAAAATCAGAGGGAAATGAGGAAGGAAAAAGGTTAAAGGAGGAGTCCTGAAAGGTGGATGACGCCTAAGAACCCCGGCACGCAAACACATGGCGCCGAGAAGCCACTGGCGCCAAGGAACCACAGGCACTGAAGACGGTGCCGAGGGGCGGAGGCAGGCACACGTGGCATAGCGTGCAGCGCGCCGATGATGTGCATGGCGCCGAACTCAACGGCGCTGAGGACGCGCCGACAGACGATCGGCGCCAAAGACGGTGCCGAGTGTGCGATCGACGTTGAGGGCGTTGAAAACACCCCAAGACTCCAAAAAACAGTATTTAAGGAGAAGGGAGGAGGAAGAAGAGCAGGAGATAGAGGCATCGGTGTGTTCCCCTGTGCCGCAGCCATATGAGGGAGGGAAACACCTAAGCTCGGAGTCGATGGCACCGGAGATGGTGCCGCGCGACCAGGGAGGCTCAACCGCCCTACCTGATCTTCCAAGAAGCCCGAAGGCCCCTGAGTGACTGGGCCAGGCAGCTGGACCAACCTCCGAATCCATTGCTCCATAAGAGCAGCCCACTGATGAAAATGCTCATCTGAAGACCTACCAGAGGGCCGGGTAGGGCTCCGATGTCGAAGACGTCGGCCACCAGAAACAGAAGCTGGCAACTCTGAAGGAGGAGACAGGCAACTAGCTCCAATAACTGACCATCTATGCGCAGACATATCAGAGGGCGACCTCGAGTGATGCTCTCTCTTTTTTGACCTGTTGGCCGAAGAAGAGCTCGAGGCCGAACGGTGCCGAGAATGTGACAGTTTATTTTTATGCTTTTGAGGGGACTGCCCACCCCCTCGGGCATTGGACTGACCGTTGTCAGACCTTCCCCTCTGGAGAAGGCGGCAGACCGGACCCAGCCCGGCTGACTGAACAGCTTTCATACGAAGTCTCCCTACCGTCACCTGACCCGCTCTTGGTTGACTCCGTCAAAGTAGGCTGAGACTTCTTTGTAAATAAGAATAAATTAAGCGATACTTATTCGAGATATTACTACAAAACAACAAAACTGAAAACTATGCTGCTAGTTTGAAGTTTGACTCCTGGTGATCGAGCGACGTCGTCACTGAAGCGCATTCGACGGCGGGAAAAAAGGAACTGAGGCGGTTGGAGGGTTGATGCCGAGACAGTCATTACCACACGAGCGGAGGCTCGCGGTGCCGCTCCTCGCGACTCCACCTCTGGCGCCGACCCTCCAGCAAAAAAGTTTGCTCACGCTGGGTCCTAGTGCCTCCGGTGCTATTCCCATTAGTGTGAATGAGTGGTGGAGACTTATGTCCAGGAAGATCACATAGCACTCGACCAACTGTCCTTGTTCCTCTCTGACTACACTTTCTTCACACCCTTCCAGTCTGGCTTCAGGAAAGCCCATTCCACCACCCCCTCCGTGTTGAGGCTAACTGAGACCATCTCCTCAGGCTTTGACAAAGGGAACATTACCTCAGCTATTTTTGTCGACTTGGCCAAGGCATTTGACACTGTCTCTCACCCCTTCCTCCTTCACAGCCTATCAGCAGCTGGCCTCTCCCCTACTGCCACAGGCTGGTGCAGCTCCTACCTGTCAGGCAGGTCACAATCAGTTAGAACAGCTGATGTCATCTCACTCCCTCTGCCTATTACCACTGGAGTCCCCCAGGGTTCAGTGCTAGGCCCCATCCTGTTCTCCATCTTTTAAAATGAGCTCCCTCAGGTTTGCACATCATCCAGCATCCACATGTATGCTGACTATACAGTGCTGTTTACCTCTGGTAAATCAGTCCCTGATGTCACTGCCAGGCTTCAGTCCAACTTCACCAAGGTCCAAGTCTGGTTCAACTCACACCAACAATTTCCAAATGCCAAAAAGACAGTCTCCATGACCTTCGGCACAAGGCAGAGACTTGCTCGACTAAGCAACCTCCCCTTCTTTCTCACCCTTGATGGGACTGCTCTTGAGGATGTCTCCTCATTCAGGTATCTCGGCGTTTGGCTGGATAGATACCTCGACTTCTCTGTACACATAGATGCTGTTCTGAAAAAATTAAGACCTAAGTTCTGTGCCCTCTACAGAAACCATGGCTGCATCCCTCTTGCCAACAGGCGCAGTTGGTGCAGAAGATGATCCTGCCCATTATCGACTACTGCGACATAGTCTATGGTGCCGCCCCACAGTCCCACCTATCCAGACTGGACTCTCTCTCAACTCCTTCTGTTGTTTTGCTCTGGACACCCCTCCTAACCCACTATTGTGATCTGTACCGCTCCCTCAACTTTTCCCCTCCACAATCGGAGAGTTCTTCATGGTGCCAAGTTCATCTCTAAATTCTGGCTTGGTTAGCTTCCCTCATACATCTCCTCCTCTCTTGGTACCTTTTCCCCCTCCCTTTACTTCCTTAGATCCCTTTCTGACACTTGCACCATGTCTATCCCTGGCAGAACCACACCCTTTGGACAGAAAGCCTTCTCGTGTCACTTGCCTAAACTGTGGAATTCTCTGCCTCCTCAAATCCGCTTCTCCTCCTCCTTGTTTTCTCTTATCTCTGAACTACACAACTATCTCATCCTCCCTGTGCCTGCTTCTGACCCCCTCCTCACCTAACTCCTGTCTACCTTCTCTCGTGCCCCCTACCTCATGTACTTACCCCACCCCTCTTGGTCTAGCACTTAACCTCGAGACATGCTCACCTTGCAAAAGGATACTGTAACTGCTGCAGTGTACCACCCACAAAATCCTGTTGCACTCCTCCTAGGCCCATGGCTCAGCACTGCTCTTAACAATTGTATGTATTATGCATTGTATACCTGTCATCTATGCTCCTCCTGTATTGTAAATGATGCCCTCACATGAATGTACTTCTTACTATGTTACTCACCCAGACCTTGCTTGAATGTATGTACTGTACTGTATCTGTTGTACCACTGTATTACTGCATTTAATCCCACCTCTGTATTACTGTACAATTTGTCATTGTTACTACTGTCATCCCACTACCCCTTCCCCAGGACGTGCCATGAGACAAGCATTAAGTTGCTCAGTGCATCTTTCCTGGTGAAACATTTCAATAAATAAATAAATAAAATAAATAAATTCTGGGATAAATCCCATCAGGCCCCATTTCTTTACCCACCTTCAGTTTTAGGAGTTCTTTCAGAACCCTTTTTTCTGTAAAAAGACTAATATCAACCCCCCTATCTGGAGTGCTTCCATTGACTAGATTAGGTATCTCCCCCTGCTCTTCCATTGTGAATACTGAGCAGTAGTATTCATTCAGTATCCCTGTTTTTCACTGTCGTTCTCTGCCCAACCGCCCTCCTTTTTATTCAGCCTCAGTATCCCTGCCTTAGTCTTTCTTTGCTCCCTAATGTACCTATACAAGGTTTTATCCCCCTTCTTAACTGAGTTGGCTATCCTTTCCTCGGTTTGGGCCTTTGCTATTCTGACTGCCTTTCCTGCTTCCTTCTGCTTTAACTGGTACAGTTCTCTGTCCTGCTCCTTCTGTGTTTCCTTATACTTCCTGAATGCTATCTTTTTCTCCCTAACCTTCCCCACCACTTCTTCCGAGAACCATAGTAGTTTTCTCTTTCATTTTGATTTGTTTATTTGCTTCACACAAAGGCTTGTTGCCTCTGTGATGGCGGTTTTGATGTTTCCCCATTGTTGCTCCACCCCACCTTCTTGCCTGTTTGCTAGTGCTTTTCTGAGGCACTCTCCCATTTTGACAAAATCAGCCCTCCTGAAGTCCAGTACCTTCACTTTTGTATGGCTTGACTCTACAGCTAAGTTTATCATGAACCACACTGTTTGGTGGTCACTTGTTCCCAGATGGTTACCCACTTCTAGATCTGAGATCCTCCCTCTGTCCCTATTTGACAGTACCAGGTCTAAGACTGCTCCCTCCCAAGTGGGTTCCAAAACTAGCAGTCTGAGGCATGCCACCTGTAGGGCATTGAGAATGGCCCTGTTCTTGGATGTGGCTGCAGCAATGGTGCTCCAGTTAACATCTGGCATGTTCAGGTACCCCATCAGCAATATCTCCCTTCTCTGCCATCCTATCATTTCCTTGTCCATTCCCCGAGGCAGGGGTCTGTATACAAAACCTTGTGCGGTTGTGGTGCCATTTCCAGTCTCCAGGGTGACTCACAGTGCCTCCTCTCTTCCTGTTTACCCTTTAGTTCCGTTGTTTTGATCCCTTCCCTTACATAGAGAACTACCTCCTCTTCCTCTTCTACCCTCTCTGTCTCTCTCGTAGATTGTGTACTAGTATGTTGACATCCTAGTCATGGTTCTCTGTGTACCATGTTTCTGTGACTGCCACGATATCCAGTCATCCCTCTTCCATCAAGGCCACCATTTTGGGGAGCTTTTTACCTAGACTACGGGCACTGGTACTCATTACCCTCCATTTTTTTATGGCCTTATTTCTTTTTGCCCCATCCCTGTCCTTACTGCCTTTCTTTATTTTCTTTATCCGAGCATGAACAAAACTGATTGCATGACATTTTGATCAAAAAGTTTGTTGCAAGAGGTTTCATTCAAATCTTTTAATACGAAAAGTCAAAACTGTGACATTCAAGTGAAAGCTGAAATTACAAATCTAGCAGCGATTTCAGATCCTCGATGCTATCTTTGAGGTACACAATAAATCCACTTTGTAAGATAACTTATCATTGTAGGAACATGACATAAATTCATAAATATCTCACTTTGGATGCAGAGAATATATGGATGCATTCTCCCTAGTGTTCAGTGGACTGAACTGTGGCAATGCCAGTTTGTCTGGTCTTCATAGCAACTTCTTCAATAAGTTACAGCTGGTTACGTATGCGGCTGCTCTATTTTTAACTGAAGCAAAAGCATTCGATCACATCTGTACTATTTTAGTACAACTTCATTGGCTTCTTGTAGAACAAAGAGTTAATAGATCCTAATTATTTAAAGGAGTGATTGTATGTTATACTTCTTTGTCATGATCTGCATTCAGGAACTCATCGGGCCACATATTCCGAGCCAACCAGCTTCACGCACAAACATGTGCGCCGCACATAAAAATAGGGCTGGCCAGCTCTGGCATAATATTCAATCAGACAGCATGATCCAAACTGATCATGGTTAACTGTCTGAATATCAGGGCATGGTACTGCAGCACATAGCACGCAGTCACCATGCTTTGTGTTGTGCTACTGGAGCACTGGGCTGAAGACCACCCATAGGGGAAAGTGGGGCACGTGCTGGACAGTGCCATGGACCATATGTGCAATATTTAGCTCAAGTATGCAGATGGGCCTGCTAGAGTGCATGGTGCTAACAGGCTTGTTGCTTACTCATTACGGGCTTATTTGCATGTGGCTCATGGCCTGGGTGTGCCAGCTGCAGTACCCTCTCCTATCCCTGAACTCCCCATGGTATGGTTTATACACTTCCCTGGTATCAAGTGGTCCCCATCGTTTTACAGATAAACCTCCCTGGTGGTCTAGCTGCTCCTCCCCATCCCCATCCCTGATATGCTCATGATACGAAACAAATGTCCATCCCTGGTGGTCAAGTGAATCACCCCTCCCATCTCTGACCCGCCGTAGTATTAAACAAATATCCATCCCTGGTGGTCTAGCACCCCCCCTCCCTATCTCTGACTGACCCGTATAATACCATCGATAACACTCCCTGGTGGTCTAAGCCCGCCTCAGCACCCCTCTCCCCTCATCCCCTCCCCAAGCTACAGACTGGCACAGCCCTCCACAGTCCACCACAGCCAGCTGCATACTGCGCTGTCAGGAAGCATGTACTGTGACAGATGAGTGTACAGTATGCACTTCTCAACAGCTCAGTTGGTATCTGGCCGTGGTGGTGTGCTGAGGGCTATGCCATCGCTGGCTCGGGGAAGGGATGGGGTGGATAGAGGAACCGGCGTTGGGGGCCCGCTAGACCACCAGGGACTGCTATCAATGGTATTATATGGGCGAGTCAGGGATAGGAAGGGGGTCCGCTGGACTATGGGAGATGGACATATGCCTAACACTACGGGAGGGTCATGGATGAGGAGGGGGTCCACTCGACCACCCGGATGGACATATGTTTAATACTACAGGCAGGTTGGGGATGAGGAGGGTGATCCATTTGACTACCAGGGATGAACATATGTTTAATACTATGGTTGGGATGGGAAGGAGGGAGGTCTGCTAGACCACCATGGATGGACATATGTTTCATACCATGGGGGAAGGCTGAGGATGGTGATGGAGGTCCACTCGACCAGCAGAGATGAACATGTTTCAGACCACAGATGGGTCAGGGATGAGGGGGTCACCAGGGAGTGTATCTGTGGAACCATGGGGGATCGGGGATGGGGGGACCACTGGATGTATAGGGATGTATATACGACAGGGATGTATATACGACATACTATGGGGAGGTAAGGAATGGGGTGGGGGAATGCCAGTGACCTGGCAAATGTGTTGTCACACAGGGCGGGGATAGGTATGTGGCACCAACCCCATCTGGGTACTATTAAGGGCTGAGTTTCAGAACTATTATTCTGTGCCATGCACGTGGGTGTTTAGCGCTTCTGAAATCTCTGAATTTTGCACTGCGTTGCATATGCTTGAGGGAACCCTCATTTGCATGGGCACAGCACACAGTTCTGCATGATGGTGCTGTCGGGGTTGTACCATGCATAGGTGCCCTTTGAATAAGGGCACTACTCCTGAAGCTGGTGCTTTTCCAGGTTGACACAGTGCACACCCGTTTGGGCCATGCTAACTGTTTGAAAATGGGGAACCATCATCTTTTATCAGTTCCAAAAGTTAGAATGAAGACAATAGGGGGCCAGTCCTTCAGTGCCAGGGCAGTTTTATTACTAAACTCCTTATCAATGTACATTACATCAGTTATCTGAATAAGTGAATTTTATTCTCCTCTGAAAATATTTTTATTCCAAATATATTTATGATGGCTCAATGTACAAAAAGTATTTTGTATATTTTCAAAACTGTACATTAATGTTATGCTGTGCCACATATAAACATCTGAGATAGCTGGCAGAAAAAGGCTCACAGGTCTATCAAGTCTGCCTGAGTGTGCAGCTTGTAGTGTAATGCTACTGCAGCTTCCCCAATCCTCTTCTCATCATCCTCTCTCCCAGGCCTATCCCCATTTTGTTCTCGCCTGTACTTACCCTGCCCCACCTCTATCCCATCCCATTTAAAAGCTATCCACTGTCCTCAGTTCGATTAATTCCTTTTATTCCTTCAGCAGTGCATTCCATCCACCACACTCTTCTCTGTGAAGTAGTGCCTAGACTGTGCCCCTAGTGACCCATCTCCCTTTAAGCAGAGTAATCCTCCGTTCTGACTTTGTTTATACCTTTCAAATATTTAAAGGTCTTTATCATATCCCCTCTCTCCCTTCTCTCCTCCAGTGAGTATATGTTGAGCTCCCTTAAATTTTTCCTCATACAGCATCTCCCCTAGCCCCATGATCATCTTTGTCACCCTATGCTGCACTCCCTCCAGCAATTTCACATCCTTCTTAAGGTAAGAGCACCAGTACTGCACACAGTACTCCAAGTGTGGCCTCACCAGTGATCTATACAAGGGCAAGATGATCTCCTCTTTCCTGGAGGTGATACCTCTGGCAATGCACCCGAACATCTAATTTACCCTTGTTGCCCCCTCCTACACTGTGCTGATACCTTCATGTCCTCTGTGACTAGAACCCCTAGGTCCCTCTCCTCCTCTGATGCTGCTACTTGCACTCCCCCCAGCCAGTAACCTTGTCCTGGGATTTCTGGCTCCGAGATACATGACCTTGCACTACTTAGCATTAAACACCAACTGCCACTCCTCTGACCAGTGTTCAAGTTTAGCTAGATCCTCCCTGAGTGCCTGCCTGCCTTCCTCACTGTTCACTTTTGCACAAATCTTTGTGTCATCAGCGAACAGGTTTATCTTACTCTTGACCCCCTCTGTAATGTCCCCTATGAAGACATTGAATAAAACAGGCCCTAGTACTGAACCTTGTGGTACTCTGCTCGTTATAGGTTTTGGCTTGGATGTCTCCCCTTACAACTACCTCTGCTGTCTGCCCTGAAACCAGCTTCTAACCCACTAGCTTCTCCCCTGCCCCCAGGTCCCCCAGTTTGCTCGGTAACCTCTCGTGCGGCACAGAGTTGAAAGCTTTGCTGAAGTCCTGATACAGGACATCCACAGCATGGCCTTTGTCAACAACTCAAGTAACCCAATCAAAGAAGTCGATTAGGTTAGTCTAGCAAGATCTTCCTGAGACAAAACCATACTGTTTCTCATTCTGTAGACCACTGCTATCCAGGAAGGCTATCAACCTCTCTTTCAGAATGGTCTCCATCAACTTCTCCACTATAGAAGTTAAATTCACCGGTCTAATTGCCTGGTTCATCCTTGGGCCCACTCTTGTGGGGGGGGGGACACCATGTGAGCATCCTCCAATCCCAGGGCACATTCCATGTCTCCAAGGAGGTGTTAAACAGGGCTGCTAGTGGTTCTGTCAACACCTCTGCCAGTTCCTTCAGGACTCTTGGATGTACACTGTCTGGTCATGGTGTCTTGTCCATCCGAAAGGCTTTAAGGCCTTTTAGAACCCTATCCTCCTGGATGACCCATCTGTTACCTCTGCCTCCTACCCCCTTCCCCTCTTTCTCTTGTGGTATTGGGCCATCTTTTTCTTTTGTAAACACCAAGCAGAAGTATTTGTTGAGTGCCGCCGCCTGGTCTTCCCCTTTTCTGCCCATCCTTCCTCCTCTTGATTCTAACAATCTCATCCCTACAACTCCTCTTCTCCCTTACATATCTGAAAACTCTTTTTCCCTCCCTATCCACTGAGCCACTTTCAGGTCCCTTGTTGCTTTGGCTGCCCTGACCGCCCTATTCACTTCCCTAGATGCCTTTGATTACACCTCCTGTCCTCCTCCCAGCCAGATTTTTTGAACCCGTTGAAAGCCAGTCTCCTATCCATCACTTTCCCCTCCACTTCCCTGTTCAGTCAGCTAGGTTTTTTTGACCTGGACTGCTTACTCTGAGACTTGACACACGTGTTCGTGGCCTCATTCAGACCCTTCTTAATGATTTTCCACTTCTGTTCAGCATCCATCCCTCAGCTAATTCCCACAAGATGCCCCTCTAGGATGCAGCTCATCCTTGCAAAATCTGCCTTTCTGAAGTCTACCACTCTTGTCCTTGTCTTAGCCAACTCCTTCCCTCTGTTGAGGAAGAACCACATTGAGCGGTGGTCACTTCCTGCTAATGGGTCCTGAATGACCACATCCTGGAACTTGGTCACCATTTGTTAGCATAATATCCAGTATGTTCCCCTTCCTAGTAAGCTCCGTCACTCCCAGCAGTACGTATCTGTCTTGGATAGCTTCAAGCAGTACCTGTTCCCTGGTGCTTGTGGTTGTCACGGTCTGCCAGTCAATCCCAGGTAGGTTGAAGTCTCCCACTATAACTGCATTCCCTTTGCTACTGACCTTCCTGATTTGCTCTCCAAGCTCCCTGTCCAGCTCCTCGCTTTCTGAGGGTGGCCTGTATACCACCGCCAACCTGATCTTCTTACCTTTGGGGCTCTGGAGCAACACCCATATGGCCTCCTGGCCTCCCTCTTCCCTCCTGCCTGGTGCACATGTATCTATCCTGAACGTAATAGCCACCCCACCTACCCCTTCCCCCTCCTGATCTCTGCAGTACACCTTCTATCCCGGATCGTGAGATTCTAATCATGGTACTGTGTGCACAGGTTTCTCCGGGATGATGGCAATGTCTACTCCCTTCTGCCATCATTGCCTGGAATTGTGCTACCTTGTTAGCCAAGCTCCTTGCATTCAAGAATACAACAGACCACCTTGTGCCTTGCCCCTCCTTCTCCCCGTCCCTCCTCCCGACATTTACTCGCTGGTAGATTCCCATCCTCTCTTCCTCTCTGTCTGGAAGGTGAGGCCTTCTGGTCTCCCCTCAAGAGCTGACTCCCTTTACATACCCACTGTGCCCCCCAGTTTAAACTGATTTTGGTATTAATGTACCTCCAGCCCATTTCAGTGTCCTCGTGACCCTGATGCTGAGATGCAGCCTGTCCTTTGCATTGAGCCCCTTATTATTCCATGTGCCTCATCTCTACTACCCCATACTCCATTTTTTGTGCACCATCACCTCAGCCACCTATTGAACTCCTCAATTTGTAGCTTCTAGCAGTGCTTGCCTAGGTACTGAAGTGCCTCTGAGAATGCCACCAAACTTCCCACCTGATTGTAGTTTCTCCCACCTCTCTGAACCTCTTCTTGCACTCATCCACTGTACTACCCTGCAGATTCTTTGTGCCTAGATGCACCACGATATGAGGTTTATCTCCACTCCTCACCACACATTTCTGAATTAACTGTCTTCTGTCCCTTCTGTAATACCTGACATACACTCCACCCAGGCTCGGCTCTTCCTTGATCCCTTACCTCCCCATCTCAACCTCCTGAGCATGGAATCCCCCAGTATAACTAATCTCTCCCCATCTCCTGCTCTGCTCCCCTGTTCTGCTGTACTTCAGACCCCTTACCTTCAGTGACCTTTCCCCTATTTCCCTGTCTCCTCCTCCCTCTATTCCCCCTGCGATTGCACCTCCACCTGCACCGTTCCTCCTCCATCCGTTTTGTTCTCCTTCCCCTGCCCAACCACCTCCACTCCACTAACTGTATGTCACCTCACTGTCCCTACCATCTTTCCTCCCTCTACCCCCTTACTACCTTTTTTGGCCCCCTCCTCCCCTAGATAGTGGGACCTTAACATCCCTGCCTGATTCATTGCCCCCACCAGCTTCTCATCTACAGTCTTCTCCCTTGCTCACTGTACTTTCCTCCTCACTGACCCTATCCTCAATCTGTGTTGCCAGCCTCATCCTCCTGCTGTCTCATCTTCAGTCAACACTGTGTACCTATTCCTTGTCTCCAACCCCTGCCCAAGCACTCCTCTGCTATCCTTCCCTGCCGCCGCTTCTCCTGGGCATGTCCCCTAACCCTTTTCTCTTTATTCTTGTTTCCTACCACCTGTCAACTCACTATTCCTGTGCCCCCTGGTTCCTGCGGAGTTGGTACTCCTGCCTTCATTGTCCAAACACCCCCTTTTGACCTGTGACAGCCTGTTATATCCTGTGAAGGATCCCTCTCCGTGTCCCTGACCCCCCTCCTTCCCCATTCATGCCTGCCTCCTCTCCACAGTTCCCACTTATTTCCTGTGCAAGCTGTCTGAACTGACTACACACTGGACACCCCCCATCCCTCACCAGGTCCCCAAGCACAATGCTGCTCCACACCCACTGCAGCCCACTACCTTCCCAGCCTCCCTGAGCTCCTGCCCCACTCATCGCCACTCCTCCAATGTTCCCCCGAGTTGTCCACCTGCCTCTTTGCAGCAGCTCTCACATCCTCTCTGTATCCCTTGGTTGTTACTGCCCTCTTTTCTGCATTTATCCATGTCCTCTCTTGCTCTCTCCTCGAACCCTTCCCTGGTCTGCACTTGTCCGGCATGGCCTCGGCCTGCTGTCTCCCTGCTGATGCCCTGCAGACACTGCCCTAGATGCTACATTCCTGTGTCATGGGACTCATGCATTGGGGTTGCTCATGCGACGGGTCGCTTGGCCCTCTGGGAAATATTAATGGACTCCGGCCACCCTATCGGTCTGCTGTGTCATGTGACCTCTGTTCCTCCTTACCCACCCTCTCTCTGGGTCCTCCCTCCTCCCAGTCCCTCTTTACAAACCCCAAATGGCAAAGTTGCTTAACGATCAGCACATTCTGCTCCAAACAATCAACAGAGTACTTCCTTCTGAGGCGTCCATCCGCTCTGCCTGGCCTACAGTGAGGCTCAGACTACTAAAATGGCAGATTCTGTAGTGCTTGACTTAGCCACCCTATTGGTCCATTGAATCCGTGACCTCCGTTCCTCCTCTGGTGAAAACCCCTCCTCGACCCCTCTCAGCATCCTCCTCCACCCAGTCCTCTTTACAAACCCACAAAATGGCAAAGCTGCTTAACAATCAGCACACACTCTCCCCAAATAATCAGTCAATGTAGTATTTCCCTTCTGGAGGTGTCGAACCGACTATATCTAGCCTAGAGTGAGGACCGAACAACTAAAATGGCAGATTTTGTAGTGTTTGACTCAGCCGCCCTTATGATCTACTGAGTCACATGACCTCTGTTCCTCCTCTGGTGAAAACTCTCGCTCTCCCACCCTCTCTTAGCATCCTCCTCCCAGTCCCTCTTTACAAACCCTAAAATGGCAAAGTTACTTAACAATCAGCACATTCTCCCCCAAATAATCAATGTAGTATTTCCTTCTTGAGGCGTCCGTCCGGCTCGGTGTCTGGCTTACAGTGAGTACACGAAGGTGCATGTACTGTTATGTGTATTGTTATTTGGTATGTCAGAGTAGACATTTACTGTTTTTAATATGCAGTACTGTACAGTGCCTTAACAATTTTATGTAAAGCTGCTGCTTGTGCTGTTGCTTCCCAGACCCCTCTTCTGCTGAAAATCTTTTTCTTCCCCTTCATCTCCACTCACCTTGACTACAGTGATTCACTTCTCTCTGTACTTCCCAAGTCCTTCCTCTCTAAATAAAAACAATATTTATAACGTCGATACCTGCTGGCGCATCCACTCCTGCAATGAAGCCCCAATTAATTAAATCCTCTGTCATGTTCACTACAGTAACTCCCAGTTCAATCCCATGTCCACTGTAAAACTGACATGTTTCTTTATAAAAAATTTCTTGGCTTTACTTCTTCCTACCTTTCGGACATAATCACTGCCTACTTAAAATCCTATACTTTCTGCTCCTCCATTTCTAAACGTTGTCCCTATTCCTTTTAACCCCATCTCAAACACAGTTGGAAAAATCTTATAAAACTCATTATCATGCTGCGTATTTACTGTTAGGAGTGTCTTTAAGATGATCCTTCTGGTGGTCAGTCTTTTTCCCCTCCACATCATCACATGGGCATTCATTATCCCCCCAAAGCAGCAATAGCAGTTGTTCCTTTGGGACACTGTATCCTGCATATTAGGAAGAGCAGAGATGAAATAATATTTGTATTTATTTCATTTTCGAGTGGGTACACTTGTCCCAGGGACTGTTTTCAAGCATGGCCCGGGACATCAAGATGGCTCATAATAGTGAACAGCAAAAACACATATTTGACAGGAGATAAACAGCACACAGCAATACAGCATAAAATGATACAGTTGACCCAGTGAAGGATGCATGCAAGTCAATAATTATATACAGGGTGCTAGTTCAAAGACATGATTAACACACCAGATTAGGCGAGTGACTGCGGCAATAAATAACAACAATGTACACAATAAATAACAATGTACACAATAAACAACAATGTACACAATAAATAACTATGTACACAATAGATAATGTACACAATAAACAACAATGTACACAATAAATAACAACAATGTACACACTAAATAATAATGTACACAATAAACAATGTACACAATAAACAACAATGTACACAATAAATAACAACAATGTACACAATAAATAATAATGTACACAATAAATAAAACAACATACACAGTATACAGTAAATGCACTGAAGTGTCAAGCTGGGCTTAAAAGATGGACCCAAGACACTCCTTTGTTCCTGTGTCAGGATACAACTACAGGCTGAGGTAGCTATGAGGGCATTTCTAAATGTGACTTGGAAATATAAAAGTTATTTATAATTAGAGTTAGATAAAGGTGAATAAGATTGTCAAGGAATGTCTGAATAGTATGTGTAGTTGCTCATACTTGAAAACTGTCAGATTATAGTCCATAACCACACCATTCCATCAGAGATTACAGGCAGTTACTCACCATACTTAAACATTCTTGCAACTCTACTTCTCTCCATACTTACATATTCCTGAACTCTATTTTCTTTATACTTACATACCTTTATCACTGTTTTCCTCCATACTTAAGACATAACTTATAAACATAGAATGTGTTAGCAGAAAAGAACTGGTGGGCCCATCTAGTCTACCCTATTTTCACTGGCTTTTACTGCCCCCTAGACTCTGGTCACAGGTGTCCCTCCTTCCTTCTTTACCTCTATTTGTTATACCCGCATGCTTAATCCACACTTGTTTGAAGCTCCCCAATGTCTTCCCCCCACCACCTCTTCTGGCAGGCTGTTCCTGGTGTCTACCACCATTTCTGTGAAGAAACATTTCCTCACGTCCCTCAAACTTCTCCCTCAAACTTCATACCATGCCCCGTGTTCTGCTGCTCCTCCTTCTGCGAGACTCCCTCCTTCACCTTGTTCACCCTCAAGTATGTACAGGTCTCATTTATGTCCCCTTTCACTCTCCTCTCCTCCAAGGAGTACATGTTGAGCTCCAAGAGCCTCTCCTTTTTTTCTTGTGCAACCCCCTGCATTATCTGGTAGTTCTCCTCAGAACCGCTTCTGCCTTGTCGATCCGCATCCTGCTCACTTTGCCTGCTGCCTTGTTGCACTGCCCTGCCAACTTGAGATCATCAGATGTGGTCACCCCAAGACCTCTCCCTTGCCTTGGTAACTTAAGTACCTCCCACCATCTTATACACAGACCCTGGGTTTCCCAGTCCCAGGTGCATGACTTTGCACATTTTGGAAAAGAGGACTTGTTGCACGTTATGAGGAACTGTACGTGTTATTCCAAAGAAAGAGCATATTGGTAGAGACCCTTTCTTAGGTATATATATAGAATTGATAAAGGCAATTTAACAAACATCCGGTTTCACACAGAAGCCTCCTGGTCCCTAGAGACCCCTCGCGCTGCCTGGCGGTGTTTCTCTAGCTGCCGCAAGCATGCTCCTCTATGGCAGAAGATTCAGGTATGGACCGCTGGCCACCAGCTCTCCATCTATTGGCTGCCGGCTTCACCTCCGACTCACGATTGACTGCTTCCTTCAGGCTCAGTGCTCAGACTGGTCAACACTCGACTCCGACTAGAGCCCTGAAGCCTGGACTGCTGCGGCTCTCCCTGCCTTTGGCTACTTTTGAATTTGGGACTTGGACTGAGCTAGCAGCAGTTTAGGAGAATTTTTTCCTGCCCACCCTCCCCTGGCACTTTTTAAATACACTTTTACCTGCCTCTTAACCCCACCTCCTCTGTCAATTGGCTAGCCATCCTACTACCCCCCTCCCCACATCCCTGCTACCTCTTTCCACCAGAGTGCATATACCTTCTCTCTATTTTCCAGTCACCCTCTCCTCTTGGTGCACTCCCCATATTAACCCCCCTCCTTTGGGTACACTGACCAGCGTTTCAACTTATCTCAAAATGAAGCCCTATTCTTTCCTCTATTTGTGACCTCTCTGATAGGCTTGCTTCTCCTAGTGGGTTTCTCCCACAGCAATGTCCACTGACCAGCTCAATCTTCACCATTTCACTGAGGACTACCCCTCTCCATGTTCCCCTCTCAAACTAGGTGGGAGTCCCACCCCACCTTGGCACCCCACACATGCCTTCCTCCCCAACCTCAAGCGTTGTCAACTAGCCTCTTGCTTGTTCTCACTCTCCTGCCTCTCCCCTCCCTCGCCAGCTGTGCACCTACTTCCTCCTGTTCTCCTTGCTACTACTGGCAGGAGATATTGAATCGACCCTGGCCAATTGCAGGCCACACTCACATCCCTCTGACCACACCTGGTTCAGCCAACAAGGATTAAAATTGTCCACATGAATGTTTGTAGTCTGCCTGCCAAATACCCTAATGTTGAAACCTGAGTCTCCCTCTTTAATCCCCCAAGTACTATATCTCACCGAAACCTGGTTGAAACCACAGCATCCTGACCCCTTATACCAGCTAGCATGATACTCCCTTCTGTGCAGAGACCGACCCAGTAAAAGAAAGAGTGGTGGTGTTGCCATATTCATTTGTAAATCGCTCACAGCTAAGTTTACCCTATGTTCCAACTCCTCCCCCAGTGATTGGCTTATTGTGGATCTTACCCTCGGCTCTATAAATAAGTTATTCTTAGGCTGTTGTTATAATCCTCCTGATGGGGGAATAGAGGGCCTTCAAAACCTTCTTGCTGGCTATGGATCTCTCACCCCCACCAGGGACTCCCATCTTTTTAACAATTATAACTTAAACTGGCTTAGCACATATGAGCCTAACTACGCCAACCTTCTAAAACAACATAATCTGGTGCAAGTTGTCAACCTCCCGACACATTTCAATCATCGCACCTCCACTAGTACTCTCCTCGACTGGGTAATCACGAATAGTGGTGATAAGATCACCCAAGCTGGTACACTCTCAAACTCTTTGAGTGACCTTTCCCCTACTTACGCCATATGGTCCTCAAATGCCTCCCACCCTCCCCCAAAGTACATATCCATATGCAACTTCAATCTCCCAGACATCTCCCGTCTCTTCAAGGATATCAGGGCCTTACACTGGGAAGACCTCTATGCCCTCTCTGACATGTCACAAGCTACCATTCACCTTACCAGTGTCCTTCTGGCCATCCAAGACCGACACTTTCCTATCACCACCTGGTGGTTCAGGAGTGGGTGCAAATGTTGGTTAACTAAAGAACTCCTGTCCTTCAAGAAATTGAGGGACAACAAACGGGCTAAATACAAACGGGCCCCCTCCCTGTCCTGTGGAACAAGTATAGACACCTGTGTAACAAATGCAAACACGCTACAAGATCCTTGAAACGGGACTACTCCCTTAGACTCCAAAGAGAAACTCTAGGTAACCCTAGAAAATTCTGGGACACCATTAGCTCAATCCTAAATCCTGGACACAGAGCCCAAGCCTACCCATGAGCTCACCTTCCTGCAGCTATAACCAGCGGATCCCTTGGGGTGGCGGCTCTAAACACTACCAGTACTACCCCCACACCTTCCCCTCTCTGCTCCCACCCCTTCCTCTCACACTGGGCATCCTCAACCCCGAGGACTTCCATATCTTCCTCATCCTCCAACTCCCACCCCTTTCTCCCCTCACCCCCTTTTATTTTAATGCCATATCCCCTAATGACACCTACAAACTCCTAAACAGATTACCTAACCGGGGCAGCCCTGGCTCTGATGGCCTCTCCTCGACATTCTTGAAACTCATCTTCCCATTAATAATTAAGCCGCTCTCTTTTGTCTTCAACCTTGCCTTGACTACTTCTACCATGCCTAGTCCATGGAAATCAGCTAGAGTGGTTCCCATCTTTAAATCCGGCAAGTCCCACTTCTCCGACAACTACCGGCCCATATCCATTCTCCCTCACCTAAGTAAACTCCTCGAAAGGGTCATTCACAGTCAACTAATGGAGTACCTTTCTAATCACAACCTCCTATGCAGCCAGCAGTACAGTTTCTGTAAGTCTCGAAGCACATCTATAGCCCCTGCCCTGTTCACTGACCACATCCTCTCCAACATGGACCGTGAGTGTGCCACAGGTGCCATTTTCATCGACCTATCGAAAGCCTTCCATATGGTCAGTCACTCCCTCCTTGTCTCCAAACTATCATTGCTGAGTCCACTGACTGGTTCTGTAGTTACCTCTCTGGACATTCCCAATCTGTGCATATTGGTACCACCACTTCCCCTCCTTTATCTGTCAACACAGGTGTCCCTCAGGGCTCCATTCTGAACCCCTTGCTTTTCTCTATATTTGTAAACTCCCTCCCTGCAGACAGTCTGACCTGCATCACACTCTACGCAGACGACCTTGTCATCTTCCACAGTGACAAATTACTCCCTCACCTATCCTCCATCCTATCTGAAAACTATAGTGTGGCAGCAAACTGGTTCTCATCTAACCTTCTGTTGGTCAATGCTAAGAAAACAAAGGCCATGTTGTTTGGTTCCAAACCATATCTGGCCAGGACCCACCATGCCAATGATGCCCTCTGTATTTATGCATCAGCTGGCCTTGCCGTAGAAAACGTCTCCTCTTTCATATACCTTGGTGTGCTGCTTGACCCCTCTCTCACCTTCAATGACCACATAAACCACATAGTCTGTAAGGTAAATCAAAAATTGGGTGTTGCCTATCGTCTAAAACCCTACCTCACCAAGGAAGCTCACCTTACTATAGTCACGGGTAATCTGCTCCCCATATTCAACTATTGCTTCCCTATCTACTCTAGGACCTCTACCGCCCTTCTGACACGGCTCTCAGTAGCCTACAACAATGCCTGCCACTTTGCCCTGTCTGCCCCCTACTCTACACACCACTGTGACCTCTACCGGTCCCTTGGCTGGCTTTTCTTGCAAGGGCATTTTGAGTATACCCTGTGTTGCCTCGTGGATACCGCCCTTTGAAGTGGAAATGCATCTCCTCTCTCCACCCTCTTCAATTTCAAAACCCCTAGCAGGAACCTTCGCTCCTCCACTGTACCCTTCCTCCAAGTACCTAGATCCACCACAAACTTGGGTGTGAAAGCTCTCTCTATTGCAGCCCCCACCATGTGGAATAGACTACCCTCCCCTCTCCATTTCACAGAGCCTCATCTTATCTTCAAGCACAACCTTAAATCCTGGCTCTTTGACATACATAAATGTAACTGTAATGCCCGCTAGTGTATATACTTTCAACTAACATACTCCTGTAATCATTCCTTCTTCTCACCTCTTCTTGGCTTTCCTCGCTAGGGCAAATCTTAGTATCTAGAACCTCTCTATGTCCTTCTCAGTATTCAATTGTTTATGTTCTGTATTGTATTATATTTCCCAAGCAAGTCTGTACACTGCTTATCTGTAAAATCTAGTATGACTGGTTTAGTACAACTATTTCTTTTTGCAGTTGAAATCCTACCTGTGATGTTATTGTGTTTATGTCCTGTATTGGCCTGGTTGTGTCTGAAAACAGTCCCTTGGATCAGTGCACTTACCTGGTTACCAAAGACTAAACAAATAAATAAACAGAGAGGCTAGTTTTTTATCCATGGTTAGTAAAGTGAAAGATAAACTTTTAAATAATAATTTATAGTATCGTATATATGGATGTACTAAAACTGCCTGAAGTGATTAATTATACTGTCCTTTCCTTTTTCTTTTAATGTGTATTTTGTATTGATTGTGATTTGTAAAGGCTTTTTAGCCACAAAATAAAATCTGCTTGCTTGCATTTTTGGCATTGAAACCAGCTGCCCCTCCTAGACCACTCCTCTTGTTTCCTAGACCTCTTGCATCTCTCCATCCTCCTGGATGTTCATCTTGTTGCAGATTTTTGTGTCATCTGCACAATGACACACCTTCCTCTCCAGTTCTTCAGCATTGTCACTTATGAAAACAATGAAGAGGACAGGACCCAGTACTACTTGTCACTCTCTCATCCCCCAAGTCAATGCCATATACCACCACCCTCTGCTTCCTATCTTTCAACCAGCTATATCCAGCCCACTACCATCTCCCACCTCCAGACTGCTAAGTTTCTTTATCAGCCTGTTCTTGTGTGGCACAGTGTCAAAGGCCTTACTGAAGTCCAGATAGGCCACATCCATTGCCCTCCCCTGATCCACCTCTCCAGTTACCCAGTCAAAGAAATCTGTGAGATTTGTTTGACATGACCTTCTCCTGTGAAGCTGTCCTGCCAGACGTCCTGCAGCCCATTTGTCTCCAGGTACTCCCATCAGCCTCTCCTTCAGCAGGGGCTCCATTAAGTTCTCCATCACTGATGAGAAACTGATTGGTCTGAATTTGCTAGCTTCCTCCCTGCTGCCACTCCGGTACAGAGGGTCTACATCGCCCCCCTTCCAGTTCTCTGGAACAACCCCATCTTCAGTGAGGTGCTGGATAGTGTTACCAGTGGGGCTGCCACAGTGCTCTGCTGCTTTAATACCTTTGAGTAGACCCTGTCTGGCCCATCACCTTGTTTTCTTTTTGAGCTTCCAATCCCTGGTGGATTCCCTCTTCTGTAAATGGACTTGTGTCTATTCCCACCTCTCCTGGTGCCTGTTAATGCATGTCAGTTTGTTCCCCATTTCCACTGTAAAGACCAAGCAGAAGTATTTGTTTAACATTTTTGTTTTTTCTTTGATACCTTCTGCACAGTCCTCCCACCTCCTAAGCCTCACTATATCACACCTTGCCTTCCTCTTTTGGTCTTGTACCTGAAGCAAGTCTTATTCCATTGTTGACCCCCTAGGTGATCCTTTCTACAGTTTTTTTCCTTTGTTTTCCTTACCCCTTCCTGCCTCCCTTTATTTATCACAATACTCCTGCCTGTCCACCTCCATTTAGGTGTCACTGTGTTGGCTTCCAGCACATTCACACCCCGTGTTCATTACAAAATAAGAAAAATAGAAACAATTACAGGCAGGAAAAGACAGAAGGGCCATCCAATCTGATCTGGTGTACAGTAGCTTATTTTCACTCCAGCCTATCTATGGGGGGGGTTTAGTCTGAGCCCCCTATTAGCAGCTCCATCTGATAAGTAGCTTTATCCCCCACCTCACTTGCTCCCACTCCTATCAATCCCTTCCATTTGTCCACAGAATTATGTAAATGTTATTTATAATCAGAGCTATACGAATAAAAAAAACTGCCTATGCTGGCCCAGTGGTGCAGAGGGTTGAGGAGCTGGACACCACACCTTGCACCACGCCAGCACCCAGGATTGGGAGCGAACTCAGGTTGCCGGAGGTTAGCTGGAGAGAAGGGGAGGGGATTAAGCGTCCAGAGGACAGCTCTTCTCTCCTGGGGAGGGGAGGGGAAATGAGCCGCTGTAGTACTGGCTCCTGGTGGCAGCTGGGGGTAGTGTGTGGTGGCTCCAGAATGTGGGGTCAGCAGGGCAAGAAGCCAGATATGCAGTGTGCGGAAGCACACGCCATGTACATCCCAAGGTATCATAGCATGCCCTCACTGATGGGAAAAAGGAGAAGGAAAACACAATCCTCCAGCCTGGCGTGAGAACCTAGGCCTGCTGGCGTACACGAACGCACACCAAGATTTCTCCTCACAACCCAGCTTACCAGGAACTCCCCAGTGTGCAGGGTGGTACTGCTGGGTTAGAGACCTGGGCTGTGCAGGGAAGGAGGGTTGGAGAATGGGTGTTGCGGCCAGTGGGGTGCCAGAGGACATCAGAAGAGGAGAACAGGGGATCCATAGAAAAAAACAGCCAAGGAGATAGTACTACTAAGAATAAATAATAAAAAACACCCACCACAGCCACCAGCTGTTGTTCATACTGAAAACTGACAGACAATGGTCCGTAACCACAGTGGTATTCCATCACAAATTACAGATCAGGATTGACCAGATCTGAAACCAAATTACTTCTTCTCATACTTGCATATTCCTGCACCCTCTGTTCTCTCCTTACGTGTTTCTTTCTATGCACACTGTTGTCTCCATACTGTTATTTATGTTGGCTTGCACGCGCATGTGCAAGCAACATTTTGCAGTAGTAGCACTGTACTACCACTTTTTTTTATTTATTTATTTCAATCTAGGATTACAATACCTTTGAGCTGAGGCTCTTTTACAAAGGTTCCACGTCAGTGTGTGCAACAGTCATCATTTTAGTTACAAACATAACGTCACTGACTTACAGACATGTAATAACCAGTACAAAGACTTGAGCTATGAGCAGACAAGGAGGGGGGGTCGATGGGGGAGAAGTGAGGTAGGAGATCGGGGGTAGGAGGTGCAGGGGTAAGGGGAGAAGGGAGGTGGGTGGGCAGGGGCAGGGGCAGAGTGGAGATACGGGGGAGGTGTGGGCGAGGGGGAGACAGTGCAGCCAGGGGGGCCTTGTCGAGGAATATACCAGGTAAGATGTTAGGGGTGCAAAGACTGATTGTAAGTGCTGGGTGCTGGGGCATGTGCAGCTGGAATGATGGAAATGTTAAGATGGGCAATCGCAGGATACAAGCAGTGAGAGGCGCAGCTTGGACTTGAAAGGCCAGTGTTGGAGCGGTCACTATATCGCTGCCAAAGAGAGTTGAGCCAGTTGGATGCCCGATGTAATGATCTTTGTCCTTGGAGTGCAACATCATGGAATATCAAAGATGTGTCAGTGTTGTGGGAACCCAGGATGCTTTAGCTGGCGTGTCCCTCAGCCACTAACCAGTGAGCATGCTGCCAATCACAGCAGTTTCAAAAGGTGCCGCTAACTTGAAAGAAATCGCTGCTGCAAATAGAGACGGGCTCGTCATTGCGGCAACCAGATCTGTTATGCCCCATTACGTGCCATTCCTGGTGAAACATTTCAATAAACATGGTGGCGGCTCTTGCCGTCCAGCTCTCACAATCCCTAGAAAGCAGATTTCAGGGGTGCCCAATCCTCCTGTCGGCATGACCCTTCTCCAGTTCAATTTGTTTGCCGACAGGGATGCCCAATCCCCATCAGCATAATATCTCCCCAATTTTACTTGTCTGCCAACGGAGGTGCCCAATCCCCCTGGGCATCAGGCCCCTCCAACACAGACATGCTTTATTTGCAACAGGGTGCCCAATCCCCGTTAGCTCCAGCTCCCCCCCCAAAAAAAAAAAAAAAAAACAGGTGGCACACTGGGAGTCCACCCCAGTGTGCCCAAATGTCTTCATGTCACCTGTAAAAACAAAAACCTTCCCCCAAAGTTTTTGCATTTTTTGTTCCTGCAAAACAAGAAAATGGTCCTTGTCTGTGGTGCCCCTCCCCAACCTGCACCCACCCTCTGTGAACCCCTCCCATACTTACCTCCGAGGTCGGTGTGGTGATCTTCGTGGAGTGGGAATACGCTTACACTCTTCAAGCCAACCGCCAACTGAAGTAATGCCGTAAGCCGCATAATGGCATCAATGGGGGTGGATTCAACTTAGGTGGATATCGGGCCATTGTTTTGATGTTTGGCTCCAAATTTTCAACATGGGTTCTTGGGACCTCACCTCATGATATCAGTCACTGTCATTTCGTTATTCGTCCCGAAAGGTGATTTCACAGTCACTGCACAGAATCACCTTTCAGGACTGATTAATGAAATGACAGCGCCACTGTTCATGAGGTGGGCTCCCAAAAAGCCTATGTTGCAAGTTTTGTGAAAAAATTGCAAAAATGACTGTGTTATGAGCGTGCATTGCACAGTTTCCACACATGCTCGTAACTTTGAGAATTTTTAATATTTTTACTCCAAATTTTGAGCACTGACATTTTTTCACACCTCCTTATGAACAGCACAGCCGTCATTTTTCATTCACATCCTGCCCGAAACATGTTTTCACACCTGTGGCGCACAATGGGCACAGTCGCGGTGCGAAATCAACTTTTGGGACAGAGTAACAAAATCACAGTGCCACTGTTCATGAGGAGAGGTTCCAAAGTGCCCATGTTGAAAATTTGGGCAAACAAAATGACCACATTACAGATGTGTGTTGCACAGTATCTACGTAGGCTCCTAAGTTTGCACATTTTCATATTTTCTCTCCATATTTTCAACACTGCCATTTTTTAACATCTCCTCATGAACAGTATAGCTGTCATTTTTGCATCCTGCCCGAAATGTGTTTCCGCACCTGTGGCTCCTAATGGCATAGTTGCAGCGAATCACCTTTCAGGATTAAGTAACAAAATGACAATGCCACTGTTCATAGGTGGTGTCCAAAAAACACTGTTGAAAATTTGGAGTGTAAATACCATCAAACACCTGGGGGAGGTTAAGGTTTCAACCATATACCCACCCTGTTGAGATGAAAAGGCATCGGGGATGTAACTGGGTTCATCGGCTACAATGTTTGCAGAATTCTACCACCTCCCCACCCTACAGCCACTCACAGGCATTGAAGTGCGGCCTTGGGTTCCGCTCACTCTAACATTCACCCCATCTCCTATGCTGCACCCATCTCAGTTTATTTCCTTATGGAATGGAGTGAGCATAAATGCTGAAGACCCAATGCACACCCCGACACCTGTCGCTCTCTGCAGGGTGGGTGAGGTGGAATGGTGTCAGTGTTATATCTGACCCAAAGCCACACTCCCAATGCCTTTCAGTCTCTGTGGGGGGAGGGGTGTTGGCATTACTTCAGTACTGCACTGCCATTCCTATTTTGCATTCTAACTTCTGCAGTACCAATGCCAATGCCAGCAAGCCACCATTCAACATTGACAAATGCTTGTTTAAACCATGTTTACTGAGAAAATGTAAAAAGAATGACAATCATAACAAGCAGTACATTTCATTTTCAAATTCTGTACAACTGAAAATATTTACTGTACATATTCTGGCTCTACAAGTAAGCAATGAAAGTTTATGAATCTGTAGCACAATACAAACTAAAACAGTAAATTTTATACATTCTGTACTTTGCAAATAAGTGGTTAAAATGTGGGGGAGGTAGCAGGGAGTAGTAGTGGTAGCTTCCACTCTAAGCTGGGAATGGTAAATGGGGACTAGGGTCCTAAATGTCTCATATTGATGCATAGCTTAGGGTGGGCCGGGGGCAGGTGGAACATGTGCAGCCCTGTTCATGTACATCCTGGGATGGGGTAGATAATTGAGGAGCAGGCCCAGACCACTGGATATGTTGACAGTGAGTTGCTTGCCATATAGGAAAGCCTCTTGTACTTGACCAGTCAAGAGACCACAGTCATTTATTCAATCATAGTGGGGAAGTTGGTAGTATGTAGAGTTGCGTGGAATGAGAAAATTCCAAATTCACGGAATTTTGATGGAATTTCATGAAATTCTGTAACATTTGTGGAATTGTGACAGAATTTCTCAAAATGTTTGAAATTTATTAATTTGGTCACAATAGCTGTCAATTGAGGAAGAGATCTTACATTTAGCATGCTTACTTATTTGTAGAAGCTCTAATGGTGCACCAGATATCTGGACATTAGGACGCATTGTCTCAAAATTATAGGTGCACAAAGTCTTATTTTATTTTGGGGGGAAATGTCATGAAAATTTATACCTACATGTAACTCAGGCACCTTTGGGGCTAGAAATCTGAAAATGGGTACATATATAAATGTAGTAATAATCCTTATACCTGCAAAATGTTATCACATGTTGATGAATGCTTTCAAAATTATACTAAAATAACTAAAATTAAAATTACGGCAAAATGTCTGGCTACCTGTAGCACAGTCCCTTTAAAGTTTAATACTTAAAACCTGGTGCACATACCCTTGTTGCACGCTTTCTGTGAACCCTGACACTGTGAACAAATTTAGCTAAGAATTTTGCAGTTTAGATGGAAGGATTGGAAAACTGCATTTTGATTAAATGTTTGGTCACCCACACCTCACGCCCTTTCAGTTTAGGACTTTGAGATGTGGTACACTTATGAAACCCATTAGTACCTGTACACCTGCCAACTTTGGTATCATTTGGATATATAATTTAAAAAGTAGACTAAAATAATTGCAATATAAAATTTGACTAAATTTAGCAAATTTTTGGAATGTATTTATTTGGTTAACTCTGCCTTCTATTGAGCTGGGCCTCCATATTCAAACAAGGGGGATGTGAAGCACAACCAGATGTGCCACCAAAATAAATGGGCTGGTGCAGATAAAGGAGATATTCAAACAAGATGTGCGATCCCTACAGATAGCGCATCTATTCGAATATGGCAACATGGGTAGGCTATGCAAAGAGGGGTGGCCACCAATGCGCTGGCGCATCCCAGGGAGATGAGCTGAATACTGCCAGTGGGGGCTGTACTGCGCCCCCAAAGGTGATATTCAGCTGGGATATGCAAATGAATCCATTAGGCATACAAGGCACAAACGGTCCTTGTGCATTCCCCTTATGGTCTCATTTACATGCCTGCACTGAGCAAGCTGTGCCAGAACAGCCTCCCCCCCCAGCCAATCCCCACTGGTATACAGCACATAGCACAGCAATGGGTGCCGTAGTGAATGGTACCCCCCTCCCAGCCTGAACCACATCTCTGTATATAATATAGAATGTCCCCCTGTTCCGAATGATGTGTCCCCCACCCCCGACTCTGGTAACCCAATCCATGTTCAGATCCGCATAGGACCCATACACAGTCCATAGTGGGGTTCCTCCACCCCATACCGAACCAAGACATTGTGCTAAGTAAGATCCCTGCTGCAATAGTGTCCATAATGTGATGCCCCCACCCCAGTAAGCATGACCCCCTCCCACACACCCAACCTGACCCATGCAGTGACTGCACAGCCCTCCTCACTACACCATAGTTACCGACTGACCGAGACCGCGATCCTTACTTTACAGACGATGTGCAATGCATCATCTGTACATTAGGTGGTTGCAGTCCCAATCAGTCACCAACCGGCCATGATGGAGTGAGGAGGGCTGTGCATGGGTCGGGTTCTTCGGGGGTGCAGAGAAGGGGGGTCATGCCTACCAGGGTGAGGGGGTCACTACACTACAGAAACTATTGCGGCAGGGTATTCTGTAGTCGAAGGGGAATCCTGGATCAGGTTGGGAGGACTTACACTATGGAATGGGTTCAAGGTGGGGGGACACTACACTACGGCAACTGTACAACAAAGAACTGTTATACATACAGGGAGTTTGGACCGGGGTGCCCAGGGTTTTATAGCATTCGGGGTTTATGGCACAAGGTAGGGGGTACACTATACTACAGAATATAGGGACTCTGGACCTAGTGGTATGAGGCATGGGGGGTACAGCACAGCAGGTGGGGGGTGCTCATAACAATATGGGCCACGGTGAAACGGAGAATGGAGGTGGGTTGCCACTGGGCCGTGGGGCTGGCTGTTTGTGCTCCTATGTGCAGTGCAGCAGCCTGCCTGTGGGTGGCCAGGAGTTAGGCATGGTCTTTCCATACCTAACTTCAAGTGGCGATCTCGAGCTGGTGGGCAGTTGTGCCACTTGGTCATGGCTGAACATGGGGATGTGACACCATGGGAACCTTCCCCTCAGGATGCATGGAATACATATATTGGTGCACTTGGGCACAGCCAGGGCTACGCGGCACATCTCTGGTCTTTGAATATTGTGCTTCAGGGCATTTGTGGAGATGTGCTGACACATCTCCACTTGCGCCGTGCATCTCCTTTGTAAATGTGGTCCCTAGACTTCATCTGAAAGTTGGCATGATTACTTGATCATATGAGTTCTAATTGTGTGCCAAATATCATGATATAAGAACACATCATCTCAAAATGATAGGAGCTCAAAGTCTGTCATTTTCTTTATTTATTTACATACATAAAATTTAGTCATAACCTCTATACCTGCAGAATGTTGTAGTATCTGGATGAAAGTTTTTAAAATGATACTAAGCTAAATTCTAAATTTCAGCAAAATGTTTGACTACCTGTAGCACAGCCCTTTTTACTGCTTGACACAAACTTTGGTGTACATAACCATGTTGCATGTTTCTCTAAATCTTGAAACTGTGTAGAAAAAATAACTAAATTAAATTTTGATCACATCTTTGGCTACCCATAACTCAGATCCCTTTCTATCCAGGACTGTGAAATTTGATACACATATGTAAGCCATCAGTACCTGTATACCTTCCAAAGGTGGCACCATTGGGATACGAATATTAAAAACTAGACCAAAATAACCAATTTAAAATCTGGTGACATTCCATACAGTTTTGAGAAAATTCTGTGAAATTCAATGGATTGAAAAGGCAGTGACAAAGGCCAACAGAATGCTGGGGTGCATCAAGGGGTGCATCAGAGGGGAATTACCTCAGGAGAGGAAGTCATCCGTACTGGGTCATAATGTCATACATTTAATAGCGTACGATGGCATTATGGCACACTCGACCTGTGCTTTCCTCAAGTGGACCCCCTGGAGTTAGAATCCTTAGTGGGGGGTCCTGGGGCACAGCCCCCATAACAGTGGGTGTGGGGGTGGAGCCCCCCCACAGAACAAAAGGAAACAAGAAATTGCACAACGCGATTAAGTCACATGGCATTCTGCCGCAACATTTTGACCCTGTGGCAAGTCATCCTGCCTCTGTACAGGTCCCTTCTGAGGCAGCACTTGGAGTACTACGTGCAGTTCTGGTGCCCCTATCTGAAAAAGGACATCAAACTATTGGAAGGGGTACAGCGCCAGGCAACAAAAATGATCCTGGATTAGGAGATAAATCTTATGAGGAGAGACTGGAAGAGCTCAATATGTATTCCCTGGAGGATAGAAGGGAAAGAGGGGACATTTATTTATTTATTTATTTAAGAGATTTACCAGGAAGGCATACTGAGCAGAGTACCGCCGATTCCAGATGCCTCTGGGCACCATGACTTGACTGAGACCTCAAGTACCTGAAGGGTATGAACAAAGTAAGCAACAGAAGTATTTTCAAATTAAAAGGTGGAAGGGAAACCAGGGGGATAATCTGAAGTTGGAAGCAGGCAGATTCGAGAGGGAAATGAGGAGGCACTATTTCACTGAAAGGGTGGTGGCAGGGTGGAACGCAGTACTGGAGAAGGTGATATCACTGCATGCAGTGGGCAGCTTCAATAGGGGTGGGACAGGTTCAGAGGGAGGGTTCACACCATGGTGGGGCAGGGAGTGGGACTGAAGGACACACAGGCAAAATCAGTGGAGGGGGGAGGCAAGGGGGCAGCTGCAGTCTGAAGGACTGATGTACTGTACACTTGAGCAGACTAGATAGATCAATAGGCCTATATCTGCTGGCATTTTTGTATGTTCGTATGGTAATTCTACAGGCATGCTGCTGGCAGAATTTTATATTCCACACAGCTCTAGTAGTATGCCATTTGAGTAACAGTTGGCACTTAGCCTCCAAGGCTACTGGGATAAGTCATTTTCAAGTGCCGGTGCATAACTGGTACAGGTTGTCATCACTGTCAAGCATCCATAGGGTGGGGTCCTCTGAGAGGGAGACTTTTTGCTGTTGAACTCCATTACGCTTTTCCAGTAGGGTGTAATTATTGGGCCACTCCAAAGGATAGGTAGAAGTGAACCTGGAGCTTGTTTACACCTCCAGCATAGGTTTTTAGGAAGTAGGCCCAGCTTATGTGGGACCACCGTATTGTACATATGATCAGGCAGAATTTTCTTGAATAAGCTAGTACTGGGAATCTTAAAAAGAGGTAAGCTTTTGCAAGAGAGAGAGAGAGAAACTGTTAGAAGACTCCAGTAGGATGATGCCCATCTCTTTTCCCAATCCATTCTCTGTTTATGTAAAGTAGCTTAGTGGGTGCTAGGAGGTAACTATATAGTCTCTTCCCACTGCTGTTTTGGAAACTGCATCCAGCTATTGAACTGGAGGAGAAGGGTTATCCAGCAAGAGGGGATATCTGGATGAAGTCTAGATGTGATGATATGCTTTAGCTGTATTTCCAAAGTCTCCCTGGAAGGAGAATCTAGTTGATAGTTACTAGAAGGAAGCTATGTCCAGATTCACATCCATCAGATGCTGTAGCGCCATATATAACAAGCTGCACTCTGTTACAGATTGCAGAGCAGGGGATTCATCGCAATGAGCTAAAGGAGGAGTGAAAAAGGCATCCTGTCTTGTGCTTCTCTGCAAAGAAAACTATGCTAAGATATTCCCACTGGTCTGTGTTCTTGCATTGGGGTGGTGCAGAGCAGTTTGGTGAGGGACATGAAGGTTGGGCACATGGACATCCAATCAATGACTTGGTACAGATATTCCCATTCAACCAAATCAAAGGCCTTTTCTGTATCCACACTCACATGGAATCCAGATTCCCTCTGGCCCTGTATGTCAATGAAAATATCAAAGCTACAGAAATTCAGACTACACATAAGGAGCCAGAAGAACTGTGGGTGACCCTGGAAACAGGAAATGGGACAGCCATAAGAACTGGGGTTGTCTACAGGCCCCCAGACCAGGGGCAGAACATAGACACATTGCTGTTAGAAGATATACAAAACATGACAGCTAAAGGGGAGGTTCTGATAATGGGAGACTTCAACATGCCGGATATAGATTTTTCAATACCAGCAGGAACATCTGCCAGAACTAGATACATGGTGGATTCCCTGCAGGGGGAGGGCCTCAAACAACTGGTACAACAACCCACAAGAGACAGAGCTATCCTAGATCTAGTACTGACTAACAGGGAAGGGATCACAGATCTCTAGGTAGAAGGTCACTTGGGGGCCAGTGACCATCATATGGTATTGTTCAATTTGGCCACTACATCTAAATCATCCCATTCCAAGGCAAAATATGGGCCTTCAGAGGAGCTGACTTTGATAAGATGGCCAACAGAGTTAACCCAGCCTGGCAAAAGGAAACACAGGTGAGGGTACAGGTGAAAGAAGTAAGTATTAAGGCTGTAATACTTGAAGCAACATCCCATTGTGTTAGACAGAAAAGGAAGTGTAAAAGAAGAAGGAAACCACTTTGGTTCTCAAATACAGTAGCAGAAAAGGTCAGATCCAAAAGGCTGGCCTTCAGGAAATATAAGGGAACACCGCGGGATGAAGATAGAGAGGCATACCAAACTGCCCTAAGGGAAGCAGGGAAGGCAGTAAGGCAGGCAAAGGCCCAAGCCGAGGAAACACTAGCACAAACAGTAAAAGATGGTGACAAGCCTTTCTATAGATACATTAGTGAAAGGAGAGAGTCCAGAGGGGTATTGCTAGCTCAAAGGAGAAAAGGGCATGTGAGGAGGACCCTAAATAGATACTTTTGCTCAGTATTTACTGAAGAGAAGGTAGGGCAGGGCCCTGACTCAACATCATCATGGACACGGGGTGTGGAGGCAACACTACTCCCTTCACAAAAGAAAGGGTCCTACAAGAGCTCGCTAAGCTCAGGTGACAAGATGATGGGACCTGATGGCACACATCCCAGGGTACTAAGGAGCTAAGGGTGGAACTAGCAGAGCCATTAGCAGAACTGTTTAGTGAGTCTCTGAGCATAGGAGAGGTCCTAGAAGACTGGAGAAGGGCTCATGTGATCCGCTGCCCACAAGAGTGGCAGCAAAAGCTTAGAGGCAGGGAACTAAGACCAGTCAATCTTACCTCAGTAGTGGGTAAGATTATGGAGCACTCCTTTAAGGAAAGGATAGTGCAACACCTGGAATCCATAGCGCAGGATCCAAGACAGTATGGGTTTACAAAGGAAGGTCCTGTCAAACTAATCTCATAGATTTCTTTGACTGGGTAACCAGAGTGGTGGACCAAGGAGACAGTTGATGTCACCTACCTTGACTTCAGCAAAAGCTTTCGACAATGTTCCACATAGAAAATTGATAATAGGCTAGGTAGGCTCAAAATTGGGTCAAATTTGGTCAACTGGGTGGCAAACTGGTTGAACGGAGAAACAGGAGAGGTGGTAAATGGCACACAGTCAGAAGAGATGCAAGTCACAAGTGGGTACCCTAGGATCAGTCCTGGGCCAGTCCTCTTAATATCTTCATTAGTGACATTGCAGATGGACTAGAGGGTAAGGCTTTGTCTGTTTGCAGATGACACCAAGATCTGCAACAGAGTAGATGATCCAGATGGGTGGGCAGAATGAAAAGAGATCTGGATAAACTAGCAAAATGGTCAGAAGAGTGGCAACTGGATTTATTTTATTAATTTTTTATTTATTTAGTTTTGTTAACTGGGTAGGTGCACTAGCCATAAAATGACTATTTTCAGGCACGTCCGGGAGAATGCAACAAAAGAGAACAGTTGAACAACAGACAACATGGGTACAATTATACAAATAGAGGAACAGCACAGCAGTGCTACAAAATACAACAAGTAGAAACAATAAAAATAATGTAAAGAAGTGCAAGATCATGCACATAGGGAAGAGAAACCTGAAGCCACCTATAGGCTGGGAAGGAGTTGCGTTGCAGTCACAAAGGAAGAAAGAGACTTGGGCATCATCATCATCATCACTGATGACCTGAAATCATCCAAGCAGATCTCTAAAGCAGTAGGTAAGGCTTAGGGATGTTAGGTGTATTAGTAGAGGGTATCACAAGTCAGAGAGGAAGGTAATAATCCCTCTTTACAAGACACTGGTTAGGCCCCATCTGGAGTACTGTGTGCACTACTGAGGCCACACCTTCACAAGGACATTAACCAAATTGAGGCAGTCTAGAGAAGGGCAACCAAAATGGTGCAGGGACTGCATCAGAAGACATATGAGGACAGATTAATGGAGCTCAATATGTATACCCTTGAGCAAAGGAGGGAGAGAGGTGATATGATCGAAACATTCAAACATCTTAAGGGCATTAACAAGGTGAAAGAGTCTAACATGTTTAAATATAAGAAAAGTAACAGGACAAGAGGACACAGCATGAGATTAGAGGGAGGCAGATTAAGGGGTAATGTGAGGAAATTCTTTTTACAGAAAGAGTGGTGGATGCATGGAACAGCCTCCCTCAGAAAGTGGTGGCTATGAATACAGGTGTAGGGTCAAACAGGCATGGGATAGGAATGAGGAGCAATACAGATGAGTATGAATAGATAGGCCACTGACAGAGCAAAGGCCAATGGCACATTTATAAGGTAGAAAAGAAATGGGCAGACTGGATGGGCCTTGGCGTCCTTATCTGCCGTCAACCTCTATGTTTCTATGCTACACTCATTGCATTAAAGAGACAGTGTACTGCCTAAAACTAATATTAGTTTTTAAATAATAAGTTAAAACAGACTCCTTAAAATCTGTATAATTTTCCTATCTGTTTTGGTTCCACTATCTCTTTAATGACTGACCGGACACTGTCCATGGCCATGTTTCCGTTTACAAACCTGTGATGTTTGTCTATCAAAGTCCGGAACAGAGAGCCCAGTCTGGTTGCCTGCACTTTTGCTAGGATCTTCACATCTGCATTTAGTAGAAAAAAGGGCCTATAATTAGTGACCAGTTGCACGTCTATATGGGATTGGGTATAAGCATTATAATGCCTTCCCTCATGGTGGTGGGGAGTGTTTCAATGTCTAACACATTGGCATATGAGTGAAGAAGCCTGGGGCAAGCTGTGATTGGAACGTACGATAAAGCGCCAGCAGTATTCCATTCTTCCCAGTTGTTTTTATTTATTTATTTAGTCTTTGGTAACCAGGTAAGTGCACTGATCCAAGGGACTGTTTTCAGGCACGACCCGGGCCAACAGGTGGCACAAACATAACAGGCAAAATCAAAATACAAGTCAGGAACAATAACAATTTAACATACAAATGGAGCAGTGTACAAACTTTCATAGGTATGCATAACAGTGCTTTTACATTAGATATATACAGTATTAAAATAGATATAGGGAAGAGCTACTAAATGTTATAAGGTTCGCCCTGGGGAGGGCGGCAGGGAAAAGTAGAGAAAATAGGAAAGTAATTATGAAGTTTACAGTTATATTTGACAAGAAGCCATGATTTAAGGTTGTGCTTGAAAATAACATGGTATTCGAAAGATCAAGAGGGGTGGTACTCCATTCCACATGGAGGGGACACAATTGCAAGAGCTTCCCAGCCATGTTGGTGATGTATTAGGTACCTGGAGGGAGTGGTACAGTGGAAGATTGGAAGGTTTGGTAGGGTTCTGAAACTGAAGGGTGGAGAGAGGAGAAGCATTGCCACTTCTAAGGGTGTATCCAAAGATATGCCAAGGGTATAGTCAAAGCACCCTTGCAGGGAGAGTCAGCCAAGGGATCGGTAGAGGTCACGGTGGTGAGTAGAGTGGGAGGCTGACAAGGCAAAGCAGCAGGCATTGTTGTAAGCTATCGAGAGCCTAGACGGAAGGGTGGTAGAGGTCATAGAATAGATAGGGGAGCAATAGTCAAAGATGGGGAGCAACTTTACCATGACTATAACAGGCGATCCTCCTTGGTGAGGTATGGTTTTAGATGATAAGTAACACCCAGTTTCTGATTTACCCAGAGGACTATATGGTTAATGTGGTCATTGAAGGTGAGAGAGGGGACAAGTAGCACACCCAGGTACTTGAAAGAGAAGACGATTTCCAGGGTGGGGTTTTCCCTTTGGGGAGAGCAGAGATGGCTGCTTTTACCTCCTGGAGGAAAAGGGGCCTTTCCAGTCCAATCCATTGGACATTACTGAGCTGTGGCACCTTGATTGTTTCAAAGAAGAGGGTGAGGTTATCCCTGGAGAGGCCACCTTGGGATGTGTATAGATCCTGGTAAAATCACAGGAATGCCACTTCAGTGTCAGTTTGCTTGGATGTGATAGGAGTTATCTGCTATCTTAATAGTCCCAATGCATATTAGGTTGGGAAGTCCAGGTCCTATATGCTAGAAAGTCTACTAACTTTTCACCTGATTCAGAGTACTTGTGTGCAGTTCAAAATACTGCATGCTTGAGCTGAATTACAGTAAGTGTGAGTAAGTTAATGCGAAAGCACAGTTGCTGGATTTCCAAGAGTAATTCTCAGGGTGTGGGCCCCATAGAAGCACTGAAGGTGCTTTCTTTGTGTCTTTCAGCTGTTGCTTCAAAACGCTTATTTCTTTGAGTCTTTTGCGTTTGACATATGCAGCATAGTCTGCCATCCCTTCTTGTGTGTATGCCTTAAAAGCATCCCATACCATGGCTTCGGACACAGCCAGGGTATCACTGACCTGGAAGTATGTCCCAATTTCAGTAGAAAGCCAGCTCTGAAAGGCCTGGTCTTTTGCTTACATATACCAGCACCCCTGTTCTCACCATATTTACACATTCTTGCAACACCACTTTCTCTCCATACTTACATATTTCTACACACTCTGGCCTCTCTATACTTGTAAACGGAAAGAGGCAGCACTGACAACTAGTCCTTGAAAATGGTTACTTTATTGCCAGAAGAGCACCCACAGCATTAAGCCTTACAAACATGAAAATACAACCGGTAGCCCTGATCAGTTGCGTGCATGTGCACTTCCTCAGGAGGACTGGAAACCTCTCTGTTACATGTTTTCACCCCACCCCATTCCCTCCATTCTTTCATATTTGAGCACACCTGTCAGAGACTGCTTCTCCCCAAAACTCAGCCTGTTACTGTTGTTACCAGTTTCATAACCCTCAGATGCCTGAAAGGATTACCTTGGTATACTGCCACCACTCACTGCAACTTCACCTGGGTATCTCTTGGTCAGAATCCCACCAGTGCCACTCACTCACATGCTGTACGGTGCCTTTTACAGAATCACCAGCGGCAGAGCTCACATGCAGTACAGTGCTCTTTACAGAATACCACCAGCGCCACTACTCACACGCAGTACAGTGCTCTTCACAGAATACCACCAGCACTACTACTCACACGCAGTACAGTGCTCTTTACAGAATACCACCAGCACCACTGCTCACACGCAGTACAGTGCTCTTTACAGAATACCACCAACGCTACCACTCACACGCAGTACAGTGCTTTTACAGAATACCACCAGTGCTACTACTCACACGCAGTGCAGTGCCCTTTACAGAATACCACCAGCATTACTACTCACACGCAGTACAGTGCTCTTTACAGAATACCATCAGTGCCAGTACTCATATGCAGTACAGTGCTCTTTACAGAATACCACTAGCGCCACTGCTCACATGCAATACAGTGCTCTTTAGAGAATACAACCAGCACCACTACTCATACGCAGTACAGTGCTCTTTACAGAATACCATCAGCACCAGTACTCACATGCAGTACAGTGCTCTTTACAGAATACCACCAGCGCCACTGCTCACACGCAGTACAGTGCTCTTCACAGAATACCACCAGCACTACTACTCACACGCAGTACAGTGCTCTTTACAGAATACCACCAGCACCAGTGCTCACACGCACTACAGTGCTCTTAACAGAATACCACCAGCCCTACTACTCACATGCAGTACAGTGCTCTTTACAGAATACCACCAGTGCTACTACTCACACGCAGTGCAGTGCTCTTTACAGAATACCACCAGCACTACTACTCAAACGCAGTGCAGTGCTCTTTACAAAATACCACCAGCGCCACTACTCACATGCAGTACAGTGCTCTTTACAGAATACCACCAGCGCCAGTACTCACATGCAGTACAGTGCTCTTTACAGAATACCACCAGCGCCACTACTCACATGCAGTACAGTGCTCTTTACAGAATACCATCAGCACCACTACTCACACGCAGTACAGTGCTCTTTACAGAATACCACCAGCACTACTACTCACATGCAATACAGTGCTGTTTACAAAATACCATCAGGACCAGTACTCACATGCAGTACAGTGCTCTTTACAGAATACCACCAGTGCCACTGCTCACATGCAGTACAGTGCTCTTTACAGATTCCCACCAGCGCCACTGCTTACATACAGTAGAGTGCTCTTTACAGAATACCACCAGCACTACTCTCACATGCAGTACAGTGCTATTTTCAGAATATCACATCATCACTGCTCACATGCAGTACGCACTCTTTACAGAATACTACTAGCACCACCACCACATGCACTACAGTGGTCCTTACAGAATACCGCCAGCACCACCGCTCACATGCAGTACAGTGCTCTTTAAAGAATACCTCCAGCGCCACTGCTCGCACACAGTACAGTGCCCTTTACAAAAACCACCAGCCGCCACTGCTCACATGCAGTACAGTGTTCTAACAGAATACCACCAGCACTACTACTCCACACGCAGTGCAGTGCTCTTTACAGAATACCACCAGTGCTACTACTCACACGCAGAGCTGTGCTCTTTAAAGATAATCACCAGCACTACTACTCACACGCAATAAAGTCCTCTTTACAGATACTACTAGCGCCCACCACTCACATGCACTACAGTGCCTTCTTACAGAATACCACCAGCACCACTACTTACATGCAGTACAGTGCTCTTTACACAATACCACCAGCACAACTACTCACAAGCAATACAGTGCTCTTTACAGAATACCATCAGCACCAGTACACACCGCAGTACAGTGCCTTTACAGAATACCACCAGTGCCACCGCTCACATGCAGTACAGAACTCTTTAAAATACCACTGACGCCACTGCTCACATGCAATACAGTGCCTTTAGAGAATACCACTAGCACCATTGCTCACACACTGTACAGTGCTTACTACAGAATCCCACCAGCGCCCACTGCTCACATACAGTACAGTGCTCTTTACAGAATACCACCAGCGCTACTACTCACACGCAGTACAGTGCTATTTTCAGAATGCCACTATCATCACTAATCACATGCAGTACAGCACTCTCTATAGAATACTACTAGCGCCACCACTCACATGCACTACAGTGCTCTTTACAGAAAACTGCCAGCACCACCGCTCATATGCAGTATAGTGCTCTTTACAGAATACCTCCAGCGCCACTGCTCACACACAGTACAGTGCTCTTTACAGAATACCACCAGCGCCACTGCTCACACGCAGTACAGTGCTCTTTACAGAATACCACCAGCGCCATTGCTTACCTACAATACAGTGCTCTTTACAGAATACCACCAGAGCTACTACTCACACGCAGTACAGTGTTCTTTACAGAATACCACCAGTGCTACTACTCACACACAGTGCAGTGCTCTTTACAGAATATCACCAGCACTACTACTCACACGCAGTACAGTGCTCTTTACAGAATACCATCAGCAACACTATTCACACGCAGCACAGTGCTCTTTACAGAATACCATCAGCACCACTAGTCACACGCAGTACAGTGCTCTTTACAGAATACCAACAGCACCACTACTCACACGCAGTACAGTGCTCTTTACAGAATATCACCAGTACCACTACTCACATGCAATACAGTGCTCCTTACAGAATACCATCAGCACCAGTACTCACATGCAGTACAGTGCTCTTTACAGAATACCACCAGCACCACTGCTCACACGCAGTACAGTGCTCTTTACAGAATACCACCAGCGTGACTACTCACACACAGAACAGTGCTCTTTACAGAATACCACCAGTGCTACTACTCACACGAAGTGCAGTGCTACTACTCACACGCAGTGCAGTGCTCTTTACAGAATACCACCAGCACCACTACTCACACACAATACAGTGCTCTTTACAGAATACCATCAGCACCACTACTTACATTAAGCACAGTGCTCTTTCAGTATATCTACATTAGTGCTACTATTCACACGCGAGTACAGTGCTCTTTACAAAATATCACCAGCACCACTGCTCACAAGCAGTACAGTGCTCTTTACAAAATATCACCAGCTCCACTGCTCACATGCAGTACAGTGCTCTTTACAGAATACCACCAGCACCACTGCTCACACACAGTACAGTGCTCTTTACAAAATATCATCAGCACCACTGCTCACAAGCAGTACATTGCTCTTTACAGAATACCACCAGCACCACTGCTCACATGCAGTACAGTGCTTGTTACAAAATATCACCATCTCCACTGCTCACATGCAGTACAGTGCTCTTTACAGAACACCACCAGCATCACTGCTGACACACAGTACAGTGCTCTTTACAGAATACCACCAGCAACACTGCTCACACACAGTACAGTGCTCTTTACAAATACCACCAGCGCCACTGCTCACACACTGTACAGTGTTCTTTACAAAATATCACCAGCTCCACTGCTCACATGCAGTACAGTACTCTTTACAGTATACCACTATCACCACTACTCACACACAGTACAGTGCTCTTTACAGTATACCACCAGCACCACTGCTCACAAGCAGTACAGTGCTCTTTACAGAATACCACCACGCTACTACTCACACGCAGTACAGTGCTCTTTCCAGAATACGTCCAGTGACACTGCTCACACACAGTACAGAGCTCTTTACAGAATACCACCAGCACCACTGCTCACATGCAGTACAGTGCTCTTTACAGAATACCACTATCACCACTACTCACACACAGTACAGTGCTTTTACAATACCACCAGCGCCACTGCTCACACACTGTACAGCTGTTCTTTACAAATATCACCAGCTCCACTGCTCACATGCAGTACAGTACTTTTACAGTATACCACCAGCACCACTACTCACACACAGTACAGTGCTCTTTACAGAATACCACCAGCACCACTGCTCACACGCAGTACAGTGCTCTTTACAATACCACCAGCGCTGCTGCTCACACACTGTACAGTGTTCTTTCAAAATATCACCAGCTCCACTGCTCACATGCAGTACAGTGCCTTTACAGTATACCATCAGCACCACTCACTCGCCACACAGTACACTGCCTTTACAAAATATCAGCACCACTGCTCACAAGCAGTACATTGCTCTTACAGAATACCACCAGCACCACTGCTCACATGCAGTACAGTGCTCTTTACAAAATATCACCATCTCCACTGCTCACGGCGGTACAGGTGCTCTTACAGAACACCACCAGCATCACTGCTGACACACAGTACAGTGCTCTTACAGAATACCACCAGCAACACTGCTCACACACAGTACAGTGCTCTTTACAAATACCACCAGCGCCACTGCTCACACACTGTACAGTGTTCTTTACAAAATATCACCAGCTCCACTGGTCACATGCAGTACAGTATCTTACAGTATACCACTATCACCACTACTCACACACAGTACAGTGCTCTTTACAGTATACCACCAGCACCACTGCTCACAAGCAGTACAGTGCTCTTTACAGAATACCACCACGCTTAATACTCACACGCAGTAAGTGCTATTTTCGAATACAACCATCATCACTGCTCACATGCAGTACAGCACTCTCTATAGATTACTAGCCGCCACTACTCACACGTAGTACAGTGCCTTACAGAACACCACTATCACCACTACTCACACACAGTACAGTGCTCTTTACAAATATCACTCAGCACCACTGCTCACAAGCAGTCAGTGCCTTACAGAATACCACCAGCGCTTACTACCCACGCAGTACAGTGCTATTTTCAGAATACAACTATCATCACTGCTCACATACAGTAAAGCACTCTCTATAGAATACCACTAGCGCCACTAATTACATGCACTACAGTGCTTTTACAGAATACTGCCAGCACCACCGCTCATATGCACTACAGTGCTTTTTACAGAATACCACCAGCACCACTGCTCACACATTGCACAGTGCTCTTTACAGAATACCAAGTCGCCAATGCTTACATACAATACAGTGCTCTTTACAGAATACCACCAGCTGCCGCTACTACTCACACGCAGTACAGTGCTCTTTACAGAATACCACCAGAGCTCACTACTCACACTGCAGTACAGTGCTCTTTACAGAATGGCTCACTAGTGCTGTTACTCACACGCAGTGCAGTGCTCTTTACACAATAACACCAGCACTACTACACACACGCAGTACAGTGCTCTTTACAGAATACCATCAGCACCACTACTCACACGCAGTGCAGTGCTCTTTACAGAATGCCAACAGCACCACTCACATCACACGCAGTACAGTGCTCTTACAGAATACCACCAGCACCACTACTCATGCAGTACAGTGCTCTTTACAGAATACCACCAGCACCACTACTCACATGCAGTACAGTGCTCTTTACAGAATACCATCAGCACCACTACTTACATTAAGTACAGTGCTCTTGACAGAATACTAGCACCACTGCTCAAACGCAGTACAGTGCTCTTTACAGAATACCACCAGTGCCAATGCTCACAAGCAGTACAGTGTTCTTTACAGAATACTACTAGTGCCACTGCTCACACGCAGCTACAGTGCTCATTACAGATTCCCACCAGGCTACTGCTGCTTACATACAGTAGTGTGCTCTTTACAGAATACCACCAGCGCTACTATCACATGGCACAGTGCCATTTTCAGAATATCACTATCATCACTGCTCACATGCAGTACAGCACTTTTACAGAATACCTACTAGCACCACGACTCACATGCACTACAGTGCTCTTACAGAATACTGCCAGCACCACCGCCATATGCAGCAGTGCTTTTAAAGAATACCTCCAGCCCACTGCTCGCACACAGTACAGTGCCCTTACAGAATACCACCAGCACCACTGCTCACATGCAGTACAGTAGTTCTTAACAGAATATCACCAGCACCACTGCTCACACGTAGTACAGTGCTCTTTACAGAATACCACCAGCACTCAGTACTCACACGCAGTGCAGTGCTCCTTACAGAATACCACCAGTGTTACTACTTCACACGCAGAGCTGTGCTCTTTAAAGAATACCACCAGTGCTACTACTCACATGCACAAAGTCCTCTTTACAGAATACTACTAGCGCCACCACTCACATGCACTACAGTGCGCTTACAGAATACCACCAGCACCACTACTACATGCAGTACAGTGCTCTTTACACAATACCACCAGCACTACTACTCACAAGCAATACAGTAGTTTTACAGAATACCATCAGCACCAGTACTACACGCAGTACAAGTGCTCTTACAGATTACCACCAGTGCCACCGCTCACATGTAGTACAGAACTCTTTCAAATATCACTGATGCCACTGCTCATAGCAATACAGTGCTCTTCGAGAATACCATTAGCACCATTGCTCACACACTGCTGTACAGTGCTTACTACAGAATCCCACCAGCGCCACTGCTCACATCCAGTACAGTCTTTTACAGAATACCACCAGCGCCTACTACTCTCACGTAGCAGTGCTATTTTCAGAATGCCACTATCATCACTGATCGCTATGCAGTACAGTACCTCTATAGAATACTACCAGCGCCACCACTCACATGCACTGCAGTGCTCTGTACAGAACACTGCCAGCACCACCTCCTCATGCAGTATAGTGCTCTTACAGAATACCTCCGCGCCACTGCTCACACGCAGTACAGTGCTCTTACAGATATCACCACCAGCGCCATTGCTTATATACAATACAGTGCTCTTTACAGAAACTACCAGCGCTTACTCACACATGCAGTAGCAGTGCTCTTTATAAGAATACCACCAGAGCTACTACCACACGCAGTACAGTGTTCTTTACAGAATACCACCAGTGCTACTACTCACACGCAGTGCAGTGCTCTTTACAGAATACCACCAGCACTACTACTCACACGCAGTACAGTGCTCTTTACAGAATACCATCAGCAACACTATCTTCACACGCAGCACAGTGCTCTTTTACAGAATACCATCAGCACCACTAGTCACACGCAGTACAGTGCTCTTTACAGAATACCAACAGCACCACTACTCACACGCAGTACAGTGCGTTTCAGAGCATCACCAGTACCACTACTCACATGCAATACAGTGCCCTTACAGAATACCATCAGCACCAGTACTCACATGGTACAGTGCTCTTTACAGAATACCACCAGCACCACTGCTCACACGCAGTACAGTGCTCTTACAATACCACCAGCGTGACTTTACTCACACACAGAACAGTGCTCTTTACAGAATACCACCAGTGTTACTACTCACACGGCGTAGTTACTATCACAAGCAGTGCAGTGCTCTTTACAGAATACCACCAGCACCACTTCTCACACGCTAATACAGTGCTCTTTACAGAATACCATCAGCACCACTACTTACATTAAGTACAGTGCTCTTTACAGTATACCACTAGTGCTACTACTCACACGCAGTACAGTGCTCTTTACAGAATACCACCAGCACTAGTGCTCACACGCACTACAGTGCTTTTAACAGAATACCACCAGCGCTTACTACTCACATGCAGTACAGTGCTCTTTACAGAATACCCCAGTGCTACTACTTTCACACGCAGTGCAGTGCTTTTACAGAATACCACCAGCCACTACTACTCAAACGCAGTAGTGCTCTTATACAAATACCACCAGCCGCCACTACTCACATGCAGTACAGTGCTCTTTTACAGAATACCACCAGCTTAGTACTACATGTGCAGTACAGTGCTCTTTACAGAATACCATCAGCACCACTCACTCACACGCAGTACAGTGCTCTCTTACAGAATACCACCAGCACTACTACTCACATGCAATACAGTGCTCTTTACAGAATACCATCAGGACCAGCACTCCATGCAGTATATGCTCTTTACAGAATACCACCAGTGCTACATTGCTCACATGCAGACAGTGCTCTTTACAGAATACCACTAGGTGCCACTGCTCACACACTGTACAGTGCTCATTACAGATTCCCACCAGCGCTACTCCTTACATACAGTAGAGTGCTCATTACAGAATACCACTAGTGCTACTTACTACACGCAGTACAGTGCTCTTTTACAGAATACCATCACTGCTACTACTCACTCTTGCAGTATACTACACATGCAGTGTCTCTTTACAGAATATCACCAGCACCACTACTTACATGCAGTACAGTCTCTTTTACAGAATACCACCAGCATTACTACTCACATGCAATACAGTGCTTTTACAGAATACCATCAGCACCAGTACTCACATGCAGTACAGTGCTCTTTACAGAACACCACCAGCACCACTGCTCACATGCAGTACAGTGCTCTTTACAGAATACCACCAGCTACTACTCACACGCAGTACAGTGCTCACAGAAACCACCAGTGCTATCCTCACGGCGCAGTGCTACTACTCACACGAGCAGTGCTCTTCATAATGTTCAGCAGCACCACTGGTTAACGCTAATACACTGCCTTACAGAATACCATCAGCACCAACACTCACATTCAGTACAGGCTCTTACAGTATACCATAGTGCTAGTACTTACATGCAGTACAGTGCTCTTTACAAAATATCACCAGCACCACTGTTCACTACAGTACAGTGATCTTTACAACATCAGCCCACTGTTCACATGCAGTACAGTGCTCTTTTATAATACTGCTTCAGCACCACTGCTCACAGAGGTACAGTGCTTTACAAATATCATCACACCACTGCTCACAGGCAGCAGTGCTCTTTCTGTACCGTAGCACCACTGCTCACAGGCAGTACAGGTTTTACAAATGTCACCAACCCACTGCCATGCAGCCAGTGTTTTTACAGAACACCACCAGTACACTGCTCACACGTAGAGTGCTCTATAATACACCAGCGTCACTGCTCACACACTGTACAGTGTTTTACAACATCACCAGCCCACTGCCACATGCAGTACAGTACTTTACAGTATACCACCATACCACTACTCACACACAGTACAGTGCTTTTGCAGTATACCACCAGCGCTACTACTACATTTGTGCAGTGCTCTTTACAGAATACCACTATCACCACTACTACACACAGTACAGTGCTCTTTACAAATATCAATAGTTCACTGCTCACAAGCAGTACAGTGCACTTACAGAATACCACCAGTACTAGTACTGTTGTACAGTGCTCTTTTCAGAATACACCATCATCACTGCTCACATGCGGTACAGTGCCTTTATAGAATACCACTAGCGCCCACCACATGTACTACAGTGCTTTTACAGACACTGCCATAGCACCGCCATATGCAGTGCTCTTACAGAATACGCCCAGCGCCACTGTTCACACAGTACAGTTTCTTTACAGAATACCACCAGCACCACTGCTCACATAGTATAGTGCCTTTACAGAATATTACTAGCGCCACGCTTATATACAGTGCAGTGCCTTAGAGAATACCACCAGCTTACTACTCACATGCGTACAGTGCTCTTAGAGAATACCACCAGAGCTTCACCGCAGTACAGTGCTTTTACAGAATACCACCAGAGCTACTCACATGCAGTACAGTGCTCTTTACAGAATACACCAGCACTACTACTTCCTCGCAGTCTAGTGTCTTTACAGAATACCATCAGCACTACTACTCATATGCAGTGCAGTGCTCACAGAACGCTACCGCACCACTATTCACACGCAGTACAGTGCTCTTACAGAATATCACCAGCACCACTGTTCACATGCAGTGCTGTGCTTTTACAAATGTCACCAGTCTACTTGTTCACATGCAGTACAGTGCTCTTACAGAACACCAGTGCCACTGCTTATCGCAGTGTTTCTTTACAGAATACCACTAGCGCCACTGCTCACATGGGGTACAGTGCTCTTAGAGAATACCACTACGCCACTGCCCACATGTACAGTGCTTGTTACAAATCTCACCATGCCACTGCTTACACAGTACAGTGCCTTTACAGAATACCACCAGTGCTACCACATACGCAGAAGTTATTTTCAGAATACCACTATATCACTGCTCACATGCAGTACAGCCTTTTACAGAATACTACTATTTCTACCCCTCACATGTACTTACAGTGTTTTTACAGAATACCATTGATGCCACTGCTCACATGCAATATAGTGCTTTACAGATCACTAGCGCCTCCCTTGGCACATGAGTACAGTGCCTTTTCAGAATACAACATCATCACTCTCATACGCAGTACAGTGCTCTTATAGAATATACTAGTCACTACTGACGTGTACAGCTCTTACAGAATACCACCAGCACCACGCTCACATGCAGCATAGTGTTTCATACCACCAGCACCACTGCTCACATGCAGTATAGTGTTTTACAGAATACCACCAGCCACTGCTCACATGCAGTACATGATCTTTACAGGCCACCAGCGCCACTACTCACACGCAGAACAGTGCTCTTAGTATACCACTAGTGCTACTACTACATGCATAGACAGTTTTTACAGAATACCACTACACCACTATCACACACAGTACAGTGCTCTTACAAATATCACCAGCACCACTGCTCACGGGGTAACAGTGCGCTTACAGAATACCACCAGCCACTGTTGCTCACACACAGTACAGTGTTTTCTTTACAAATATCACCAGCACTCACTGCTCACAAGCAGTACAGTGCTCTTTACAAATATCACAGCCCACTGTCACATGCAGTACAGTACTCTTTACAAATATCAGCACCACTGTTCACATGCCATACAGTGCTCTTACAGTATACCACCAGCACCACTACTACATGCAGTACAGTGCTATTTCAGAATACAATATTATCACTGCTCACATGCAGCAGTGCCTTATAAATATACTAGCGCCACCGCCACATGCAGTATATTGCTTTACAGAATACTGCCAGCACCACTGCTCACACACAGCAGTGCTCTTTACAGAATACCACCAGCTCCACTGCTCACATGCAGTACAGTGCTCTTTACAAATACCACCAGGCTGTCCGGCTGCTCTACACATGGTGCAGTGCCTCTTTACAGTATCACCAGCTCCACTGCTCACGCAATACAGTGCTCTTTACAGAATACCATCAGCACTACCACTTACATTAAATATGTGTGCTCTTTACAGTATACCTACTAGTGCTACTACCTCCACGCAGTACAGTGCTCTTTACAAATATCAACAGCACCACTGTTCACAAGCAGTACAGTGCTCTTTATAAAATATCACCAGCTCCACTGTCTACATGCAGTACAGTGCTCTTTCAGAATACCACCAGCATCACTGCTCACAGGTACAGTGCTCTTTCAGAATACCACCAGCACCACTGCTCACACACAGTACAAGTGCTTTCACAAATACCTACCAGCGCACTGCTCTCTACACTGTACAGTGTTTTTGCTTTAAAATATACCAGCTCCAATGCTCACATGCAGTACAGTACTTTACAGTATATCACCAGCACCACTACTCACACACAGCATGGTGTTTTCAGTATACCACCAGCCACTACTCACACGCGGTACAGTGCTCTTTACAGAATACCACTATCACCACTACTCACACAGAGTACAGTGCTCTTTACAAAATATCGCAGCACCACTGCTCACAAGCTTATGTACAGTGCTCTTACAGAATACCACCAGCCACTACTCACATGCAGTACACTGCTATTTTCAGAATACAACCATCGTCACTGCTCACATGCAGTACAGCACTCTCTATAGAATACTACTAGCACCACCACTCACATGCACTACAGTGCTTTTTACAGAATACTGCCAGCAGCACCGCAGTACAGTGCTCCTTACAGAATACCACCAGCGCTGATGCTTACATATAATACAGTGCTCTTTACAGAATACCACCAGCTCTACTAGTCACACGCAGTACAGTGCTCTTTACAGAAAACCACCAGAGCTACTACTCACACGCAGTACAGTGCTTTTTACAAAACTACCAGCACTACTATCATACGCAGTGCAATGCTCTTTACAAAATACCACCAGCACCACTACTCACATGCAGTACAGTGCTCTTATAGAATACAACCAGCACTCTCACATGCAATACACTGCTCTTTACAGAATACGATCAGCACCAGTACTCACATGCAGTACAATGCTCTTACAGAATACCATCACTGCTACTACTCACACGCAGTGCAGTGCTACTTACTCACACGCAGTGCAGTGTTCTTTATGAATACCACCAGCACCACTACTTACATGTAGTACAGTGTCTTTAAAGAATACCACCAGCATTATTATTACCACATGCAATACAGTGCTTTTACAGAATACCATCAGCACCAGTACTACATGCAGTACAGTGCTCTTTACAGAATACCACTAACACCACTGCTCACACGTGTCACAGTGCTCATTACAGATCCCACCAGCCACTGCTTACATACAATACTGTGCTCTTTATAGAATAGCCACCAGTGCTACCCTCTCACACGCAGTACAGTGCTCTTTACAGAAGACCAGCAGCAGCACTACTTACAAGCAGTACAGTGCCTTTACAGAATACCCCGAGTGTCACTGCTCACATGCAGTACAGAACTCTTTCACAGAATACCACAAGCCACTGCTCACACACTGTACAAGTGCCTCTTACAATCAGACCAGCGCTACTACTATTTACAGTACAGTGCTCTTGCGGCACACACCAGCACGACTACTCACTGCAGTACAGTGCTATTTTCCAGAATACCACTCATCACTGCTCCATACAGTACAGCACTCTTTACAGAAACTACTAGCGCCACCACTCAGGCGCAGTATGGTGTTTTACAGAATACTGCCAGAACTACTGCTCATATGCAGTACAGTGCCCTTTACAGAATACCACCAGTGCTACTACACACCGCAGTACAGTGCTCTTACAGAATACCATCAGTTACCACTGCTCACACGCAGTGCAGTGTTCTTTACAGAATACCACCAGCGCCAGTGCTTACATACAATACAGTGTCTTTACAGAATACCATTACCAGCTTACTACTCAGATGCGTACAGTGCTCTTTCCAGAATACTACTAGTGCTACCACCACATGCACTACAGTGCTTTTACAGAATACCATCACAGCGCTCTTACGCACGGGCAGTACAGTGCTGTTTTCAGAATTACCATATCATCACTTCTCACATGCAGTACAACACTCTTTACAGAATACTATTAGCGCCACCACTCAGATGCAGTACAGTGCTCTTTACAGAGTACCACCAGCACCACTGCTCACATGCAGCACAGTGTTCTTTTACAGAATACCACCAGCACCACTGATCACGACGGTACGAGTGCTCTTTTCAGAATACCACCAGCACCACTGCTCACACGGTAGCATGCTCTTTACAAATATCACCAGCACCCACTGCTCACCAGCAGTACAGTGCCCTTACAAAATATCACCAGCTCCACTGTTTCACATGCGGTACAGTGCTCTTTGCAGAATACCACCAGCACTACTGCTCACACACAGTACAGTGCTCTTTACAAAACTATCACCAGCACCACTGCTCCACAAGCGGTACAGTGCTGTTTACAAAATATCACCAGGCTACACTGCTCACATGCGGTACAGTGCTCTTTACAGAATACCACCAGCACCACTGCTCTGCAAGCGGTACAGTGCTCTTTACAGAATACCACCAGCACCACTGCTCACCACACAGTACAGTGCTCTTTAAAAAACATCACCAGCTCCACTGCTCACATGCAGTACAGTGCTCTTTACAGAACACCACCAGCACCACTGCTCACTCACAGTACAGTGCTCTTTACAGAATACCACCAGCACCACTGCTCACTCACAGTACAGTGCTCTTTACAAATGCCAGCAGCGCCACTGCTCACACACTGTACAGTGTTCTTTACAAAATATCACCAGCTCCACTGCTCACATGCAGTACAGTACTCTTTACAAAATATCACCAAAACCACTGCTCACACACAGTACAGTGCTCTTTACAGTATACCACCAGCACCACTACTCACATGCAGTACAGTGCTATTTTCAGAATACAACTATCATCACTGCTCACATGCAGCACAGCACTCTCAATAGAATACTACTAGCGCCACCACTCACATGCACTACATTGCTTCTTACAGAATACTGCCAGCACCACCGCCATATGCAGTACAGTGCTCTTTCCAGAGTATTTCCTGCGCCACTGCTCACACACAGTACAGTGCTCTTTACAGGATACCAACAGCACCACCACTCACACGCAGTACAGTGCTCTTTACACAATATCACCAGCACCACCACTCACATGCACAAAGTGCCCTTATAACACAATCAGCACCAGCACTACATGCAGTACAGTGCTCTTTACAGAACATCACCATACCACTGCTCACACACAGTACAGTGCTCTTTACACAATACCACCAGCGTGACTACTCACACACAGAACAGTGCTCTTTTACAGAATTCCACCAGTGCTACTACTCAGACGCAGTGCAGTGCTCTTATAGCATACCACCAGCACCACCACTTCACACGCAATACAGGTGCTCTTTACAGAATACCATCCACCAGCACCACACTTACATTCAATACAGTGCTCTTTACAGAATACCACCAGTGCCACTGCTCACACACAGTACAGTGCTCTTTACAAAATATCAACAGCACCACTGTTCACATGCAGTACAGTGCTCTTTACAAAATATTACCAGCTCACTGTTCACATGCGGTACAGTGCTCTTTACAGAATACCACCAGCACCACTGCTCACACAGTACAGTGCTCTTTACAAATATCATCCGCACCACTGCTCTCAAGCAGTACAGTGCTCTTCACAGAATACCACCAGCATCACTGCTCACACACAGTACAGTGCTCTTTACAGAATACCACCAGCACCACTGCTCACACACAGTACAGTGCTCTTACAAATACTCACCAGCACCACTGCTCACATACAGTACAGTGTTCTTTACAAATATCACCAGCTCCACTGCTCACATGCAGTACAGTACTTTACAGTATACCACCAGCACTACTACTCACATACACAGTACAGTGCTCTTACAGTATACCACCAGCAGCCACTACTCACACGCAGTACAGTGCTCTTTACAGAATACCACTATCACCACTACTCACCACAGAGTACAGTGCCTTTACTAAAATATCACTAGCACCACTGCTCACAAGCAGTACAGTGCTCTTACAGAATACCACCAGCTCTACTGCTCACATGCAGTACACTGCTATTTTCAGAATACAACTATCATCACTGCTCACATTGCAGTACCTCTCTATAGAATACTACTAGCACCACCACCACATGCAGTACAGTGCTTTTACAGAATACTGCCAGCCACTGCACCGCAGTACAGTGCTCCTTACAGAATACCACCAGCGCCACAAGCCAATATAATACAGTGCTCTTTTACAAAATACCACCAGCTACTATCACACTTTGTACAGTGCTATTTTCAGAATACAACTATCATCACTGCTCACATGCAGGACAGCACTCTTTATAGAATACTACTAGCGCCACCACTCACATGCACTACAGTGCTTTTTACAGAATACTGCCAGCACCATCGCTCATATGCAATACAGTGCTCTTTCCAGAATACCTCCAGCGCCACTGCTCACACACAGTACAGTGCTCTTTACAGAATACCACTAGCACCACTGCTCACACGCAGTACAGTGCTCTTTACAGAATACCACCAGCGCCAATGCTTACATACAATACAGTGCTCTTTACAGAATACCACCAGCGCTACTACTCACATGCAGTACAGTGCTCTTTACAGAATACCACCAGAGCTACTACTCACACGCAGTACAGTGCTCTTTACAGAATACCATCAGCACCACTACACACATGCAGTACAGTGCTATTTAAAGAATACCATCAGCACCATACTCACACGCAGTACAGTGCTCTTTACAGAATACCACCAGCAACACTGCTAATCACATGCAGTACAGTGCTCTTTACAGAATACCACCAGCACTACTACTCATCGCAGGTGCAGTGCTCTTTACAGAATGCCATCAGCACCAATACTCACACACAGTACAGTGCTCTTACAGAATACCACCAGCACCACTACTTACACGGATTACAGTGCTCTTTACAGAATACCACCAGCCTACTACTCACACGCAGTACAGTGCTCTTTACAGAATACCACTAACGCCACTGCTCACATGCAATACAGTGCTCTTTAGAGAATACCACTAATTCCACTGCTCACACACTGTACAGTGCTCATTACACACCAATCACCAGCTCCACTGCTCACTGCAGTACAGTGTTCTTTACAGAATACCACCAGCACCACTGCTCACACGCAGTACAGTGCTCTTTACAGAATATCACCAGCACCACTGCTCACAAGCAGTACAGTGCTCTTTACAAAATATCACCAGCTTCACTGCTCACACGCAGTACAGTGCTCTTTCACAATTACCACCGCACCACTGCTCACAAGCAGTACAGTGCTCTTTACGAATACCACCAGCACTACTGCTCACACACAGTACAGTGCTCTTACAAAAATATCACCAGCTCCACTGCTCACATGCAGTACAGTGCTCTTTACACAATACCACCAGCACCACTGCTCACAAGCAGTACAGTGCTCTTTACGGAATACCACCAGCACTACTGCTCACACACAGTACAGTGCTCTTTACAAAATATCACCAGCTCCACTGCTCACATGCAGTACAGTGCTCTTACAGAATACCACCAGCGCCAATGCTTACATATAATACAGTGCTCTTTACAGAATACCACCAGCGCTACTACTCACACGCAGTACAGTGCTCTTTACAGAAAACCACCAGAGCTACTACTCACACGCAGTACAGTGCTCTTTACAGAATACTACCAGTGCTATTACTCACACGCAGAACAGTGCTCTTTACAGAATACCATCAGCACCACTACTCGCATGCAGAACAGTGCTATTTACAGAATACCATCAGCACCACTACTCACACGCAGTACAGTGCTCTTTACAGAATGCCACCAGCACCACTAATCAGACGCAGTACAGTGCTCTTTACAGAAGCTACCAGCACTACTCATACGCAGTGCAGTGCTCTTTACAGAATACCACCAGCACCACTACTCACATGCAGTACAGTGCTCTTTAGAGAATACCACCAGCACCTTCACATGCAATACAGTGCTCTTTACAGAATACAATCAGCACCAGTACTCACATGCAGTACAATGCTCTTTACAGAATACCACCAGCACCACTGCTCACATGCAGTACAGTGCCCTTTACAGAATACCACCAGTGCTACTACTCACACATGGTACAGTGCTCTTTACAGAATACCATCAGTGACTACTACTCACCACGCAGTGCAGTGCTACTACTCACACGCAGTGCAGTGTTCTTACAGAATACCACCAGCACCACAACTTACATGCAGTACAGTGCTCTTTACAGAATACCACCAGCATTACTACTCACATGCAATACAGTGCTCTTTACAGAATACCATCAGCACCAGTACTCACATGCAATACAGTGCTCTTTACAGAATACCACTAGCGCCACTGCTCACATGCAATACAGTGCTCTTAAGAGATTACCACTAACGCCACTGCTCACACACTGTACAGTGCTCATTACAAAATTCCACCAGCGCCACTGCTTAAATACAATACAGTGCTCTTTACAGAATACCACCAGTGCTACCAATCACACGCAGTACAGTGCTCTTTACAGAAGACCAGCAGCAGCACTACTTACAAGCAGTACAGTGCTCTTTACAGAATACCACCGGTGCTACTACTCACGCGCAGTGCAGTGCTCTTTACAGAATAAACCAGCACTACTACTCACACGCAGTACAGTGCACTTTACAGAATACCACCAGTGTCACTGCTCACATGCAGTACAGAACTCTTCACAGAATACCACTAACGCCACTGCTCACATGCAATACATTGCTCTTTAGAGAATACCACTAGTGCCACTGCTCTCCTACAGTATGCTATCACCTTCTCAACCACGCTACCAACTAACCAAGGCCATCATCATCCAGGTTTCCCTGCCTTTACCATCCCAATCTTTGTGGCAGGCATCTATTGTCGCCCCAACCTTCCCTCTTCAGTTGCTACCGACCTCCATGACTACCACTGTCTCACACTCTCAATCAGGTGAACCGTTCCTCATGGGGGATTTTAACCTAAACTGGCTGTCGCCCTCCAACAGCAAAGTTCATAACATCATCACCTCACACAAGTTAATTCAGCTTATTCAGGAACCTACCCATACAAACACAAAATCTCCAAATCACACATTATTAGACTGGGAACTCACCTCTCACCCACATAGGGTTATCAAGTCAGGCTTACTTCCAGATGCCTTAAGCAAAGACCATCTGATATATCTGATTTGGAAGGTCCACAGGCCAAGTCCACTGGATAAGATACTATTAATGTGCTCTTATAAATCCCTTGACATCGCCCCTCTCCTCCACGACCTAGCAACCACAGACTGGAGGCTGTTAGTCACTGCTCCCCACATGGACAGTGCCCTAGCCTCTTTTAAAGCCAAATTCCTCTCCATCTGGAATTACTATGCCCCCTACAAGCGTACCAGAGTCCATAGCAACCATGTTCCCTGGGTCACTTCTGAGCTTCCAGCCTTCCTAAGAGCGCAAGACCAAGCCTGGAGAAAATACAAGGCAACCAAACTACTGAGTGACCTCACTACTTATCGTAAACTCCGCAACACCTGTACAAAACCAACCAGACTAGCCGAGGCTGAATACTTCTCTTTAACCTTTCAATCTAATCTAAACTCCCCTTCCAAATTCTAGAAAGTCATCCATGTCCTCTTCTCCCCTCCTGCCCACCCTTTCTCTTGTCCTTAAAATAAACAATGCCCTCACTGCAGATCATGCTATAGTGGTGAAGGAATTCAACTCCTACTTCACTTCATGCATGTCTGTCTTGCTAGCCTCCCTCCCAACCGGAGCTCCTATGGCTTCCCTCTTCAAAAGCATGAACTATACTACCAGCCTTGCCCTAGACCATAACCCCTTCACCTTCTCAGAGGTTTCACCTGCCGATACCCTCTCTGCACTGCTAGCTCTCAACCCATCTAAAGGCAGTTCTCCTGACAAACTCAATTCTAAGCTTCTCTACCTCTCTGCCTCTGCTATCGCTTTCTCTCTTTCAGTCCTCCTGAACCTCTCCTTCTCTACTGCTACTGTCCCTCACTCTGGAAGCATGCTGTCATTATCCCCCTCCCAAAAGGGGGCGACTCTACTTCCCCTGGTAAATACCACCCTATTTCCTTGTTTGCTACCCTTGCTAAACTCCAGGAACACCTTGTTCTCTCTCAAATCTTCTCCTTTCTCTCTGACTCCAATTTCTTTACTCCATTCCAGACTGGATTCAGGAAGAACCATTCCACTACAACCTCCCTAGTCAGTCCTACCTTACAGGGAGAAAACAATTCGTTAGAACTGCCTAGTCCTGCTCCCCCCCCCTTCCAAATCCACACTGGTGTCCCCTGTTTGTTTTCCCCCAGGGATCAGTGCTGGGTCTCCTACTCTTCTCCATTTTCCTAAATGACTTACCATCAAGATGCTCCTCTACCTTCATCCACATGTATGCTGACAATTTGTCATGTTCACCTCTGGCCACTCTCCCCACGATGTGGAAACCAGACTTCAGCTCGACTTCACTAAGCTCTAGCACTGGTTCACTTCCCATCATCTCTCTCTGAACGTCAAGAAAACAGTCTCCATGACCTGTGGCACTAGGCAGAGACTTGCTAGACTCACTGTTCTCCCCACCTTCCACTCCCTGGATGGGACTAAACTCAAGGAAACCTCCTCTTCAGATATCTTGGTGTATGGCTGGATCCACACCTAAACTTCTCTGGGCACATTGATGCCATTCTGAAAAAAAACTGTACCACAAGCTAGGCGCCCTATACAGAAACCGTAATAGCATCCATCTTATGGCCAGGCATTCGATTGTCCAGAAGATGATTCTCCCTATCATTGACTACTGCGATGTAGTCTACAGTGCTGCTCCCAAATCCACCCTATCCAGATTGGACCCCCTTTTCAACTCCTTTTGTCACTTCACCCTAGACTCCCCCAGAAGTACTCACGCTGTAGCTTTCCTCTCTCTTACCAACTGCCGTCTCTCCCAGTGTGCTAAACTTATTTCAAAACACTGGTTTGGCACTCTTCCATTCTATCTGTCCTCTTCTCTCTCCACTCCCCCACTCCTGCTCACTTCCACCGATCTTCCGACTCACGCATTTTCATGATCCCTCGCTGTTTCACGTCGGCAGGACAATCCGCCTTCCCTCGCCATTCCCCTAAAATCTGACATTCCTCCTCCCTTCATTCCCTCTCCTCTGCCTTCCACAACTTCCGTTCATCCAATTGTACCTGCTTCCCCATTTCTAAAAACCCCTCCCACCTCTGCACACTCCTCCCCAGTTAGGACTACCCTCTCTTTAGTAGAACTACTCTATTATAGCACTTCCCCCTTGTTGCATCATTATCTGCAACTACCCTTGTAACCCCTTCAGTTATGGCACTTTAACTGTTTTTGATTTTGTATATTTCAAAATACCTCTTGTACATTTTAATCTGCTACTGCATAGTTACCCCATGTATTGCTACTTTATAGTTACTGTCTTGTATTAGCTACTGCACTAATGTTCCACTTATTTGTGCTGTATCATGTGTACTCCCTTTTTCCCCACTCCCCCAGGTCACACTGGGAGATGAGCATCTTGTTGTTCAGTGTGCCTTCTTGGTAAAACATTTCATAAATAAAATAAATAAGATATCACTGCTGTGCTATAGTGCAATTCATAAAGCTAGCACCAAATGAGCCCAATGGGCATGCAAGGCACTAGTAGGCCATTTCGTGCTCATTATGAGGTCCATTTGCAAAGGCTGGGAGACTTAGCATGACCCCAGCCCATGAATGACACGCAGCCACAGTCCATGGTGGCCAATGCCCCCTCTCCATATTGCCGATAGCCATCCCATAATACAATAATACTATCCCTGGCAATCTAGTGGTTCCCTCTCCCCTCCCCATGCTCCGATCATCATTCCATACATGAATTAACTGTTCCCTGGTTGTTTAGTGGTGCCATCCCCCCCTTCCTGTCCTCCAATGGCCCCCCAAAACATGAAGTTAATATTCCATGGTAGTCTAATATCTCTTCTGGAGCTCCTATCGGCGGTCCAGTGAATGAAAACAAACACCCTGGTAGTCTAGTGTCTCTCCTCCCTCCCTGATCGCCGGTCCCCATTGGAAAATACAGAAATCCCTGGTAGTACAGGGGTCCCTCCCCCTTCCCTGTGCTCCAATCACCATCCTGTAGTGGAAAAATATAATCTCTGGTAGTCTAGTGGCCCCTCACCCATCCCCAAACCCAATCATGTGAAATAAGCAAAACCGTAACCCTGGTGATTTAGTAGACCCTCCACCCTGTGAGACAGTGTCCCCACCCCAACCCAAACCCCAGTTGGTGATCAGCACAGCCCTCCTCTCACCACCACCATGGCTGGCTGCCAACTGAGCTCTCAATGAGTGCATCAGTCACTGTCAGTGAGTCATACTGTATACAGTACGTGTTTCTCTGAGAGGTCAGCCAGCAGCCTGCTGTGGTGGTGTGAGGAAGACTGTGCTGGTCACCTGCTGGGGTTCGGGTTGGGGGGACCGGGGTTGGAGGACACTGTCTGACACAGTGGGAGGGTCCACTAGACCACCAGGGTTGTGTTTTGCTTATTTCACAGGACAGGGTTCGGTGATGGGGCGGGACCACTAGATGACCAGGGATTATATTTTATACTACAGGACAGCGATCGGAGCATAAGGAGGTGGGAGGGACCACTGGACTACCAGGGATTTTTATATTTTCCAATGGAGACTGGCAATTAGGGATCCGGTAGGGACACTAAACTACAAGGCTTTTTATTTTTCATTCACAAAATTGGTGATCAGGGATCAGGAGGGACACAAGACTACCAGAGTGTTTGTTTTTCATTCACAGGACCGGCAATCAAGGATCAGGGAGGGACACTAGACTACCAGGGTGTTTGTTTTTGATTCACAGGACTGGTGATTGGGGACTGGGGAGGTTGGAGGGACACTAGCCTGCCAGGCTGTATGTTTTTCATTCACAGGATCGGCGGCCGGGGATCAGGAAGGGGAAGGGTACCACTAAACTACCATGGAATAATAATTTCATGTACTGAACGTCCATCGGAAGACAAGGAGGGGGAGGATACCACTGGACTACCAGGGAATATTAATTTAATGCCCAGGATGGCGACTGGAGGATGGGAATGGGGTGCAGAGGTGGCTCTACATCAGGGCCCACTGGGGCACGTGCCCCGCTAAAAAAGTGCTGTGCCCCAGTTGGTGCCCCATATGGTGCAGAACTTCCCCCATAGTAACAATATATCAGTGCCCTGGCTGCAATCTGTTGTGCCCCAGCTGTGCCCTAGTAACCATTTGTGGCTAGAGCCGCTGATGGGGTGGGGAACTGCAGTACCTCCGCCAACCACAAGGGTTGCTCGGAATACTACCAGGTCTCAGTCGGCCTTATTTTCTCCATGCAAGGGTCTTCAGAACTGGCCCTTGTGCTGGTAAAAATCTTTGTGAATGGTATTGCGGGGATATGTGGGAACCTCCCTCATTTGCACTGCAGCCCCCTCACAACTCTGCCCCAGCATAAACCCATTTTGCAAGTGCAAACTGGGCTTTGTGAGCTCTACTATGGTGAAAAACCCAGTTTTCATGGTGCAAACTGGTTTATGGTGGGACGTAAGTTTGTGAATCTGGCCCCTGATCTCTTCTTGTAAGGCCATTATATAAATACATTTGTCACAAGAAAAACAAGTTGTAGATTCTCCCTCATTTCCCCCTTTGAACATTTGGTACTTTGTACATTTAATTAGCAATGTCTGTCCATCCACTGTCTATTTATATTAAGGTTAAAACTTTTAAGAATTGCCTCAGATGAAATTCAGGACAGATGGCTAGTTAGCCTCTTAATATTAACTTTACTTCAAGTTGCCTTACCAGTAAATGTCCAGAGAATAAAAATTCTGCAGTGTCTTACCACCTGTCCACCTGACCTGAGTGACAGAGCAGACACTGACCACTGCCATGCCTGCCTCTGCCTGTGCTCATTGACAGCTTACAGAACCTCTCGATTAACACCAAGTGAACTGGAAGTGCTGTTTCTGGAGTTGCAAGGCTCTGACCACTCAACCTCTGCAATTACACCTGTGGCTCTAAAAGCTCATTGAATGAGCTTCTAATACCCACTCAAACTCAAAACACCATAAAAAACTATTGTAGATCTTAAATGTGCATATACAATGCAGTTGGCTATGTGGCCCCCTTGATCTCTAGTCCAGTATAGCGCAGTGGTCTAAGGCGCTGAGTTGAAAATCGGGTGACATCCAGCAGACCAGACCTGGGTTTGAATCCCACAGCTTCCACTTGCATACTGTGTGACCCTGAGCAAGTCACTTAATTTCCTTGTGCTCCCAGGTCGCACCTGGAAACAAGCTCTGTCTTAGTGTGCCTTTCCTGGTTAAACAATTTCCCCTTCCACAGATGCTCACAATGAACTACAATCCCCCAGCAGCCTCTGCACCCACAGCCAGTACACCAGTAGTTCAACTAGCAAAGTTCTGTTTTAAAAAATGTTTAATTTAGAAATTGGGGTGCTTACTCCTGCTTCCAATGCAACTCTCTCTCTCTCTCTCTCTCTGTCTAAGACCAGCCTCTGCTGCGTCTGCCTCTGCCCTTGCTTTTTTACAGAAAAAGACATGTAATCTGTTATGTTAATGTCTAAATGGAATAAAGCCCCGAGCCCGAATGGTGTCCCAGTGGCTCTCTTTAAAGTAGATTCATCTGTTTTTATTTGTAGTCTTACTAAATTACTCAATAGCTTTATCTCAACTAATAGTTTACCCGAGTTTTAAAAACGAAGCAGTGGTCTTCCAATTTTTAAAAAAGTCAATTTAAAACCTAAAATGTATAGGCTTATAAGCCCTTGGATATTAAACCTTTCTCCTTGGAGTTCGTGGAGGCTCAGCACTCGCGAAAGACCCAAACAAGACCCTATGTAAACAGGTACTTATGGAAACTGTACTATATCACTGGACTGACAGCACAGTAAAATAGCATGACTGAGTTCAGAATGCAGCTGCCATTGAATCAGTACTGGTTTGTAGTCATGTGTTGCAATATGTAGTTCTTACATTACGATATGAAAGGAATACTACACTTAAAATTTACTGAAACACATGTTGTGCAGAATGTTTTTATTTGTGTGTGTAGTCCTGTTGTGTCCTGCTCTCTGTTTGCTGTAAGGAGCTTTTTTTCTAAATTAGCCTGCTAGTTTTATGGACCCTGGGGATCTCCATCTTAGCAAGTTTATTGCTCTTCTTTTTCCTACAATGCCTCCTGTCTCACATGGCAGTGATGCATCCTGGACCACTGATTCAGCAAGTACTAGTAATAGAAGCCTGATGTTCTAGCCTTCATTAAATAGTTCCAATTCAATATTTTGGTTTGCCATGTGTGTGTTGAGTCTAGCCAGCAGGAGTAAATGTTTTGCTTTCAAAACGTTTCATTTCATCATACAACACTTAGCCATACAAAGCTTATAGATCACCCCACATCACCAATGCTATAATTAGTAAAGACTCTAGCCGTTTCCTTACAGAATAACCCATTCAATTAGCCCTCAAATATTTGTTAAACTACAAATGTAGCCTTTCATGCTCACTGAACAAGGAAACTTAATGAAAATTACAGCTCTACAGTTGTAAAATTGGCTCTAACCCATTACTTGCTGAATCAGTGGTCTTGAATGCATCACTATCCCATGAGACAGAAGGAATTGTAGGAGAAAGAAGAGCAATACAGCTTGCTAAGATGGAGATCCCCAGGGGCCATAAAACTAGCATAAAACCAGCAGGCTAATTTAGAAAAAAACACCAGAACCACACACCCAAATCAAAACACTCTGCACGGCATATGTTTCTGCAAATTTTGACTGTAGTACTTTTTTACTTTACTATTTCCACAATATATACGTGGCACGCTCACTTCATAGCATGTGAAAGTAATGACTGGGTGGATGTAATATCACTAATGAATGTCAAACATATAGGCTCCAGGACAACAGGCAGCACAACTTCATGTTGGTAAGGTCATGTTAAATGAACTTGATAGTCTTCTTCGACTGGGTAACAAATGTTGACAAGGGACAGATAGTAGATATTTTACCTGAAATTTAACAAGACCTTCAACTCTGTCCCCCACAGGAGATTATTAAAGAAGTTGGGAGATCTCGGAGTGGGGGGGAGGGGAGAGGGAATGACAACATGAGTGGGTAATTTGCAGCAGGGGAGAATGCAGAGGGTGGTAGTGAATGAAGAACACTCAAACATAAGGGATGTCACACAAGGGATGCTACAGGTGTCAGTGCTGGGGACTGTGCTGTTCAACGTTTTCATAAGGGATATGGGTGACAGTATTAAGGGCAAAACCTGCCTATTTGTGGATGATACCAAACTTTACAGCACGGTTGACAGTAAGGAAGAAATACGGGACTTGATGGAGGACTTTGAGAAACTAGTGAATTGGTCTGAGTCTACAGCTGGCTTTATATCAAAATGTGCAAGGTTAGCACATTGAAGGGAGAAAAACTAATGGCCAAGTAGGTTACAGGGGGTAGCAGTCACAGTGATAGATGAGGAAATGGATGAATAGCCTGAAGTCATCTGCACAGTATGGCAAGGCAATGGGCAAACAGAATGATGGGGTACATAAGTAGGAGGATGAGTCACAGGAAACAGGAGGTGATACTGCCCTTATATAGATTCCTGGTGTGAGCACACCTTGAATACGGTGTCCTGTTCTGGAATCCTAATCTGAGGAAGGTCATAAAAAAGCAGAAATGCTACTGGGACAAAATGGTAACTCATATGACCAATGATATGAAAGCCTGAACTGTAGTCAGTAATGACCAGAAGGGAGACAGGGAACATTACAGAAACCTTCAGGTACATGAAAGGCATAAATAGGGTGTATTCTAGCAGACAGCTTAGACCTAGCATGTTTGAGAGTACAAGGTTAAGTGGCACCAAGCTAGTGCATGGGAAGGTTTATGGGGAGCATCAGGAAGTATTATTTCATGGAAAGGGTGGTAGAGGGTTGGAAACAAACTGCCAGTGGAGTGATTAATGCTAAAGCTAATGGGGGTTTCAATGCAAGGTGGGACAGGTATGAGGGAAGATCAAGCATGGGGACTTGGACCTGTAAAAGGCAAGCAACCCCACATTCAGGTAGACTCAACAGACTGGATAGCCTACTTCTGCCAGCATTGTTCTAGTTCTATGTTCTGTCTCTGCTTTTCCATACATTAACAACAACCAGAGTCATTTTTGGCTGTCTCTAGTGTCTGTTATGGTTAGCAGTAAGTTACAATATGCCTTTCAAGCGTGTTTTTATGCAGTGCCAGCTTTATGTCATCGCTGCCTACTAATGTCTCCACCTTTTATTTTCATGTACACAATCCTGGACTTTGCTCTACTGCACAAACTGCTTTGTTTCACAAAACTGAATCTTCCAATATAGCAAGGGCAAACTGTTCTAATATGCTGCACCCTGGAGTTGCACCTTTATTTTAAAAATCTACTTAAGATTCTAAGATTTGGTAAAACTTTGATCAGTGTCTAATTTGTCTTTTATTGCAAAAGTCCTAACTAGTCCCGTTATCAACTGGGACAGTACTTAAATTAAATCTTTAGGAGAAATTTTAGTTGGGCTGTTCCCCATTCCAGGTATGGAAATACTCTTGTAAATGTGATCAATTATATTCTTTCCAGTAGTGACCAGGGTCCTATCATTGTGGTGATATTATTAGACTATCTAACTCTGTGTATAACACTTTAAAACATTTATGTTACAGAAACTGCAAGAATGGAATTGCATATCTGACCATGCATTCAGGTGATCAGAGTCATAGTATTCAATTTAACCCGTAGTAGTGATCAGTCTAAAGAACTATGATATCAGGGGTTTACAGGGTTTGATTTTAGACCATTTGTTGCTTACCGTTTAGCTTCATCTTTTGTCATTTATTACCATATTTGTAACATCAGTTTCCATTAATATGGATAACACTCAACTTTATCTTTTAAGTCATCCTCAAATAAGACATGGCAGAACTGCAATCCTATTTGGATGAAACCGAATTATGGTCAAGCGTAAATGTTCTTTGTCTGTTTAACTAAGGAAGAGTAACCATATTAAAAAGTTTATTAATTGTGATACCACATTTGTGGTTTATTTGAAAACATGCTGATGTCATAGCTTTTACGTGGGACGTACAAAGCAGAAATTAAAGGGGAGGGTGGGGGATCACGTGCAGTTGATTGCGCTCAAAGATTTGGATTATGCTACTGCAGCACATACGATGCAAGCATTGGATCCAGCAAATCACGTTTGCCACTTTATGGGAATAGTTCAGTTGGATCCCAGATGAGGAGATTGATTAAGATTACTATTGCAGAGGGAATGTTTTTGGATCTTTAAACTGGGGACAACTAGTGGGCAGAGCCTTAATGATAGATTTGATTTGACTCCTTCCTTGTGGATCCTTGCCTTTCATCTGGGATCACTGTATTTATTGTACATTCCTGTGAGTTGGATGTTTCCTGACAGACTCCAATGAGATGCAATTTGTGAGAAGTTAGTGCTTTTTAAATTGTTAATACTCACTTTGTAGCAAATACCAATAGTAAATGAATTTATGATTTTTAATTTGCACAAATAAGTAAGAGATGATGTTATATATCCTACAGACTTATAAGATGCATTCTGGGCAACTTGTTTTGTTGCCTTGGTAACCTCTACCTATAATGTAGCAGACATTGCCACTTTTAACACTTTTTAAATTACATTCATTATCTTCTATGTTGGTGGGTTCAAGAGGGTGAACTTGTCTCTTGACACAGCACTCTTGCAAAACACCAAGATATTGATAGAGAGGCTGGAGTGTTGTTATTCGTCTGTGTGCTGAATTTAAGTTATGAAGAAATCTTCAGCCTTCATTGGTCTGAGTACGGGTCATTTTTGTTTTCTAGTTTATCCAGTCTGTGGTCTACGCACCATCTGTTCTGAGCAGCCTTTTCCTTAGAAACAGAGAAACATAGAATCTGAAGGCAATATGACTGCTTGGCCCACCTAGTCTGCCCATTTCCCTACCTAACGGATAAGCTGCAGATCCTAGTTAACCAACAGCCTACTTCCTCCCTACCCCCACTAGAATTGCCTTATGTCTATCCCATGCATTCTTGAATACCCCCACTGTTTTTAACTCTACAACCTCTTCAGGAAGGCTGTTCCATGCATCTACAGCCCTCTCGGTGAAGAAATACTTCCTCACATTACCTCTGAGCCGTCCCCCCTTTATCTTCGAATTGTGCCCCCTTGCTCTTGCAAATCTCTATTTCTGAAAGATGCTACCCTCTTGGACATTGTTGATTCCCTTGAGGTATTTGAACATTTCTGTCATGTCCCCCCTCTCCCTCCTTTCCTCGAGGCTATACATCTTAAGCTCCCTTAGTCTTTCTTCATATTTCTTCTGGTGCAGACCCTGCACCATTTTGGCTCCTCCTCTGGACAGCCTCCACCCTGTCTATGTCTTTGCAGAGATGGGGTCTCCAGAACTGTACACAGTACTCCAGATGTGGTCTTACCAACTGTCTGTACAAAGGGACAACAACTTCCTGTTTTCTACTGGTGATGCCTCTCCCTATGCATCCCAGTATCCCCCAGCCCTCCTTACTGCCTTCTCACATTGCTTGCCCACCTTTAGGTCATCTGATATGACTACCCCAGGTCCCTTTCCATTTGTAAACCCCTTTCCAAGGTTGTAAACTGATGTATGAATAAATAAATAAATACAAATAAAATTTTTGTTGTTGTCAGTATCTCACCCCCATTGTGTACTCTTCGCTGGGTTTTTGTTTCCCAGGTGCATTACTTTGCACTTCTTTGCATTGAATCTAAGCTGCCATACATTTGACCATTCCTCCAACCTTGCCAAGTCCTTTTTCATCCTTTCCACCCCACCTTGCATATCAACCCTGTTGCAGATCTTTGTGTCATCTGCAAAGAGACATACTTTTCCTTCCAGTCCCTCTGTAATGTCACTTATATAGACATTAAAAAGGACTGGCCCCAGTACTGAACCCTGTGGTACCCCACTAGTAACACCCTTTCTTCACTGTGGACTCCATTTACTATTACCTCTGTGTCCTGTTGTCCAGCCAGTGATTTACCCAGGCTACCACCCTGGGACCCACTCCGAGGCTGGCTAATTTGTTTATTAATCTTTTGTGCGAGACTGTGTCAAATGCCTTGCTAAAGTCTAGGTAGGCCATGTCCACAGCCCTTTCCTGGTCTACTACTTTGGTCACCCAGTCAAAGAAGTCCATTAGATTTGTCTGATATGACCTTCCTGCTGTGAATGCATGCTGCCTTGTGTCCTATGCCCCACTGGCCCCTAGGTACTCAACAATTCTTTCCTTCAGAAGTGATTCCATCATTTTCCTACCACTGAGATGATCAAACTGACAGGTCTATAGTTTCCTGCCTCTGTCTTGCTCCCACTTTTGTGAGGGAATCACATCCACCCTCCTCCAGTCCTCAGGTACCACACATCCTCCCATGATTTATTAAAAGGGTGGTCAGTGGTGTTACCAGTTCTTCCTTTAGTTCTTTTAGAATTGCTCCCATCCCATCCCCACAACCTGCTCCCTTGCCCCTGCTGTGCTGCAGCCCCTATGCCATCCCTCTCCCTATCTCCCCTCAGTTCTCCTGCTCTCCTGTCTCTCCTGAAACTACTCTATCAGCTCTCCTGGCACTTGATTCTACCAAGGCTCCTTACCTGATGGCCTGGACCTAGGCTCCTCTCCCTCTCGGCTCCTGCCATCGCTTATCCTCTATCTTTGATACTAAATCTCTCCTTTGAGTCTGCCACTGTTCCCTCGACTTGGAAGCATGCGTTGTCCTCCCCTCCCTAAGGGGGGAGACTCCACTGCTCCTGGCAACTATCGACCTATCTCTCTCCTTCCAACCTTAGCCAAACTCCAAGAAATGGAAATTACGTACCAACCGTAATTCTTGATCTTCTTGAACGAGTCTCCACCACTCATTCACACTAATGGAAATAGCTCCGAAGGCACTAGGACCCAGCGGGAGCAAATTTTTTTGCTGCTCCTTTTTGCCAGAGGTGGAGCTGCGAGGAGCGGCACCGTGAGCCTCCGCTCATGCGGTAATGACTATCTCGGCGTCGACCCGCCAACCGCCTCAGTACCTTTTTTTCCGAGGAGGTGCAGCGTAACTAACCTAGAAGGATATCCTAACCAAAAACCAGACATAAGATAGTCCAGAAGACCCGTATAAGAAGGGTCAACAAAGTCTTCACAGCCTAAAGATTGAGGGTGAAGACCAACAACAGAGGTGAGCTCGGGGGATGGAGGGTGGGCGTGTGAATGAGTGGTGGAGACTCGTCCAAGAAGATCAAGAATTACGGTAGGTACGTAATTTCCATATCTTCCTGGACATAAGTCTCCACCACTCATTCACACTAATGGGAGAGTACTAAGCTAATAATCCCCCGAGAGGGCGGCAGGAGAGACCAAGAGCTCACAGCTTTAGGACAGAAGTCCATTAAGGATGGTTCTGCCAAAGGAAAGATGTCATCTGGCATGGACATCCAGGGCATAGTGTTTAACGAAAGTATGCACTGAGCTCCAGGTAGCCGCATTGCAAATATCTGCAATGGGTACGTTGCGGATTTCCGCCAGAGATGCCTGACCGCACTAGTAGAGTGGCGTAGCACTGCCCTCCAGCTTATCCTGCACCATGGAATAACAGTGGCGAAGGCATGCCACTAGCCTTGCTGAGATACATCTGATAGAGACAGGTTGACCAGCTAGGTCCCTTCAGAGAAACAGACAGTTGTTGAGCTTTCTGAAAGTCTTTTGTTCTATCTAGATAGAAGCATAAAGCTCTTGATGTTCAAGGAATGGAGAGAACGTTCTTCTTCATTTTGGAAGTCTGCAAAGTAAGAGGGTAGGACCAAAGGTTGGTTTAGATGGAATTCCAAAACAACCTTAAGAAGAAATTTAGGATGGGTTCTAAGGACTACTTTGTCTTTATGGAACACAGTATATGGAGAGTCTGTGACCAAGGCATGTATCTCAGAGACCCTGCAGGCTGAGGTAATGGCCACCAAGAAGCCGTTTTCAGGTCAGAAATTTTAGCTCACAGGTAGCCAGAGGTTGAAAGGTTTCGAGTGAGCATGTCGTACTAAAATTAATGTCCCAGGCTGCGACTGGATGTCTTATAGGAGGTCTGGTATGCAGAATTCCTTAAGAAACCTCTTAACCACAGGTAACTGAGCCAGTGATAAGGAAAGTACTGGCTCATGATAAGCTGAAATGGCACAAAGGTGAACTTTGACTGTAGAGTACTGCAGACCTGAATTTGAGAGGTCTAAGAGGTACTCCAAAATTTTATCTGGTGGGCAGGAAAAGGGATTTAAAGAGGATTTTGCACACCGGAGTGAAAAACGCTTCCATTTGGCTGTGTAAGTTTTCCTAGTGGCTGGCTTTCGCGCAGCCAGAAGAATATCTGAAACCCTGCGAGAGACACTGAACCTGTTCACTTCTATCTCTTCAGGAGCCAAGAGTGAAGGTGAAGCGACCTCAGGTTGGGATGAACAACAGGTCCCTGAGTCAAGAGGTTCGTCTGAAGGGGAAGTGGTTTTGGCGGAGCTGCCAACACACTGTTGAGTAGTGGAAACCACATCTGTTGAGGCCAGAAGGGAGCAATGAGGATCATTTGTCCATCTGGGATTCGAACTTGAGAAGTACCCTCTGAATTAGAGGAAGAGGCGGAAGGCGATTGAAAGCATTTTGTCCACTGCAGCCTGAACTCATCCTGACAGAAAATGCCAGGACCTGGATTTCTGGAGCAGAAGAGAGGCAGTTTTGTGTTGAGTGGGGATGCAAAGGTCCAGGTCTGGAGTTCCCCACTCTGCGAATATTGACTGAACTACGGCTGAGTCGAGACCATTTGTGAGGATCTGTCTCTGTTCTGCTGAGGCGATCTGCCAGTTCTGCTCTGCACTCCTGGCAGGTAGACCACTTGAATTAGAGACTTGTGCAGCAAGCACCATTCCACACTCTCACAGCTTCTCTGCATAAGGGGTAAGAGTGAGCACCGCCCTGTTTGTTGATGTAATACATCACTGCTTTGTTGTCCATTTGAAGGAGAATGTTCTTGTGACAGAGAATGTCCTTTAAAGCTCGGACCGCATAAAGGACGGCTCTCATTTCTAAGACATTTATGTGAAGCTGGGACTCGACCAGAGTCCACGTACCTTGAGTGTGGAGAGCCTGACAGTGAGCTCCCCAGCCCATCAGGGACGCGTTTGTGGTAATGGAAATCTGATGATCCAGAGGAGCAAAGGGATATCCTTCTAGGAGATTGTTCTCCTGCGACCACCAGGTGAGCGACCTCTTTAGAGGTTCCATCACCTTGATGAGAAAGGACTGCGGGTGAGTGGTCAGGGACCACTGGGTACCGAGCATCCACTGAGAAGTTCTCATGTGAAGGCGAGCTAGGGGTACAGTGAACACCGAGGATGCCATGAGACCTAGCATCCGTTGCATCGAGAGAGCTGGAACCGAGTTGCTCTCCCCGATGTGATGGGCCATCTGAAGGATATCGCTCTTCCTGTCCTCTGGAAGAAAAGCCTTTGCACAGGAGGTGTCCAGAAGAGTTCAAATAAAAAAGAGCCTCTGGGAGGGCTGCAGCTGCGATTTTTGAGTTTGAGCAGGACTCCAATGGATGTGAAAGCGTGACACCGTGGCTACAGCATTCAGAGTTCCTGCCTGGAAGGACTTGACAGAAGCCAATCGTCCAGATAAGGGAACACCTGTATTCCGATCTTTCTGAAATGCTCTAGAGAACTGCACAACACTTTGTAAAACCTTGTAGCGCCGATGATAGCCCAAAGGGCAGGACTCTGAACTGATATGCTGTCCCAGAGCCACAAACCTTAGGAATTTGTGATGCTTTGGGTGAATAGAAATGTGATGATAAGCATCCTGCATGTCTAGGGAGGCTAACCAGTTGTGTTGATGAAGCAAAGGTAACAGGGTTCCTAGTGAGATCATTTTGAATTTCTCCTTGGGCAGAAATTTGTTTAGTTTTCTGAGGTCCAAAATGGGGCGCATGCCCCCGGTTTTCTTTGGAACCAGAAAGTAATGGAGTAGAACCCTGTGTTCCGTTGATGCAGCGGAACTACCTCTACTGCTCTGTTGTTCAGAAGGCCCTGTATCTCAGCGGCGAGAAGGTCTGACTTAAGGGTTGACAGCTTGGGCTGTCGTTTGGAGGAATGATCCGGAGGGGTCTCCACAAGATTGAGCGAATACCCCTCGCGGATTATCTGGAGGACCCATTTGTCTGAGGTTATGGACTTCCATTGATTGTAGAAGTGCATCAGACGACCTCCCACCACTGAGGAAGAGTCCACCTCGGACAGCTGAGGTGGGACTTGGGCCAACAACTCAGAAGGTGGTGCTGGGCGCTTTGGGTCCTTGCACCTTCTGTTGCGTTTCCTTTTGAGGCTGGGGGGCTTGGTTTTTATGAAAACTTCCTCTGCCTTTGCCTTGAAAGGACTGACGGTTATGGAACTGGCGTTTATTAACACCCCCTTGAGAGGGGACAGGAGGAGGTCGAGACAACTTAATGGCTGACCTAGTCTTTTGTGTAGCTTCTACAGCCTGTTCTACTTGAGGGCCGAAGAGATACACACCATCAAAAGGCAACGCCATTACGTGCTTCTGTGCGTCATTCATGAAACCTGAAGTGCGCAGCCAGGAATGACGGCGGGTACGAATGCCGGCCGCCACCGCTAGAGAAGCAGAATCGAAAGCATCCATAGCCGCTTTAACCTGCTGGTTGTTGGATTTGATACCCCAGGTAATGGTTTGAAGTAACTCTGACTTTGTGTCCTATTCCGGTAGAGCTTCAACCATTTGTTTGAGTGAGTGCCAAAGGATATACTCATATTGAGAGAAATAGCCTTGGTAGCTGGCAATACGCATACCCAGGGTGGAAGCAGCAAAGACTCTCTTACCTAAAGTGTCTATCTTATGAGATTCTTTGTTAATATGTCGGGCTGTAGTAGTCTGGGGAAGGACAACCTTATCATTCTCTGCAAAAACTACAATAGGATCCTGAAGGCTTGGGACACCAAAATGGGTCGATCCTTTGGGGCTGAGTATTTCCTGTCTATGGATTTAGCCACCAAGGAATGAGAGCAGGATTATTCCATACCATTTGAGACAGAGTCTCAAAGGAGGGCTGCACCGAGGAGTCAAATCGTAGGATCTCCGAACATGGAGTAAAGGAGTCTTAGCAATTTCCCAGGATCGATGTCTGTAGTTTGGAGAGAAAGAGTGGAAATCAAGTTTTTCAGCAGAGACTTAAAAGACAGGTCCTCGATCACAGGCTCTGCAGCAGGAATAGATCCTGTTCCTTCCACTTCATCACCCAGCCTAAGATCTGGGTCAGGCTCAATGTCATCTCTTGACAGTCCAGGAGGGACTGCATGGACAGGAAAGAAGTGAAAAATCAGAGGGAAATGAGGAAGGAAAAAGGTTAAAGGAGGAGTCCTGAAAGGTGGATGACGCCCTAAGAACCCCCGGCACCGCAGAAACACAAGGCGCCGAGAAGCCACATGGCGCCAAGGAACCACATGGCACTGAAGACGGTGCCGAGGGGCCGGATGGCACAACGACGCCACGTGGCGCCAACGAAGTGCACGGCGCCGAGGATGGTGCCGACAATGTGCATGGCGCCAAGTAACTCAACGGCGTGATGACGGCGCCGACAGACGCATCGGCGCCAAAGACGGTGCCGAGTGTAAAAGCGACGCTGAGGGCGTTGAAAACACCCCAAGACTCCAAAAAACAGTATTTAAGGAGAAGGGAGGAGGAAGAAGAGCAGGAGATAGAGGCATCGGTGTGTTCCCCTGTGCCGCAGCCATATGAGGGAGGGAAACACCTAAGCGCGGAGTCGATGGCACCGGAGATGGTGCCGCGCGACCAGGGAGGCTCAACCGCCCTACCTGATCTTCCAAGAAGCCCGAAGGCCCCTGAGTGACTGGGCCAGGCAGCTGGACCAACCTCCGAATCCATTGCTCCATAAGAGCAGCCCACTGATGAAACTGCTCATCTGAAGACCTACCAGAGGGCCGGGTAGGGCTCCGATGTCGAAGACGTCGGCCACCAGAAACAGAAGCTGGCAACTCTGAAGGAGGAGACAGGCAACTAGCTCCAATAACTGACCATCTATGCGCAGACATATCAGAGGGCGACCTCGAGTGATGCTCTCTCTTTTTTGACCTGTTGGCCGAAGAAGAGCTCGAGGCCGAACGGTGCCGAGAATGTGACAGTTTATTTTTATGCTTTTGAGGGGACTGCCCACCCCCTCGGGCATTGGACTGACCGTTGTCAGACCTTCCCCTCTGGAGAAGGCGGCAGACCGGACCCAGCCCGGCTGACTGAACAGCTTTCATACGAAGTCTCCCTCCCTCACCTGACCCGCTCTTGGTTGACTCCGTCAAAGTAGGCTGAGACTTCTTTGTAAATAAGAATAAATTAAGCGATACTTATTCGAGATATTACTACAAAACAACAAAACTGAAAACTATGCTGCTAGTTTGAAGTTTGACTCCCGGTGGGCGAGCGTTATCGTCACTGAAGCGCATTCGACGGCGGGAAAAAAGGAACTGAGGCGGTTGGAGGGTTGATGCCGAGACAGTCATTACCACACGAGCGGAGGCTCGCGGTGCCGCTCCTCACGACTCCACCTCTGGCTCCGACCCTCCAGCAAAAAAGTTTGCTCACGCTGGGTCCTAGTGCCTCCGGTGCTATTCCCATTAGTGTGAATGAGTGGTGGAGACTTATGTCCAGGAAGATCACATAGCACTCGACCAACTGTCCTTGTTCCTCTCTGACTACACTTTCTTCACACCCTTCCAGTCTGGCTTCAGGAAAGCCCATTCCACCACCCCCTCCGTGTTGAGGCTAACTGAGACCATCTCCTCAGGCTTTGACAAAGGGAACATTACCTCAGCTATTTTTGTCGACTTGGCCAAGGCATTTGACACTGTCTCTCACCCCTTCCTCCTTCACAGCCTATCAGCAGCTGGCCTCTCCCCTACTGCCACAGGCTGGTGCAGCTCCTACCTGTCAGGCAGGTCACAATCAGTTAGAACAGCTGATGTCATCTCACTCCCTCTGCCTATTACCACTGGAGTCCCCCAGGGTTCAGTGCTAGGCCCCATCCTGTTCTCCATCTTTTAAAATGAGCTCCCTCAGGTTTGCACATCATCCAGCATCCACATGTATGCTGACTATACAGTGCTGTTTACCTCTGGTAAATCAGTCCCTGATGTCACTGCCAGGCTTCAGTCCAACTTCACCAAGGTCCAAGTCTGGTTCAACTCACACCAACAATTTCCAAATGCCAAAAGACAGTCTCCATGACCTTCGGCACAGGCAGAGACTTGCTCGACTAAGCAACCTCCCCTTCTTTCTCACCCTTGATGGGACTGCTCTTGAGGATGTCTCCTCATTCAGGTATCTCGGCGTTTGGCTGGATAGATACCTCGACTTCTCTGTACACATAGATGCTGTTCTGAAAAAATTAAGACCTAAGTTCTGTGCCCTCTACAGAAACCGCAGCTGCATCCCTCTTGCCAACAGGCGCCAGTTGGTGCAGAAGATGATCCTGCCCATTATCGACTACTGCGACATAGTCTATGGTGCCGCCCCACAGTCCCACCTATCCAGACTGGACTCTCTCTTCAACTCCTTCTGTTGTTTTGCTCTGGACACCCCCCTCCTAACCCACTATTGTGATCTGTACCGCTCCCTCAACTTTTTTCCCCTCCACAATCGGAGAGTTCTTCATGGTGCCAAGTTCATCTCTAAATTCTGGCTTGGTTCGCTTCCCTCATACATCTCCTCCTCTCTTGGTACCTTTTCCCCCTCCCTTTACTTCCTTAGATCCCTTTCTGACACTTGCACCATGTCTATCCCTGGCAGAACCACACCCTTTGGACAGAAAGCCTTCTCGTGTCACTTGCCTAAACTGTGGAATTCTCTGCCTCCTCAAATCCGCTTCTCCTCCTCCTTGTTTTCTCTTATCTCTGAACTACACAACTATCTCATCCTCCCTGTGCCTGCTTCTGACCCCCTCCTCACCTAACTCCTGTCTACCTTCTCTCGTGCCCCCTACCTCATGTACTTACCCCACCCCTCTTGGTCTAGCACTTAACCTCGAGACATGCTCACCTTGCAAAAGGATACTGTAACTGCTGCAGTGTACCACCCACAAAATCCTGTTGCACTCCTCCTAGGCCCATGGCTCAGCACTGCTCTTAACAATTGTATGTATTATGCATTGTATACCTGTCATCTATGCTCCTCCTGTATTGTAAATGATGCCTCTCACATGAATGTACTTCTTACTATGTTACTCACTCCTAGACCTTGCTTGAATGTATGTACTGTACTGTATCTGTTGTACCACTGTATTACTGCATTTAATCCCACCTCTGTATTACTGTACAATTTGTCATTGTTACTACTGTCATCCCACTACCCCTTCCCCAGGACGTGCCATGAGACAAGCATTAAGTTGCTCAGTGCATCTTTCCTGGTGAAACATTTCAATAAATAAATAAATAAAATAAATAAATTCTGGGATAAATCCCATCAGGCCCCATTTCTTTACCCACCTTCAGTTTTAGGAGTTCTTTCAGAACCCTTTTTCTGTAAAAAGACTAATATCAACCCCTATCTGGAGTGCTTCCATTGACTAGATTAGGTATCTCCCCTGCTCTTCCATTGTGAATACTGAGCAGTAGTATTCATTCAGTATCCCTGTTTTCACTGTAGTTCTCTGCCCAACAGCCTCCTTTTATTCAGCCTCAGTATCCCTGCCTTAGTCTTTCTTTGCTCCCTAATGTACCTATACAAGGTTTTATCCCCTTCTTAACTGAGTTGGCTATCCTTTCCTCGGTTTGGGCCTTTGCTATTCTGACTGCCTTTCCTGCTTCCTTCTGCTTTAACTGGTACAGTTCTCTGTCCTGCTCCTTCTGTGTGTTCCTATACTTCCTGAATGCTATCTTTTTCTCCCTAACCTTCCCCACCACTTCTTCCGAGAACCATAGTAGTTTTCTCTTTCATTTTGATTTGTTTATTTGCTTCACACAAAGGCTTGTTGCCTCTGTGATGGCGGTTTTGATGTTTCCCCATTGTTGCTCCACCCCACCTTCTTGCCTGTTTGCTAGTGCTTTTCTGAGGCACTCTCCCATTTTGACAAAATCAGCCCTCCTGAAGTCCCATACCTTCACTTTTGTATGGCTTGACTCTACAGCTAAGTTTATCATGAACCACACTGTTTGGTGGTCACTTGTTCCCAGATGGTTACCCACTTCTAGATCTGAGATCCTCCCTCTGTCCCTATTTGACAGTACCAGGTCTAAGACTGCTCCCTCCCAAGTGGGTTCCAAAACTAGCAGTCTGAGGCATGCCCCCTGTAGGGCATTGAGAATGGCCCTGTTCTTGGATGTGGCTGCAGCAATGGTGCTCCAGTTAACATCTGGCATGTTCAGGTCCCCATCAGCAATATCTCCCCTTTCTCTGCCATCCTATCATTTCCTTGTCCATTCCCGAGACGGGGGTCTGTATACAACCCTTGTGCGGATTGTGGTGCCATTTCCAGTCTCCAGGGTGACTCACAGTGCCTCCTCTCTTCCCTGTTTACCCTTTAGTTCCGTTGCTTTGATCCCTTCCCTTACATAGAGAACTACTCCTCCTCTTCCTCTTCTACCCTCTCTGTCTCTCCTGTAGATTGTGTACTCTAGTATGTTGACATCCTAGTCATGGTTCTCTGTGTACCATGTTTCTGTGACTGCCACGATATCCAGTCATCCCTCTTCCATCAAGGCCACCATTTTGGGGAGCTTTTTACCTAGACTACGGGCACTGGTACTCATTACCCTCCATTTTTTTATGGCCTTATTTCTTTTTGCCCCATCCCTGTCCTTACTGCCTTTCTTTATTTTCTTTATCCGAGCATGAACAAAACTGATTGCATGACATTTTGATCAAAAAGTTTGTTGCAAGAGGTTTCATTCAAATCTTTTAATACGAAAAGTCAAAACTGTGACATTCAAGTGAAAGCTGAAATTACAAATCTAGCAGCGATTTCAGATCCTGCGTTATCTTTTGAGGTACACAATAAATCCACTTTGTAAGATAACTTATCATTGTAGGAACATGACATAAATTCATAAATATCTCACTTTGGATGCAGAGAATATATGGATGCATTCTCCCTAGTGTTCAGTGGACTGAACTGTGGCAATGCCAGTTTGTCTGGTCTTCATAGCAACTTCTTCAATAAGTTACAGCTGGTTACGTGTCGCGGCTGCTCTATTTTTTAACTGAAGCAAAAGCATTGATCACATCTGTACTATTTTAGTACAACTTCATTGGCTTCTTGTAGAACAAAGAGTTAATAGATCCTAATTATTTAAAGGAGTGATTGTATGTTATACTTCTTTGTCATGATCTGCATTCAGGAACTCATCGGGCCACATATTCCGAGCCAACCAGCTTCACGCACAAACATGTGCGCCGCACATAAAAATAGGGCTGGCCAGCTCTGGCATAATATTCAATCAGACAGCATGATCCAAACTGATCATGGTTAACTGTCTGAATATCAGGGCATGGTACTGCAGCACATAGCACGCAGTCACCATGCTTTGTGTTGTGCTACTGGAGCACTGGGCTGAAGACCACCCATAGGGGAAAGTGGGGCACGTGCTGGACAGTGCCATGGACCATATGTGCAATATTTAGCTCAAGTATGCAGATGAGCCTGCTAGGTATGCATGGTGCTAACAGGCTTGTTGCTTACTCATTACGGGCTTATTTGCATGTGGCTCATGGCCTGAGTGTGCCAGGCTGCAGTACCCTCTCCCTATCCCTGAACTCCCCATGGTATGGTTTATACACTTCCCTGGTATCAAGTGGTCCCCCCCATCGTTTTACAGATAAACCTCCCTGGTGGTCTAGCTGCTCCTCCCCATCCCCATCCCTGATATGCTCATGATACGAAACAAATGTCCATCCCTGGTGGTCAAGTGAATCACCCCTCCCATCTCTGACCCGCCGTAGTATTAAACAAATATCCATCCCTGGTGGTCTAGCACCCCACTCCCTATCTCTGACTGACCCGTATAATACCATCGATAACACTCCCTGGTGGTTCAAGCCCGCCTCAGCACCCTCTCCCCTCATCCCCTCCCCTGCTACAGATGCACTGCAGCCCTCCACAGTCCACCACAGCCAGCTGCATACTGCGCTGTCAGGAAGCATGTACTGTGACAGATGAGTGTACAGTATGCACTTCTCAACAGCTCAGTTGGTATCTGGCCGTGGTGGTGTGCTGAGGGCCTGTGCCATCGCTGGCTCGGGGAAGGGATGGGGTGGATAGAGGAACCGGCGTTAGGGGCCCGCTAGGACCACCAGGGACTGCTATCAATGGTATTATATGGGCGAGTCAGGGATAGGAAGGGGGTCCGCTGGACTATGGGAGATGGACATATGCCTAACACTACGGGAGGGTCATGGATGAGGAGGGGGTCCACTCGACCACCCGGATGGACATATGTTTAATACTACAGGCAGGTTGGGGATGAGGAGGGTGATCCATTTGACTACCAGGGATGAACATATGTTTAATACTATGGTTGGGATGGGAAGGGAGGGAGGGGTCTGCTAGACCACCATGGATGGACATATGTTTCATACCATGGGGGGGAAGGCTGAGGATGGTGATGGAGGTCCACTCGACCAGCAGAGATGAACATGTTTCAGACCACAGATGGGTCAGGGATGAGGGGTCACCAGGAGTGTATCTGTGGAACCATGGGGGATCGGGGATGGGGACCACTGGATGTATAGGGATGTATCGACAGGGATGTATATCAGACATACTATGGGAGGAGTAAGGAATGGGGTGGGAATGCCAGTGACCTGGCAAATGTGTTGTCACACAGGGGGAGGGATAGGTATGTGGCACCAACCCCATCTGGGTACTATTAAGGGCTGAGTTTCAGAACTATTATTCTGTGCCATGCACTAGTGTTTAGCTTCTGAAATCTCTGAATTTTGCACTGCGTTGCATATGCTTGAGGGAACCCTCATTTGCATGGGCACAGCACACAGTTCTGCATGATGGTGCTGTCGGGGTTGTACCATGCATAGGTGCCCTTTGAATAAGGGCAATACTCCTGAAGCTGGTGCTTTTCCAGGTTGACACAGTGCACACCCGTTTGGGCCATGCTAACTGTTTGAAAATGGGGAACCATCATCTTTTATCAGTTCCAAAAGTTAGAATGAAGACAATAGGGGGCCAGTCCTTCAGTGCCAGGGCAGTTTTATTACTAAACTCCTTATCAATGTACATTACATCAGTTATCTGAATAAGTGAATTTTATTCTCCTCTGAAAATATTTTTATTCCAAATATATTTATGATGGCTCAATGTACAAAAGTATTTTGTATATTTTCAAGAACTGTACATTAATGTTATGCTGTGCTACATATAAACATACGAGATAGCTGGCAGAAAAAGGCTCACAGGTCTATCAAGTCTGCCTGAGTGTGCAGCTTGTAGTGTAATGCTACTGCAGCTTCCCCCCAATCCCTTCTCATCATCCTCTCTCCCAGGCCTATCCCCCATTTTGTTCTCGTCTGTACTTACCCTGCCCCCACTCTATCCCATCCCCATTTAAAGCTATCCACTGTCCTCAGTTCGATTAATTCCTTCAGCAGTGCATTCCATCCCACCACCACTCTCTCTCTGTGAAGTAGTGCCTAGACTGTGCCCCCTAGTGACCCATCTCCCCTTTAAGCAGAGTAATCCTCCCGTTCTGACTTTGTTTATACCTTTCAAATATTTAAAGGTCTTTATCATATCCCCTCTCTCCCTTCTCTCCTCCAGTGAGTATATGTTGAGCTCCCTTAAATTTTTCCTCATACAGCATCTCCCCTAGCCCCATGATCATCTTTGTCACCCTATGCTGCACTCCCTCCAGCAATTTCACATCCTTCTTAAGGTAAGAGCACCAGTACTGCACACAGTACTCCAAGTGTGGCCTCACCAGTGATCTATACAAGGGCAAGATGATCTCCTCTTTCCTGGAGGTGATACCTCTGGCAATGCACCCGAACATCTAATTTACCCTTGTTGCCCCCTCCTACACTGTGCTGATACCTTCATGTCCTCTGTGACTAGAACCCCTAGGTCCCTCTCCTCCTCTGATGCTGCTACTTGCACTCCCCAGCCAGTAACCTTGTCCTGGGATTTCTGGCTTAGATACATGACCTTTGCACTACTTAGCATTAAACACCAACTGCCACTCTCTGACCAGTGTTCAAGTTTAGCTAGATCCTCCCTGAGTGCCTGCCTGTTTTCCTCACTGTTCACTTTTGCACAAATCTTTGTGTCATCAGCTTAACAGGTTTATCTTACTCTTGACCCCCTCTGTAATGTCCCCTATGAAGACATTGAATAAAACAGGCCCTAGTACTGAACCTTGTGGTACTCTGCTCGTTATAGGTTTTGGCTTGGATGTCTCCCCCTTACAACTACCCTCTGCTGTCTGCCCTGAAACCAGCTTCTAACCCACTAGCTTCTCCCCTGCCCCCAGGTCCCCCAGTTTGCTCGGTAACCTCTCGTGCGGCACAGAGTTGAAAGCTTTGCTGAAGTCCTGATACAGGACATCCACAGCATGGCCTTTGTCAACAACTCAAGTAACCCAATCAAAGAAGTCGATTAGGTTAGTCTAGCAAGATCTTCCTGAGACAAAACCATACTGTTTCTCATTCTGTAGACCACTGCTATCCAGGAAGGCTATCAACCTCTTTTCAGAATGGTCTCCATCAACTTCTCCACTATAGAAGTTAAATTCACGGTCTAATTGCCTGGTTCATCCTTGGGCCCACTCTTGTGGGGACACCATGTGAGCATCCTCCAATCCCAGGGCACATTCCATGTCTCCAAGGAGGTGTTAAACAGGGCTGCTAGTGGTTCTGTCAACACCTCTGCCAGTTCCTTCAGGACTCTTGGATGTACACTGTCTGGTCATGTGTCTTGTCCATCCGAAGGCTTTAAGGCCTTTTAGAACCCTATCCTCCTGGATGACCCATCTGTTACCTCTGCCTCCTACCCCCTTCCCCTCTTTCTCTTGTGGTATTGGGCCATCTTTTTCTTTTGTAAACACCAAGCAGAAGTATTTGTTGAGTGCCGCCGCCTGGTCTTCCCCTTTTTCTGCCCATCCTTCCTCCCTCTTGATTCTAACAATCTCATCCCTACAACTCCTCTTCTCCCTTACATATCTGAAAAACTCTTTTTCCCCCTCCCTTATCCACTGAGCCACTTTCAGGTCCCTTGTTGCTTTGGCTGCCCTGACCGCCCTATTCACTTCCCTAGATGCCTTTGATTACACCTCCCTGTCCTCCTCCCAGCCAGATTTTTTGAACCCGTTGAAAGCCAGTCTCCTATCCATCACTTTCCCCTCCACTTCCCTGTTCAGTCAGCTAGGTTTTTTTGACCTGGACTGCTTACTCTGAGACTTGACACACGTGTTCGTGGCCTCATTCAGACCCTTCTTAATGATTTTCCACTTCTGTTCAGCATCCATCCCTCAGCTAATTCCCACAAGATGCCCCTCTAGGATGCAGCTCATCCTTGCAAAATCTGCCTTTCTGAAGTCTACCACTCTTGTCCTTGTCTTAGCCAACTCCTTCCCTCTGTTGAGGAAGAACCACATTGAGCGTGGTCACTTCCTGCTAATGGGTCCTGAATGACCACATCCTGGAACTTGGTCACCATTTGTTAGCATAAATATCCAGTATGTTCCCTTCCTAGTAAGCTCCACCTCCCAGCAGTAAGTATCTGTCTTGGATAGCTTCAAGCAGTACCTGTTCCCTGGTGCTTGTGGTTGTCACGGTCTGCCAGTCAATCCCAGGTAGGTTGAAGTCTCCCACTATAACTGCATTCCCTTTGCTACTGACCTTCCTGATTTGCTCTCCAAGCTCCCTGTCCAGCTCCTCGCTTTCTGAGGGTGGCCTGTATACCACCGCCAACCTGATCTTCTTACCTTTGGGGCTCTGGAGCAATACCCATATGGCCTCTGGCCTCCCCTCTTCCCCCTCCTGCCTGGTACACAGTATCCTATCCTGAACGTAAATAGCCACCCCACCTACCCCCCTTCCCTCCTCCTGATCTCTGCAGTACACCTTCTATCCCGGGATCGTGAGATTCTAATCATGGTACTGTGTGGCACAGGTTTCCGAGATGATGGCAATGTCTACTCCCCTTCTGCCATCATTGCCTGGAATTGTGCTACCTTGTTAGCCAAGCTCCTTGCATTCAAGAATACAACAGACCACCTTGTGCCTTGCCCCTCCTCTCCCCGTCCCTCCTCCCGACATTTACTCGTTGGTAGATTCCCATCCCTCTCTTCCTCTCTGTCTGGAAGGTGAGGCCTTCTGGTCTCCCCTGCTAGCTGACTCCCTTTTACATACCCACTGTGCCCCCCAGTTTAAACTGATTTTGGTATTAATGTACTTCTCCAGCCCATTTCAGTGTCCTCGTGCCCTTGATGCTGAGATGCAGCCTGTCCTTTGCATTGAGCCCCTTATTATTCCATGTGTCGCCCCATTCCCCTACTACCCCATACTCCATTTTTTGTGCACCATCACCCTCAGCCACCTATTGAACTCCTCAATTTGTAGCTTCCTAGCAGTGCTTGCCCTAGGTACTGGAAGTGCCTCTGAGAATGCCACCAAACTTCCCACCTGATTGTAGTTTCTCCCTACCTCTCTGAACCTCTCTTGCACTTCATCCACTGTACTACCCTGCAGATTCTTTGTGCCTAGATGCACCACGATATGAGGTTTATCTCCACTCCTCACCACACATTTCTGAATTAACTGTCTTCTGTCCCTTCTGTAATACCTGACATACACTCCACCCAGGCTCGGCTCTTCCTTGATCCCTTACCTCCCCATCTCAACCTCCTGAGCATGGAATCCCCCAGTATAACTAATCTCTCCCCATCTCCTGCTCTGCTCCCCTGTTCTGCTGTACTTCAGACCCCTTACCTTCAGTGACCTTCCCCATTTCCCTGTCTCCTCCTCCCTCTATTCCCCTGCGATTGCACCTCCACCTGCACCGCTCCTCCTCCATCCGTTTTGTTCTCCTTCCCTGCCCAACCACCTCCACTCCACTAACTGTATGTCACTCACTGTCCCTACCATCTTTCCTCCCTCTACCCCTTACTACCTTTTTGGCCCTCCTCCCTAGATAGTGGGACCTTAACATCCCTGCCTGATTCATTGCCCCACCAGCTTCTCATCTACAGTCTTCCTCCCTTGCTCACTGTACTTCCTCCTCACTGACCCTATCCCCCAATCTGTGTTGCCAGCCTCATCCTCCTGCTGTCTATCTTCAGTCAACACTGTGTACCTATTCCTTGTCTCCAACCCCCTGCCCAAGCACTCCTCTGCTATCCTTCCCTGCCGCCGCTTCTCCTGGGCATGTCCCCTAACCCTTTTCTCTTTATTCTTGTTTCCTACCACCTGTCAACTCACTATTCCTGTGCCCCCTGGTTCCTGCGGAGTTGGTACTCCTGCCTTCATTGTCCAAACACCCCCTTTTGACCTGTGACAGCCTGTTATATCCTGTGAAGGATCCCTCTCCGTGTCCCTGACCCCCCTCCTTCCCCATTCATGCCTGCCTCCTCTCCACAGTTCCCACTTATTTCCTGTGCAAGCTGTCTGAACTGACTACACACTGGACACCCCCCATCCCTCACCAGGTCCCCAAGCACAATGCTGCTCCACACCCACTGCAGCCCACTACCTTCCCAGCCTCCCTGAGCTCCTTGCCCCACTCATCGCTACTCCTCCAATGTTCCCCCGAGTTGTCCACCTGCCTCTTTGCAGCAGCTTCACATCCTCTCTGTATCCCTTGGTTGTTACTGCCCTCTTTTCTGCATTTATCCATGTCCTCTCTTGCTCTCTCCTCGAACCCTTCCCTGGTCTGCACTTGTCCGGCATGGCCTGCGGCCTGCTGTCTTCCCTGCTGATGCCCTGCAGACACTGCCCTAGATGCTACATTCCTGTGTCATGGGACTCATGCATTGGGGTTGCTCATGCGACGGGTCGCTTGGCCCTCTGGGAAATATTAATGGACTCCGGCCACCCTATCGGTCTGCTGTGTCATGTGACCTCTGTTCCTCCTTACCCACCCTCTCTCTGGGTCCTCCCTCCTCCCAGTCCCTCTTTACAAACCCCAAATGGCAAAGTTGCTTAACGATCAGCACATTCTGCTCCAAACAATCAACAGAGTACTTCCTTCTGGAGGCGTCCATCCGGCTCAGCGTCTGGCCTACAGTGAGGCTCAGACTACTAAAATGGCAGATTCTGTAGTGCTTGACTTAGCCACCCTATTGGTCCATTGAATCCCGTGACCTCCGTTCCTCCTCTGGTGAAAACCCTCCCTCTCCGACCCTCTCTCAGCATCCTCCCTCCACCCAGTCCCTCTTTACAAACCCACAAAATGGCAAAGCTGCTTAACAATCAGCACACACTCTCCCCAAATAATCAGTCAATGTAGTATTTCCCTTCTGGAGGTGTCGAACCGACTATATCTAGCCTAGAGTGAGGACCGAACAACTAAAATGGCAGATTTTGTAGTGTTTGACTCAGCCGCCCTTATGATCTACTGAGTCACATGACCTCTGTTCCTCCTCTGGTGAAAACTCTCGCTCTCCCACCCTCTCTTAGCATCCTCCTCCCAGTCCCTCTTTACAAACCCTAAAATGGCAAAGTTACTTAACAATCAGCACATTCTCCCCCAAATAATCAATGTAGTATTTCCTTCTTGAGGCGTCCGTCCGGCTCGGTGTCTGGCTTACAGTGAGTACACGAAGGTGCATGTACTGTTATGTGTATTGTTATTTGGTATGTCAGAGTAGACATTTACTGTTTTTAATATGCAGTACTGTACAGTGCCTTAACAATTTTATGTAAAGCTGCTGCTTGTGCTGTTGCTTCCCAGACCCCTCTTCTGCTGAAAATCTTTTTCTTCCCCTTCATCTCCACTCACCTTGACTACAGTGATTCACTTCTCTCTGTACTTCCCAAGTCCTTCCTCTCTAAATAAAAACAATATTTATAACGTCGATACCTGCTGGCGCATCCACTCCTGCAATGAAGCCCCAATTAATTAAATCCTCTGTCATGTTCACTACAGTAACTCCCAGTTCAATCCCATGTCCACTGTAAAACTGACATGTTTCTTTATAAAAAATTTCTTGGCTTTACTTCTTCCTACCTTTCGGACATAATCACTGCCTACTTAAAATCCTATACTTTCTGCTCCTCCATTTCTAAACGTTGTCCCTATTCCTTTTAACCCCATCTCAAACACAGTTGGAAAAATCTTATAAAACTCATTATCATGCTGCGTACTTACTGTTAGGAGTGTCTTTAAGATGATCCTTCTGGTGGTCAGTCTTTTTCCCCTCCACATCATCACATGGGCATTCATTATCCCCCCAAAGCAGCAATAGCAGTTGTTCCTTTGGGACACTGTATCCTGCATATTAGGAAGAGCAGAGATGAAATAATATTTGTATTTATTTCATTTTCGAGTGGGTACACTTGTCCCAGGGACTGTTTTCAAGCATGGCCCGGGACATCAAGATGGCACATAATAGTGAACAGCAAAAACACATATTTGACAGGAGATAAACAGCACACAGCAATACAGCATAAAATGATACAGTTGACCCAGTGAAGGATGCATGCAAGTCAATAATTATATACAGGAGTGCTAGTTCAAAGACATGATTAACACACCAGATTAGGCGAGTGACTGCGGCAATAAATAACAACAATGTACACAATAAATAACAATGTACACAATAAACAACAATGTACACAATAAATAACTATGTACACAATAGATAATGTACACAATAAACAACAATGTACACAATAAATAACAACAATACACACTAAATAATAATGTACACAATAAACAATGTACACAATAAACAACAATGTACACAATAAATAACAACAATGTACACAATAAATAATAATGTACACAATAAATAAAACAACATACACAGTATACAGTAAATGCACTGAAGTGTCAAGCTGGGCTTAAAAGATGGACCCAAGACACTCCCTTGTTCCTGTGTCAGGGGATACACCTACAGGCTGAGGTAGCTATGAGGGCATTTCTAAAATGTGACTTGGAAATATAAAAGTTATTTATAATTAGAGTTAGATAAAGGTGAATAAGATTGTCAAGGAATGTCTGAATAGTATGTGTAGTTGCTCATACTTGAAAACTGTCAGATTATAGTCCATAACCACACCATTCCATCAGAGATTACAGGCAGTTACTCACCATACTTAAACATTCTTGCAACTCTACTTCTCTCCATACTTACATATTCCTGAACTCTATTTTCTTTATACTTACATACCTTTATCACTGTTTTCCTCCATACTTAAGACATAACTTATAAACATAGAATGTGTTAGCAGAAAAGAACTGGTGGGCCCATCTAGTCTACCCTATTTTCACTGGCTTTTACTGCCCCCTAGACTCTGGTCACAGGTGTCCCTCCTTCCTTCTTTACCTCTATTTGTTATACCCGCATGCTTAATCCACACTTGTTTGAAGCTCCCCAATGTCTTCCCCCCACCACCTCTTCTGGCAGGCTGTTCCTGGTGTCTACCACCATTTCTGTGAAGAAGCATTTCCTCACGTCCCTCAAACTTCTCCCCTCAAACTTCATACCATGCCCCCGTGTTCTGCTGCTCCTCCTTCTGCGAGACTCCCCTCCTTCACCTTGTTCACCCCCATAAAGTATGTACAGGTCTCATTTATGTCCCCTTTCACTCTCCTCTCCTCCAAGGAGTACATGTTGAGCTCCAAGAGCCTCTCCTTTTTTTCTTGTGCAACCCCCTGCATTATCTGGTAGTTCTCCTCAGAACCGCTTCTGCCTTGTCGATCCGCATCCTGCTCACTTTGCCTGCTGCCTTGTTGCACTGCCCTGCCAACTTGAGATCATCAGATGTGGTCACCCCAAGACCTCTCCCTTGCCTTGGTAACTTAAGTACCTCCACCATCTTATACACACAGACCCTGGGTTTCCAGTCCCAGGTGCATGACTTTGCACATTTTGGAAAAGAGGACTTGTTGCACGTTATGAGGAACTGTCGTGTTATTCCAAAAGACATATTGGTGAGAGACCCTTTCTTAGGTATATATATAGAATTGATAAAGGCAATTTAACAAAACATCCGGTTTCACACAGAAGCCTCCTGGTCCCTAGAGACCCCTCGCTGCCTGGGGTGTTTCTCTAACACCCGCAAGCATGCTCCTCTATGGCAGAAGATTCAGGTATGGACGCTGACCACCAGCTCTCCATCTATTGGCGCCGGCTTCACCTCCGACTCACGATTGACTGCTTCCTTCAGGCTCAGTGCTCAGACTGGTCAACACTCGACTCCGACTAGAGCCCTGAAGCCTGGACTGCTGCGGCTCTCCCTGCCTTTGGCTACTTTTGAATTTGGGACTTGGACTGAGCTAGCAGCAGTTTAGGAGAATTTTTTCCTGCCCACCCTCCCCTGGCACTTTTTAAATACACTTTTTACCTGCCTCTTAACCCCACCTCCTCTGTCAATTGGCTGCGCCATCCTACTACCCCTCCCCTACATCCCTGCTACCTCTTTCCACCAGAGTGCATATACCTTCTCTCTATTTTCCAGTCACCTCTCCCTCTTAGTGCACTCCCCCCCATTAACCCCACTCCTTTGGGTACACTGACCCGTTTCAACTTATCTCAAAATGAAGCCCCTATTCTTTCCTCTATTTGTGACCTCTCTGATAGGCTTGCTTCTCCTAGTGGGTTTCTCCGCCACAGCAATGTCCACTGACCAGCTCAATCTTCACCATTTCACTGAGGACTACCCCTCTCCATGTTCCCCCTCTCAAACTAGGTGGGAGTCCACCCCACCTTGGCACCCTCACACATGCCTTCCTCCCCAACCTCAAGCGTTGTCAACTAGCCTCTTGCTTGTTCTCACTCTCCTTGCCTCTCCCCCTCCCTCGCCAGCTGTGCACCTACTTCCTCCTGTTCTCCTTGCTACTACTGGCAGGAGATATTGAATCGAACCCTGGCCAATTGCAGGCCACACTCACATCCTCTGACCACACCTGGTTCAGCCAACAAGGATTAAAAATTGTCCACATGAATGTTTGTAGTCTGCCTGCCAAATACCCTAATGTTGAAACCTGAGTCTCCCTCTTTAATCCCCCAAGTACTATATCTCACCGAAACCTGGTTGAAACCACAGCATCCTGACCCCTTATACCAGCTAGCATGATACTCCCTTCTGTGCAGAGACCGACCCAGTAAAAGAAAGAGTGGTGGTGTTGCCATATTCATTTGTAAATCGCTCACAGCTAAGTTTACCCTATGTTCCAACTCCTCCCCAGTGATTGGCTTATTGTGGATCTTACCCTCGGCTCTATAAATAAGTTATTCTTAGGCTGTTGTTATAATCCTCCTGATGGGGGAATAGAGGGCCTTCAAAACCTTCTTGCTGGCTATGGATCTCTCACCCCCACCAGGGACTCCCATCTTTTTAACAATTATAACTTAAACTGGCTTAGCACATATGAGCCTAACTACGCCAACCTTCTAAAACAACATAATCTGGTGTTGTCAACCTCCCGACACATTTCAATCATCGCACCTCCACTAGTACTCTCCTCGACTGGGTAATCACGAATAGTGGTGATAAGATCACCAAGCTGGTACACTCTCAAACTCTTTGAGTGACCTTTCCCCTACTTACGCCATATGGTCCTCAAATGCCTCCCACCCTCCCCCAAAGTACATATCCATATGCAACTTCAATCTCCCAGACATCTCCCGTCTCTTCAAGGATATCAGGGCCTTACACTGGGAAGACCTCTATGCCCTCTCTGACATGTCACAAGCTACCATTCACCTTACCAGTGTCCTTCTGGCCATCCAAGACCGACACTTTCCTATCACCACCTGGTGGTTCAGGAGTGGGTGCAAATGTTGGTTAACTAAAGAACTCCTGTCCTTCAAGAAATTGAGGGACAACAAACGGCTAAATACAAACGGGCCCTCCCTGTCCTGTGGAACAAGTATAGACACCTGTGTAACAAATGCAAACACGCTCAAGATCCTTGAAACGGACTACTCCCTTAGACTCCAAGAGAAACCTAGGTAACCCTAGAAAATTCTGGGACACCATTAGCTCAATCCTAAATCCTGGACACAGAGCCCAAGCCTACCCATGAGCTCACCTTCCTGCCTATAACAGCGGATCCCTTGGGGTGGCGGCTCTAAACACTACCAGTACTACCCCCACACCTTCCCTCTGCTCCCACCCCTTCCTCTCACACTGGGGCATCCTCAACCCCGAGGACTTCCATATCTTCCTCATCCTCCAACTCCCACCCCTTCTCCCCTCACCCCTTTTATTTTAATGCCATATCCCTAATGACACCTACAAACTCTAAACAGATTACCTAACTTGGGCAGCCCTGGCTCTGATGGCCTCTCCTCGACATCTTGAAACTCATCTTCCCATTAATAATTAGCTTCCTTTGTCTCTCAACCTGCCTTGACTACTTCTACCATGCCCAGTCCATGGAAATCAGCTAGAGTGGTTCCCATCTTAAATCCGCAAGTCCCACTTCTCCACAACCACCGCCCATATCCATTCTCCTCACCTAAGTAAACTCCAAAGGGTCATTCACAGTCAACTAATGGAGTACCTTTCTAATCACAACCTCCTATGCAGCCAGCAGTACAGTTTCTGTAAGTCTCGAAGCACATCTATAGCCCTGCCCTGTTCACTGACCACATCCTCTCCAACATGGACCGTGGGTGTGCCACAGGTGCCATTTTCATCGACCTATCGAAAGCCTTCCATATGGTCAGTCACCCTCCTTGTCTCCAAACTATCATTGCTGAGTCCACTGACTGGTTCTGTAGTTACCTCTCTGGACATTCCCAATCTGTGCATATTGGTACCACCACTTCCCCTCCTTTATCTGTCAACACAGGTGTCCCTCAGGGCTCCATTCTGAACCCCTTGCTTTTCTCTATATTTGTAAACTCCCTCCCTGCAGACAGTCTGACCTGCAATTCATTACTCTACGCAGACGACCTTGTCATCTTCCACAGTGACAAATTACTCCCTCACCTATCCTCCATCCTATCTGAAAACTATAGTGTGGCAGCAAACTGGTTCTCATCTAACCTTCTGTTGGTCAATGCTAAGAAAACAAAGGCCATGTTGTTTGGTTCCAAACCATATCTGGCCAGGACCCACCATGCCAATGATGCCCCTCTGTATTTATGCATAGCTGGCCTTGCCGTGAGCGTCTCTCTTTCATATGCACCTTGGTGTGCTGCTTGACCCCTCTCTCACCTTCAATGACCACATAAACCACATAGTCTGTAAGGTAACCAAAATTGGTGTTGCCTATCATTAAAACCCTACCTCACCAAGGAAGCTTCACCTTACTATAGTCACGGGTAATCTGCTCCCCATATTCAACTATTGCTTCCCTATCTACTCTAGGACCTCTACCGCCCTTCTGACACGGCTCTCAGTAGCCTACAACAATGCCTGCCACTTTGCCCTGTCTGCCCCCTACTCTACACACCACTGTGACCTCTACCGGTCCCTTGGCTGGCTTTTCTTGCAAGGGCATTTTGAGTATACCCTGTGTTGCCTCGTGGATACCGCCTTTGAAGTGGAAATGCATCTCTCTCCACCCTCTTCAATTTCAAACCCCTAGCAGGAACCTTCCTCCCTCCACTGTACCCTTCCTCCAAGTACCTAGATCCACCACAAACTTGGGTGTGAAAGCTCTCTCTATTGCAGCCCCCACCATGTGGAATAGACTACCCTCCCCTCTCCATTTCACAGAGCCTCATCTTATCTTCAAGCACAACCTTAAATCCTGGCTCTTTGACATACATAAATGTAACTGTAATGCCCGCTAGTGTATATACTCTTCAACTAACATACTCCTGTAATCATTCCCTTCTTCTCTACCTCTTCTTGGCTTTCCCTCGCTAGGGCAAATCTTTAGTATCTAGAACCTCTCTATGTCCTTCTCAGTATTCAATTGTTTATGTTCTGTATTGTATTATATTTCCCAAGCAAGTCTGTACACTGCTTATCTGTAAAATCTAGTATGACTGGTTTAGTACAACTATTTCTTTTTTGCAGTTGAAATCCTACCTGTGATGTTATTGTGTTTATGTCCTGTATTGGCCCGGGTTGTGTCTGAAAACAGTCCCTTGGATCAGTGCACTTACCTGGTTACCAAAGACTAAACAAATAAATAAACAGAGAGGCTAGTTAAGTTTTTATCCATGGTTAGTAAAGTGAAAGATAAACTTTTAAATAATAATTTATAGTATCGTATATATGGATGTACTAAAACTGCCTGAAGTGATTAATTATACTGTCCTTTCCTTTTTCTTTTTAATGTGTATTTTGTATTGATTGTGATTTGTAAAGGCTTTTTAGCCACAAAATAAAATCTGCTTGCTTGCATTTTTTGGCATTGAAACCCAGCTGCCCCTCCCTAGACCACTCCTCTTGTTTCCCTAGACCCCTCTGCATTCTCTCCATCCCCTCCTGGATGTTCATCTTGTTGCAGATTTTTGTGTCATCTGCACAATGACACACCTTCCTCTCCAGTTCTTCAGCATTGTCACTTATGAAAACAATGAAGAGGACAGGACCCAGTACTACTTGTCACTCTCTCATCCCCCAAGTCAATGCCATATACCACCACCCTCTGCTTCCTATCTTTCAACCAGCTATATCCAGCCACTACCATCTCCCACCTCCAGACTGCTAAGTTTCTTTATCAGCCTGTTCTTGTGTGGCACAGTGTCAAAGGCCTTACTGAAGTCCAGATAGGCCACATCCATTGCCCTCCTGATCCACCTTCTCCAGTTACCCAGTCAAAGAAATCTGTGAGATTTGTTTGACATGACCTTCTCCTGTGAAGCTGTCCTGCCAGACGCCCTGCAGCCCATTTGTCTCCAGGTACTCCCATCAGCCTCCTTCAGCAGGGCTCCATTAAGTTCTCCATCACTGATGAGAAACTGATTGGTCTGAATTTGCTAGCTTCCTCCTGCTGCCACTCCGGTACAGAGGGTCTACATCGCCCCTTCCAGTTCTCTGGAACAACCCCATCTTCAGTGAGGTGCTGGATAGTGTTACCAGTGGGGCTGCCACAGTGCTCTGCTGCTTTAATACCTTTGAGTAGACCCTGTCTGGCCCATCACCTTGTTTTCTTTTTGAGCTTCCAATCCCTGGTGGATTCCCTCTTCTGTAAATGGACTTGTGTCTATTCCCACCTCTCCTGGTGCCTGTTAATGCATGTCAGTTTGTTCCCCATTTCCACTGTAAAGACCAAGCAGAAGTATTTGTTTAACATTTTTGTTTTTTCTTTGATACCTTCTGCACAGTCCTCCCACCTCCTAAGCCTCACTATATCACACCTTGCCTTCCTCTTTTTGGTCTTGTACCTGAAGCAAGTCTTATTCCCATTGTTGACCCCCTAGGTGATCCTTTCTACAGTTTTTATCCTTTGTTTTCCTTACCCCCCTTCCTGCCTCCCTTTATTTATCACAATACTCCTGCCTGTCCACCTCCATTTAGGTGTCACTGTGCTGGGCTTCCAGCACATTCACACCCCGTGTTCATTACAAAAATAAGAAAAAATAGAAACAATTACAGGCAGGAAAAGACAGAAGGGCCATCCAATCTGATCTGGTGTACAGTAGCTTATTTTCACTCCAGCCTATCTATGGGGGGGGTTTAGTCTGAGCCCCCTATTAGCAGCTCCATCTGATAAGTAGCTTTATCCCCCACCTCACTTGCTCCCACTCCTATCAATCCCTTCCATTTGTCCACAGAATTATGTAAATGTTATTTATAATCAGAGCTATACTGAATAAAAAACTGCCTATGCTGGCCCAGTGGTGCAGAGGGTTGAGGAGCTGGACACCACACCTTGCACCACGCCAGCACCCAGGATTGGGAGCGAACTCAGGTTGCCGGAGGTTAGCTGGAGAGAAGGGGAGGGGATTAAGCGTCCAGAGGACAGCTCTTCTCTCCTGGGGAGGGGAGGGGAAATGAGCCGCTGTAGTACTGGCTCCTGGTGGCAGCTGGGGGTAGTGTGTGGTGGCTCCAGAATGTGGGGTCAGCAGGGCAAGAAGCCAGATATGCAGTGTGCGGAAGCACACGCTACGACATCCCAAGGTATCATAGCATGCCCTCACTGATGGGAAAAAAAGGAGAAGGAAAAACAATCCTCCAGCACGCTGTGAAACTTCCAGGCTGCTGGCGCCAAGGACCGAACGCATTTTTTCAAGATTTCTTCCTCACAACCCAGCTTACCAGGAACTCCCCAGTGTGCAGGGTGGTACTGCTGGGTTAGAGACCTGGGCTGGGTGCAGGGAAGGAGGGTTGAGAATGGGTGTTGCGGCCAGTGGGGTGCCAGAGGACATCAGAAGAGGAGAACAGGGGATCCATAGGAAAAAAAAAAAAACAGCCAAGGAGATAGTACTACGAAGAATAAATAATAAAAAACACCCACCACAGCCACCAGCTGTTGTTCATACTTGAAAACTGACAGACAATGGTCCGTAACCACAGTGGTATTCCATCACAAATTACAGATCAGGATTGACCAGATCTGAAACCAAATTACTTCTTCTCATACTTGCATATTCCTGCACCCTCTGTTCTCTCCTTACGTGTTTCTTTCTATGCACACTGTTGTCTCCATACTGTTATTTATGTTGGCTTGCAGCGCATGTGCAAGCAACATTTTGCAGTAGTAGCACTGTACTACCACTTTTTTATTTATTTATTTCAATCTAGGATTACAATACCTTTGAGCTGAGGCTCTTTACAAAGGTTCCACGTCAGTGTGCAACAGTCATCATTTTAGTTACAAACATAACGTCACTGACTTACAGACATGTAATAACCAGTACAAAGACTTGAGCTATGAGCAAGACAAGGAGGGGGGGTCGATGGGGGAGAAGTGAGGTAGGAGATCGGGGGTAGGAGGTGCAGGGGGTAAGGGGAGAAGGGAGGTGGGTGGGCAGGGGCAGGGGCAGAGTGGAGATACGGGGGGGGAGGTGGGCGAGGGGGGGAGACAGTGCAGCCAGGGGGGCCTTGTCGAGGGAATATACCAGGTAAGATGTTAGGGGTGCAAAGACTGATTGTAAGTGCTGGGTGCTGGGGCATGTGCAGCTGGAATGATGGAAATGTTAAGATGGGCAATCGCAGGATACAAGCAGTGAGAGGCGCAGCTTGGACTTGAAAAGGCCGAGTGTTGGAGCGGTCACTATATCGCTGCCAAGAGAGTTGAGCCAGTTGGATGCCCGATAGGTAATGATCTTTGTCCTTGGGTCGTGCAACATCATGGAATATCAAAGATGTGTCAGTGTTGTGGCGAACCCAGGGGATGCTTTAGCTGGCGTGTCCCTCAGCCACTAACCAGTGAGCATGCTGCCAATCACAGCAGTTTCAAAAAGTGCCGCCAACTTGAAAGAAATCCGCTGCTGCAAATAAGAGACAGGCTCGTCATTGCAGCAGCAGATCTGACATGCCTCCATTACGTGCCATTCCTGGTGAAACATTTCAATAAACATGGTGGCGGCTCTTGCCGTCCAGCTCTCACAATCCCTAGAAAGCAGATTTCAGGGGTGCCCAATCCTCCTGTCGGCATGACCCTTCTCCAGTTCAATTTGTTTGCCGACAGGGATGCCCAATCCCCATCAGCATAATATCTCCCCAATTTTACTTGATACTTAGCGGAGGTGCCCAATCCCCTGGGCATCAGGCCCTCCAACACAGACATGCTTTATTTGCAACAGGGTGCCCAATCCTCGTTAGCTCCAGCTCCCCAAAAAAAAAAAAAAAAAAGGTGGCACACTGGGAGTCCACCCCAGTGTGCCCAAATGTCTTCATGTCACCTGTAAAACAAAACCTTCCCCAAAGTTTTGCATTTTTGTTCCTGCAAAACAAGAAAATGGTCCCTCGTTGTCTGTGGTGCCCCTCCCCCAACCTGCACCCACCCTCTGTGAACCCCCCCTCCCCATACTTACCTCCGGAGGTCGGTGTGGTGATCTTCGGTGGAGTGGGAATACGTCTACACTCTTCGAAGCCAACCGCGAACTGAAGTAATGCCGGTAAGCTGCATAATGGCATCAATGGGGTGGATTCAACTTAGGTGGATATCGGGGCCATTGTTTTGATGTTTGGCTCCAAATTTTCAACATGGGGTTCTTGGGACCTCACCTCATGATATCAGTCACTGTCATTTCGTTATTCGGTCCCGAAAGGTGATTTCACAGTCACTGCACAGAATCACCTTTCAGGACTGATTAATGAAATGACAGCGCCACTGTTCATGAGGTGGGCTCCCAAAAAGCCTATGTTGCAAGTTTTGTGAAAAAATTGCAAAAATGACTGTGTTATGAGCGTGCATTGCACAGTTTCCACACATGCTCGTAACTTTGAGAATTTTTAATATTTTTACTCCAAATTTTGAGCACTGACATTTTTTCACACCTCCTTATGAACAGCACAGCCGTCATTTTCATTCACATCCTGCCCGAAACATGTTTTTCACACCTGTGGCATAATGGGCACAAGTCGGTCTTGAAAATCAACTTTTGGGACAGAGTAACAAAATCACAGTGCCACTGTTCATGAGGAGAGGTTCCAAAGTGCCCATGTTGAAATTTGGGCAAACAAAATGACCACATTACAGATGTGTGTTGCACAGTATCCACTACGCTCCTAAGTTTGCACATTTTCATATTTTCTCTCCATATTTTCAACACTGCCATTTTTTTAACATCTCCTCATGAACAGTATAGCTGTCATTTTTTGCATCCTGCCCGAAATGTGTTTCCGCACCTGTGGCTCCCAATGGCATAGTTGCTGTGCGAAATCACCTTTCAGGATTAAGTAACAAAATGACAATGCCACTGTTCATAGGTGGTGTCCAAAAAAAACACTGTTGAAAATTTGGAGTGTAAATACCATCAAACACCTGGGGGGGGGGGAGGTTAAGGTTTCCAACCATATACCCACCCTGTTGAGATGAAAAGGCATCGGGGATGTAACTTGGGTTCATCGGCCACAATGTTTGCAGAATTCTACCACCCCTCCCCACCCTACAGCCACTCACAGGCATTGAAGTGCGGCCTTGGGTTCCGTCACTCTAACATTCACCCCATTCTCCTATGCTGCACCCATCTCAGTTTATTTCCTTATGGAATGGAGTGAGCATAAATGCTGAAGACCCAATGCACACCCCGACACCTGTCGCTCTCTGCAGGGTGGGTGAGGTGGAATGGTGTCAGTGTTATATCTGACCCAGCAAGCCCAATGCCTTTCAGTCTCTGTGGGGAGGGGTGTTGGCATTACTTCAGTACTGCACTGCCATTCCTATTTTGCATTCTAACTTCTGCAGTACCAATGCCAATGCCAGCAAGCCACCATTCAACATTGACAAATGCTTGTTTAAACCATGTTTACTGAGAAAATGTAAAAAGAATGACAATCATAACAAGCAGTACATTTCATTTTTCAAATTCTGTACAACTGAAAATATTTACTGTACATATTCTGGCTCTACAAGTAAGCAATGAAAGTTTATGAATCTGTAGCACAATACAAACTAAAACAGTAAATTTTATACATTCTGTACTTTGCAACAAGTGGTTAAAATATGTGGGGGGGGGAGGTAGCAGTAGGGAGTAGTAGTGGTAGCTTCCACTCTAAGCTGGGAATGGTAAATGGGGACTAGGGTCCTAAATGTCTCATATTGATGCATAGCTTAGGGTGGGCCGGGGGCAGGTGGATACATGTGCAGCCCTGTTCATGTACATCCTGGGATGGGGTAGATAATTGAGGAGCAGGCCCAGACCACTGGATATGTTGACAGTGAGTTGCTTGCCATATAGGAAAGCCTCTTGTACTTGACCAGTCAAGAGACCACAGTCATTTATTCAATCATAGTGGGGAAGTTGGTAGTATGTAGAGTTGCGTGGAATGAGAAAATTCCAAATTCACGGAATTTTGATGGAATTTCATGAAATTCTGTAACATTTGTGGAATTGTGACAGAATTTCTCAAAATGTTTGAAATTTATTAATTTGGTCACAATAGCTGTCAATTGAGGAAGAGATCTTACATTTAGCATGCTTACTTATTTGTAGAAGCTCTAATGGTGCACCAGATATCTGGACATTAGGACGCATTGTCTCAAAATTATAGGTGCACAAAGTCTTATTTTATTTTGGGGGGAAATGTCATGAAAATTTATACCTACATGTAACTCAGGCACCTTTGGGGCTAGAAATCTGAAAATGGGTACATATATAAATGTAGTAATAATCCTTATACCTGCAAAATGTTATCACATGTTGATGAATGCTTTCAAAATTATACTAAAATAACTAAAATTAAAATTACGGCAAAATGTCTGGCTACCTGTAGCACAGTCCCTTTAAAGTTTAATACTTAAAACCTGGTGCACATACCCTTGTTGCACGTTTCTGTGAACCCTGACACTGTGAACAAATTTGGCTAAGAATTTTGCAGTTTAGATGGAAGGATTGGAAAACTGCATTTTGATTAAATGTTTGGCCACCCACACCTCACGCCCTTTCAGTTTAGGACTTTGAGATGTGGTACACTTATGAAACCCATTAGTACCTGTACACCTGCCAACTTTGGTATCATTTGGATATATAATTTAAAAAGTAGACTAAAATAATTGCAATATAAAATTTGACTAAATTTAGCAAATTTTTGGAATGTATTTATTTGGTTAACTCTGCCTTCTATTGAGCTGGGCCTCCATATTCAAACAAGGGGGATGTGAAGCACAACCAGATGTGCCACCAAAATAAATGGGCTGGTGCAGATAAAGGAGATATTCAAACAAGATGTGCATCCCTACAGACAGCGCATCTATTCAATATGGCAACATGGGTAGGCTATGCAAAGAGGGTGGCACCAATGCGCTGGCGCATCCCAGGAGATGAGCTGAATACTGCCAGTGGGGGCTGTACTCGCCCCCCAAAGGTGATATTCAGCTGGGATATGCAAATGAATCCATTAGGCATACAAGGCACAAACGTCCCTTGTGCATTCCCTTATGGTCTCATTTACATGCCTGCACTGAGCAAGCTGTGCCAGAACAGCCTCCCCCAGCCAATCCCCACTGGTATACAGCACATAGCACAGCAATGGGTGCCGAGTGAATGGTACCCCTCCCAGCCTGAACCACATCTCTGTATATAATATAGAATGTCCCCCTGTTCGGAATGATGTGTCCCCCACCCCCGACTCTGGTAACCCAATCCATGTTCAGATCCGCATAGGCCCATACACAGTCCATAGTGTGGGTTCCTCCACCCCATACCGAACCAGGGCATTGTGCTAAGTAAGATCCCTGCTGCAATAGTGTCCATAATGTGATGCCCCCACCCCAGTAAGCATGACCCCCCTCCACACACCACAAACCTGACCCATGCATGACCGCACAGCCCTCCTCACTACACCATAGTTACCGACTGACCGAGACCGCGATCCTTACTTTACAGACGATGTGCAATGCATCATCTGTACATTAGGTGGTTGCAGTCCCCAATCAGTCACCAACCGCCATGATGGAGTGAGGAGGGCTGTGCATGGGTCGGGTCTCATGGGGTGCAGAGAAGGGGGTCATGCCTACCAGGTGAGGGGTCACTACACTACAGAAACTATTATGCAGGGTATTCTGTAGTCAAGGAATCCTGATCAGGTTGGGAGGACTTACACTATGGAATGGGTTCAAGGTGGGGACACTACACTACGGCAACTGTACAACAAAGAACTGTTATACATACAGGGAGTTTGGACAGGGCCCAGGTTTTATAGCATCTCGGGGTTTATGGGCACAAGGTAGGGGGTACACTATACTACAGAATATAGGGACTCTGACCCTAGTGGTATGAGGCATGGGGGGGTACAGCACAGCAGGTGGGGGGGGTGCTCATAACAATATGGGCCACGGTGAAACGGAGAATGGAGGTGGGGTTGCCACTGGGCCGTGGGGGCTGGCAGGCTGTTGTGCTCCTATGTGCAGTGCAGCAGCCTGCCTGTGGGTGGCCAGGAGTTAGGCATGGTCTTTCCATACCTAACTTCAAGTGGCGCATCTCTGAGTTGCTCGGGCAGTTGTGCCACTTGTCATGGCTGAACATGGGGATGTGTGGCCAATTCATGGGAACCTTTCCCCCTCAGGATGCATGGAATACATATATTGGTGCACTTGGGCACAGCCAGGGCTACGCGGCACATCTCTGGTCTTTGAATATTGTGCTTCAGGGCATTTGTGGAGATGTGCTGACACATCTCCACTTGCGCCGTGCATCTCCTTTGTAAATGTGGTCCCTAGACTTCATCTGAAAGTTGGCATGATTACTTGATCATATGAGTTCTATTGTGTGCCAAATATCATGATATAAGAACACATCATCTCAAAATGATAGGAGCTCAAAGTCTGTCATTTTCTATTTATTTACATACATAAAATTTAGTCATAACTCTATACCTGCAGAATGTTGTAGTATCTGGATGAAAGTTTTAAAATGATACTAAGCTAAATTCTAAATTTCAGCAAAATGTTTGACTACCTGTAGCACAGCCCTTTACTGCTTGACACAAACTTTGTGTACATAACCATGTTGCATGTTTCTCTAAATCTTGAAACTGTGTAGAAAAAATAACTAAATTAAATTTTGATCACATCTTTGGCTACCCATAACTCAGATCCCTTTCTATCCAGGACTGTGAAATTTGATACACATATGTAAGCCATCAGTACCTGTATACCTTCCAAAGGTGGCACCATTGGGATACGAATATTAAAAACTAGACCAAAATAACCAATTTAAAATCTGGTGACATTCCATACAGTTTTGAGAAAATTCTGTGAAATTCAATGGATTGAAAAGGCAGTGACAAAGGCCAACAGAATGCTGGGGTGCATCGCAAGGGGGTGCATCAGAAGGGGAATTACCTCTAGGAGAGGGGAAGTCATCCCGTACTGGGTCATAATGTCATACATTTAATAGCGTATGGCATTATGGCACACTCCGGACCTGTGCGCTCTCCGAAGTGGACCCCCTGGAGTTAGAATCCTTAGTGGGGGGTCCTGGGGGCACAGCCCCCCATAACAGTGGGTGTGGGGGGGGGTGGAGCCCCCCCCACAGAACAAAAGGAAACAAGAAATTGCACAACGCGATTAAGTCACATGGCATTCTGCCGTGCAACATTTTGACCCTGTGGCAAGTCATCCTGCCTCTGTACAGGTCCCTTCTGAGGCAGCACTTGGAGTACTACGTGCAGTTCTGGTGCCCCTATCTGAAAAAGGACATCAAACTATTGGAAGGGGTACAGCGCCAGGCAACAAAAATGATCCTGGATTAGGAGATAAATCTTATGAGGAGAGACTGGAAGAGCTCAATATGTATTCCCTGGAGGATAGAAGGGAAAGAGGGGACATTTATTTATTTATTTATTTAAGAGATTTACCAGGAAGGCATACTGAGCAGAGTACCGCTCGATTCCAGATGCGCCCTGGGCACCATGACTTGACTGAGACCCTCAAGTACCTGAAGGGTATGAACAAAGTAAGCAACAGAAGTATTTTCAAATTAAAAGGTGGAAGGGAAACCAGGGGGATAATCTGAAGTTGGAAGCAGGCAGATTCGAGAGGGAAATGAGGAGGCACTATTTCACTGAAAGGGTGGTGGCAGGGTGGAACGCAGTACTGGAGAAGGTGATATCACTGCATGCAGTGGGCAGCTTCAATAGGGTGGGACAGGTTCAGAGGAGGTTCACACCATGGTGGGGCAGGAGTGGGACTGAAGGACACACAGGCAAAATCAGTGGGGGGGGAGGCAGGGCAGCTGCAGTCTGAAGGACTGATGTACTGTACACTTGAGCAGACTAGATAGATCAATAGGCCTATATCTGCTGGCATTTTTGTATGTTCGATATGGTAATTCTACAGGCATGCTGCTGGCAGAATTTTATATTCCACACAGCTCTATAGTATGTCCATTTGAGTAACAGTTGGCACTAGCCTCCAAGGCTACTGGGATAAGTCATTTTCAAGTGCTGGTGCATAACTGGTACAGGTTGTCATCACTGTCAAGCATCCATAGGGTGGGGTCCTCTGAGAGGGAGACTTTTTGCTGTTGAACTCCATTACGCTTTTCCAGTAGGGTGTAATTATTGGGCCACTCCAAAGGATAGGTAGAAGTGAACCTGGAGCTTGTTTACACCTCCAGCATAGGTTTTTAGGAAGTAGGCCCAGCTTATGTGGGACCACCGATGTATTGTACCATCTGTGTAGAATTTTCTTTTGAATAAGCTAGTACTGGGAATCTCTAAAAGAGGTGTAAGCTTTTTGCAAGAGAGAGAGAGAGAGAAACTGTTAGGAAGACTCCAGTAGGATGATGCCCATCTCTTTTTCCCAATCCATTCTCTGTTTATGTAAAGTAGCGCAGTGGGGTGCTAGGAGGTAACTATATAGTCTCTTCCCACTGCTGTTTTGGAAACTGCATCCAGCTATTGAACTGGCGGAGAAGGGTTATCCAGCAAGAGTGGGGATATCTGGATGAAGTCTAGATGTGATGATATGCTTTAGCTGTATTTCCAAAGTCTCCTCTGGGAAGGGAGAATCTAGTTGATAGTTACTAGAAGGAAGCTATGTTCCAGATTCACATCCATCAGATGCTGTAGCGTCATACATAACAAGCTGCACTCTGTTACAGATTGCAGAGCAGGGGATTCATCGCAATGAGCTAAAGGAGGAGTGAAAAAGGCATCCTGTCTTGTGCTTCTCTGCAAAGAAAACTATGCTAAGATATTCCCACTGGTCTGTGTTCTTGCATTGGGGTGGTGCAGAGCAGTTTGGTGAGGGACATGAAGGTTGGGCACATGGACATCCAATCAATGACTTGGTACAGATATTCCCATTCAACCAAATCAAAGGCCTTTTCTGTATCCACTCAATGGAATCCAGATTCCCTCTGGCCCTGTATGTCAATGAAAATATCAAAGCTACAGAAATTCAGACTACACATAAGGAGCCAGAAGAACTGTGGGTGACCCTGGAAACAGAAATGGGACAGCCATAAGAACTGGGTTGTCTACAGGCCCCCAGACCAGGGCAGAACATAGACACATTGCTGTTAGAAGATATACAAACATGACAGCTAAAGGGGAGGTTCTGATAATGGAGACTTCAACATGCCGGATATAGATTTTTCAATACCAGCAGGAACATCTGCCAGAACTAGATACATGGTGGATTCCTGCAGGGGAGGGCCTCAAACAACTGGTACAACAACCCACAAGAGACAGAGCTATCCTAGATCTAGTACTGACTAACAGGGAAGGGATCACAGATCTCTAGGTAGAAGGTCACTTGGGGCCAGTGACCATCATATGGTATTATTCAGTTGGCCACTACATCTAAATCATCCCATTCCAAGGCAAAAATATGGGCCTTCAGAGGAGCTGACTTTGATAAGATGGCCAACAGAGTTAACCCAGCCTGGCAAAAAGAAACACAGGTGAGGGGGTACAGGCAAAGTGGGCAAGCATTAAGGCTGTAATACTTGAAGCAACATCCCATTGTGTTAGACAGAAAAGGAAGTGCAAAAGAAGAAGGAAACCACTTTGGTTCTCAAATACAGTAGCAGAAAAGGTCAGATCCAAAAGGCTGGCCTTCAGGAAATATAAGGGAACACCGCGGGATGAAGATAGAGAGGCATACCAAACTGCCCTAAGGGAAGCAGGGAAGGCAGTAAGGCAGGCAAAGGCCCAAGCCGAGGAAACACTAGCACAAACAGTAAAGATGGTGACAAGCCTTTCTATAGATACATTAGTGAAAGGAGAGAGTCCAGAGGGGGTATTGCTAAGCTCAAAGGAGAAAAAGGGCATGTGAGGAGGACCTAAATAGATACTTTTGCTCAGTATTTACTGAAGAGAAGGTAGGGCAGGGCCCAGACTCAACCATCATGGACACGGGGTGGGAGGTGAACACTACCCTCTTCACAAAAGAAAGGGTCCTACAAGAGCTCGCTAAGCTCAGGGTGGACAAGATGATGGGACCTGATGGCACACATCCCAGGGTACTTAAGGAGCTAAGGGTGGAACTAGCAGAGCCATTAGCAGAACTGTTTAGTGAGTCTCTGAGCATAGGAGAGGTCCTAGAAGACTGGAGAAGGGCTCATGTGATCCCGCTCCACAAGAGTGGTAGCAGCGAGGAGGCAGGGAACTAAGACCAGTCAATCTTACCTCAGTAGTGGGTAAGATTATGGAGCCTCCTTAAGGAAAGGATAGTGCAACACCTGGAATCCATAGGCACAGGATCCAAGACAGTATGGGTTTACAAAGGAAGGTCCTGTCAAACTAATCTCATAGATTTTGACTGGGTAACCAGAGTGGTGGACCAAGGAGACAGTTGATGTCACCTACCTTGACTTCAGCAAAAGCTTTCGACAATGTTCCACATAGAAAATTGATAATAGGCTAGGTAGGCTCAAAATTGGGTCAAATTTGGTCAACTGGGTGGCAAACTGGTTGTGAACGAAAAACAGAGATGGTGGTAAATGGCACACAGTCAGAAGAGATGCAAGTCACAAGTGGGTACCCTAGGATCAGTCCTGGGCCAGTCCTCTCAATATCTTCATTAGTGACATTGCAGATGGACTAGAGGGTAAGGCTTGTCTGTTTGCAGATGACACCAAGATCTGCAACAGAGTAGATGATCCAGATGGGTGGGCAGAATGAAAAGAGATCTGGATAAACTAGCAAAATGGTCAGAAGAGTGGCAACTGGGATTTATTTTTATTAATTTTTTTTATTTATTTAGTTTTTGTTAACCGGGTAGGTGCACTAGCCATAAAATGACTATTTTCAGGCACGTCCCGGGAGAATGCAACAAAAAGAGAACAGTTGAACAACAGCAACATGGGTACAATTATACAAATAGAGGAACAGTACAGCAGTGCTACAAAAATACAATGGGCAGAAACAATAAAAAATAATGTAAAGAAGTGCAAGATCATGCACATAGGGAAGAGAAACCCTGAAGCCACCTATAGGCTGGGAAGGGAGTTGCTGGCAGTCACAAAGGAAGAAAGAGACTTGGGCATCATCATCATCATCACTGATGACCTGAAATCATCCAAGCAGATCTCTAAAGCAGTAGGTAAGGCTTAGGGGATGTTAGGGTGTATTAGTAGGGGTATCACAAGTCAGAAGAGGAAGGTAATAATCCTCTTTACAAGACACTGGTTAGGCCCCATCTGGAGTACTGTGTGCACTACTGAGGCCACACCACTCACAAGGACATTAACCAAATTGAGGCAGTCTAGAGAAGGGCAACCAAAATGGTGCAGGGACTGCATCAGAAGACATATGAGGACAGATTAATGGAGCTCAATATGTATACCCTGAGCAAAGGAGGAGAGAGGTGATATAGATCAAAACATTCAAACATCTTAAGGGCATTAACAAGGTGAAAGAGTCTAACATGTTTAAATATAAGAAAAGTAACAGGACAAGAGGACACAGCATGAGATTAGAGGGAGGCAGATTAAGGGGTAATGTGAGGAAATTCTTTTTACAGAAAGAGTGGTGGATGCATGGAACAGCCTACCTCAGAAAGTGGTGGCTATGAATACAGTGTAGGGCTTCAAACAGGCATGGGATAGGAATGAGGGAGCAATACAGATGAGTATGAATAGATAGGCCACTGACAGAGCAAAGGCCAATGGCACATTTATAAGGTAGAAAAAGAAATGGGCAGACTGGATGGGCCTTGCGGTCCTTATCTGCCGTCAACCTCTATGTTTCTATGCTACACTCATTGCATTAAAGAGACAGTGTACTGCCTAAAACTAATATTAGTTTTTAAATAATAAGTTAAAACAGACTCCTTAAAATCTGTATAATTTTCCTATCTGTTTTGGTTCCACTATCTCTTTAATGACTGACCGGACACTGTCCATGGCCATGTTTCCGTTACAAACCTCCGTGATGTTTGTCTATCAAAGTCGGAACAGAGAGCCCAGTCTGGTTGCCTGCACTTTGCTAGGATCTTCACATCTGCATTTAGTAGAAAAAGGGCCTATAATTAGTGACCAGTTGCACGCCTATATGGGATTGGTATAAGCATTATAATGCCTTCCTCATGGTGGTGGGGAGTGTTTCAATGTCTAACACATTGGCATATGAGTGAAGAAGTCTGGGGCAAGCTGTGATTGGAACGTACGATAAAGCGCCAGCAGTATTCCATTCTTCCCAGTTGTTTTTATTTATTTATTTAGTCTTTGGTAACCAGGTAAGTGCACTGATCCAAGGGACTGTTTTCAGGCACGACCCGGGCCAACAGGTGGCACAAACATAACAGGCAAAATCAAAAAATACAAGCAGGAACAATAACAATTTAACATACAAATGGAGCAGTGTACAAACTTTCATAGGTATGCATAACAGTGCTTTACATTAGATATATACAGTATTAAAATAGATATAGGGGAAGAGCTACTAAATGTTATAAGGTTCGCCCTGGGGAGGGCGGGCAGGGGAAAAGTAGAGAAAATAGGAAAGTAATTATGGAAGTTTACAGTTATATTTGACAAGAAGCCATGATTTAAGGTTGTGCTTGAAAATAACATGGTATTCGAAAGATCGAAGAGGGGTGGGTACTCCATTCCACATGGAGGGGGCCACAATTGCAAGAGCTTTCCCAGCCATGTTGGTGATGTATTTAGGTACCTGGAGGGAGGGTACAGTGGAAGATTGAAGGTTTCTGGTAGGGGTTCTGAAACTGAAGCGGGTGGAGAGAGGAGAAGCATTGCCACTTCTAAGGGTGGTATCCAAAAGACAGCCAAGGGTATAGTCAAAGCACCCTTGCAGGGAGAGTCAGCCAAGGGAACGGTAGAGGTCACGGTGGTGAGTAGAGTGGGAGGCTGACAAGGCAAAGCAGCAGGCATTGTTGTAAGCTATCGAGAGCCTAGACGGAAGGGTGGTAGAGGTCATAGAATAGATAGGGGAGCAATAGTCAAAGATGGGGAGCAACTTTACCATGACTATAACAGGCGATCCTCCTTGGTGAGGTATGGTTTTAGATGATAAGTAACACCCAGTTTCTGATTTACCCAGAGGACTATATGGTTAATGTGGTCATTGAAGGTGAGAGAGGGGACAAGTAGCACACCCAGGTACTTGAAAGAGAAGACGATTTCCAGGGTGGGGTTTTCCCTTGGGAGAGCAGAGATGGCTGCTTTTACCTCCGGAGGAAAAGGGGCCTTTCCAGTCCAATCCATTGGACATTACTGAGCTGTGGCACCTTGATTGTTTCAAAGAAGAGGGTGAGGTTATCCCTGGAGAGGCCACCTTGGGATGTGTATAGATCCTGGTAAAATCACAGGAATGCCACTTCAGTGTCAGTTTGCTTGGATGTGATAGAGTTATCTGCTATCTTAATAGTCCCAATGCGCATATTAGGTTGGGAAGTCCAGGTCCTATATGCTAGAAGTCTACTAACTTTCTCACCTGATTCAGAGTACTTGTGTGCAGTTCAAAATACTGCATGCTTGAGCTGAATTACAGTAAGTGTGAGTAAGTTAATGCGAAAGCACAGTTGCTGGATTTCCAAGAGTAATTCTCAGGGTGTGGGCCCCATAGAAGCACTGAAGGTGCTTTCTTTGTGTCTTTCAGCTGTTGCTTCAAAACGCTTATTTCTTTGAGTCTTTTGCGTTTGACATATGCAGCATAGTCTGCCATCCCTTCTTGTGTGTATGCCTTAAAAGCATCCCATACCATGGCTGGACACAGCCAGGGTATCACTGACCTGGAAGTATGTCCCAATTTCAGTAGAAAGCCAGCTCTGAAAGGCCTGGTCTTTTGCTTACATATACCAGCACCCCTGTTCTCACCATATTTACACATTCTTGCAACACCACTTTCTCTCCATACTTACATATTTCTACACACTCTGGCCTCTCTATACTTGTAAACGGAAAGAGGCAGCACTGACAACTAGTCCTTGAAAAATGGTTACTTTATTGCCAGAAGAGCACCCACAGCATTAAGCCTTACAAACATGAAAATACAACTTCGGTAGCCCTGATCAGTTGCGTGCATGTGCACTTCCTCAGGGAGGACTGGAAACCTCTCTGTACCTACATGTTTTCACCCCACCCCATTCCCTCCATTCTTTCATATTTGAGCACACCTGTCAGAGACTGCTTCTCTCCCAAAACTCAGCCTGTTACTGTTGTTACCAGTTTCATAACCCCTCAGATGCCTGAAAGGATTACCTTGGTATACTGCCACCACTCACTGCAACTTCACTCGGGGTATCTCTTGGTCAGAATCCCACCAGTGCCACTACTCACATGCTGTACGGTGCTCTTTACAGAATTCCACCAGCGGCAGAGCTCACATGCAGTACAGTGCTCTTTACAGAATACCACCAGCGCCACTACTCACACGCAGTACAGTGCTCTTCACAGAATACCACCAGCACTACTACTCACACGCAGTACAGTGCTCTTTACAGAATACCACCAGCACCACTGCTCACACGCAGTACAGTGCTCTTTACAGAATACCACCAACGCCACTACTCACACGCAGTACAGTGCTCTTTACAGAATACCACCAGTGCTACTACTCACACGCAGTGCAGTGCCCTTTACAGAATACCACCAGCATTACTACTCACACGCAGTACAGTGCTCTTTACAGAATACCATCAGTGCCAGTACTCATATGCAGTACAGTGCTCTTTACAGAATACCACTAGCGCCACTGCTCACATGCAATACAGTGCTCTTTAGAGAATACAACCAGCACCACTACTCATACGCAGTACAGTGCTCTTTACAGAATACCATCAGCACCAGTACTCACATGCAGTACAGTGCTCTTTACAGAATACCACCAGCGCCACTGCTCACACGCAGTACAGTGCTCTTCACAGAATACCACCAGCACTACTACTCACACGCAGTACAGTGCTCTTTACAGAATACCACCAGCACCAGTGCTCACACGCACTACAGTGCTCTTAACAGAATACCACCAGCGCTACTACTCACATGCAGTACAGTGCTCTTTACAGAATACCACCAGTGCTACTACTCACACGCAGTGCAGTGCTCTTTACAGAATACCACCAGCACTACTACTCAAACGCAGTGCAGTGCTCTTTACAAAATACCACCAGCGCCACTACTCACATGCAGTACAGTGCTCTTTACAGAATACCACCAGCGCCAGTACTCACATGCAGTACAGTGCTCTTTACAGAATACCACCAGCGCCACTACTCACATGCAGTACAGTGCTCTTTACAGAATACCATCAGCACCACTACTCACACGCAGTACAGTGCTCTTTACAGAATACCACCAGCACTACTACTCACATGCAATACAGTGCTGTTTACAAAATACCATCAGGACCAGTACTCACATGCAGTACAGTGCTCTTTACAGAATACCACCAGTGCCACTGCTCACATGCAGTACAGTGCTCTTTACAGATTCCCACCAGCGCCACTGCTTACATACAGTAGAGTGCTCTTTACAGAATACCACCAGCACTACTACTCACATGCAGTACAGTGCTATTTTCAGAATATCACTATCATCACTGCTCACATGCAGTACAGCACTCTTTACAGAATACTACTAGCACCACCACTCACATGCACTACAGTGGTCCTTACAGAATACTGCCAGCACCACCGCTCATATGCAGTACAGTGCTCTTTAAAGAATACCTCCAGCGCCACTGCTCGCACACAGTACAGTGCCCTTTACAAAATACCACCAGCGCCACTGCTCACATGCAGTACAGTGTTCTTAACAGAATACCACCAGCACTACTACTCACACGCAGTGCAGTGCTCTTTACAGAATACCACCAGTGCTACTACTCACACGCAGAGCTGTGCTCTTTAAAGATAATCACCAGCACTACTACTCACACGCAATAAAGTCCTCTTTACAGAATACTACTAGCGCCACCACTCACATGCACTACAGTGCTCTTTACAGAATACCACCAGCACCACTACTTACATGCAGTACAGTGCTCTTTACACAATACCACCAGCACAACTACTCACAAGCAATACAGTGCTCTTTACAGAATACCATCAGCACCAGTACACACACGCAGTACAGTGCTCTTTACAGAATACCACCAGTGCCACCGCTCACATGCAGTACAGAACTCTTTAAAAAATACCACTGACGCCACTGCTCACATGCAATACAGTGCTCTTTAGAGAATACCACTAGCACCATTGCTCACACACTGTACAGTGCTTACTACAGAATCCCACCAGCGCCACTGCTCACATACAGTACAGTGCTCTTTACAGAATACCACCAGCGCTACTACTCACACGCAGTACAGTGCTATTTTCAGAATGCCACTATCATCACTAATCACATGCAGTACAGCACTCTCTATAGAATACTACTAGCGCCACCACTCACATGCACTACAGTGCTCTTTACAGAAAACTGCCAGCACCACCGCTCATATGCAGTATAGTGCTCTTTACAGAATACCTCCAGCGCCACTGCTCACACACAGTACAGTGCTCTTTACAGAATACCACCAGCGCCACTGCTCACACGCAGTACAGTGCTCTTTACAGAATACCACCAGCGCCATTGCTTACCTACAATACAGTGCTCTTTACAGAATACCACCAGAGCTACTACTCACACGCAGTACAGTGTTCTTTACAGAATACCACCAGTGCTACTACTCACACACAGTGCAGTGCTCTTTACAGAATATCACCAGCACTACTACTCACACGCAGTACAGTGCTCTTTACAGAATACCATCAGCAACACTACTCACACGCAGCACAGTGCTCTTTACAGAATACCATCAGCACCACTAGTCACACGCAGTACAGTGCTCTTTACAGAATACCAACAGCACCACTACTCACACGCAGTACAGTGCTCTTTACAGAATATCACCAGTACCACTACTCAAATGCAATACAGTGCTCCTTACAGAATACCATCAGCACCAGTACTCACATGCAGTACAGTGCTCTTTACAGAATACCACCAGCACCACTGCTCACACGCAGTACAGTGCTCTTTACAGAATACCACCAGCGTGACTACTCACACACAGAACAGTGGTCTTTACAGAATACCACCAGTGCTACTACTCACACGAAGTGCAGTACTACTACTCACACGCAGTGCAGTGCTCTTTACAGAATACCACCAGCACCACTACTCACACACAATACAGTGCTCTTTACAGAATACCATCAGCACCACTACTTACATTAAGTACAGTGCTCTTTACAGTATACCACTAGTGCTACTATTCACACGCAGTACAGTGCTCTTTACAAAATATCACCAGCACCACTGTTCACAAGCAGTACAGTGCTCTTTACAAAATATCACCAGCTCCACTGTTCACATGCAGTACAGTGCTCTTTACAGAATACCACCAGCACCACTGCTCACACACAGTACAGTGCTCTTTACAAAATATCATCAGCACCACTGCTCACAAGCAGTACATTGCTCTTTACAGAATACCACCAGCACCACTGCTCACATGCAGTACAGTGCTTGTTACAAAATATCACCATCTCCACTGCTCACATGCAGTACAGTGCTCTTTACAGAACACCACCAGCATCACTGCTGACACACAGTACAGTGCTCTTTACAGAATACCACCAGCAACACTGCTCACACACAGTACAGTGCTCTTTACAAATACCACCAGCGCCACTGCTCACACACTGTACAGTGTTCTTTACAAAATATCACCAGCTCCACTGCTCACATGCAGTACAGTACTCTTTACAGTATACCACTATCACCACCACTCACACACAGTACAGTGCCTTTACAGTATACCACCAGCACCACTGCTCACAAGCAGTACAGTGCTCTTTACAGAATACCACCACGCTCCACTCTCACACGCAGTACAGTGCTCTTTTCCAGACACGGCCCAGTGACACTGCTCACACACAGTACAGAGCTCTTTACAGAATACCACCAGCACCACTGCTCACATGCAGTACAGTGCTCTTTACAGAATACCACTATCACCACTACTCACACACAGTACAGTGCTCTTTACAAATACCACCAGCGCCACTGCTCACACACTGTACAGTGTTCTTTACAAAATATCACCAGCTCCACTGCTCACATGCAGTACAGTACTCTTTACAGTATACCACCAGCACCACTACTCACACACAGTACAGTGCTCTTTACAGAATACCACCAGCACCACTGCTCACACGCAGTACAGTGCTCTTTACAAATACCACCAGCGCTGCTGCTCACACACTGTACAGTGTTCTTTACAAAATATCACCAGCTCCACTGCTCACATGCAGTACAGTACTCTTTACAGTATACCATCAGCACCACTACTCACACACAGTACACTGCTCTTTACAAAATATCAGCACCACTGCTCACAAGCAGTACATTGCTCTTTACAGAATACCACCAGCACCACTGCTCACATGCAGTACAGTGCTCTTTACAAAATATCACCATCTCCACTGCTCACGTGCAGTACAGTGCTCTTTACAGAACACCACCAGCATCACTGCTGACACACAGTACAGTGCTCTTTACAGAATACCACCAGCAACACTGCTCACACACAGTACAGTGCTCTTTACAAATACCACCAGCGCCACTGCTCACACACTGTACAGTGTTCTTTACAAAATATCACCAGCTCCACTGCTCACATGCAGTACAGTACTCTTTACAGTATACCACTATCACCACTACTCACACACAGTACAGTGCTCTTTACAGTATACCACCAGCACCACTGCTCACAAGCAGTACAGTGCTCTTTACAGAATACCACCACGCTACTACTCACACGCAGTACAGTGCTATTTTCAGAATACAACTATCATCACTGCTCACATGCAGTACAGCACTCTCTATAGAATACTACTAGCGCCACTACTCACACGTAGTACAGTGCTCTTTACAGAATACCACTATCACCACTACTCACACACAGTACAGTGCTCTTTACAAAATATCACCAGCACCACTGCTCACAAGCAGTACAGTGCTCTTACAGAATACCACCAGCGCTACTACTCACACGCAGTACAGTGCTATTTTCAGAATACAACTATCATCACTGCTCACATACAGTAAAGCACTCTCTATAGAATACTACTAGCGCCACCACTCACATGCACTACAGTGCTTTTTACAGAATACTGCCAGCACCACCGCTCATATGCACTACAGTGCTCTTTACAGAATACCACCAGCACCACTGCTCACACACAGTACAGTGCTCTTTACAGAATACCACAAGCGCCAATGCTTACATACAATACAGTGCTCTTTACAGAATACCACCAGCGCTACTACTCACACGCAGTACAGTGCTCTTTACAGAATACCACCAGAGCTACTACTCACACGCAGTACAGTGCTCTTTACAGAATACCACCAGTGCTGCTACTCACACGCAGTGCAGTGCTCTTTACACAATAACACCAGCACTACTACTCACACGCAGTACAGTGCTCTTTACAGAATACCATCAGCACCACTACTCATACGCAGTGCAGTGCTCTTTACAGAATGCCAACAGCACCACTACTCACACGCAGTACAGTGCTCTTTACAGAATACCACCAGCACCACTACTCACATGCAGTACAGTGCTCTTTACAGAATACCACCAGCACCACTACTCACATGCAGTACAGTGCTCTTTACAGAATACCATCAGCACCACTACTTACATTAAGTACAGTGCTCTTTACAGAATACCAGCACCACTGCTCAAACGCAGTACAGTGCTCTTTACAGAATACCACCAGTGCCAATGCTCACAAGCAGTACAGTGTTCTTTACAGAATACTACTAGTGCCACTGCTCACACACTGTACAGTGCTCATTACAGATTCCCACCAGCGCCACTGCTTACATACAGTAGTGTGCTCTTTACAGAATACCACCAGCGCTACTACTCACATGCAGTACAGTGCTATTTTCAGAATATCACTATCATCACTGCTCACATGCAGTACAGCACTCTTTACAGAATACTACTAGCACCACGACTCACATGCACTACAGTGCTCCTTACAGAATACTGCCAGCACCACCGCTCATATGCAGTACAGTGCTCTTTAAAGAATACCTCCAGCGCCACTGCTCGCACACAGTACAGTGCCCTTTACAGAATACCACCAGCACCACTGCTCACATGCAGTACAGTGTTCTTAACAGAATACCACCAGCACCACTGCTCACACGTAGTACAGTGCTCTTTACAGAATACCACCAGCACTACTACTCACACGCAGTGCAGTGCTCCTTACAGAATACCACCAGTGCTACTACTCACACGCAGAGCTGTGCTCTTTAAAGAATATCACCAGCACTACTACTCACATGCAATAAAGTCCTCTTTACAGAATACTACTAGCGCCACCACTCACATGCACTACAGTGCGCTTTACAGAATACCACCAGCACCACTACTTACATGCAGTACAGTGCTCTTTACACAATACCACCAGCACTACTACTCACAAGCAATACAGTGCTCTTTACAGAATACCATCAGCACCAGTACTCACACGCAGTACAGTGCTCTTTACAGATTACCACCAGTGCCACCGCTCACATGTAGTACAGAACTCTTTACAAAATACCACTGATGCCACTGCTCACATGCAATACAGTGCTCTTTCGAGAATACCATTAGCACCATTGCTCACACACTGTACAGTGCTTACTACAGAATCCCACCAGCGCCACTGCTCACATCCAGTACAGTGCTCTTTACAGAATACCACCAGCGCTACTACTCACACGCAGTACAGTGCTATTTTCAGAATGCCACTATCATCACTGATCACATGCAGTACAGCACTCTCTATAGAATACTACCAGCGCCACCACTCACATGCACTACTACAGTGCTCTGTACAGAATACTGCCAGCACCACCGCTCATATGCAGTATAGTGCTCTTTACAGAATACCTCCAGCGCCACTGCTCACACGCAGTACAGTGCTCTTTACAGAATACCACCAGCGCCATTGCTTACATACAATACAGTGCTCTTTACAGAATACCACCAGCGCTACTACTCACATGCAGTACAGTGCTCTTTATAAGAATACCACCAGAGCTACTACTCACACGCAGTACAGTGTTCTTTACAGAATACCACCAGTGCTACTACTCACACGCAGTGCAGTGCTCTTTACAGAATACCACCAGCACTACTACTCACACGCAGTACAGTGCTCTTTACAGAATACCATCAGCAACACTATTCACACGCAGCACAGTGCTCTTTACAGAATACCATCAGCACCACTAGTCACCACGCAGTACAGTGCTCTTTACAGAATACCAACAGCACCACTACTCACACGCAGTACAGTGCCTTTACAGAATATCACCAGTACCACCACTCACATGCAATACAGTGCTCCTACCAGAATACCATCAGCACCGAGTACTCACATGCGGTACAGTGCTCTTTACAGAATACCACCAGCACCACTGCTCACACGCAGTACGGTGCTCTTTACACAATACCACCAGCGTGACTACTCACACACAGAACAGTGCTCTTTACAGAACACCACCAGTGCTACTACTCACCACAGGTACCGGTGCTACTACTCACAAGCAGTGCAGTGCTCTTTACAGAATACCACCAGCACCACTACTCACCACGCAATACAGTGCTCTTTACAGAATACCATCAGCACCACTACTCACATTAAGTACAGTGCTCTTACAGATATACCACTAGTGCTACTACTCACACGCAGTACAGTGCTCTTTACAGACCACCAGCACCAGTGCTCACACGCACTACAGTGCTCTTAACAGAATACCACCAGCGCTACTACTCACATGCAGTACAGTGCTCTTTACAGAATACCCCCAGTGCTACTACTCACCACGCGAGTGCAGTGCTCTTTACAGAATACCACCAGCACTACTACTCAAACGCAGTGCAGTGCTCTTTACAAAATACCACCAGCGCCACTACTCACATGCAGTACAGTGCTCTTTACAGAATACCACCAGCGCCAGTACTCACATGCAGTACAGTGCTCTTTACAGAATACCATCAGCACCACTACTCACACGCAGTACAGTGCTCTTTACAGAATACCACCAGCACTACTACTCACATGCAATACAGTGCTCTTTACAGAATACCATCAGGACCAGTACTCCCATGCAGTACAGTGCTCTTTACAGAATACCACCAGTGCCACTGCTCACATGCAGTACAGTGCTCTTTACAGAATACCACTAGTGCCACTGCTCACACACTGTACAGTGCTCATTACAGATTCCCACCAGCGCCACTCCTTACATACAGTAGAGTGCTCATTACAGAATACCACCAGTGCTACTACTCACACGCAGTACAGTGCTCTTTACAGAATACCATCACTGCTACTACTCACACGCAGTGCAGTGCTACTACTCACACGCAGTGCAGTGTTCTTTACAGAATACCACCAGCACCACTACTTACATGCAGTACAGTGCTCTTTACAGAATACCACCAGCATTACTACTCACATGCAATACAGTGCTCTTTACAGAATACCATCAGCACTAGTACTCACATGCAGTACAGTGCTCTTTACAGAACACCACCAGCACCACTGCTCACACGCAGTACAGTGCTCTTTACAGAATACCACCAGCGTGACTACTCACACACAGAACAGTGCTCTTTACAGAAATACCACCAGTGCTACTACTCACCACGGAATCAATGCTACTACTCACACGCAGTGCAGTGCTCTTTACAGAATAAAACCAGCACCACTACTCACACGCAATACACTGCTCTTTACAGAATACCATCAGCACCAACACTTACATTAAGTACAGTGCGCTTTACAGTATACCACTAGTGCTACTACTCACACGCAGCACAGTGCTCTTTACAAAATATCACCAGCACCACTGTTCACAAGCAGTACAGTGATCTTTACAAAATATCACCAGCTCCACTGTTCACATGCAGTACAGTGCTCTTTACAGAATACCACCAGCACCACTGCTCACAGACAGTACAGTGCTCTTTACAAAATATCATCAGCACCACTGCTCACAGGCAGTACAGTGCTCTTTACAGAATACCACCAGCACCACTGCTCACAGGCAGTACAGTGCTCTTTACAAAATGTCACCAACTCCACTGCTCACATGCAGTACAGTGCTCTTTACAGAACACCACCAGCATCACTGCTCACACACAGTACAGTGCTCTATACAAATACCACCAGCGCCACTGCTCACACACTGTACAGTGTTCTTTACAAAATATCACCAGCTCCACTGCTCACATGCAGTACAGTACTCTTTACAGTATACCACCAGCACCACTACTCACACACAGTACAGTGCTCTTTACAGTATACCACCAGCGCCACTACTCACACGCAGTACAGTGCTCTTTACAGAATACCACTATCACCACTACTCACACACAGTACAGTGCTCTTTACAAAATATCAACAGCACCACTGCTCACAAGCAGTACAGTGCAATTTACAGAATACCACCAGCGCTACTACTCACACGCAGTACACTGCTATTTTCAGAATACAACTATCATCACTGCTCACATGCAGTACAGCACTCTCTATAGAATACTACTAGCGCCACCACTCACATGCACTACAGTGCTTTTACAGAAATACTGCCAGCAGCACCGGCTCATATGCAGCACAGTGCTCTTTACAGAATACGCCCAGCGCCACTGCTCACCACAGTACAGTGCTCTTTACAGAATACCACCAGCACCACTGCTCACCGCGGTATAGTGCTCTTTACAGAATACCACTAGCGCCAATGCTTACATACAATACAGTGCTCTTTAGAGAATACCACCAGCGCTACTACTCACACGCAGTACAGTGCTCTTTACAGAATACCACCAGAGCTACTACTCACACGCAGTACAGTGCTCTTTACAGAATACCACCAGAGCTACTCACATGCAGTACAGTGCTCTTTACAGAATACCACCAGCACTACTACTCACACGCAGTACAGTGCTCTTTACAGAATACCATCAGCACCACTACTCATATGCAGTGCAGTGCTCTTTACAGAATGCCATCAGCACCACTATTCACACGCAGTACAGTGCTCTTTACAGAATACCACCAGCACCACTACTCACATGCAGTACAGTGCTCTTTACAGAATGCCACCAGCACTACTACTCACACGCAGTACAGTGCTCTTTACAGAACACTACCAGTGCCACTGCTCTCAAGCAGTACAGAACTCTTTACAGAATACCACTAGCGCCACAGCTCACATGCAATACAGTGCTCTTTAGAGAATACCACTAGCGCCACTGCTCACACACTGTACAGTGCTCATTACAGAATCCCACTAGTGCCACTGCTTACATACAATACAGAGCTCTTTACAGAATACCACCAGTGCTACTACACACACACAGTACAGTGCTAATTACAGAATACCACCAGAGCTACTACTCACACGCACTACAGTGCTCTTTACAGAATACTACTATTTCCACCACTCACATGCACTACAGTGCTCTTTACAGAATACCACTGATGCCACTGCTCACATGCAATATAGTGCTCTTTACAGAATACCACCATCGCTCTTACTCACATGCAGTACAGTGCTATTTTCAGAATACAACTATCATCACTTCTCACATGCAGTACAACACTCTTTACAGAATACTACTAGCGCCACCACACAGACGTAGTACAGTGCTCTTTACAGAATACCACCAGCACCACTGCTCACATGCAGCACAGTGTTCTTTACAGAATACCACCAGCACCACTGCTCACATGCAGTACAGTGCTCTTTACAGAATACCACCAGCGCCACTGCTCACATGCAGTACACTGATCTTTACAGAGTACCACCAGCGCCACTACTCACACGCAGAACAGTGCTCTTTATAGTATACCACTAGTGCTACTACTCACATGCAGTACAGTGCTCTTTACAGAATACCACCAGCACCACTACTCACACACAGTACAGTGCTCTTTACAAAATATCACCAGCACCACTGCTCACAAGCAGTACAGTGCGCTTTACAGAATACCACCAGCACCACTGCTCACACACAGTACAGTGCTCTTTACAAAATATCACCAGCACCCACTGCTCACAAGCAGTACAGTGCTCTTTACAAAATCTCACAAGCTCCACTGCTCACATGCAGTACAGTACTCTTTACAAAATATCACCAGCACCACTGCTCACATACAGTACAGTGCTCTTTACAGTATACCACCAGCACCACTACTCACATGCAGTACAGTGCTATTTTCAGAATACAACTATCATCACTGCTCACATGCAGTACAGCACTCTCAATAGAATACTACTAGCGCCACCACTCACATGCACTACATTGCTTCTTACAGAATACTGCCAGCAACACCGCTCATATGCAGTACAGTGCTCTTTACAGAATACCACCAGTGCTACTACTCACATGAAGTGCAGTGCTACTACTCACACGCAGTGCAGTGCTCTTTACAGTATACCACCAGCACCACTACTCACACGCAATACAGTGCTCTTTACAGAATACCATCAGCACCACCACTTACATTAAATACAGTGCTCTTTACAGTATACCACTAGTGCTACTACTCACACGCAGTACAGTGCTCTTTACAAAATATCAACAGCACCACTGTTCACAAGCAGTACAGTGCTCTTTACAAAATATCACCAGCTCCACTGTTCACATGCAGTACAGTGCTCTTTACAGAATACCACCAGCATCACTGCTCACACACAGTACAGTGCTCTTTACAGAATACCACCAGCACCACTGCTCACACACAGTACAGTGCTCTTTACAAATACCACCAGCGCCACTGCTCACACACTGTACAGTGTTCTTTACAAAATATCACCAGCTCCAATGCTCACATGCAGTACAGTACTCTTTACAGTATACCACCAGCACCACTACTCACACACAGTACAGTGCTCTTTACAGTATACCACCAGCGCCACTACTCACACGCAGTACAGTGCTCTTTACAGAATACCACTATCACCACTACTCACACAGAGTACAGTGCTCTTTACAAAATATCACCAGCACCACTGCTCACAAGCAGTACAGTGCTCTTTACAGAATACCACCAGCGCTACTACTCACATGCAGTACACTGCTATTTTCAGAATACAACTATCATCACTGCTCACATGCAGTACAGCACTCTCTATAGAATACTACTAGCACCACCACTCACATGCACTACAGTGCTTTTTACAGAATACTGCCAGCAGCACCGCAGTACAGTGCTCCTTACAGAATACCACCAGCGCTGATGCTTACATATAATACAGTGCTCTTTACAGAATAACACCAGCTACTAGTCACACGCAGTACAGTGCTTTACAGAAAACCACCAGAGCTACTACTCACACGCAGTACAGTGCTTTTTACAAAAAACTACCAGCACTACTACTCATACGCAGTGCAATGCTCTTTACAAAATACCACCAGCACCACTACTCACATGCAGTACAGTTCTCTTTAGAGAATACAACCAGCACCCTCACATGCAATACACTGCTCTTTACAGAATACGATCAGCACCAGTACTCACATGCAGTACAATGCTCTTTACAGAATACCATCACTGCTACTACTCACACGCAGTGCAGTGCTACTACTCACACGCAGTGCAGTGTTCTTTACAGAATACCACCAGCACCACTACTTACATGCAGTACAGTGCTCTTTAAAGAATACCACCAGCATTACTACTCACATGCAATACAGTGCTCTTTACAGAATACCATCAGCACCAGTACTCACATGCAGTACAGTGCTCTTTACAGAATACCACTAACACCACTGCTCACACACTGTACAGTGCTCATTAAAAAATCCCACCAGCGCCACTGCTTACATACAATACAGTGCTCTTTATAGAATACCACCAGTGCTACCACTCACACGCAGTACAGTGCTCTTTACAGAAGACCAGCAGCAGCACTACTTACAAGCAGTACAGTGCTCTTTACAGAATACCACCAGTGTCACTGCTCACATGCAGTACAGAACTCTTCACAGAATACCACAAGTGCCACTGCTCACACACTGTACAGTGCCTCTTACACAATCAGACCAGCGCTACTACTCATTTACAGTACAGTGCTCTTTGCAGAATACCACCAGCACGACTACTCACTCGCAGTACAGTGCTATTTTCAGAATACCACTATCATCACTGCTCACATACAGTACAGCACTCTTTACAGAAAACTACTAGCGCCACCACTCAGACGCAGTATAGTGCTCTTTACAGAATACTGCCAGAACCACCGCTCATATGCAGTACAGTGCCCTTTACAGAATACCACCAGTGCTACTACACACACGCAGTACAGTGCTCTTTACAGAATACCATCAGTGCTACTACTCACACGCAGTGCAGTGCTACTACTCACACGCAGTGCAGTGTTCTTTACAGAATACCACTAGCGCCAGTGCTTACATACAATACAGTGCTCTTTACAGAATACCACCAGCGCTACTACTCAGATGCAGTACAGTGCTCTTTCCAGAATACTACTAGTGCCACCACTCACATGCACTACAGTGCTCTTTACAGAATACCACCAGCGCTCTTACGCACAGGCAGTACAGTGCTATTTTCAGAATACCACTATCATCACTTCTCACATGCAGTACAACACTCTTTACAGAATACTACTAGCGCCACCACTCAGATGCAGTACAGTGCTCTTTACAGAGTACCACCAGCACCACTGCTCACATGCAGCACAGTGTTCTTTACAGAATACCACCAGCACCACTGATCACAAGCAGTACAGTGCTCTTTACAGAATACCACCAGCACCACTGCTCACACACAGTACAGTGCTCTTTACAAAATATCACCAGCACCCACTGCTCACAAGCAGTACAGTGCCCTTTACAAAATATCACCAGCTCCACTGTTCACATGCAGTACAGTGCTCTTTACAGAATACCACCAGCACTACTGCTCACACACAGTACAGTGCTCTTTACAAAATATCACCAGCACCACTGCTCACAAGCAGTACAGTGCTGTTTACAAAATATCACCAGCTACACTGCTCACATGCAGTACAGTGCTCTTTACAGAATACCACCAGCACCACTGCTCACAAGCAGTACAGTGCTCTTTACAGAATACCACCAGCACCACTGCTCACACACAGTACAGTGCTCTTTAAAAAACATCACCAGCTCCACTGCTCACATGCAGTACAGTGCTCTTTACAGAACACCACCAGCACCACTGCTCACTCACAGTACAGTGCTCTTTACAGAATACCACCAGCACCACTGCTCACTCACAGTACAGTGCTCTTTACAAATGCCAGCAGCGCACTGCTCACACACCGTACAGTGTTCTTTACAAAATATCACCAGCTCCACTGCTCACATGCAGTACAGTACTCTTTACAAAATATCACCAAAACCACTGCTCACACACAGTACAGTGCTCTTTACAGTATACCACCAGCACCACTACTCACATGCAGTACAGTGCTATTTTCAGAATACAACTATCATCACTGCTCACATGCAGCACAGCACTCTCAATAGAATACTACTAGCGCCACCACTCACATGCACTACATTGCTTCTTACAGAATACTGCCAGCACCACCGCTCATATGCAGTACAGTGCTCTTTCCAGAGTATTTCCTGCGCTACTGCTCACACACAGTACAGTGCTCTTTACAGGATACCAACAGCACCACTACTCACACGCAGTACAGTGCTCTTTACACAATATCACCAGTACCACTACTCACATGCACTAAAGTGCTCCTTACAGAATACAATCAGCACCAGTACTCACATGCAGTACAGTGCTCTTTACAGAACATCACCAGCACCACTGCTCACACACAGTACAGTGCTCTTTACACAATACCACCAGCGTGACTACTCACACACAGAACAGTGCTCTTTACAGAATTCCACCAGTGCTACTACTCAGACGCAGTGCAGTGCTCTTTACAGTATACCACCAGCACCACTACTCACACGCAATACAGTGCTCTTTACAGAATACCATCAGCACCACCACTTACATTAAATACAGTGCTCTTTACAGTATACCACTAGTGCTACTACTCACACACAGTACAGTGCTCTTTACAAAATATCAACAGCACCACTGTTCACAAGCAGTACAGTGCTCTTTACAAAATATTACCAGCTCCACTGTTCACATGCAGTACAGTGCTCTTTACAGAATACCACCAGCACCACTGCTCACACACAGTACAGTGCTCTTTACAAAATATCATCCGCACCACTGCTCACAAGCAGTACAGTGCTCTTCACAGAATACCACCAGCATCACTGCTCACACACAGTACAGTGCTCTTTACAGAATACCACCAGCACCACTGCTCACACACAGTACAGTGCTCTTTACAAATACCACCAGCGCCACTGCTCACACACTGTACAGTGTTCTTTACAAAATATCACCAGCTCCACTGCTCACATGCAGTACAGTACTTTACAGTATACCACCAGCACTACTATCACACACACAGTACAGTGCTCTTACAGTATACCACCAGCAGCCACTACTCACACGCAGTACAGTGCTCTTTACAGAATACCACTATCACCACTACTCACACAGAGTACAGTGCTCTTTACAAAATATCACCAGCACCACTGCTCACAAGCAGTACAGTGCTCTTTACAGAATACCACCAGCGCTACTACTCACATGCAGTACACTGCTATTTTCAGAATACAACTATCATCACTGCTCACATGCAGTACAGCACTCTCTATAGAATACTACTAGCACCACCACTCACATGCACTACAGTGCTTTTTACAGAATACTGCCAGCAGCACCGCAGTACAGTGCTCCTTACAGAATACCACCAGCGCCGATGCTTACATATAATACAGTGCTCTTTACAAAATACCACCAGCGCTACTAGTCACACGCAGTACAGTGCTATTTTCAGAATACAACTATCATCACTGCTCACATGCAGGACAGCACTCTTTATAGAATACTACTAGCGCCACCACTCACATGCACTACAGTGCTTTTTACAGAATACTGCCAGCACCATCGCTCATATGCAATACAGTGCTCTTTCCAGAATACCTCCAGCGCCACTGCTCACACACAGTACAGTGCTCTTTACAGAATACCACTAGCACCACTGCTCACACGCAGTACAGTGCTCTTTACAGAATACCACCAGCGCCAATGCTTACATACAATACAGTGCTCTTTACAGAATACCACCAGCGCTACTACTCACATGCAGTACAGTGCTTTTTACAGAATACCACCAGAGCTACTACTCACACGCAGTACAGTGCTCTTTAAAGAATACCATCAGCACCACTACACACATGCAGTACAGTGCTATTTAATGAATACCATCAGCACCACTACTCACACGCAGTACAGTGCTCTTTACAGAATACCACCAGCAACACTAATCACACGCAGTACAGTGCTCTTTACAGAATACCACCAGCACTACTACTCATACGCAGTGCAGTGCTCTTTACAGAATGCCATCAGCACCAATACTCACACACAGTACAGTGCTCTTTACAGAATACCACCAGCACCACTACTTACACGCAGTACAGTGCTCTTTACAGAATACCACCAGCGGTACTACTCACACGCAATACAGTGCTCTTTACAGAATACCACTAACGCCACTGCTCACATGCAATACAGTGCTCTTTAGAGAATACCACTAATTCCACTGCTCACACACTGTACAGTGCTCATTACACAAATCCCACCAGCTCCACTGCTCACGTGCAGTACAGTGTTCTTTACAGAATACCACCAGCACCACTGCTCACACGCAGTACAGTGCTCTTTACAGAATATCACCAGCACCACTGCTCACAAGCAGTACAGTGCTCTTTACAAAATATCACCAGCTTCACTGCTCACACGCAGTACAGTGCTCTTTACACAATACCACCGCACCACTGCTCACAAGCAGTACAGTGCTCTTTACGAATACCACCAGCACTACTGCTCACACACAGTACAGTGCTCTTTACAAAATATCACCAGCTCCACTGCTCACATGCAGTACAGTGCTCTTTACACAATACCACCAGCACCACTGCTCACAAGCAGTACAGTGCTCTTTACGAATACCACCAGCACTACTGCTCACACACAGTACAGTGCTCTTTACAAAATATCACCAGCTCCACTGCTCACATGCAGTACAGTGCTCCTTACAGAATACCACCAGCGCCAATGCTTACATATAATACAGTGCTCTTTACAGAATACCACCAGCGCTACTACTCACACGCAGTACAGTGCTCTTTACAGAAAACCACCAGAGCTACTACTCACACGCAGTACAGTGCTCTTTACAGAATACTACCAGTGCTATTACTCACACGCAGAACAGTGCTCTTTACAGAATACCATCAGCACCACTACTCGCATGCAGAACAGTGCTATTTACAGAATACCATCAGCACCACTACTCACCACGCGGTACAGTGCTCTTTACAGAATGCCACCAGCACCACTAATCAGACGCAGTACAGTGCTCTTTACAGAAAGCTACCAGCACTACTACTCATACGCAGTGCAGTGCTCTTTACAGAATACCACCAGCACCACTACTCACATGCAGTACAGTGCTCTTTAGAGAATACCACCAGCACCTTCACATGCAATACAGTGCTCTTTACAGAATACAATCAGCACCAGTACTCACATGCAGTACAATGCTCTTTACAGAATACCACCAGCACCACTGCTCACATGCAGTACAGTGCCCTTTACAGAATACCACCAGTGCTACTACTCACACGCAGTACAGTGCTCTTTACAGAATACCATCAGTGCTACTACTCACACGCAGTGCAGTGCTACTACTCACACGCAGTGCAGTGTTCTTTACAGAATACCACCAGCACCACAACTTACATGCAGTACAGTGCTCTTTACAGAATACCACCAGCATTACTACTCACATGCAATACAGTGCTCTTTACAGAATACCATCAGCACCAGTACTCACATGCAATGCAAGTGCTCTTTACAGAGATACCACTAGCGCCACTGCTCACATGCAATACAGTGCTCTTAAGATTACCACTAACGCCACTGCTCACACACTGTACAGTGCTCATTACAAAATTCCACCAGCGCCACTGCTTAAATACAATACAGTGCTCTTTACAGAATACCACCAGTGCTACCAATCACCGCGTACAGTGCTCTTTACAGAAGACCAGCAGCAGCACTACCTAAAGCAGTACAGTGCTCTTTACAGAATACCACCGGTGCTACTACTCACGCGCAGTGCAGTGCTCTTTACAGAATAAAACCAGCACTACTACTCACACGCAGTACAGTGCACTTTACAGAATACCACCAGTGTCACTGCTCACATGCAGTACAGAACTCTTCACAGAATACCACTAACGCCACTGCTCACATGCAATACATTGCTCTTTAGAGAATACCACTAGTGCCACTGCTCACACACTGTACAGTGCCAATTACAGAATCCCACCAGCGCCACTACTCATTTACAGTACAGTGCTCTTTACAGAATACCACCAGCGCTACTACTCACACGCAGTACAGTGCTATTTTCAGAATACAACTGTCATCACTGCTCACATGCAGTACAGCACTCTCTATAGAATACTACTAGCGCCACCACTCACATGCACCACAGTGCTTTTTACAGAATACTGCCAGCACCGCTCATATGCAGTAAAGTGCTCTTCCAGAATACCTCCAGCGCCACTGCTCACACACAGTACAGTGCCTATTTACAGAATACCACCAGCACCACTGCTCACACGCAGTACAGTGCCTTTACAGAATACCACCAGCGCCAATGCTTACATACAATACAGTGCCTTTACACACACTCCAGCACCACTGCACACAAGCAGTACAGTGCTGTTTACAAAATATCACCAGCTCCACTGCTCACATGCAGTACAGTGCTCTTTACAGAATACCACCAGCACCACTGCTCACAAGCAGTACAGTGCTCTTTACAGAATACCACCAGCACCACTGCTCACACACAGTACAGTGTTCTTTACAAAATATCACCAGCTCCACTGCTCATATGCAGTACAGTGCTCTTTATAGAACACCACCAGCATCACTGCTCACACACAGTACAGTGCTCTTTACAGAATACCACCAGCACCACTGCTCACACACAGTACAGTGCTCTTTACAAATACCACCAGCGCCACTGCTCACACACTGTACAGTGTTCTTTACAAAATATCACCAGCTCCACTGCTCACATGCAGTACAGTACTCTTTACAGTATACCACCAGCACCACTACTCACACGCAGTACAGTGCTCTTTACAGAATACCACTAGCACCACTACTCATACACAGTACAGTGCTCTTTACAAAATATCACCAGCACCACTGCTCACAAGCAGTACAGTGCTCTTTACAGAATACCACCAGCGCTACTACTCACACGCAATTCAGTGTTATTTTCAGAATACAACTATAATCACTGCTCACACGCAGTACAGCACTCTCTATAGAATACTACTAGCGCCACCACTCACATGCACTACAGTGCTTTTTACAGAATACTGCCAGCACCACCGCTCATATGCAGTACAGTGCTCTTTCCACAATACCTCCAGCGCCACTGCTCACACACAGTACAGTGCTCTTTACAGAATACCACCAACACCACTACTCACATGCAGTACAGTGCTCCTTACAGAATACCACCAGCGCCAATGCTTACATACAATACAGTGCTCTTTACAGAATACCACCAGCGCTACTACTCACACGCAGTACAGTGCTTTTTACAGAAAACCACCAGAGCTACTACTCACACGCAATACAGTGCTCTTTACAGAATACTACCAGTGCTATTACTCACAACGCAGTACAGTGCTCTTTACAGAATACCATCAGCACCACTACTCACATGCAGTACAGTGCTATTTACAGAATACAATCAGCACCACTACTCACACGCAGTACAGTGCTCTTTACAGAATGCCACCACCACTAATCAGACGCAGTACATTGCTCTTTACAGAAAAACTACCAGCACTACTACTCATACGCAGTGTAGTGCTCTTTACAGAATACCACCAGCATCACTACTCACATGCAGTACAGTGCTCTTTAGAGAATACCACCAGCACCTTCACATGCAATACAGTGCTCCTCACAGAATACCATCAGCACCAGTACTCACATGCAGTACAATGCTCTTTACAGAATACCACCAGCACCACTGCTCACACGCAGTACAGTGCCCTTTACAGAATACCACCAGTGCTACTACTCACACGCAGAACAGTGCTCTTTACAGAATACCATCAGTGCTAATACTCACATGCAGTGCAGTGTTACTACTCACACGCAGTGCAGTGTTCTTTACAGAATACCACCAGCACCACTACTTGTACAGTACAGTGCTCTTTACAGAATACCATCAGCACCAGTACTCACATGCAGTACAGTGCTCTTTCCAGAATACTACTAGTGCCACCACTCACATGCACTACAGTGCTCTTTACAGAATACCACCAGCGCTCTTACTCACAGGCAGTACAGTGCTATTTTCAGAATACCACTATCATCACTTCTCACATGCAGTACAGTGCTCTTTACAGAATACCACCAGCACCACTGCTCACATGCAGCACAGTGTTCTTTATAGAATACCACCAGCACCACTGATCACATGCAGTACAGTGCACTTGACAGAATAGCACCAGCGCCACTACTTACATGCAGTACAGTGATCTTTACAGAATACCACCAGCGCCACTACTCACACGCAGTACAGTGCTCCTTACAGTATACCACTAGTGCTACTACTCACATGCAGTGCAGTGCTCTTTACAGAATACCACCAGCACCACTACTCACACACAGTACAGTGCTCTTTACAAAATATCACCAGCACCACTGCTCACAAGCAGTACAGTGCTCTTTACAGAATACCACCAGCACCACTGCTTACACACAGTACAGTGCTCTTTACAAAATATCACCAGCACCACTGCTCACAAGCAGTACAGTGCTGTTTACAAAATATCACCAGCTACACTGCTCACATGCAGTACAGTGCTCTTTACAGAATACCACCAGCACCACTGCTCACAAGCAGTACAGTGCTCTTTACAGAATACCCCCAGCACCACTGCTCACACACAGTACAGTGCTCTTTACAAAATATCACCAGCTCCACAGCTCAAATGCAGTACAGTGCTCTTTACAGAACACCACCAGCATCACTGCTCACACACAGTACAGTGCTCTTTACAGAATACCACCAGCACCACTGCTCACATAAAGTACAGTGCTCTTTACAAATACCTCCAGCGCCACTGCTCACACACTGTACAGTGTTCTTTACAAAATATCACCAGCTCCACTGCTCACATGCAGTACAGTACTCTTTACAGTATACCACCAGCACCACTACTCACACACAGTACAGTGCTCTTTACAGTATACCACCAGCACCACTACTCACACGCAGTACAGTGCTCTTTAAAAATATCACCAGCACCACTGCTCACAAGCAGTACAGTGCTCTTTACAGAATACCACCAGCGCTACTACTCACACGCAGTACAGTGCTATTTTCAGAATACAACTATCATCACTGCTCACACGCAGTACAGCACTCTCTATAGAATACTACTAGTGCCACCACTCACATGCACTACAGTGCTTTTTACAGAATACTGCCAGCACCACCGCTCATATGCAGTACAGTGCTCTTTCCACAATACCTCCAGCGCCACTGCTCACACACAGTACAGTGCTCTTTACAGAATACCACCAGCACCACTACTCACACGCAGTACAGTGCTCCTTACAGAATACCACCAGCGCCAATGCTTACATACAATACAGTGCTCTTTACAGAATACCACCAGCGCTACTACTCACATGCAGTACAGTGCTCTTTACAGAAAACCACCAGAGCTACTACTCACACGCAGTACAGTGCTCTTTACAGAATACTACCAGTGCTATTACTCACACGCAGTGCAGTGCTCTTTACAGAATACCACCAGCACTACTACTCACATGCAGTACAGTGCTCTTTACAGAATACCATCAGCACCACTACTCACATGCAGTACAGTGCTATTTACAGAATCAATCAGCACCACTACTCACATGCAGTACAGTGCTCTTTGCAAATGCCACCACCATTAATCAGATGCAGTACATTGCTCTTTACAGAAAACTACCAGCACTACTACTCATCGCGGTGTGGTGCTCTTTACGAAATACCACCAGCACCACTACTCACATGCAGTACAGTGCTCTTTAGAAAATACCACCAGCACCTTCACATGCAATACAGTGCTCTTTACAGAATACCATCAGCACCAGTACTCACATGCAGTACAATGCCCTTTACAGAATACCACCAGTGCTACTACTCACACGCAGAACAGTGCTCTTTACAGAATACCATCAGTGCTAATACTCACACGCAGTGCAGTGTTACTACTCACACGCAGTGCAGTGTTCTTTACAGAATACCACCAGCACCACTACTTACATGCAGTACAGTGCTCTTTACAGAATACCACCAGCATTACTACTCACATGCAATACAGTGCTCTTTACAGAATACCATCAGCACCAGTACTCACATGCAGTACAGTGCTCTTTACAGAATACCATCAGTGTCACTGCTCACATGCAGTACAGAACTCTTCATAGAATACCACTAACGCCACTGCTCACATGCAATACAGTGCTCTTTAGAGAATACCACTAGTGCCACTGCTCACACACTGTACAGTGCCTATTATAGAATCCCACCAGCGCCACTACTCATTTACAGTACAGTGCTCTTTACAGAATACCACCAGCACTACTACTCACACGCAGTACACTATTTTCAGAATACCACTATCATCACTGCTCACATGCAGTACAGTGCTCTTTACAGAATACCACCAGCGCCACTGCTCACATGCAGTACAGTGCCCTTTACAGAATACCACCAGCGCCACTACTCACACGATGTACAGTGCTCTTTACAGTATACCACTAGTGCTACTACTCACACGCAGTACAGGGCTATTTACAGAATACCACCAGCACCACTGCTCACACACACTACAGCGCTCTTTACAAAATATCACCAGCTCCACTGCTGACATGCAGTACAGTGCTCTTTACAGAATACCACTATCATCACTGCTCACATGCAGTACAGCACTCTTTACAGAAAACTACTAGCGCCACCAGACGCAGTACAGTGCTCTTTGCAGAATACCACCAGCACCACAGCTCACACACACTACAGTGCTCTTTACAAACTACCACCAGCACCACTGCTCACACACAGTACAGTGCTCTTTACAAAATATCACCAGCACCACTGCTCACAAGCAGTACAGTGCTCTTTACAAAATATCACCAGCTCCACTGTCCACACACAGTACAGTGTTGTTTCCAGAATACCACCAGCAACACTGCTCACAAGTAGTACAGTGCTCTTTACAAAATATCACCAGCTCCACTGCTCACGTGCAGTACAGTGCTCTTTACAGAATACCACCAGCACCACTGCTCACACGCAGTACAGTGCTCTGTACAGAATATCGCCAGCACCACTGCTCACACGCAGTACAGTGCTCTGTACAGAATACCACCAGCACCACTGCTCACACGCAGTACAGTGCTCTGTACAGAATATTACCAGCACCACTGCTCACAAGCAGTACAGTGCTCTTTACAAAATATCACCAGCTCCACTGCTCACATGCAGTACAGTGCTCTTTACAGAATAACACCAGCACCACTGCTCACAAGCAGTACAGTGCTATTTACAAATACCACCAGCGCCACTGCTCACACACTGTACAGTGTTCTTTACAAAATATCACCAGCTCCACTGCTCACATGCAGTACAGTACTCTTTACAGTATACCACCAGCACCACTACTCACACACAGTACAGTGCTCTTTACAGTATACCAGCAGCACCACTACTCACACACAGCACAGTGCTATTTTCAGAATACAACTATCATCACTGCTCACATGCAGGACAGCACTCTTTATAGAATACTACTAGCGCCACCACTCACATGCACTACAGTGCTTTTTACAGAATACTGCCAGCACCATCGCTCATATGCAATACAGTGCTCTTTCCAGAATACCTCCAGCGCCACTGCTCACACACAGTACAGTGCTCTTTACAGAATACCACTAGCACCACTGCTCACACGCAGTACAGTGCTCTTTACAGAATACCACCAGCGCCAATGCTTACATACAATACAGTGCTCTTTACAGAATACCACCAGCGCTACTACTCACATGCAGTACAGAGCTTTTTACAGAATACCACCAGAGCTACTACTCACACGCAGTACAGTGCTCTTTACAGAATACCATCAGCACCACTACACACATGCAGTACAGTGCTATTTACTGAATACCATCAGCACCACTACTCACCGCAGGTACGGTGCTCTTTACAGAATACCACCAGCAACACTAATCACACGCAGTACAGTGCTCTTTACAGAATACCACCAGCACTACTACTCATACGCAGTGCAGTGCTCTTTACAGAATGCCATCAGCACCAATACTCACACACAGTACAGTGCTCTTTACAGAATACCACCAGCACCACTACTCACACGCAGTACAGTGCTCTTTACAGAATACCACCAGCGGTACTACTCACACGCAGTACAGTGCTCTTTACAGAATACCACTAACGCCACTGCTCACATGCAATACAGTGCTCTTTAGAGAATACCACTAATTCCACTGCTCACACACTGTACAGTGCTCATTACACAACCACCAGCTCCACTGCTCACGTGCAGTACAGTGTTCTTTACAGAATCCACCAGCACCACTGCTCACACGCAGTACAGTGCTCTTTACAGAATATCACCAGCACCACTGCTCACAAATAGTACAGTGCTCTTTACAAAATATCACCAGCTTCACAGCTCACACGCAGTACAGTGCTCTTTACACAATACCACCGGCACCACTGCTCACAAGCAGTACAGTGCTCTTTACGGAATACCACCAGCACTACTGCTCACACACAGTACAGTGCTCTTTACAAAATATCACCAGCTCCACTGCTCACATGCAGTACAGTGCTCTTTACACAATACCACCAGCACCACTGCTCACAAGCAGTACAGTGCTCTTTACGGAATACCACCAGCACTACTGCTCACACACAGTACAGTGCTCTTTACAAAATATCACCAGCTCCACTGCTCACATGCAGTACAGTGCTCCTTACAGAATACCACCAGCACCAAAGCTTAAATATAATACAGTGCTCTTTACAGAATACCACCAGCGCTACTACTCACACGCAGTACAGTGTTCTTTACAGAAAACCACCAGAGCTACTACTCACACGCAGTACAGTGCTCTTTACAGAATACTACCAGTGCTATTACTCACACGCAGTACAGTGCTCTTTACAGAATACCACCAGCACTACTACTCACACGCAGAACAGTGCTCTTTACAGAATACCATCAGCACCACTACTCGCATGCAGAACAGTGCTATTTACAGAATACCATCAGCACCACTACTCACACGCAGTACAGTGCTCTTTACAGAATGCCACCAGCACCACTAATCAGACGCAGTACAGTGCTCTTTACAGAAAACTACCAGCACTACTGCTCGCGCGGTGCAGTGCTCTTTACAGAATACCACCAGCACCACTACTCACATGCAGTACAGTGCTCTTTGAGAATACCACCAGCACCTTCACATGCAATACAGTGCTCTTTACAGAATACAATCAGCACCAGTACTCACATGCAGTACAATGCTCTTTACAGAATACCACCAGCACCACTGCTCACATGCAGTACAGTGCCCTTTACAGAATACCACCAGTGCTACTACTCACCGCAGTGCAGTGCTCTTTACAGAATACCATCAGTGCTAATACTCACATGCAGTGCAGTGTTACTCACCACCAGTACAGTGCTCTTTACAGAATACCACCAGCGGTACTACTCACAGCAATACAGTGCTCTTTACAGAATACCACTAACGCCACTGCTCACATGCAATACAGTGCTCTTTAGAGAATACCACTAATTCCACTGCTCACACACTGTACAGTGCTCATTACACAAATCCCACCAGCTCCACTGCTCACGTGCAGTACAGTGTTCTTTACAGAATACCACCAGCACCACTGCTCACCACGAGTACAGTGCTCTTTACAGAATATCACCAGCACCACTGCTCACAAGTAGTACAGTGCTCTTTACAAAATATCACCAGCTTCACAGCTCACACGCAGTACAGTGCTCTTACACAATACCGCACCACTGCTCACAAGCAGTACAGTGCTCTTTACGGAATACCACCAGCACTACTGCTCACACACAGTACAGTGCTCTTTACAAAATATCACCAGCTCCACTGCTCACATGCAGTACAGTGCTCTTTACACAATACCACCAGCACCACTGCTCACAAGCAGTACAGTGCTCTTTACGGAATACCACCAGCACTACTGCTCACACACAGTACAGTGCTCTTTACAAAATATCACCAGCTCCACTGCTCACATGCAGTACAGTGCTCCTTACAGAATACCACCAGCGCCAATGCTTACATATAATACAGTGCTCTTTACAGAATACCACCAGCGCTACTACTCACACGCAGTACAGTGCTCTTTACAGAAAACCACCAGAGCTACTACTCACACGCGAGTACAGTGCTCTTTACAGAATACTACCAGTGCTATTACTCACACGCAGAACAGTGCTCTTTACAGAATACCATCAGCACCACTACTCGCATGCAGAACAGTGCTATTTACAGAATACCATCAGCACCACTACTCACCACGAGTACAGTGCTCTTTACAGAATGCCACCAGCACCACTAATCAGACGCAGTACAGTGCTCTTTACAGAAAGCTACCAGCACTACTCATACGCAGTGCAGTGCTCTTTACAGAATACCACCAGCACCACTACTCACATGCAGTACAGTGCTCTTTAGAGATACCACCAGCACCTTCACATGCAATACAGTGCTCTTTACAGAATACAATCAGCACCAGTACTCACATGCAGTACAATGCTCTTTACAGAATACCACCAGCACCACTGCTCACATGCAGTACAGTGCCCTTTACAGAATACCACCAGTGCTACTACTCACACGCAGTACAGTGCTCTTTACAGAATACCATCAGTGCTACTACTCACACGCAGTGCAGTGCTACTACTCACACGCAGTGCAGTGTTCTTTACAGAATACCACCAGCACCACAACTTACATGCAGTACAGTGCTCTTTACAGAATACCACCAGCATTACTACTCACATGCAATACAGTGCTCTTTACAGAATACCATCAGCACCAGTACTCACATGCAGTACAGTGCTCTTTACAGAATACCACTAGTGCCACTGCTCACATGCAATAAAGTGCTCTTAACAGAATACCACTAACGCCACTGCTCACACGCAGTGCAGTGCTCTTTACAGAATAACACCAGCACTACTACTCACACGCAGTACAGTGCTCTTTACAGAATACCACCAGTGTCACTGCTCACATGCAGTACAGAACTCTTCACAGAATACCACTAACGCCACTGCTCACATGCAATACATTGCTCTTTAGAGAATACCACTAGTGCCACTGCTCACACACTGTACAGTGCCAATTACAGAATCCCACCAGCGCCACTACTCATTTACAGTACAGTGCTCTTTACAGAATACCACCAGCGCTACTACTCACACGCAGTACAGTGCTATTTTCAGAATACAACTATCATCACTGCTCACATGCAGTACAGCACTCTCTATAGAATACTACTAGCGCCACCACTCACATGCACTACAGTGCTTTTTACAGAATACAGCCAGCACCGCCGCTCATATGCAGTAAAGTGCTCTTTCCAGAATACCTCCAGCGCCACTGCTCACACACAGTACAGTGCTATTTACAGAATACCACCAGCACCACTGCTCACACGCAGTACAGTGCTCTTTACAGAATACCACCAGCGCCAATGCTTACATACAATACAGTGCTCTTTACATAATACCTCCAGCACCACTGCACACAAGCAGTACAGTGCTGTTTACAAAATATCACCAGCTCCACTGCTCACATGCAGTACAGTGCTCTTTACAGAATACCACCAGCACCACTGCTCACAAGCAGTACAGTGCTCTTTACAGAATACCACCAGCACCACTGCTCACACACAGTACAGTGTTCTTTACAAAATATCACCAGCTCCACTGCTCATATGCAGTACAGTGCTCTTTATAGAACACCACCAGCATCACTGCTCACACACAGTACAGTGCTCTTTACAGAATACCACCAGCACCACTGCTCACACACAGTACAGGTGCTCTTTACAAATACCACCAGCGCCACTGCTCACACACTGTACAGTGTTCTTTACAAAATATCACCAGCTCCACTGCTCACATGCAGTACAGTACTCTTTACAGTATACCACCAGCACCACTACTCACACGCAGTACAGTGCTCTTTACAGAATACCACTAGCACCACTACTCATACACAGTACAGTGCTCTTTACAAAATATCACCAGCACCACTGCTCACAAGCAGTACAGTGCTCTTTACAGAATACCACCAGCGCTACTACTCACACGCAATTCAGTGTTATTTTCAGAGATACAACTATAATCACTGCTCACCGCAGTACAGCACTCTCTATAGAATACTACTAGGCGCCACCACTCCACATGCACTGCAGTGCTTTTTACAGAATCTGCCAGCACCACCGCTCATATGCAGTACAGGTGCTCTTTCCACAATACCTCCAGCGCCACTGCTCACACACAGTACAGTGCTCTTTACAGAATACCACCAACACCACTACTCACATGCAGTACAGTGCTCCTTACAGAATACCACCAGCGCCAATGCTTACATACAATACAGTGCTCTTTACAGAATACCACCAGCGCTACTACTCACCGCGGTACAGTGCTTTTTACAGAAAACCACCAGAGCTACTACTCACCGCAATACAGTGCTCTTTACAGAATACTACCAGTGCTATTACTCACACGCAGTACAGTGCTCTTTACAGAATACCATCAGCACCACTACTCACATGCAGTGCAGTGCTATTTACAGAATACAATCAGCACACTCTCACACGCAGTACAGTGCTCTTTACAGAATGCCACCACCACTAATCAGGCGCAGAGTACATTGCTCTTTACAGAAAACTACCAGCACTACTACTCATGCAGTGTGGTGCTCTTTACAGAATACCACCAGCATCACTACTCACATGCAGTACAGTGCTCTTTAGAGAATACCACCAGCACCTTCACATGCAATACAGTGCTCCTCACAGAATACCATCAGCACCAGTACTCACATGCAGTACAATGCTCTTTACAGAATACCACCAGCACCACTGCTCACACGCAGTACAGTGCCCTTTACAGAATACCACCAGTGCTACTACTCACACGCAGAACAGTGCTCTTTACAGAATACCATCAGTGCTAATACTCACATGCAGTGCAGTGTTACTACTCACACGCAGTGCAGTGTTCTTTACAGAATACCACCAGCACCACTACTTACATGCAGTACAGTGCTCTTTACAGAATACCATCAGCACCAGTACTCACATGCAGTACAGTGCTCTTTCCAGAATACTACTAGTGCCACCACTCACATGCACTACAGTGCTCTTTACAGAATACCACCAGCGCTCTTACTCACAGGCAGTACAGTGCTATTTTCAGAATACCACTATCATCACTTCTCACATGCAGTACAGTGCTCTTTACAGAATACCACCAGCACCACTGCTCACATGCAGCACAGTGTTCTTTATAGAATACCACCAGCACCACTGATCACATGCAGTACAGTGCACTTGACAGAATAGCACCAGCGCCACTACTTACATGCAGTACAGTGATCTTTACAGAATACCACCAGCGCCACTACTCACACGCAGTACAGTGCTCCTTACAGTATACCACTAGTGCTACTACTCACATGCAGTGCAGTGCTCTTTACAGAATACCACCAGCACCACTACTCACACACAGTACAGTGCTCTTTACAAAATATCACCAGCACCACTGCTCACAAGCAGTACAGTGCTCTTTACAGAATACCACCAGCACCACTGCTTACACACAGTACAGTGCTCTTTACAAAATATCACCAGCACCACTGCTCACAAGCAGTACAGTGCTGTTTACAAAATATCACCAGCTACACTGCTCACATGCAGTACAGTGCTCTTTACAGAATACCACCAGCACCACTGCTCACAAGCAGTACAGTGCTCTTTACAGAATACCCCCAGCACCACTGCTCACACACAGTACAGTGCTCTTTACAAAATATCACCAGCTCCACTGCTCAAATGCAGTACAGTGCTCTTTACAGAACACCACCAGCATCACTGCTCACACACAGTACAGTGCTCTTTACAGAATACCACCAGCACCACTGCTCACATAAAGTACAGTGCTCTTTACAAATACCTCCAGGCGCCACTGCTCACACACTGTACAGTGTTCTTTACAAAATATCACCAGCTCCACTGCTCACATGCAGTACAGTACTCTTTACAGTATACCACCAGCACCACTACTCACACACAGTACAGTGCTCTTTACAGTATACCACCAGCACCACTACTCACACGCAGTACAGTGCTCTTTACAAAATATCACCAGCACCACTGCTCACAAGCAGTACAGTGCTCTTTACAGAATACCACCAGCGCTACTACTCACACGCAGTACAGTGCTATTTTCAGAATACAACTATCATCACTGCTCACACGCAGTACAGCACTCTCTATAGAATACTACTAGTGCCACCACTCACATGCACTACAGTGCTTTTTACAGAATACTGCCAGCACCACCGCTCATATGCAGTAACAGTGCTCTTTCCACAATACCTCCAGCGCCACTGCTCACACACAGTACAGTGCTCTTTACAGAATACCACCAGCACCACTACTCACACGCAGTACAGTGCTCCTTACAGAATACCACCAGCGCCAATGCTTACATACAATACAGTGCTCTTTACAGAATACCACCAGCGCTACTACTCACATGCAGTACAGTGCTCTTTACAGAAAACCACCAGAGCTACTACTCACACGCAGTACAGTGCTCTTTACAGAATACTACCAGTGCTATTACTCACACGCAGTGCAGTGCTCTTTACAGAATACCACCAGCACTACTACTCACATGCAGTACAGTGCTCTTTACAGAATACCATCAGCACCACTACTCACATGCAGTACAGTGCTATTTACAGAATACAATCAGCACCACTACTCACATGCAGTACAGTGCTCTTTGCAAAATGCCACCACCATTAATCAGATGCAGTACATTGCTCTTTACAGAAAACTACCAGCACTACTACTCATACGCAGTGTAGTGCTCTTTACAGAATACCACCAGCACCACTACTCACATGCAGTACAGTGCTCTTTAGAAAATACCACCAGCACCTTCACATGCAATACAGTGCTCTTTACAGAATACCATCAGCACCAGTACTCACATGCAGTACAATGCCCTTTACAGAATACCACCAGTGCTACTACTCACACGCAGAACAGTGCTCTTTACAGAATACCATCAGTGCTAATACTCACACGCAGTGCAGTGTTACTACTCACACGCAGTGCAGTGTTCTTTACAGAATACCACCAGCACCACTACTTACATGCAGTACAGTGCTCTTTACAGAATACCACCAGCATTACTACTCACATGCAATACAGTGCTCTTTACAGAATACCATCAGCACCAGTACTCACATGCAGTACAGTGCTCTTTACAGAATACCATCAGTGTCACTGCTCACATGCAGTACAGAACTCTTCATAGAATACCACTAACGCCACTGCTCACATGCAATGCACAGTGCTCTTTAGAGAATACCACTAGTGCCACTGCTCACACACTGTACAGTGCCTATTATAGAATCCACCAGCGCCACTACTCATTTACAGTACAGTGCTCTTTACAGAATACCACCAGCACTACTACTCACACGCAGTACACTATTTTCAGATACCACTATCATCACTGCTCACATGCAGTGCAGTGCTCTTTACAGAATACCACCAGCGCCACTGCTCACATGCAGTACAGTGCCCCTTTACAGAATACCACCAGCGCCACTACTCACCACACGATGTAACAGTGCTCTTTACAGTATACCACTAGTGCTACTACTCACACGCAGTACAGGGCTATTTACAGAATACCACCAGCACCACTGCTCACACACACTACAGCGCTCTTTACAAAAATATCACCAGCTCCACTGCTGACATGCAGTACAGTGCTCTTTACAGAATACCACTATCATCACTGCTCACATGCAGTACAGCACTCTTTACAGAAAACTACTAGCGCCACCAGACGCAGTACAGTGCTCTTTGCAGAATACCACCAGCACCACAGCTCACACACACTACAGTGCTCTTTACAAAATACCACCAGCACCACTGCTCACACACAGTACAGTGCTCTTTACAAAATATCACCAGCACCACTGCTCACAAGCAGTACAGTGCTCTTTACAAAATATCACCAGCTCCACTGTCCACACACAGTACAGTGTTGTTTCCAGAATACCACCAGCAACACTGCTCACAAGTAGTACAGTGCTCTTTACAAAATATCACCAGCTCCACTGCTCACGTGCAGTACAGTGCTCTTTACAGAATACCACCAGCACCACTGCTCACACGCAGTACAGTGCTCTGTACAGAATATCGCCAGCACCACTGCTCACACGCAGTACAGTGCTCTGTACAGAATACCACCAGCACCACTGCTCACCGCAGTACAGTGCTCTGTACAGAATATACCAGCACCACTGCTCACAAGCAGTACAGTGCTCTTTACAAAATATCACCAGCTCCACTGCTCACATGCAGTACAGTGCTCTTTACAGAATAACACCAGCACCACTGCTCACAAGCAGTACAGTGCTATTTACAAATACCACCAGCGCCACTGCTCACACACTGTACAGTGTTCTTTACAAAATATCACCAGCTCCACTGCTCACATGCAGTACAGTACTCTTTACAGTATACCACCAGCACCACTACTCACACACAGTACAGTGCTCTTTACAGTATACCAGCAGCACCACTACTCACACACAGCACAGTGCTATTTTCAGAATACAACTATCATCACTGCTCACATGCAGGACAGCACTCTTTATAGAATACTACTAGCGCCACCACTCACATGCACTACAGTGCTTTTTACAGAATACTGCCAGCACCATCGCTCATATGCAATACAGTGCTCTTTCCAGAATACCTCCAGCGCCACTGCTCACACACAGTACAGTGCTCTTTACAGAATACCACTAGCACCACTGCTCACACGCAGTACAGTGCTCTTTACAGAATACCACCAGCGCCAATGCTTACATACAATACAGTGCTCTTTACAGAATACCACCAGCGCTACTACTCACATGCAGTACAGAGCTTTTTACAGAATACCACCAGAGCTACTACTCACACGCAGTACAGTGCTCTTTACAGAATACCATCAGCACCACTACACACATGCAGTACAGTGCTATTTACTGAATACCATCAGCACCACTACTCACACGCAGTACAGTGCTCTTTACAGAATACCACCAGCAACACTAATCACACGCAGTACAGTGCTCTTTACAGAATACCACCAGCACTACTACTCATACGCAGTGCAGTGCTCTTTACAGAATGCCATCAGCACCAATACTCACACACAGTACAGTGCTCTTTACAGAATACCACCAGCACCACTACTCACACGCAGTACAGTGCTCTTTACAGAATACCACCAGCGGTACTACTCACACGCAGTACAGTGCTCTTTACAGAATACCACTAACGCCACTGCTCACATGCAATACAGTGCTCTTTAGAGAATACCACTAATTCCACTGCTCACACACTGTACAGTGCTCATTACACAAATCCCACCAGCTCCACTGCTCACGTGCAGTACAGTGTTCTTTACAGAATACCACCAGCACCACTGCTCACACGCAGTACAGTGCTCTTTACAGAATATCACCAGCACCACTGCTCACAAATAGTACAGTGCTCTTTACAAAATATCACCAGCTTCACAGCTCACACGCAGTACAGTGCTCTTTACACAATACCACCGGCACCACTGCTCACAAGCAGTACAGTGCTCTTTACGGAATACCACCAGCACTACTGCTCACACACAGTACAGTGCTCTTTACAAAATATCACCAGCTCCACTGCTCACATGCAGTACAGTGCTCTTTACACAATACCACCAGCACCACTGCTCACAAGCAGTACAGTGCTCTTTACGGAATACCACCAGCACTACTGCTCACACAGTGCAGTGCTCTTTACAAAATATCACCAGCTCCACTGCTCACATGCAGTACAGTGCTCCTTACAGAATACCACCAGCACCAAAGCTTAAATATAATACAGGTGCTCTTTACAGAATACCACCAGGCTACTACTCACACGCAGTACAGTGTTCTTTACAGAAAACCACCAGAGCTACTACTCACACGCAGTACAGTGCTCTTTACAGAATACTACCAGTGCTATTACTCACACGCAGTACAGTGCTCTTTACAGAATACCACCAGCACTACTACTCACACGCAGAACAGTGCTCTTTACAGAATACCATCAGCACCACTACTTCGCATGCAGAACAGTGCTATTTACAGAATACCATCAGCACCACTACTCACACGCAGTACAGTGCTCTTTACAGAATGCCACCAGCACCACTAATCAGACGCAGTACAGTGCTCTTTACAGAAAACTACCAGCACTACTACTCATACGCAGTGCAGTGCTCTTTACAGAATACCACCAGCACCACTACTCACATGCAGTACAGTGCTCTTTAGAGAATACCACCAGCACCTTCACATGCAATACAGTGCTCTTTACAGAATACAATCAGCACCAGTACTCACATGCAGTACAATGCTCTTTACAGAATACCACCAGCACCACTGCTCACATGCAGTACAGTGCCCTTTACAGAATACCACCAGTGCTACTACTCACACGCAGTACAGTGCTCTTTACAGAATACCATCAGTGCTAATACTCACATGCAGTGCAGTGTTACTACTTACACGCAGTACAGTGCTCTTTACAGAATACCACCAGCGGTACTACTCACACGCAATACAGTGCTCTTTACAGAATACCACTAACGCCACTGCTCACATGCAATACAGTGCTCTTTAGAGAATACCACTAATTCCACTGCTCACACACTGTACAGTGCTCATTACACAAAATCCCACCAGCTCCACTGCTCACGTGCAGTACAGTGTTCTTTACAGAATACCACCAGCACCACTGCTCACACGCAGTACAGTGCTCTTTACAGAATATCACCAGCACCACTGCTCACAAGTAGTACAGTGCTCTTTACAAAATATCACCAGCTTCACAGCTCACACGCAGTACAGTGCTCTTTACACAATACCACCGGCACCACTGCTCACAAGCAGTACAGTGCTCTTTACGGAATACCACCAGCACTACTGCTCACACACAGTACAGTGCTCTTTACAAAATATCACCAGCTCCACTGCTCACATGCAGTACAGTGCTCTTTACACATACCACCAGCACCACTGCTCACAAGCAGTACAGTTCTCTTCTACGGAATACCACCAGCACTACTGCTCACACACAGTACAGTGCTCTTTACAAATATCACCAGCTCCACTGCTCACATGCAGTACAGTGCTCCTTACAGAATACCACCAGCGCCAATGCTTACATATAATACAGTGCTCTTTACAGAGATACCACCAGCGCTACTACTCACCACGCAGTACAGTGCTCTTTACAGAAGAAACCACCAGAGCTACTACTCACCGCAGTACAGTGCTCTTTACAGAATACTACCAGTGCTATTGCTCCACCAGGAGACAGTGCTCTTTACAGAATACCATCAGCACCACTACTGCATGCAGAACAGTGCTATTACAGAATACCATCAGCACCACTGCTCACCGCTATGCAGTGCTCTTTACAGAATGCCACCAGCACCACTAATCAGGCCTTGAGTACAGTGCTCTTTACAGAGAAGCTACCAGCACTACTCACACGCAGTGCAGTGCTCTTTACAGAATCCACCAGCACCACTACTCACATGCAGTACAGTGCTCTTTAGAGATACCACCAGCACCTTCACATGCAATACAGTGCTCTTTACAGAATACAATCAGCACCAGTGCTCACATGCAGTACAATGCTCTTTACAGAATACCACCAGCACCACTGCTCACATGCAGTACAGTGCCCTTTAGCACCACCGCTAATATGCAGTACAGTGCTCTTTACAGAATACCACCAGCACCACCCTCACATGCAGTACAGAGTTCTTTACAGAATACCACCAGCACCACTACTCACATACAGTACTACTCTTTACAGAATACCACAGCGCCACTGCTCACATGCAGTACAGTGCTCTTCAAAACACCACCAGCCACTACTCACACGCAGTACAGTGCCTCTACGACACCACTAGTGCTACTACTCACACGCAGTACAGTATGCACAAATACATCAACACCACTACTCACACGGTACACTGCTCTTTACAAAATATCACCAGCACCACTGCTCAAAGCAGTACAATACTCTTTACAAGACCACCGCACCCTGCTCACACACTACAGTGCTCTTTACAAAATATCACCAGCTCACTATACATGCAGTACAGTGCTCTTACAGAACACCAGGACCACTGCTCACATAGTACAGTGCTCTTTACAAAGTACCACCAGCGCCACTGCTCACACACTGTACAGTGTTCTTTACAAAATATCACCAGCTCCACGCTCACATGCGGTACAGTACACTTTACAGTATACCACCAGCACCACTACTCACACAAGTACGGTGCTCTTTGCAGTATACCACGCGCCACTACTCACCGCGGTACAGTGCTCTTTACAGAATACCACCAGCACCACCACTCCTCACGCGGTAGTGCCTTTACAGGAATACCACCAGTGCTACTCACCACGCGGTACAGTGCTCTTTACAGAATACCATCAGTGCTACTACTCAAGCGCGGTGCAGTGCTACTACTCAACGCGGTGCAGTGTTCTTTACAGAATACCAGCACCACAACACACGCAGTACAGTGCTCTTTAAAATACCACCAGCATAATCTCACACCAATACAGACTATACACAGAATACCTCAGCACCGTACTCATGCAGTACAGTGCTCTTTACAAGAATCCACTAAGCCACTGCTCACATGCACAACAAGTGCTCTTAAAGAATACCACTACGCCCTGCTCACACACTGTAAGTACTCACTACAAAATTCCCCAGCCACACCTTACAAACAATACAGTGCCTTTACAGAATATCCCAGTGCTACCACTCACATACAGTACAGTGCTCTTTACAGAAGACCAACAGCACTACTTACAAAGTACAGTGCTCTTTACAGAATAACACCAGTGCCACTACTCCGCAGCAGTGCAGTGTCTTTACAGAATAACACCACACTACTACTCACCGCCAGTACAGTCTCTTTACAGAATACCACCAGTCACTGCTCACTGGTACAGTGCTCTTTAGAAAACCACTAGTGCCTGCTCACACTATACAGTGCCTATTACAGAATCCCACCAGCGCCCTACTCATTTACAGTACAAGTGCTCTTTGCAGAATACCAAAGGCGCTACTCACAGCGGTACAGTGCTATTTTCAGAATACCACTATCATACAGCTCACATACAGTACAGCACTCTTTACAAAATACTACTAGCACCACCACTCAGACGCACTACAGTTATTTGCAGAATACTGCCAACACCACCGCTCATATGCAGTACAGTGCTCTTTACAGAATACCACCAGCACCGCTCACATACGGTACAGTGTTCTTTACAGAATACCACCAGCACCACTGCTCACATACAGTACTGCTCTTTACAGAATACAAGCGCCACTGCTCACATGCAATGCTCTTTACAGAACACCACCAAGCGCCACCTCACCGCCAGTGCAGTGCTCTTACAATTAACCACTAGTGCCTACTCACATACGGTACAGTGCTCTTTACAGAATACCATCAGCACCACCACTCACACACAGTACAGTGCCTTTACAAAATATCCTGCACCCTGCTCAAAACAGTACAATGCTCTTTACAGAATACCACCAGCACCTGCTCACACACTACAGTGCTCTTACAAAATATCACCATCCCTGCTCACATGCGGTACAGTGCTCTTCACAGAATACCACCAGGACCCTGCTCACACATGGTACAGTGATCTTTGAAAATATCCCATCACTGCTCACAGGCAGTACAGTACACCCACACCACCAGCACCACTACTCACACACAGTACAGTGCTCTTTAAGTATACCACCAGCGCCACTGCTCACCGCAGTACAGTGCTCTTTACAAAATATCACCAGCACCACTGCTCACAAGCAGTACAGTGCTCTTCACAGAATACCACCAGCACTACTACTCACCGCGGTGGTGCTATTTTCAGAATACAACTATCATCACTGCTCACATACGGTACAGCACTCTCTATAGAATACTACTAAGCGCCACCACTCATGCACTACAGTGCTTTTACAGAATACTGCCAGCACCGCGCTCATATAGCAGTACAGTGCTCTTTCAAGAACACCTCAGCGCCACTGCTCACACAGTACAGTGCTCTTTACAGAACCACCACCAGCAAGACTGCTCACCGCAGTGCAGTCACGGCTTTACAGAATACCACCAGTGCCAATGCTTACACACAATACAGTGCTCTTTACAGAATACCACCAGCTACCTCACACGCAGTACAGTGCTCTTTACAGAATACCACTAGCTACTACTCACACGCAGTACAGTGCCTTTACAGAATACCAGCATTACTGCTCACATGCAATACGGTGCTCTTTACAGAATACCATCAGCACCAGTACTCACATGCAGTACAGTGCTCTTTACAGAATACCACTAACGCCACTGCTCACGCGCAATACAGTGCTCTTTAAGAATACCACTAACGCCACTGCTCACACTGTACAGTGCTCATTACAAAAATCCACAAGCGCCACTGCTTACATATAATACAGTGCTCTTTAGAAGAATACCACAAGCGCTACCACTCACGGTACAGTGCTCTTTACAGAATACCAGCAGCAGCACTACTTACCGAGCAGTACAGTGCTCTTTACAGAATACACAGTGTCACTGCTCACATGCAGTACAGAACTCTTTACAGAATACCACTAAGCCACTGCTCACATACAATACAGTGCTCTTTAAGAATACCACTTGCGCCACCACACTGTACAGTGTTTATTACAGAATCCACCAGCGCCACTACTCATTTACAGTACAATGCTCTTTACAGATACCACCAGGCTACTACTCACGCGGTACAGTGCTATTTTCAGAACCACTATCATCACTGCTCACATGCAGTACAGCACTCTTACAGAACACTACTAAGCACCAACACTCAGGCGCGGTACGGTGCTCTTTACAGAATACCACCAGCACCACTGCTACGCATGCGGTACAGTGCTCTTTACAGAATACCACCAGCACCAGTACTCACACGGTACAGTGCTCTTTACAAATATCACCAGCACCACTGCTCTGGCGGTGAAGTGCTCTTTACAGAATACCACCAGCACCACTGCTCACACACACTACAGTGCTCTTTGCAGAATACCACCAGCACCACTGCTCACACACAGTACGGTGCTCTTCCACAAAATATCACCAGCACCACTGCTCACAAGCAGTACGGTGCTCTTTACAAATATCACCAGCTCCACTGTCACACACGGTACAGTGTTGTTTCCAGAATACCACCAGCACCACTGCTCACAAGCAGTACAGTGCTCTTTACAAAATATCACCAGCTCCACTGCTCACATGCAGTACGAGTACTCTTTACAGTATACCACCAGCACCACTACACACAGTGCAGTGCTCTTTGCAATTATACCACCCGCCCACTACTCAAGCGCCCGATACAGTGCTATTTCAGAATACAACTATCATCACTGCTCCATGCACTACAAGCCTCTCTATAGAGATACTACTAAGCCACCACTCCTATTTGCACTACAGTGCTTTTTACAGAATACTGCCAGCACCACCGCTCATATGCAGTACAGTGCTCTCTTCAGAATACCTAGACAACTGCTCACACACAAGTACAGTGCTCTTTACAGAATACCACTAGCACCACTGCTCACCGCGCGCACAGTGCTCTTTACAGAATACCACCAGCGCCAAGCTTACATACAATACAATTGCTCTTTACAGAATACCACCAGCGCTACTACTCACATGCAGTACAGTGCTCTTTACAGAATACCACCAGAGCTACTACTCACCGCGGTACAGTGCTCTTTACAGAATACCATCAACACCACTACACACATGCAGTACAGTGCTGTTTAAAAGGCCATCAGCACCACTACTCACCGCGGTACAGTGATCTTTACAGAATACCACCAGCACCACTAATCACGGCATGAGGTACAGTGCTTTATAGAATACCACCAGCACTACTACTCATACGCGGTGCAGTGCTCTTTGAGAATGTATCAGCGCGCAATGCTCACCGCGGTACAGGCGTCTTTACAGAGATACCACTAACGCCCTGCTCCATGCAATACAGTGCTCTTTGGTGAATACCACTAATGCCACTGCTCATACACTGCACAGTGCTCATTACAAAAATCCACTCAGCTCCACTGCTCACGTGCAGTACAGGTGCTCTTTACAGAATACTGCCAGCACCACCCGCTCATATGCAGTACAAGTGCTCTTTACAGAATATCACCAGCACCACTACTCACAAGCGGTACAGTGCTCTTTACAAAATATCACCATTGCACCGCTCACCGCAGTACGGTGCTCTTACACAATACCACCAGCACCACTGCTCACAAGCAGTACAGTGCTCTTTACAGAATACCACCTGCACTACTGCTCACACACACAGTACAGTGCTCTTTACAAAATATCACCAGCTCCACTGCTCACATGCAGTACAGTGCTATTTTCAGACTACCACTATCATCACTGCTCACATGCAGTACAGCACTCTTTACAGAATACTACTAGCGCCACCACTCACACGCAGTACAGTGCTCTTTACAGAATACTGCCAGCACCACCGCTCATATGCAGTACAGTGCCCTTTTGAGAATACCACCAACGCCACTGATCACATGCAGTAGTGTTCTTTACAGAATACCACCAGCACCACTGCTCACACACAGTACAGTGCCCTTTTGAGAATACCACCAACGCCACTGCTCACGTGCAGTACCGTGCTCTTTACAGAATACCACCAGCGCCACTACTCACACACAGCACAGTGCTCTTTGCAGTATACCACTAGTGCTACTACTCACATGCAGTACAGTGCTCTTTACAGAATACCACCAGCATTACTACTCACATGCAATACAGTGCTCTTTACAGAATACCATCAGCACCAGTACTCACATGCAGTACAGTGCTCTTTACAGAATAACACAAGTGTCACTGCTCACATGCAGTACAGAACTCTTCACAGAATACCACTAATGCCACTGCTCACATGCAATACAGTGCTCTTTAGAGAATAACACTAGTGCCACTGCTCACACACTGTACAGTGCCTATAACAGAATCCCACCAGCGCCACTACTCATTTACAGTACAGTGCCCTTTACAGAATACCACCAGCGCTACTACTCACACACAGTACACTGCTATTTTCAGAATACCACTATCATCACTGCTCACATGTAGTACAGTGCTCTTTACAGAATACCACCAGCGCCACTGCTCACATGCAGTACAGTGCTCTTTACAGAATACCACCAGCGCCACTACTCACACGCAGTACAGTGCTCTTTACAGTATACCACTAGTGCTACTACTCACACGCAGTACAGTGCTCTTTACAGAATACCATCAGTACTACTACTCACACACAGTACAGTGCTCTTTACAAAATATCACCAGCACCACTGCTCAAAAGCAGTACAGTGCTCTTTACAGAATACCACCAGTACCACTGCTCACACACACTACAGTGCTATTTTCAGAATACCACTATCATCACTGCTCACATGCAGTACAGTACTCTTTACAGAATACTACTAGCGCCACCACTCAGACGCAGTACAGTGCTCTTTGCAGAATACCACCAGCACCACTGCTCACACACACTACAGTGTTCTTTACAGAATACCACCAGCACCACTGCTCACACACAGGACAGTGCTCTTTACAAAATATCACCAGCACCACTGCTCACAAGCAGTACAGTGCTCTTTACAAAATGTCACCAGCTCCACTGTCCACACACAATACAGTGTTGTTTCCAGAATACCACCAGCAACACTGCTCACAAGTAGTACAGTGCTCTTTACAAAATATCACCAGCTCCACTGCTCACGTGCAGTACAGTGCTCTTTACAGAATACCACCAGCACCACTGCTCACACGCAGAACAGTGCTCTGTACAGAATATCGCCAGCACCACTGCTCACCGCAGTACAGTGCTCTGTACAGAATACCACCAGCACCACTGCTCACACGCAGTACAGTGCTCTGTCACGGAATATTACCAACTGCCACCACTGCACAACCAGTACAGCGTCTTACAAAAATACCAACCAACGCCAATGCTTACATACAATACAGTGCTCTTTACAGAATACCACCAGCGCTACTACTCACATGCAGTACAGTGCTCTTTACAGAAAACCACCAGAGCTACTACTCACATGCAGTACAGTGCTCTTTACAGAATACTACCAGTGCTATTACTCACACGCAGTACAGTGCTCTTACAGAATACCACCAGCACTACTACTCACACGCAGTACAGTGCTCTTTACAGAATACCATCAGCACCACTACTCGCATGCAGTACAGTGCTATTTACAGAATACCATCAGCACCACTACTCACACGCAGTACAGTGCTCTTTACACAATGCCACCAGCACCACTAATCAGACGCAGTACAGTGCTCTTTACAGAAAACTACCAGCACTACTACTCATACGCAGTGCAGTGCTCTTTACAGAATACCACCAGCACCACTACTCACATGCAGTACAGTGCTCTTTAGAGAATACCACCAGCACCTTCACATGCAATACAGTGCTCTTTACAGAATACCATCAGCACCAGTACTCACATGCAGTACAGTGCTCTTTACAGAATACCACTAGCGCCACTGCTCACATGCAATACAGTGCTCTTAAGAGAATACCACTAACGCCACTGCTCACACACTGTACAGTGCTCATTACAAAATTCCACCAGCGCCACTGCTTACATACAATACAGTGCTCTTTACAGAATACCACCAGTGCTACTACTCACGCGCAGTGCAGTGCTCTTTACAGAATAACACCAGCACTACTACTCACACGCAGTACAGTGCTCTTTACAGAATACCACCAGTGTCACTGCTCACATGCAGTACAGAACTCTTCACAGAATACCACTAATGCCACTGCTCACATGCAATACAGTGCTCTTTAGAGAATACCACTAGTGCCACTGCTCACACACTGTACAGTGCCTATTACAGAATCCCACCAGCGCCACTACTCATTTACAGTACAGTGCTCTTTACAGAATACCACCAGCGCTACTACTCACACGCAGTACAGTGCTATTTTCAGAATACCACTATCATCACTGCTCACATGCAGTACAGCACTCTTTACAGAATACTACTAGCACCACCACTCAGACGCACTACAGTGCTCTTTACAGAATACTGCCAGCACCACCGCTCATATGCAGTACAGTGCTCTTTACAGAATACCACCAGCACCACCGCTCACATGCAGTACAGTGTTCTTTACAGAATACCACCAGCACCACTGCTCACATGCAGTACACTGCTCTTTACAGAATACCACCAGCGCCACTGCTCACATGCAGTACAGTGCTCTTTACAGAATACCAGCAGCGCCACTACTCACACGCAGTACAGTGCTCTTTACAGTATACCACCAGCACCACTACTCACACACAGTACAGTGCTCTTTACAGTATACCACCAGCGCCACTACTCACACGCAGTACAGTGCTCTTTACAAAATATCACCAGCACCACTGCTCACAAGCAGTACAGTGCTCTTTACAGAATACCACCAGCGCTACTACTCACACGCAGTACAGTGCTATTTTCAGAATACAACTATCATCACTGCTCACATGCAGTACAGCACTCTCTATAGAATACTACTAGCGCCACCACTCACATGCACTACAGTGCTTTTCACAGAATACTGCCAGCACCACCGCTCATATGCAGCACAGTGCTCTTTCCAGAACACCTCCAGCGCCACTGCTCACACACAGTACAGTGCTCTTTACAGAATACCACCAGCACCACTGCTCACACGCAGTACAGTGCTCTTTACAGAATACCACCAGCGCCACTGCTTACATACAATACAGTGCTCTTTACAGAATACCACCAGTGCTACCACTCACACGCAGTACTGTGCTCTTTACAGACCAGCAGCAGCACTACTTACAAGCAGTACAGTGCTCTTTACAGAATAACACCAGCACTACTACTCACACGCAGTACAGTGCTCTTTACAGAATACCACCAGTGTCACTGCTCACAAGCAGTACAGAACTCTTCACAGAATACCACTAACGCCACTGCTCACATGCAATACAGTGCTCTTTAAGAGAATACCACTAGTGCCAATGCTCACACACTGTACAGTGCCTATTACAGAATCCCACCAGCGCCACTACTCATTTACAGTACAGTGCTCTTTACAGAATACCACCAGCGCTACTACTCACACGCAGTACAGTGCTATTTTCAGAATACCACTATCATCACTGCTCACATGCAGTACAGCACTCTTTACAGAATACTACTAGCACCACCACTCAGACGCACTACAGTGCTCTTTACAGAATACTGCCAGCACCACCGCTCATATGCAGTACAGTGCTCTTTACAGAATACCACCAGCACCACCGCTCACATGCAGTACAGTGTTCTTTACAGAATACCACCAGCACCACTGCTCACATGCAGTACACTGCTCTTTACAGAATACCACCAGGACCACTGCTCACACATAGTACAGTGCTCTTTACAAAATACCACCAGCGCCACTGCTCACACACTGTACAGTGTTCTTTACGAAATATCACCAGCTCCACTGCTCACATGCAGTACAGTACACTTTACAGTATACCACCAGCACCACTACTCACACACAGTACAGTGCTCTTTACAGTATACCACCAGCGCCACTACTCACATGCAGTACAGTGCTCTTTACAAAATATCACCAGCACCACTGCTCACAAGCAGTACAGTGCTCTTTACAGAATACCACCAGCGCTACTACTCACACGCAGTACAGTGCTATTTTCAGAATACAACTATCATCACTGCTCACATGCAGTACAGCACTCCCTATAGAATACTACTAGCGCCACCACTCACATGCACTACAGTGCTTTTTACAGAATATTGCCAGCACCACCGCTCATATGCAGTACAGTGCTCTTTCCAGAATACCTCCAGCGCCACTGCTCACACACAGTACAGTGCTCTTTACAGAATATCACCAGCACCACTGCTCACACGCAGTACAGTGCTCTTTACAGAATACCACCAGCGCCAATGCTTACATACAATACAGTGCTCTTTACAGAATACCACCAGCGCTACTACTCACACGCAGTACAGTGCTCTTTACAGAATACCACCAGCATTACTACTCACATGCAATACAGTGCTCTTTACAGAATACCATCAGCACCAGTACTCACATGCAGTACAGTGCTCTTTACAGAATACCACTAGCGCCACTGCTCACATGCAATACAGTGCTCTTTAGAGAATACCACTAACGCCACTGCTCACACACTGTACAGTGCTCATTACAAAATCCCACCAACGCCACTGCTTACATATAATACAGTGCTCTTTACAGAATACCACCAGCGCTACCACTCACACGCAGTACAGTGCTCTTTACAGAATACCAGCAGCAGCACTACTTACGAGCAGTACAGTGCTCTTTACAGAATACCACCAGTGTCACTGCTCACATGCAGTACAGAACTCTTTACAGAATACCACTAACGCCACTGCTCACATGCAATACAGTGCTCTTTAGAGAATACCACTAGCGCCACTGCTCACACACTGTACAGTGTTTATTACAGAATCCCACCAGCGCCACTACTCATTTACAGTACAATGCTCTTTACAGAATACCACCAGCGCTACTACTCACACGCAGTACAGTGCTATTTTCAGAATACCACTATCATCACTGCTCACATGCAGTACAGCACTCTTTACAGAACACTACTAGCGCCACCACTCAGACGCAGTACAGTGCTCTTTACAGAATACCACCAGCACCACTGCTCACATGCAGTACAGTGCTCTTTACAGAATACCACCAGCACCAGTACTCACACACAGTACAGTGCTCTTTACAAAATATCACCAGCACCACTGCTCACAAGCGGTACAGTGCTCTTTACAGAATACCACCAGCACCACTGCTCACACACACTACAGTGCTCTTTACAGAATACCACCAGCACCACTGCTCACACACAGTACAGTGCTCTTTACAAAATATCACCAGCACCACTGCTCACAAGCAGTACAGTGCTCTTTACAAAATATCACCAGCTCCACTGTCCACACGCAGTACAGTGTTGTTTCCAGAATACCACCAGCACCACTGTTCACAAGCAGTACAGTGCTCTTTACAAAATATCACCAGCTCCACTGCTCACATGCAGTACAGTACTCTTTACAGTATACCACCAGCACCACTACTCACACACAGTACAGTGCTCTTTACAGTATACCAACCGCGCCACTACTCAAACGCAGTACAGTGCTATTTTCAGAATACAACTATCATCACTGCTCACATGCAGTACAGCACTCTCTATAGAATACTACTAGCGCCACCACTCACATGCACTACAGTGCTTTTTACAGAATACTGCCAGCACCACCGCTCATATGCAGTACAGTGCTCTTTCCAGAATACCTCCAGCGCCACTGCTCACACACAGTACAGTGCTCTTTACAGAATACCACTAGCACCACTGCTCACACGCAGTACAGTGCTCTTTACAGAATACCACCAGCGCCAATGCTTACATACGATACAGTGCTCTTTACAGAATATCACCAGCGCTACTACTCACATGCAGTACAGTGCTCTTTACAGAATACCACCAGAGCTACTACTCACACGCAGTGCAGTGCTCTTTACAGAATACCATCAGCACCACTACACACATGCAGTACAGTGCTATTTAAAGAATACCATCAGCACCACTACTCACACGCAGTACAGTGCTCTTTACAGAATACCACCAGCACCACTAATCACGCGCAGTACAGTGCTCTTTATAGAATACCACCAGCACTACTACTCATACGCAGTGCAGTGCTCTTTACAGAATGCCATCAGCACCAATACTCACACGCAGTACAGTGCTCTTTACAGAATACCACCAGCACCACTACTCACATGCAGTACAGTGCTCTTTACAGAATACCACCAGCACCACTGCTCACACGCATTACAGTGCTCTTTACAAAATCCCACCAGCTCCACTGCTCACGTGCAGTACAGTGCTCTTTACAGAATACCACCAGCACCACTGCTCACACGCAGTACAGTGCTCTTTACAGAATATCACCAGCACCACTGCTCACAAGCAGTACAGTGCTCTTTACAAAATATCACCAGCTTCACTGCTCAGACGCAGTACAGTGCTCTTTACACAATACCACCAGCACCACTGCTCACAAGCAGTACAGTGCTCTTTACAGAATACCACCTGTACTACTGCTCACACACAGTACAGTGCTCTTTACAAAATATCACCAGCTCCACTGCTCACATGCAGTACAGTGCTATTTTCAGACTACCACTATCATCACTGCTCACATGCAGTACAGCACTCTTTACAGAATACTACTAGCGCCACCACTCACACGCAGTACAGTGCTCTTTACAGAATACTGCCAGCACCACCACTCATATGCAGTACAGTGCTCTTTACAGAATACCACCAACGCCACTGCTCACATGCAGTAGTGTTCTTTACAGAATACCACCAGCACCACTGCTCGCACACAGTACAGTGCCCTTTTGAGAATACCACCAACGCCACTGCTCACGTGCAGTACAGTGCTCTTTACAGAATACCACCAGCGCCACTACTCACACACAGTACAGTGCTCTTTGCAGTATACCACTAGTGCTACTACTCACATGCAGTACAGTGCTCTTTACAGAATACCACCAGCACCAGTACTCACACACAGTACAGTGCTCTTTACAAAATATCACCAGCACCACTGCTCACACACAGTACAGTGCTCTTTACAGAATACCACCAGCACCCCTACACACACACAGTACAGTGCTCTTTACAAAATATCACCAGCACCAATGCTCACAAGCAATACAGTGCTCTTTACAGAATACCACCAGCACCACTGCTCACACGCAGTACAGTACTCTTTACAGCATGCCACCAGCACCACTACTCACACACAGTACAGTGCTCTTTACAGTATACCACTAGTGCTACTACTCACACGCAGTACAGTGCTCTTTACAGTATACCACTAGTGCTACTACTCACACGCAGTACAGTGCTCTTTACAAATACCACCAGCACCACTGCTCACATGCAGAACAGTGCTCTTTACAGAATACCACCAGCACCACTGCTCACACACATTACAGTGCTCTTTACAGAATACCACCAGCACCACTACTCACACACACAGTACAGTGCTCTTTACAGTATACCTCTAGTGCCACTACTCACACGCAGTACAGTGCTCTTTACAGAATGCCACCAGCTCCACTGCTCACATGCAGTACAGTGCTCTTTGCGGAATACTACTAGCACCACTACTCACACAGTACAGTGCTCTTTGCAGAATACCACCAGCACCACTACTCACACACAGTACAGTGCTCTTTACAGAATACCACCAGTGCCACTGCTCACACGCAGTACAGCACTCTTTACCAAAGGGCAAATGCCCCACCCTTTATACATAGATACATAGACAGTGTCAGCAGATAAGGGCCTATGTCCCACCCAGTCTGTCCATTTGAGCTTGTAAGTTCAGTTTATGTTTTCCTAGAAGTCTGTTGCCCCTTACCCCTGACCTCTAGAATTCCTTTATGTCTATCCCATGCATTCTTAAATCCCGTGATTGTTTCAGCCCCACCACTTCCTCTGGCAGGGTGTTCCACTTGTCCACCACCCATTCTGTGAAGAAATTCTTCCTCATGTTTCCTCTGAATCATCCTCCCTCCAACTTCATCCCATGCCCCCTAATCCTAGAACATCTTTTTCACTTAAAAATAGTGTATTCCTGCACCCTGTTCCTCCTTGTAAGATACTTGTATGTCTCTATGATATCCCCTCTCTCCCTCCTCACCTCCAGGGAGTACATGTTCAGTTCCTTCAACCTGCCTTCATAAGACTTGTGATGCAATCCATGCACCATCTTTGTTATCCTCCTCTGAACCTTCTCTACCCTGTCTATGTCCTTACGTAGGTATGGTCTCCAGAACTGTACACTGTACTCCAGGTGGGACCTCAGTAGTGTCTTGTATAGCGGATTATGACCTCCTTTTCCTGCTGGTGATGCCCCTGCCTACATCCCAGCATCCTATTCCTTACCTGCTGCCTTGTCACACTGTTTCCTACTTTGAGGTCATTAGAGATGATAACCCCAAGATCCCTTTCCTGCTTGGTGCATGCTATATCCTCACCCCCAACTGATATATTGTGCCAGGGTTTTGTGCCCATATGCATTATCTTGCACTTCTTTGCATTGAATTTCAACTGCCAAACCCCTGACCATTCTTCAAGTTTCTGCAGGTCCCTTCTCATTCTGTCTACACCCTCTGGTGTGTCTACTGTGTTACAGAGCTTTGTGTCATCAGCGAACAGTGAAATTCTGCCTTCTAGGTCCTGCGCAATGTCACTGATGAAGATGTTGAATAGGACCGGTCCCAGCACTGATCCCTGTGGTACCCCACTGGTCACTCTTCCCTCTGTGGAGTGACAGCCATTTACCACCACCCTCTGTGTCCTGCCACCCAGCCAGTTACCTACCCACCACTACTGCCCTGCCCACACCCATATTCCCCAGTTTGTGTAACAGTCTTCTATGTGGCACAGTGTCAAGGCCTTGCTGAAGTCCAGATAGGCCATGTCCACTGCCCTCCCTGATCCACCTCCCTAGTCACCCAGTCAAAATTCAACAAGGTTGGTCTGACATGCCTCCCCTGGTGAAACCATGCTGCCTTGGGTCCTGTAGTCCATTGACAACCAGATGTTCCACCAATCTCTCCTTCAGTAGTGCTTCCATGATCTTCCCCACTACCGAGTGAGGCTAACTGGTCTGTAGTTCCCTGCTTCCTCTTTGTTCCCACTTTTGTATAAGGGACTACATCTGCTGTCCTCTAGTCTTTGGGTACCACCCTGTTTCCAGTGATCGGCTAAACAGGATAGCCAGAGGTTCAGCCACCACCTCTCTTTGTTCTTTAAGGACCCTGGGGTGCACCCCATCTGGCCCCATTGCTTTATCAACTCTTATTACTTCCAGTTCCTTCAGGACCATTTCTCGTGTAAAGGGACTTGTGTCCATTTCTGCACCATTCTCACCCCTTGTACTCCCTTCAGACCCATTACCCTCCTCTTCCTCAGTAAAGACTGAGCAGAAATACCTGTTCAATATGTCAGCGTTACTGTCATCCTCCACGCAGCCCCCATCCTCCCCCTTCAGTCTCACTATCCCTCACTTTGTCTTTCTTTTTTCACTTATGTACCTGTAAAGGGTTTTGTCCCCTCTACCCACTGATTTTGCAATGTGTTCTTCTGTCTGAGCTTTGGCTTCCTTACTGACCTCCCTGCCTCCCTTTGCTTCTCCTGGTACCTTCTCCCTATCCCTTTCTGCCTGTGTCTTTTGTATTGCCTGAGCCATAATCTTTTGGCTTTCTCTTTCTTTGCTACCTCTTTGGAAAACCATAATGGTCTCCTCTTCCTTTTCCTCTTGCTAACCTGCTTAATGCATAATTCTGTTGTTCTTGTAATCCCCATTTTAAATACTGCCCACTGTTCCTCAACCCCTGATTCCTGTCCCATTCCCTTAATGCCTCTTTCAAGTATCTCCCATTTTCCCAAAGTCTCCCCCTAAAATCCAGGATACGTGTTTTGTGTGGTTTGGTTCTGCTCTGTGATTTCAAACCACAATGACTGGTGATCACTGTTCCCAGGTGCTCCCCACTGTTACCACCATCACACTGTCCCTGTTTGTGAGCACAAGGTCCAGTATTGCCTTCTGCCGAGTTGGTTCCATGACCAGTTGCTTGAGGAAGGCACCCTGAAGGAAGTCCAGGATAAATCTGCTCCTAATTGATGCTGCTGCTGGGATGCTCCAGTCCACGTCTGGAATATTGAAGTCTCCAACCAGTACTACCTCACCCTTGTCTGACATCCTTTGGATGGCTAGCATCAGCTCCCTATCTGTTTCTTCCTCCTGGGCTGGTGGTCTATGGACCACACCTGTGCGGATGGCTGTCTCCATTTTCCTTTCCAGCTTAACCCACAGTATCTCTCCCCCATTTTGTTCCTCCTGGATCTCTGTGGCCCTTATGTCTTTTTCACATACAGTGCCTCCTCCTCCCTTCCTGCCTGCTCTGTCTCTTCTGAATAAGTTGTAGCCAGGTATGGCCATCTCCCAGTCGTGGTTATCATTACACCAGGTTTCAGTGATGGCCACAATGTCCAGGTCTGGACTGCACCATGACAGCCTCCAGATCTTCCATCTTGTTGCTAAGGCTCCTGGCATTTGCACACAGGCTTTCCATGATTTGACCTCCCTAGACTATTTCGCTGTTCTACTCCAGCCCCTTTCTTGGTTGTCCTTTATCCCTGGTTCTCCTTGCTGTCTGCCCTCCTGCTGAATTTTGCCCCTTTTCTGCCTATCCACATCTTGGGCACTAATCTCCATCTTTTGCACACTGCTTTGCAGAGATAGCCACTCCTCTGGTTCACTGGTTCCACTGCTAGCTGTGGGGGGTGAGCAAGTAGGTACCCTCCTTGCTGGCCTGCCACCCCCCTTTGCTAGTTTAAATGCTTGTCACTGTAGCATTTAAACTTATCATTGAGTGCTTGGATTCCCCTCCAGGATGGATGCAGGCCATCAGGCTTGAACAAACCTCCATCCCTCCAGGTGGGTCCCCAGTCACCAATGAATCCAAACCCTTCCTCACAGCACCAGTTCTTCAACCATGAGTTAAAGTTCCTGGTGCATGCACTCCTATGCTCTCCCTTGCCTCTCACAGGTAGTACTTTTGAGAAAGTGACAGAAGTAGTTACTTGCTTGAGACCCCTCCCCAATTTCCTAAACTATTCCTGAACTTCCTTTGGCTCCCCATTTGCCAGGTCATTAGTACCTAGGTGGATAATGACATCCAGCTCACCCTCCCGGCTTTCCTTCCCAGTGACCCCCAGGATCTTCCTTCTATCCCTCCATGCCGTGGCACCTGGTAGGCACCTCACCTCCCTGTCCTTCCCCTCCTATGTTCCTAGCTGGATCCCTCTTATGATGGAGTCCCCCACCAGGATTCGCTTCCTCCTCCTCTGGGGTCCACTGCTTTCCCCGCTGAGATCACCTCCTTGGCTAACCTCCCCATCTTTTCCTTCCACTTCTCTGGGTACCTCTATTTGGTTGTCCTCGTTTGCCAGTGTGGCATATGAGTTCTTGAGTGGAATAGGATCTGGGATGTGCCTCTGCCTGACCGCTCTACCCTCCCTGAGCCCACTGTCATCCAAGTGCTCCTCATTCTCGGCATTCTTTGAGGCAGTTGCATTGGACTGGGTGGTCTCTGGATAGGGGTGATGGTACTCCTGACCCAGTTTACTTCGCTCTGAGTCTAGCTACCTCATCCCGCAGTCCAAAGAGATGCATGCAGATAGGGCAGCACCTCAGTGTCCAGAAGGTCTGCCTGAATATGGCTGCTCCACAGCCACTGCATTGCACCACTCCCTACATTATACTGCAATGATACTGCTATTCCACTACTTGCCTGCTACTGAAGCTCTCCTCATTCCCTTTTCATTAATTTACTGTCCTAAAAATCCTGCCACTGATCCTCAGATAATTTTCTTTAAAAAAAAAAAGAAAAGAAAAGAAACCAATAAATAAATAAATGAGTCAAAACACTTGTGCTGAGGGTGAGCTTCTTCCCCCTTATGCCCCTACTTCACACCACTTGCTATACCCTGTGTTTAGCTCCTGTCAATCAGATTTAACAGGGCATATAATTAAGAGTTGGGGGAAGGGGCCCAAAAACAATTCTAAGTAAAGACAACAAAGAAAGTACAGTGTCACTAAAAGCCCACAATCTAAGTTTAAAAGAAAAATAGCAATTACCAGTTACTCTAAAGGACTGAATTGAATATGTTTCCTTCCTTCCCCTTCTGGCTTCACTGAGAAAATAAAACTCACTTGCTACCTCAACTCTGACTAAGCCCCACCTCCAGTTATCATGCAGCTGAGGTCAGAGGCCAGACAATTAACACCCCTCACCCAACTACAGGGCAGTCAGACAAGCCAAGATAAAATCTGCAGCAATTAAAGACAGCACAGAATTACACCACCACTATATTTTAAATTTTCAACAGCCCAAAAACAATTCTAAGTAAAGACAACAAAGAAAGTACAGTACCACTAAAAGCCCACAATCTAAGTTTAAAAGAAAAATAGCAATTACCAGTTATTCCAAAGCACTGAATTGAATACTCTGTTACAACAGAGAATACGTTTTCTTTAAATATGGTAACTTTAGCATGCATCTTTGGAGACAGCTCACAGCCTTGCCAGTATACCCTGGTAATCTATACCTGAAATGACTCAGTCACAGAAAGCAAGACATATATATAAAAATAAAATACTCCAAGATATTTACATACGTAACAGGACAATATACATGGCTACTATGGAGAATGCAGTATTTCTACAGTGAGGAAAATAAATATTCTGAAAAAAGAGCACGCACAGAAGAACCTAACTCATGTCTATCTAATTCCTATGTAAAGTAGAGCTTATCCCAACTAGTGAGTTATGGCAGTCTTGAACCCCTAATGTTTATCTGAAGTCCCGAATCACAACTGACTTCTCAGCGGCAAACACAGACAACAAATGCCTTTGGCTGGCTGGCCCACCCCACCAAATCACTGTACATATCCATCTGATATCTCAAGTTTGATCATCTGTTTGTACCCTGAGGAACCAAGCATCTTGAGAACAGGTCCAAACGGGATTGTAATCCAGACCCTGGTTTGTGGGTTGCAATTTCAGAACTACTGTCCTCCGTCAGTTTTGTTAGACAAAAGTAGGCTGAATGCCCATCGAGTTTGTCTCCCATTCCTAGTGGGTGAATTTTTTCCTATTAGGCATAGATACCAAGTAACTGCCAAGCTCTGTTATAAAACAATTAAAGGACGTAATATGCACCATCTCCTGGGGCAACTTATTCCACACTCTAGCTGACCGTATGGTGAAGAAAGTATCCCTTTTATTGGTGACAGTTTTTGGTATAATGAGCTGCCAATTATGTGACTTAAATTGACTGATCTGTCCCAGAAAACAAATCCACACAGGGATGTCAGTTCTGGATCATTTAGTATTTTAAATAGTAAAAGGGTATCTCTCCTTAACCTCCTGTCCTCCAGACTAAACAATCCTGTCTCGGTCAGTCTCTCCCCGTAGGTCATGTTTTTTAACCGTGGAATTATCTTAGTCGCTCTCCTCTGGACCCACACCACCAAGTCAGTATCTCCTCTCAAATAAGGACACCAAAAAGGGGCTCTGCAATCCAAATGCGGTCTCATGTTCTATACAAGGGGAGAATGCAGTAGTCACTCCAGGATGCAAATGATCTTCTTATAGTTCTCAATAGCCTGCTTGCCATTTGTGTAACTTTCCTGCAATGGTGAGAAGCAGATCATTGATTATTTAATTATGACTCCCAGATCGCGGTCTTTATCCACTGTTTTTAGTCAGATATTAGGGGTGCAGTGGGTTGTTCCTACCAAAATGAAGCACTCTGCATTTGCCATAGTTGAATTTCATTGTGTGTTTGTTAGAACAAAAGAACTGTTTCCAGGCCAGAAACAGTATGTGCCCCCACCTGGCATTTGTGAGAATCCAGGAGTGTATTTTCAAAGTCACATCTCTTCACTCTCAGTTGAATTTCCTAAAGACTTAGCAGATAATAACAATAAAAAAAATACACAGAGTAAAAATACAGTAAAAGTTGTTACACCGCCCTATTTGTTATTGACTGAGGAACATAAAAACATCAGGATGATTACAGGCAGAAAAGGACCAAAGGTTCAACCAGTCTGCTCTGCTCCAGCTTACTTTCATTCAGTTTATCACTGGATGGGCTTAATCTGAGCCCCCTATCAGCAGTTCATACTGTTTAGCAGCTTAACCCCCTGGGCACAGACTGTTTCTCTCCCACAGCTCAGTCTGCTACAAATTTAAGAGTTACTTCAGTATGCTGCCACCACCCAGCTGCAATCTGACTTGGAGTATCTCTAGGTGTGAATCCCACTAGAGCCACTGCCCACATAGTACACTGCTCCTTACCAAAAGGCAAACAACCCACTCCTGTTGTCACAGCTGAGAACACTTTGCTTTAATTTTGGTAACTTTGTAACCGGTCTCTTCAAAAACAGATCACAGACTTGTCAGTTTTCCCCACGTTATCTATACCTGAAATGTTTCAGTCATAGAAATCAAGAAGTATATAAAATAACATTTAATACTCCCCGACATTTAGATGTGTAACAGAATAAAAACACACTAAAGATTATGGGGAATGCAGTATTCCTACAGTGATAAAAATAAACACATTTGGAAAAGATAGTGATCACACAGGAAAATCTTAACTCAAAAATATGTAGATTCTAAGCAGAGTAGAAGACACTTACCCCCAACTGGGAACTGGTGAGTTATGGCAGACTCAGACCTGTGATGTTGCTAGTTCAAAATCACAAACATAACTGACTTCTCATTCCAAACATACAACAGAAACACCTTCAGCTGACCGACCTGCTATCCCCGCATCACTGAACCAGCTTCTCTGACATCACACCCCATCTCTCTTTTGATCTCCAAGGAGCACCTTTTTCCCAGACTGATACAAACTGGATTAGTTATTTAGAGTTTGGTCCTTGGTTATCCTTGCTGTTTCCCCATCTGGAAATGTCTGGCCTTATCTTGGCCACTGTTTATATTCAAAACATATGTTTTTATGAAAGGGACTCAGTCCTTTGAAGTTTAACAAGAATAAAAGCCTTCTGCTACCCATACCCACTTGTTGATACCTAGAGTACAAAGGATTTTTTTACACAAAAAGCCACACACAGCCAAGCTCCCTGCAGCTTTGACAATCAATCAATCAGTTTTATTTTTTAAAAGGCACTATAGTGCCTGTACAATTACTAAAAAAAAAAAAAACATAAAATTCATAGCTTATTAAAAAATGGCAAACATGACAAATCATTCAAACTCGGGGAAGGCAAGATTAAATAGGGTTTTAATGCAGTTTTAAAGCTCTCCACAGTCAGGCACTCCCTTATCCGATGAGGTAGAGAGTTCCACAGGGTAGGGGCCACAAATGCAGAAGCCCTAGCCCCAGACATCTTCAAGCAAACCCTGGGAACCTCCAGCAATCCCTCGTCAGTGGAGTGATTGGAGGGGGCAGTAGAGAAGAAGAAGACACTCTTACAGATAACACGGTTCCTGTCCATGTGGGCCTTATAGGTCAGCAACCCGACCTTGAAGGTGACCATAGAAGAAGGTAATTCCAGTTTTCACCAGTCCTCACGTCAGCTGAAATTTTGTTATTTCTGTTACCATCTATGCCTCTATAAAACACATACACATAAAAAATACATTGCAAGTTGTCACACCTCCTCCCCTCTCCCTTGCTCCCACTGTTATCAGTATCTTATGCCTGTTCCACCCTGCCTTTAATCCTTACACCACCTCTGCCCCAGCCACTTCCCTTGGCAAGCTATTCCACTTGTCTGCCATAATACCCATTAAAAAAGTATTCCTTCACATCTCTCCCAAACTTATGCCTAGCCACATTTTACCTATGCCCCCTATTGCACATCCTTTCATTGAGTTTGAACTGTTAACACTACACCTTATTGGTCTCATAGAGGTGTTTAAGTGTTTAAATGTTTAAGTGTTTTTTTATCATTTCTCCCTTTTTCCTTCTGTCCTCAGGTTGTACTTCAGCCTCCTCAGCCTTTCCTCATACTGTCTTCCCAACATGCCCTGTATCTTTCTGGTGGACCTCCTCTGAACTGTTTCCAGGTGATCTCTTGTCTCTCATGATAGTTCCAAAACTGCACACAGTACCCTAGGTGTGACCTTCCCAGGGATCAGTAGAGCTCAAGGATCAACTTCAGCCTCCTACTGGTGAATCCCCTGCCAACGTAGTCCAGAATTCTGCAGGTCTTAGCATTTGCCCTGTTTTTTTTTAACTTACAGCTTTCATTTTGTAACAAAACTTGCCAAATGGAGCAAGTACAATCTAAGACATACATCAGGGTACAAAACACACAGAATACATGTGATTACAATATATGTTAGCATCAGTATTTGATAAACTGAGGACGCTGATACTGCTTACAAGGGAAATGCAAATATTTGATTTGAACATCCTGAGGTTTTCACCTTTCCTATATTAGGAAGTCAGATTAACCTGTCTGTAGTTCCCTGGATTTTTTTCGCCCCCTCCCTTGTAACAGTGATCTACATCTGCCAACATCCAATCTTCAAGGACCACTCCTGTTACAGAAGAGTAGTTTAAAAAAAAATCTGCAAATGGCTCCACCAGTGTCCCCCACTTCTCTTAATACCCTAGGAGGTTAAGACCATCTGGTCCCAGGGCCTTGTTTATCTTCAATGTCCTCAGCACTATGAGCACCCTATCCCCTGTAATTTGCCCCATTTCCAGCTTCTGCCTGTTTTCTTCCCTTGGTTACATTAAGCACTCTGGAAGAGGGACCCTTCTTCCATTGTGAATGTTGAGCTTAAATATGCATTTAGTAGTTTCGCCATCCTCTCATTCTAGCCCACCCACACATGTAGTTTCTGGTAGCCTTTCTATTGCCTTATTTACGGAGAACTGGGACAGATAAGTTCAGAACCATCCAAAAGCTATGCCAGTTTCTGTAAAATAACATTAGAAGAATCTTGTTTCAGGTTCTGATAATTTGTAAAACTTTTTCTAGCTTAATATACTCCCCACAGCACATCTTTATCTTGTAAGAAGGCCGGTGGTTGTAGTGGTGGTACAAGGACCCAAAGGAGGCCACCAGCAGTGCAGTACCACTCCAAGTTATGTTTAGATTCCGTTCTCTTCACTGGCAATACCTTAAAGATGGATAATGATGACTGAAACAGGTTTTATATTTAAACTAAATGGTTCTGAAAGTTATGAAACTACCCAGATAACTATTCAAACTTTATATGGCTTATCCGAACCTTTTAGACTCTAAGAGCCTTTTGTGTTCTCCAAATCCTACACTTTGGTCTTCCTTTTCTTCCTAATATACCAAAAAAGGCTTTTCATTCTCCTCTACCTCACCACTATCCTGAGCTCTGCCTCAGTTTTGGCTTGTTTTACCGCCACTGTCATTGTCTTTGGTCTGTTCTGATAAATTTCTTTGCTTTCTGATCCCATTTGTAACTTTTGAAAGCTGCCATCTAAACCGCTACAGCTTTCCTCACCTCATAGGAAACTATATAGGTTTCCTATGCCTCTTGCCTTTACCCACTCTTTTCGTTCAACATCTGGAACCATCTAACACTGCATTCTTAAAGGTCTCACATTTTGCTTCCACCCCATCCAACTACATTACCCTATTGAGCTTAACCAACAGTAACCCTGTCTCCCTCCCAAAATCTACCTACCCAAATTTTAGCACTAGCATTTTGGTCCTGGGTTGTCGGGCCCCTGTGGATTATGTTAAACCACATGGTACTCTGATCACTTGTCCCTAGGAGAGTCTTACCTGCACTCTCTCAATAAAATCATGGTTCAAGAGTACCAGGTTTATGGTGGCCCCATCTTTAGTGTGTTCCCTAACATGTTGTAATATGAAACAGTCCTTAAACTTACCCACCAATGCCTGGCCCAATGCAGCCCTTGTCCTGTCAGGCCTCTTGTCAGGACCATGATATCCACTTGACAATCTTCCAAAATTTCTTCTGCCAAAAACCTCAGCTCAGCCCCAACCTTTAAACATCTATCATTCTCTTACAAATAAGCACATACTCCTTTTCTGCCACATCTTGCACCTGCCCAGGCCCTGGCTAGTCTATTGCCTCTATGCTCTCTTGCCTACTTTATGCCTGCTGCCTGTCAGCCTGTCCTGGTTTAGGGAATCTCCCAAATATCCCTAGCTGATCCCCTCCATATTGCACCACACCATACTTACTGGGTATATACTCCCAGTACTTCCCACCTGTACTCCTTGTCAGTATTGTACTTTATTCAGTGTATATCTTGCCGTGATTTAGGATAGGATACATTATGAAATCCAGAAACTGGTTCCCCGACCACTAACTCAACTCTTGCAACCCAGTTGCCCAACACGCAAAATGTTCCTGTTTTCTGTGTTTTGGGGGGCTTTGCCCCCAACACCCCCTTACTTTTTATAACAAACTTAGCTGCAGGAAAACTTCACGTGTTAGCAACCGTGTTTTGGGCTGCTGGAGTTGGGATAGTGAAACTTGGGGAACTGAGTTTCTGTCTTTTAAAATATTACCTTAGGATTAATGGCCGATTCTCAGTTTTATTGTAATTTGTCTGTTCCCCATGATTCATTACGCCTCAGCAGCTCATACCTGCCTTTATACTGTTTTGTTTGCACTGACTGCACGCTACCTTTGTGTATGTTTTTGTCTCCCTGTACCCCTCTCCCCAGGTTGCAGCTGGAAACAAGCCTTTGCTCAGTATTCTTTTATGAACATACGAACATACGAAGAAGCCAGCAGAAGAAGGCTATTTGGTCTATCAAGTCTGCTCATATTGCAGGGTCCACAGCTTGAGTTAATGTCCCTGTCCTCCCTCCCCACTCCTCCCATCCTCCCTACCCATGATTTTTACCTTCCCCTCATGCCTATCCCAGCCTCTCTTAAAGCTGCCCACTGTCTTCAGTGAGACGACCTCTTCTGGCAGCACATTCCAAGTGTCCAACACCCTCTCTGTGTAGAAGGGTTTCCTGACTTGCCTCCTAAACCTCCCACCCTCCATCTTAAGACTGTGCCCCCTCGCGTTACGGTTGCCACTCAGCTTAAACAGACTCTCCTTATCAACCTTATTTATCCCTTTCAAGTACTTGAAGGTCCCAATCATATCCCCTCGCTCTCTTTCCTGTCTTCCAGGGAGTACATGTTCAGTGCCCTCAACCTCTCCTCGTATGCCTTATCCTGCTGACTGGCTATCATCTTTGTAGCCCTCCTCCAGCAGGTTAATGTCCTTTTTGAGGTGTGGGCACCAGTACTGAACTCCATACTCTAGATGTGGCCTTACCAGTGACCTGTACAAGGGCAGTATAACCTCCTCTCTCCTACTACTGATCCCCCTAGATATGCATCCCAGCATCTTGTTTGTCTTTGCTGTTGCTTTCTTGCATTTCATGGAGTGGGGTCCTGGGATTCTTGGCTCCAATATGCATAACTTTGCATTTCTTGGCATTGAAGCCACGCTACCAGATCCTGGACCACCTCCCCAGCTTTTCCAGATCTTCCTGTAGGCCCTGTATTCCTTCAGCTGTGTTCACTATCCCACAGAGCTTGGTGTCATCCATGAATAGGCACATTTTGCCCTTAATGCCATCCCCAATGTCACTGATGAAGACACTGAACAACATGGGCCCCAGCACTGAGCACTGTGGGACACCACTGGTTACCTCTCTGGTGCCAGATAACTCTCCCCCCACAACCACCCTCTGGGTTCTGTCCCTCAGCCAGTTTTCCACCCATCTGGCTATCTTTTCCCCAACCCCGAGATCCACCAACTTCCTGAGCAACCTTTTGTGGGCCACAGAGTCAAAGACCTTGCTAAAATCAAGACAGAGGATGTCTACCGCTTGGCCCCTGTCTACTGTCTTAGTGACAGTCAAAGAAGTCAATCAGATTTGTTTGACACAATCTCTCCCTCCTTCATGAACCCATGCTGCCTCGCATCCTGAAGACCATGCTCCTCTAGATATTCCACTAACCTTTCCTTTAGTATGGTCTCCATGAGCTTGCCCACAATGGAGGTCAGACTGACTGGTCTGTAATTCCCTGGGTCAGCCTTGGGACCGCTTTTGTGGAGTGGCACTACATGTGCTATTCTCCAGTCCTGTGGTACCATGCCTGACTCTAGTGAACTATTAAATAAGTCTGCCAGTGGCCCTGCCAGCTCCACAGCCAGTTCCTTTAGTACCCTTGGATGCATTCCGTCTGGGCCTGGAGATTTGTCCACCTTCAATGCCAGCTGCTCCTCCTTCAATCTATCCTCCTCTATCACTACATCTGTGTTCCCTTCCCCCTCTGTTCCTCTTTTCCCTCCTGAAGGCACTGGTCCATCTTTCTCCCTGGTGAAGGTGGAACAGAAGTATTCATTTAGCATCTCTGCTTTTCCCCCCATTATCCTCCACCCACTCCACCCCTTTCTTAAGCCTAACAATCCCTTCCTTCTTGTCCCTTTTCTCACTTATGTAGCGAAAGAAAGCCTTCTCCCCCTTAACTCCTTCAGCTATCTGCAGCTCCTTCTGTGCATTTGCTCACCGGACGTCCTTACTTGCCTCACTAGCCAACCTTAGGTAATTTTCCCTATCTGCCTCTCTCTTGGTCTTCCTGAATTTTCTATAGGCCAACCTCTTTTCCCTTACTGCCTGGGCAACAGCAGAACTGAACCAGCTGGGCACTTTGGCCCTTGTGTTCTTCCCCTTGAGCCTAACGCACTCATCTGTATCAACTAGTATTCCTTCCTTAATGATGGACCACCTTTGGTCCACCCCCATATCTGCTCTGATGCCTACCAGATGGCTCCTTAGCACTTCACTCCTTTTCCTGAAGTTCATCCTCCGGAAATCCAAGATTTTGGTCTTAGTCGGGATGCTTTCCCTGCTTATATCCAACTGGAACCACACTGTGCAATGGTCACTTCCACCCAGTGGCTCCCTGACCATTATTTTCTGTACATGCTCCCCATTTGTGAGCACCCAATCAAAAATTGCCTCAGCTCTTGTTGGCTCAGTGATGCCTTGAGTCAATGACCCACTCTGCAGTCCTTCTAGGATCACCTGACTCCTAGCACATGTTGTGGATGGTATGCTCCAGTTCACCTTGGGCAGGTTGAAGTTTCCCACAATTACCACTTCTCCTTTCCCAGCAGCTTCCAATATTTTTCAGCTCAGTTCCCTGTCCCTCTTCTCACCCTGACTGGGTGACCTGTAAATCACCCCCAACCTCACCTTTCTCCCTCTATTGGACCTTAACTGAATCTATTATGCCTCCACCTCTCACTCTTCCCTCGTGCAAGTTATTCCCTCCCTGATATAAAACTGCCACCCCTCCCCCTTCCTGACTACCCTATCCCTCCTGTATAGTTTATATCCAGGGATCATAATCCCTCTCTCTCAAAATCTCTTTTGCCAGTTACCAGTTTTTAATAAACAACCTGTCTTTTCCTCATTCTAGTTTATGGGCCTGTAGGCAGCCCCAACCTCATGTCCCCTCACCACTGCCTGGTATAAGACATGCCAATCATGATTAGGCCTAGGTCTAGCCCACATTTTCATTAAGCTATGAAGACTAATTGGCCCTCTGTAGTTACTCAATATTCACAAATATTGTTGCTGCTGACACTGGCTCTAATTTTTCCTGACTGCCCTCTCTGGGTTGTTCTGCCTGATACTGAACTGCACTAACATTGTTCTCTGCCTGTTACCTGACTGTAGTTGATTGCTTATACCTGTCTGTACCTCGCCTGACAATTGGACCCAAGCCTTTTTACTTTGTTTCGGCTGGTCCTTCTCACTTGTATTCTGACTGTACCTTTGTGTAACTTGATGCTAGCCTCTGTACTGTTATTGCTTGTATCTCTGTAACTCTGCCGGCTCGCACCTGAAAATAGGCACATGACTGTCTAGTGTGCTTACCTGGTAAACAAAAGCTAAATAAATCAATAAACTTCCTGTAGGTGCCCATTTTGTTCTCAAGGCTCCTGGCATTTAAGATGCTCACTCTCTAGGCTTTTCTTCTGTCTCTGCCCTGACCTCTCTGTTTCCCCATCCTCATCCTATTTATTAACTATCCCACTCCTTGTTTGCTGTCTACTACTACTTCTCCTGCTATGCCTCGCTCCCCTGGTTGGGGGGGGTGCTAGCTAGACCCTCTACACTTGTCACCAGGCCCTGTGATCCCATAATGTCAACCTTCTCTGCTCCTATTTTAAATGTCTAGCAATAAAGACACTGAATCTCTGCCCCAGAGTATTTGCCCCCTCTTCAGTGTAATAAAAGCCATCCCTTCTAAAGAACCTCCAATCCTAGAAGAGTCCCATGTCCCCTATGTATCTGAAACCTTCCTCTCTGTGACACTCCCTGACCCAAGAGTTGAACTGGTCTATTTTCAGATGCCGTTCCCCATATGTCACATCAACAGAACCTCAGAGAAGACCATTGACACCTTTATGGATTTCAGACTTCCTCCCAAATTTCAGAATACAGCCTTTTCCTTCTTCACCTCATGGCTGGCAAGATCGTTGATCTCCAAGTGGAGAATCACATCTGGCACCTTCTCCAAGTGCCCAAGAATCCCCACTGTCCTAGTGATATCCCTCCCTGTTGTAGATAGATACCAACAATGAATTATAAATACAGTAGTTGTAATACACAAATGAGTTATATGCAAATAGTTTATAAAGCATTTCTCTTATACATTCCATAGAATTGAACAGGAGAGACTGAAGCATATGAAGAACTCTTATACAGCCAAGAGTAATTCATGTGATGCCTCCTCTACGTGTTTCACTGTTGTATTCTAGAACTATATGTTCTTTAATTTTTACTGACTCTTTCACCTCTAATTAGCTGCACAGTGAAGATACATAAAAATAAAAATAATGTAATTATGATGTGAGCAGCAAACATAGTTACTTATCAGTTTATTTTACAAAACTCCATCATTCTATCATCCACTCATCAGTACTCATATCAAGCAGAATCCGAACATCCATATTTGTGGTTATATCTACACCCAATTCCTTTTACCAACTGTGCTATCTTCCAGTTCTGTAATATAGTAATAAACACAAAAATCTATAAAAATCTATCAGAAATCTCATTTTAAAAACTTTAGCTCATTAAACGCAACTACAGTCTAGGGCACTGAATCAAAATAGGAGGTGCATTCATAAAATATCCCTATCTTTCCTAAGTGCCAGCATTCATCTCATATATTTTCTAGCTACTTCAAATAACCACACTGAAAAAGTTCAGTCTTCAGTTGTAGTTTGTCATGTCAGAGCAGCGTACATGTCTGGCAGTGGTAGTTAGGGGAGGGGTGTAAGGGAGTAGCAAAGAGTTTAGGGACTGTGATGCCATGAACTACCCAGAGAGAGAGAGAGAGAGACAGTAGTGGACTTCATGTCATTACCTATCTTAGTACAGAAAAAAAGTCTTATATACAGAACAAGTGCAAAATATTAATTCTCTGCTCCATGAGTCTGACTGATACTGAAATCTACCAGGATGACTGCGACTAGAAAGCATGTTCTTTTATTTATGTTTTTATGGCCAAATGTGTAGTAAAGTATTAGGGGTGGATGGACCGACCTACCGAAAATCAGACCCCCCCCCGGATCCAATGCAGTCCGATGGACTCGGATAAATCAGAGTCAATGGGCTAAATGTACCGAGTCTGGGCCCGTTGGCCACAATGTGCTGTATTATTTTTAAAAAGCACAGTTAGTTCATTTTTACCTGCATCCTGCGATAGATGGCGCTCCGTGATCTTCCGGATCCCAGCCAGCTGGCAGTCACCTGATGGCCACACTGCAGGTCATGTGGCTCCTGCTACTAGAATGCTCGCACTCACATGAGCAGGCAAGGTGCAAGCAGCAGGAGAAGAGTACCTGCTCATGAACGAACGCAAGGGCGGAGGAACTCGATTGGCCAAGTCCAGCCAGACTGATAGGCTAGGCATCCTACAGCTGTAGGAGACTGTCTGTCAGTCCTGGCAATTGGCCGCTGTGGTGGATGGGCAGAGCTGGAAGGGCCTGTGTAGCTCAGTCAGCATTCGTGAAAGGCGCCATTTTGGAGCTACCCCACATTGGGAGAAGATGTTTTGTCTCTCTTGACTGAGACTGTCTGAGCAACAAGCAATATTAAGAAATTGCCAGTTTGTGATCATCAAAGGAGCATTTCTTTGGGGGCTATAGAAAATTAGAAAAAGTAAAGAGGGGGCATAATCTGACAGAATCTTAATTGGGGGAGGGTTGAAGATCGTGCCTGGTACTGTTACTAATATACTACTAGTCATAGTCAGAAGCAGCAGAACTATTAAAATCTTTTTCTTTAAACTGGAAAAAAAAAAAAAACTAGCTACAGGGGTAGAGTGAGGTGGTGTGTGGCTGTGAGAGCAAGCCTACTCTGGCCCTGGCCCAGTGGACAGAGAACATTGAACAATTGAGGACTAAATATAAAACTACATTAAGGAAAAATATTTTGTGTGTGCGTGTGTGTGTGTGTGTGTGTGTGTGTGTGTGTGTGTGTGTGTGTGTGTAATAAAACTAGCTACAGTGCTGGAAGGGAGAGTTTGGCAGTGAGGCCATAACTGTCCTGAGTGGGCAGAGGAACTCGGGAACTACTGCAAGGACCATTTCAAAACAAAATGCATTCAGGAAAAAGTATTTTTTGTGTGTAATTAAAAAAAGCAACTAGCTAATACTGTGGTGGAAGGGGGCATGTGGCTGTGACGCAGAGTCTGTACCAGTGGCAGAGGAACTTGGGAACAACTGAGAGGACTACATACATACATCTGTGGTATTGCAACAGTTGAGAAGTATTTCCCTGTGTGTAATAAAAAAAAAAAATAGCTATTGTGGTGGAAGGGGGAGTGTGGCTGTGAGGCTGAGCCTATACCAGTGGACAGAGGAACTTGGAAACAACTGAGAGGACTACATACATCTGCAGTATTGCAACAGTCAACAAGTATTTCCTTGTGTGTAATTAAAAAAAAAAAAAAAAATAGCTAATGTGGTGTAAGGGGGAGTGTGACTGTGAGGCCCAAGCCTGTACCAGTGGGCTGAGGAATTTGGGAACAATTGAAAGGACTAAATAAAAAGAAAATATCTACAGGAAAAAACATTTATGTGTGCCATTTAAAAAAATGTAACCTAGCTATTGTGGTGGAAGGGGGAGTGTGGCTGTGAGGACAAGCCTGTACTAGTGGGCTGAGGAACTTGGGAACAACTGACTGGACTAAATAAAAAGAAAACACATACTGGAAAGAGCATTTTTGTGTGTAATAAAAAAACAAAACTGGAAATGTGCGCCAGACAGGAAGAGGCGGAGGCTGAAATGGGGAAAAGTATTGGGAAACGTATGGCACAAACAACACTGCACAGTCTAACTGGTAAAAGACCAGTTGCTGGGACTTCATCAAGTAGCAGTAGTGGTTCTTCCACAATGCTGTCCAAACAAACAGGAAAGGTCAAAACGACCTTAATTAAAACTAAAGGAGTAGTCGGCATCACAAGGAGTGGCAAGCCAAGATACGGTACCTATGTGTACCGTAGTACCAGCACAGATTTAAATGAAACAGCGGAGGAGGAGGAGGAGGAGGATAAATCTAGCTCTGATGAGAGTAATGATTATGAAATGAAGGCTGTAGACAAGGAGGGAGAAAAGCAGAAACAAATGGAAAGCCAGAATGAGGTAGAGGTGGCAGTTGCACAGACGCAGGATGAATGTGATGACATGTACTTGGATGATGAGATGGGCAATTTGAGCATGAACGGTGCAGGTGCAGGAGAAACCAGATGAGGAGGCAATGCATTCAGAATTTGGTTCTGTTAGTGGCCTGGAGGAACTGTTGGATGATGATAATGGTGAAACAGAAAAAGACCATGATTGGCAGCTTCCCGGTGTTGAGAAAGAACAACAGAGTGGAAGCGACAAAGGAGGACAGTACAGTATGCCTGGTAATAAAACAAAAAAGGGTGATATCTTATGTGTGGTCTTACTTTTCTCTGGCTGCCAATAATGAGTTACGAGCAGTTTGCTCTATATGTAAAAAGACCATCAGCAGAGGGAGCAAAAAAGATGCCCTGGGTACCTCAAGATTAAAAAGATATTTAGACAGATATCATCCATTACGTCTCAGGCGTCATTTTTGGTCAGAGAGAAAGAAGACAACAACATGCAGGAAGAGTTAAGTCAGACTACACCTACTGCACCCGTTATATCAAGTGATAGCAGCAGCTCTGCAGCTTCCATTATACTGTCAACTTCTTCTCAGTCTTCTTCTAGAATAAGTACTACAAACAGTCCCCTTTTGCCTTTCTCATCATCCATAGAAACATAGACTTTGACGGCAGATAAGGACCGCTAGGCCCATCTACTCTGCCCATTTCCCTACCTACAGGATAGGCCGCAGATCCTAGTTAACCAACAGCCTATTTCTTCCTACCCCCCACAAGAATTGCCTTATGTCTGTCCCATGCATTCTTGAATTCTCCCACAGTTTTAGACCCCACAACCTCCTCAGGAAGGCTGTTCCATGCATCCACTACCCTCTCTGTGAAATAATACTTCCTCACATTGCCCCTGAACCGCCCTCCTATCTTTAAATTGTGTCCCCATGTTCTTGCAAGTCTCTTTTTCTGAAAGATGCTACCCTCTTGGACTTTGTTGATTCCACTGAGGTACTTAAAAGTTTCTATCATGTCCCCCTCTCCTTCTTTCCTCAAGGGTATACATATTAAGCTCCTTTAGTCTCTCCTCATAAGGCTTCTCTTGCAGACCCTGCACCATTTTAGTTGCCCTCCTCAGGACTGCCTCTATCCTGTCTATGTCCTTGCGGAGATTGGGTCTCCAGAACTGGACACAGTACTCCAGATGGGGTCTCACCAACTGTCTGTACAGAGGGATAACAACTTCCTGTTTTCTGCTGATGATGCCTCTCCCTATACATCCCAGTATACCCCCAGCCCTTCCTACTGTCTTCTCACATTGCTTGCTAACCTTAAGGTTATTTGATATGATTACCCCCAGGTCCGTTTCCTTTTTTGTTGTTGTTACTAGCTCCCCACCCATTGTGTATTCTTCCCCTGGGTTCTTGTTTCCCAGGTGCATTATTTTGCACTTCTTTGCACTGAATCCTAGCTGCCATACTTCTGACCATTCCTCCAACCTTGCCAAGTCCCTTTTCATCCTTTCCTCGCCTCCTTGTGTATCAACCCTGTTGCAGATCTTTGTGTCATCTGCAAAAAGGCATACTTGTCCTTCCAGTCCCTCTGCAATGTCACTGATGAAGACATTAAAAAGGACTGGACCCAATACTGAACCTCATGTACCCCACTAGTAACCCCCTTTCTTCAGGTGGACTCCATTTACAATTACCTTCTGTGTCCTGTTGTCCAGCCAATGTTTTACCCAGGCTACCACCCTGGGTCCCACTCCCAGGCTGGTTAATTTGACTATAATCTTTTGTGTGGGACTGTGTCAAATGCCTTGCTAAAGTCTAGGTAGATCATGTCCACAGCCCCTCCCTGGTCTACTACTTTGGTCACCCAGTCAAAGAAATCTATTAGATTCGTCTGACATGACCTTCCTGCTGTGAACCCATGCTGCCTTGGGTCCTGTGCTCCACTGGCCTCTAGGTACTCGACTATTCTTTCCTTCAGAAGTGACTCCATCACTTTCCCTACCACAGAGGTCAGACTGACAGGTCTGTAGTTTCCTGCCTCTGTCTTGGTCCCACTTTTGTGAAGGGGAATCACATCCACCTTCCTCCAGTCCTCGGGTACCACACCATCCTCCCATGATTTATTAAAAAGAGTAGCCGGTGGTTTCACTAGTTCCTCCCTTAATTCTTTTAGAATTCTGGGGTGAATTCCATCAGGACCCATTGCTTTGTCCACCTTCAGTTTTAGGAGTTCTTGCAGAACCCTTTCTTCTGTGAAAGGACTGGGATCGACCCCCTATCAAGAGTGCTTCTGTTAATTGGATTAGGCACTTCCCCCTCCTCTTTTGTGAATACTGAGCAGAAATATTCGTTCAGTATTCCTGCTTTTTCACTGTCCCCCTCTGCCCACCCACTGTTCATTCTATTTAGCCTCACTATCCCTCCTTTTGTCTTTCTACCGCTGATGTACCTATAAAGGTTTTATCCCCTTCTTAACTCGTTGGCTATCTTTTCCTCAGTTTGGGCCTTTGCTATTCTGACTTCCCTCCCTGCTTCCTTCTGCCTTAACTGGTACAGCTCTCTGTCCTGCTCCTTCTGTGTTTCCTTATACTTCCGGAATGCTATCTTTTTCTTCCTGACTTTCACAGCCACCTCTTTTGAGAACCATAGTGGCTTTTTCTTTCATTTTGATTTATTTGCTTCACACAAAGGCTTGTTGCCTCTGTGATGGCAGTTTTGATAATTCCCCATTGTTGCTCCACACCTCCTTCTAGCCTGTTTGCTAGTGCTTTTCTGAGGCACTCTCCCATCTTGCCAAAGTCAGCCCTCCTAAAGTCCAGTACCCTCACTTTTGTATGGCTTGACTCTGTAGCTGAGTTTAACGTGAACCACACTGTTTGATGGTCACTTGTCCCCAGATGGCAACCCACTTCTAGATCTGAGATCCTCTCACTGCCCCCGTTTGAGAGTATGAGGTCTAAGATTGCTCCCTCTCGAGTGGGTTCTGAAACTAGCTGTCTAATGCCTGCCACCTGTAGGGCATCAAGAATGGCCCTGCTCTTGGATGTGGCTGCAGCAAATGTGCTCCAGTTAACATCTGGCATATTCAGGTCTCCCATCAACAGTATCTCCCCTTTCTCTGCCATTCTAAGAATGCCTTCTATCATATCCTTGTCCATTCCTTCCCCCCTGACATGGGGGTCTGTACACAACCCCTGTGCAGATTGTGGTGCCCTTTCCAGTCTCCAAGGTGACCCACAGTGCCCCCTCTCCTCCCTGTTTACTCTTTTGTTCAGTTGCTTTTATCCCTTCCTTTACATAGAGAGCTACTCCTCCCCCTCTTCTCCCCTGCCTGTCTCTCCTGTAGGTTATGTACCCTGGTATGTTAACATCCCAGTCATGGTTCTCTGTGTACCATGTTTCTGTGACTGCTACAATATCCAGGCATCCCTCTTCCATTAAGGCCATCAGCTCAGGGAGCTTGTTGCCCAGACTACGGGCATTGGTACTCATTACCCTCCATTTCCTGATGGCCTTACTCTCTTTTGCCCATCCCTGTCCTTCTTGCCTTTGTCACTTTCTCCATTTACCCCTGCCCTTCTCCCTATCGACACCTCTATGTTGGTGTCTGCCGCACTTACTACCGTGATTATTTGGGGGCTAGGATTTTCCTGCTCCTGTCCAGTGCCTCCCCCCTTGGCTAGTTTAAAAGCTTGCCAATGAAGCATTTAAACCTATCACCTAGGATCCTGGTTCCCCTCCCGGACAGATGTAGCCCATCATGCCAGTATAGGCTTGCATCACTCCAGGTGGACCCCCAGTCCCCAAATGAAGCCAAATCCCTGAGCTCCACACCAGTTTTTCAACCACTGATTGAATCCATGAGTGCGGAACACCTAGCCTCTCCTATGCCATAGATGGGTAGCACCTCCGAGAAGGTTACAGTGCGTGCTACTTGACTAAGGCCCCTCCCCAATTCCACAAACTCTTCCTGCACTTCTCTAATCCCTTTCTTAGCCAGGTCATTTGTCCCTAGGTGGACAATGACATCCAGCTCCCTCCCCTGTGCAGCTACTCCGGCAATCCTGAGGATTCGCTTCCTGTCCCTGCAAGCCATGGCACCAGGCAGGCACCTTACCTCCCTCTCCCCTTCCTCCCCAGTTCTACCTTCCTAACAATGGAGTCCCCACCAGGAGTTGTTTCTTCCTGCAGGGTCCCCTGCCACCCTTCTTGGGTCTCCTTTGTGGAGGTTCCCAGCATCCTCCTTGGTCTCCACTGTGGGTGCCTCCATAGAGGAACCACACTTTGCCAGAATGGCATAGGAATTGTGGAGAGGTACAACGGGAGGGATGCGCCTCTGTTCCACCACCCTCACCCTCCCTGAGCCCACTGTGGTCCAACCACTCCTCTTTCTTGGCAACCTCTGAGGCAACGGCAGTGGCACTGGTGGTCCCTGGATGGAAGAGGAGGTCCCACAAATCCTGGCCAACTCAGCCTGGAGATGAACAACCTCCTCCCTCAGCCGAGAGAGGTGCCTGCAGATGGGACAACACCGCATCCTCCAGAACATCTCCTGGAAGACTGCTGCTCCACAGCCACTGCACTACACCACCCAATCATGTCTCATTTCTGGCCCCTTAACTGTTTGCAATCCTTACTCTTTCCTCTGTTTTTTTTTCTCTCTCTCCTTACTTTCTGCCTGTGTGCCCTTTAAGCTCCCGATTGTCCTGTTCTGAGACAAGAATATCCTATATTTTGCAGTAGACCACTTACTTGCTCAGAGGCAGACCTCCAGCAGCTAGAGGGGGCCGGAGAGCTACTCCAGCACTCCTAATGTTGGCTATCTGAAAACTTCAACTGTTAGAGGACAACTCAGGATTTCAGAGACAATTGAACATAAAGCTAAGTACCAGTGCAGTCATCCTGAGGCAACTGCTATAACAAAACTAATTTAAGAGATGACAGCACTGGACTTACAGCCTTACAGAATTGTGAAGCATGTAGGATTCAAAAGGCTACTGAATCGCCTGTCACCACGATACAATATTCCATCCAGGAAATATTTCTCAACTGTTGCAATACTGCAGATATATAATTTAGTAAGTGCTAAACTGAAAAACGCTTTAAAAGATGCAGTTGCTGGGGTTGTCCATCTGACTACTGACATATGGACAAGCTGCCAGCCAGAACCATTTATGCCACTGACTGTGCATTGGGTATCGTTTTCTCCCTGTAGTGACACTGACAATTCCCCTCTGAAACTGGCTTACCTTCGCATCCAGTATATCCCACAGGATCACACAGCTTCCAACATCCTGGATGAGCTCAGTAGAGAGATACAGTACTGGCTTACATCACAAGGGCTTTCTGTAGGTTTTATTGTGGCTGACAATGGTTCAAACATAAAGAAAGCATTGTCTGATGGGGGGCTTTGTCCACATTCAATGTTTTGCCCACTGCCTAAATTTGATTGTGCATGCATTTATGGGAGAGGACAGAGATATAAAGGCTCTCACTTGTGTGGCAAAAAGAACATGCATACATTTCAGCCACTCCTGCAAAGCACAGCAACGCCTTTGGGCCATACAAGAAGAGAATGGACTGCTTCCTAATACACTCATCTAGGATGTTGCAATGAGTTGGAACTCTACCTTTTACATGTTCCAAAGACTGCTTGAGCAAAAAAGGCTGTAAGACAGTATACACTAGAAAACAGCATAGGGGATGCTGATGTGTACATTACTCCTCAGCAGTGGGCTGTTTTAGAACTTCTCATCAAGATCCTGCAACCTTTTGAGGAAATTACTATGGAAGTGAGTTCCAACAAGTGCCACACTCAGCCAAATAATCCCATTAATAAAGATTCGTAGATTACAGCTAAATGCAATCAGGGATGAGTTGGAAGGCGCAACAAGCCAGTTCCAGATGGGAGAGTCTAGCGCAACTGAAAGGGACTTGCCACCCAGAATAAAAAAAGACATAGTACATAGAATGATTAAAAAAGTCAGAGATGAGGAGAAACTCTGTGAAATGCTCATGGCAGAACATTACATTATTGCAACAGTACTAGATCCATGGTACAAGATTAAACACCTCTCACATTATGACCCAAATGTGTTCCAAAACTGCAGAGAGAAAATCATTCAAGAAGTTGATTTGCTTTTGAAAAAAAAAACATAACAGATGCAGCCCCCCTCATCCATTCCTCCTTCACCTTCAAGGCTCTCTCTTGTCAGTCAGGCTACAAAACAGTCAGCTGCTGCTATTCGTTCTACAACCAGCAGTCATCTTTGAGATCACTTGGAAGCTGTCGTCCTTGAAAAATTAGCCCTTTCTTCTTCATTTGTCACTGCTTCTGGCCAGGCCATGGCAGAAAAGGGTATTGAATGGAATGAAGATCCCATTAAGTACTGAGGAGCCTGCATGGCCTGCACTTATACAGGTAGCCTTGAAGTACATGGTCTGTCCACCAACCAGTGTATTTTCTGAGTGACTCTAGCTGTGCAGGAAATGTGGTAACAGATACAGGATCTAGGCTACTACAAGAAAATGTTGAGAAGTTAACATTCGTAAAAATAAGCCTTCCATTGACTGGTTACACCTAAGATCCGGAGGCAGCAAACACATTTTGTGGTGACCTCAAAGATGACTACTTGGAAGAGTAGAAAGATCACAGTTTTTCAGAAAAATAAATCAGTACTCAAGCCCATACGTGGCCTACAAAATGTCTGTACCTGATGGCCAATATGTTCAGCATGTCCTAATGGACTTGTGTAATTTTTGGACTGCCTGAACCTGATGGCACAATTTGCGCATCATGTCCGACTGAACTTCTCTATTTTTGGACTGTCTGAAGTTGAGACTGATGGCACACTGTTTTCAGCATGCCTTCCTCACATACTTTGCTAAGTTTTGGACTGCCCAAACCTCAAGGCACATTTTTCGCAGCATGACCACATGGACATCTGCAGTTTTTGGACTGTCTGAACCTGATGGCACAATTTTTGCAGCATGTCCTCATGGACTTCTGCAATTTTTGGACTACCTGAACCTGATGGCACACTTTTCTCGGCATGTCCTCATAGACGTCTGCAATTTTTAGACTGCTTGAACCTGATGGCATGCTTTCGCAGCATGTCCTCATGGACTTGTGTGATTTCTAGACTGCCTGAAGTTCAGACTGATGGCAGAATGTTTTCAGTATGTCCTAATTTCTGGATTGCCTGAACATGATGCCACACTTTTTTCAGTATGTACTAATGGACTTGTCTAATTTTTGGATTACCTGAATGCAGGTCTCTGCCCACTCAGTACAGGCTCGACCTTACAGCGACACTCTCCCTTCCACCACAGTAGCTAGGTCTCTGGATTCCTAAGGAACATGCAGTTATTTTTTTGGTAGGGACCCCTAAATGTGTCATCAGTTTGGGTGGGTGGGTAGATGGAGGGGACCCCATGCCATAGAAAATAACTGCATGACTCTCAGTGGAGCAGAGAAGGAACTGGTGCAACAATAATAAACTGATATACGTTAGGAGGAAGTAGGTTGCTAGTTAACTAAAATCTACAGCTTTTCCAATAGGTAGGGAAATGAGCAGACTGGGCGGACCATGCGGTCCTTATCTGCCATCAAATTCTATGTTTCTGTGTTTCTATGATATGTCCACTGTATAGTGTATGCTGCTACATTGGAATAAGATTCTGCCTCTGAGGTTAGACAGGTCAGTTTACAGTTGCAGCACTAATACTACTGACTCTGAGACAGGAAACAGACAGAAGTCAACTGCATGACTGCCATAATCAATTGACCAGTGTAATGCTTGGCCAGTTGGTTCTGATTGCTCTATGATTTTGTAATATAAAAAGGTGTTATTGAGTGTCTCTCATGAGACATTCTGTGTTCCTGGGATGACCCCCCAGGTTTCAGTTCAAAGGACAGGATTTGTTAAACAGCAGATCTCTGTAATGTGATTAACTTCCAAGAAGTTGCATTTTATGGCCTTGTTGAGCTGTGCTTCTTTGAAGCCAGGAACTATAATATCCATTTTATGATGTCTTCAGAGGAAAGAACAGTTAATTTCAACTGGTGCTAAAAGAAGCTATATGACAGCTAAGTGAGAAAACTGCAGAGTTGTAAAATTCCTGTGATGTCTTGGGAAGCAGGAAACCACACTAAATCAAAGGAAAGACTCACGATCAAAGAGTCATATTGGAAATGAGTTTTTGCTGATGTCACCTTATTTAATATACCTCCCGAGTAATGGGACATCCTGTGTGTATTAATTTTTATATTTAACAGGGAGGAGCTAGGTAACACCATGGAAGAGGCAGGTTCAAAGACAGTTTTAAATTATTCTGTGGCTGATCTTAGACACATTCCTGTTGGACTCAGAGTACTTTAGTTAGATGTTGATTCAAAGAAGGTATGCATTAGATAGACAAGTCTAAGTGTATTGTGGTAGGAGATTATGTTTGCATTTTGACCTTGTTCTTTTAAGTGATTGTATGCTTGTGATATATTGTTCTGTCTGTACACTTTACATATTTTTATCAATTTTTTTAGTAAATCTATATTTAAAGAGATTGCCTGGTGTGTCTTCGAAATTCTTTTGCCTGTGAGGTACAGATGGTTAAAGTTGACACTATTCATAAGCTTAATGGTAATACCAAACTGGGAAAAGGTAAGAATTTTCCTAAGGTCTTTCATAGAGTTTTTAGGGTTCATTTTGGATACCTGGTTAGGTGCCCTTAGGCGAAAGATATCTGGCATTCCCCGAAGAGCAGAATTATCTGAGCCTGTACATTTGGGTACGCTAGTATAAGGTTCACAGTTTGAATCCCTCCAGAATTTGAGACCAAAGGTGATTCTGACCCACAAAACAGACAGGAGGGTTACCCTGTTCTGTTAACTGTTCCCAATACTGTGCTCGGAGGTTGGCACTGTGGGAGCAGAGGGTCTGACCTGCTGAGTGGGGATGTGACAGATTGGTTAGCAGCAGTGCTGATAATTTTGGTAAAAACAAGCTTTATATTGTTCAGTGTGTCAGCTTAATATTGTACAGCTCACTTGCAAAAAAAAAAAAAAAAAAAGGCAGTGATTTATTTAAAAAAAAAAAAAGGAAACAGAACGATATCACTTGGCTTACAGTCAAGTTCCTACCTGTTTTATTTTTTTTTTCTAAAGTGCAAGTTAGAGTAGCAGTAGTTAGGGAAGAAGATGGCTTCCAACTACAGCAGGCACACTGTAGACTACTTAAAGCAGTTGTGCAAGGACAGAAAAGTCCTGTACGAGGTGAAAGCCACCAAGCAGAACCTCGTGGATGTTCTGATGGCAGCAGATACCCAGAGCATTGAGTCACTGACTGTGGCTGTAAAAGACCGAACCTTGGGTGTGGAGATGCTAGCGGCTAGTGCAGTGTCCAGATCCAGTGAGGATGACAGCAGGGCCAGTACCAGCGAATGGCCACAGCAGCGGGGTAAGGTCACCAGCATTCTGGAGCCAGAAGTACTCAGGCTACAGACTGAGTTGCACAGAATGGAGCTGGAGTTCCAGAGAGAAGACAAGCGAGAATAGCAAGCTGCAGAGGAGAAGAGGGACCATGAACAGTGAGAGGCGGACCGTGAGGAGTGTGAACGCCAGAGGCGACATGAACTGGAGAAGCTATAACTCCAACCACCAGCAGCAAAGTAGGTAAGTGGCTTGGTTTTAACTGGAACTACAGGATGGGGTTACAAATTGAATTCCAAATTGATAGCTGAATTTAAAGAGGTGGAGGATATGGATGCATTTTTAAATTCCTTTGAAAAGGTTTGTATTCAGGCTAAAATTCCAAAGGAGTCTTGGAACTTCCAGCTATCCCCGCTACTTACCAGAAAAGCTCGGTATGCATTGGGTCAAAAGGACAATGAGGACAGTAATGATTACAGTAAATTTAAAGCTGCACTGTTACAAAAATTTGAATTAACTGCTGAAGCATACAGCGCTAAATTCCGTAAGCTCAGGAGAAGCCCTGATATGAGCTATGAGGAGCTAACCATGAAACAACGTCAGTTTTTAAAATGTTGGTGGGAAGGAATTGAAGCAAACTCTGTAGATAAAATTAAAAATGTGATTTTATTAGAACAGTTTTTTGGGGCATGCCCAGCAGAGCTGAAAATCTGGCTGGAGGACCAAGATCCCAAAACAGTGCAAGAGGTTGCTGAACTCTCGGACCACTATGCCAAGAGCAGACCTGCTCTGAGAGCAAATGGGGTGGGCGTGGCAGTGCAGAAAGGGAAAAGCGTGTCTTCATGGCAACTAAAACCCTCACTGCCTCTACCGAAACCAGTTAGCCCCAGGTTTCAGAGAAAAGATTTCTCTGAGAAAAGAAATGAATGTTGGTTGTGGAATGAAACTGGGCTCATTACCAGACAGTGTCCCAAAAGGGTGAGCAATACACAACTGGGGGCTAGGAAAGAAGCGGGTCATTTGTGTGTCCCTGGAAGCATGCCTGTGAACATGAGGGAACACATGCACCCAGTCATGGTGAATGGCGTACAGATGCAAGGGTTAAGGGACACAGGGGCATCCCTGACATTGGTAAAAGGGGATCTGATACAGCCTGGTCAGCTTATTCCCAATAAATATGTCACCGTACAAGACTTTACTGGTGGGGAGATAACATTGCCCCTCGCTAGTGTTCTTCTAGACTGGGGTGAAACAGGGGGAACTGTGCAACAGGTAGCTGTAGCCAAAATGTTAGCAGTGGACGTCATCCTTGGCAACAATCTCCAACAGGGGATGGTGTGTGCAGTTACCCATAGCCAAGCAGCCAGGGGAAAATGGTGATTCCCTGGAACCCACTGAAGCCATTGTGGAAACCACTGAGAGGCTGGTTCCCCAGCCTGTGTCTCCTAATATGGAGACTGATGAAAAGGAGTAGAAATTTGCCCAGTAGCAGTTAACCACACAGCTACGGAGGGTTACTCCGAGGGTTACTCCGAAGAAGGAGGGGTGACCCATTGTCAGAGGGTTAGGAATGACAGTGATCCCGACTGCCCTGATGCTAGTGCTAGGCACCCTAGTTCAGAGACTGAAGGGGACCTGTCCCATGCCTTGGAAATATGTGAGGAGTTTACAGCTGCTCAGAGAACTTACCCTAGTCTAGAGAAGCTGAGGGCTTGGGGAGACTGACGGAGCACAAGGAGGTGATGGTAAACATAAGGTTTATTGAGAAAATGGACTAATGTATACTCAGGCTGTGCAGACAGAGGGAGGGGTGATAGGCAGGCAGCTTGTCGTTCCCCAGGGGTATCGTGAGCAGTTGCTCAAGATTGCACATGATATTCCCTTGTCTGGTCATCTGGGAATCACAAGCACTATGCAGCGGTTGGCCCAGAATTTCTATTGGCCCAACTTCACCCAGCAGGTGAAGGAGTACTGCAGGTCTTGTCACCGGTGCCAAGAAATAGGGAAGGCGGGCAAGAAAACCTAAGCCGCCCTAATTCCATTGCCCATAATGGAGGAGCCATACCAGAGGGTTGGAATGGATATTGCGGTTCCTTTAAATAACCTCAGCTCCTCAGGGAAGAGATTCATCCTAACTGTGGTGGATTCTGCCACCTGGTACCCAGAGGCAGTCGTCCGATCCTCACTGAGGACAGACAAAGTGGCAGATGCCTTACTTGGGATTTTCTCCCATGTTGGGTTTCCACAGGAGGTTATCACCAATTGAGGGGATTCCTTCATGTCGGACCTGATGAAATGTTTGTGGGAGAAGTGTGGGGTGGTGCAGAGATGCACGGCACTGCATCACCCACAAGCCAATGGGCTAGTGGAAAGATTTAATGGTACCCTGAAGTCAATGCTCCAGGCGTTTTCTGAACAGAATGGGAGGAACTGGGAGAAATACCTTCCCCACCTGTTGTTTGCATACAGGGAGGTGCCCCAAGAGTCAACAGGATTTTCCCCCTTTGAACTCTTATATGGACGCCGGGTACGTGGGCCCCTAAACTTGATCCAGGAGGACTGGGAAGGCAAGCACGCCACCCATGGAACTCCCATAGTGGATTACGTCTTTAGGTTTAGGGAAAGGCTGAAGGAGCTTATGGGGACAGCCCAGAGAAACCTGGCAGCTGCCCAACAGAAACAAAAAGTGTGGTACGACCACAGAGCCAAAGCTCACTCATACATGGTGGGTCAGAAAGTCATAGTCCTTATTCCGGTCCAGAAAGACAAGCTGCAGGCTGAGTGGGCAGGACTGTACAAAGTAGTTAGGAAGGTAAATGACGTGAACTATATTATAGAGTTACCTGAGAGGAGACAGACAGAAAGGATGTACCATGTCAACATGATGAAGCCATATGCTAATAGGGATGACACGGTGTTTGCAGTGTGTAGTTCTGGGGAGGGGACAGACAAAGGAGACCCCCTTCTGGACTTACTGGAAGAAAGCAAGCGGGAGTCTTCTGTGGAGGCAGTAAAATCGTCTCCCCAGCTGGCCCCGGGCAGGATCCAGGAAGTAGGGGAGGTTTTAGCAGACTTTGCCCCATTGTTTAGTGCCAAGCCTGGACTAACCCCCCTTAGCGGCGCACGATGTGGAGACAGGGACACAGACGCCCATACGGCGGACAGCATATCGGGTGTCAGAGGCTGTCCAAAAGGACATTAGGAGGGAAGTGGGGGAGATGCTGGATTTAGGGGTAATCCAAAGATCCCACAGCACTGGGCCTCACCCGTAGTCCTTGTGCCCAAGCCAGATGCCACTACTCATTTCTGTATGGACTATCGTGGACTGAATGAGGTCACGAAGTCAAACGCCCACCCAATGTCCTGGATGGACGAACTCCTGGACAAGTTGGGAGGGGTGACCTACCTTACAACCATTAACTTGATCAAGGGGTATTGGCAGGTAGAGTTAATGGACAGAGCTAGGGAGAGGTTGGCCTTCATCACTCTGATAGGCTTATTTGAATTTAAAGTAATGCTTTTCGGAATGAAGAACGCCCCGGCCACTTTCCAAAGGTTGGTGAACCAGGTGTTAAATGGTGCTGAGGAGTACGCCATGACGTACCTGGATGACACTGCCATCTTTAGTGCCAGCTGGGAGGAACACTTGTCCCGCCTTAGGGAAGTGTTGGGCATGATACAGAGGGCCAGGCTCACTGTCAAAGCTGAGAAGTGCAAGGTGGCCATGGGAGAAGTGGCATACCTCGGGCATGTGGTAGGCTGGGGACAGCTCTGTCCTAACCAAATAAAAATAGAGGTGATCCAGGTATGGCCCAGACCAGAAACGCAGAAGCAGGTCAGGAGTTTTCTCGGGACAGCAGGGTACTATATAAAATTTGTACCCAATTACAGTGCCTTGGCTGCTTCCCTATCTGACCTGGTAAAGAAAAGGATGCCAAAGAAAATTACCTGGGGACCAGCCTGTGAAAAAGCCTTTACCAGACTGAAGGAGGCACTGTGCAGTGCTCCCGTTTTGACAAGTCCTGACTATAGCAAACCCTTTATAGTTCAGATTGACGCCTCAGACGTGGGTATTGGGGCAGTACTGAGTCAGACATCCAGCCAAGGGAAAGATCACCCAGTAGTGTACCCGAGTAAAAGGTTATTTCCAAGGGAGCAAGCATGCACTACTGTGGAAAAAGAATGTCTTCCTGTAGTGTGGGCCCTAAAGAAGTTGGAGCCATACTTATATGGGCAGAATTTTGTGGTACAAACTGACCACAACCCCCTGGTTTGGCTGACGCAAATGGGAAAGACTAATGGTAGATTGTTAAGATGGAGTCTTGCGTTACAAGGGTATGACATGACAATCTTATATAGGGCTGGAGTGAAAAATCAGAACAGCGATGGCTTATCGTGCATCTATGAGGAGTGAACAGATTTGGGAAGCTCATCCCATGCAGGGGATAGAGCCCCCAAATTCAGTCTAGGTAGGAAGGATTGTGACGCCTGGCCAGCTGGTTCTGATTGCTCTATGATTTTGTAATATAAAAAGGTGTCATTGAGCATCTCTCATGAGACATCCTGTGCTCCTGGGATGACCCCCAAGGTTTCAGTTCAAAGGACAGGCTATGTTAAACAGCAGATCTCTGTAATGTGATTAACTTACAAGAAGTCACATTGTATGGCCTTGTTGTTGAGCTGTGCTTCTTTAAAGCCAGGAGCTAAAATATCCATTATATGAAGTCTTTAGAGGAAAGAACAGTTCATTTCAACTGGTGCTAAAAGAAGCTATATGACAGCTAAGTGAGAAAACTGCACAGTAGTAAAATCCCTGTGATGTCTTAGGAAACAGGATACCACACTAAATCAAAGGAAAGACTCACGATCAAAGAGTCATATTGGAAATGAGTTTTTGCTGATGTCACCTTATTTAATATACCTCCTGAGTGATGGGACATCCTGTGTGTATTAAATATAAAAATTAACAGGTAGGAGCTAGGTGGCATCATGGGAGAGGCAGGTTCAAAGACAGTTTTAAATTATTCTGTGGCTGATCTTAGACACATTCCTGTTGGACTCTGACACAACAACATCTAATTATAAGCACTGTAAGAAGGTATACATTAGATAGACAAGTCTAAGTGTATTGTGGTAGGAGTTTATGTTTGCATTTTGACCTTGTTCTTTTAAGTGATTGTATGCTTGTGATATATTGTTCTGCCTGTACACTTTACATATTTTTATCCATTTTTTTAGTAAATCTATATTTAAAGAGATTGCCTGGTGTGTCTTCGAAATTCTTTTGCCTGTGAGGTACAGATGGTTAAAGTTGACACTGTTCATAAGCTTAATGGTAATACCAAACTGGGAAAAAGTTAAGAATTTTCCTAAGGTCTTTCATAGAGTTTTTAGGGTTCATTTTGGATACCTGGTTAGGTGCCCTTAGGCGAAAGATATCTGGTATTCCCCGAAGAGCAGAATTATCTGAGCCTGTACATTTGGGTACGCTAGCATAAAGTTCACAGTTTGAATCCCTCCAGAACTTGAGACCAAAGGTGATTTGGACCCACAAAACAGACAGGAGGGTTACACTGTTCTGTTACCTGTTCACAATACTGCGTTCGGAGGTTGGCACTGTGGGAGCAGAGGGCCTGACCTGCTGAGTGGGTTGTGACAACCAGCACATCATAGATACATAGACAGTGTCGGCAGATAAGGGCCTACTCAGTCTGCCCATCTGAGCTTGCAAGTTCACTTTATGTTTTCCTAGAAGTCTGTTGCCCCTTACCCCTGACCTCCAGAATTCCTTTATGTCTATCCCATGCATTCTTAAATCCTGTGATGGTTTCCGCCCCCACCACTTCCTCTGGCAAGATGTTCCACTTGTCCACCACCTGTTTTGTGAAGAAATTCTTCCTCATGTTTCCTCTGAATCATCCTCCCTCCAACTTCATCCCATGTCCTCTAGTCCTGGAACATCTTTTTTGCTTAAAAATAGTGTATTCCTGCACCCTTTTCCTCCCTGTAAGATACTTGTATGTCTCTGTCATATCCCCTCTCTCCTTCCTCTCCTTCACGGAGTACTTATTCAAGTCCTTCAACCTGTGCTCATAGGACTTGTGATGCAATCCATGTACCATCTTTGTTGCCCTCCTCTGAACCTTCTCTACCCTGTCTATGTCCTTACATAGGTAAGGTCTCCAGAACTGTACACTGTACTCCAGGTGGGGCCTCACTAGTGTCTTGTATAGTGGAATTATGACCTCCCTTTTCCTGCTGGTGATGCCCCTGCTTATGCAGCCCAGCATCCTATTTGCTTTACCTGCTGCCCTGTCGCACTGTTTCCCTACCTTGAGGTCATCAGAGATGATAACCCCAACAGCTCTTTCCTGCTTTGTGCTTGCTATATCCTCACCCCAACTGATATATTGTGCCAGGGTTTTTGTGCCCCATATGCATTATCTTGCACGTCTTTGCATTGAATTTCAGCTGCCAAATCTCTGACCATTCTTCAAGTTTCTGCAGGTCCCTTCTCATTCTGTCTACACCCTCTGGTGTGTCTACTCTGTTACAGAGCTTTGTGTCATCAGCGAACAGGGAAATTCTGCCTTCTAGGTCCTGCGCAATGTCACTGATGAAGATGTTCAATAGGACCAGTCCCAGCACCGCTCCCTGTGGTACCCCGCTGGTCACTCTTTCCTCTGTGGAGTGACAGCCATTTACCACCACCCTCCGTGTCCTGCCACCTAGCCAGTTACCTACCCACCACACTACTGTCCTGCCCACACCCATATTCCCCAGTTTGTGTAATAGTCTATGTGGCATAGTGTCAAAGGCCTTGCTGAAGTCCAGATAGGCCATGTCCACTGCCCTCCCCTGATCCACCTCCCTAGTCACCCAGTCAAAAAGTTCAACGAGGCTGGTCTGACATGACCTCCCCCTGGTGAAACCATGCTGCCTTGGGTCCTGTAGTCCATTGACAACCAGATGTTCCACCAATCTCTCCTTCGGTAGTGCTTCCATGATCTTCCCCACTATCGAGGTGAGGCTAACTGGTCTGTAGTTCCCTCTTCCTCTTTGTTCCCACTTTTGTATAAAGGGACTACATCTGATGTCCTCCAGTCTTTGGGTACCTCCCCTGTTTCCAGTGATCAGCTAAACAGGATTGCCAGAGGTTCAGCCGCCACCTCTCTTAGTTCTTTAAGGACCCTGGGGTGCACCCCATCTGGCCCCATTGCTTTTTCAATTCATTACTTCCAGTTCCTTCAGGACCCTTTCTTGTGTAAAGGGACTTGTGTCCATTTCTCCACCATTCCCACCCCTTGTACTCCCATCAGAACCATTACCCTCCTCTTCCTCAGTAAAGACTGAGCAGGAACACCTGTTCAATATGTCAGCTTTACTGTTGTCATACTCCACACGACCCCATCCTCCCCCTTCAGTCTCACTATCCCTCCCTTTGCCTTTCTTTTTTCACTTATGTACCTGTAAAAGGTTTTGTCCCCTCTACCCATTGATTTTGCAATGTGCTTTTCTGTCTGAGCTTCGGCTTCCCTTACTGATCTCCCTGCCTCCCTTTGCTTCTTCTGGTACTTCTCCCTATCCCCTTCTGCCTGTGTCTTTTTGTACTGTCTGAATGCAATCTTTTTGGCTTTCATTTTCTGCATTACCTCCTTGGAAAACCATAATGGCCTCCTCTTCCTTTTCCCCTTGCTAACCTGCTTAATGCATAATTCTGTTGCTCTTGTAATCCCCATTTTAAATACTACCCATTGTTCCTCAACCCCTGATTCCTGCCCCATTCCTCTTAATGCCTCTTTCAAGCATCTCCCCATTTTCCCAAAGTCTGACCCCTAAAATCCAGGATACTTGATTTTGTGTGGTTTAGTTCTGCTCCTTCTGTGATTTCAAACAACAATGATTGGTGGTCACTGTTCCCCAGGTGCTCCCCCACTGTTACCCCCATCACACTGTCCCTGTTTGTGAGCATAAGATCCAGTATTGCCTTCTGCCAAGTTGGTTCCATGACCAGTTGCTTGAGGAAGGCACCTTGAAGGGAGTCCAGGATAAATCTGCTCCTAGTTGATGCTGCTGCTGGGATGCTCCAGTCCACGTCTGGAATATACTGAGGTCTCCAACCAGCACTACCTCGCCCTTGTCTGCCATCGTTTGGATGGCTAGCATCAGCTCCTTATCTGTTTCTTCCTCCTGGCCCCATTTTCCTTTCCAGCTTAATTCATAGTATTTCTCCCCCATATTGTTCCTTCTGTATCTCTGTGGCCCTTATGTCATTTTTCACATAAAGTTCCACTTCTTCTCCCTTCCTACCTGTCCTGTCTCTTCTGAATATGTTGTAGCCAGGTATGGCCATCTCCCAGTCATGGTTACCATTACACCAGGTTTCTGTGATGGCCAAAATGTCCACGTCCAACTGCACCATGACAGCCTCCAGATCCTCTATCTTGTTGCTAAGGCTCCTGGCATTGGCACACATGGCTTTCCATGATTTGACCTCCCTAAACTGTTTAGCTATTCTACTCCTGCCCCTCCCCTGGTTGTCCTTTATCCTTGGTTCTCCCTGCTGTCTGCCCTTCTGTTGAATTTTGCCCCTTTTCTGCCTATCCACCTCTTGGGTGCTTATCTCCATCTCTTGCACACTGCTTTGTAGAGATATCCACTCCTCCTGTTCACTGGTTCCACTGTTAGCTGTGGGGGGTGGGCAATTAGGTACCCTCCTTGCTGTCCTGCCACTCCTCTTGGCTAGTTTAAATGCTTGTCCATGTAGCATTTAAACTTATCATTGAGTGCTTGGATTCCCCTCCAGGATGGATGCAGGCCATCAGGCTTGAATAAGCCTCCACCCCTTCAGGTGGGTCCCCAGTCACCAATGAATCCAAACCCTTCCTCACAGCACCAGTTCTTCAACCACGAGTTAAAGTTCCTGGTGCATGCACCCCTATGCTCTCCCATGCCTCTCACAGTGCTATAAACTCACAGTTTTCATGTCTTGAAATGCTGACTACAATTCTGTGTGTGTGTGTCACAGATCTCGGCGTTGTTTTATGCACTTATATAGTAGATTTGCAGTTTTCACCACATTTTATAAAAGGTTCTGATTTAAATCAGAACTAATGAGAACTTATCAGGACTTCGACCTGGATCATGATCCTGATAATAAGGGTCAGGACCTTTTCGGGTCTGCCCAAATCTATAAAGTGTAGTACTGTACTGGTAAAAATATGCTTAATGAAACATAAATGATGATACTGTGTCTATCCTTACCTACAGACACCATATTTTCATAATTCTGCACCATCACTTCTCTGTGAACCTCCTTCTCCTGTTTGCTTAACATCTTCCTCTCCTCTTCTGAAAAAGCAATGGCAACATCTTCAAAACTTTCTGGTACCTGAAAGAACACAATGTGTGTTTAATTGCTTTTGATTTCACTACATGCATGAAGAAATCTGAAACTTTTCAACAGGAAGGGGACAGGCAAGGTTAACACTCTCCCTTTCACCTTAATGGATGACAGATTGCGGACTCCTCAGTAATCTAAAGGGTGAGCTAACAGACATGATTGACATTGCTCATTTTGGCACTAACATAAAACAAGCAATGGCTTGGCAGAGCAGGGCACATGTAACAACTGACTACTTACAGTAGAGGGTCTTATTACTATATATGATCAGTGGAGGAACATGGTGACCTGAAATCATCTCCTAACACACTGATGTGGAAGGAGCTAGGAAGTAGTGTGCCATCAACGAGCTAGCATTTTATAAGTTTCGATGCTCATAGACATAGGAGTTGATGCTCTTGGGGAGAAGCCAATAGGTGTCAGGAAGCTGTCAGAGCGTGTCAACACTCTAGGTGCCCTTGCTGGGTAAGCAACCTAGGGATGTAGGGGAGGGTCCTTAGACAAGTAGCATGCATAGTAACCTTCTCGGAGGTTCTGCCTGTCTATGGCATGGGTGAGCCTAGGGTGTTCCACACCATGGGATTCAATCAGTGGTTGAAAAACTGGTGCACAGCTCAGGGTTTTGGCTTCACTGGGGACTGGGGGTCCACCTGGAAGGATGCAGCCCTATACTGGCATGATGGTCTGCATCTGTCCAGGAGGAGAACCAGGATCCTAGGTGATAGGTTTAAATGCTTCATTGGCAAGCATTTAAATTAGCCAAGGGGGGGAGGCACTGAAAAGAAGCAGGGAAATCCCAGCCCTCACCAAAAAAAACAAATCAGCGTAGTTAGTGAGGTAAACACCAAGATAAAGAAGTCGATAGGGAGAAGGGCAGGAGTAAATGAAGAAAAAGGCAAAGGTAGTAAGGACAGGGGTGGGGCTAAAAGGGGTAAAGCCATCAAAACTTGGAGGGCAATGAGTACCAATGCCCGTAGTCTGGGTAACAAGTTCCTGAACTAGGGGCTTTGATGGAAGAGGGATGCCTGGATATTGTGGCAGTCACAGAAACATGGTACACAGAGAACCATGACTGGGATGTCAACATACCAGGGTACACAAATTATAGGAGGGACAGGGAGGGTAGAAGAGGAGAAGGAGTAAGGGAAGGTATCAAACCAACACAACTAAATGGTAAACAGGGAGGAGACGAGGCACTGTGGGTAACCCTGGAAACAGGAAATGGCACCACAATTCCACACAGGGGTTGTATGCTGACCCCCATCTCAGAGGGAGGAAATGGACAAGGAAATGATAGAAGGCATCCTTAGGATGGCAGAAAAAGGGGAGATATTGTTGATGGGGAACCTGAATAAGTCAGCTGTTAACTGGAGCACTTTTGCTGCAGCCATATCCAAGAACAGGGTCATTCTTGATATCCTACAAGGGACATGCCTCAGACAGCTAGTGTAGGAACCTACTCAGGAGGGAGCAATCTTAGACCTGGTACTCTCAAACGGGGACAGAGAGAGGATCTCAGATTCAGAAGTGGGTAGCCATCTGGGAACAAACAACCACCAAACAGTGTGGACAGCAGATAAGGACCACTTGGCCCACCCAGTCTGCCCATTTCCCTACCTACTGGATAAGCTGCAGATCCTAGTTAACCAGCAGCCTACTTCTTCCTACCCACCACCAGAATAGCCTTATGTCTCTACCATGCATTCTTAAATTCCCCACTGTTTTTGATCCAACGACCTCCTCAGGAAGGATGTTCCATGCATCCACCACCCTCTCCATGAAAAAAATACTTCCTCCGTTGCCCTTGAGCTGTCCCCCCATCTTCAAATTGTGCCCCCTTGTTCTTGCACATCTCTTTTTGTGAAAGATGCTACCCTCTTGGACTTTGTTGATTCCCTTGAGGTGCTTGAAAGTTTCTATCATGTCCCCCCCCTTTCCTCAAGGGTATATATATATTGAGCTCCTTTAGTCTCTCTTCATATGGCTTCTGGTGCAGACCCTGCACCATTTTAGTAGCCCTCCTCTGGACTGCCTCCATCCTTACTATGTCCTTGTGGAGATGGGGTCTCCAGAACTGCATGCAGTACTCCAGATCTCACCAACTGTCTGTACAGATGGATAACAACTTCCTGTTTTCTACTGGTGATGCCTTTTCCTATACATCACAGTGTCTCCCCAGCCCTCCTTTTTTTAAATGTAATCATGTTTATTAATCCTTCAGGACATTCTCAGTTACATCACTGTAAAAAAACACAAGTTAGACACTTTGATTTACAATAAATTTTGACAAGGGTAAGTACAATGAACTTAAATGTTCTTAAATAAATCAGCTTCTCTGTCCCCCCCCCAGGTTCCAACTAAATGGTCAGTCCAAATTGTTAGACATCTTCCAATAGGACCTGCAAAACAAAGTCTGTACATATACCAAATTTCTTCACCATTTTCAGATGACTTAGGGGATAGTCCAACCATCTCCAGTATGTAGTATAATAAAGTTATTTATCCATTAATTACATATGTGTGTCTACTTTACTTGTGTCCTCTTTTTTATGTTATATATTATCTTTATCATAATACTTTTAAGTTTTAAGAATCAGTCTTCTAAAATCTGAAGAAAAGGAAAAATATCAGTCTATAAAAAAACTGCACAGTGCTGAACTCTGCAGTGCCCAACCCCCATCCGCCCCCCCAGCTGATCCCAAATCACTATGTATTAATCCTAGTGTCCTGTGCCATTACCTTGAGGCGTCTCAGTTACTCCTTCATCTAAAGCTTAAGCTTGAAGTAATTGCTCTAGCACTGGGGTGCCTTCTCTTTTCTCTATATAGTCGAAAAAAGGTAGCCATCTAGTATTAAATTCCTCCACTGACAACCTTAAAATGGCTGTGATGGCTTCCATATTTTGGATTTGTCATACATTATTTTGCCAGTTAGGGATAGCTGGAGTATCTGGATTCAGCCAGTTTTGTGTTATTGCTTTAAGTGTGGCTGCTATTAGAATATAAAATAGATATTTTCTGGTTTGGGACTATATTTCCTCTGGTGGGGATCCCAGAACCAGATTCTCAAAGGTTAATGGGAAGTTTAGTGTCATAATTGAGCCACTCTCCTTGGCTACCGCTTCCCAATAAGGATTAAGTTTTGGACATTCCCAAAAGATGTGGTAGTGGGATCCTTTTTCACCACAGTTTCTCCAGCATTTATTGAAGATCCGGCAACATAGTGGTGAGTTATAGTTGGGGTCCTAAAAAACCTGATGGCTACCTTCCATCTAAATTCTCGACACAAAAGGAAGTTAGTTGTCTTGTGAACTCCTTGCCATATTTTATGCCAGGTGTTTTTAGGAATATCCAATTTTGACTCTAAGTGCCATTGGTTCTCTATTTTTTGAATAGCTAGGATTCTTCTGTTTTCCATGAGGCTTTTATGTATCTGAGAAATATAACTTCTGGTCTCTCCTAAAATGCTCTTTTGATGGGTTAACAAAATGGGAACCGATGGACTCTGTGATAGAGCTGTGAGTCCTATAACTCTCTGTAAGTAACGGAAGCATTGGTAATACCTAAAGGAGTCTATGTTGGATAAGTTGAATTCCTTTTGCAGCTGTGGGAATGGTTTTAAGTGGTCTTCTTCAAGGAATTGCTGTGGATATTTAAGGCCTTGCATAGCCCATCGGGTAAAGCAAAAGTCCCCCTGTGACGCTGGAAAGCCGGGCAGATGGGATAAGGGGAGGTACCACCAGCCCAGCTGTATTATTTCCCATTCTTGTCTGGCTTTCAGCCATATTGTCATTGTGTGTTTTGTCCAATTGTTGCTTATTTTGGTTAAGTTCTGCCGACACTATTCTCCAGGGAAGAATGTGTAGTGGAGCAATTTGATACTCTCTATCTTCTATCTCTAGCTATCCTATCTTTTTCCCTATTGTCAACATGCCAATTACTGGGAGTAACTGTGCTGTGATATAATATTTTTGGAAATCTGGTAATCCCATCTTCCCCCTCTCCTTCGTCTCCATTAGGATTTCCCACCGTACTCTCGCATGTCTGCCTGCACAAAATCCAACAATTTTTTTTTAAATCCTTCCACTCTTTATTTGGTATTGGCATGGGTAGCCTTGTGAAAAGGAAAAGGTATCGTGGTAACACATTCATCCGAACAGTTTAAATTCTGTTAATACATGTTAATGGCAACATTTTCCATCTATGCAGATCCGCATTTACCTGCTGCTTAAATGCATCATAATTATTTCTACATAAATTTGATAATTGTGTTGAAATTTGAATGCCCAAGTATCCAATTACATTTTTTACCCAACAAAATGGGGTTATTCTCTTAAGTTTTGGGTCTGGTGTTCCTCCTAATAAAAAGACTTCCGTTTTTGTTTGGTTTACCTTGAAGTCTGAGATATTACCAAATGTTTTTAATAGGTTTAGCAAATGCGGAATAGAGGAGTGTGGGTTCCCTAGATAAATCTGTATCATCTGCATAAAGTGAAATTGTATGCATAGTGTTTTGGATCTCTATACCCTCAATATCACTGTTTTGTCTTATAGCTTGGGCCAGGGGCTCTATGCTGATAGAGAAAAGGAGTGGATATAGGGGACATCTTTGCCTCATTCCCTGTCCGATATTGAATGGTAAAGAGATAGTGCCATTGACCCACACTCGTGCTTTTGTTGTCTGGTAGCACATGGCAACTCATTTCATAAAGTTACCCCCAGACCCATTTCTTCTAATACTTGAAACAAATATGTCCAGTTCAGCCTGTCAAAGGCTTTTTCTGTGTCTACAAAAATAGTTAATTTAGGGGAATGGTCTGGTGATTTAGCTTTCAGAATGTTTAAAAGTCTAATGTTATCACTTAAGTGTCGATGGGGGATAAACCCAGTTTGGTCTGGATGGATTAGTGATTCTGTATGTTTCTGGAGACGAAGAGATAATATCTTTGTGAACATTTTTAGGTCCTGGTTTAGAAGGGCTATAGATCTGTAAGATACACATCTTGAGGTATATTTTCCTGGTTTGGGTATAACTGTTATTAGGGAATGTTGCCAACTTTCTGATGTTTTGTTCTCCTCAAAACATTGATTAAACAGTTCTGTTAAAAGAGGTGCTATTGTAGCCTTCAGTTCTTTATAGAATTCTGTGCTTAGCCCATCTGGGCCTGGGGATTTCCCAGTGGGTAATGTTCTAATAACTGCCTGTACCTCAGCTTTGGTGATGGGAGTGTTCAATTCCATTTTTACTGATTGTGATATAGATGGTAGTTTGAGAGAAGTTAGAAATTCTTTAGTGAGCTTCTCGACCACCTCTACTGCTGCTTCCACTGTATACAATGCTTGGTAGAATTGCTGGAATTTGGCAGCAATCTCTCTAGGTCTATCCCATTTTATACTTTGGGAGCTCTCTTTTTGGATGTATGGGACATATCTATCAGCCTGACTTTTTTTAAGACGGAATGTTAGTAGTTTGGAGGCCTTGCTCCCCACTTCATAATATTTTTGGTTTGTGAACCTGAGAGATCCTTCCACTTTCTTGTTTTCAAACCCTTATAATGCATCTCTGGCCTGTTTTAGTTCCTTAAGGGCTTGTGTATTTAAGAGATTTGACTAATGTCTCTTTTCCATTTGGGTTAACTCAGCTATCGTCCATCATGTGTTAGTTTTGAGAATTTTTGGGGGGCAGAGGCATAGCTTATAATTTCTCCTCGCAGGACTGTTTTAAGTGTGTCCCATCTTAGAAGAGCAGAACAATCTGTTGATTGGTGAGTGGTGATAAAATCTTTAATGGACTGTAATAATTTTTTGACAAAGGCTTTATTATTTAGTAGTGAAACATTTAGTCTCCATACGGTTTGTTTGTCTTGAGGTGGAATAGACAACTGAATTGAAGCTGGGGAATGGTCCGATAAAGTAATCTTATGAATTTGGGAGATAATAACATTGTGAAGTGTGGATGCATGAGTATAAAAAAGGTCTATATAAGAATACGATTGTTGTGAGTTGGATAAGAATGTATAGTTTATCTCCTCCGGTTGGCACGTCCTCCAGATATCTACTAGCCCCATCTCTTTGGTAAGAGAAGCCAAAGATCTGGATGCAACTCTATTTGTCGGGGTATTTCCTGAGGCGCTATACCTAATCAGATGTGGGCCAGTACTGAAGTCCTCACCCAGCACCAGGTACCCCTGGGGTAGTTCCACCAACTTCGAGAAGACAGTATTAAGAAACAATTCTGGGTGTAAATTTGAGCCATATATGGTAACAAAATGTATCAATTTACTCTGTACCTTTGCTGTTACTCTCACATACCTACCTTGTAAGCCCCCTTCCGTTGCCTCCACCGAGAGATTCAAACCTCTTCTTAGCAGTATTGCCACCCCGGCCTTTTTATCTCTAGGGTGTGATGCAGCCGCCACCTGACTAACCCAGGCATGACATAGTTGTAAATGTTCTCTCATCACTCATCAAAAGATGAGTTTCTTTTTTATTATTTAACAAGTTTTATTAGTTTGAGCACCAGTCAAAGTACATTAGATACTATGTGAACATATCAGAGTAATAGGCGATAAAGTACATATAAAACTTAAATCCCCCCTCCCAAACCCCCCACCCTGACTACACACCATCCAAGATCTTAAGTATGTCTCACCTCTAATATAGCTACACATTCCTATGGTTTCCAGACTAATAGTACAGTCTCAAGGCTACCTCAAAGAGAAAAATAAGCTCCTAACCTATTATACATGGATGCAATATGTCTTTCCAATTGTAATGCCAAACCAACTTCCTTGTACCACTCCATCACATTAGGAGACTTATCTTCTGTCCAGTGCCTCATAATTATCAGCTTAGCTATCGCAGAGATAAATATCATATATGCTTTCCTAACTTTGGGAATATCATCTGGAAGGTAATTTATTAAACAGATTTCAGGGGTAAATAAGGTCTTTAAGCCAAGAATAGGATCCAAAGCTCTATTAACGGCTTGCCAGAAGGTCTGCACGTAGGGGCATAACCAAATCATATGATAAAAGGGAACCGACGCCCCCCTTACATTTACTGCATAAGGGAGTATTTAATGACCCAAACTTGAAGAGCTTGGCTGGTGTGAGACAAATGTTCTGCATAATATTAAACTGAACTAATCTGATTCTGTCCTGTTTTATGAATTTATACATAGAAACCCATAGTTTCCTCCATAGACCAGGGTCCTCTGACAATCCTAACTCTCTTGCCCAATAAAGACAGACACCTGAAGGTAATCTACAATCCCATGCCTGTAGAATTTTATATATATTGGAAACTGGGTGTGATTGGGAGGCAACCTTAAAAAGCGTAGCAAGATCTTTCCCCTCTAGGTCCATTGGCGGGAACCGAGAGAAAAAGGATGCGAGGGCCTTACTAACTTGAATATATTTAAAGGCTTCATTATCTAATGCTGCATTGAATTTCCGGAATTGGGCAAAAGAGAGTGGTTTTCCATCCGACCATATGTCTGATGCATTACAATGGCTTAGCCGAGGCCAGAAATTAGAGGATATTGTTACATTATTGATCTTAAAATGTGGGTTACCAATGACTGGTTGATCTAATGACTGATACCACTTCACTGCTAAGTATTTTTGGGCCTGATGAGAGGCCTTCAACGACCAACCCATGGGATCATTCTTAATTGACTTAGGGATGTGAGATGGAGAAGCATATAAGAGCGCCCCCAACAAACAGTTTGCTTGGGAGGCTAAGTATTTTTCTATAGAGAGCCACAAAGGGGAATATTCTGAAATCGCATTTCCCTTATTCCAAAAGGCCAATTTGCTCAAATGTTGTGCTAAATAATATAGGAAGAAAGAAGGAACGCCAGTCCTCCTCTGTGTTTTGGGGCTGTCAACTTGAGATAGGATCTGCGAATACCTTTCTTGTTCCATAGGAAAGTATTTACTATCCTTTGCAATTTGAGGAACCACGTTTTTGTCAAATAAGTGCCCAGCATACCCAATGGGTACAGTATCCTTGGCAGAATGTTCATTTTAAATTGTACTTAGCCTGCCCCATAAGGAAATAGGAAGTAATCACCACCTTTCCAAATCCCGGGTTATCATTTTGACTAAGCCATCCAGATTGTCTCATATTACAGTTCAAAGATTTCTAAAAATCTTGATTCCTAAGTATACTATATGCTTCGCCTCCCAGGAAAGGCCAAGAGATGCGAGTTCCCCCTTATTTACTCTACTATTTAAAGGTAAAACCTTAGTTTTAGCCTGATTTAGCTTATAAAATGAAACTTTAGCATATTCCTCTATCTAGCATACGATAGCTAGGATTGACAGGTCTGGCCTCTCCACATGTAATAACAGATCATCAGCATACGCCGAGATGGAATATCTTACAGAACCTATTTGGACTCCTTTAATTTTAATATTGCCCGCCAGTCTAAGGATCAGAGGCTCCAAGTATATGTTAAACAGCAGGGGGGACAATGGACATCCCTGCCTTGTTCCCCTAGCTAGATTAAAAGAAGGAGAAAATAAGCCATTGCACTTAACTTTGGCTGTGGGGGAGGAATACAGAAGTTGTATCCATCTTATAAATTCTTTGGGTAATCCAATTGAGATTAAGGTAGCAAACAGAAAGTCCCAGGAAACTCTATCGAACGCCTTTTCGGCATCCAGGGAAACCAACACCATTGGCATACTGGAATCTCTGGATACCGAAAGAAGATGCAGCAATTTCCTCATATGATCTTGAGATGACCTTCCCATCATAAATCCAACTTGCTCGTGACCTATGAGAGTACCCATAACTTTGGAGAGCCTGTTTGCTAAGATTTTAATATCCGTGTTCAAAAGAGATATAGGGCGGTAACTACTAAGATTTAGTGGATCTTTCCCCTGGTTTTAAAATCAGGGATATTACAGCCTCCTGAAAACTTGGGTCCGATATTCCATTATCATACCAATAATTATACACATCTTTTAATACCGGTGTTATTATAGATTGACAGGCTTTATAAAAGTTACTCGGTAATCCATCCGACCTGGGCGATTTATCTAGAGGTAGCATCTGGACTGCCTGCTGAATTTCTGCTAGGGATATCGGGGCACCTAAAAGGGCCGCTTCTGCCACTGTAATCTTAGGCAGACTTATAGAACTAAGATAGGCGTTTATTCCTTCACTAGTGGGACGCAGGGCTGGGTCTACTGCATAAAGATCTTGGTAGTAAGAACCAAACAATCTCGCAATTTCCTGAGGGTCAGTGCAAACTTGACCATTTTGTCCTGCATAAATTCCTGCAACAAATTGTGAAGCCTCTACTTGACGGATTCGCATAGCTAGTAACTTACTTACCCTTTCCCCCATCTCTAGGTATTTGAATTTGGTTCTTTGCAGGGCTAACTCTGCTTTTTGAGATACCAGCCCTGTGTATTGAGCCTGTAATTGATGAAGCCTGGTCCACATCTCTACCGGTGATGAACGCGATAGACCATATTCCAGGTTTTTAATGGATACAAGATGCTCCTCCATCTGCACCCTCTGCTTCCTAACTCTATTGGAAGCCATTTTTATGAACTCCCCCCTTAAAGAACATTTCAAAGCTGCAAAATGAAGTCATATTTAGTTACTGATCCTTGATTTCTACTAAGGAAAGAAGCAATGAAATCCACAATGTATTCTAAAGAGGTTTTATCTCGCAGTAGTTGGCTATTTAGCCGCCATTGTGGAGATCTCTTACTTCCTGCACTTAGTCGATATTCCATCTTGACTGGAGCATGATCAGACAACACCCTAGCTGATGTTTCTACCTGAGAGACCCCAGGCAAAGCAAAAGAGCTCATGAGCAGGTAATCGATTCGAGAATAAGTTCCATGCGCTGAAGAAAAAAAGGTATATTGCCTTTCTGAGGGGTTAAGAACTCTCCAAACATCCACAAGCGCAGTACTGCTCATAAGCTCCTTTATTGCCCTTTGTGCTGGAGACAAGCCCCGTCTAACCCGATCAGACCTATCTAAATCTGTTTGAAGCACCAAATTCCAATCTCCTCCCAGTATAGTACATTTTGGTGGGTTGGTTATCACAACATTAAGTAAATTTACAAAAAAGGATGGGAAATCACCATTAGGGCCGTAAATAGAGCCCAAAAGAACTGGACAGGATTCTTGCAAGCCATGAATTATTATATATCGGCCTTCTAGATCCCAAACTTCTGTGTCATTTAAAGGGGACATTCCTTGCTTTTAATATAGCTACCCCTCTTTTATTAAGTGGTTGCCCCGATCCAAAAACTTGCCCAACCCAAGATTTCCTAAAGAGGGATATATCTTCCCTCTTCAAGTGCGTTTCTTGCAAGAAAACTATTTGTGCACCCAACTGTCGTAAGTGTTTCAAAATTATTAGCCTTTTGACCCTATCCTTGGCTCCTTTGATATTCCAACTTACAAAAATGTAACAACTGTCCATGTGCTACAATGACAGTTTGGAAAAGTCACTGCACAGCCCTGATAGAAAGAATCCATAAATGCTTAGACATACCCTGAATCACCACCTATTGATAGTGTGTAGTCTTAACCCCACCCCACAAAATAACACTCTATAGTTATTAACCTCATAACTCATAATACCCATCTTAGAACGAAAACCCCAGTTCTGATTTACTGCACTCCAAAATCTCACATGCCACATGATTTGCATTTAAGCATAACCCAGCCTAACAGTTTGCTCCCCGAACCCCCCCCACACCCGTCCCTTTGCATATGTATCTAAGGAAGTAAAATACCTGCATACACAGCAATTCTACACCTAATATCATCTTTCCTAAGCTATTGTTAACTAAAAACTTAACCCTACTAAGTATTAACATTAGACCACCTTGAAACTTTAACATGTATATCATTATTCTGATTAAAGTGGTCACTTTAAGTACAGTGATGATAATTGGGAACTAAAGTTCGATCTACATCTACAGATCATTAATTAACTCCTACCCTAAGCATAAAGCTAATCGCCCCTTATGACAAAACCTTGATAAAGAGCTAGGAATTCCTTAGCATTCCCCTATCTAAATTTTACCTAACGCTCTATTAGCGTTTAGGTTAAACCTATTGTCCACCAAATTCGTGCTTAAAGGCAGTAAAATGAAAATAAAATTGTTGTATCTATTGGATTTCTTATGCCCACGCAACGATTATATCCAGCGTTGAGGTCGATCTCAGGAAACCGCTCGACTCCTATTCAACCCTCGCTATTGAAGCACACTCCTGAGCGCAAACTTAGCTTAATTGTCCAGGACTGCGATGTAGGGGCGAGGAACCAAAACAGTAACAGGTACCCTCGATTGTCCTAAGCCGCAATCATCCAGTCGGCAGGTCCACGTTGCTTGCAGGCACAACACTCGCATCTCCTTTCAAACCAAAGTAGTCAGCAGAACTAGATTTCTCTCCTGTGCTTGAAATAACCACGCCATACAAAGCACACTTTCAGTGAATCCAATACCTCCAACAGCAATTCACATCATTGCCTCACTTGTTCTATAAGAAAATCCCCTCCCGAGGAAGCACTCCAATACATTGCTCTGGTAGATACGTTCAGAGCCCGCCACAGCTACTGATCAGATCCCCGGCTACTATTAAGACTTTGTTGCATACTCAGAGAATTCCACCATACTCATTTATACAACTCTGGGTAGATTTCCTTTAGTCCGACCAGTGCTTGTGCTGGGGAATCGTACGACAGCCATTTCTCCACCTGCCTGACCATCAGTGTCGCAGGGTATTTAACCCTGAATACTTTAGTAGCAGCCACTAATTTAGAAACCAGAGGGTGAAGTTCCTGCCGGCGTAGTCGCACCGAATGAGGAAGATCCTGTGCTATACGAATTTTCCTGCCTTCCCATGTCACCTCATTTATTTCTTTGATTTTGGTCAATATATGCTGTTTGTCCAAGAAATTTAAAAGCTTAAATATCAGTGGTCTGGGTGGCTGGCCTGGAGTTGGTGGAGGACGCAGCGCTCGATGCGCTCTTTCAATTATGTATTCGCCACCATGTGGCGGTGGCCCAGCTAATTTAAGGCAGAGTTTCTGTAGGAATAATATAGCTGCGTTCCCTTCTTCTTTCTCCGGAATCCCGATGACAATTAAATTATTTCTCCTGCTACGTCCCTCCAAATCCTCCAATTTCTCTTCTAGTTTTTTTAATCTTCTCGTCACATTTACATTCTCCAGGTCATTTCTATCTTGTTTCTTCTCCAAATAAATTATTCGGATTGCGGAGTCTCCGACTCTTTTTGTTAAGGATTCCACTGTTTGAATTTTTTGCAGGTCCTCCGATATGGTGGCGATCACTGTTTGCAACGGTTTCATCACTTCCAGGAATTTCTCCTCTGAGAGGGCTGTTGCTATTTCGGGCGCATTTGGCATACTAGCAGCTTGTTGTTTGGGCCTTTTCACGGCCTTGTCTTTTTCTGGAGTACGCGGTGGAGAGTGCCTTGGTGGTGCTTTTTTCATGTATATTTCCATTTCGCACACCGGCTAGCTTTCCCCAGGTAGGCAGACTTTTCCCCTGTACCGAAATTAGATCGGAGTTTACTGAATCAAGTGTTTGCCAGGAAACCTGCAGATATAGAAGGGAGCTCCAGGGAACTGCTGCTTCAGCTTAGGCTGCCATCACGTGACCCCCCAAAAGATGAGTTTCTTGAAGGAACACCACATCACTATTTAGTTTTTTTAGTTCTTGCAACAGTCTGGTTCACTTACAGGGGAGTTTATTCCCTTGACATTGTATGATTATATCTTTAAGTGCACTATTTTTAGATAGATAGACTTGAAAAACACCAGGCCTAACAGATATATTCCTTTGTCATTGTTGTTGATCCGGTAAAGGTTATCTTGACTTTGGGGTACTGCACAGTCATTGGCCTCGAGCACTGCATTTAAAACATCAACTTTAAAATATACAGAATATAGAGGATAATGCCTGATGTACAGGTGCTAACCATGGTGTAATCACCTCGAGTAGTTGCTAGGGCATCAGTAAACCTCGAGAGTGCAGCCCAAGATGTTTACCATTGCCCTAGCAACCACGAGAGGTGATTACACCATGGTTATCACCTGTACATCAGGCATTGTCATTTACAGTGTATGGGACCTGACATGAGAAGTTACCCCCCCCCAAACACACAGGTAATTTAGCCTTACCTTATTAATGAATCTGCACTACAGCCACATGACAGTGTAGGAAAACTATTAGGATGCATGGATTAAACGACTGGGGGGCTGAAATAGCACCAGAATTACAAAATATCTATCAGACATAGTGATTGCTAGATTCAGTAACAGTAAACTGAAACAATTGGAATGTTATTTGAATACTGTACTGAGACTAACAATCACATTCTGGGTGTGTAGAATACTAAATAACACTGGCATTCAGTTTTGTAAACCCACTGCTATGACATAGATGAGATAGGTTTATAAGGTTCTGACATCACAACAGTGGAATTACAAGGTTGTAATCTGCTTGATTTCAGTGGGTAATAAGGGCTACCCATACATTATAAAACCATGTATTATAAACAGCCCATAACCTTAAGGGCAAACTTAGTAAACTCATTAAAACCAAGAAACTGTCCATATCAGAGCCTCTTTTCCAAAAATAGACAAAAGGGGGGAAAAGGGGCCCTTAATTTAGATGCTTCAACTTGCTTCCTAGGTATTTACTCAGGCAAACCGGAGTCTCACCGGAGTTCACTAGTAATGTCTAGTGTGGATTATACTGTAAGTCTTGGTGATTCAAGACTTCAGGCAGAAGCTTAGTGCTTTAGTGCTGCTTTTAGATAAACATCAGACTTCGTCCCTACTGATTAGAAACCAAATCCCCCATCCAGACCCCGCACGTTCGGTTATTTTCTCCTCTCCCTGCCCCCCCCCCAAAAAGAAGGAAAAGGAGGAGAAGGACCAGAGTTAAACCATTTTTCCTCTCTACTCTTACTGCGTTTCAGCACTGCCATCTAAGTTTTTTTATATTACTCCCACCTCTTTTTTCCCCCTGTTCTTTACTGTGTAGTACTCACTTAAACTCTCTTAGGGCCTAGCTTATTTATTGTCTTGCTTAAATTCTGTTGATGGGATAATTCACCTCCCTTCCCCTTCCCAGGTGAGAAGTGGGTTACATTCCTTTGGGGACCTATAACTATTTCTCCTATTCCATTGGAGCTTTATATCTCATTGTAGGTATCCTTTATCGACTTAATGTACCTGGAGGTATTAAGTGAACCCCGAAGGGGACACTATTTTATTTAAAAAAAATTCCCTTTTCCCTGACACCCTTCCCCCACGACAGAAATCGGGTGGGGGACGATGCTGGAGTGCCCATTGTTTCACGGGGGATTGAACTAGGCAGTATATTACCAGAGGGGACTAAATAATGGAGTGTGGTTTTACTAGTTCCTGGTCTGTTATCTTTATTTATTTATTTATTTATTCATTGGCTTTTGGTAACTGGGTAAGTGCGCTAGGTAACAATCCTGCCTATATTAAAGCACGACCCGGGAGAGGAACAAATTTAGAATACAGACAATGAACAATGGTACAATTCAATAGCAGCACAGGTACAATCAATCACAGTACAGATTGTGATACATCAGAGGATTTGGCAAGCAGACAATTATACATGCACAGAAAGATGGTAGACAATAAAATAAGAAGTGAGATTGGCTAGGGGAGGAGCACACTCTTAACGGTCCTAAGCCAATTTTAGTGGAAAACTGAAACACATAAATAAGATACAAAAAAGTAAGTTATACAATGGCGGTTACATAGCATGGAGACTTAAGTGGCAACTCCCATGTACGTGCAATTGCAGATACCTAGGGCACTGAGGTGAGAGAAGAGAGATCGCTTAAAAGAAAGGTGGGAAGTGGAGTTTTTAACCTGAGAATGCTTGGGTGGTGCTCCTCCCTATGTAGTATTCTTTTAGTGGTGTACATTATTATCAGGTCAAGGAAATATGCACTCACCCCATTACACTTGCAAACATTTTTTACATTAAAGTAAACATTCTCTCTGAACTAAATCTTATAATTGAAATGTTCTCCATTACTGAAAAAAAAAACATCACTTGAAGATCAGAAGTTCTCGTCCCCTTCCCCCTCCCCACCAACGCTGAGAAGCCCTCTGCCATCTCTAGATTGGTAAACTCAAGTAAACAAAGCCCAGTCACATAGGAATATTAAGATGTACATTTAAGACTTATCTGGTTAGAGTCCCATTACTGGTATGAGTTCAATAATATTGGCAGAGGTTCCTCTCCTCATGTTAGAGGCGTCCAGTAATCGCTTTAATTTCTCTGTTCTTCTCAGCTGTTAGGTGTGATACCAGCCCATTTACAGAAGAAAGGGTTCTGAAAGAACTCTTAAAACTGAAGGTGGATAAAGCAATGGGGCCTGATGGGATTCATCCCAGAATTCTAAAAGAACTAAGGGTAGAACTAGTGACACCACTGACTACCCTCTTTAACAAATCATGGGAGGATGGGGTGGTACCCGAGGACTGGAGGAGGGCAGATGTGATTCCCCTTCACAAAAAGTGGGAGCAAGGCAGAAGCAGGAAACTACAGACCTGTTAGTTTAACCTCAGTGATAGGGAAAATGATGGAATCACTTCTGAAGGAAAGAATTGTCGAGTATCTAGAGGCCAGAGGGCATAGGACCCAAGGCAGCATGGATTCACAGCGGAAGTTCATGCCAGACAGATCTGATAGATTTCTTTGAGTGGGTGACCAAAGTAGTAGATCAGGGAGGGGCTGTGGACATGGTCTACCTAGACTTTAGCAAGGCATTTGACACAGTTCCACACAAAGATTAATATACAAGTTAGCCAGCCTGGGAGTGGGTCCCAAGATGACAGCCTGGGTAAAGAATTGGCTGGAGAATAGGACACAGAGGTAACAGTAAATGGAGTCCACTCTGAAGAAAGGCGTTACTAGTGGGGTACCGCGAGGGTTCAGTATTAGGACCGGTCCTCTTCAATGTCTTTATAAGCAACATTGCAGAGGGACTGGAAGGAAAAGTATGTCTCTTTGCAGATGACACAAAGATCTGCAACAGAGTAGATGCACAAGGTGGGGTGGAAAGGATGAAGGGACTTGCCAAGGTTAGAGGAATGGTCAAATGTATGGCAGCTTAGATTCAATGCTAAGAAGTGCATAATGCACCTGGGAAACAAAAACCCAGGGGCAGAGTACACAATGGGGGGTGAGATACTAACAACAACAAAAATGGAAAGGGACCTGGGGGTAGTCATATCAGATGACCTAAAGGTGGGCAAGCAATGTGAGAGGGCAGCAAGGAGGGCTGGGGGGATACTGGGATGCATAGGGAGAGGCATCACCAGTAGAAAACAGGAAGTTATTATCTCTCTCTACAGACAGCTGGTCAGATCCCATCTGGAGTACTGCGTGCAGTTCTGGAGACCCAATCTCCGCAAAGACATAGACAGAATGGAAGCTGTCCAGAGGAGGGCAACTAAAATGGTGCAGGGTCTGCACTGGAAGACATATGAAGAGAGACTTAAGGAGCTTAATATGTATAGCCTCGTGGAAAGGAGGGAGAGGGGGGATATGATAGAAACTTTCAAGTACCTCAAGGGAATCAACAAAGTCCAAGAGGGTAGCATCTTTCAAAAAAAGAGGTGTGCAAGAACAAGGGGGCACAATTTGAAGATGGGGGGGGGGCGGCTCAGAGGTAATTTAAGGAAGTATTTTTTTCACAGAGAAGGTTATGGATGCACGGAACACCTTCCGGAGGAGGCTGTGGAGTCAAAAACAGTGGTGGAATTCAAGCATGAATGGGACAGTCATAAGGCAATTCTAGGGGTTGGGGGTAGGAAGAAGTAGGCTGCTGGTTAACTAGGATCTGCAGCTTATCCATTAGGTAGGGAAATGGGCAGACTGGGTGGGCCAAGCGGTCCTTATCTGCCATCAAATTCTATGTTTCTATGTTTCCAGGAGCACACCCTGGCTTCTTGCTCATCATACACTGCACCATCTGTGAAACCTCCTTACTCAGTGTTTCTGGAGTGTCCCTGAGAAAATGCGCTTTTGTCCTCGATTCGCCACCTGCCAAACTGACTTCACCAGGGTTTGTTCCAGGATCTCTGCCTCCAGATCAAGTGTGGTTATATCCCAATCTTTCAGTGTTGGCAAAGCTTCCACTACAGAAGGAAAAGTTCTAGGTCCTGAATCTTGATCTAGTCTCAATCGACAGTAGCTGGAAACAGCAATTGGGCCTTGCTATTTCTTTTTTCCTTAATGTCTTTTATCAGAGATCGTACTTTCTGGCATTCTGCCTGAAGCACTGGTGAAAAATCTTGCTGGAAGTATATGTTCACCGTTTAGTACTTGAGATCCCAAAGTCTCCACGCCTCTCTTAAATCCACTCCTTGGTTTGAAACATCACCATGTGAATTACCCAGGACCTGGGCCTCGCATTAGTATTTGTGGGGTTAGGAACCAGGGAGTGATGAGCTCTGTCTATTGTTAAATCAAGGACTGATGGAATGGAGAGGACCATGCGTAGCAAGTGCTGCACTAAATCTGTGGGGGTGGCAAATCCCTCCTCTGTGTCCTTCAGTACCCCATCTATGCGGAAATTATTTCTGAGGGCTCTATTTTTGATATCTTCTAACCTGCCTTGTGTCTCCCTTTCTCTCTGCAGCAAATAAAGCAAGATTCACTCTTCAATTTCTTGAGCTTCTGTGAGTTCTGATATTTTACTCGTGTTGGCAGTTATCTTCGTGTCCATATTTTTCACATCTTGTCTAAGGTCCGCTATCGAGAATTAAATTTTTTTGAACAGAGGAGAGGATTTTCTACAATGTTCTTTCAGACTTTCTGGATAATATCATGTCATTTTCTTCTAAATCCAGTGAGGATTCAGAGAGTGTATGATCACGGCAGGAGTGGGCGGCAGAGCCTTCCATCTTGTCGTCGATGGTGTGCTGCTTCATTTTTGCTTGCGATGCATTCGTTTTACAATTTTTTGATTTTGTACTCTTCGATGCCATTTTAAGATGACACTGCTTCATTTAAATCCTTTTAGTCTTAGTTTGAGGAAATATTAGGGTAGATTTGATGAGTGGTTCCTGGAGCCCAGAACTCAAGCTCCCATCACAGTGGTGACTCACCAGAAGTCCCCCGCCAGCCCTCCTTACTGCCTTCTCACATTGCTTACTTACCTTCAGGTCATCTGATATGACTAACCCCAGGTCCCTTTCCATTTTTGTTGTTGTTAGTACCTCCCCAACCCACCATGTACTCTTCCCCTGGGTTTTTGTTTCCCAGGTGCTTTACTTTGTACTTCTTTGCATTAAATCTAAGCTGCCATATTTTTGACCATTCCTCCAACCTTGCCAAGTCCCTTCTCATCCTTTCCACCCCTCCCGGTGTATCAACCCTGTTGCAAATCTTTGTGTCATCTACAAAGAGGCATACTTTCCTTCAGTCCTCGCAATGTCACTTATAAAGACATTAAAAAGGACCAGATCCAGTACTGAACCCTGTGGTACCCAGCAAGTAATCCCCCTTTCTTTGGAGTGGACTCCGTTTACTATTACTCTCTATGTCCTGTTGTCCAGCCAATTTTTTACCCAGACTACCACCCTGGGACCCACTCCAAGGCTGGCTAACTTGTATATTACTCTTTTGTGTGGGACTGTGTCAAATGCCTTGCTAAAGTCTAGGTAGGCCATGTCCACAGCCCCTCCCTGGTCTACTACTTTGGTCACCCAGTCAAAGAAATATTTTAGATTCATCTGACATGACCTTCCCATTATGAATCCATGCTGCCCTGGGTCCTGTGCCCCACTGACCTCTAGGTATGCAACAGTTCTTTCATTCAGAAGTGGTTCCATCATTTTCTCTACCACTGAGGTCAAACTAACAGGTCTGTAGTTTCCTGCCTCTGCTGTGCTCCCACTTTTGTGAAGGGGAATCACATCTGCCCCCCCTCCAGTCCTCAGGTACCACACCATCCTCCCATGACTGGTTAAAAAGGGTAGTTAGTCGTGTCACTAGTTCTTCCCTTAGGGTGTACCTAGGTACATACCAAGAAGGTGGTGTGGGTGGTGCCCAGTGAGCCATGCTGGCTAAAAATATGAAGTGCACAGGAGGTCTGGTGAGAATGTGCTAGCCTGACAGATTCCTTAGGCTGAGAGTTCACAGTGATGCTATTCGGCACCTTAACTGTGTGCTATGTTCTGCAAAAAGCAATGGCCCTTATGTGAAGGTAGAACCAGCCGATGAAAGAGAAGAGAAGTCAGGTTTTAGTGCAGAAAGGGAATAGGCATCAGGTTTCCTGAAAATTACAGATAGGCCATCCCTAAGTGCCTTGCATATCAAACCAAAAACAACAGAGAGTGTCAGAGCCCATGCTCCAAGGGAGAACTGCCAGGGGTAAGGAACAGGGATAGAATGTGACACAGCAGACAGCTGGTATGCAGCTAGCATGCCATATAGTCAGAGATAAGGGGTAAATTACCATAATGAGTCGCGTATGAGATGGTGAATTAGGGGTCTTTGGGCCCATGACTACATATTGCACAAATGAACTCTGGCATGAAGCCGTCCAGTAAAGTCAAGTGTCCAGTACACAAAAACAAACTAAGCTACAAAGGGATGCAGATGATTACAAGAAAGGTGATGTATTAAAGTGGAGTAGAGCAAAACTGAGGTCAAAGAGCTGGCAGTGAGGAAGGTCAAGGGTCAGATTTCAGCCCCAAAACAAAGGAACAGGCCAGAAAGGAAGAATAGAAAATCAAACTAAAGGAGAAACTGATAACCAGGAACCTGGAACCTCAGCATCAGCTAGTAAAAATTCTGAAAAGGTGTTTTTAGAAAAATAAAACGGAAGCAGAGAAAGAGAAAAGGAAAAAATCAGATGAGGCAGGAGGGGAGGGTACAAAACACACAAACAGGCCCCTGAGCTCAGGATAGAAGAAAACACCCATCTACAAGTAATAAATATTTCAAATATAGTTCTGACCCCTGCACAGATGACAGTTCTGTTCAAAGGACTTACATTTTCCATTATTTTGAACCGGAAAAAAATTATTTTTGCAAATTAAGATTAAAATCGTTTTTCCAAAGTAAAGAGGACTCGGGAAGGCATAACATGGTGTTTACTTAAGCAATAAACCATGAGAGGGTGTGGGTTATGAGGGGGATTTACCACGGCTGGCGTGGTTTGCCGAGTGGTCAGATCCTCTCTAGCCATGGTAAATCCCCTCATAACCCACACCCATGAGTGGGTTATTGCGATTATACCATGAGTAAAGTATTTTATTGCTTTAAAACAAAATGCATATATATTTTTTTAAATATAATGCTGTTTGTTTTTGAAAACAGTCCCTTATGTTGATATGTATGCTTTAACTGTAAACCAGTATATGAAATGAATTGCAGTAATACAATTCAATGAAGTAGTTTTAATTAAGTTTACAACACTTTTTGGAAATTTTGTAAACTTTTATTAACTTTGTAAACAGGAAAGGCATAGAATCTGTAACTTCTTTTAATACATTTCTAAGTTGCTACGAGAAAATCTGTAAGAGAAAAACTATGTTGAACAGTCTTATTTTATGCTGTTTTTTTGAAGTTTCATATTCTAATGGTTGCTGTGTCTTTAATTTTTCCTGTGTATTTATTGTGAACTGGAAGCTCCTTTCTTGTGATCTGTGGGAAGAAAAAAGAAGACAAGCATCTTTTTTTTGTGATTGACACAGTTTTTGTATTTGCAGCACTAGAAGACAGGCGTTTTGTTTTTTACTTTTATTTAAAGTACTGACCTTTATTGTTTGTAGACAAGGTTCACCGTGCCATAGTTCACTAGGTTGTTGACTGAAGGCATGCAGGGGAGCGTCTTGTGACCTGATTGGCAGATTTGAACAGGTGCAAATGGAATCGCCATTTTCTGAACCTGGAAGTTGATCACTGAAAGCGCGGTTACTTCGGGTGCTCTCTGCGAAGGTTCAAGTCAGTTGCTCTTTGGATACAGTAGCTGTGACACATCTCGTACTGTCTGGGATTTTTGGAGGAGTTTTCAAGCAGGTATTTCTTGTGCTAAGGAGTCATCTGATTTATTCATAGAGGAGCCGTAGTTATGTGTTGAATACAGTGGTATTTCTGCTGCTGCTTCTGAGGTGGTTCTCTTATCGCCACTTATTATTTGTCCCCACTTTCTAAATTCCTCTAGATTGGGGCGCCAGTAGCTTGTGAGGGAAGCTTCACTTTTATGACCGGTTATGGTCGTGATTTGTTTTTTGTATATTTTATTTTTGCTCCCTCCTCAGCTCAGACATTCTTCCAAAGTGCTCACTCAATAGAACCTCTACTCCTTGCCTGAACCCTGCAACTACGGATGGACTCCCCCAACCACCCAGGCAGGCCTAGCTCCCCGGATCACCCAGAGCAGGTCTGCCTTCCCCTGATGACCTCTCTGTAATCAGAGAGGCCTTACCTGGGTGCCGGGTCAACCATGGAGTCCTCTGAAGCACTGGGCCAATGGTGGAATGTGGGCCCTATCCCTGGAGCCCCCTTCATCGCCGCAAGCTATGGCAGGGTTTTTTTACTTTATTTTCCCCCAGATCTTGGACGTTCAATGACGTCCAGCTCTGTGTGTGGAGGATCCCACACACTCCTGAAAGACGTCAACCACAGCTCCACCCTCTTGCTTGAACCGTTGATTGCTGTGGAACCCCCAGCTGCCACCAGAGGCCACCAGTGCTGCGGCTTGTGTTGACCCCTCTCCCTGGGAAAGAAAAGCAGTCCCTGGGATGCTCAATCCTTTCTCATCCCTGACTCATGCTCATTCCTGAACCCGGGTCGCCGACGTGGCATGAGGTGTGGCATCCAGCACCTCAACCCTCAGCGCCACCAGGCCGGGTTATGGTCATGATTTGTTGAGATTCCATACCCGAGTCACTGAGTAATGGGACCACTGTATCTCAAAGGGAATGGTTTTGGAATATTGTTTCAGACCCTGCTTCTTTGCATATGTGGGGTAGCATGCTTCCTAGGTAATTTACCCCCATTGCATCAGCTGTGTACCATACCTGCATAGTGTCCAGTATGGATTGGTCAAGTTTCTTAGGGTGGAGGAATAATGCAGGAGGGTTTGGGGCTAATTTTGATATGTATTTTTTTAAAACCTTTAACTGAACAAAGACAGTCATTAGGCTGGGCAAACATACAGCCTCTTGTGTACTGTCTGGGGTCATTCATTTCTTTGTAGTTTTTCGTTTCTTCACTGAATGCCTTTGTAAGGTATTCATCTCCATTTTCAGTATTTTTTTATGACAAATGAATTACAGTTAGCTGCCTGCCCCCCCCCCCCCATTTCCTCTACGAGCAAAATGAAGTTGAATGTCCATCCAGACCTTGCGTACTAGCCTTATTGCTGTGTCTGGGGATATGGCTGTGGAATTCCTTCAGAAAGTAAGTTGATGAATTGTGAGTGGGGCATGGTGCTCTGATTTGTCTTTTCCCTCTTTACGATACCATTTTACCATAGCTTTGAAAATATGATTTGAGGTATTAAAAGCTGTGTCTGCCACGAGGTTTATATTCCTGCTGAGGGGTGGGTCATTGAAAAATTGGTTTAGTCTTGCTCGGAGACTGACAAAGCTGGTTAATACATATTGGTTTCCATCACTGTTGCAAACTGTGCTATAATACTCTCTAAGTATTTTGTTTAATTCTGGGGGAGTTATGGTGGCAAAATAATCTTAATGTTTTTTTTTTGTTCTGCCCAGTCAAGAAACACATTGATAGCCTACCAGGTTTGCTTCTGTGCGTCTTTGTAGTTCATGCTGTACCATCTCTTGATTGGTGATCTCCTGATGACGTTGCCTTTTCTTCTCTACAGGATTGGATGGCCAAGCTGGTAGCAGGAGGACCGCAGAGTTTGAGTTTTGTTCTGCGAATGAAAGTGGTCTTGTGGTTGGGTGGATGGCTGTCGGATTCACAGTGTCGGCAGGCTGAGGAACCAGAGGGACAGGGGCCGTAGGACCGGTTTCTTGAGGTAAGTCTTGGGTGACTTGAGTGCTGCTTTCTGGTTCAGTTTCGGAAAGAGACCAAAAGATTTCTTCTATTTCGGCAGGGTCAATGAGCTCAAAGGATGTATGCATTGCTTTTTTTTTTTTTTTTTTTATTGGGGGATTTACAACAGGGGCAAGGTGCCAACTGAGGAAGGTTGTTTTCTGTGACCATGGTATAATGAAGAAATTCCCCCAAAGCTGAGAAAAGATTTAGACCTGATTTTACAACATATTTTACCACAGGATGCCAATGCGGGACATTCCCAAGATAGGCATTGAGATGTTGGAATTACATTTAAGCATGGCGTGAACTCGACTTCCTGGACGAGGAGGAACTTACTGAGCTTTTACAGAATCAAGACTGTGGACAAAGCACTCTTACTGGAAATAAGGAAGTTATTTATTTATTTATTTATTGAAATGTTTCACTAGGAAGGCACACTGAGTGACAAGTCACTCGTTTCCCGGTGCAACCTAGGGGGGACAGGGTACAATAGGAATGAGACATTAAACATTCAAGTTACAAGATCAACATTAACATACAGTTATAAGGCAGGTATTACAAACGGAGTTACGCATAATAGGTAGAAAGAGTGGACAATAAGTAGTGCCGGGTTAATAAGTAAACAAGTGCTTACATGAAACAAAAGGGGAAAGAGAGGAGGGGTTAGGTGGGGGAGGGGAAGAGTCATGTCCCTGGAGACCCCTTGATGATGTGAGGAATCCTGCATGGGGACTGGGGGGGCCAGAGAGAAGGGGATAAGTCAGTGTCCCAGAGACACCCCTTAAGGATGTGGGCAAGACAGAAAGGGGGATAGGGCTGTAGGGATTTAAAGAGCAAGGAGAGAGAAGGAGGAGGTGTAACTTAAATGTTAGGAGGGGGACTAGGACATAACCCAAGAGAGGACCCTTCAGGATGCAGGGTACCCATTAAGGGAGTTGGGGAAAGTCAGTAGATAGGGATTAAGAGAGTGATAGGAGGACTGGCGCGTGCCGGCGCTTACGAAAGATGGTCGCAGGTCTGTGAGCTCCATGGTGATCTTCCCTATTTTAAGTGATTTATGCCTATTCTTGCACAATATTTGGTCGTAACGGAAAATTATAGGGTATTTCAAAGAAGTCGCTACTACATAACTTTAACAGCTTTTCTATTTTTATTTTAAATTTTATTAGTATGGTCAAACCTCTACCTGACATGTCAAATGGAAGGCTTGGTTCGCCCCGCTCCCCCGGGACACTAAATCGCAACTGTATTAATTCAGATGGACTCCAGGAAAACTTTGCCACAAAAGGAGATATAGAACAAATAAAAGAAATATTGTCACAAATAAAAATTGGACTGTCAGAGGTCATGCAATCTATGGCAACTCTCTCAAAACAAAATGTGGAGATGGGGGCACATATTAGATTAAACAGTAAAAAAATATCCAAATTAACCTCGACAGTATGTTATCTTGATCAACTGACAACGTCAGTCTGAACATTTGTCATTCTTATGCCAAAAGGTTGATGACCTAGAAAATAGATGACACAGAAACAATGTCAGAATTTTAGGTGTACCGGAGGGAGCTGAAGGCAAAAATATGATTTCCTTTCTACAAAGTTTTCTCCCAGATTTATTAGGTTTCCAGTGGCCCCAACCCCTTGATATACAATGGGCTCACAGATCATTAGGTCCTAAACCACCAAATCAGCACCCTAGACCTATTATTGCCTATTTTTTAAGATACACTGACAAGGAGGATGTTATGAGACTTGCTAGGGAAAGGAAACTGCTGAAATGGAGAGGCAAACGTATTCTATTATTTCAGCACTTTTCTATGGAGGTTGTGACCAAAAGAAAAGAATTCTTTGAAGCTAAACAGCAACTAAGGGATTTTGGACTGAAATATTACTTTAAATACCCAGCAGAGCTTATTATTCAAGATCCAGATGAGAACTTAATTAAATGCTCTACTGTAAGTGACGCTTGGGTTTCATTCAAGCCTTTAAAGACGCTCATTTTTTTAATCCTGCAGTTAAATCGTACAACCGCCCACATTCAAATGAACCACAAGGGCTTCACAGGTCAGAATCTCAAGGAACCAATACTCGAGCAGGTTCCAAACATTCCATGCCACTGAACTCCCCTCGAGATGGAGGCCCAAGGCAGCCTCCTCCTTCTAAAATCCTTGAATCTACAATCCCTTACCTGTTTAAGAGGTTGTTCATGAACCCAAAAGATCATCCTAGGGAAGAGAGAGACAACGGGAAAACCAGACCTTCAGCTCACCTTTCTAGCATTCCCCGACCTGTTAATTTGCAAAATAACCCAAAAAAATGCTCCCGCAGTAAGGAGAGTAATCATTCCTCAACCCGGAATTCCCTGGAACTGTTCAGTAGGCAGGAAATGGACATACAAGCTTGCAGTGTCACAAACTCTCCTACTCCCTCACACGGAACTAATAATTCAGGCATTATGGGAGGTGCCGATCCCCAAGGTGCTCCAGCTTCATTTCCTCTTCCTGTGTACTTATGGATTCAGGAGGACTTGATTCAGTGTGGGACTGTAAAGTATTGCTTTCGCTGGGGTAGATTTGTCTACTCAGCCTAAATTCTACCAGGGAAAGTATCCAAAAAGGGTTTGTTATTACTTTTCCTATCTTACTTCTAGGACATGCTTCATAATGCTTGTACTCAGGTGAGGATGCATATGCAAATTAATTTGCTGATAATATTAGCGTTTTTTTTTTTTTATCCTTTGTATCCACTAGTTGCAGTGAGATATGGCTATATTGACGATTAGTGATTTACTAGGTTACTTAGTGTACCTAAGCATCATATGCTCATGCTGATTTCCTAGTTGTTATGTGGTTTTATGTTGTCCCCCCCCCCCCTTTTTGTGGTTTGGATTTTTGGATCTACCAATGTCTGATAACTGTTGATCTCTTTCCCTCCTCCATTCCTGGTTATCATAAGGTGGCCTGATCAAAAAATTGCATTTGCTGTGAAGAAGGAAAAAAAGAGGCTGCTGTATGTAATCATAAGTGTATGGTTGCAACTGCTGTCCAGATTACCAGCTAATTATCAGATAACCGTGAATGGTTTGAACACATCATGGCTGTGTAGTAAAACATTTTCATTTTAGGCAGTTCTTGTGACCATTTTATTACGGTTTTGATGGATAACCTGAACTTCAGGGTGCCATTATGAGCTTAGATCTACAGTATCCTTTTAACAGGCTTAGTCATGTGATATACCAGGTTCCCTCTTACTTTGTGTTTGCCTTAACAGTCAGCCTCTAGTAGTGAGTTCTGTCGTTATTCTTGCTGTACTTGTCATGTTTGTGCATCACCTCGTCATCTTATTGAAACTGCTTGGTTACACTAACGTACCTCAGGTTACATTGGAGTTAGTCCCTCTTATTGCAATCTACTGATATAATGGGAAAAATATATTCCTAATAGGTTAATGAAAGGCAATTTCACCTACTACAAGCACTTGGGAAGGATCACCTCACTCTACAGACAAGATCAAATAAGTTTGATCTACCTGAACCAGTGCTGCCTGGGATATTTATCCGGTGGATTTACCTGGTTATATAGTAGACTACACCCTACTGTTCTTTTTATAGTGTTGTTAGTTTAAATAAATTAATTCTAGTTATAGATCATGCTAGAATTCTAAGATATAACTTCTCTGTTCTCATAATTACTTACTGCTTTTTTAAATCTTAATTCAAGCAGACTCAAACTGTACAACTTATTGGTCTATATTGTTTGAAAGTGTTATTTGATCACCAGAGATAGTATACTTTAGTTATAGAGTTTGGGGTTTTGTTTGTTTTTCACTACCCATATATGTGTGTGTATATATATATATATATATATATATATATATATATATATATATATATATATATATATATATATATAGAGAGAGAGAGAGAGCGCGCGCGCATTACTTTTCCTGTTTACCTCATATAGTCAAGGAATAATAGTTCACACTCAGACCTAGTTACCTTGCATTTTTACTTCCTGCTGTCAGTGTCTAGATATCTAAGCATGAAGCCATTTAGAATAATTTCCTGGAATGTTAATGGTTTAGGGTCTCCCATTAAAAGGAAACAAATTTTGTCATATCTCAACAAAAACATGTAGATATTGCTTTGTTACAGGAAAAACATCTAGATGCCACTGAATCCACTAAACTTGCTAGATCCTGGGTATCACAAGTGGAATTTAGTTTATATAATTGCAAAAAAGATGTACCGCAATTCTTATTAGAAAAGGAATTCATTTCGTTAAAACATTGCACATTGCTGATCCTAATGGCAGATTCCAGATTTTGATGGGTTTACTTGATGGACTACAGGTAGTGATTTGTAATATTTATGCTCCCAATTCATGTCAAGCTGAATTTTTTGACTCAATCTACAAATCACTTTCTAACTTTTCTACTCACACTTTAATTTTAGGAGGCGATTTCAATGAAGTTATTGATCCTGTATTAGATAGAAACCCCCCAAAACCATTTTGACACTCTCTAAAGATTGTAAGGCTCTGAATAATTTGTTAAGTGGTCTATCCCTATCTGATATCTGAAGGCTGATCCACCCTCAAGAAAAAGATATTACCTTTTTTCTAACCGTCACTCCACTTATAGTCATTTGGACTTTTTTTGTGTTTCAGCTGACCTAGTTAATTCAGTACTGGGTGCTGAGATTTATAATATAGTCATCTTAGATCATGCCCTGATCTTACTAGATGTAGTCTTAAGTTCTGGACAGCCAAAGGAGTTCAGATGGAGGATGAATACTTCCCTATTGCAAGATAAGAAATTTTCCGACTGGCTTACTAAAGAAACAAATGAGTACTTCTCAATGAATGATAATGGAGAAGTTAGCTTTGCTTGCCTTTGGAAAGCCTATAAGGCATTTATTTGTGGCACAATAATAAGTTACTCGGCCTCTCGGAAAAAAGAGAAGGCTAAAATGTTGGAAGAAAAGCAGGCCAAACTTAGAAATCTGGAATGTCGGCAAAATCTTCAGGATTCCTAGATAAAACTCTCCTTTATGAAACTGCGCTAATTAAATATGATATACACAAATTACTTTCTGCTCAAGCTGAATATGCCCTTTCTCGTACTAAGCAAGGGTATTGGGAATCAGGTGAAAAGGCTGGAAAATTACTTGTTCACCGTTTAAAAAAACTACAGGATCAAAATAGTATCCCGGGCATTCGAAGTCCTACTGGGCAAGTAGTAAACAACAGTAATGAAATCAACAGAGTATTTAGAAACTTTTATGTTCAAGTATATGATCAGAAACAGATTGACACAGATAAAGTATCATGTTTTCTTGCAGCCGTCCATAACCCTAAGCTTGCTACAGAAAGTCAAAGGCAACTTGATAAAGAATTGTCCCTAGAGGAAATTTCTCGGGCTATTGACTCACTTCCTTGTAATCAGACCCCAGGTATTGATGGGCTCCCAGGAGAATTCTATAAAGTACTGAATTCAAAGCTATCCACTCATTTGTTTAATATGTACCTTGAGGTTTTTGATCAAAAATCCCTCTCCAAAACACTCACCCAGGCCCTTGTTACTCTTATTTATGAAAAGCATAAAGATCCACTGCTTTGTGATAGTTACCATCCTATTTCACTGATGAACTCTGACTATAAAATACTAGCTAAAGTATTAACGGCTAGAATTCAGGCTGTAATATGTGACCTTATTGGGAAGGAACAGGTGGGTTTTATACATGGTAGATCTGGAGCGGACTGTGTCAGAAGACTGATTAATGTGATGTGGATGGCCAATAAGACCAAAGAACTCTACTTAGTTTTTTCTCTGGATCTATTCAAAGCATTTGATTCCCTTGCATGGGGATATATGTTTCTAGCCCTAAAACATTTTGGCTGTGGTAATATTTACAATTCCTGGGTATCACTATTATATAATAACTCATCGGCCCAAATCCTCTCAAACTGAATAATCTCTGACTTAATCTCTTTGGCCTGTGGAACCAGACAAAGCTGTCCTTTATCCCCGTACCTTTTCATCCTGGCTATTGAGCCCCTGATTAGAGCTATTGCCGATCATCCAGAAATATCAGACATCAAAACAAATAATTATGTCCATAAGATATTTGCATTTGTGGATGATTTACTTCTAGCTCTCTCTAAGCCTGTACAGTCTTATAGAGCTCTTAAAACACTTCTTAGGGATTTTGGTTTCATTTCAGGTCTCCAAGTTAACTGGGACAAATCTCAGGCTCTATGCCCGAATCCTACGCCTTATATTCTAAGAAACCTAAAAGAAATTTGACAATAAATGGGTGAGAAATCAGATAACTTATTTAGGATTACAAATTTCTACTAATTTGGACTCATTAATGAACATAAATTATCTTCCATTATTTCGCACCATAGAACAGGATTTGAATAGGTGGGATTGCCTCAACCTTTCCATTTGGGGTAAAGTGAACTCAGTCAAAATGATCATTGCCACTAAGATATTCTATCTTTTCCAGAATATTCCTGCTTTACTACCTAAAAGACTGATGAGTAAACTAAACTCTATGATCAGGAATTTTTTATGGGGTACTACACCCCCCAGATTGAGCCTAAGTAAACTTAGAGCTCCATATGAGTTAGGAGGTTTAGGTCTTCCTCATTGGCAATGGTATCAGTGGGCTTTTATGTTTAAACAATGTGCTGCCCTTTTGCACCCTGAAGTTAAAGATGCCACTCACCTTCCTTTATGGATGTCATTAGACTCAACATTACTTAAACCTAATAAGCTCATTGACGTCATATACCTTCCAGCTCCCATAAGTCTAAAGAGCAACCCCTGTCTCAGTAATACTTTTAGAGTTATTAAAAAAGTTAACAAAGCAGTCAACCCTCTCTCTACACCTTTACTTTCAATGTCTCTTTGATCTAATCCTTTTCTAACGCGAGGTAATATGCCGTTATCTAATAATGTATGGTCGCAAGTGGGCATTAATTGTTTAGGTGATCTTTTATATAAAGATTCGGCTGCACTTATGTCCTTTTTAGACCTTAAGGAGAGGTTTGGCCTTCCATGGTTTCACTTTTATTACCATTTACAGTTAAGACACACCCTAGTGGACTATCTCTCTGAGGTAGACTTTTCTTTGTCCAATAATAAGATTTGGGATCAACTAGTGAAGGTAGGTCCACATAAAAAAGGAGACAGTTTAATTTATAAATCTCTCACATTCTCTCTCACTTCCTTAGCCAAACAGAGTGGGAAATGGAGTTAGGAACTGAAATTGATGATCAAGATTGGAGCTCCACCTGGGGCTATGCCTATCGTGGATGTAAAGACCTGCGAGGTAAGCTCATCCAATATACAATCTTGCATCGATTTTACAGAACGCCCGTAAGTCTATTAGAAACGGGGCTAGTTTCAAATGCTTGTTGTTGGAAATGTAACTCAGATGATGCTAATATGCTCCACATGCTATGGGAATGTCAAACGTTACACAAATTTTAGCTGGATGTAAAAAATAAACGTGAAACTTCCCTATCAGTGAAATTGCCATATTCTCCACTTATTTTTATATTGGGCATCTTTCCACTAAATACAGCCTTAAATTACAGTCAGAAACTATGGATTTCAGTGGCCTTGGTTTGTGCCAAAAGGTTAATTCTTAAAAACTGGAAAACACCACAGGTGCCTTCCCTAGCTGAGTGGTTAAATATGATGAGTTTTACTGCTAATAATGAAAGAATCTCCTATCTACTTGCAAACAAGTTAGACAGGTTTTCAGATATTTGGGGACAGTTCCTCCAATTAAACACTTTTTAATGTGAGCATTCCAGACGTGTAGTAATATTTTATTGATTTCTAGGTTGCATGTAGGAAGTAAGAAATACAAAAATCACACATGCCCCCACAATGCAAAGCATCATGGGCTACATATGCAAATCACCACAGAATATTATGCTGGTTCAACTTTAAGCAGAAATGCATGGTGCCGAAAGGCCTCTCACACAGTTTGCAAAGGGTGCCAACAGAAGACAGACACGTGTTTCGTCCTACCAGGACTCATCAGTATGCCTCGTCTGTTTGACACCCCAGTCAATGAACCAGCTACCCTAAGATGGCCCATCTGGGTTATGTTGTGGTGAACCCAATTAAAACAAAAAACAATTTAAAAGACAAAGAACCTCTATGTGTAAGCACTGAGGCAATGGTTACCCCAAAGGTAAAATGTAGTAAGTAAAATGCTTTAGAATAACTTTGCCTTTATATCCTAATCAGTTAGATATGATTGTAATCCCCATTTTATTTATTATTTGTTTCTTTGTTGGACGGATAAGTGAATTATCTTAATCTAGTTTAATGCTAGACTAATGCATGTTGTCTAAACTGACTGTGTTATTCTTAACCATTGCTTAGATATTATTGTTATTGGTTAGGACATTTTTGTAATGTCCATATTATTTAATAGGTATATACATTTACTTGAATCTATTCTGTATTGGTTTGCTTGATTAAATCTTAATAAAAATGAATATAAAAAAAAAAAAGAAAGTGATAGGAGAGGGAGAGAGGGAGTGAGAATTGAACCCTTGATGGGAAGAGAATTCATACCTTTGGAGGGAATGGGCCTAATCAATAGTCCATCAGGATACAATTGGACCCTGCTAGTAGTAGTCATGGAAAGCCAAGATAGTGACTAGACAGAATAGGGGAGATATGCTAAGGCTCAGTTGGACCCCTTCAGGATGCTGAGAACCCTGCAAGGGAACTGCAATGGCCAGGGAGAAAGGAAGATGGGAGAGGGGAAGGAGTGGAGACAAGACTAGGTGCAGTAGGACCCCCTCAGAATGCTGAGAACCCTGCAAGGGGGACTGTGAAGGCTAGGAAGAAAGGTAGATGGGGAAGGGGAAGGAGAGGAGACAAAGCCTAGGCACAGTAGGAACCTTTCAGAGTGCTAAGAACCCTGCAAGGGGACTGCAAAGGCTAGGGAGAAAAGGTAGAATGTGGGATGGGAAGGAGAGGAGACATGCCTAGATGCAGTAGGACCACTTCAGGATGCTAAGAGCCCTGCAAGTTGAGGGAGATAGGAGGGATGGTGAGGGGGAAGGGAGCAGATGAGAGATACAAGCCCCTTGGGGAGTGTAGGAGAGGAACCCATGGAGAGCATTTAGGGTCCCTTAAATTCTGTGAGTGATCAAGGGAGGCTATTGGGGAGCAATTTGGGGGAAGGGGAGGAAAGCTAGAAACATGGGGGGTGGTGTGCAGAGGATAAAATGAAGGTGACGGTAGAGGTGTAGGGTTTGTCCAGGGCTTAGAGGAGGGAATAAGGGAGAAACATGGCAGGAGTAGCTAAGTGTAAAGTAATTATTGAGGGCAGAGCTGACGGTGTAGGCAGAGGATGAGTGCAGGATTTGAGGGAGGAGGGAATTCCAAATTTTTGGGAGGCAGTGAAAGTAATCAGATTGGCCAATTTGGGTGGATCTGCAGGGGACAACCAGGGTGCGGGAGTCAGTTGATCCAAGAGAATAGGAGGAGGTGAGGTAGGAAGGGAGATCACCCAACCAGTGCTTGGAGGTGAATTTAGCACAGTGGGAGAATCGCCTATTTGTAAGAGAGGGGAAGGATAGAGCATGATAAAGACTGCAGTGGTGGGTGCAGGGGAGGGGGGCATCCAGGGCAAAGAGGCAGAAGGAATTGAAGAGAGTGTCCAGTCTGGCCAGGGAGGACTTAGGGGCAGCACCATAGACTACATCACAGTAGTTGAAAATGGGCAGTGTCATCTTCTGGACAAGTTCACGACTAGCCATAGGAGGGATGCAACTATGGCTCCTGAACAAGGCACCATGCTTGGGGTGCAGTTTTTTTGGGATGGTGTCAATATGTCCAGAGAAGTTTAGGTATTGGTCCAACCAAACACCTAAGTACCTAAAGGAGCATGTGTTCTCACGTAAAGTCCCAACAAGGGTGTGGAAAGTGGGTAGGGAGGGAAGTCTAGAGAGTCTCTGCTTTGTGCCAAAGGTCATGGAGACAGTCTTCTTGGCGTTGAGAAATAGTTGATAGTCAGCAAACCAGAGCTGAACCTTGTCAAAGTCTTGCTGTAAGCTGGTTGTAACCTCAGCAGGACAGGAGCCAGATGCATACAGAACTGTATTATTTGCATACGTATGTATAGCAGAGGAGGGGGAGCAAACAGAGAGAAGGTCATTTAAGAAGATGGAGAATAGGAGGGGCACTAATGCAGAGCCCTGGGGAATGCCAGTGCTAATCGAGAGGGGAGGGAGAGTGGCGTCCAATATCTTAACTAATTGGGTTCTGCCAATAAGGTAGGCCTTGAACCAGTTTGTGGCAGAGGGAGACAGGCCAGCTGACAGGAGTGAGTCGAGGCGAAGGGAGTGAGAGATGGTATCAAAGGCCTTGGCCAGGTTGCCAAAAATGATAAAGGTAATTTGGACATTGTCCATCCTGGTTAGGATGGAGTCTGTGCGCCATAGGAGAGAGGTGGTGGCTGAGTGTTTTTTCCTGTTTTTTCTTGTGTGATTTTATAGCTGACCTTCAAGAGTTATGTCAACAACAATTCAAAGGTGAATCTGTCTTCTGCACATTCACAACTAACCTCGCTCTAGTGACATGAAAAAACTGTTTTACACCAAGTACAGGAGCTGTTGTCTGGAGTAACATCTACCAGGAAAAACAATCTGTCAAAAGAGGAGACTGCGGCTTTAAATGAATTATCAGTAAGACAAGATTTGGGAATAAAGGCTGCAGACAAGGGGGTAATGTGGTAGTGATGAGTAAGAACCAGTATGTAGATATAGTTAGGGGCTTGTTAAATAATGCCTCTTAATTATACGTCCTTAAACTTTAATCCAATCCCAGATCATAAAAAAAAGAACTGTTTAAACTGTTGAATAATGCTGTATCACAGAAACACAGAAACACAGCAGTTAACGACAGAAGGAGATTGCTAGACCCATCTAGTCTGCCTATTTGTTTTAGACCTATTTTGACAATCTAGTTGCCCTTTGTAGTCAGGGCTCCTGTGTATCTATCCCATGCATTCTTGAATCCGTTGACCCCCACAAGCTCTTGGGGCAGGCTGTTCCAAGCATCCACCACTCTTTCTGTGAAGAAAAACTTTCTGGCGTTGGTAGAAAACTTCCCTCCTTGCAGCCTGAGGTCACGTCCCCTGGTCCTGGAGCACTTCTTGAAGTGAAAAAGTTCTGGTGCCTGTACCTTGTTAAAGGGACACAGTCAACCTGTTTTGCATCACATTATTTCTAGGTAAAAACCTACATTTTACGGTTGCATGCCTTCTCTAAAGTACATTAATGCTGCTGTTTGTTTTGTCTGTCTCCTTGTTTAGTAGAACTGAAATGCATGCTAATGTATATTTATAAACAACTTTGTTTTGTTTCAAATCCTGAATCTATTCTTCTTGAATATTTCCTAAACATTAAAAGCACTCCCAACAGTGCAGTCACTCATGAGACAGTAGCCACCTAAACTCCCACTGCATCATGAGTGGCTAGACTGTGTTGGAGGTGTCCCAGGTTCAGGAAACATGCAGTGGGAGTTGATTAAAGAATGTAAACAAACCTGTTTTGGTGTGGTAACACCAGTATTTTGGGTGGTCTGTTTTTCACTTTTTAAAAGAAAAAAAGAATCAGAATCAAACTACTGGCTACATCAGCAGTCTTTACAGAATGTTAACAATCATAAAATGTGTTTTTTAAACAAGGGACACTTTGAGGCCTAAGGAGGTTGACAGTGCCCCTTTAATGCCTTTTATGCACTTGAATTTTGCAATCATGTCCCCTCTGTCTCGTCTGTGCTCCAGGGAGTGCATATTCAGTTCCCTAAGTCTTTCCTCATAGGACATCCACTGAAGACCCTGAATTATTTTTGTTGCCTTTCTCTGTACTGTTTCCACCCAGTCAATGTCTTTCCTGAGGCGAGGCCTCCAGAATTGGACTCTGTATCCTGGTGAGGCCTGACCAGCGATCTATACAGTGGTAGTGCCACCTCTCTCCTCCTGCTCGTGATCCCCCTCCCAATGCAGCCCAGCATTCTGTTGGCCTTCAGTGTTGCCTTTTCACACTGCTTACTAAACTTCAAGTCATCTGAGATTATGATTCTCAGATCTTGTTCCTGGTTTGAGGCCGCCAGTCTTTCGCCTCCTAGGTAATATTCCTTTCTTGGATTTTTCTTTCCTATGTGCATGACCTTGCACTTTTTGGTGTATCAAATGGGGATATAACGGAGTCAGAATTTATGTATCTCTGGTGTGAGTACCCCAAGACCCCGGGATTCTACATTCTCCCCAAGATACATAAAAATATAAGTAATCCACCTGGGAGGCCAATTGCCTCAGGGAATAAGGCCCTAACCAAAAATCTGGCAATCTTTGTAGATTTTGTTCTACAAATTTGTGCAGTAAAACTACCATCTTATTTAAAATACACTACTGATACACTTAAAAATTTTGAAACACTGACCTGGAATGAGAATTATGTATGCCTTGGGGTTGATGGTGAGTCTCTGTATACCTGCATCAGACACGATGATGGTGTGAGTCAGGTATTTTTTGGAAAACAGTGACAGTGCAGGGGGAAATGCCGGTTTAATTAATTTTAAACTTACTGAAATTTATTCTAGAACACAATGTATTTGAATTCCAGGGTGGCACAGCTATGGGAGCAAGTATGGCCCCCAGCTATGCAAAAATATTTCTCGGATGGTGGGTGGAGAGGTTTATTCTAAATCCCTTCACAAACCCATACTACAAATATATGGAATTATGGTACAGATACATGGAGGGATTAACCCATGACAGGGTATGGGTTTACTGAGCATTAATCCACGCCTTGGGGGTGTTGGAATCTCGAGGCGAAGCCAAGTGATTTCAACCACCCAGGCGTGGATTAATGCCCAGTAAACCCACACCCTGAAGTGGGTTAATCCTTTTATAACATGGGCAATGTTTTGTTAGCGTTTTACCTAACGAAATAATGAAATAATGCCATGTGAACATGCAACTGTGGGTACAGTGTATCAGAGATTACTCAATGGTCAGGTGACCTGTTTGGATGAATCAGAAGACAGTATTTTAGGAACCCATGTTACAAACGTAACCCCTAGGTGGCGCTATCCCAAGGGCTACTACCCCTGCCTGCTTGGCTAGGAGCAGGTTAAGGGGCCTGAGTTCTGAAATGGGTGCCTCCACCTGGAGGTCAGGGTTGGTAGTGGTCAAGCTAACCTGGGCACAGCCCTCAGGGACACTGTAACCCCCCCTTTCCTTACTAGTGGCCAGAACAATACACAATAATCACTTTCACAATACCCCTGATACACCACACAAGTATCCACACTATTTGCACTTACCATCTGGGCTTTCTTCTGGCTCGACCCTGGGGACCCCCTGTAAAACAAGGTTATACCCAGCAAATAGCAGTACAGTACTCTTGCACAAACTGGAACCACAGTCAGGATAAATGCAAAAAGAGTTAGATCTGATTTATTTAAGGGACTTGAACAAGGGAGGGGCATAATCAGGTTAATTTGCTTAAAGGCTGTATCAAACAGTTATGCATGCACTTCAGGGTTCATAAACAGTCACACACTCTGGGTACCCAGGCGAAGATGAGGTGGGCTAGCCAAGATCATTGCCCGGAGTAGGCCAGCGTCGCAGCTGCTTGGGGCCCTGTGATGGAAGAAAACAACATGCACCACACACACTAATTGTAATCTGGAGCCGGAGGGCTCAGTTGGTGAAAGAAAAGAAATAACAAGACAATCGGATGACACACTTAGATTAAGCTGTTGTTGCAGGGAGCTACCCTGATGGTTACTCACGATACCCAAGACTGGACACAGGCTGGACGAAAATTGAGACTGCAGGTAGTTTATCTGGAGTGCCCCGAGAAGCAGGGCCCACACGGTTCGCAGAGGCATCGTTCCTGTTCAAGCGTGAAGCAGGGAGCTTATCCCTAGGCAGGTCTCTCGTCGATGGCTTTCTCTGTGCAGTGGGATAGTCTGGCAGGGCCAGTGTGGCAAGGCCCAGGCCGTATGGAGATGAACGCGGATTCAGTCCAGTCGAGCTGGATACAGCTTCCATCAAGCAGAACACAATTCACACAGTCGGGAACCAAATCATGACCCACTATAAACACACAGCACATTTACATGTAAGGGATTCTACTATACCAGGCAAACCACTCTCCGGTCACAATTGCAAAGTCTCTGTGCACACTGGGAGTTTAGAGGTAGCTGGAAATCCTGACAGGCCTATGCATTCAGAAAATCTTTGGTCTTCTTCTGGTTGATCCTGGTCACAACTCAGTGGCTTACTTGGTTCTCACAAACTCGGATTCAGTCTGAACTGATTCTCTTCTCCCTCTCAGGGCCAGCAGGCAGGCATGTAGGCCAAAACTCAGGCCTTTCCACAGAGACTGTCTCAAGCTGTTGTTTCTTCAGCTCCCAACTTAGATCTGACTCAACTGCCAGTGAGCCTGGGAATTTCCCCAAGATACAAAAGGTTCGGTTGGCTGATTCATCTGTCAGTCACAACAGGAGCTCCCCCTTCAGGTGCAAAAAGGCATCAAAAGCCCAAAACTGCAATTCCTACAGAATCTGACTCCAGACTGCTCCTGTAGTCCGGCTCCATTTTGGGTCCCACCAGTACTGATTGGTCCAATTCGGCAGTCCCGGGACAAAGTGGTCTGGATAAAAAAAACAGTCCTTGCTGCAAAGAAGGCAGGTTAGACAAACTACAGCATCATTATAACTCTAAATGATTTTCAACAAATAGTTACATCTTTCAACAGAGCTCCCTCTCAGATTACTTTTGACTGCAATCCAGGCAGCTCTTAAAGAGACAGTACACAGAGGCTATACAGGCACTCTCTAGCAATCACATTTAAACTGCTAAAATGCAGGACACCAGCCTGGCAGTAAGCATTAGGCAAGCTCAAGGAAGACTTTTCAGGAACCCCCATTTGTAGGGGGGGTTACATAAAGATGATTGTATTGGAGGGTGACAAAACACTGGTGCCACAATTTATCGAATGGATTGATAGGAACAATCTAAAGTTGAAAATTTACTTATCAGATGGATGAGAGCAGTTTAAAATTCTTGGATCTAGAATTTGTGGGAGTTCCTGGGAAGCGTGTTAGCACAAGTTGCTACAGAAAAGAAACAGCAACTAATTCTGTCTTGAGGGCCGATAGTGCCCACCCTCCTAAACTAAAGGATTCAGTTCCCCTGGGGCAAATTATAAGATTACGTAGAAATTGTAGCATGGATGAAAAAATTCCTTGAACAAAGCAAAGAATTGAAAGATAGGTTTCTGGCAAGGGGGTACTCTAGGACAGTATTAGAGAGTGCAAGGAATAAAGCATTAAATCAAGACCATTCTGCCCTTATACATAAAACCCCAAAACAGCTTGACATCACTAATGCCTCTGTAACTTTTATTACAGAGTTCAATGGATTGGCAGAAAGAATAGGTAATGTAATACATAAGAATTGGCCTATTTTTATGAGTGATTTAGATACACGAACGGCAGTAGGTGACAAACCCAGAATATCATTTAGCCATGCCAAAAATGTCAAGGATTATGTAGTACACAGTAGGTTACCAGTCCCAGATCCTACTTTTCAGAACTGGCCTCCACAGCGTTCTTCTGGATTCCATCAATGCAAACGCTGCAACATTTGTGAACTTGCACAAACAGATAACTCTTTCCAACACCCACTGCTTACTGAAATTAAGATGGAACTAAGGGAATGCATCACCTGTGACACAAATGTTCACAGTATATGCTCTATGGTGTCTGTGTAAAAAAGTATATGTTGGCTGCACAGTCAGACCATTAAAACAATGGATACAGGAACATATGAGAACCATTTTAAATGAAAAAGAAAATACAAACATACGAACATACAAAATTTGTCAGCAGATAAAGGCCTAAAGGTCTATCAAGTCTGCTTGAATGTGCATCTAGCAACCCTTATTCTGCAGCTGCCCCTCCCTTCCACCCTTCCCCTCCATTGACCCTCCCCCTTGTCCTGTCCCATATCCTTTTGAAGCAGTCCATTGTTCTACTCATCTACTGGATACCACTTCTGCAGATAACGCATTCCACCCAGCTACCACCCTCTCTGTAAAACAGTGTCTCCTCAGCTCCCTCCTGAACCTTCCTCCTTCCAGTCTCATATCATGGCCCCCGATGTCCTTCCCCTCCCATACTTTGAACAGCTCCTCTGTACCTGTCTTGTTTATTCCTTTCATGTACTTAAAGGTTTCAATCATGCCCCCCCGTCCCTTCTCTCCTCCAGCAAGTACATGTTCAACTCCCTCAGCCTTCTCTCGTATGATGAGTCCCCCAGCCCCTTGATCATCTTTGTCAACCTGCGCTGTACCCCTTCCAGTAACTTAATGTCCCTCTTCAGATACGGGCACTAGTACTGCACATAGTACTCCAGGTACAGTCTAACTAATAACCTATACAGTGGCAGAAGCACCTCCTCCCTCCTCGAGGATATACCCCTTGCAATGCAACCCAGTATTCTGTTGGCCTCTGCAGCTGTCTTCCTACATTGTGCTCAGTTGTTCATTGACCCTGTAATGAGCACCCCCAGATCCTTCTCCTCTGTCTGGGCTAGCTGCACTCCCCACAGCTGGTAACTCCTCCTTGGGTTCTTCACCTCAAAATGCAGCAACTTGCATTTTTGGCATTAAATCCCAGTTGCCAGGTGTCTGACCAGGTTTCAGGCTTTGGCAGATCATCCTGCAACCCCTGCCATCCCCCTAGGTCATCCACAACCACTCCCATATTGGTATCATCAGCAAAACAGACTGATCTTGCTCTTGATGTCCAATGATATGTCTGCAATGAATATCCCAAACAACACTGAGCTCTGTGGAACACTGCTCGTCACTACCCTTGGGTGTGAGAGCTCCCCACCCACCACCACCCTCTGTTGCCTTCCCTGAAGCCAGTTCCCTACCCATCTCACCAGCTTTGCACCCACCTCGTGCCTTCTAACTTACTTCCCAGCCTCCCATGCAGCACCAAGTCGAATGACTTACTGAAGTCCAGATACAGGACATCCACTGTATGGCCCCTGTCCAGTTGCCTAGTTACCCAGTCATAGAACTCCACCAGGTTGGTTTGGCAGGATCTGCCACATATGAAGCCATGCTGTCTGCTGTCCTGTAGTCCTTTGGCCTCTAGGAGAGCCACCAGCCTCTCCTTCAGGATAGTCTCCATCAGCTTACCCACGATGAATGTAAGGCTTACCAGTCTGTAGTTCCCAGGCTCATCCTTGGGGCCACTCTTGTGGATGGGCACCACATGAGCCATCCTCTAGTCCTGAGGTACACACCCTCTGAGTGTAGTGAGGCATTAACTAGGTCTGCCAAAGGTCCCACAAGGCCTCTGCCAGCTCCTTCTGTACCCGGGGTGGATGCCATCTGGGCCTGGCACCTTGTCCACCCTCAGTGCCTTCAAACCCTCCCGAACTCTGCCCTCCATGATTTCCCATCTGTCACCCTCCCCCGTTTCTGCCGTTCCTCCCCTTGGGTATCACCCCCCTTCTCCTTAGTAAATACTGAGCAGAAGTAGTCATTTAGTGCTTCTGCCTTATCGTGCCCTGCTTCCACCCAGCCCCCTTCCAATTGTTACTATGTGGTCCTTATAGCCCTTTCTCCCTGATGTACCTAAAGAAGTCCTTCTCCCCTTCTTAATGCCTTGTGCCAGCCTGAGCTCCGTGATGCCTTGCCCCCCCTACTGCCCATGTCACCTCCTTCGATTCCATCAGGTACTCCTCCCTGTAACTCCCCTTCCCTGTTTTCTTGTACCTCCTAACGGCAGCTCTTTTCTTCCTTACCTTTTCCCTGACCTCCTTTCTCAACCAGCTCAGTTTCTTAGCCCTAGCTTTTTTGCTCTGTGCCTTGCAGCAGGTTTTGGTTGCCTCCACTATCCCCAGCTTTATGAGTTCCCACCTCTGGTTAGTGTTCACACTAGGCTGAATTCTGGCCAGGTACCCTTTTACCATGTCCCCTATCCTCCCAAAGTTGGCCCTCCTGAAGTCCAGCACTCTTGTGTCAGATTCCACTCCTTCCTTGCCCATATCCAATGTGAGCCATACTGAGTGGTGGTCACTCCCTGAAAGCGATTCTTCCACTGTAAGTTCTCTCACAAAGTCCTCATTTGCTAGCACAAGGTCAAGGGTATTCCCTAACCTGGTTGGTTCACTGACCATTTGCAGCAAGAAGCTGTCCTGAAAGGCATCCAGCAGCACCGGCTCCCTTCTGTTCCTGGTTGTTGGGGTACTCCAGTCCACTCCTGGCATGTTGAAGTCCCCCACAATCACCACACTACCCTTCTCACAGGTCCTCCAGATCTGTCCCGCTAGTTCCCTAACTACTCCGCAAACCTCTCAACTGTCGCTGATTTTCAGGGATGTCCCTGATTTTGCCTCAAAAATTTACTCTGCCCCTCCCAAAAATTGTGTTTCCCTGACCAAACAGTGGGGGTTGTAAGGACAAAATAACGTCAAACATTAAAGTTTCAGACTTGTTCTTCTTTAGAAAATACATTTTACACTAAGCCCTTTATTCTGCCAGCTTCCTGAGTGGATATCACCAATTTTGAAGATGTGTTCCTGCTTTTGGTCCTTTGTCCCTGATTTTTTTTAAGCCTTGTCCCTAATTTATGAGGCAGGAGGTTGAGAGGTATGCTTCTCCGTCTAAGATGGCAGCCTGTACACCACTCCCATTCTGAGAATCCTATTCTTGGAATCCTGGATTTGCATCCAAAGTGACTCCGTTCTGCCCTCCTCCCCCTTCCTCCCTTACACACTTCAGTCCTTCCTTCACATATAGTGCCATCCCCCCCTTCCCAATCACCCTGTTCCTATGAAATAACCTGTACCCTAGTACAGACAGGTCCCAGTCATTGTATTGGGTGACCCATGTTTCTGTGATGGCTGCAATGACCACCTCTCCCTCTGCCATGAGCACCTGTAACTGCCGTTTTCCTCCCAAGGCTCCTAGCACTAAGGGTAACCACCTTCCACCCTTCCCCCCCCACCCTGCCCTCCTTTACTAGCATCACCAATAGTACTTGCCATTTGTCCTCTGTCACCGTTATGGGGGTAAGCTCATATGGTTTCCCAACCTGTGGTCTCTGCATGTCTCTTGCCCCCTTGCCACCCCCCGCTCCTAGTTTAAATTCCCAACTTCCTCTATGTACTCCTCCATCCTCTGTTTCAACACTTTCTTTCCCACCTCACTCAAGTGTAGTCTGTTCATGGCATAGAGACTACTGTCCTTCCCACCCCCAACAGCCCATACACTTTAGCATGACGCCAAGTTCTTAGCCATCCATTAAATTCCTCCATTCTCAGCTTTCTTGCTGTGCTTGCCTTGGGCACTGGAAGTATCTCTGAAAAAGTTACTGATCTTCCTGCCCCCTCACATAATTGTCCCAGTTCCTCAAACCCCCATATGTACACATTTCTACAACATACACAACTCAGATTCTGACTTGATTCGCTTTATGGGGATCGAACATGTAAGGTTGAATAAACTGGAAGGGAATAGAACAAATGACCTGCTAAAGAGTGAAAGCTTTTGGATCCATAAACTGAGGGGTATAAAACCAATAGGCTTGAATAATCTTGGGACATTAAAGCATATTTATTGGATTAAATTAAGCAGTTCCAAATGATGGTGTAATGGGTACTACGGGTCCTTTATACCATCAGAGTTGAGAAACTCTGCATCCTTGTACCAACGCTCCAAAAAACCCTACTCCCATACCACACCCCTACCCCAACAATCCCACACCCCCTTCTCTTTTTTGTCATCAATATGATATACAGCTACTGACTTAGCGCATTTGATGTTGGTTTTTTCTACTACATTATATACACTAAAAAGGAAAGCCTCATTAGAATTACGAGGGAGGATATACACATAAAAGACTACATCTTACAGTAGATTTGTGCTTCTCTGTGGCCAGAGATCTAGTTAAACAAATGGGCATTACGTTTGAATATAAAACAATATAATGTTAAATTTATTTTTGAGTCACACTAGTATTTGAACTGAAACACAGCATCTGACAAATATCGATCACCTTGTTTTCTTTGTGTTTTCCTTGCATTTTTAGGACATTCTATCCTCACCTCTGGAAGTTGGAGCAGTGGGTTGATCGCTACTGGGAGTTGATCGCTACACTATTTTCTTCTTCAAAACAACTTTCTCCCTAAGCTGGCCCGGTGGCATTCAGGATTGATGCACTGGACACCACACCTCACGCCACGCCGGCAGCCCAGGTTAGGGAGCGAGTGCGGGCCATCGGGGGTCAGCCGGGGGAGGGGGCACAGACTTGGACTGAGTTGCTGTCAGGCAACTCTCCTTTCCTGGGGGAGGGTTGGATGTACTGCACAGCTTTGGTGGCACCTAGTGAAGACTGGGGGCTCGGCTGATGAAGTGCATGCTACAGAGGAGTATGGTGGCAGCAGCAGACGTCCTGCAGGTGGGTGCGGGAGCGCGCCTGCGCTGTGCTGGATGTCATCACAAGTCTGCGCTACCAGGAACACAAGAAGGAAAAACCCCACTCCATTGGTAGGCGAAGGCGGGTCTAGAGGTTACAGTCCCACATCCTATGCCGGACACCAGGACACCCACTCCAGTCCCTCCTTCTGTCAGCAGCCCTTCCAGCACTATAGATAGAGCGCCGGTTAAGGAGTATGGTGGTCCTTCCTCGGGGGACTCAGATCCAAGGGTCAAGGCTGCTGCATGTGGAGAGGGGGTGCTCCCAACCGGAGAGAGGTTGTTTGGGCTTCAGGTTGGACAGGTAGATGCCAGTATACTGCACGACCATGCTGGAGAGAGGCTAATGATAAGGGTGCATAAAGAAAGTTTAAAAAAAAAAAAAAAAAATTTCTCCCATCTCTTTCTTTCTAAATTAATTTTGCCTTTGTCTGCTTCCATTATAGTAGCTACTTTTACAAAATATGCCTTAATAAAGGTAAACTGAACTTAAAGGACTACTTAAAGGAAATTCTATAATAGTATCTTGATGGAAGTGTGAGGTTTGTGTAGTAATAATGTTTTGTTTTTGTATAGACCACAAATGCATGTTATTTACTTTGATGAATTTTGTAATTAATGTGTCACAGAATCTTCAATTGTTTCAACTGTGTTGCATCACAGCTAATTGGGTTTGTCTGTACTTAACTGCTGGTGTTTCTCTAGACAGCCATGCCCCTTGATGAAGGGCTAGGATCCGAAGCACCGGGGCAAATGTTTTTTGCGGTCACACTGGATGCAGCATAAGTGTATTTTTTGCAATAAAGTTTGGAACCAGTCATCTACCTCCTTGTACTGCTTTTGATATTGCTTAGGAGTGCAGTCAAATTTTGGTGCTTTTTTGGGGGGCCCCATGACTACATATTGTGCAAATGAACATTGGCGTGAAGCCTTCAGGCAAAGCCAAGTGCTTTAAATCCAGTACTTCTGTGCATTCAGTTGGTCCGTGTATTTTTTCCACACTGCCTAAGGTGCCCACACCCACCAAGTCAAGCAACCCATACTGCTGTGTGCAAGAGGCTCCCAGCAAGCAGGTCCACTAGAGAGGCAGCATGGTTGCTCTGCAACCTGGAGGAAGAGATTTCATTGACAATGTCAACCCCCTTTGGTCTCAAATTGTCCCTAGTTAAAAGACAAAACCTGTTATGATTGCTTACATCCTGTAGAGATTGCTGATGTAGCTGGGAGTTAGAGTCAGATTCCTTTTTTCTTTTAAAAGTGAAAAACAGACTGCCCATCATACTGGTGTTACCACACAGACGTGTTTGTTTACTGTCCTTGATTAATTACGCTGGATCTTTCCTGGACTTGAAAGCAAGCCCAATGCAACAAAGACACTCCCGATGTAGTGGGAGGGAAGGAGAGGAGACAGTTGTATTATGAGTGGCTGCACTGTCTGGGGATGTTCCAAAATGTTCAGGAGGTATGCAATACAAATTGATCAAGTACTTGAAACAAAACAAGGTTAGTGTAATTACACCACTAGCATGTACTTAAATCCTAGAAAGGAGGCAAATAAAACCACCAGCAGCACCGATGGAATTTAAAGAATGTACACAATTGTGAAAAAGTGTATTTTCAACTTGAAATAGCATGAAGCAAAAAGAGTTGACTGTATCCCTTTAAATGGGATGAAGCAGTGTTAAACATCAAACACTAAGGTAAACACTTCATGTACATCACCTATTATAGCTGTTCATGGGCTACATTTGTAATTTTGTAGGAGGGCTTGTAAAACAGCAGGCCCTGCTTTGGTATCTCTCAAGTGTCTAGGACAGAATCACATGCATCTTAACACTTGGAAGGATGGTCTGGGCTAGCAAGGACTAGCATGAGCCCCCGACTCCTTGTTTATGTGTGGGGGGGCCAGGGGGGTTTACACTAGTATTTATTGATTATCTCAAAGTGTACATGTTTCAACTAGTATTTATTTATTTACTATGACTGCATTATGCATTATCTATAATGATATATTTAAGTTTATTTATCCTTTTGTACTACTGGCCATGCCTAAAAAAGGAACCTGGTTCCAGCGAGCAATAAATAAACAAACAAATCTACCTTCCAGTAAGCCTGCCCAATTAAAGGGACATGTCCATGTCAGTAAGCCCATCACCAGGCCGGCCCAGTGGCACAGAGGGCTGAGGCGCTGGACGTCACACCTTGCGACATGCCAGCGACCCGAGTTTAGGAGCAGATTCTGGATGCTGTGGGATTGGCAGGAGAAGGAGAGGACTGAATGCCCGGAGGACTGCTCTCCTCTCCTGGGGTGGGTTGTTGGGGGTTCCCCGCTCTGTATTGGCTCCAGGTGGTGAATGAGGGCACTACATGGAGCAGGGGCTGCAGATGGGGCGGGGCAACAGCAGACATCAATGGAAGGGGGCAGATGCATCCTCCACTCACAGATGTCATTGCATGTCCACTCCCCAGAGTGGTAACTACAGCAGAAAATCCCGGCTGCCAGGGAGGCAACAGCAGGGCTCGAGTATCCAGCTCACATGCCGGCCCCTGACCTGACTCTCCATTGTCCCCACCTCCTCTCGTATGGGGCCAGAGGGAGAGGGGGGACCCAGCACCCGATTCCTCGGTTAGGGAAGGTGTTCAGGCTGGCAGTAGAGGCTGGGCGAGTGGGTCTGCACCAGAGAGATGCCCCAGTAGTCGGTAATCAGTAGGGGAAACAAAGCTGAAAAGAAAGTAGGCCCCTCAGCTCAGTTTGGGGCACCCTTGATTAGCGTTTTTGCCCACTGTTAAAAAAACAAACAAAAAAAAGTTGGGTAATACCTGCTTCGGAAGTAATTTTTTTTTATCTGGTTGACCCTGCCGCTACTTCTGTAGGCATTTTGAATGCTGTGCCTCAAGTGGTACATCCCACAATTGCCTGTAGCTGATGTCAGAGGCAGGGAGCAGCCCTGGGAGCATGAATAGTGTTATAGTTTATTGACGGAGCTATTAGGAGCTCCAATTTGCCACATAGAGATCGATCAGCCAGTCTATACTTGCTTTCGGTATAACACCAAGACCTCTAAGTGGCAAACTGGAGCTGTTAATAGCTCTGTCCATAGGCTAACACTATACACGCTCCCCTAGAATTCAAAATGCAGATGGGAGTGACGGCAGGATCAACTAGGCAAAAGAAAAATTATTTCAGAAGCAGGTACATGAATTTTTTTTTTTTTAACAGTGAGCAAAAAAAGGCTCATTGGGAATGGGGGGGGTCTTGCTGACTTGGACGCTTCCCTTTTATAAACAAATCAATAAACCAATCATGAAGTTTTAGGTGTGAAAATGTCTCTAATCAATTTTCTTCACACATTTATACTTCTAAATAAAAAGCATTTCCAACAGACCCCGTTTTATCTTGTTTAGTTTAACCTGCTTTTGCTTGGTTTACACAGCAGCTAAGCGTTCCTTACCTCCAACTTCATGATCCTCGGTTTCAGTCTCTAACACCACAAACTGCACTGTTCAGAAACACAAGCAGCTGCTGCTCTTCAGATTTTGGTACTAGAAGAACAATGGATATCTTGTCACAGAAATCAGTTCTCTTTGCTCTTGCTCTAGCAGCTATCAGCACCTAAAGTTTACTTCCTGTTTGCCTCTGAAATGTGTCCCCACCACCATTCAAAACAACTCATTAATATACAGAGTGTGCAGCAGCAAGGGAGGAGCAAGATGAACTTGAGGAAGGGGTTGCTAAATGTTTAAAAAGACAGGCTAACTCATCCACCTTTGACTTCTCACTGTTACAAAAGAAGAACTTCTATTTTATTTTTACAGGCAATCCCATTTGTATCTTGAAACAGAAACATAGAGAATTTGTTGGCAGATAAAGACCTCATGGCCCACTGAGTCTGTTCATTTTTTCCCTGCCTATACTGACACCATAAACCCTATGTGATCTCCAGCTACCTCCCTTCCCTCTCCCACTTCCGTAGAAAAAGATTCCTTTGTGTCTATTCTTAGAGCACACCACTGATTCTGCTCCCATCAGCTCTGCTGAAAGACTGCTCCAGGGATCCACGATTCTTTCAGTGAAGAGGTACTTCCTCACATTGATCCTGAATTTCCCCTTTCCAGTTTCATTGCATGCCCTCTTGTTCAGGTGCACCTTCTAGTCTGAAAATACTCCACTCCTGTACCTTATTTACCCCACCCAGGGGTACATATAGTTGCCCTCTTCTTGACAGCCTCTAGCCTATGTCCTTCCTGAGGTGTCTATCCTGTCCCTAAAGTGTGTTCACCCACAGAGTAATACAATAGCATAATAATGTGTACAGATGGGACAGTAGGTCCATCATGTCTTCTTGACATGTTCTATCTGAAGGGACTCTAGGTCCATCATATCTACCCCAGCCCACACTCTGTAACATAACAAAGGCCAGAAGAGACATTATATCCATCAAGTATGCCCATTAATCCACTTTGTGATACACTACCATAGTAATGTAGGGTTAGAAGGAACACTAGGTCCCTCATGTCTATCGCAACCCCTCCCCCAACAATGTAACATAGTAACATGGTAATGTAAAGTCAGAAGGGACTCTAGGTCCATCATGTCTTCCCACCTAACAACAATGTAACATAGTAACATTGTAATGAATGATCAGAAGGGACTCTGGGTCCATTATGTCTTCCACACCCAACAAACTGTGACCTTAGGATATAATGTTGTAATGGACATTAGGTTCCTAGAGTGTACCCACCCACCCAAAGAGTAACAAAATAGTGTAATAGCATAGTAATGTAAAGTCAGAGGGGACAGTAGTTCCATCATGTCTTCCCACCCCACCAACAATGTAACATAGTAACATACACATATACGGTCTGAAGGGACTCTAGGTCCATCACATCTACCCCAGCCCACACTCTGCAATGTAAGAATGTAATGTCAAAAGGGACATTATATGCATCGTGTGTGCCCACCTACCCACTTTCTCTTATACTACATAGTAATGTATGGTCAGAAGGGACACTAACTCCCTCATGTCTAGCCCAACCCTTCCCCTGCAATGTAACACAGAAACATAGCAATGTAAGATCAGAAGGGATACTAGCTCCCTCTTGTCTAATCCAACTCTATCCCCAGCAATGTAACATAGCAACATTGTAATGTAAGGTCAGAAGGGACTCTAGGTCCCCCATGTCTAACCCAACCCTTCCCCGAGCAATATAATATAGCATTGTAATGTAAGGTCAGAAGGGACACCAGGTCCCTCAGGTTTATTCCAACTCCTCCCCCAACAATGTAACATAGTAAATCAGTAATGTAAGGCCAGAAGGGACACTAGGTCTCTCATGTCTAACCCAACCCTTCCCCAACAACATAATATAGTAACATTGTAATGTAGGTCAGAAGGGACACTAGGTCTCTCATGTCTAACCCAGCCTTGCCCTAGCAATGTAACATAGTAACATAGTAATGTAAGATCAGAAGGGACACTAGATCCCTCATGCCTAACTCAACCTTTCCCACAGCAATATAACATAGTAATTGATTTATTTAAATCTTTGTTTACTGGGTAAGTGCACTGATCCAATACCCGTTTTCAGGCATGACCTGAGCCACAAACAATGGCATAGAACAAACAATTTGAGATATTATACAAGCCAAATAGTAGTAGCAGGTTACAGGCAAGACAGATAAATCACAAGGAAACAGTACAAGACAGAGTAAGCAATGGTACAGAGAGATAATGCATGATGTATAGTTACAAGTTTCAAAACAGAGTAGCCAAAGAATGTGGTAACAGCAGGAAATACTAAATTGAGATATGGCAAACAAAACCTAGAAGGGTAAATAGTTTGCAAGCAGAGCAATACCAAGATGGAGGTGAAACGAGGAGAAGCAGGGGAGATGAGTGCAGGTAGGGAACAACAGAGCCAGTTCAGAGTCATCCACCGAGTGCACTAGGTACTGAGGCGAGTGACAGGGTGAGATTCCTAGCAGGGGTCTACAGTAGGGGAGGGAGGGAAAGTAGTGAAATTAAGTGCCAGCGGAGTCATAGGTGCACACCAGGTTGCTAACGTACTAGGTAATAGAGAGAGGGGAGGGGAAAGGGAGTAGGACAACAAGGCAGGACATCTAAGGAAAAGAGCAGGGGAGAGGGGTGGGGAGGCAAAGGGGACATAAAGTAGCAAGAGTAGAGATGGGGAGGGGTAACAGAGCAAGCATAAGGGAGAGGAGGAAAATGGGTGGGGTTGGAGTGAGGAGGGAGGTAGAGGTAACTGCACCCCAGAGTGGAAAGGTCACCCTAGGGAGCTTGAGCAGGTGGATTTCAGAAGTAACCAGGTTCAGAGACTGGATCTGAAGGAGTGGTGCGAGGTGGCTGTGCAGATTACTGGAGGGAGGCTGTTCCATAGAGATGGTGCGGCAACCGACAGAGCTTTTCTCCCCATAACAGTGGAGACTCTGGGGACTTCCAACGGGGGGGACTGAAGTATTACACAGACACCTAGGGACAGTACATGCCTTAAGGAGAGAAGCATGTGGGGGACAAAAAATACTGTAATGTAATGTCAGAAGGGACACTAGGTCCCTCATGTCTAACCAAAGCCTTCACCCAGCAATGTAACGCAGTAACATGGTAATGTAAGGTCAGAAGGGACACTAAGTGCCTCATGTTTATCCCAAGTTACATAGTAATGTAAGGTAAGAAGGGACATGGGTCCTTCATGTTTAACCCAGCCCTTTCCCCAACAATGTAACATAGTAGCATTGTAATGTAAGGGCAGAAGGGACACTAGATCCCTCATGTCTAACCCAGCCCTTTCCTGAACAACGTAACAAAGTAATGTAAGGTCAGAAAGAACACTAGGTCCCTCATGTCTAACCCAACCCTTCCCCAAACAATGTAACATAGTAACATGGCAATGTAAGGTCAGAAGGGACACTAGGTCTCTCATGTATGATTTTGTATTTCTAGGTCCCTCATATATCTAACCCAACTCTGCCCCCCAACAATGTAACATAGTAATGAAAGGTAAGGTAAGAAGGGACACTAGGTCTTTCTGTTGGCATCCGTTGCATTTCTGCTCAAAGTTGAATCAGCATAATATTCTGTGGCGATTTGCATATACGCCCATGATGCTTTGCATTGTGGGAGCATGTGTGATTTCGTATTTCTAGGTCCATCATATCTAACCCAACCTTTCCCCAAACAATGTAGCATAGTAATGTAAGGTAAGAAGGGACACTAGGTCCCTCATGTCTATTGCAACCCGTCCTCCAACAATGTAACATAGTAGTGTAAGGTCAGAAGGGACTCTAGATGCATCATGTCTTTCCACCCAACAGCAGTGTAACATTGTAATATTGTAATGTACAATCAGAAAGGACTCTAGGTCCATCATGTCTTCCACCAGCAACAAACTGTGACACACAGATGTAATGTCCAAACGGACATTAGGTCCCTAGAGTGTGCCCACCCACCCACAGAATAACATAACAGCATAGTAATGTAAAGTCAGAGGGGACAGTAGTTCCATCATGTCTTCCCACCCCACCAACAATGTAACATAGTAACAGTGACAAATATGGTCTGAAGGGACTCTAGGTCCATCACATCTACCCCAGCCCACACTCTGCAATGTAAGAATGTAATGTCAGAAGAGACATTAGATTCATCAGGTGTGCCCACCTACCCACTTTGTGATATACCACCATAGTATTGTATGGTCAGAAGGGACACTAGGTCCCTCATGTCTAACCCAACCACTCCTCAGCAATGTAACACAGACACATAGCAATGTAAGGTTAGAAGGGATACTAGGTCCCTCATTTCTAACCCAACCCTTCCCCCAGCAATGTAATATAGTAACATTGTAATGAAAGGTCAGAAGGGACACCAGGCCCCTCAGGTTTATCTCAACCCTTCCCCCAACAATGTAACATAGTAATGTTAAGGATAGAAGGGACACTAGGTCCCTCATGTCTAACCCAACCCTTCCTCCAGCAATGTAACATAGTAATGTAAAAGGCCAGAAGGGAAAGATCCATCATGTCTTACCACCACACCAACAATGTAATATAGTAACACTGAAACATACAGTCTGAAGGGACTATACAGTACGTCCATTATGCCTTCCACTCCCCAATGAACAGTTACATAGGAACATAATGCCGGAAGGGACAATAGGTCCATAAAGCGTGCCCACCCACCAACAGAGAAATATAATAGGTGAAAAAAAAGTTAAGGCAAGCATGGGTTAAGCACAAAGGGTTTGGACACGGACTGCTGTGGTCAGCAGGCATTGTATTACCAAACCCTACTAATTTAACTTTGGTTTTTCTTCACTAAATAAAATGCTGACTCGAATCTTTCAGCCTCAGAAGTGGAATAGGGAATGGACCACACTGTACCAATAGAAATATAAAGTCAGAAGGGACGGTAGGTCCATCATGTCTTCGCACCCCGCCAACAATGTAACATAGTAACATTGAAATGTACAGTCTGAAGGGACTCTAGGCTTGTCATGCCTTTGACCACCCCCCCCCAACAAACTGTGACATATGAATGTAATGTCAGAAGACACATTAGGTTCCTAAAGTGTGCCCATCCACCCACAGAGTAATATAATAGCATTGTGATGTAAAGTCAGAAGGGACAATAGATCCTTCACATCTTCCAAACCCAACAGCATTGTAACACAGTAACATTGAAATGTTTGGTCTGAAGGGACTCCAGGTCTTGATATCTACCCCAGTCCACACTCTGTAACGTAAGACAGTAAGGTGAGAAGGGATACTAGGTCCATCAAGTGTGCCTCCTACCCACTTTGTGATGTAAAAACCATAGTAATGTACAATAAGAAAGGACACTAGTCCCTCATGTGTAACACAACTCCTCTCAAAACAATGTAACATAGTCATATTGTAATGTAAAGCCAGAAGGGACTCGAGGTGCATCATGTCTTCCAACCCCACCAAAAGTCTAACAAGTTAACACTACAATGTATGCTCTGAAGGGTCTCTAGGTCCATCATGTCTGCCACAACCCACGCTCTGTAACATAGGAATGTAAGGTCAGAAGGCCCATTACGCCCATCATGTGTGCCCACCCACCTCCCACATCATAGCATACTAACAGTAATGTAATGTCAGAAGGGACACTAGGCCCATCATGTCCCCAACCCACCAGAGGAACACATTAACATAATGTACAGTCAGAATGGTCACTAAGTCCATCACATCTTCCCTTCCCCCAACACACTGTACCGTAGGATTGTAACATCAGAAGAAATACTAAGTCCATCATGTGTGTCCATCCCCCACCATGTAACATAGTAACATAGTAATGTAATATCAGGAGGGGTCACTAGGCTCATCATGTCTCCCTCCCCCAACAAGTAACATAGTAATATTGTAATGTAAGGTCAGAAGGGACTCTACATCCAGCATGTCTGGTCCCACCATGCACTGTATCATAATAATATAAGGTCAGAAAGGAGACTAGGTTCTATTAACCACACACACACACTCACACACACACACGCACTGCAACATAGTAATATGATAATGTAAGGTCAGAGTGTCTCTAAGTTCATCATGCCTGCCCCATTCATAGACTGTAAACTGTAATACAGTAATGTTAGGTCAGAGGGACTCTAGGTACATTTATGTAGACATACATTGTGGGAATAGAAATCTAGTAAAAATACATGTACTTACATCTTCTAGCTGATGTCTCTTCATGTATGAACTAGTTCTACTATGTGTGTCAGTGCCATATGAAGGTATACTATGTGGTATAGCACCTTTCTTCAAGCCTAGTCATAGGTGGCCACAATGATGCACTAGTGTCGGTATCATAGTGAATGATTCAGCTTTAAAGTGATCTTCACAAATGGCATATCTGTCACATGGTTGCCAGCATAACTCTCTTCTGCATGCATTCGCCCATGCTTGCCTTAACTTTTTTTACATTTCTACATTCTACAAAAAATATTTAGCAGCCTCTAATAAATATTCATCACCCCTCCACTAGGCGTCACATGACTGGAGGAAATGTAACTCTTAAAGCAAAAAATTCAAACAAACATGGTGGCGCCAGTTAGCTAGCGGTTCCTGACAAAGGGTTTGGACACGGACTGCTGTGGTCAGCAGGCATTGTATTACCAAACCCTACTAATTTAACTTTTGTTTTTCTTCATTAAATAAAATGCTGACTCGAATCTTTCAGCCTCAGAAGTGGAATAGGGAATGGACCACACTGTACCGATGGACTTCACAGCATACAGAGCTGCCTATAACAACAGGGACCACAAACATAAGGTATGAAACCTTGCTACTGACAAACTCATCACAGAAGCATAGAAACAGAATTTGCCAGCAGAAAAGGACCTGTTGGCCCATCCAGTCTGCCCATTATTCCCTCACTGTCCGGTTCATCTTACTCCTTCTCTTCTATGCCACTGTTCCTCCTATTGAGCCCCATGTAGTTGTCCCAAGCCTTCTTGAATTGTCTCACTGAATCTACCCCATCACCCATTCTGGTAGCCTATTCCAAGGACCCACCAATCTGTCAGTGAAGAACTGCCTCCTCATATTTCCTTTAAATCTGCCCCCTCCAACTTGAATGCATGTCCCCTAGTTGATTTGTTTTCACTCATCCTGAATGTGCTTCCTTCCCTCACCTTGTTTATTCCCTTAAGATATTTGAAGGTTTCTACCATATGCCCCCTCTCCCTCCTCGTCTCTAGCTTGTATAAAATTAGTTCTTCCAGTCACTCCTTATAAGTCCTCCCATGTAGTCCTCGAACCATCATGGTTGCCCTTCTCTGGACCCTCTCCAACCTATCCCTGTCACCCTGTAAGTGTGGTCTCTAAACCTGCACCCCATTTTCCAGATGTGGTCTGATCATAGTTTTGTACAGTGGCATGATCACCTCCTTCCTCCAACTTGTAATGCTCCTCTCTATGCATGCCAACATTCTGCCTGCTTTCCCCACCACCTTGTTGCATTGGTTCCCAACCTTCAGGTGACTGAAATGATGATCCTCCGGTCCCTTTTCTGCTCGGTTTCCTCAAGTTCTTCACCCCCCCCAGCCAGTATTTTACCCTTGGATTCTTACGCCCTATGGGCAGGATTCACAAAGCAGATGCACTGGGTGCAAATGAAATGAGCTGGCGCAACCCAAAAATGTGCCATGGAGTCCTTCATAGACAGCCCAGTTGCCCTGGCGCAAGCCAGATGCACAACACCAAACAGGATGCACCGGAGATGCAATGAAATGATATGCAGTGCAAATTGAGGGGCAGTACACCTGCATACACAGCGCAGAGCCATTCACAGTGCAAAATGAATGCGTAAGAATGGTGTCTCCATGGTGCAGAGCCGAAATGCACCATGGGGAGATAAGTATAAATGAAGGAGACTTAAGTGCCAGCCCCCAGCAGGCCATCAGCAGCATAGCAGGAGGACAGAGGCAGCTGAAAGGCAGAAATGGACAGTGCACCATTCCTGATGGTGGGCATGGTAAAGGGGATGAGGAGACAGGTGGACCAGCAACGTGGTGGTGGAAGGCACTGTAGGCAGCCAGCCCCATGGTAGTATCATGCCAGACTGACATTTGAACAGCTCACCGACACAGAAACAGTAGGCCGATAACGTCTGAACAGGGCCATTCTGAGGCAGTTCTGTGAGCTATGCCATGATGAAATGCAGGTACTCCCTGGATAACATCAGACTCAAGCCATAGCTGTGGAGACCAAGGTGACAACAGTAATGTGTTTGCTCACCACAGGAACCTTCCAGAGGCCAGCTGGGGATACCACAGGCATCTCACAGGCATTCACCTCCTGTCTCCTCACACAATTCCTCATCGTACTGCTACCACATGCTTCAGAGTACATCAACTTTCCAAGCATACAGGCAGAGTGGACAGAAGCCATGCAGCAGTTCCACAGGGTGGCACACATGCCAGACATCATAGGGGCCACTGACTGCACCCATGTGGCAATCCACGCACCACCTGGTGAAGATGCGGTAACCTACATCAACAGCAAGGGGTACCATTCATTAAACTGCCAGGAGGTGTGCAATGCCACAGGGTACATCAGCAGTGTCTGAGCCACACACCCTGGGAGCACACATGTGCCTTCATTTGGCACCAGTCCACCCTCTGCCGCAGATTTGAGGCAGGGGACATACCAAGCGGACATTTTGTAAGTGTGTGGGACATGCTGACCTGCAGAACAACAGGACACCATGATGCAGGATAGGATCGGGGGGCGGGTGTGCAGGTAACACAATACACAGAGGGGGCAGCCGAACTGGGACAGTGGAGCAGGACATTGCTGCAGGTGTGCACACAGTGGGACAGTGTGGCAAAAGTACAGTGCATGGAAGGAGGGGTGCAGTGCCACAGGCGGCATGTGTGGCAGGGTATAGCACACTACATGCAGACAGGCAGGTGCAGCTGCCGGGCATACTGGGGCAGACAATGGGGTCCGGACACATGTGGAAAGCAATGGCATGGGCAGACAACAGCAACAGCAGCAGGGCCAGACCCTATCAGGTGGGAGGGGGAGGTAGGAAGGCAGGGAAGGCCATAACATGGGCTGTGGTGTACCCACACCATACACATCAGAGCACCATGGTGCAGGGGGGAGGTCATGTTGCACATGTGATCAGTAGACCACCAGCCACACTTTTTCCCCACAGGTGATGCAGCATACCCACTCCAGCCCTGGCTACTCACCCTCTTCAGATGACCCAGAACAGAGACAGAGGAGTCATACAAAAAGGCACACATCGCCAAGTGCACCATCATCGAGCGCATCTTTGGCATGCTGAAGATGCGCTTCCTGTGCTTGGATAGGACGGGTGGAGCCCTACAGTATAGCCCGTAGAAGGCCTGTGGCATATTCCTGGCCTGTTGTATACAACACAGAATGGCCATGGACCGTGGAATAGCTGTTCAGGCTGTGCAGGGCTACAGTTTTGGGGAGGAGGAGGAGGTGGAGGGTGGGTATGAGGTTGCAGTGCCACGGGGCAGCGGGCCATACCGCCACTGGCACATCGTGACCCACATCTGGCTGCAAGGGCCCGGCAGTACAGGGACACAATTGTGGAGGAGCACTTTGGTGACCACAGGTGAGTAACACAGGTTTGTATTGCATGAAGGGCGCAACATGCCACACACACACATACAGCACCACACAGCCACACACACACACACACGACACAGGCCATGCAGCAGTGGCGATGCCGCAGTGGAATGCAGCCATGCCAGTGTCCTTGTGGCACACACACATGCAGGCCACAGCTAACACAGCCATGTACCATGATGTTAGTGCCGGGGATGGCAGGGATCAGTGTACAGCTGCTGGCACACATGCACAGTAGACACAGGACCGCACTCATCATGCCCATGCCAAATGGTACAACAGCATGGACATGCAGGTGGCACTGCACTGGGGGCTCATGATGGCAATGCACTGGGGCAGGCACATGCCACCCACGCCACCCCAGGCAGTGTTAGCTTGGTGAGCGGGACACACAGGTAGCAGGTGCAGTGGTCATTGGATTAGGGACCTGGACATCACAGGGAGGCACCATGGCCACCACAGACACATGGGTGGCCTCGCCCATGACTGGTGGATGCTGCCTCAGCACCACCAACCACAGGGGGTGTTGCCATCACCCCTGTAGGGGTACTGCAGTGAGACTATGAATAGGTGCTCACTGGGGTGAAGGCCCCATGAGCCATGTAAAGGTCCAGGGATGCTGGGCAAGGTGAGGTGAGGTGACAGCATCAGCAGCAATGGGTTCACCTGATGCTGCTGTGTGGGCATGCATGAGCCACTCTTGGGTGTATGGCTGGAGGTCTGGTGGCCACATCACACATTGGATGCACACGTAGCCTCGGCGGTGGTTGCAATTTGCTCCAGAGCTGCGGTCATGACCACCCACAGTAGGCATGCCTCTGCCAACATCTGGGCACACCACACAACCACTGGCTCATGCCCAAGGGCCAGCAGCATCTGAAGGCCCCTGAATTCTGCTCGTAGAGATGCTTGACCCTCCAAGGTGTCCCACAGGAAGCAGGCATAGCCCTCAATCTCGTCAGCGGGTGAAGGCTCATGGTGACGTCACTGACAGCTGGGTGGTGTGCCAGCCTGCCGCAGAGCATCCATGGGCAGTGGGTGCACCCCGGTAAGATGGGGCATGGGCAGGGAATGGGCATGCACAACCCCATCATGTCCAGGTATGGTGGAATCACGGTCCAACGCTGCCTGCGTGTGACCCACAGCACCCGGTCATGAAGCGCTGGCTGACCCCGATCCCACAGCAGGACCAGGTGCAGAGGCACAGCACCCACCACCATGGGAGGCTGTGCAGGCTCTGCAGGTGTGCTGTGGGCAGCAGGGCCACCAACGGCGGCAGGTGCCACCTGTGCAGGCACCAGTGTGTTCTATGCACCACTGTCGACCATGTCCCTGGTATCTGTGTGGCATCTGGATTATCAGGGTCATCGCTGCATGCCCCCTGTATTCCAGATGCCAACACCAGCATGGCATCAGTGATGTCCACTGTGTCCCCTGGGTTGTCATCAGCCAAACCCAGGAAACCCTCCAGCTAAGAGGTGTCATGCTCGCCAGCAGTGGCAACACTAGCTGAAGGGTTTGATGGGCCCGCTACCACTGGTGATGCAGCTGGAGACACTGTTGTGCTGGATGGGCCAGGGATGGCACCATCCCCCGTCATGCCCGCAGCTCATTGGGACAGGCCTGCATCATCGCCCGCTAAGGCATCCCGTGCAGCCATGGACACAGCTGCACCTGTGAGTCGCAAAAGAAGCTGCAAAACAAAGGAGGGAAACATGGTCCCATTCAATGGAAACAATAGTGGCAGACATACAAGTACAGTGTGTCATAGTGGTGTGCCATGGTTGTGCATGACAGTCCCTGGCATGGATAGGCAACACCTGTTCCGCCACTGCAGTTATGCACCAGCAGTGAATGAAGTTGTCCAGTGCCTGTGTACGCTCACATGGCACCATGTAGGACAGTGCTACACCATGCCACAAAGCACATTTTCTTGACCTGGAAGGAAACTACTACTTTACCCAGCTGTGAGCTGTGTGGGAGATTTGATATTGCACTTGATATCTGCAACCTAGGCTGCACACTCTTGCTCAGTTCTGTGGGAGGTGGAACTAACTACCCTTGGTAGTTGCTTTTCATTTATATATTTACTTAGTGTTTAACCAAGAAGGGGCTTGCAAACTCTGCTTATCTTGTGAGTAACTTCAGAAGGATTGAAATACTACATTTGGGTTGTCCCTTGGAGGTTGCTAGATTGTCTACTAGGATTTTGTGACAGTTAAACTATTTTTAAATAATTTACAGGTGGCCGAGGAGTTGAATAAGGGGCTTGCAAACTTTGTTTATCTTAGAAGTAACTTCAGAAGGGTTTAAGTACTGCATTTTGGTTGTCCCTTGGGGGCAGCTGGATTGACTACTAAAAGTCTGTGACGGATAAACTATTTTTAAATAATTTACTGGTGGGTAGGATTTTGTGATAGTTAAACTATTTTTAAATAAGTTCTCTGAGGTTAAGGAGTTGTTATAGCAAAAGCTGCAGTGTGGATTGAAACACAGACAGCCTCAGGTGCAGGAGACTGTGTTCCCCTGATTGTTGCCTTGCTGAAAGGAAGGTTAACACTCATCCTAGTGGTGGGTCAGAGCTTGTAGCTGATTGTTCCTGAGGGCACAGCTTGGACCCAACCCCCCCTCCCAGTGTCACTTCCTTTATAGCAGGGGTTGTGACATCACTTCCTCAAGGGGGAAGGTGCATACAGCACATTTCCTTACCAGCATAGCACACTGCACTGAAGGTTATTGCACACTCAATAACTATATATGACAACATAAAAGGCTTAACACAAGACAATCAGGAAAGAAGACAGACATGTGGGGAGCAGTGCAATGCACTGGCTGTGGGGCAGCAGTCTTTCGGGAGACTTTCTGGAGGCTGCAATGCTGCCCTATTTGTAGGCACCTCTCTGGTCTGAGGGAGGAGGTTGCTCGTCTCTGGGCTAACTTGGCTAGAATTCATGAAACCTCCTCCCCTATCCAGGGACCACAAGAGCCACTGCCGCTACCTCAGAGGTTGCCAAGAAAGAGGAGCAGTTGGACCAAGGTGGGCTCAGGCAGGGAGAGGGTGGTAGAACAGAAGCACATTCCTCCAGTTGTACCTCTCCACAATTCATATGCTCTTCTGGTGGAGAGTGGTTCCCCTATGGAGGAACCAGCAGAGGAGACCAAAGAGGATGCTGGAAACCTCCAAAAAGGAGTCCCACAGGAAGGTGGCATGGGATCCCAAAGGGGAAGGAAACAACTGCTGGTGGGGGACTCAATTATTAGGGAGGTAGATCTGGGGAACGAAGGGGAAAGGGAGGTAAGGTGCCTGCCTGGGGACATGGCTTGGAGGGAGAGGGAGTGAATCCTTGGGATTGCGGTAGCAGCTGTACAAGGGAGGGAGCTGGATATCATTGTCCACCTAGGGACAAATGACCTGGCTATGAATGGGATCACAGCAGTACAAGAGGAGTTTGAAGAGTTGGGGAGGGGCCTTAGACAAGTAGCACATACAGTAACCTTCTCAGAGGTTCTGCCTGTCTATGGCAAGGGTGATGCTAGAGTACTCCACACCACGGGTTTCAATGAATGGTTGAAAAACTGGTGCAGAGCTCAGGGTTTTGACTTCATTGGGGACTGGGGGTCCACCTGGAGGGATACAGGCCTATACTGGCACAATGGTCTGCATCTGTCCAGGAGGGGAACCAGAATCCTAGGTGATGGGTTTATATGCATAATCGGCAAGCATTTAAATTAGCCAAGGGGGGAGGCACTGAAAAGGAGCAGGGAAAACCCAGTCTCCCACCACAAAACACAGTAGTTAGAGAGGTAAACACCAAGGTAGAAAGTTAATGGGGAGCAGGACGGAGTAAATGCAGAAAAAGGCAGTAAAGAACAGGGATAGGGCTAAAAGCGGTAAGGTCATTATCACATGGAGGGTGATGAGTACCAATGCCTGTAGTCTGTGTAACAAGCTCCCTGAACCAGTGGCCTTGATGGAAAAGGGACATCTGGATATCGTGGCAATCACAGAAACATGGTACACTGAGAACCATGACTGGAATGTCAACATACCAGGATACACAATGTACAGGAGGGACACGGAGGGTAAAAGAAGAGGAGAAGTAGCTCTCTATGTAAGGGAAGGGATCAAAGCAATGGAACTAAAGGATAAACAGGGAGTAGAGGAGGCACTGTGGGTTACCCTGGAAACAGGTTATGGCACCACAATTCACATAGGGGTGGTATACAGACCCCCATCTCAGGGAGAGGCAATGGACAAGGAAATGATAGAAGGCATCCTTAGAATGGCAGAAAAAGGGAAGATGTTGTCGATGGGGGACCTGAATATGCCAGATGTTTGCTGGAGCACCCTGGCTGCAGCCACTTTAAAAAGCAAGCTTATTCTTAAAGCCCTGCAGGGGGCATGTGTCAGACAGCTAGTGGTGAAACCCACTAGGGAGGGAGCAATCTTAGACCTGGTACTGTCAAATTGGGATGGAGAAAGGATCTCAGAGTTAGAAGTGGTTAGCCATCTAGAAACAAGTGACCACAAAACAGTGTGGTTCACGATAAACACAGCCATAGTGTTGAGCCATACAAAAGAAAGAGTGTTGGACTTTAGGATCGCTGACTTTGGGAAAATTGGTGGGTGCCTCAGAAAAGCACCAGCAAACTGGCAAGAAGGAGGGGTGGAGGAACAATGGGAAAAATCAAAACAGCCATCACAGAGGCAACAAGCCTTTGTTTGAAGCAAATCAACAAAGCAAAAGGAAGGAAAAAAACACTATGGTTCTCAAAAGAGGCGGCAGGGAAGGTTACAGAGAAAAAGGTAGCATTCAGGAAGTATAAGGAAACACAGAAGGAGCAGGACAGAGAACTACACCAGTTAAAGCAGAAGAAAGTGGGGAAGGCAGTCAGGATAGCAAAAGCCCTAACTGAGGAAAAGATAGCCAAGTTAAGTTAAGAAGGGGATAAAACCTTTTATAGGTACATTAGGGAGCGAAGAAAGATGAAGGAAGGGATAGTGAGGCTTACTAAAGGGAAGGGTGGGTGGGCAGAGGATGACAGAGAAAAAGCAGGGATACCAAATGAATATTTCTGCTCAGTATTCACAAAAGAAGAGGAGGAGGAGGTACCTAAATCAAACAATAGAAGCACTTTGGATAGGGAGGTCGGTACCAGTCCATTCACAGAAGAAATGGGTTCTGAAAGAACTCTTAAAACTGAAGGTGGATAAAGCAATGGGGCCTGATGGGATTCATAGCAGAATTTTAAAACAAATATTTTTTTTCCAAAAGAAAAAGGCATGAGCCCCCAAGGTGCAGGGGCACAGTCTGCACCTAGCTCAGGCCAGCTCTGCTGGAGGACAGGTGAGACCTGTGTTGCTCAGGCAGCTTTCATGGAGGCATTAGTGCAGCACTGTGTGTTACTAATAGAGGAGCTCCATGATGGGGGAGCTACAGCACCCTTAGCCCCCCCCCAAATCCACCTATGCCCCTCCCAAGTGATCGCTTTCCATCTGTATACCCCCAGACAGCTGGCAGGGGCCACCCTAAATGTTTAAAGACAGCAGCAACAATTAATACATAGACAAACTGACAACTGTAAATTCCATGATATGACTGCAGTGGTTCCAAAAACTATGCATACAATTTTGTAAATCATTTATTATTATTATTATTTTTAACTTGATCAGCCCCAGAGTGTAAATGTGAGTCAAAATGTTGAATGCTTAACCGTATTTAAAATGGCCACCTGGGGCTGCGTGATCAACTTAGCCTCAGTATGTGATTGTTTGAAAAACTGACAGACCGACACATTACTCTTAGGCATCTCAGTGTCTCATTTATTTAGTTTTTGTTAACCAGGTAAGTGCACCAGGCTATCACATGCCTATTTTCAGGCATGACCTAGGAGGTTATGTGCCCTTCAGAGGTCAGAGCAAGTGATACTGTAATCCTATGCTAGTCCTGTATTACCCTTCCCTTACATAAAAGTGCAAAGGCAAGAACAGAAAAGGTCAGTTTCACTACTGACAGCTGCGGCTGCAGTGGAAGTTATACAGAAGTTCACTGGTAATGTGGTATGATGGGGGAAGTGCAGTACTGAGAAATACCTCATTTACACCTCAGTAATGCCTTCAGGATATGTTAGCGGTATGCGGTATGAGTTCTGAAATAATTGACTCTCTGCCATCAACAGCTGAAACGCACCAGAAGGTGCTGTTTTCAGTTACATTCATCTTTGTAAATTGTCATTTTCCTGTAGGTGTCCCCACAGTACATGGCCCCCATTTTCAAAGGAGATGTGTGGTGCATCTCTAGGTGTACCGGCACATCTCCAGACCTGAGGCATCCGTTGGGGGCGTTGAAATATTCAGAAGCCCCTGATGGTCCATGCAAGTCCAGCTGTGCCACGGTGCAGAATATTGCGATGCGGGTATGCAAATGGCATATTTCCCACATCACAATATTAAAAAGTCCCCTGGTGAAGGCATGACCAGATGCACCAGCACAAAGTTAGGTTACCATTTCTTCTGTAAATGGGCTGGTATGGGCTGGTATCAACTTCTGTATCCAGAGTGTTTCTATTGTTTGGTTTAGGTACCTCTCCCTCTTCATTTGTATGTACTGAGCAAAAATATTTGTTTAGTATCTCTGCCTTTTCACCGTCACCATCTGCCCACACCCCCTCTCCCTTATTAAGCCTCGCTATCCCTCCCTTGGTCTTCCTATGCTCCCTGATGTAACTATAAAAGGTTTTATCCCCCTTCTTAACTCAGTTGGCTATATTTTCCTCAGTTTGGGCCTTTGCTGTTCTGTCTGCCTTCCCAGCTTCCTTTTGCTTTAATTGATGCAGTTCTCTGTCCTGCTCCTTCTGTGATTCCTTGTACTTCTTGAATTCTTTCTTTTTCTCTTGAACCTTCACTGCCACCTCCTTTAAGATCCATAGTGGCTTCTTACATCATTTTGTTTCGTTGATTTGCTTCACACAAAGGCTTGTTAACTCTGTGATGGCAGTTTTTATTATTCCCATTGTTCTTTCACCGCTCCTTCCTGCCCATTTGCTAGTGCATTCCTTAGGCACTCACCCATTTGGCAAAGTCAGCCCTCCTAAAGTCCATTACTTTTGTCTTTGTATGGCTTGACTCTACAGCTGTGTTTATTGTGAACCAAACTGTTCGATGATCGCTAGTTCCCAGATGGCTACCCACTTCTACATCCGTGATCCTCTCTCCATCTCCATTTGAGAGAACCAGGTCTAAGATTGCTCCTTCTTGAGTGGGTTCCAATACTAGTTGTCTAAGTCATGCCCCCTGTAGGGCATCTAGAATAACCCCACTCTTAGAAGTGGGTGCTGCAACTGCACTCCAGTTAACATCTGGCATATTAAGATCACCTATCAGCAATATCTCCCCTTTTTCTGCCATTCTAAGTATACTTTCTATCATTTCCTTGTCCATTACTTGCCTCCTGAGGGGTCTGTATACAACCCCTGTGCAGATTGTGGTGCCATGGCCTGTCTCCAGTTGACCCACAGTGCTTCTTCTCCTCCCTGTTTACCCTTTTGTTCTGTTCCTTTGATTCCTTCCCTTATGTAGAGAGCTACCCCTCCTCCTCCTCTTTTACCCTCCCTGTCCCTCCTGTAGACAGTGTATCCTGGTATGTTTATTTCCCAGTCATGGTTCTGTGTGTACCATGTTTCTGTGACTGCCACAATATCCAAATGTTCCTCCTCCATCAAGGTCACTAATTCAGGAAGCTTGTTACCCAGACTACGGGCAATGGTACTCATTGCTCTCATAGAAACATAGAGTTTGATGGCAGATAAGGACCGCTTGGCCCACTCAGTCTGCCCATTTCCCTACCTACTGAATAAGCTGCAGATCCTAGTGAACCAGCAGCCTACTTCTTCTTACCCCCCCCCCAGAATTGCCTTATGACTGTCCCATGCATGCTTAAATTCCACCTCTGATTTTGACTCCACAACCTCCTCCGGAAGGCCGTTCCATGCATCCACAACCCTCTCTGTGAAAAAATACTTCCTTAAATTACCGCTGAGCCGCCCCCTCTATCTTCAAATTGTGCCCTCTTGTTCTTGCACACCTCTTTTTTTTGAAAGATGCTACCCTCTTGGACTTTGTTGATTCCCTTGAGGTACTTGAAAGTTTCTATCATGTCCCCCCTCTCCCTCCTTTCCTCGAGGCTATACATATTAAGCTCTTTAAGTCTCTCTTCATATGTCTTCCGATGCAGACCCTGCACCATTTTAGTTGCCCTCCTCTGGACAGCTTCCAACCTGTCTATGCCTTTGCGGAGATTGGGTCTCCAGAACTGCACACAGCACTCCAGATGGGGTCTCACCAGCTGTCTGTACAGAGGGATAATAACTTCCTGTTTTCTACTGGCGATGCCTCTCCCTATGCATCCCAGTAACCCCCAACCCTCCTTGCTGCCCTCTCACATTGCTTGCCCACCTTTAGGTCATCTGATATGACTACCCCCAGGTCCCTTTCCATTTTGTTGTTGTTAGTATCTCACCCCCATTGTGTACTCTTCCCTGGGTTTTGTTTCCCAGGTGCATTACCTGCACTTCTTAGCATTGAATCTAAATTGCCATACATTTGACCATTCCTCTAACCTTGCCAAGTCCTTCTCATCCTTTCCACCCCACCCTGTGCATCAACTCTGTTGCAGATCTTAGTGTCATCTGCAAAGGGCATACTCTCTTCAGTCCTTCCACTAAGTACCGGCTTATAAAGACATTGAAAGGACGGTCCTAATACTGAACCCCACGGTACCCACTAGTAACCCTCCTTCTTCTTGAGGACTCCATTTACTATTACTCTCTGTGTCCTATTCTCCAGCCAATTTTTACCCAGGCTGTCATCTTGGGACCCACTCCCAGGCTGGCTAACTTGTATATTAATCTTTTGCATGGGACTGTGTCAAATGCCTTGCTAAAGTCTAGGTAGGCCATGTCCACAGCCCCTCCCTGATCTACTACTTTGGTCACCCAGTCAAAGAAATCTATCAGATTTGTCTGGCATGACCTTCGCGCTGTGAATCCATGCTGCCTAAGGTCTTGTGCCCCTCTGGCCTCTAGATACTCGACAATTCTTTCCTTCAGAAGTGATTCCATCATTTTCCCTATCACTGAGGTTAAACTAACAGGTCTGTAGTTTCCTGCTTCTGCCTTGCTCCCACTTTTGTGAAGGAATCACATCTGCCCTTCTCCAGTCCTCGGTACCACCCCATCCTCCATGATTTGTTAAAAGGGTAGTCAGTGGTGTCATTAGTTCTACCTTAGCTCTTTTAGAATTCAGGGATGAATCCCATCAGGCCCCATTGCTTTGTCCACCTTCAGTTTTAGGTTCTTTCAGAACCCTTTGTCTGTAAATGGGCTGGTATCAACTTCTGTATCCAGAGTGTTACTACTGTTTGTTTTATGTACCTCCCCTCTTCATTTGTAAATACTGAGAAAAATATTTTTTTAGTATCTCTGCCTTTTCACAGTCTCCCTCTGCCACCCTCCCTCCCCTTTATTAAGCCTCACTATCCCTCCCTTGGTCTTCCTTTGCTCCCTGATGTACCTATAAAAGGTTTTATCCCCTTCTTAACTGGGTTGGCTATCTTTCCTCGGTTTGGGCCTTTGCTGTTCTGACTGCCTTCCCAGACTCCTTTGCTTTAACTGATACAGTTCTCTGTCCTGCTCCTTCTGCAATTCCTTGTACTTCCCTGAATGCTTTCTTTTCTCTTGAACCTTCACTGCCACTTCCTTTGAGAACCATAGTGGTTTCTTACATCGTCTTGTTTGTTTATTTGCTTCACAAAGGCTCGTTACCTCTGTGATGGCAGTTTTATTATTCCTCATTGTTCTTCCACCCTCCTTCCTGTCCATTTGCTAGTGCATTCCTTAGGCACTCACCCATTTTAAAAGTCAGCCCTCCTAAAGTCCAGTACTTTTGTCTTTGTATGGCTTGACTCTATTGCTGTGTTTATTGTGAACCATACTGTTCGATGGTGGCTAGTTCCCAGATGGCTACCCACTACATCTGTGATCCTCTCTCCATCTCCATTTGAGAGAATCAAGTCTAATATTGCTCCCTCTCGAGTGGGCTCCAGTACTAGTTGTCTAAGGCATGCCCCCTTTAGGGCATCTAGAATAACTGCACTCTTCAAAGTGGTAGCTGCAACTGCACTCCAGTTAACATCTGGCATATTCAGATCACCCATCAGCAATATCTCCCCTTTTTCTGCCATTCTAAGTATACTTTCTATCATTTCCCTGTCCATTTCCTCCCCCTGAGAAGGGGGTCTGTATACAACCCCTGTGCGTATTGTGGTGCCATTGCCTGTCTCCAAATTTACCTGCAGTGCTTCTTCTCCTCCCTGTTTACCCTTTTGTTCTGTTGCTTTTATTCCTTCCTTATGTAAAGAGCTACTCCTCCTCCTCCTCTTTACCCTCCCTGTCCCTCCTGTAGACAGTGTATCCTGGTATGTTTATGTCCCAGTCATGGTTTTGTGTGTACCATGTGTCTGTGACTGCCACGATATCCAGATGTTCCTCCTCCATCAAGGCCACTAATTCAGGAAGCTTATTACCCAGACTATGGGCATTGGTACTCATTGCTCTCCATTTTTTGATGGCTTTACCTTCTGTTGTAGCATCCCCACTGACCGTTCTACCTTGGTCTTTTTCTCATTTAGTACCCAGTTTTGTAGGGAGAGGCTGGGATTTTCCTGCTGCTTGTCAGTGCCTCCACCTTTGACTAGTTTAAAAGCTTGCCAATGAAGCATTTAAACCAATTGCTCAAAAGACTTGTTCCCTTCCTAGACAGATGCAGACCATCCTGCCAGTATAGGCTGGTGTTCCTCCAGGTGGAACCCCAGTCCCCAATGAAGCCAAACCCCTGTGCTCCGCACCATTCTTTCAACCATTCATTAAACTGTATGGTGCCAATTACCCTCGCCTCCCCCATGCTTTTGACAGGCAGCACCTCTGAGAAGGATACTGTGTGTGCTACTTATCTTAGGTCCCTCCCCAACTCTGCAATGTCCTCCTGCACTGCTCTAATCTCATGACGAGCCAAGTCATTTGTCCTTAGGTGGACAATTACGTCCAGCTCAGAATCCCTTGCAGCTGTTCTCCTGATCCTGAGGATGCGCTTCCTGTCCCTCAAGCCATGGCACCAGGCAGGCACCTTCTCAGTTTTCCAAGCTCCCCAGTTCTATACCCTAATAATTGAGTCCCCCACCAGAGCGCTTCTTTCCTGTGGTGTCCTCTGCCTCCTTCCTGTGGGCCTCCCTTGTGACAGTTATCATCAGTCTTCTCTGCGGGTGCATCCATAGGGGAGCTATGCTCCCCCAGAATGGTGTATGGATTGTGGAGTGGAACAATTGACTGGGTGTGCCTCTGTCCCACCCTCCTCACCCTCCCTGAGCCCACTGTGGTCCAACTGCTGTGCTTTCTTCACAACCTCTGAGGTAGTGGTGGTGGCGCTTGTGCTCCCTGGATGGGGGAGGTTCCCTTCCTACTGTCCAGTGTGGCCTGGGGGAAGATTTCCTTACTACTGTCCAGTGCGGCCTGAAGATGGGCAACTTCCTCCCTCAGGGCAGATAGTTGTCTGTAAATAGGGCAGCATCTCAGCCTTCAGGAAAGACTCCCGGAAGACTGCTGTCCCACAGCCATTGCATTGCACTACTCCCCACATGTTTATCTAGTTTTTTTTTTTTTGTATTTATGTGTGTGTGTGTGTGTGCATGTGTGATTTGTTATATAGAAATATATATATATATTATACAATGTGTATGCTTATATTGTCAGTGCAGTGTGCTAGAGAGGATATGACAGTGAAATGCACCTTGCACTTGAGAAATGATGTCAGAACCTCAGGTATAAAGGAACTATTTCCAGGGGTGGGTGGGGTGAGGGGTGGGAAGGGTTGGGCCAACTGTGTCCTCACAAAACAATCAACTAAAAGCTCTCACCCACTGCTGCGATGAGTGCCTTCCTGTCAGCAAGATACCCTACACAACAATTTGACAGAGAAAGTACCCTGCTAATCAAACAGAGAAAAAATCCAGACATCCAAGTCAGACACAAGTAAACCTCTCCAGTCCCAAAACAGCCGGGTGGTTTGTTAGCCACAAAGGAAAATCAAATATGCAGTTATTTCAGCCCTTCTGAGGATGCTGACAAGATAAGCAGTTTTAAAAACCCTCTTCCTGAATTAAAAACTAAAACAAACACAAAGCAATACCACTTTAAAAGTGAGAAAAACTTCTCTCAGATGTAAGCAAGAGAGAGAGAGAGAGAGATTAGTTACTGATATTTAGTCCAAAATAGTATATCCCACACAGTTTCTCAGTTGTTTCCAAGCACTCCCTGTACACAACTTGGAAGAAGATGGACTTCTGCCTCAAATAGGATCACACCACTAGTTTATAGTAATTGAACAATGCTGAAATGGTCTAGCTAGACAAATGGCTGGGTTGCAGACCTCTGACTTGTGAAGACAATTACCCCACCTCAGGCTATGTTTGGCATCCAATTACAAACTGCAGCTTTTGCTATTTTGAATCACACAACCCCACCAAAAGTTGCAAAATATATTGATGCAGATTCTCACAGAATTCTAGTAATCAGTCCAGTTAGCCACAAAGGAAAATCAAATATGCAGAAGATAAGCAGTTTTAAACCCCCTTCCTGAATTAAAAACTAAAACAAACACAAAGCAAAACCACTTTAAAAGTGAGGAAAACTTCTCTCAGATGTAAGCAAGAGAGAGAGAGATTAGTTACTGATATTTAGTCCAAAATAGTATATCCCATGCAGCTTCTCAGTTGTTTCCAAGCACTCCCTGTACACAACTTGGAAGAAGATGGACTTCTCCATCTCCATTTTTTAATGGCTTTACCTTTTGTAGCAGCATCCCCCACTGTCCTTTCTACCTTGGTCTTTTTCTCATTTAGTACCCTCTTTTGGCTGTTTCAGTGTCTTTGCTGGCAGCATTTCGGTACTATTTGATTCTGTGAGGGATTCTCAGGGTTCCACCCTGTTCTACCCCGAGCATGTCCTTTCTTTATTCTCTTTCACACTCATTTCTGTACCTTTGAAATCACAGACTCTAAGCCTATGGGCATAGCTGAGGTGCCTACCAGGCACAGCACATCTTTTCTTTTGGGCAGAATGCCCCACACAACACCTTTTGGGGAGTAAAATTGCTGCTGGCAGGAACTGGCATCCTGTCAGGGACTGTCCCTCTGTTGGGGAGGGAGGGGACTGCTGAGTGCCACCTCACACATTTTACATTGAATAACACTGAATCACAACTGAGCCAAACCCACTACCTCTACTGACTTTACCTTCCTACAGACCTCCCTAGCACTTATTAAAGATTCAATATGTAGAGCACTTACTATTGTGTAGTTCACCTCTAGAGTTTCATCACACATCATGTTTTTGCTCACTGCTGTATTATATTGATTGTAATTAGCTGCTATTGTTCTGTTAACTAATTCTCTGCATTTATTGTTTGTATTTCCACTGCTCCTTCCCCCCAGGGCCGCACCTGTAATCGAGCCTCAGCTCAGCGTGCCTTCCCCGGTTACCAAATGTTTAAATAAAATTAATAATAAGGATTAAACATCCTTGGTCCAAAGCACTCTCTGACACAATTTTCCCCACAGATGAACTTTTCTCCAGACAGGTTTTCTCCTTCTGCAGAGGAACATGCCCCATCTGAGCTTCTTGTTCGATGGCATCCACCACAAATTAGCATTTTCTTCGTGATGCCAGTCTCTAAAGAAAAACTTACAGACAGTGGGAGCTGGCACTGTGTGTGTGGTGCTAGCCTCCCACCTGTCTGACTCAGCAGAATCCCTGCCATTTAGCAGAGAACACTGACTCCTCCCCTTTGAAATGCCAGGGCAGACCAGCTGACCCAGTCTTCCAAGAGCACAGAAAGTGGCATCACCCTAGAGGTCATGGGCACTGTTAAAGGGATATTTTATGTACTATATTTATTGATTTAAAAGTTTCATCAGGAAAAACATACTGAGCAGAATTGCTCATTTCCAGATGCATCCTCGGGGGACGGGGGTAAGGGGAGTGGATAGTGCAAGAGTATGTGGTAGCAGTCAACAATATACACAGCACAATATACAAAGTAATCAACACAATATACAATTGAGGCAGTCCAAAAATGTAGATACAATATACTGGTCTTCAAGTGCAATGCAAGGAGGAATACAAGAATGAATCGATAATCCTAGGAGTACAGTAGTGCTACTAGACTGAAATAGAACATGTGGGATGCCAGGAAATTTAGTAGTGAGAGGGCTGCTCTGTAGGGGTGGCAATGGAATCAGAATATGGTACTGAAAATAATAGGTAGGACTAGAGTTGAGGAGTGCAGGGAGAATTTACTGGGGAGGCAGAGAACAGATAAGTGAATGGAGGCAGCTATGGGGAGGCAGTTGCAGGGGCAGGTAGGAATAGTGTTGGGCAGTACAAGGAAAAAAAATACTGGGGGAGGAGAGAGGAACTAGGACAATGGAGGCAGCTACAGGAGGGGGAGGTGTGGCTGTGGAGGAACTAGGAGAGGGCACAGAGGAATGTGGCATTACATATGGAAGTTAGAAGAGAGTTCCAGAGTTTGAGGAAATGGTTGGAAAAGGTAACTTGGCCAATAGAGGTGGCCCTAGCAGGCATGGCCAGAATACGGGGGTTAAAGTTACAAAGGGAGTAGGCAGACAGGGAGAGGGAAGAGGAAAGATATGGAGGTAGTGTACTGAACCAGAATTTTGCTATGAAGTTAGTGCAGAGGAAGAGGCATCGGTCCTCAAGGGAGGAACAAGAGACAGACTGGTAGAGGGCCCAGTAGTGAGTGGGGGGGGGGACAATCGACAGCAAAGTGGCAGAAAGAGTGACAGAGGGTGTCCAGTCTGTCAAAGGAAGTTCTGGAAGCGGCACTGTAGATTACATCTCTGTAGTCAAATATTGGGAGGATCATTTTTTGGACAAGTGCTCGTCGGGCCAACAAGTGAATACATCCATGACTGCTGTACAGTACACCAAGTTTAGGGTGCAGTTTTTTGTGGATGGCATCCACATGTTCAGAAAAGTTGAGGTGTTGGTCCAGCCAAACCCTGAGATACCTAAATGATGTAACATCCTCAAGCATGGTCCCATTGAGGGTGTGGATTGGGGGGGGGGGAGAGCCTGGAGAGTCTCTGCCTCATGCCAAGAACATGGAGACTGTCTTCTTGGCATTCAGGAACAGCTGATTTGAGTGAAGCCAGAGCTGGACTCTACAGAAGTCAAACTGGAGTCTGGAATCTACATCAGAAGGGAAAGATCCAGAGGTATACAGGACGGTGGCCTCTGCATACATTTGGATAGAGGAAGAGTGGGAGCATACCGCAAGGAGGTAACTGAGGAAGGCTGAAAATAAAAGCGAACCAAGATCAGAGTCTTGTGGGATGTCAGTGTTGATGGGAAGGGGGGATAGTGAGTCTCTAACCCTGACTGAGTCCTACCTTCAAGGTAGGAATAGAACAAGTTGGTGGCACTGACTGACAGCCCTGCTGTGGAGAATTTAGAGAGGAGGTCTTGGGACACAGTGTCAAATGCCTTGGTCAGACCTACAAAGATGACGGAGTTGATGAGGCACTGGTCCATGCCAGAGAGGATTGAATCAATGAGCCTTAGGAGGGAGGTGGAGGTAGAGTGGTGTTCCTGGAAGCCAGACTGGAAAGGAGTGGAAATGGGTGGAGTCAGGGATGGGACAGAGTTGGGAAAGCACAATGTGCTCCTGAAGTTTAGCTAGGATAGGAAGAAGAGATAGGCAAGGGCTCAGTGTTTACTGCGGCAAAGTGGGCCTACATTCTACAGCAGGACCTCATACTTTCTGCAGCAGAACAACTGCTAATTCTGTGGCCAATCTGCGGCAGATAAATTGTGGCTAAACAGCATACCTACAAAGGGATTGAGTCTTAGTTAACCCTTTGATTGCCTTTGTGCAACCACTCTGCTACACTTAAAGTGGAACAGCAGACCTTTTAACAATACTGTATGTAGTCTTCTTATCACAAATATTAAACTGCAATAATCCAAACCTGGCACAGCTATGGGCATTGGTGTTCTCTTTTAATGAATTTTCCCCTCCCACCCTGAATTGGAAGGCTCATCTGTTCTTCTTCTTCTGGAAATTGGTGGCCTTTGCTGTTCTCCTAGGTTATAATCAGAGGAGGACATACACACTTAGCTAAAACTACTCAAAAGGCAAAACCTGCTTGGATTTCTTCTGGTTTATATTTACAGTTAGCAGATATAAAGAGAGACACCAACTTGAAAGACATTTTTTTTCTGATTTTGGTCAATGCCCTTTCAGATTATTATTTTTTTTAAACTAGGAATAACCCAACTGCTGTGCAACAAATATGTTGAGTGCAGTGTGCAAATCTGTGTGTTGGGGGAGGGGGGTGGATGGATTGTCTTCCTATAGCAGTGAAGGAGGGTATGATTTGCAGTGTCTGTAGGATTTGTTGACTCCTGATTTTTCTTTTGGGGGCACACCAAAAAATGCAAGCAAGTCATTCTTATTAAGCTGGAGTAACCTTGGTTAGCATGTTCTTGTCTCACCTCTCAGGGGGCTATGGTGTTCTTCAGTCAGTGACCCTCATTTACTTATATATAGCAGCAATCAAACTCTCCATTCCAATTTTGTTTCCATACCTGCTTGCTTCACTTCTAGTATACCCTGGTCCCCAACTCTGCTGCAGCTGGGCAACATGACCTTCCTTAAGAATTGAGCTTGATGCCACCACTTAGGCTGCAGGTTCAAATCTGCCAAGAAATTACTCTCACACTTGCAGGTACAGAACTGCAGCCCACAAATCAAAACTGTGCTCGATGTCCACCAGTGTGGACCAAGTCCTCAGTCTAGTGCCAGCCCTGTGTTTCTGCAATCAGCTTCTCCTCCGATACCTGTCACCACGCCAAGACAGACTGCACCTCCATGGGCACCACTGAATCTTCTCACTTCTTGGCTGCAGCTCACATTCCAGTTCTTCTTTCCAAATTCATCTTCCAAGGATTTGCCATGCACCATGAGCAGCCTCACAATCAACAAGCATTTGGCAATGCCAAATGTTTGCTTGCTGGCATTGGCATTGCTGGGGTGTGCCTTTGTGTCATCAGGCATAATGGCCATGCCATTTCACCACACCCTACCCTGCAGACACCGACAAGTGTGACAGTGTGCCTTGGATCTTTGGCCCTTATGCTCACCCCATTCCATCAGGAAATACAGTGAGATGGGTGCAGTGTAGGAGAATGGGGCAAACTTTGGGGCCAAAGAGTCCAAGGCACACCTCGATGCCTCTCACTTGCTGCAGGGTGTGGGTGGGGGTGGGGGTGGAATGGTAAAAGCATTACAGGCGACAATCTCAAGTCACACCCCTGAGGCCTGTCAGTCTCTACAGGGTGGAGCGTTATGGTCGGAAACCCTAAAATCTCAGGCGGTCGTTGGGATTTTCACTCCAAATTTTCAACATGGGTTTTTTGTGACCCCCACCTTATGAACAGTGGCAATATCAGTTTGTTAGCCAAAAGCTGATTTTGCACAGTAACTATGGCATTTGGCACCACAGGTGCGAAAACACATTTCGAACAGGATGTGAAAAATGACAGCTGTACTGTTCATGGGGAGGTACAAAAAATGGCAATGTTGGAAATCTGCAGTGAAAATAGTAAAGAAAACTGGTGAAGTCACGAGCATGCGTAGAAACTGTGCAACATACACCCGTAATGTAATTAGTTTGGGGATTTTTTACAGCAGATTGTCAATACAGGCATTTTGGGACCTCCGGTCATGAACAGTGTCACTGTCATTTTTACGTTCACTTGCGCGCATGTGCAAGGAACGTTTTGGGAGAGTAGAACACTTTGGAGGTGTGCCTCTCCCGTGCAATCCAGTGCTCCGTTGAGCAGGCGTGGCGGTCCTGCACCAATGGGTGCGGGAGCTCTGTATGACAGCAGTGGTCTTCTGCTTCAAAGAAAATCACCGCTGTCATACCGAGCACCGTCATACCACCCTCCTCGCGTAGCGTTCCCCGTCACGCGCCCCCCAAAGCTTTGGTGTCATGCTGGGAGCCCACCCCAGTGTGGCAAATGTTGTTTACTGATGGGGTGCCCAATCCCGTCGGCTCCATGGCCCCAGAGCCATCCTTCTGCCACGCTGAGGCCCACCCCAGCGTGGCAAAAGCGTCCGTTTTGTTGCCAGCAGGGTGCCCAATCCCCGTCGGCTCCTCCAACCCCAGCCATCTTCTGCCATGCTGGGGCCCACCCCAGCATGGCAAATGTCCCACGTAGTCCTTTTTTTTGTAAACCTGTAAAGAAAAAACAGTCCCAGTAGTCTCCCAGTCCCCCTCCACAACCGCACCCACCCTTTTCGCCAGCCTCCCCACCCCCCTCACCCCATATACCTCCGGAGCTTGGCGCGGTGATCTTGGTGGACTGGGAACACGTCTGCACTCTTCAAGCCGACCACGAACTGAGGAAATGCGGTAAGCTGTATAATGGGCTAGATAGGGGGGTTTCAACTTTATTGCATATCTCAGGCATTTTTTGGAATTTTTGCACCAAATTTTCAACATGAGGTTTTTGGGACCCCTTCTTATAAATGAATTACTGTCATGGCGTTTCGGGCCTGAAGGGTAATTTCGCAGTCAGTGCGCAGTCACTGCGCGAAATCACCTTTTGGGCCTGAATAACACCATGACAGTGACATCATTCATGAGAAGGGGTCCAAAAAACCCCATGTTGAAAATCTGCTGCAAAAATTCCAAAAAATGACTGTTTTACGAGCGTGCATTGCGCAGTTCCTACGCAGGCTCGTAGGTTTGCAATTTTCAATATTTTCACTCCAGATTTTCAACATTGCCATTTTACCACACCTTCTTATGAGTAGTATAGCTGTCATTTTTACATCCTGCCCAAAACATGTTTCCGCCCATGGCGCAATGGGCGCCCAGTCGATTGTCTTGAGAACTCAATGTATGGGACACATTAAGAAAATCACAGTGATACTGATCATGAGCAGAGGTCTAAAATGGCTGTGTTGAAAATTTAGTGAAAAAATTCCTAAAAATGACTGTTTTACGAGTCTGCGTTGCGCAGTTCCTACGCACGCTCGTAAGTTTGTGAATTTTCAATATTTTCACTCCAGATTTTCAACATTGCCATTTTACCACACCTCCTCATGAGCAGTACAGCTGTCATTTTTCACATCCTATCCAAAACATGTTTCCGCCCATGTAGTGCACAATGGCGCAGTCGGTGTGCAAAATCAATGTATGGCACACAGTAAGACAATCACAGTGACACTGTTCATTAGCAGTGGTTTTAAAATGCCAGTGTTGACAATTTGGTGAAAAAATTCCTGACAATGACTGTTTTACGAGCATGCATTGCGCAGTTCCCACGCACGCTCGTAGGTTTGCGAATCTTCAATATTTCCACTCCACATTTTCAACATTGCCATTTTACCACACTTCCTTATGAGCAGTACAGCTGTCATTTTTCATATCCTGCCCAAAACGTGTTTCCGCCTATGTAGCGCACAATGGGGGTAACAAAAAGGTCATGCTGAAAATTTATTGTGCAAATACCAGCAATCGCACAGGACATTAGGGTACAGCACCATACATGCCAAACACCACTGCAAATACCTGCAAGCGAACATTCGACATTGAAAAATGCTTGTCTTAATCTGTCCCGAACAGTGATTTCTCACAGTGACCATACATTTCTGCACAGAAAGTGTGAAAACTGTACTGAAAATATTACAAATTCATGAACTTATGAGGGTGCGTAGGAACTGCGCAACGCACACTCGTAAAACAGTCATTTTTGGGAATTTTTTCCCAAAATTTCAACATAGCCATTTTAAGACCTCTGCTCATGAACAGTGTCACTATGATTTTCTTAATCTGTCCCAAATATTGATTTCACACACCAACTGCGCCATTGTGCTCTATATGCGCGGAAACACGTAATGGGGGGAATGTGAAAAATGACAGCTATACCACTCATAAGGAGGCATGGTAAAATGGCAATGTTGAAAATCAGTAGTGCCAATATTAAAAATTCATGAACTTACGAGCATGCATATGAACTGTGCAATGCACGCTCGTAAAACAGTCATTTTGAGGAATTTTTCCCCAAAATTTTCAACATAGGGTTTTTGGGGGCCTACCTCATGAACTGTGATACTGTTGTTTCACACATCGGTCCCAAAAAGTGGTTTTGCGCAATTACTGCGAAATCACCTTTTGGGACTATATAACAAAATGACAGTGACAGAATTCATGAGATGGGGTCCCAAAAACCCCATGTTGAAAATTTGGTGAAAAAATTCCAAAAATGCCTGAGATATGCATTAAAATTGGAAAAACCCTATTTATTCCATTATACAGCTTACCGGCATTACCTCAGTTCGAGGTTGGCTTTGAAGAGTGCAGACATGTTCCTGGTTCACCAAAGATCATCTCGCCAGACTCCTGAGGTAAGTATGGGGTGAGGGGGATGTGGGGAGGAAGGGTGCGCAGAAGGTGGGCGTGGGAGGGGGCGGAAGTCCAGACAGTCAGTGAGGGACAGTTTTTTCTTTCTAGGTATTTTTTTTTTACCTTTAGGAAGACGACGTGGGACATTTGCCTAGCTGGGGTGGGCTCCCAGCGTGGCAACTGGAATTTTGTTTGGGGGGCCAGTGGAGCCGATGGGGGATTGGGCACCCCCGTTGGCTATAGAGGAGTTTGCCATGCTGGGGTGGGCTCCCAGCGTGGCACCTGGAACTGTGGTGGGGGGGCAGCAGATGGACGTTTGCCACACTGGGGTGGGCTCCCAGCGTGGCACTTGCAAGGCTGTTTGGGGGGCAGAGGAGCCAACGGGGGATTGGGCACCCCCGTTGGCCATACTGTGTGTGGGGTGAAGCATGTGAGCATGCTGGGGTGGGCTCCAAGCGAGCTACATGTTGGGGAGGAGGAGCTGTCTATGACAGCTCTTGCTGTGCAGTGCCAACATAGAGGCACTTTGCATACTGCCGACGGCAGCAGCATGCAAATTGCCTACATGCTGCAGCTCGGTCTTTTAACTGTCCGCCGCTGCATTTGCAAACGCTGTCATAGTGTTACACGAGGTCCCTGCACCCTAATTGATACCCTCAGGGGTACACCGTAGGTATATAATGTTATGCACAGGCTTTACACCTCGGAGACCCGAGAGATCCGAAGAGACTACAGAGAAACCTCGAGGTGTAGGGAACGCTTAGCACTGGCTCCCGGTTTGTATTGGTAAGAACTGCTTAGGGCAACTGTGATTTATCCCTTGTGGTAGTAATAAACTTGTTTATTACTCGAATGCAACTTGTCTGTGATTATTTGCATCCCGAATATTGCCAAGAACCTGAAAGTGAGGTTTAGACCTCTTACAATAGACAGCTCTTACATTCATTGGCGCAGTGGGACCATGCCTGCAAAAGGCAGCAGGGCATTGGAAGTAGGGAGGCACACCTATGAATTCTCGTATGGTGGCACTATGTTTCTTGCACATGCATGCAAGCAAACATAAAAATTAACATGGCTGAGCTACCCACACCTACACAGCAGCAAATCATAACTGTCATGGACCTAATCAAGCTTTGCCACTCTTGCGTCAGTTCCACCACCCCCCACCCATACCTCTCAACCTCTTGCCTCATGAATCAGGGACAAGGCTTAAAAAAATCAGGGACAAAGACCCCAAATCAGGGACACATCTTAAAAACTGGTGCTGTTCACTCAGAAAGCTGACAGAATAAAGGGGTTTGTGTTAAGATGCATTTTCTGAAGAAGAACAAGTATGTTACTTTAATGTTTGACATTATTTTCTGCTTTTAATCCCCACTGTTCTGTCACAAAAACACAAATTTTATGAGGGACAGAGGAAAATTTTGAGGCAAAATCAGGGACGTCCCTGAAAATCAGGGACACTTGAGAGGTATGCCCCAACCCCCACAATACTGGCTAGACGGAGTTATGTAACAAGAGCCAGCACAAGTTAAGATGCCATGTGGCCACTAGCTTTTTGGCTTTGTAGTGGATGGCATCAGTTTGCTGCCCTTTGTAATGAGCATGTATGCCATGGCATACTTAACATCTCAATAGCTATGCCCTTGCCTTGTGTGATTGCATAGCATAGCTAGCATTTCTATGGCTGTGTGACTGGTTTTCCTTATTTCTGTGGCGAGCACTGATTTCTGTGGTCAGCCCTGATTTCTGTGGCCACTGCTGCAGCCGCAGAAAACATGGAGCCCTGGAGATAGGCCAGTAGTTGCCAGGGACAGAAGGGTCACTGCCTGTGGGCAGGGGGACGATAGCTGCATGCTTCCAGGCAGCTGGGATGGAGCCAAGAGAGAAGGAGAGATTTAGGAGGGAGGTAAGGGAAAAGGCAATATCTGGAGCAGTAGATGGAGGAGTTTAGAGTTTGGAACGTCAGAGCACTTGTCCTTAGTGGGATTCAGGGAAAGAAGAGCTTTTAGGTGTCGAAGGGGGACACAGAGGAGAATGAAAAACAGGGAGATGGGGGACGGCCTTTAGCAGTCGTGGAGGTGGGAGAGACTGGGGGTGGAGGAGGGACAAGAGGAGGGATGAGGCGCAGGAGGTGAAGTAGGCATTATACTCTGTGGTTACCTCAAGGGGGTCGGACAGACAGGAGGCACTCACTTTGAGAACTGGTATTGGGGGCTAGGATGGTGGGGAGAAAAGGGCATGGGCCATAGGCATGCAATTGTTGATATAGCATAGCCCTTCAGATTTCATTCCTAACAACCCCCTATCTTCTGGGTATACAAATAATAACCTAAACATGGACTGTACATCCAAAGAGGGCCCCATACCCATCCCTGAACCACCTGCATTGCACTGTCAGACAGCACATATGAAGCGGCAGCATGCATCAGATTGATATGGTGGTTCACAGAATCATCCTCTGGGTATGACAAATGATTTATTATCTGGAAACCCCCCACCCTGGCTCCTTCTTTGGGATTAACTCAAAGGGGGAGACCCAGAGTTAGGGACAAGGAGGTGAAGCAAAGGGCCTGCTGACCCTGCTTGCAGCAGTTTCTTTTGTTAAACTGGCCCGCATGACCTCCAGTCACTCTCTGGCTCTCTTCAAGTTCTCCATCTCATAAGCTTAGTGTGGACCTTCACATGGGATATGAAACTAGATGTGAGTGGCCTCCCTTTCCAGATAATTGGCCAGTCACCTCTCAGAGGAGGCAGTATAGTGCAGTGGCTGAGGGCTCTGAGCTGCAAATCTGGAGACTTGGGTTTGAATCCCACAGCCCCCACTTGCATATATTGTGTGACCCTGAGCAAGTCACTTAACTTCCTTGTGCTCCCAGGTTGCACCTGTAAACAAGCTTTCAGCTCAGTGTGTCTCACCTGGTTAAACAATTGGAACAAAGCAAAACAATGTGCTCCACTTTGTGAGCCTTGTTATATGCTCTCTGAAAAGGCAGCATGGAACCTGACCCTCTCTGGCACTTTTGAAAAGGGTGTGGCCTGCCACAAGCCATGCACTCATGCTTGTTTTGCATGACTCTATTTTGCAACCCCCTTGGTTGTAATTATAGCAGTGCCCCCTCCCCCTTCCTATTGCTGCTTTCACGAGTCCCCTTCCTAGGTGATAGTAGTTGCCTGACCGGGAAGCTGCTGTCCATGTGTTGCAGCTCCTCCGTATCTATCATTCACAGAAGGGGCATGTCCTACATGCCCCATGATCTCCTCTCCTCATTATGTTTACATCTCCTGAACTTCTCATCATACTCCAGCAACCTCACTATCTCCCAGTTCTTGGCATGTATCATCATAATCTGGCTGAAGGGATCCACAGACCTGCTGCTTTTGCTGGGTTACCTTGCATCAGTACTCTGGCATATATCGCAATGCCTGCCACTCAGTTTTCCCATGTGCACCGGATTGGAACCTTGCATTTTTTCTTCACCCTATCATCTTTGTCTTTTTTAACCTTTTCCTCCTCAGGATCCTTAGGCTTTTTGAGCAACATGAACACATCCACGTACTCCAGATTAATGATCTGCTGCCGGACTGTCTCTCACAAATGTGACCCCATCAGTTCACCCAATCTACTGTGGCATCCCCAGCTGGGCTGGAGTGGCCACCATAGTGACCCTTTCCACCTGTGATCCCCATGGCACTGAGGCCACTTGTGTGGTGTCTGGCCACGGCTGCTCTTGCACAGCAATGAAGGCCAACACTTTGTCAACCTTCTGCTATAGCATGGAATGCTTGCTGGGATGGGAAGCATTGAGGCAGTGGTGGGGTGGGAGTCTCATCCACAATAGATCCACCAGCTACGGTAACCCTGGGACAAGCCACCATGGCATTGCTGAGGGCAGAGATGGAGGTATGGGAGCAGTTGGGAGCTGAGCCAGTGGAACTACTGAAACCTGGTGCTGAGACAGTGAAACCTTTGGAAGAAGTACATATTTATTTAGTGTTTAACCAAGAAGGGACTTGCAAACTCTGTTTATCTTGTGAGTAACTTCAGAAGGATTTAAATACTGCATTTGGGTAGACCCTTGGAGGTAGCTAGATTGTCTACTAGGATTTTCTGACAGTTAAATTATTTTTAAATTTACAGGTGGCTGAGGAGTTGAAAAAGGAGCTTGCAAATTCTGCTGTAACCCCCCTGCAAGTGAGGGTTCCCAAAAGACTTCCAGGAGCTTGCTTGAATGCTCCAAGCCTGAATGGTGTTTGGCATTTAAGCCATTTATCAGTGAGTGTTTTTAGAACCTCTGGTACTGTCTCTTTAAGAGCTGTCTGCTTGCAGACATAATTAGTTTGTATGGGGACTGTGTGCTTCTTTGTTTGAGTACCACCTAAGCTGCTGCCAATTCACTCCATTTTTGCAGTCACTAGGAGTGCAAAGGAACCTATCTGAAAGATGTAACTGTTTGCCAGAAATCTTTAGAGTAATAATGAAATTACAGTTTGTCTAACCTGCTTTCTTTGCAGTCAGAACTGTGTCTGCCTAGTTCCCCATTCTGGTTTTGAACTGCTGAACTGGACCAATCAGTGTGGGTAAGCTAGCTCTAAAATGGTGCCTTGGACGAATCAGAACTTGGACTCATAATCTGAGCCAGCCACAAGAGGATTGTATGGACAGTGACTCTGGGAGATGTAGTTTAGACTTGAGCCCTTTTGGACCAACAGCAGCAGTCTATTGTGAGTGACAGCCAATCCAGTCAAGAATTGGGAGGAACTCAAAGGAAGTGCCCGGTTTGTCTGTTGGAGTTTCAGTTTAGCTCTGGCAGTGAAGGGAAAGGAACCCTGTGCTCTTCAGTGCACAGTTTTAGTCAAAAACATGTGTAAGGTCCAGAGTTCCGGTCTGCAGCTTGTGTAACTGCTTGTTAGGACTGAATCTGTCCTGTGAAGAGAATCAAAGGATATCTGAAGAGTAGAAACCAGGCTCACCCTGTAGAAGACTGGAGGAATTTGAATTGCACTGGTCTGTCAGGAACTGAATCTGCTGTGTGTTCTCCTGGTATTGTGCAGTAATTGCGATCGGGATACAGATGCAGCCTGCCTGGTATAGTGCTTTCTTTACCATATAAATGTGTGAAGAGGTTTGTGTACCTCAAGTGAATCCTGCTGCCATTACGTGACTTTTGTCTGTGACTGTTTACCATATAAATGTGTGAGGAGTCTCTTGAGCTCAAGAGTAGCCCTGCTGACATTGAAGGACCCTATCTTGTTTGGAGGTCGTGAGTACTAATTCAGGGTCGCTCCCTGTTGAATTGCTACATTAAATCCAAATGGAATTACTGTACTGTTGACTGTTTAATTTTCCTTTTCTCTGTGTGAAAGGGCCCTACCAGCTGCCACGGTTTGGACTAGCCACTAGGGCTTGGGTACCCAGGGACAGTAACTGATAGGGATAGGCCTTGCACAGAGCCATAGGTAGATGAGTAGAGGATAAGCCATTAACCTGATTTCCGTCCTTGTTATATCCCCTAAATAAATCAGAGCTGCTTGTTTCAGCAAAGTTATACTGCCTGAGGTATTTGTCTATGTTAAAATATTGTACTGTGATTGTTGCACTGTATCTTGTTTTACAGGGGTCCCAGTGCCTGAGACCAGTTCTGGGGTAAGTGTATACTGTGAAGGTAATTCTGATATACTGTGTGGGCCACTAGTGGGAAGAAAGGGGGGTTGCAGTGTCCCAGAGGGCTGTGACCAAGTAAGTTTAACTATTGCAAACCCTGACCTCTGGGTGGAGGCACCCGCCATTGGATCCAGGCTCCTCAACCTGTTAGTGGCAAATCAGGCAGGGGTAGTAGCCCCTGGGATAGCGCCATCTAGGGGTTACACTGCTTATCTTGAAAGTAACTTCACAAGTGTTTGAAAACTGCATTTTGGTTGTCCCTTGGGGGTAGCTGGATTGACTACTAGGATTTTGGGACAGAAACTATTTTTAAATAATTTACTGGTGTGTAGGAGTTTGTGATAGTTAAACTTTTTTTAAAAAAGTTACTGTGGTTAAGGAGTTGTCATAGCAAAACCTGCAGTGTGAATTGAAACACAGACAGCCTCAGGTGCAGGAAACTCAGTGTCAGTGGCTCAGTAGGTAGCACACTCGCCTCTGAGGCCGGGAAAATCAGAGGGCTGTGGGTTCAGTTCCTACATCTGGCACTTGGGTTAATATCCCAGTACTGACACTGTAGTGCAGCATGAGAGGGGTGCTGCACTTCTGAGGTGCCGCCTTTCGGATGAGACGTTAAACCGAGGTCCCATCGGCCTGGATTGGTGATAGTTCAGGTGGATGTTAAAGATCCCATGGCACTTATCGAAAAGAGTAGGGGAATTTCCCCGGTGTCCTGACCAAATTTCCCTCATTCACTAAAAATACCACCAACAGCTTAAACTGGTTCAAGGTCAGTTGGCATTCATCTGTATCCCCCTCCCCCAGGTCGTGCCTGAAAATAGGCAGGATTTGTCTAGTGTACTTACCCGGTCAACAAAAGCTAAATAAAATAAATAAATAAAAGTGTTCGCCTCATTGTTTTTAGACCACAAAGTGTTGTACTGGAACAGGAAAGGTTGCATCACAACCATTGTCAACAAATTGCACTGGCTGAAGATATCCAGACTAGATCAGATTACTATAAGTTACTGGTGGCTGAAATATTTAGAGACACAAAGCACATCTTCTTGACCTGGAAGGACACTACTTCTTTATTCAGCTGTGAGCTGTGTGAGAAATTCCATATTGTACTTGCAAATTCTATATTGCACTTTGTGCTCACAACAGAGGGAGGTGAACCTTACAATTGTCTTTGGTTTGTAGCAGATATTCTGCAGATGGAGGCTACTTCTAACTGAAAGGTGAAATAAGAAACTTAGAATTATCAGGAAAAGGCAGTCTTTCAAGCAACAGAGAGAGGTGGATCTAGCTTTACATTTGTTATAATTCTTAAGATTTTCAGTGCAGGAAGAATTTAAAGCACAGCTGACTTATTTTGGGGCTGACCACTTTCAGAGCACAAACCACCAGGCTGTTTTGGGACTGGGGAGGTTTACTTGTGCCTGACTTGGATGTCTGGATTTTTCTCTGTTTGATTAGCAGGGTATTTTCTCAGTCAAATTGTTGTGTAAAGCATCTTGCTGACAGGAAGGCACTCATCGCAGCGGTGGGTCAGAGCTTTTAGCTGATTGTTTAGTGAGGGCACAGTTTAGAGCAATCGGTTTAAATGCTTCATTGGCAAGCTTTTAAACTAGTCAAGGGGGGAGGCACTGATAAGCAGCAGGAAAATCCCAGCCTCTCCCTATAAAACAGGGTACTAAATAAGAAAAAGACCGAGGTAGAAAGGTCAGTGCGGGATGCTCAAAAGAAGGTAAAGCCATCAAAAAATGGAGAGCAATGAGTACCAATGCCCATAGTCTGAGTAACAAGCTTCCTGAATTAGTGACCTTGATGGAGGAGGAACATCTGGATATCATGGCAGTCACAGAAACATGGTACACACAAACCATGACTGGGACATAAACATACCAGGATACACTATCTCAGGAGGGACAGGGAGGGTAAAGAGGAGGAGTAGCTCTTTACATAAGGAAGGAATCAAAGCAACAGCACAAAAGGGAAAACAGGGAAGAAGAAGCACTGTGAGTAAATTTGGAGACCGCAATGGCACCACAATCCGCACAGGGTTGGAACATCCCCTTCTCAGGGGAGGAAATGGACAGGAAATGATAGAAAGTATACTTAGAATGGCAGAAAAGGGAGATATTGCTGATGGGTGATCTGAATATACCAGATGTTAACTGGAGTGCAGTTGCAGCAGCCACTTGAGAGTGGGGTTATTCTAGATGCCCTACAGGGGCATGCCTTAGACAACTAGTATTGGAGTCCGCCTCGAGAGGAGCAATCAGACCTGGTTCTTTCAAATGGAGATGAAGAGAATCACAGATGTAGAAGTGGGTAGCCATCTGGGAACTAGCGACCATCGAACAGTATGGTTCTCAATAAACACAGCAATAGAGTTAAGCCATACAAAGGCAAATGTACTGGACTTTAGGAGGGCTGACTTTGCCAAAATGGGTGAGTGCTTAAGGAAGGCACTAGCAAATGGACAGGAAGGAGGGGTGGAAGAACAATGGAGAATAATAAAAACTGCCATCACAGAGGTAACAAGCCTTTGTGTGGAGCAAATAAACAAAATGAAACGATGTAAGAAACCACTATGGTTCACAAAGGAAGTGGCAGTGAAGGTCCAAGAGAAAAAGAAAGCATTCAGGAAGTACAAGAAATCACAGAAGGAGCAGGACAGAGAACTGTATCAGTTAAAGCAAAATGAATCTGTGAAGGCAGTCAGAACAGCAAAGGCCCAAACCGAGGAAAAGATAGCCAACTCAGTTAAGAAGGGGGATAAAACCTTTTATAGGTACATCAGGGAGCAAAGGAAGACCAAGGGAGGGATAGTGAGGCTAATAAAGGGGAGGAAGGGTGGACAGAGGGTGACTGTGAAAAGGCGGAGATACTAAACAAATATTTTTGCTCAGTATTTACAAAGGAAGGGGGGGTACCTAAAACAAACAGTAGAAACACTCTGGATACAGAAGTTGATACCAGCCCATTTACAGACGAAAGGGTTCTGAAAGAACTCTTTAAACTGAAGGTGAACAAAGCAATGGGGCCTGATGGGATTCATCCCAGAATTCTAAAAGAACTAAGGGTAGAACTAGTGACACCACTGACTACCCTCTTTAACAAATCATGGGAGGATGGGGTGGTACCCGAGGACTGGAGGAGGGCAGATGTGATTCCCCTTCATAAAAGTGGGAGCAAGACAGACGTAGGAAACTACAGACCTGTTAGTTTAACCTCAGCAGTAGGGAAAATGATGGAATCACTTCTGAAGGAAAGAATTGTCGAGTATCTAGAGGTCAGAGGGGCACAGGACCCTAGGCAGCATGGATTCACAGCGGGAAGGTCATGCCAGACAAATCTGATAGATTTCTTTGACTTGGTGACCAAAGTAGTAGATCAGGGAGGGGCTGTGGACATGGCCTACGTAGACTTTAGCAAGGCATTTGACACAGTCCCACACAAAAGATTAATATACAAGTTAGCCAGCCTGGGAGTGGCTCTTAAGATGACAGCCTGGGTAAAGAATTGGCTGGAGAATAGGACACAGAGAGTAATAGTAAATGGAGTCCACTCTGAAGAAAGGGGGGTTACCAGTGGGGTACCACAGGGTTCAGTATTAGGACCGGTCCTCTTCAATGTCTTTATAAGCGACATTGCAGAGTGACTGGAAGGAAAAGTATGTCTCTTTGCAGATGACACAAAGATCTGCAACAGAGTTGATGCACAAGGTGGGATGGAAAGGATGAGAAGGGACTTGGCAAGGTTAGAGGAATGGTCAAATGTATGGCAGCTTAGAGTCAGTGCTAAGAAGTGCAAGGTAATGCACCTCATCATCATCAAATCTTTATTTATTCAGGCTGTTTTTTCACCTGGGAAACAAAAACCCAGGGTTGAGAACACAATGGGGGGGTGAGATACTAACAACAACAAAAATGGAAAGGGACCTGGGGATAATCATATCAGATGACCTAAAGGTGGGCAAGCAATGTGAGAGGGCAGCAAGGAGGGCTGGGGGGATACTGGGATGCATAGGGAGGCATCACCAGTAGAAAACAGGAAGTTATTATCCTCTGTACAGACAGCTAGTGAGACCCCAACTGGAGTACTCGTGCAGTTCTGGAGACCTAATCTCCATAAGACATAGACAGGATGGAAGCTGTCAGAGGAGAACACTAAAATGGTGCAGGGTCTGCACGGAAGACATATGAAGAGAGACTTAAGGAGCTTAATATGTATAACCTCGAGGGAAAGGAGGGAGAGGGGGGACATGATAGAAACTTTCAAGTACCTCAAGGGAATCAACAAAGTCCAAGAGGGTAGCATCTTTCAAAAAAAGAGGTGTGCAAGAACAAGGGGGCACAATTTGAAGATGGGGTTGCGGCTCAGCGGTAATTTAAGGAAGTATTTTTTCACAGAGAGGGGTGTGGGATGCATGGAACAGCCTTCCAGAGGAGGTTGTGGAGTCAAAAACAGTGCTGGAATTCAAGCATGCATGGGACAGTCATGAGGCAATTCTAGGGGGTGGAGGTAGGAAGAAGTAGGCTGCTGGTTAACTAGGATCTGCAGCTTATCCAGTAGGTAGGGAAATGGGCAGACTGGGTGGGCCAAGCGGTCCTTATCTGCCATCAAATTCAAATTCTATGAAGGGGCAGTGGAAACACTGGAACTGGTGACTGCAGCAGTGGCACCAATACATCTGGTACACTTAGGCTCAGAGGTGCTGGAACCGCAGATCCCAATGTCGGGCTGGGTCTGCAGTTGCTGGAACCCCCCCAGACCAGCATGTGTGAAGTCCCCTGGTCCTAATAGCTCTATGGGCCCCGCTTGCCTATAAAACCTCTTTAAAGTAGCCGGCAGGTGGATATTAAAAAGCTGCCTTAAAAGTGCTCTTAGTTAATCTGCAGACAAGCTATCTAAATCAAGCCTACATGGGTGAGGGTCCACTGGTTCTGGAATTGCCTGCTTAGGCCTCCTCGCCCTGACCTTCTTGGGTGAAGGCAGAAGTACCAGATCCTCTGGGGGTAGAAGTGCCAGTCTCACTGCTTTCAGTTCCATCACCAACAGTCTTGTCCATAGAGGAGCCATGTCCACTGGCAGGGGTGCCGACAAGGGGGGGGGGTGACAGCCAGGACAACTGTTCTGGGTCCAGGTGTCTCAGGGGAGCCAAGATTTACACATTTCTATGTCTTGAGGATGGAGGGGGAGCCCCAGACCTTACGGTGTGTTCCGGTCCTGGAAATTTCTATCGGCACTTCTGTCTACTGACTGCGACTGTTAGGCCCCGGTGTTGCGACCTGCACAGTACTGATTTATTTATTTAGTTAGTTTTTGTTGACCAGGAAAGGAGGACTAGGCAAGTCTGCCTATTTTCGGTCCTGCCCCCGGGGGAGGAGGGAGATACAGATGCAAACTGACTTAAAGAATCAGATTAAGCTATTGTCTAATACAGTCTGCCCAAACCAAGTGTAACCCCCCTGCAAATGGGGGTTCCCAAAAGACTTCCAGGAGCTTGCTTGAATGCTCCAAGCCTGAATGGTGTTTGGCGTTTAAGCCATTTATCAGTGAGTGTTTTTAGAACCTCTGGTACTGTCTCTTTAAGAGCTGTCTGCTTGCAGACATCATTAGTTTGTATGGGGGACTGTGTGTTTCTTTGATTGAGTACCACTCAAGCTGCTGCCAATTCACTCCATTTTGCAGTCACTAGGGTGCAAAGGAACCTATCTGAAAGATGTAACTGTTTGCCAGAAATTATTTAGAGTAATAATGAAATTACAGTTTGTCTAACCTGCTTTCTTTGCAGTCAGAACTGTGTCTGCTAGTTCCCATTCTAGTTTTGAACTGCTGAACTGGACCAATCAGTGTGGGGTAAGCTAGCTCTAAAATGGTGCCTTGGACGAATCAGAACTTGGACTCATAATCTGAGCCAGCACAAGAGGATTGTATGGGCAGTGACTCTGGGAGATGTAGTTTAGACTTCAGTGCCTTTTTGGACCACAGCAGCAGTCTATTGTGAGTGACAGCCAATCCAGTCAAGAACTGGGAGGAACTCAAAGGAAGTGCCCGGTTTTGTCGGTTGGAGTTTCAGTTGAGCTTTGGCAGTGAAGAAGGAAGGAGCCCTGTGCTTTTTCAGTGTGCAGTTTTTAGTCAAAAAACGTGTAAGGCCCAGAGTTCCGGTCTGCAGCTTGTGTAACAGCTTGTTGGACTGAATCTGTCCTGTGAAAAGAATCAAAGGATCTCTGAAGAGTAGAAACCAGGCTCACCCTGTAGAAGACTGGAAGAATTGCTGAAAATTGTACCTTGGTCTGTCAGGAACTGAATCTGCTGTGTGTTCTCCCGGTATTGTGCAGTAATTGCGATCGGGATACAGATGCAGCCTGCCTGGTATAGTGCTTTCTTTTATATGGATATGTGAAGAGGTTTGTGTACCTCAAGTGAGCCCTGCTGACATTGAAGGACCCTATCTTATTTGGAGGTCGTGAGTACTAATTCAGGGTTGCTCCTGTTGAATTGCCACATTAAATCCAAATGGAATTACTGTACTGCTGACTGTTTAATTCTCCTTTTCTCTGTGTGAAAGGCCCCTACCAGCTGCCACGGTTTGGACTAGCCACTAGGGCTTGGGTACCCAGGGACAGTAACTGATAGGGATAGGCCTGTGCACAGAGCCATGGATGAATTATTAGAGTGATAAGCTAATTAACCTGATTTCCCCTGTCCTTGTTATATCCCCTAAATAAATCAGAGCTGCTTGTTTCAGCAAAGTTATACTGCCTGAGGTATTTGTCTATGTTAAAGTACTGTACTGTGATTGTTGCACTGTATCTCATTTCACAGGAGGTCCCAGTGCGGAACCAGACCTGGGGGTAAGTGTATACTGTGAAGGTAATTCTGATATATTGTGTGGGCCACTAGTGGGAAGAAAGAGGTTGCAGTGTCCCAGAGGGCTGTGACCAAGTTAGTTTAACTATTGCAAACCCTGACCTCTGGGTGGAGGCACCCGCCATTGGATCCAGGCCCCTCAACCTGTTAGTGGCAAATCAGGCAGGGTAGTAGCCCCTGGGATAGCGCCATCTAGGGGTTACATCTTGGAGCTCACCGCTGGGATTGTGTGTCCTCTAGTGGCCATATTACGAACCACTGTTAAGAAAAAATGGGTACCCGACAGAAGTGGCTGTGCACCGGCTGGTGGAGTGGTGTACTGGGGAGAGATCGACCCCAAAATGCTATGCTTATCCTGGACATCCCCTGGGTATCAATATGGACACTGTGCAGGAGTACTTTCCAAGGTGGAAGGTTTACAAAACCCTGTGGTGGTGGGTCGGCATGCTAATCTGCTCACCCACACTTTCCTGGCCCTAGTAGAGTTTAAGGATCCCATAGATAGCATCAAAGTGCCACAGACCATTACCCCAGAGGGAGCCCTCACTGCTTGGAGAGTGATAACTAAGGACAGTAAAGACCCGGGGGGGAATCAGCCCCCACCACTATCTGAAACTTTTGAGGAGAAATTTGCTGAATGGTTGCTGGGAGAGGGGAAAACTGTGGAGGACTTGAAGAAACTATTCTTGCCACCTGGGGGTGTTCCTCCCCCAACACCCTCTCCTGCTCCAGTGCCCGTAATGGTGTCTGAACCAATGCAGACTCCTATTTCTGCACCTGCCATTAGTCACGACTCTTACCGAAGGTTCAGGATCTTCTCTGGCACCCTCCCAACCCCCCAAGGGGAGGATGACTGGGAGACCTGGATAGACTATGTTGCCCCCCAAGTGCTAGAATGGCAATGCTCGGAAGGTGAAAAGCGAAAGAGGGTTAGTGAGAGCCTCCGAGGTCCTGCCCTGGCTACCATCCATGCTAAACGGGCCAGTAACCCTGAAGCGACTGCACAGGCCTATCTTGAGGCCTTGGAGAATGTGTAGGGGCCCAGATTCTGATGAGGACCTATGGTGGAGAGTAAGAGATGCACAACAGTACCAAGGGAGTTGTTGTCTGTGTATGTATCTCGGCTGGAAAAATTGTTGCAAGAATGCCTCAGAAAGGTAGTTTGCCAGCGATTGAACTGGACCGAACCAGGCTGGACAGGATCCTTAAGTCTGCCCCTTCTCAGAACTGCTGTTGCTTCCAGTTGCACGCCTGGCAGATCGACTGAGATCCCCACCCTCCTATGATGAGTTAATGAGAGAAATTCGAGGAGTAGAGAAAGGCGACCTCGGAGGGACCTGCACCAATAGCTCGGCTCACGACCCGAGTGACTGAGGGTGACCCATCAAGTGAAGTTCAGGGGCAGAGGTTGGCAGTCAATGAGTGCTCTGACAAGGAAAAGATATGTCACAATGGGGTAACTGTTGAGAGATCCGGGAATTCAAAAACAGTCCCTTTATGAAGGCCACGCCTGCAAGTACGGGCCCTGACCTATATCCGACTGCATCTGCTATGGGGGTGGGGGTACCCACCCATGTATCTCCTGCTGATAACAGCTCCGAACTCGATTCCTTGACCATGGAAGTGGAGAAACTGACGAGATGTCTCCAAATGCTTATCACGCCGCAGACAGAGATGGCACCAAGGTTTCCAGTTAGTAATACCCCCGCCCTGGCTCCCAGTGTGGCGCCTCGGCCAGCTCAAACTCCAGAAAGTATGTTTTGCTATAATTGTGGGAAAGATGGGCACATGAAGAGATGCCAGTCCCAAAGACACTGACAAAGTTGCATATAGGCTACAAGGAGAGCTGGAGAAGAAATCAGTGGTTAAGAGGTGCCGACATGATCCCAGTGAGGGCACCAAAAAGCTAATTCACGTCCTTTGTGGCAAGGTCAGTTGCCCAGGCCCCACTACCGCCTCTCCAGACTGGTCCAGAATAGTGGGTCCTCCATGGAGACCACTGTAAAGGTGAACGGAGTGTCTACAAGAGCTATATTAGACAGTGGCTCCCAAGTGACAATTATGTTCCAAGATTGGTATCAGAAGCATTTGTCAGACGTACCCTTACAACCATTAGAAGGACTGCATGTATGGGGGTTAAGTAGGAAGGCCTACCCCTATTCGGGTATATCCAATTTGGCTGTCTTTCCCCACCTCCGTGGCTGGAGTGGCCGAACAAGTAGAGACCCTAGCCTTAGTGTGTCCCCCACTGGACTGTATGATGGTGTCCCTTTGTTGATTGGAACAAATGCTCATATGTTGGAAGCTGGCACAGTTGTGTTATGAAAACACGGGTCAAAGACTAGTAGAGCTTTAAGAGTTCCGGCTTTAATTAAGAAGGCCTATGAGGCACAGAGATGCTGAAAAAACAGAACCAGAGGAACCGGTCGGAATTGTATGGAAGAAGGATCCTGAGTCTCTGATCCTGGCGCCAAATGCCCAGTGTACCTTACAGGAGAGGTCCGTATCAGAAAGGATGTTAAGAATAAAATATTAATGTTGGATGCACCAGGCGATGGAAAATTGCCAGAGGGACTGCTGGTCAAGCCTAGTATTTTGCCGCTAGAGCCCATGCTTATGCCAGAAGGGTAATGGTCCAAGTTCATAATGTGTCTGAAAGAGACATTCAGTAAACAAGGTTGCATCCTGGCTAATGTGCATTGTGCAGACACTGCAGTGCTACCAGCAGCAAGAGTTCAGGAAGAATGACAGAATAGCATACAACTTGTTTGATTTAGCGACTCCCGCTGCCAGCTGAATGGAAAGTGAAGATCAGTGAGAAGCTTGCCCAGAGAGCCAGGTGTTTTCTTTAAAGGAATGGGATGTAGGATGCGTGCAAGGAGCTGAGCACAATATCCGGCTGCATGACGAAGACCATTTCGTGAGAGGTCTCGACGCCTGGCACCTGCTGACATAGATGATGTGAGACGGCATCTGCAAGAGATGTTAGCTGCTGGTGTAATACAAGAATCCAGAAGCCCTTATGCTTCCCCCATTGTGTAGTGAGGAAAAAGAATGGAACAGTAAGGATGTGTGTGGATTATCGCACCTTAAACCGGCGGACTATCCCTGATCAGTACACAATGCCCCGCATTCAGGATGCTTTGGACTGCCTAAACGGGAGCAAGTGGTTCTCTGTGCTGGATCTCCGCGGTGGGTACTATCAGATCCCGATGGCCCCAGAGGACCGTGAAAAGACAGCCTTTATCTGTCCGCTGGCTCTATGAATTCATGAGGGATGCCTCAAGGATTTCAGGTGCCCCAGCCACTTTTCAACGATTGATGGGCGTGCAGTGGGGACATGAACTACTAGAGTGCCTGGTATACCTAGATGATGTTATTGTGTTTGGCAGCTCACTGGAGGAACATGAGAGCAGATTATTTAAGGTATTGGACCGACTGGAGGACTTTGTAAACTGTCCATTGATAAGTGTCAATTCTTTCAAACATCAGTAAAGTATATGGGACACATAGTATCCACGAGGAATAGAGACCGACCCAAGTAAAGTTGAGGCCTTGACCACCTGGCCACAGCCCAAAATCTAAAAGAACTGCAAAGATTCCTGGGATTCTGTGGTTATTATCGGCGCTTCATCAAGGACTATTCAAGAGTGATCCGCCTTTACTTAACCTTACTCAAGGGTATCCCCAACCCACAAAAATACCAAAGTCACGTCCCTCAAGACTGAAAGAGTGTATTTTCATCCGGTGAAGTATTTGGGGCCCGCTGGACTCCTGATTGTGAGACTGCTTTTCATGAGATCATATATCAACTTACCCATGCTCCAGTGCTGGCCTATGCCGATCCAAGAAAACCTTACGTCCTGCACACTGATGCTAGCTTGCAAGGGTTGGGGCTGTGTTGTACCAAGAGCACGAGAATGGCCTGAGACCAGTGGCCTTTGCCAGTAGAAGCCTGACCCCATCCGAAAAGAACTATCCTGTACATAAGTTAGAGTTCCTAGCTTTGAAGTGGCTATTGTTGACCAATTCCATGAGTACTTGTATGGGGCTAAAATACTAGTAAAACTGACAATAATCCTTTGACCTATGTGCAGACCTCAGCTAAGTTGGATGCCACTGGCCATAGGTGGCTTTCTGCATTATCTACATATGACTATCTCTCGAATACCGAGCAGGTCTGAACCACATAGATGCTGATGCTCTCTCCGAGGCCTGTTCCCCAGAATGATTGGGTCCGATTGGCAGAACCTGACATTCGGGCACTCTGCGAAGTTTGACAGGGAGGAACAAATGTCCACGGACGCAGTGGACTGCATGGTGGATTGCTTGGGAGCCTCTGAGGATTGCATACCTGCTGCTTATTGCCACTTTTCTGCAATAGACATTGGTGCACTGCCTCAGCTGGACAATGACAGTATTCGCGGGCTCAATCCGCGATCCCATGATCAAAGCAGCTTTAGAAGCCCTCTATGCAGGAAAAGATGTGTCCAAATTACGCTCCACTGATTTGAGAACTGCACTGTTATACAAAGAAGGTCCTAAGTTGAAACTGATCAATAAACTGTTATACAGAGAAACAGTAGACAGAGGGACAAGTAGACAAACAACAACTAGTGCGCCACTGCCTTCGAGACTCAGTACTGAGGTCCTTGCACAACCACATGGGGCACCTTGGTATAGACAGAACACTTGACTTGGTGAGATCCAGATTCTATTGGCCTAAGATGGGGGCTGATGTGGAGCAACACATTCGAACATGTACGCTCCTTACAGAGAAGCTTTTGCCCCAGAGGGCTGCCCCTTGTTAACATCACCACCAGTGCACCCATGGAGCTGGTCTGTATTGATTTTCTAAGTTTGGAGTCAGATCAAAGAAATATCAGTAATGTGCTGGTGGTCACTGACCATTTCACGAGATATGCCCAAGCTTTCCCCACCAAAGACCAGAAAGCATCCACTGTGGCCAAAGTACTTGAAAACTTTTTGTTCACTATGGGGCTCCACAAAGAATCCATTCTGATCAAGGGAGAGACTTTGAGAGTCGTCTGATCAAAGAGATGCTTTCTCTGTGGGAGTGCGAAAGTCCAGAACCACTCCTTACCACCCCAGGGGACCCACAGCCTGAGCGTTTCAACCGCACTTTGCTAGATATGCTAGGCACCCTGCACCCAAAGGACAAGCCTAGATGGAGCCAACAAATTAGCACCCTGGTACATGCTTATAACTGCACCAAAGTGATGCCACTGGATTCTCCCCTACCGCCTGATGTTTGGAAGAAGCTCGACTACCAGTAGATGTGTTTTAGGGTCTCTCTGATGGGGTTCAAGCTGACAACTATTTACAGTATGTGCAAAGTTAAAGGCCCAGCTAACTCATGCGTACCAACTGGCTCAAACCATGGCTGCCAAAGGAAATCTGGCCAACAAAGAAAGGTATGATAAAAGGTGAAAGCACAGGAACTCCAGGAGGGAGATCGGGTATTGCTAAGAAATCTGGGATTGCATGGCAAGCACAAGATTGCTGACAGATGGCACCATCTCCCTCACATTGTAGTGGGCAAACTAGATGATCTGCCAGTGTACAAAGTAAGGCCTGAGAATAATTCAAAAGATGTAAAACAATGCATAGAAATCATTTACTGCCCATTGGACAAATCTTAATTGAGTCTGAGCCCTAGAAGATGCCCCTCTGGACCAGTGACTAGAGCTGCTGCTAAGAAAGATCAAGAAAGTCTGCACCTACAGAAGCAAAGTTAAAGTGTTCCCCTCCACAAGTCCCAGTTGAGCATGACTGTCAGTCCATATCGGAAGAAAGTAGAGTGACTTTGAATACTATCCTTCTTACGAACTGAGTCAATTGTTTGAGGCAATCCCTAGTCAATACTGGAGACAAAGCTGGGCCTTCTGGACTGTCTAAGCCCCAGCTTCATCCCTGGAGCCAATGCTCCCAGAAAGTGAAGTGCAAAGCATCAGATCAGATGAAATGGAATCATTGTGCATGGTTGAACTGTTTGAGCTTTCAGGGAGAAAATGATAGATTGGGGCAGACTGGTGATACACCGAACAAGAAGAGTATTTTGAGTGCCCTGACAGTCCACTGCCAGTGTCCAAGCTCTCCATGCAGCCAAATGTTGTGGACTCAGAAACTGTAACTCCTGGAGCTGAAAGTGCCCAAGTTCTAGCCTCTCTACCCCATGGAGACTCCCTGACAAGTGTGGACAATGCTGAAAATGAGGCTCAGAGTGCAGAGACTATAACAGTTCCCCCTAGAAAGACTGGTCGAGCCGTAAAGCCTGTGGTGCACCTCCAGTTATGATTCCCTTGGGAGGCCTGTGGATTGCCTCTCAATGTTGTCCATAAAGGTGTATGTGTCCCCGGCTCATTGCCCAAACTGGCGTCAGTGCTAACTCCAAGTTACTTGTGTTGCCCTCTAAGTATGGTGCCCTTGCCCGTCCAGCCCCAAGGTAACTGATAGGGAAGGGCCCCTCTCTTCAGGTTTCATGTACAAGAGGTAATAACTTGAGTTATGGTACAATGTATGTAATACTGTGTAAAGAGTGACGATACTGCAATATTTCAGAAATGTGTTCTTGGTAAAATGATATATTGACTGATGATTACACGTGCGAGCCTAATGCAAATGTATATGGTTGCAGTTGAAACTTATGGTACTTGCTTGTGTGGACATCAAGCTTTCCAAACCAGGAAAGGTGTAACCCTGCAAATGGGGTTCCCAAAAGACTTCAGGAGCTTGCTTGAATGCTCCAAGCCTGAATGGTGTTTGGCGTTTAAGCCATTTATCAGTGAGTGTTTTAGAACCTCTGGTACTGTCTCTTTAAGAGCTGTCTGCTTACAGACATCATTAGTTGTATGGGGGACTGTGTGTTTCTTTGATTGAGTACCACTCAAGCTGCTGCCAATTCACTCCATTTTGCAGTCACTAGGGTGCAAAGGAACCTATCTGAAAGATGTAACTGTTTGCCAGAAATTATTTAGAGTAATAATGAAATTACAGTTTGTCTAACCTGCTTTCTTTGCAGTCAGAACTGTGTCTGCTAGTTCCCATTCTAGTTTTGAACTGCTGAACTGGACCAATCAGTGTGGGGTAAGCTAGCTCTAAAATGGTGCCTTGGACGAATCAGAACTTGGACTCATAATCTGAGCCAGCCACAAGAGGATTGTATGGGCAGTGACTCTGGGAGATGTAGTTTAGACTTCAGTGCCTTTTGGACCAACAGCAGCAGTCTATTGTGAGTGACAGCCAATCCAGTCAAGAACTGGGAGGAACTCAAAGGAAGTGCCGGTTTTGTCGGTTGGAGTTTCAGTTGAGCTTTGGCAGTGAAGAAGGAAGGAGCCTGTGCTTTTTCAGTGTGCAGTTTAGTCAAAAACGTGTAAGGCCCAGAGTTCAGTCTGCAGCTTGTGTAACAGCTTGTTAGGACTGAATCCGTCCTGTGAAAAGAATCAAAGGATCTCTGAAGTAGAAACCAGGCTCACCCTGTAGAAGACTGGAAGAATTGCTGAAAATTGCACTCGGTCTGTCAGGAACTGAATCTGCTGTGTGTTCTCCCGGGTATTGTGCAGTAATTGCGATCGGGATACAGATGCAGCCTGCCTGGTATAGTGCTTTCTTTTATATGGATATGTGAAGAGGTTTGTGTACCTCAAGTGAGCCCTGCTGACATTGAAGGACCCTATCTTATTTGGAGGTCGTGAGTACTAATTCAGGGTTGCTCCCTGTTGAATTGCCACATTAAATCCAAATGGAATTACTGTACTGCTGACTGTTTAATTCTCCTTTTCTCTGTGTGAAAGGGCCCCTACCAGCTGCCACGGTTTGGACTAGCCACTAGGGCTTAGGTACCCAGGGACAGTAACTGATAAGGGATAGGCCTGTGCACAGAGCCATAAATGAATTATTAGAGTGATAAGCTAATTAACCTGATTTCCCCTGTCCTTGTTATATCCCCTAAATAAATCAGAGCTGCTTGTTTCAGCAAAGTTATACTGCCTGAGGTATTTGTCTATGTTAAAGTACTGTACTGTGATTGTTGCACTGTATCTCATTTCTGAGAGGTCCCAGTGCGGAACCAGACCTGGGGGTAAGTGTATACTGTGAAGGTAATTCTGATATATTGTGTGGGCCACTAGTGGGAAGAAAGGGGGTTGCAGTGTCCCAGAGGCTGTGACCAAGTTAGTTTAACTATTGCAAACCCTGACCTCTGGGTGGAGGCACCCGCCATTGGATCCAGGCCCCTCAACCTGTTAGTGGCAAATCAGGCAGGGGTAGTAGCCCCTGGGATAGCGCCATCTAGGGGTTACACAAGAACGTCTCCTTTGATACAATTGGTATTTTCCCACTTTTTCCTTTTTTATTAGGGGGGGGGACACAGGATATAACAACTTCACTGAATTAATACTACTAGAGCTGTGAGGACTCCTACACATTCCTGTAGCTGTATCTCCTGATCAGCCTACCTAACAAAAGCTATTCCATGGCTATAGTTAAGCACCGTGCCTGCAGAATGTTGCAGTAAAATTATCCCTATGCAGTAAAATTAGCCATTCTGGCCCAATCTGTTGTACCACATTTTTTCACTAGATGGTGCCAATGCACTGTGTGCAGGGAAACTAAAAAGACATTCACCTTAGACAAACCATGGAAAAATTGCTGAAAAACACAATTTATTTTTTTTGCAGTGCTGAACCTCTAAATTGGAATTTCTTCAAGCAGCCGATCAAAGCATACAAGCAATATAAAACATTTCTGTTGAGATGGTTTTTAACTACTGTATTTGTATTATGTACTTGGTTTCCATCTGTATCTTCCCCATTCCCCTGGGACAAGGCTGAAAATATATGAGGCAGCAGCTTCCTTAGAGAATGAGGGCATGCATGTTTATACAGACTGCATCAGTCTCTGAGGGAAATCATCTGTACCAGCCAATTTGCTTTAAGCTTTTCTGCTTTATCTTTACGCACTTCAAAAACAGAATACAGCTGGAAAACATGTAACCTGATGCCATGTGCTGTTACATATTTATCTTGAGTTTGCATTGACTATATTCCACGGGAACCGATGAAGGTGGTGCTACTTTTTTGTATGTAACAATACTTATTTCTTACTTATTTATAGTAAATGGAGTCCACAGTGAAGAAAGTGGGGTTACTAGTGGGGTACCACAGGGTTCAGTACTGGGCCCGGTCCTTTTTAATGTCTATATAAGTGACATTACAGAGGGACTAGAAGGAAAAGTATGTCTCTTTGCAGATGACACAAAGATCTGCAACAGGGTTGATACACATGGGGGGTGGAAAGGATGAGAAGGGACTTGGCAAGGTTGGAGGAATGGTCAAATGTATGGGGGTTTAGATTCAACGCACAGAAGTGCAAAACCTGGAAAACAAAAACCCAGGGGAAGAGTACACAATGGAGGATGAGATACTGACAACAACAAAAATGGAAAGGGACCTGGTGGTAGTTATATCAGATGACCTAAAGGTGGGCAAGCATTGTGAGAAGGCAGAAGGAGGGCTGGGGGATACTGGGATGCATAGGGAGAGGCATCGCCAGTAGAAAACAGGAAGTTGTTATCCCTCTGTACAGACAGTTGGTGAGACTGTGTACAGTTCTGGAGACTCCATCTCCACAAAGACATAGACATGGTGGAGGCTGTCCAGAGGAGGGTAACCACAATGGTGCAGGGTCTGCACCTGAAGACATATATGAACAGAGACTAAAGAAGCTTGATATGTATCCCCTCGAAGAAAGGAGGGAGAAGGGGAACATGATAGAAACTTTCAAGTATCTCAAGGGAATCAACAAAGTCCAAGAGGGTAGCATCTTTCAAAAAAAGAGGTGTGCAAGAACAAGGGGGCACAATTTGAAGATAGAGGGGGGATGGCTCAGAGGTAATGTGAGGAAGTATTTTTTCATGGAGAGGGTTGTGGATGCATGAAACAGCCTTCCTGAGGAGGACGTGGAGTTAAAAACAGTGGGGGAATTCAAGAATGCATGGGACAGACATAAAGCAATTCTAGAGAGGGATTAGGAGGAAGTAGGCTGTTGGTTAACTAGGATCTGCAGCTTATCCATTAGGTACGGAAATGGGCAGATTAGGTGAGCCAAGAGGTCCTTATTTGCCATCAAATTCTATGTTTCTATGTTTAACTTTTGTTTACTGGACAAGTATGCTAGACAAGAATGTTGCCTGTTTTTTGGCATGACCCAGGAGAGTTAAAAACAATGAAACATTGTACAGACAGGACATACAATGGGCATAATGCAGCAGGGATTAAGCAAAATGTGAACAACAAAGCAGTATTTACAACTGGAACCAAGACAGTTAAAATGGCAGGAAGAACAGAGAAATACAATTAAGAGCACTATTTTCAGGCAGACAACCAGGGAGAATGGCATGCGATGGTACAAGCAGGAGTACAGTATCCAAGCCACAAACTGATTTATGCAGCAGTGTGTCCACAAGACAGTCAATACAGTGGGTCTTGGAATCTTTGCAGATAAGCACCCATGCTCAAAGGTGCTCTCCAAATAAATTAATAAAATCAATCCAATCAATCAATCAATCAATCAATCAATCAATCTATCAATCAGTCAATAAGCTTAGCAAGCTTCTGGCAAATGTAGCAACCAGCTCAGGGGCATGCACTACATCCCCATCCCCTCCCTACACTCCTGGCACCCCCCCCCTTCCTACTTTAAGGCTATTTCCCAAAAGGAAACCTATAAGCTCCTATGGACTCTCCCTAGCTGTGGCAGCCCCGGCTCAGGTGGCCTCTCCCCTGTCATGTTAAAGCTAGTTTCCCCTGCTATCTCTAAACCGCTCACTTTTATCTTCAACCTGACCCTTTCCACCTCCTCCATGCCAAACCCCTGGAAATCAGCTAACGCGGTACCCATTTTTAAAGCTGCAAACCCTCTCTCCTCTGACAGTTATCAACCCATATCAATACTCCCTCATCTTAGTAAACTTCTCGAGAAGGTCGTCCATCACCAACTGTCTGAATATCTCGGGGAATTACAACCTGCTGTGCAACCAGCAGCATGGTTTTCACCAAAACTGCAGCACCACAACAGCCTTTGCTCAGTTCACTGACCATGTCCTCACAAACACAGACCACGGTAATGCCACTGGTGTCATTTTCATTGACCTGTCCAAGGCATTTGATATGGTAAACCATGCCCTCCTGCTGTCCATATTACCCCTGCTTGGCTGCGCCCCCAAGACCAGGAACTGGTTTTGGAGCTGCCTCTCGGACCACTCCCAAACTGCGTGCATTGGCTCCACCATATCCCCTGCCCTGTCACTACGGGTGTCCCCCAGGGCTCCATTTTAGGACCCCTTTTCTTTTCTATCTTTAGAAATACCCTCCCTTCTGATAGCCTTACCTGCAACTACCTCCTCTATGCAGATGATCCTGTCCTGTTTCATAGTGAAAAATCCCTCCCTAATATGTCATCCATCCAAACACATAATTACTGCTCTGCCAACAGGTGGTTCACATCCAGTCTGCTGTTGGTAAATGAGAAAAAAGCAAAAGTCATGCTGTTTGGGTCCAAACCCTACCTTGCCAAAGCAAAAAGGCAAACTCCTCCCTCCATGTTTACTATCTGGATGGCCCTGCACTCAAGAATGTCCCCTACTTTAAATACTTGGGGATAATGCTGGACCCATCTCTCTCCTTTTCTGAACGCATTAACCTTGCTGTTCACAGAGTGAGTCAGAAACTTGGGGTGGCCAATTGTATCAAACACTACTTAACCAAGGAGCCCGCCTGGCTATCGCTGTTGGAAACCTCCTTCCCATTCTTGAGTACCGCACTCCCACGTACTCGCGTGTATCCACTGCCCTCCAGACCCGACTCACAACTATCTACAACAACATCTGCCGATTTGCCTTACTTGCCCTGTTCACTACCCACCACTATGACCTCTACCAGTCCCTGGCCTGGCTGCCACTCAGAGCTCGCGTTGACTTTTCCCTTGGCAGCATCGTTGACAGCACCCTCAGGACTGGGGAACTGTCCCCTCTCTCTTCCCTCCTAAAGATTAGATATTCTACTAGGACTCTTCGTTTCTTGGCTGTCCACCTCTCATGGAAGTCTGTAGGGCTGCTACTAGTATTAGTAAAGCTTTATCAGTTGCAGCTCCCACCCTGTGGAACAATCTACCCTCATCTCTTAGATCAGCCTCTTCTCACCTCACCTTAAAATCTAGTTTAAAAACCTGGCTGCTTGAGAATTTCAATGTAACTATTCGCCCAAGTGACCCCCCCATCAGTAGGTACCTCCACCTTTCTCTCATTTTTCTGTGCGCTTGTGCCTCTACCCTCCCTGCTTCTTTGCTTCAGTGGTTGCCAGGCCAGTAGAGTGGTCAAGTTGCAGTAATGTGGGAAACCGCTTACTGCCACGTTATTTTTTCCACCTATGCTTTTCGACCACTGTCTAGTTGATTCTCTGTTTCTACGAACCTGTCAGCTCTATTTAAGATGCACTTGTTAAGCTGATGTTCATCCAAAATGTTCACTGTACTGTACTGTACCAGCTGTACTCATTGTTAATTATATACCATGCATTTGTATAGCTAATAATTATCATGATTGTATGTATTGTACTTTTTAAATTCTTATTCATCGCTGAGTAGTTAACTCATATTAGGTTTGCATTTGTCAAGTTGATTATTTCTCATTCTCAGCCAGTATTTCATGCACTATATAAACTATATGTTTTGTAAAGCCATATGTGTGTGTGTGTATATATATATGTACTTCTTGTCACTGCTGTTCCACTCCTGTGGCCTGGGTCATGCCTGAAAATGGTCCTTTGGATCAGTGTACCTACCTAGTAACCAAAGTAATAAATAAATAAATAAATAAATAAATAAATGTACAGCATTAATAGCTGCCCTGCATGTAATTTCTTTAAAGTGTTCTCACTACCTGCCCCTCCCCCATGTGGAGATTGGCCTTTTTTTTTGACAACCACTCCAGCACAAGAAGAGTCAACCAGCATTGTTTGCAATTTGGAGACAGTAAGTAACCGCACATGTGTTTCTGTGTGCATTCTAAATACATATATAGTCAGTGATCTTGTTTTTGGTATCTGAAATTAAGAGAGGAACTTGAAAGACTAAGGAGAGAGTAATGATGTTCCCAAACCATTCTGCTTGACAGATATAGACTACTTTTTACCAGATTGTGTATTTTGTTTAGAAGAACACAAAGCTACATGAAGTTATTTGGGGTCATTTGCTTAATAGAAAGCAGATACTGCAGCCCCCCCACCATTATAAAATGGGCTGCCATGTGGCAGCTGATATTTCAAAGTGCTGAACTGCCCCCATCACCTGAACCCTCCCTGTCCCCAGCTCCCATGGGATACAGGCACCCCAAACCATATCAGGCAACTTCTGCCAAAGGGAAAGGAGCTTTACGTAGCAATGACCATACCAGCAGAACTTCTGATTGGTAAGCTCGTTTCTGCATAGGTATTGTGTTTATATGACTATGGTGTTACTGAGAAATGTTAAGGAAAAGCAATCAAGTTGACCTATTTCCTTACAGTGTGCATGTGGCGAACAGCATTCCAGCTTGCTAAACTGCCCCATTGCCTAAACCTCATCCCTACCCCTGTGAGACAAAGATATCTCCGACTGTACCAGCAACTTCTAAAACTAATCATGGGAGTACCAGTAGAAGTAATATATGAGTTATTCAAGACTCCCTGATCTCACCATTAACTGGCACAGAAGCCCTGGAAAAGGTGGGTTGGGAGCATGCAGAACCTTACTACCTGCACCCCCTCCATGTGGTGATAGGTGGTCTTCCGCCATTCTCACCAGCATGACCTGGACTGCTTGGTAACCCCAGATCCACTGTTCAACCAGTGAGCCCCATTTGCTTGAAGCTGCTAGGGTTGTCTGTGGTACCATGTCACACTACACACAGACTTCCACCCACATTAGTCTGCCCAAGCCTTGCCAGCACTTGGAACTGGAGTCAGACCAGAGGCCGACAGACCATGTGAATGATTGAAGAGAGGGAGGGGTTGATGAAAACATCAGCATGGACTCACTCTGATTCTTCCCCAAGGCACAGCCATTGAACAAAACTCCTAAAAGGGGACCCCTCCAAATCCATAATGCCTTATATATATTTTTATACCCACACGAAGAACTAAACATAGTCAACAAAAACAGAACCAAGTTCTTACCCCTTGTCTGCCTGCAGTTCACCTGCTGCAGCTTGGAGATACTTTCATTTATTTATTTGAAAAGTTTTTCCAGGAAAGGCATATTGAGTTAAAATAACTTATTTCCAGTCCGGGGGGGATGGTAAGTACAAATGATGTACACTAACAAAATTACAATAAAATAAAACTGGAAATTACGGCAAGTTCAGCAAAGCAGAGGCAGAAAGTAGAGAAAAAGCAGAGCAGAGAGCTAGTGTGGCAGAGAAAGGAAGGGGAGGAGGGAGGAGGTAAAGAAGGAGAGGCAAATCGTCATCCCTCCGGGATGCAAAGCTCACATGAGTCAGACGTGGCAGGGTGCACACCCAGACCGTGTACTGTTTTCCAGGCCTGCAAGGAGAGAGATAGGATAGTAAGGGAGTGGCAAAGCTTTGTCCCTCTGGGATTCAACCCCCACAATAGCCACACATAGCTGGATGCACACCTAGTCCATGCTTGCAGGCCTGCCATGAGAAAGATAGAAGTGGAGATGGGCAGGGAGTAAAAAGAATCAGGAGGGAGAAAGTGGAGCGGGGAAGAGCTATGATTAATGGTGTTTACAGGGAACAGAGTGGTCAAGGGGATGGAGGAGAGAGAGAGCATATAGGAAGATTGGGAGCGAATGAAATTGGGGAAAGTGCAAGATTAGGAAGTAGGTGAATGGAGAGGATAAGGCCACCCACCCACCCATCCCCAAAGCAAGGTATGGACTCAGACTCAGCCGCAAAAGTTTGAACTAGGATTTCTGTCACCTTTTTCGAAAAATCTATCCCGAATTGGACTTAGTATTTAAATGACTGCACTCTGCTTTTTCTTTTAACTACTGCCCTGCTTTAAAGTACTGTATTGCTTTTTTAACTACTGCTTTCAATTACTTTATGACTGTTGCTAGCTCTCTGTACTATTTCCAACACTGCTGTGCTGCGTCTCCCCACCCTCCTCCCACTCAGCCACCCACCCTATCTCGACTCTTAGATTTATACCTATCTGGAGTTGCTCTGATTGTTTCTGCCCACTTTTCCATTGGCCTGTTATATAGTACCACCCCTAGAGGGACCTGATCAGTCATCTGTCTCTGCAATCCATTTCCTCGGACCTCCACTGTAACCTGCTCTACCCCTGCTAGCCCTCCTTTTCTTTCTGACTTTTCCCTTTCAGACCCAGCACATCCCCGACCCAGCCTATCTGGACCATGCCCTTCTGTAGCCATACTCTCAACTGAAACACAACTCCTCACTTCCCCTGTCATTCTCTCTCTATATATCTCACAACTCAGGACCAACCGGGGTTACTGTCCTCCTCCCTCTCCAAGTACAGAGCCCTTCGTCTCTTCCTCATGAACATTCCCACCCTTGCCAAATGTCCACCATTACATGGACAATGGCTAAAAAGCTAAAACCTTTCCCCCTACTATCACTTCCTTCTATATCTCCTTCTCCTGGCAGGAGATGTTAAACTGAACCCTGGCTCCACCACCCCTAACCCTCCTCAAGATTTTCCTAAGAGCTTGAGGCTATTCCATATGAATGTCCATAGCTTCTTCCTAAATTGGATGACATCAAAGTCTGGCCCACTCAATACTCCCCTGACATCCTGTGTATCTCAGAAATGTGGCTATCATACCGCATCCTTGATAGTTATCTTGCCCTCCCTAATTATAACCTTCTTAGGCAAGACAGAGGTAAACGTTGTTGCAGAGTCACTATCTACCACCGCACCTCCTTGTCATGGACCATCGCTCACTATGAGGCTGTCCCAAAATCTCACGAATTCCATCTGGCAAAGGTCACCTTTCTGTCATCAGTCCACCTTTTTTGAGGCATTCTATATGCCTCCCCCAAACTCTGCCCCTCCTCCCTTGTCTCCTGTGTCTCTTCCATTTCCAGTTTGGCCCTCACAGGCAAACTAATCCTTCTCTGTGACTTCAGTCTGGACTGGCTTGCCATCTGCTCACTGAGTCACTCTTTACAGATTGAGGCTCTCAGTTTGACCCAGCCAATTAGCGAGCCCACTCACCTAAACTATAAATCACAGCCTCATATCCTGCTCAGCTGGATACTAACTTCCTACCCCCACGGAATCTGCTCTTCCTGTGTCCTGCCAGATGTACTGAGCGACCACTGTCCCACTTTCTGTATCAGAAAGTTAAGCTCTTCCCTAATCCCCCAAAGTATATATAAAAATGATCACTCAACTCACTCGACTCTAATAAACTACTCCTCAACCTGGCCTCTGCCAATAGGTCTCCAGTCTGTTACACCCCTTCAGTTGATGCGGTTCTCACCCACTTCACCAACATCCTTCTAAAAATCTGGGACTCTCATGCCCCTCGGAGATCTATCAGGGTAAGATGAACACACAACTTCTGGATCTCCTCAGACATCCTTTCAGCTTGCAAAACCTGTGACCTCACATGGAGACACTTCAAAGCTACCAGCAATCCTGCCGACCTCCAGAAGTATAGAACTCTTTGTAACGGCTGCACCAAACACATTCAGCAAGTCAAAGCTGCCTATTCAAAAGTCGGCTTCACTCCTCCAACTCAACTTCTTCCTCTTTCTGGAATGCTCTCTATTCACTTAGGCACCCCTACTCTGAAACCCCTCTTCCCCATACCTCTCAACCTCCCTCATCACAAATCAGGGACAAGGCTTAAAATGATCAGGGACAAATTACCAAAATCAGGGACACATCTGAAAAAATAGTAATATAAGTTCCAGAAGCTGTGTACAACATGCTTCTTAGTGTGAATAGCATTTTCTTAATGAGAACTAGACTGTAACATCAATGGCTGGCATTATTTTATGATTCCAGTCCCTACTCTTTAGTGCCAGAAATGCTAAACTTCGGAGGGACAGAAGAAATTTCTGAGCCAAAATCAGGGACATCCCTGAAAATCAGGGACAGTTGAGAGGTATGCTTTTCCCTCTCTTTGTGTGACCGGCTCCCTTGTGTCTGACCCTCCCTCTGTCGCTGATGCCCTAAATAACTTCTTTACAATATGTGCCTTCCCTCCCAAACCCCTTTCTTCTCTACCATCTCCCCACTCTTCCTCACAGCCTACTGGTTTCTCACTGTACTTGGCTACCCCAACGTAAGTTCTAAGGACTATTCTATCCCTGAACTTTACTAACCCAGCCCTGACGGCCTCCATTCTAGACTGCTGAAGATCTCAGTACCCTATATCCTTACCCCTTTAACTCACATCTTTGATCTATCCCTTTCCTCCTCCACTTTCCCAACTGCCTGGAAGATGGCCACCATCATATCACTTCACAAGGGGGAGACCCCCTCCATCCTGGGCAGCTGCTGTCCCATTTCACTTCTACCCTCCCTTGCCAAAGTCCAGGAATTGCTGGTATTTTCTAGGCTAAATGACTTCCTCTCCTCCTCTGTCACTCTCTCCCTTTTCCAGTCTGGCTTCAGGAAACTCCACTAGACCACCTCCTCCTTCCTCCGCTTTACCGATGCCATCCACTCTGCAGCAGACAAAGGACCGATCATCTCTGCTATATTAATTAACCTCACCAAGGCCTTTGACTCCATTTCTCACCTTCTTCTTATAAAAAAAAAACTAACTCTATCAGCCTAGCACCTGCAGCTGTCTCCTGGTTCTGTTCCTACTTAACTGGCTGGTCCCAGGTAGTAAAGGTCAGCAATATCCTGTCCTCCCCCTACCCATCCTTGCAGGTGTCCTCCAGGACTCTATCCTTGGACCTGTCCCCTTCTCCTTATTCATTACTGACCTCCCTTCTGCCTGCTCCCACACTAAGATACACATGTACATGGATTACACTGTCCTGTACATGAGTCAGGCCCCTCTGCTCAAGCTGTTCAAACCCCTCTTCAACAAGATCTTACCTCTATATCAAACTGGTTCATGGCCAACAGCCTAAATATAAACACCAAAAAGACTGTGGCCATGACCTTTGGGTCCAAACAAAAGCTCGCTAGGGTCCCCACCTTTCCAGCCTTCTACACCCTTACAAACTCTCCTCTTGAAAATGTCTCGGCCTACAAATACCTTGATGTGTGGCTCAATACCCTTGCTTGACTTTTCCTCTAACATCAAGGTCCTACACTCCAAATTACGCCCCAAACTTGGTCTACTTCACCACCACAAGGGCAGCCTCCCTGTCTCTGTCCGGCGCGACCTGCTGATTAAATGGATACTACCTGCCTTTGACTATGCTGACATGGTCTACGATGCCGCTCCCTATACCTCTCTCTCCAAACTCAACATTCTTTTCAACGCCTTCTGCTGCTTTGCCTCAAACTCCTCCTATATGACCCACCACTGTGACCTATATGCCTGCCTTGATCTCCGGTCATTATTGCAGAGATGTATGTCTCACTGCTCCTCCTTCATCTCTAAATTTTGGTTTGACACTCGTCCTCCCCATATCTCTTTTCTCCTTACTCTTGTTTCTCCCTCCCCATACAATTTTCATTTTAGCTGCCATCGTTCCTTCGCTCTACCACTCGTTCGCATCTCGACAGGGAGACTAGCTTTCTCCTGTAGACTCCTGTCCTTCTGGAATAAGTTCCCTCCTCAAACCCCCCCTCACTCCCACCTTTTCTGCTCTCAAGCACCTCCTCAGCCCTCCCGCTACATCCTGCAACTGCCCAAGGCCCTAATTCCTCACTCCTCTGTCCCCTTAGAACCCTATTACTGTATTATGGCTGTCCTGGCTGAGATCGTCCGGTGTTCGTTAGAAACCAGGGCAGGGTTTTATTTAACTCTACAAATTGATTAACGTTTTGCTCATAAAAGTTCTAAAACATTGTGAAAATGCATAGCACTTGCCTCACTGTGTTTAACAAAGATAACACTTCTAGAAAACTTATATAAATGCTTTCTGTACAGTTAGTATTGTCTCAAGAAAAAAACTGCTAATCAATTATTTAAAACCCTGCAGGGAGTTTCCGTACTCCCTGAAGGAGGTGGTGGTGATGCCTTTCCTTTAGAAATCTTCTCTTGACCCAGATTATCTCGCCAACTACAGGTCTGTCTCTAACCTTCTCTTCTGTGGGTAAGGCTATTGAGAAGGTGGCTGTGCTGCAGCTGGAGGATTATCTTGCCATCCATGACATCTATGATCCCTTCCAGTCAGGATTTAGAAAGAGGCATAGTACAGAGACTGCCCTTGTTGGGGTACTCAGTGACCTTATAGTGAGATATCAGAGGAGTCATACCATTCTGGTCTTCCTTGTTCTCTCCATGGCATTTGACACCGTGGACCATGGTGTGCTTCTAGACCGCTTGCAGTTGATCTGTGGACTGTCAAGTACAGTCCTCAGATGGTTTCACTTTTTCCTCAGTGGCAGGTCTCAGAGAGTAGTGTCAGGGATTTATTCTTCTGGTGTACTCTTCCTGCCATGTGCAGTCCCGCAGGGCTCTGTGCAGTCACCCATGTTGTTCGTGGTGCATATGTTGCCACTGGGGGAAATTGTAAGGTGGTACAGACTGAGTTTTCACTGCTATGCATATGACACTCAGCTGTACATGTCCTTTGCACCCGAACAGAATGTAGCAGCTCCAGTATTCAATAACTGCTTATCTAAGAACCAGGGCTGGATGACTGCCAATTGGTTGAAGCTGAATCCTGATAAAACTGAGGTCCTGGTTGTGGACCTGAGTCATTGAGTAGAGGTGGTCTTCAGCTGGGCAGGCATCTGGACTTGTGCTCGGGGGCCATCAGCTGAGGACCTCTGAACAGATGCGGAGTCTGAGCATTATCCTTGATGAGGGGCTGACACTAAAATCAAAAGTGTCATCCGTTGTCAAGACTTCATTTTACCATCTGCGGAATATCACCCGGATTAAGCAGCTAGTTCTACCTCATGCTCTCCCAACATTGGTTCATGCCTTTGTGACCTCCCATCTGGATTACTGTAATGCCCTGTACCTTGGGCTACTGGGCATTGATACCCACCATCTGCAGTTGGTGCAGAATGCAACAGCCAGGTTACTGAATGGGCTGTCTCGATCTAGCCATATTACACCTGTGCTGCGCGAGTTGCACTGGCTTCCAGTTCAATGGCGGATCACCTTCAAGGTTGGCTTGCTAACCTATAAAGCCCTACATGGACAAGGACCGTGCTACCTGCAAGAGCTTCTTCATCCCTACTGCCCCTCCCGACAGCTCCACTCCACCAGCGAGGGATATGCTAGAGAGTCCCAAGGTTTGGTTGCAGACATCTGGGCATGAGCATTCGCTTTTGCAGCCCCCACCTTGTGGAATTCTCTACCTCGTCGGTTCGTAAGTGCCTGACTGTGGACAGCTTTAAAATGGCACTGAAGACCTATTTATTTAATCTTGCATTTGCCGTTAGTTGATTTAGTCTTGATTCTGTTGTTTGTTACTGAATTTTAACTATTTATGATTTTAATATTTTATATGTTAATTATTGTTAAAGCACTTTGATATCTATGAATTACACTTTATAAAGATTATTATTATACTAATGTATACTGTAAATATAAACCCACTTGTATTATATTGTGAATGCAATGTAATTCTATGTTTCGCTATATCTTACAGTGTTTTGTACCTGTTTGTTTGCCCCATGTGTATTTCCCTCCTGTCCCCAGATCACACCTGGAAATGAGCTTCTGCTTTGTGTGCCATTCCCGGTTATCAAATTTTAAATAAATAAATAAAAGGCAGAGGGTAAAAATAGTGGGGTTCACTGGAAGAGGTGGACGAAAGAGTTAGCTAAGGAGTTTGTACAAGCTGCAGGGTTTAGGAGGATTAGGAGAGTGAGAGGTGGAGGTCAGAGGGGTTAGGAAGGGAGGAGTAGAGAGGATAGAGAACAGATGTGGGCAGCTGGGTAAGTGGGGAAGTAGGGAGACTAGGGGGAGGACTATGGGAGAAAGACAGAGAGATAAGGAGGATAGCATTTGTGCAGTTGCAGGAAGGGGAAATAAAATTGTGAATTAAAGAAGATAGCGATCAAAGGGAGGGGCCAGAGTGGATACCTAAAGGAAGGGAGTTCCAGAGTTTAGGGAGGCGGTAGGAGAAAGTAGACTGGCCTGAAGTGGATGACCTAGTGGGGAGAGCAAGGGTCTGCTTGCCAGAGTTACAGAGGGAGTAGTGGAATGAAGGGGGGGTGTAGAGGTTAGATGAGTGTTAGGAGGGGAGATAGCCAAGCCAGAACTTCCCAACAAAGGAGAAACAGTGGACAAGGCATCCGGCACCAAGAGGTGGGATGGACAGAGGTACAAAGGCCACAATGGTGAGTACGGGGTTGACAGTCAAGAGCAAACTGACAGAAGTAGAAGAGGATACTCAGTCTGGTTAGGGTGGAGTTAGAGGCTGCGCTGTAGACTATGTCATCATAGCTGAAAATTGGGAGAATCATTTTCTGCACAGGTTTAAGACTGGCTGGTAAGAAGATGCAACTATGGTGTTTGAACAGGGCACCAAGTTTTGAGTGCAGTTTTTTTGTGGATGGCATCCACAGGTCCAGAAAATTTGAGGTGATGGTCAAGCCAGAGCCCGAGGTATTTGAAGCAGGTGACAATCCTCTATCATGGTCCTGTTGAGGGTGTGGAAGGAAAGTGCAGCAGTAAGCCTAGAGAGCTTTTCAGGGCTCTCGGCAGGATTTTTTGTTGGGAAGTCCCAGACTTTCTGGAAAAAATTGGGGGTCCTGACCTAAAATCTGGGAGTCCCCATAAAATTTTTGAGGGTCCCCAATAAAATGATTGGAAGGAGCCTAGAAAGTGCATTTCTCAGTGTTGTTTATTTATCCCCATGTATTTTTTATATTCCCGAATCAGAATTATGCAAATATAATGACAAAATTTTCATACATAAGCATTTTTATTGCTCAGCAGGGTTGTAAAGTCATAGAAAGGCGCCTTAGCCCTGTAAGTGATGGCTAAAAACCACAGTGGTATGATCACATTCTTCACAAATAAAGAGAATTTCACCTGACCAACCTGTGTGTTCTAATTTGTTCTTCATTCATGTTGGTTCACAGTGAGAATAAAAAATTGTATAGTACTTACAGTTTTGCAGTCAATTCAGCCTAAACATGGGGAATTCTATCTTTCTGCAGTCTGCCACTGGCTCAACAGAGGTGCCAAAACTCAGCCTGACTACAAACAAAGTTAAGTTCATTAGGTTAGAGTATAAGTAGGAATGGTCACAATTATATTGGCTAACAGTCATGCAACAGTAATCTATGTCTCCCAGTCACCTTTCCTGCCCAATACTTCTCCTGTCTTCTGTCCTTGCAAATTCATTAGTTGAAATTTACAATGATTTGACTAGAAACAGCACTGCCTCCCCAACCCCACCCAGGCACTTTAGAATAAGAGTAAAGTGTGTCACTGTGGCACAAATCAAATGTGTCTCTTTCCCATACAATAAATGTGTAACCCCCTACAAATTTGGAGTTTACCTTAATGTCTTCCTGGGCTCTATCCATGCCAACTGACAAGCAAACATCCTTCATAGATAGTGGATCAAAGGGTATTTGTTTGGTTCTGTTGATTTACATGAGAGTGCAATGCTATGCCCCGTGCCTGTCCGACTCTAGCCTGTATGATTTTATTTTATTTATTTATTTATTGAGTTGTTGGATAACACATGTGAGCAGATGCTCTGTTGTAGGTTCCCCATCAGTTGAACAGAAAATAGCAGAGAACAACAATTTATACCTTTACAGAGATGGTACAGTAAGTTACAGAAAGGTTCACACAAGTAGACACAGCTGAGGCATTGTACAACGTATGCCTGTGTCCATGAGTTCAAATACCTTGGAGAAGACAGACACAAAGAAGGTAACAGACAAAGGTGACATAGTAGAGGAATGGAGGGAGAGGGAGGGAGGGATGTGCCATGAGATGTGGGGGGGGGGTAGGCAGGAGCGAGGTGAGGATCAGTGAAGTGCTGAGGTTGGGAGGTGCCCCCTGGGTCAAGAGGTGTGTCTAAATGATGGAATCATTCCTGAAGGAAAGAATTGTTGAGTACCTAGAGGCCAGCGGGGCGCAGGACCCAAGGCAGCATGGATTCACAGCGGGGAGGTCATGTTAGATAAATCTAATAGGTTTCTTTGACTGGGTGACTAAAGTCGTAGACCAGGGAGGGGCTGTGGACATAGCCTAGCTATACTTTAGCAAGGCATTTGAGACAGTCTCGCACAAAAGATAAATGTACAAGATAGCCAGCCTTGGAATGGGTCCCAAGGTGGTATCCTGGGTACAAAATTGGCTGGACAAGAAGATGCAGAGAGTAATAGTAAACGGAGTCCACTCTGAAGAAAGGGGGGTTACTAGTCGAGTACCACAAAGTTCAGTACTGGGACCAGTCCTCTTTAATGTCTTTATAAGTGACATTGCAGAGGGACTAGAAGGAAAAATATGCCTCTTTGCAGATGACACAGATCTGCAACAGGGTTGATACACAAGGTGGGGTGGAAAGATTGAGAAGGGACTTGGCATGGTTGAAAGAATGGTCAAATGTATGGCAGCTCAGATTCAATGCAAAGAAGTGCAAGGTAATGCACATGGAAAACAAAAACCCAGGGGAAGCGTACACAATGGGGGAAGAGATACTGACAACAGTAAAAATAGAAAGGGACCTGGGGGTAATTATATCAGAGGACCTAAAGGTGGGCAAGCAATGTGAGAAGGCAGTAAGGAAGGCTGGGGGGATACTGGGATGCATAGGGAGAAGAATCACCAGTAGAAAACAGGAAGTTGTTATCCCTCTGTACAGACAGTTGGTGAGACCCCATCTGGAGTACTGCGTGCAGTTCTGGAGACTCCACCTCTGCAAGGACATAGACAGGATGGACGCTGTCCAGAGCAGGGCAACCAAAATGGTGCAGGGTCTGCACCACAAGACCTATGAAGAGAGACTAAAGGAGCTTAATATGTATACCCTTGAGAAAAGAAGGGACAGGGGGACATGATAGAAACTTTCAAAGTACCTCAAGGGAATCAGTAAAGTCCAAGAGGGTAGTATCTTTCAGAAAAAGGGATGTGCAAGAACAAGTGGGCACAATTTGAAGACAGAGGGTGGGACAGCTCAGGGGTAATGTGCGGAAGTATTTTTTCACAGTGAGGTTGGTAAATGCATGGATCAGCCTTCCTGAGGAGGTTGTGGAATCAAAAAACAGTGGGGGAATTTAAGAAAGCATGGGACAGGCATAAGGCAATTCTAGTGGGAGATAGGAGGAAGTAGGCTGTTGATTAAATAGGATCTGTAGCTTATTCATTAGGTAGGGAAATGGGCAGTCTAGGTGAGCCAAGCAGTCCTTATCTGCCGTGAAATTCTATGTTTCTATGTTTAAGAGCAGCAGGTGATTACTATGGGAGGGGGATAAGCGGATGCAGTCACAGGTGTCCTTGATAATGAGGTACTGACGAAGACTTTGCTTGTATGCACCAAAAGTTAAATGTGGCAGAAACAGTTGTCCTTGGCAATGAGGTGCTGATGAAGCTTATGCTTGAAGGCACCAATAGTTGGTACTCCGGAGACAGCAGGTGGTACAGCGTTGATCCAGTGGAGTGCACCGTAGGAGAAGGCACGCTGTGCCAATGCAGTGTGGCATCTAGGTTCGCTAAACATTTGACTGTTGGAGCTTCTGGTCAGCCTAGCAGTCACGTGTTGTATGAGCAGGTTCTGAACTCCTGGTGGCAGCAGATTTAGTGAGGCTTTTTTGGCTAGTAGGCAGGTTTGGTATTTAATTATGTTCTTCAGTTGAAGCCAACCTACCCGAGCAGAGTTCACAGGTGGGTGTGAGTCTTGCAGCACCTGTGAGGAGGTGGCAGGCCTTATTTAGTGCAGAAGAGATGCGGCGTAGGGCAGTGTCCATTGCTGACCCGTATATGGCCAGGCCATAATCAATGAGGGAGTCAGCTGAACTACTGATGACCAGGTTCAGGGCTTTGTTTGTTAGGCTTTGCTTGTGATGGTAGAGTATCCAGTTCTGGAATTGATGGGTTTGCGGTATTGTCTATGGGCTGGGAGTAGGACAGGGTGGAGTCAATTGTGTTACCCAGGTACTTAAATTGCTGTACGAGATCCAGTGTATCACCACTGTCATTCTTGACAAACAGGGGGAAGGCCTTATGCTTACTAAGGTAGCTGGAGTAGATCATGGTCTTTGTTTTTTTTTTATAGTACAGCACTAGTCTGTGTTCTTTAAAACAAGCTTTGGTGGAGGAGAAACGAAGTTGGAGGCCCGCTTGTAGGTGCTCAGGGTGAGGACTGCTGGTGAAAATGACTGCATCATCAGTGTACAGGAGCATACGACTGAGGCAGAAGCCCGGGAGTTTGTTTAGGAAAATGTTGAACATTAGGGGCCCCAGGATTGACCCCCGTGGGACTCCTGAGTGGACTGGCCTGCTATCAGAGATGACATCCCCAATCTCGACCCATTGTGAGCAATTGCAGAGAAAGCTGTTGAACAATTGAACTGTATCTGGAGAGAGTCCGGTGTCAGTCAGTTGCTCAAGTAGGAGCGTATGATACACCATATCAAATGCTTTCAATAGATCGATAAATGCAGCCCCCACCAGCTGGCCTTGGTCTAAAGCTTGGGGGATGAAGCCCACAAATTCTAGCAAAGCCATGATGGTGCTGTGACCTGCCCAGAACCAATGCTGTTCCAGGCAAAGGAGTTGGTGCAGGCTTAGGAACTCCACAAGCTGATCTCCCACAATCCATTCAAGGGCTTTGAAAAGCGGGGGGAGTATGGAAATCAGACTATAGTTGTTGTGCACTGTCCGGTCCCCACTTTTGTGGACTGAGATTACAGTCGCAGATTTCCATCACTGGGAGAATTGTAAGACATGGAGTAACAGACTAATTATCAAAGTCAAGGAGCTCAGGACTTCTTCGAGGGTCAGGACCACAAATGTAAGGTCCAGGGTGTCCCTGCTGTGTCTTGATTTCCTCAGTACCTTCTCCAGGTATTTTCTGACCTCTGTTTTGGAAACTTCTTTAAAGTAGAATAACGGAAGGTTGCTGGTTGGAGTTAGTTTGCTATTAGGATCTTTCAGGGTGAAGGGGTTGAAGTAGTCTGCCAGGAGCACTACACTTAAGTCTGTGAATGCATTGTTCAGTGAGTTTGCAATGTGGAGAGGGCCCAAGGAAGCTACGTCTTCAACCATGAGCATAGTTGGAGCAGTTTTGGGGTCCTTACCTATTATGTCATTGAGGTTGGACCAGAAAGACTTGCTGCTATTCCAGGAGTTGGAAAGGGCTTCTTATAGTACAAGCTTTTGGTGAATTGAATAGCCTTTGTACACTTGTTTCTAGCTTTTTTATACTGTTGGATGTTAGCAGGTGCACCATGTGCTCACGCCTTTTGCCTCAGGTGGTTTCTAGTGCTAAGATGAAGCAGGAGGTCCAGAGTAATCCAGCAGTTGCAGGGTCCATTTATTTTTCTTGTTTTCATGGGGATGTGTTTATCACAAGTGGCATTGAATTTCATAAAGAAGAAGTCAAGGGCATCAGCCACGTCATGTCACCAGTTCCTGCTGCTATTGTTTTGGGTGCAATGTAGACAGTGATTATCATAAGTGCCTTGCTGTGAGCTCCCAGCAGAAGTTTGATGGGCAGAATCTGCAGGTTGATACTGCTGCTGGGGAGGGGTAGGACATGCCCCTGGAGAGAATCCTTGATATAGATGATGCAGCCACCACCTCTTTTCAAGAGTCGGTCTTGCCTGAATAGGGTGTACCCAGGCAGTGTTATGGCAGTGTCTGATATCGCAGGTGTTAGCCATGTTTCCACCACTGAGAGGATGTTGGGGTTATGCTGAGTAATACACACTTTCCGACTGTCCACTTTGGGATATAGGCTGCAGATGTTTAAAGCAGATAGCGTGAGCCCTGCTGATTTTTGTGGCAGCATGTTCAGATTATGAGGTGGGCTTGGGTTTGGGTGTATATTGCCCCAAAAGTACAAATTGTAGTAGCAGCAGGCAAGTAATGTGGTCCAGTAAGAGTTTATAATTTCTTGACCGTTGCCCTTTGCTGAACGCAATTACTTTAGTAGTGCAAAAGTGGGCAATGAATCCAGGGATGAGCGGTACCAAGGAGGGATCTTTCGGGTGACAGCACTGTGACCAGGTCCTGGGATGTCATGCTTGGTTCAGCTTTTGGACCCCTGGTAGGGGAGGTGATTGAGACATACACATTAAGGACTGTCTCCTGGTGGTTTAGATGGGAGGAAGGAGGCAACCTGGTGCATGGAGGTCCCATTGGGGATAACAGAGTGAGTATGATTATGCATATGTAACCCCTAGGTGGTGCTATCCCAAGGGCTACTACCCCTGCCTGCTTGGCTAGTAGCAGGTTAAGGGGCCTGGGTACTGAAACAGGTGTCTCCACTCGGAGGTCAGGGTTGTTAGTGGTCAAGCTAACCTGGGCACAGCCCTCTGGGACACTGTAACCCCCCTCTTTCCCTTCTAGTGGCCTGAGCAATATACAATAATCACTTTCACAGTGCCCCTTGTACACCATACAAGTACCCACACTGTTTGCACTTACTACCAGGGCTGATTCCTCTAGCTCGACCCTGGGGACCCTCTGTTAAACCAGGTTATGCACAGCAAATAGCAACAGTACAGTACTCTTGGCACAAACTGGAACCACAGTCAGGTTAAATGCAAAAAGAGTTAGATCTGATTTATTCAGGGGACTTAAACAAGGGAGAGCGCAATCAGATTGATTTGCTTAAAGGCTATATCAATCAGACAATTATGCATGCACTTCAGAATCCCTACACAGTCACACACTCTGGGTACCCAAGTAGAAAACAGCGGGCTAGCCAGGAATGTTGCCCGGGATAGGCTGGCTGACAGCTGGTTGGGACCCTGTGATAGAAGAAGGAATACAACACACTCTATTTGTAATCCGGAGCTGGAGGGCTCAGTCATGACAGAAAAGACAACAAAGCAATCAGATGACAACACTTTAGAGTTAGCTGTTGTTGCAGGGAGCTACCTTGATGTTTACTCATGATACCCAATACAGGACACAGGCAGGACTAAATCGAGACAGCAGGTTGTTGGAGTGCCAGGAGAAGCAGGGCCCACATGAATCACTGAGGTGTCATTCCTGTCCAAAGCATGAGCAGGGGGGCTGATCCCCAGGCAGGTCTCTCATCGATGGCTTTCTCTGTGCAGCAGGTAGTCCGGCGGGGCCAGTGTGGCAAAGCCCAGGCCCAATGGAGATGAATATGGATTCAGTCCGTGGGAGCTGGATGCAGCCTCCAGCAAGCAGAACACAGTTCAGCAGAGAGTGGGGAACCAAATCACGACCCACTAACAGTACACAGCATATTTACATGTAAGAAATTCTACTGTACCAGGCAGATTGCTATCCAGTCGCAATTACAGAGTCTCTACACAAACCAGGAGTTCAAAGGTGGCCGGAAATCCTGACAGACTGATCGCATTCAGCAAATCTTCGGTCTTCTTTAGGTTAAAGCCTGGTCACAGTTCTGTGGTTTAAATCATCCTCACAATTTGGATTCAGTCCAAATAAACTTCAATTTCCCTCTCAGGAACAGCAGGCAGACAGGCAGACCAAAACTCAGCCCTTTCACAGTTCTCCTGTGCGAATTACGCAGGGGCTGCTGCTTGAATCACTCAAACTGTTACCACTTTCACTTCCCAATCCAGACTGAAACTAGCTGCAAGCAGCCTGGGAATTTCCCCAGGATCCTAAAGGTTTGATTGACAGATTCTTCTGTCAGTCACAACAAGGGCTCCCCATCCAGGTCTGTCTTGGTGCCAAATTGCAAAAACTACAATTCCTACAGAATTTTGCTCCCACAAAGCCTCAGGGGACAGGCTCCATTTTAGAGTCCCCAAAGGTACTGATTGGCCCATTTCAGCAGTCCAGGACCAAGATGATGGAAACAAACAGAATTGTCCATGCTGCAAAGAAGGCAGGTTAGAACAAACCGCAATATTATTACTACTTTAACAAATGATCAGCAAACAAGTACATCTTCTAACAGAGCTCCCTCTCAGATTAATTATGACTGCAATCCAGGCAGCTCTTAAAGAGACAGTATACAGAGGCTATACAGGCACTCTCTGGCAATACATTTAAACTGCTAATAGGCAGGACACCAGCCTGTCAGTGAGCATTTAAGCAAGCTCAAGGAAGCCTTTTTGGGAACCACCATTTGTAGGGGGGTTACACATAATAGGGTCCCAGAGGTCCTAATTGACATTTTGATGTACAAACCTCAGGAATGAGAGAGAGAGAGAGAGAGAGAGAGAAACCTGAGAGAAGTAGGGACTGGTCACTGGGAGAGAGAAAGTGTTTAATAAAGTAAGAAAGTGGGGGGCGGCAAAAAACTCAGAGAAAGAGCTGCAGTGACTCCAGTTCTTTTCCCTGCTGAAGGACTTTACCCAAGGTAATGAAATAAAAATAGGGACAGTCTGAGGACACTGCTCATTTGGAGAGGTAGTCTGTCAAGATGCCTCCAGTTTCAGGAAAGCAACTTCAATTTCAAATTGCACCATACCTTAGGCACTGGGGAGCAGGTAGGCAGCTGATGCCTGGAGGGATGTGGGGGGGCTGACCCGTTCAGGATTCAAGCTTCCCGTAAGAGAAGGAGGAAAACAGGGGAATTAGTAGTGAGCAGAGGGGGAGGGCACTTAGTGGATTAACAGCCACAACAAAAAGGATGGGGTGGGTGTATTTTGAGCAAGGAGACAGGGAAGAGACTCAGAAGGTTAGCCAGGAGGGAAAGGAAAGCCGGTGAGGGGCCCAGGAAAGAAAGAAAAAAGGAACAGATGGGGGTTGCAGATTGGGAGCAGGTAGTTGCTATGGGGGGGGGGGTCAGACCCCAGTTCAGCAGGGGCAAACAGACCAGAAAAACACAGAATTACAGTTAAATTACACTCTAAATTGCAGTTACAATTTAAATTACAATCTATGCTGCAGTTCAAGTAAACAAACAGTGAACACTCTAAAAATCAAAAATCACCCAGAAAGCCACACAGAGAAAGAGCTGCAGTGATCTCAGCTCTTCACCCTGCTCAAGGACTTACCCAAGGTAACGAAATAAAAACAGGGACAGTTCAAAGACACTGCTAGTTGGAGAGGTAGTCTGTTAAGCTTCCTCCAGCTCCAGTAAAGCAACTTCAGTTTCAAATTGCACCGTACCTTAGGCAGTGGGGAGTAGGCAGGTGACTGATGCCTGGAGGGATGTGGAGGAGCTAACCCGTTCAGGGTGCAAGGATCCCCTTAGGCAGTGGGGAGTAGGCAGGTGACTGATGCCTGGAGGGATGTGGAGGAGCTAACCCGTTTAGGGTGCAAGGATTCCCTTAGGCAGTGGGGAGTAGGCAGGTGACTGATGTCTAGAGGGATGTGGAGGAGCTGACCCATTCAGGGTACAAGGATCCCCTTAGGCATTGAGGAGCAGGCAGGCAGCTGATGCCTGGAGGGATGTGGAGGAGCTGATCCATTCAGGGTGCAAGGATCCTCTTAGGCAGTGGGGAGCCGGCAGGTATAGTAAATGGTCTGTGCTGGGTCCAAGTGCTGTGGGGTTTGTGACTCGCCAGATACCACTTTAATTTGCAACACTCTGCAGTTGATGGTAAAGCAAAGGGAGCTTGAACTGTACTTATTTATTTCTAACTTTCTTTTATATTTAGAGTTTGTTTAACCTGCTTTCCTTGAAGCTTGTCTATCTGAATGGGAGTCACCATGTTAAGTCTGGAACTTCCAGAATTTGAACCAATGGAATTCAAAGACCTTTAAGGGTCCTTAGCTCTGGTGTTCTGTGGGAAGGAAAATCTGTAGTTTTTGTAGTTTTTAGGTTGGTGCCTAAACTGAGCTGAAGGGGGCATCCAAACTGTGACTGACAGCTCGCCCAGCCAACCAGAACTCAGGAACCCAAGGGAAATCACAATTTTGGTTAGGTCTCACCTGTAGGCCACCTTTTTTTATGGATATCTATCTGTGGCCTGCTGCCTGTTTAGGCAGTATTACTAGCACTGATTCTGTCTCCCAAGAGTCCCCAGCAAGTACGGCAGACACTGATGGTGTCCACCTTGACCTGGTGGGAAGTGGTTCAAATTGGTGAGTGACAACACCAGAGGATATGCCAGTAGCTGGGAAGGGGGTCAGGATGGGTAAGTGACACCACTAGTGTCTGCAACACTTGCTGGGGAATGGGTTTGGGTGAGTGATAGCATCAGAGGTTACGCTAATAGCTGGGGAGGGGTCAAGGTAGGTGAGTGACACCGCACCTTGATCGGCAGTAGGTTGTCAAGGTGATGAATAACAACAAAATTCAGGCAAATTTGTGTAATGTGCTGGAATTTAAATGGTGTTTGTTATGCTGTGCTATCTCTTCAGGGAAAACCCTCAAAATGCACCACAGAGCACCACAAACCCCAGTGCTTCAGGGGGCCTTGGCAGCCCCCAGACCCCTCCCATTTGTTGAGTACCCCTGGGAAAAATAAAATTGTCTCCTATGCCTGCTTTGCTAACCTTCATTTTACAGGGGGTTCCAGGCAATTTACTGAAGGTCAGACCCTGGTGGTAAGCGTAAAGGATCGGTGCATATTATTGTTCACTGCTAACTGTATGTTAACTGCTACTAAAGGTACAAGGTCACTAGGTGAGTTTGGGGAGTGGTTATAACTTACCAGAGGGCTGTAACAGGCTAGTTAGATACCACCACCATTGTTCCTCTGGGTGGAAGCACCTTAATATCGAATCCAGACCCCTCAACCTATGGTCAGCAATACAGGCAGGGTAGTAACCTTAGGGATAGTGCCGCCTAGGGGTTACATCTTGGAGGCACTGCTGGGATTAGTGCCCCCTTGTGGTCAAAGTACAAAATTGCAGTTAATTGTTACGTTGGCACCACCCTAGTGGCCAAATCACATTTTGGTTAGGTCTCACCGGTAGGCCACAGTTTTTATGGGTAACTATCTGTGGCCTACCACCAGTATAGACAGTATTGCTAGCATTGATTCTGTCTCCCTCTCTAAGAAAATGGCTGTGTAGCACTTAATTGATATATGGGGAGCAAAACTGTTACCTATAATGCCCTTTTGGTGCTAGATATTCCGATGGGCATCAGCAAAGACATTATAGAGAGGGCACTTTCAAAAACTGAAATGTTTTGGGGAGGTTGTGGTAGTAAGTCAAGTGGCCGATGTGACTGTCCAGACCCTAATGGCTTTATAGCAGTATAGTAACACCGTGGACAGTACCAAAGTACCTCAGGCTATTACCATTGATGGACCCCAGCTGTCTGGAATGTGGTTACTAAGAATAGTGAGGATCTCTCAGATCCAGAACCCTCACCCTTATCAGAAAGTTGAGGAAAAGCTGGCCAAGTTGTTACAGGATGAGGGTCGAGCCCACAAGGACTTAAAAAAGTTATTTCAGCCCCTTGGGGGTACCTCTTCCATGGCACCTACACCTGTCCCATTGCCAGCTCCTGATCTAGCACATGTATCCATCCCTGTGCCTGCACATGCATCTGCGCCTTATCCTGTGCCAGTGTCATCAGTTAGTCATGACTCCTACCACAGGCTGCAAGTGTTTTCAGGCACCCTTTTCATACCTAATGGGGAAGATGACCTAGAGTCAAGGTTGGACTATGCCTCACCTCTCATGCAAGAATGGCAGTGCAGCGAGGCCAAGAAAAGGAAGAGAATTATGGAGAGTTTCAAGGACCAGCACTGAATGCTGTTTGACCTTTCCGATCCACTGACCCTGATGCTCTGCCCAAGAAAGAGTACCTAGCCACTCTAGATGATGTCCCATGGAGCAAAGAATCCAATGAGGACCTTTGGCTAAAATTTAAACTCACCCACCAGCAGCCAGGAGAGTCCTTAGCTGCTTTTCTGGACTGAGTAGAAAGTTTTTTTCAGTGAATGCTCTGCAGGGAAGGCGTGGCCCCTCAGGCTCTAAATCATATGAAACTTAAGCACATACTGGAAACAGCATCGCAGTCCCCTATGTTGGTCCTTTAGCTATGCTTGGAAGAAAAACTGGACAATCCACCTTCCTACCGAGTGATGATGAAGAAGAAAGCTGAACGAAAATGGGAGGCAAATTGGGAGTCCCAACCCGCTTCCTCAGAAACCCTGCTCATGTTGTTGATGGTATACAGGTGACTGCAGTTCATAGGTGTGTAAGGTGGCCCACTGAGCATCAAGAAATGGTTGTGGACTCTCTGCAATTTACAGAGACACTTAAAGAACTTAGAGAACTAAAAACTGGCACTATCAACCAGGCAACTTCCTTTGATAATAACCCAGATACCCATCAAACTGCCTCTGCTATAGGAGTTGAAGTGCACCCTCAAGTGCCCCCTGTAGGTGGCAGCATAAAGTCTGAACTAAGTGAAATATCTGCCATGGTGAAAGAATTAATGGGACATAGTGTACAGCTCCCGGCTTGGCAAAGAGGGAGAGAGAACGAACTAAGACCCTCTGATGTCAGTGCCCCTGCTTCAGCACCAATTTTGTATTCCTCTCCACTTCCCACTCACGAATATTGGTCAACTCTCAACGTACCATCATAGCCCAGGTGGCTTAGAGAGGGTGTGTTCTGTTACCACTGTGGGGAGGATGGTCATATTAAAGAAACTTGCCAGTTACCCGAAAATTTAAGAAAAGTGAACTCCAAGCTGTTGAAACAAATCAGGTAAAGCCATTCTAATTCCTCTGGCAAGCCTTCCTGCAAGACCTTTTCATCAAAGGATACTGTGCAAAGCCCTGCTGAGACAGCTTTTCCAGACTGGTCAGAGATGATGGTCCCTTCCATGGAAACCACGGTGCACATTACTGGTATTCCAGCCCGAGCCGTGCTGGACAGTGGATCTCAGATCACTACTGTATCTAAAGATTGGTATGGCCATCATATATCTGATAGCCTTTTCCAACTCCTCAAAGGACTTCATGTATGGAGTTTAAGGAACAAATCGTACCCGTACCTTGGTCACATACTATTATGGCTATGTTTTCCTTCTGCTGTTGCTGGCGTGGATGAATCAGTGGAGTTGTTGGCTTTGGTATGCCCACTGACTGGATTGTATGGTAGTATTCCTTTGCCGATTGGTTCTTATGCCCACATGCTCAGCCAATTAGCCAAGCTGTGTCAGGAGAAACAAGCTAGGAAAACTGGCTGAGCCTTATACATCCATTCCATGGTGCGGAGGATGTATGACCTACAAATGCAGGCTAAGGAGACGGACAAGGATGAGCCAGTGGGAGATGTGTGGAAAAAAGACCCAGCACCTCTTGTATTGCCACCCAATGCTCAGTGTTCCATCAGCAGTGAAGTGAGAATAAAAAAAGGTGTAGTAGTAGTAGTAGTTTATTTTTTTGTTTGACAAATGGTCTTTACAAAGTCAAAACATATTTCATATAAAATTCCAGTATACAAAGTACAATTACAGTACAGTACAGCACAATGCATTCATTAAATAACAATACTTACAAATACAGTATGAAAATCCATTACATCAAATAAAAGGTCTCATTAAGAAGGAAAGATAAGATTATTTGCTAATCACATTGTGATTTATCATTAAACATTGTGATTTATCACATTGTTGCACTAATATTTTCCTTATTTTTTCAATATTCAAAAAATAAGTTGCTAGAGCTTTCAAAGCATACATATCTTCTGTATATGACATGATCACAGTCAATTTTTGATAGTTCGTTTGCAATGCTTCCACTCTCTCTACTTTGAATAATGTCTGCAACATTATTTCCCAGGGTTTAGTATACCATTTGCAAAGCCAAAGCAAGTGTTGTAGCTCTTCTCTTCCATCTGGCGCTCTATCTCTCAGATACAGTCATGTCTTTATTGTGTCTCTTGGCCAAGACCTTACTATTAAAAACCTTAAGCTTATGTCTGGTAACAGCAGATCTTAACTTTGGGTATGTCAAACTTTCAAGATAAAACTGTAAGCTCTCATTGTTTTGATTATTATTCGCAAACCAGTAAGAGTGTCTAGAGTTTGCAATCCAGATTCTATCCTGTTCTACCCCAATATCTTCTGACTCTTTTATGTACATAAGTCTTGTACTGTAAACACAGAGTCATTTCTCTATTCACATACGTATTCAGTACTTTTAGATTGTATTTTTCCAGTAACAAATAAATATTCTTAAGCCAGGGGAAGTAATACATCCCAGAGCAAGCCACTTTTCTTTCTCCACTAAACATATTTTCCTATTCTAGCTTGTGGAAGTCTGGTCAAACTGATCCAAAATGTCAATTTTCTTGAATCTATTGTAGAATGTATGTTTTCAAAGCCATTTCCACCCTTATATATGCATAGGGGAAAGAAGGAGGGATAGAAACATAGAATCTGATGGCAGATAAGGACTGCTTGGCCCACCTAGTCTGCCCATTTCCCTACCTATTGGATAAGCTGCAGATTCCAATTACCCCACAACCTACTTCCTCCTACCCCGCACTATAATTGCCTTATATCCGCCCTGTGCATTCTTGAATTCCCCCACTGTTTTTGACCCCATGACCTCCTCAGGAAGGTGGTTCATGTATCCCCCACCCTCTCTGTGAAAATAACCTTCCTCTTGTTGCACCTGAGCTGTCCCCCTCTATCTTCAAATTGTGCCCCCTTATTCTTATATGTCTCTTTTTCTGAAAGATGCTCTTGTCTTGGATTTTATTGAGTCCCTTGAAGTACTTAAAAGTTTCTATCATTTCCCTCTCCCTCCTTTCCACAAGGGTATACATATTAAGCACTTTTAGTCTCTCTTCATACTGTATGGCTTCTGTTGCAGTCCCTATACCATTTTAGTTGCCCTTCTCTGAACTGCCTTCTTAAAAGTTTGTATATTGGGATCATAAGTTTCTCCCTTTTTTTTATGTCCTATATTTCTGAGCCATATACAAGCTGTGGGACATACTTTGCTCTTATTACCGCTAGTAAAGGCTTTATAGCCAGGCCTCCATACGTATAATTAAACCTGCCTAGTGCGATTGCTGTCTTTCTTGCTGTTGTCAACACTTTTTCTAGGTGCTTATTCCAATTATTCCTAGTTCAGTAACAAATGCCTAGATATGTATAATCATGCGTCATACTCTATCTGTACCTAATTTCCATTTGCCTGAAACCTTTCCCCTACCAAACACCGTGATTTGAATTTTATTAGTATTAACCTGTAACTTAAGTTCTTTGACTTTCTTGTCTAGGATATTAACCTTTTTTGTAAGCCCTTTTTGGATAAGGAAAACAATATCACACCGTCCACAATGGCTAGTACTGGACAGATATTATTCAAAATTTTTGTAATGTCAGAATCTGAACTTTTCATAGCTTTTAGCAAATTATCTAAGTACAATGAGAATAAAGTGGGAGCAAGACCGCAACCTTGTCTCACCCCCTTGTTTACTTGTACTGGATTTGACAAATTCCCAGTCTGGCTAGTCCTTATTTTTGCCCAAGTCTGATCATAAAGCCTATTAATTAAATATATAAAATCTTTATCAATTCCTTTCCCTTCTAGAGTTTTCCAAAGAATTGATCTATTAACTGTGTCGAACGCCAATCAAAAATCTACAAATAATACATGCCATTTTTGTTTCCGTAATACTTATTTTTCAAGCAGATGAGAGAAAATAAAACAATTATCTAGAGAATTAAATCCTGACATAAAACCTGCCTGGAAGGGGCTCAGTCCTCCACATTTATCTATCTTGGTTATTAATTTGTCCAACAAAATCTTTGAGAATATTTTTAAGCTGACATCCAACAGGCTTATAGGCCTGTACATTGTGAGATTTTTGACACTACCTTATTATGTTGATTGCGCGTAGCAGAAAACATGTTATTGACAACTTTCTCAGAAGCAGGTTGTGGAGGCGCGGCACTGTTGTGGCCAATCCCTCCACAACCTGCAAAGGCTTGTCCCACTTCCCCCAATGCCGTGGCATGCTGCTGCTGACAGTAGTTTCGAACCTTGCCACCAACTTGTGACAATTTAGCTGCTGCAATCAGGGGCCACCTCATCATTGCAGCATCAGCCATCCGCTGCAATGAGGGAGCAACCCGTCATTACAGGGTGGGATGTAGGAACCCTGATATTGTTTGTGAACATGGCGGCGGCTTGCTGCCATGTTCTGGCTAATGTGCCACCATGTTTATCTGCAGGCGAGAGACCCACTCCCTGTCACGCGCTTAACCCCATTTATTGTCTGCCGATGGGTGCCCAATCACCATCAGCAGACAGGAATCCTTTGTTGTTTGCCAATGGGTGCCCAATCCCTGTCAGCAGAAAGGAATCCCCCTTTTGTTGTTTGCCAATGGGGTGCCCAATTCCCGTCTGCAAAAGCAATCCCCCTTTGTTGTTTGCCGAGGGGTGCCCAATCCCTGTCGGCTGCCATCTCCCAAAAGCAACAGTCTGGTGGCATGGGAGCCCACCCAGCATGCCACATGCCTATAAATAAAAAACTGTCCCCAAGGTCTTTTTTACCCTGTAAAACTGTCCTCGGCGTTCTCCTTGACCCCCCACCGCAACCCTACCCACCACTGTGTACCCTGCCTCCCCACCCCACACCCCATACTTAACTCTGGAGTCAGCGCGGCGATCTCGGTGGACCGGGAACACGTCTGCACTCTTCAAAGCCGACCACGAACTGAGAAAATACCGGTAAGCTGTATAATGGAATGAATAGGGGTTTTCCAACTTTAATGCATATCTGAGTCATTTTTTGGACTTTTGGCCCCAAATTTTCAACATGGGGTTTTTGGGACCACTCATCATGAATCCTGGAACTGTCATGGCGTTAATCGGCCCTGAAAGGTGATTTTGCGGTCACTGCATGGAATCACCTTTTGGGGCTGATTAAGGAAATGACAGTGCCAGTGTTCATGAGGTGGTCTCTCAAAAAGCCTATGTTGCAAATTAGTTAATACCCAAAAATGACTGTTTCTGACGTGCATTGTGCAGTTGCTATGCACACTTGTAACCGAAATTTGCAATATTGTCAAGCCAGATTTTCAACATTGGCATTTTGTCACACCTCCTTGTGAACAGTACAGCTGTCATTGTTCACATCCTGGCCGAAATGTGTTTTCGCACTTCCAGCACAGAACAGTGTGTGTGGGAAATCAGTGTTTGGGACAGAGTAAGAAAATGACAGTGAAATTGTTCATGAGTAGAGGTTGTAAAATGCCTATGTTGAAAATTTGGTATTGATACTCCATAAAATGACTGTGTTATGAGTGTGCATTCCGCAGTTTGCATGCACACTCGTAACTTCACGAATTTATAATATTTTCACTCCAGATTTTCAACATTGCAATTTTCCCACACCTACTTATGAACAGTACAGCTGTCATTTTTCCCATCTTGGCCAAAATGTGTTTTCGCACTTCCGGCACCGAATATAGCGGTCATTGTGGGAAATCACTGTCCGGGACAGATTAAGAAAATGACAGTGATACTGTTCATGAGCAGAGGTCCTAAAATGCCTATTTTGAAAATTTGGTGATGATAGCCCATCAAATGACTGTGTTACAAGTGTGCATTGCACACTTTCCAAACACCCTTGTAACTTCTCATATTTGTAATACTGTCATGCCAGATTTTCAACAGTGCCACTTTTTCACACCTCCTTATGAGCAGTACAGCTGTCATTTTTCACATCCTGACTGAAATGTGGTTTCACAGTTGCGGAGCAGAATAACGCGGTCACTGTGGGAAATCAGTGTTCGGGACAGATTGAGAAAATGACAGTGGCACTGTTCATGAGCAGAGATCCTAAAATCCCTATGTTGAAAATTTGCTGACGAAACTCCATAACATGACTGTGTTACAAGCGTGCGTTGAACTGTTTCCACGCACCCTTGTAACTTTGCAAATTTGTAATATTTTCACCCCACATTTTCAACAGTGGCATTTTTTCACACCTCCTTATGAACAGTACAGCTGTCATTTTTCACATCCTGGCTAAAATATGTTTTTTCACTCCTGCCAGAAAATAGCATAGTTGCTCTGGGAAATCAGTGTTTGGGACAGATTAAGATCAACCGAGTGAGAGGGAGAAGTGACCAAGCTCAACTGAACTCAGTTGGGACTGCTGCAGATTTGTTCGTGGGCAGACAAAGTCCCCAACACAAGAGCCCAGTACAAAAGGGCAGTCTGCAGCACTGGGAGAAACAGAACGAGAGAGCGAGTGAGGGAGGGGGAGTGAACGAACTCACGGAGCGCTGTCAGGACTGCTGCGGATTTCTTTGTGGGCAGAAAAAGGCGTCAATACAGGCAGGGGCCCAGTACAAAAGGCCAGCCTGCAGCGGTGGGAGAAACAGTATGAGCGAGTGAGGTAGGGGGACTTAGTGAGCTCAATAGAGCTCTATCAGGACTGCTGTGGATTTCTTTGTGGGCAGAAAAAGGCAGCAATGCATGCAGGAGCCCAGTACAACAGGGCAGCCTGCAGTGGCAGGAAACCCAGCATGAGCGAGTGAGAGAGGGGGAGTGAGCGAGCTCAACGGAGCTCTATTGTAACTGCTGCAAATTTCTTTTTGGGCAGAAGAAGGCGGCAACACAGGCAGGGGCCCAATATGAAAGAGCAGCCTGCAGCGCTGGCAGAAACAGAATGAGCGAGTGAGAGAAGAGAAGTGAGCAAGCTCAACGGAGCTTTGTCGGGATGGCTGCAGATTTGGCTACTGGATACTGAGACCCCCTTTTATTCCCTCTAGTGGCTCACACAGTACACTGGAGTTACAGCCCCAATACACACTGTTCACTCATATAGATACCACTTACCCTCGAGACTGATTCTGCAGCACGTCTCTGAGGACCCCCGGTAAAATAAGGTTAAACAACATACACAGCAAAACATAATACTGTTTCCATAAGTACCAACACCACAGACAGTATATAGTATAACAACAACAAATCTGATTTATTTAGGGGGCAGTAACACAGGAGGGGGAAATCAGGTTACTTGGTGGCATTAAATCACAGTACTGTGCACACATACAGGGGCTGAAAAGTCACACTCTGGGTACCCAGGTTGGGGGGGAGGCTAGCCTGGTCCGTTGCTTGGGGTTGGCCGGCAGGTGCAGATGGATAGGGCCCTGTAGAAGAAAATATATGCACAACACCCAATTGTAATCTGGAGCCAGAGGGCTCAGTCCATGAAACAGTGAAACAACAAGAATTGGATGACACACTTGTGATTGAAAAACAAGCTGCAGGGGAATACCCTTGTAACCCCCCTGCAAATGGGGGTTCCCAAAAGACTTCCAGGAGCTTGCTTGAATGCTCCAAGCCTGAATGGTGTTTGGCGTTTAAGCCATTTATCTGTGAGTGTTTTTAGAGCCTCTGGTACTGTCTCTTTAAGAGCTGTCTGCTTGCAGACATAATTAGTTTGCATGGGGGGACTGTGTGTTTCTCTGCTTGAGTACCACTCGAGCTGCTGCCAATTCACTCCATTTTTGCAGTCGCTAGGAGTGCAAAGGGAACCTATCTGAAAGATGTAACTGTTTGCCAGAAATCATTTAGAGTAATAATGAAAATACAGTTTGTCTAACCTGCTTTCTTTGCAGGCAGAACTGTGTTTGCCTAGTTCCCCATTCTAGTTTTGAACTGCTGAACTGGACCAATCAGTGTGGGTTAAGGTAGCTCTAAAATGGTGCCTTGGACGAATCAGAACTTGGACTCGTAATCTGAGCCAGCCACAAAAGGATTGTATGGGCAGTGACTCTGGGAGATGTAGTTTGGACTTGGCGCCTTTTGGACCAACAGGGGCAGTCTGTTGTGGTGACAGCCAATCCAGCCAAGAACTGGGAGGAACTCAAAGGAAGTGCCGGTTTGTCTGCTGGAGTTTCAGTTGAGCTCTGGCAGTGAAGAGGAAGGAGCCCTGTGCTTTTCGGTGTGCAGTTTTAGTCGGGAAACGTATGTAAGGCCCCGAGTTCTGGTCTGCAGCTTGTAACTGCTTGTTAGGACTGAATACGTCCTGTGAAGAGAATCAAAGGATATCTGAAGAGTAGAAACCAGGCTCACCCTGTAGAAGACTGGAGAAATTGCTGAATTGTGCTCGGTCTGTCAGGAACTGAATCTGCTGTGTGTTCTCCCGGGTATTGTGCAGTAATTGCGATCGGGATAGAGAAGCAGCCTGCCTGGTATAGTACTTTCTTTTGCCATATAAATGTGTAAGGAGGCTTGTGTAGCTCAAGTGAATCCTGCTGCCATTAAAGGACTTTTGCCTGTTACTGTTTACCATATAAATGTGTGAGGAGGCTTGTGTAGCTCAAGTGAATCCTGCTGCCATTAAAGGACTTTTGCCTGTTGCAGTTTGTCATATAAATGTGTGAGGAGTCTCGTGGAGCGCTCGGAAGTAACCCTGCTGACGTTGAAGGACCCTATCTTGTTTGGAGGTAGTGAGTACTAATTCAGGGTCGCTCCCTGTTGAATTGCCACATTGAATCCAAATGGAATTACTGTACTGCTGACTGTTAAACTAATTTTTCTTTTCTCGGTGTGAAAGGGCCCCTACCAGCTGCCACGGTTTGGACTAGCCACTAGGGCTTGGGTACCAGGGACAGTAACTGGTAGGGATAGGCCTATGCACAGAGCCATAGGTAGATGAGTAAAGTGATAAGCTAATTAACCTGATTTCCCCCTGTCCTTGTTATATCCCCCTAAATAAATCAGAGCTGCTTGTTTCAGCAAAGTTATACTGCCTGAGGTATTTGTCTATGTTAAAGTATTGTACTGTGATTGTTGCACTGTATCTTCTTATTTTACAGGGGGTCCCAGTGCCTGAACCAGTCCTGGGGGTAAGTGTATACCGTGAATGTAATTCTGATATACTGTGTGGGCCACTAGTGGGAAGAAAGGGGGGTTGCAGTGTCCCAGAGGGCTGTGACCAAGTTAGTTTAACTATTGCAAACCCTGACCTCTGGGTGGAGGCACCCGCCATCGGATCCAGGCCCCTCAACCTGTTAGTGGCAAATCAGGCAGGGGTAATAGCCCCTGGGATAGCGCCATCTAGGGGTTACACCCTGATTTGTACTCACAACACCCAAGCTGAGGATCGAATGGAGAATGTCCCTCTGGATTGCCAGAAAAGCAGGGCATGAGGACAAGGTCCTTGTGACTGGACCCCACTACAGTTGATAGCAAACGGATGTAGTCCGAATTAAGCTGGGATTTACTTCCAGCTTCAGCACACAATTCACTGTACAGGGGATTTGAAATAGTGATTCCCCACAAGCACTATGCACATTTATATGTAAAAGGAAAGTACTATACCAGGCAAGCTGCTCCTCGATCCCAATCGCAATTACTGCAAAATACCTGGGAGCACACACAGCAGCTTCAGTTCCTGACAGACCGAGCGCGATTCAGCAATTTCTCCAGTCTTCTACAGGGTGAGCCTGGTTTCCACACTTCTAGTACTTCTTTCTCCTCACAACTCGGATTCAGTCCAAACTGGCACTCACAAAGGCTGTAGACCGAAACTCAGGGCCTCACACGTGCTTCCTGTGTGTAACTATACACCTCAGAAGCACACAGCTCCTTCTCTCTTCACCGCCACAATTGATCTGATCTTTCTAGTCACAGAGCAGGGTATTTCCTTTAGCTCCACACTATTCTGTTGGCTGATTCAACTGTCACTCACGATAAGACTCCCTCTGTTGGTAGAAAAAGGTGACAAGGTCAAAACTACATTTCCCAGAGTCACTGCCCATACAATCCCCTTGTGGCTGGCTCAAATTAAGAGTCCAAGTTCTGATTCATCCACAGGCTCCATTTTAGGGCTCCCTTAACCCAATTGGCCCAGCACAGCAGTTTAGGTCCAAAATGGAGAGGTACAGTAACACACACTGAGTCCCAGCTGCAATAAAGACAGGTTAGACAAACTACAGTTTTGCTAATGCTTTAAATGATTACAGGCAAACAGTTACAGCTTTCAGATGGGCTCCCTTTGCACCTTCAGCGACTGCAAAATGGAACGATTACTCTGCAGCTCGGGCAGGATTCGAGCATTAAATACACAGTCCCCCCCATACAAACTAATTAAGTCTGCAAGCAGACAGCTCTTAAAGAGACAGTACGTGGAGGCTCAAATAGCACTCACTTGCAACCATAGTTAAGCAGCTCAGACGCCAAACACCACCCAGGCTTGAAGCATTCAGGCAAGCTCCTGGAAGACTTTTGGGAACCCCCATTTGTAGGGGGGTTACACATGTTTTTGTGTGGTTTGGTTCTGCTCCTTCTGTGATTTCAAACCACAATGACTGGTGGTCACTGTTCCCCAGGTGCTCCCCCACTGTTACCCCCATCACACTGTCCCTGTTTGTGAGGACAAGGTCCAGTATTGCCTTCTGCCGAGTTGGTTCCATGACCAGTTGCTTGAGGAAGGCACCCTGAAGGGAATCCAGGATAAATCTGCTCCTAGTTTATGCTGCTGCTGGGATGCTCCAGTCCACATCTGGAATACTGAAGTCTCCAACCAGCACTACCTCACCCTTGTCTGCCATCCATTGGATGGCTAGCATCAGCTCCCTATCTGTTTCTTTTATCTAGTTATAATTCTGTAACAGATATAATATACACTTTTTATTGATAGGTATTAGGAACACTTTGTATTTTGTATATTTATATTATGTTGTCTGGAATGTGTGTTTATATATTTAGTGTATTGAGGTGACGGCATTATTCAGTGATCCACTTTTAATGTTGTTAAGTAACTAATAGGAGACAGGTCACTTTTTAAAGACATTCACCTATTAGTTACTGAGCCTTGACAAAGCCTGAGGGCCTCCACTAGGGGCCAGACATGTGTCAGACTCCACATACCCTCATCCCTCGAGTACAGTACCACAGATGTTTAATCCCCTTCCCCCAGCTGACTCTCTGATGCCCTGAGATAATTTCTGAGGTCGTCAGCACTGCAAGCAGTAGTGCTACTGCTCCACTAGTGATATGGCTGGTTCACCCATGTTGCAGCAACAAGAAAAAATGTGCCCATCATTAGGGCACCAATACATCCCCAATTGTGCCACCCAACCCCATCACGCCCAACGCCCTGGGGCCCATTCTGGCTGTTTGAGAAGGGCTGCATGCCATGCACCCTCCACTTTGGGGAGCTTTGCCACATGCACCCCCTGTACTTCAATATAATCACCTCCAGGTCAGAGGTGTGTGGATGGTGCAAGGGGAGCAACACCTGGACAGCATCGTCCCTGCTGACCACCGCAAAATCTAGTTTGCCAGCATGACAGGTGAATTGATTGTGGCACCCTTATGGCTCCACCCAGATAACTGTATATGGGGATGGCTTCTGTACTTTTTTTTATAATTGTTTTGCCTCTGTTTGCATATCTTGATATTTTATGAGCTTATGTCTCTCCATGCACAAGACACTATAACCTCTTGCAATGGAAACTCTGATTATCAGTGCTTTTCATTTTTCTCATATTACAATGTTATTTTCTTGCATCAACTTTATTGACAATAGGTATCAGTGTTGGCTAAACTGGAAATGTTTAGGTAGGGGAACTGTCATTTCTAGGGATAGAAACTCTCCTATCGTAGTCAGTGGAGAAGGATGACAAAAGCAGTAGAGCAGAGTTCCTGTGGGCTCCTAACTAGTAATTTAACCCCTTGGTATGGAACAGTCCCATATGCTCATCATTTCTTTATTGTCTATGATGCTTTGTTTATGGTCTCTCACTAATTTATCATATTCAGCACATTTATGCTGTCTCTCTCCTGGGGGCAATATCTCCAACAGTTGTTGTTTTTTATACCATAACAACAATGGACACCAATCATGAGACAGAGCATGTTCAAAAATCAGGATACAAGTACTTTATTGAGTTTGTGTATGTGAGTTGAACTCCTTGGGACAGTAGGCTTTGAGGGGTGTGACACTGTCTGTCCAATGCAGAGTGCTCTGAATGGGGCTCGACAGCATCACACCAATCCTCAGTCAGGCTGGTTCTGACACTGTTTTGCCTTCAGTGGTCTGCATATGGAAAGGAAAAACCATACCAATCAGGAACCGGCTTTTTCCTTTTGTCTGAAGGTCACCACAGAGCAAGCAGCTGTTTGCATCTTGATGTCTTGCTCTCTGCCACATTAAAGTTTCTCCCACTCATGCAGAGCAGGCCACAGTCTAAGCTCTACACAGGCTGCGCGTATTGCATGCCCAAAGGTGCATACATTACCTGTAATGTGTAAAATGGGCCAGAGAAGAGGGAGAGAGAGAAATACAGGGAGAAGGGAGAAATCTCTGCCCCAGAGAACCTGAGATCCAGGTACCACTGGCGACAGACAGCATGCATCCCCTGTGCAGGCAGGCAGCCAGCCTGTGGAGAGTGAGGAACTTCATCTGGAGCTTCTTTTGAAGGCTGAATGGTCGGATTGGAAGAAAGGAAGGAAGCATGCTGCTGTCGTTGACTTGGAAGCACTCAACTGGGCAAGGCAAGATAGTGAGAGCCCAAGAGAGATGAGCCTTTGAAGCTGGAATTTCATCTGCTGGATCCCAGAGTAAGCAGCTGCCTCCCTGCCTGCAGTGAGAGACAGCAAGGAGCCACTGAAGAAAATCTAGGTGGATCTCTGCCATACACCGACCAGGCCAGGACCAGCCAGCCACAGAGGAGAAGCAGAGAAGGAGTCTGTCTTATTGCATTGTCTGCTGCAGTGCCTTCCTACTAGTTGGGAGTGTGAATGGAGTGGACGAGAAGACACGCTGAGTGAGCCAGCTGAGCAAAGGGAGCCTCAGCCTTGAGCAGCAGACAGACTGCAGAGTGCCACAACATTCACAGCCACTGCTTTTCTGAGCCTGAGGTGCCAAGTCCAACTGCTGCTTACTGCTACTAGGCTAACTGACTGAGTCTGCACTGGGCACTGTCTCTAGTCTCGATTCTCACTGAGACTGACTGAGCCATCCTCTCTCTTCATACTGGGTACTCTCCAGTGTCCTGTGGAGTCTGATCTTCTTGCAGCTGCTGAAAGACAGAAGTGAGTTCTTAATTTGAATTTAACTTGCTTTTTTCAAAGCACCACCTACACCCAACTGGTCTCCCATCTGTTGCATTCTTTTTCATCTGCCGCCTGCCTGCTGCTTCAGAGTCCAGCACCAGTTCAGTTCCCTTCCACCAGTCTAACAATTCCAGTCCAGAGACAGTGAAGAGATATTCTGAGGATATAGGCCTTCTTCAGCCAAGCACAGCAAAACCAGGTACTTTTGGTGGGGGGGTATTATTATAAGTGTCTGGCAGTAGTGGGGGAGCTGTTAAAGTTATAAATGTATGATTAAAAGATTACATAACCTAGTCAAGTCACCGTGCATTTAATTATTGGTGCACCTTGTCCATGGGCTCCATTGGCATAGGGGTGGTCATTATTTTGGAGGGTTTTATTATTGTAAGTGTGTGGCAGTGGTGGGGGAACTGTTAAATTAAATGTATGGTTTGACTAGGTTAGGTAACCATTGTCATTGGGCTCCACTGGCATAGGTGGTGAGTAAGCAGTGTAGCAAAAAATGAATGTAAACACTCACAGCTCTCAGGAAGCACCAGGACTCCAGAATGAAATCAAAAGTCCTTCTTTATTGTAAAGTGCATAAAATCACTCACACCAAATAGACCCCATGCTATGGCGGAAAAGGAGAGGCGTTTCTGCCATAGCATGGGGTCTGTTTGGTGTGAGTGATTATATTCCGGAGTCCTGGTGCTTCCTGACAGCTGTGGGTGCTTACATTCATTTTTTGCTACACTGTTTCTTCTCTTGTGATTGAGCATCACAGCATAGATCCTGGTGCTCCATATTTGTTTTTTTTGTAACTGGGTAAGGCCCACTAGGCACAAGTGCCTGTTTTCAGGGGCGATCTGGGAGCACTGGGCAGTTAAGTGACTTGTTCAGAGTCACACAGTATGCAAGTGGAGGTTGTGAGAATCAAACCCAGGTCTAGTCTGCTGGATGTGCCAAGCTCGTTCACAGCTCATTACCCTAATCTCTAGGCTATAGTACCAGCCCAAGTCATGCTGCATAACTCTCAATGCCATTCTCCCTCAGAAATCTGTCTATTCCTCTGTTACCCCTGTTCATGCTGCATAACCCTCACTGCCATTCTCTCTGGGCAATATGTCTAGTCCTGTGGAATCTGTCCAGTCCTATGTGTTTTTTTGTATTTTTTTCCGTCTTTGGTAATGAGGTAAGGCCCATGGAACTAGGCACAAGTGCCTGCTTTCAGGGGTGACCTGGGAGCACTGGGTGGTTAAGTGTGACTTGTTCAGAGTCACACAGTATGCAAGTGGGAGGTTGTGTGAATGTGATCTCAGAGTCAGACTGATACAGACTTGGTCAAGGATTGTGCACTGCACTACCAGATTTAAATTAAGCTACTCTGGTAATATATTTCCAATAAGTAATTAAAGATAATGATGTATTGACTACACATTTTGGCTGCCTAATTTACCAGTTATAGGTACTGTACTGAGATGGATTGTGTTTACTGGGGGTCTGTTATTGTATTTAAACGAGTACTGTTCATAATACCTTATAGGGCATGGATCATCATCATCACTTTATTTATATAAGGCGCCCTTCCAATGCTCAGGGCACCTTTACAATACTCCTTAAAAACACAATATTACAGCTTAAAACAATTACAATATACCAATAAATACATCAGTACACATATTCAATCAGTTCCTGAAAATGCCTGGTTAAACAGATAGGTTTTCAGTGACTTTTTAAAACCTTCTACGGTCAGGCTATCTCATATCTGGCAAGGCAGAGAATTCCACAGGGTAGGTGCCATGAAGGCAAAAGATCTTCCCCAAAATCTTTTAAGAGATACCCTGGGAATCTCCAGCAATCCCTCACCAGAGGATCGGAGTGAGCAGGTGGGGCAGTAAGGGCACGGGAGTTCTTTCAGGTAATGGGGTCTCTGCTCATGTTGGGCTTTGTAGGTCAGTAATGCAACCTTGAAGGTAATCTGCCACTGTATTGGCAACCAGTGCAGTTCACGCAGCACAGGTGTTATATGACTGGATCTAGAAGTTCCAGCCAACAACCTGGCCATCGCGTTCTGCACTAGCTGCAAGCGGCAGATATCTACTCCCAGTAGCCTTAAGTAAAGGATGTTGCAGTAATCAAAACGACTGGTGACAAAGGCGTGGACCAAGGTAGGAAGATCTTCGGGTGGGACCAGGTGCTTCAGCTGGGCTTTGTTCCTTAGATGGTAATAGGAAGATTTGACTACAGCTGAAATCTGCACCCTCAGGGTCAGGTCTTCATCAAAAACCACACCCAGGTTTCGCACCTGGCCCAAGACAATAAACGGGATTCCCCCAAGATGTAATCCTGAGGGTTTTCCCACCCATGCCCCTATCGTCCTATAACCAAGGTCCACCACCAATACCTCTGTTTTCCCACAGTTCAACCATAGCCAACTGGCACTCATCCAGTTCTGAATCTCCAGTAGGCAGTTATTAAACACCGCAGCAGAATCTAATTTCTGTTCGGGCACAAAAGACACGTACAGTTGAGAATCATCAGCATATGATATATATGACAGAAGTAGCTGCTGCTGTTAATGCCATGAAAATCAGGTGATGTGGCTAAATCTTAAGATATTACTTATTATGAAGTAAGCGCTCATTTTAACACAATTACATTAAATTAGGCAGCCAAAATGTGCAGTTCATTCATCATTATCTTTAAATACTACTTGGAAATGAATTGAGTGCTATATTGCTTTCATCTTCAGTCGAACTGCGGTTTTGAGCACTGTCTGTGCTTGTAGAGGGACAGAACAGACATTAATCTCACTCAGCAGCAGAAAAGCCAGAAATGTGTGGTTATGAGCACTGTTACTAGAGTTGGAGGTGTTTTCTTCCCTTTCCTGATTTTTCTCTAGCACATAATAAAAAAGGTTTCTTAGACAGTGATAACTCAGCCATTTTTGTGAGTTTTGGTCCCAGATTTTCAGCATGGGGTTCTTGGGACCCCACCTCATGAACACAGTCACTGCCATTCTGTTTCTTGGTCCCGAAAGGTAATTTCATGGTCACTGCGCAAAATCACCTTTTGGGACCAATTAACAAAATGACAGTGCCACAGTTCATGAGGTGGGGTCTCAAAAAGCCATTGTTGCAAATTTTGGGAAAAAACTCCCAAAAATGACTGCATTATGAGCATCCATTGTGCAGCTTCTACGCACACTGGTAACATCATCAATTTTTAAGATTTTCTTTCCAAATTTCAAGCATTAACAGTACAGCTGTCAATTTTTGTGTCATTCCCAAAATGTGTTTTTTCACCTGTGGCACAGAATGGCATGGCTGCTATGTGAAATCAACTTTCGGAACAGATTAACAAAATTCCAGTGCCACTGTTCATGAGGGGAGGTCCCAAAAAGGCCATGTTGAAAATTTGGTGAAAATATTCCAAAAATGACTGCGTTACAAGCATACATTGTGCAGTTTCTATACACACTTGTACCTTTGTCACTTTTTCATATTTTCACTCCAGATTTTCACCATTGCCATTTCTTCACACCTCCTCATGAACAGTATAGCTGTCATTTTTCACATCCTGCCTGAAATATGTTTTTGCACCTGTGGGTCTGAATGGCACACTCGCTGTGCAAAATCACCTTTTGGAATTGAGTAACAAAATAATACTGCCACCGTTTACGAGGTGGTGTCCCAAAAAGCCCATGCTGAAAATTTGGAGCAAAAATTCCAATAAACACCCGGGGTGTTAGGGTTTCCAATCATAACATCTACCCTTAAAATGCAAAACAGAGGAATATACAGAGAAAAATATGGGAGACATGTACAAGAGCAATACCAACAGTGAGCTCTCGGCATTGACAAAAGCTTGTTAATCTTTAATATTTGATGGAATTGTTCTTTAAAACACATGTAACATCCCTCAAATGGCATCTTTCTGTAGTTCATAGACAGTATCACAAATATTAACACATTCACATGGGCCTGAAATAGCTTTTTAATTAGTCATGAGGCTCTAAAGCAAACAGTGAGTATGTCTGTGTCATTCTTTAAAATCTGTTTAATTTCTTTTTGTATATTTTGATATTTAAAGATCTTGTATCTCTTTATATGCAAGACACCAAAGCTGATAGGGACAGACAATTCTAATAGTGGTGATACCTTTGTTTCTCTAGTACTGCAATATCTGTTTATCTGACATCCTGTTGCTTGATAGTCTAAGTAGCCCCATGTGATCATTGCATCTTCATTCTCTGTCTTCTGGATTTATGGTTCCAGTATTTTTCTTCAACCTGTATGTTAAAATATTTGCATAGTTTCAAGTAGATCAGTCTTGCTGCATTATTGCACCTTTCAATAGATAGGCCCTCTGACATACAGGAATACCTCACCTCATGCCACCAGACAGTTAACAGTTTCTAACTTTGTAGCACAAGACATACATGTATTTGTTATTCTAATTTACTTTGAGAACCATATTGTGCATAGCCTCACTGTCCTGAGCATGCAAGAACAACCTCTTATCTTGAGGTGTGGCTACTCTGCTTAAGTGTTCATGCCTCAGTTATTGGTCAACATGGGATTATTGCAGCAGATCCCTATATGTTCCACTGTAGTTGTGGGTTCTTCAGTTGTCTTCCCATCACTGATGTTATTTGTCTCTAGGCTTTCTTCAGCTGTGTTGCATATTCTCCTGCCCATGTAAATTTATTGATGTGTTATACAGTTTCTCTTACCTGTAAAAGCTTAACATAATGAGCACATTTATGTGGTCTTTACCCACATGGGAATTTTCTACAACGTAATGTGGTTACTGCACTATAAAACCCTTGTCACATTAAGCAAATAGATATAGTTCCTGTCCATATTCAACACACTTATATATGGTCCCTACTCCATGTGAATTCTGACATATTACGTGATTACTGCACTACAAAACTCTTGTCACATTCAACACAATTATATGGTCTGTACCCAATGTGAATTCACTGATCTTTCATGAGGCTACCTTGCACTGTAAAACTACTCTCACATTCTGTACATTTACATAATCTTTACCCTATGTGAATTCTCTAAATAGTTATGCCATTACATCACTATACAACTCTTGTCACAATCAACATATTTATATAGTCTTTATTCCATGTCAGTTAAGTGTTATAAGGTTACTGCACTATAAATATCTTGCTATAGTCAGCACATGTATTCCATTGTAGTTGTGGGCTCTCCAGTTGTCTTTTATTTGCTGCTGGTGTTTGGATTGCAAGTCTTTATTCTGTTTTGCACATTCTGTTGCCAGCTGTTGCATGTCTGTTGGTGAACAGTCATCCAGAATTGTTCCTTTCTTGAGGGCATTCCCTAATTTTGTAAAAGAAGTAATCTTGGGTTTGTTATATTTATATGCAGCAGGACTTAGATTATGCTTTCATCTTGGGATGACAGTAAGTATGTCTTTAGCCACACAATTATTGGCATATATGTGCAGTCAATCTTGATATGGTCCATGCCGGCGTCAGACCTTGGAATGTATGATCTTGACATACAATAGATTTTGTAACTTAATTGATAAGCACGGATAAGCTTTCTTGTTCACTACAAACTGTATGAGATCAGAGGAAAGGCAAGTACATTTATAGTTTGTCCTTTACTGCATGTTGTCAAAGCAGTTTTTAGCACCAGCTTTGGCCATGTAACTCAGTTTTTGCTGATCTTTTTTCTCATGTGTTTATGTTGGATTGCTGTGCCTTCATTTATTTCCAAATACCTGTATACTCTCTTCTGTCACAAAAATGTTTTTGTTACTGTCCTTAAAGTTTATGTTTTCAGTATAGGTTAGCATTCTGTCAATGAATGTTGCTTTGGCAAAGTTGTATGTTCTAAATGTCATCCTGATATTCTTAAAGAAGGACTTGACAGGGAGCAACTAATCTTTAATGTCTTTATCACATGAATTATATAGAGAATAAAGTATGGGGTGGAGTGTGTAATGAGATTTTACACACACACGAGTTGTGGGATGTTACATAAACCCCGAGGGCAAAGCTGAAGAGGTTTGTGAAAAGTATCTTACAGAGAGGGTGTGTGTAAAATCGAGTTTTACCCACGCCACCCCATATTTTATTTTATATAATTGCTGGGTTTCTATTTTTTGCCACAGCAATTATATAAAATAGGGGTTCCACTGATCGCATGCTGTCCCTGTGTGGCCTCGCTGTCTGCAGTTTCATTTTTGTCTGGTTTGACGTGCCATTTTTAAACATCCCTTTTCCCTGAAGATAAGCCATTTTCGTTTTGAAGAAATAAACTTACCACCGAGTTGCACTAGTCGGCGGTTTCTTTCAGTGAGAACTTGAAGGCAGGTGGAGAGCAGTTGGCCCGGGCGGTCAGAAGTATAGAAAACTGTGGCAGGTGCATGCGCAAAGTCAGGGAGACCATGCCTGTGTTTGCCATAATAAACACTCCTTTATTATGGCAAATAATGCCATGGTTCTCCTATGGGAAAAATAGACACCCAGTTATTATTAAGTTTTTAGTCATCTGTGAACTGAAGATGACATGTTGTTTGACAATCCTTTCTATTTCCGGAGTTCAAACTATTCTGACACCCTTAGTTATTAATAAAACTGCTCACTGAGTTTAAAGCAGAACAGTTAGCTCTAAGAGCCCCACACCCAAGTGTGGGGCTGGTCTCAATTTGCACTTTGTGTGCAAAAACATTTTTTTTACTTACTGTTCACTGCAAAACAGTAGATTGTATCCGACTAGTTCTGCTTACTTGCAAGCTGAAATTTCCTGTAAACTTCCATTCCCAGAATCCCTTGCAGCTGACATCAGAGGAGGGCTGCAGCAGTGAGAGATCTGATAGCCTGCAGTGCATGGTAGAGCTTTAATGGTCTCTGATCAGATGTCTGCCAGTCCCGCTGTTCTCCCCAGGCTACGTAAAGTTTCTAATATTAAATGGTTGTTATTAGATGCAATAAAATTTAAGTCCTGTTGTGTGGTGATATATACATTTTGTTTTGTTTATTTTACTGAGGACTTTGATGGGCCAGTTTCCTCTTCTGATCTTAACAACTTTTATTGTCTGCTCTAAAAGGTATTTCCATGGTGGTCTATTGTTGTTCCTCTTGTTTTTGCTCTTGGGTTTTAACTGTCATGGTAGCACTCTTTTAATTTAGCTTCTTAGCATTGTATTCTGTTGATATTAGTGGTGTTATATGGATCCCTCATATTGGTTGTGTTAAGCATGATTAGTTCTCTGATTAAGTTTTATTTTTCTAAACTGTTGTATGTATAACTCTTACAGCCTGTCTGGTTGGTAAAATTGATGCTTTTATTCATTTCTGTCAAATGACAGATCTCACATGTTTTCTTCCTGTGTCAAGGGTTGTTCCTGCAGAGGGTGGCTGTTGCCCATCTCCTTTCTGCATAGTTTTTGCTGGAACTGTACATCTGGTGTTGTGCTGTATCATGTTATATACTAGAACAAGTTAGCACAGCTTAGTTGGGCTAAGTATGTACTCTTCTGTCTCATACTTTGCTGTGTTTGATAATTATTGATGTGCCATATTGTTACTGCAGGTAGAACTTATGCCTTTGTACTAGCTTTTGTTTTGTGAAGGTCATATGATTAAATTAGCCTTTTTTTCCCTGAGACTACCAGAGAGAGTCTGTTTTGCTGTGGTGTTCTTTCAAAAGGGGACTCACAGCAAGCCATATCATCAGCTTACCTTAAGACACAGAAGTTACCATGGGCCATGCCCACCCAGTCTTGGCAGTAATGCACTTGGCAGGACAGGCTTGGGGGGCTTGCTGAAGGAAAATACAGAGAAACAGTAAAGTACTGTAAGTAGAACCTTTGCAATATAAGCTGAATTGTGTCCAAAGATATGTCTCTTTTAAGGATTGTCAAGAGTTATCAAGACATCAGCTGCTTTTAAAAGGATTAATGGAAACATACGAATGTCAAACATACAAATATTGCCAGCAAAAGAAGGTCAAGTTGTCCATCAAGTCTGCTCATTCTACAGAGCCCTTAGTGGTTAAAGAGGGCTCCATCCCTCCTAGTTCTTGCCAACCCCCTAGCACTGACCACCTCCTTCACACTATTCCACCCTCTTTTAAATCCACCAACCATCTCCAGGATATCACTAGTTCTGGGAGTTCATTCCATCATATACCCACTCTTTCCATGAAGAAATGCCTTCTGATCTTCTTCTTAAAGCTCCTCCCTGCAAGTTTAGTGCAGTACCTCCTTGTAGTTTTGCTTCTACTAAAACTGATGAGGCTCCCTGTGCTCACCTTATAAATGCCTTTCAGGTGCTTGAAGGTCTTAATCATATCCCCCCCCCTTCCCTCCTTCCTATAGTGAGCACATGTTGAGGTCCTACAGCCTTTTCTCATATTCTTGCCATGCTGACCCTGAACCACTTTCACTGCCCCTCTCTGAGCCATCTTTAGCAGTTTATTGTCCTTTTTCAGGTAGGGTTGCCAGTACTGTATGCCATACTCCAGGTGCAGTTATGACAATTATTTCTATAGCAGCAATATGACCTCCTCCCACCTGTTAGTGATCCCTAGGGATGCAGCTCAGCATTTTGTTGGCTTTAGCTATTGCTTTCCTGTAGTGCAAGGAATGCTTCAAGTCACAAATGATGGTCACCCTAAGCACTTTTCCTCCTCTGAGTTAGTTGCAAAGACCACCTTCCCTAGGCTGAACTGCACTAAACACAAGTTGCCATATTCCCGACCACTTCTATAGCCTGATCAGATCTTCTTTGAGATCCTCTATCCCCTCTTCTGTATCCACACATCTACAGAGTTTGGTGTCATCTGCAAACAAGTAGATTTTGCCCTTTATTCTGTCTCCAATGTTATTTTTGAATACAGTAAACAACACCAGGCCAAGCATTGAACCCTGTGAAATACCACTTGTGACAGCCCCTTGATTCTACCCCCCCCCACACACACACACCTACTACCCTCTAGGTCCTATTATTCAGCCAGTGTGTCACCCACCTAATGCATTTGTCACCTGTCCCTAGTACTTTCAGTTTCCTGACCAACCTCTCCTGTAAGTCACTGAATCAAAGGCCTTGATGAAGTCCAAGTATTGGATGTTAACCACATGGCCCTTGACAACTGTCCTTGTCATGTGTTCCACGAACATGCAGCTACATTTCTCATGATTCTCTTCTGTGATGGTGCAGGACACAAAGACACAGCGACCTAAGGTAAAGTGCATAAAAAATGCACAAGTGCATAAATCAATTTCTTTTCAAAAAATAAAAATAACAAAATAATACAGAAATAAAAATAAAAGTTGATTAGTTCAACACAATAATTCTGCCCTCTGCTTCCATCAACAGAGGCTGCGGCTTTACTTCAGCCAAGATAGCCTCAGCATAATCCATTCTTACACTTCTCAATTCTGGTGTGAAAACAGCACACTCCACAAGCAGATCTTTCCCTGCTCGCTGTCAGCACAAGACTGACTCGACTATCTCTGGTCCCCTATTGGTGAGCCCTATTATTGGTGAGCCCTATTTATACCCTAGGGCTGCACAATAGGACACAGAAGGTAATTCTAAATGGAGTCCACTCTGAAGAAAAAGGGGTAACCAGTGGGGTACCACAGGGTTCAGTATTAGGTCCAGTCCTTTTTTAATGTCTTCATCAGTGACATTGCAGAGGGACTGGAAGGAAAAGTATGCCTTTTTGTAGATGACACAAAGATCTGCAACAGGGTTGATACACAAGGAGGCATGGAAAGGATGAAAAGGGACTTGGCAAGGTTGGAGGATGGTCAGAAGTATGGCAGCTAGGATTCAATGCAAAGAAGTGCAAAATAATGCACCTGTAAACAAGAACCCAGGGGAAGAATACACAATGGGTGGGGAGGTAGTAACAACAACAAAAATGGAAAGGGACCTGGGGGTAATCATATCAGATGACCTTAAGGTTAGCAAGCAATGTGAGAAGGCAGTAGGGAGGCTGTGGGTATACTGGGATGTATAGGAGAGGCATCAGCAGCAGAAAACAGGAAGTTGTTATCCCTCTGTACAGACAGTTGGTGAGACCCCATCTGGAGTACTGTGTCCAGTTCTGGAGACCCCATCTCCGCAAGGACATAGACAGGATAGAGGTAGTCCAGAGGAGGGCAACTAAAATGGTGCAGGTTCTGCAAGAGAAGCCGTATGAGGACAGACTAAAGGAACTTAATATGTATACCCTTGAGGATAAAAGGGAGAGGAAGGACATGATAGAAACTTTTAAGTACCTCAGTGGAATCAACAAAGTCCAAGAGGGTAGCATCTTTCAGAAAAAGAGACTTGCAAGAACAAGGGGACACAATTTAAAGATAGAAGGAGGGCGGTTCAGGGGCAATGTGAGGAAGTATTATTTCACAGAGAGGGTAGTGGATACATGGAACAGCCTTCCTGAGGAGGTTGTGGGGTCTAAAACTGTGAGAGAATTCAAGAATGCATGTAACAGACATAAGGCAATTCTTGTGGGGGGTAGGAAGAAATAGGCTGTTGGTTAACTAGGATCTGCTGCCTATCCTGTAGGTATGGAAATGGGCAGACTAGACGGGCCAAGCGGTCATCTGCTGTCAAAGTCTATGTTTCTATGTTTAGGGATTACATCACACTTCGTGGGGGAGTTCCCATTGGCCATGCCACTATATAATTGGGGAGTTTCCATATTATCCTGTGCTTTAACATGCAGGGGCTTTTTATTTGGCCCTTTTTGCCCAAATATGCTTTATTTCTACAGGCAACCCCAATTACAACATCTCTGGGGCTGCAGAAACTCATTTTCATATTTAATTTAATTATGGGACACTACAGGGCTTCTCATACAGCTGCCTGTACTTTCCAGCTAAACAGCAAGTGGTATTTCTTTAACTCCACTTGCGGTTTCTCCTGGTGCTTCAGAGCATGCTTTTGCTCTGAAGCAATTCTATTTCCAGCTCCAAACAAAGAGCTTATCTTCATCCGCTTGGTGCGGCACTTGTAATCAGAGCATCCTGCTCCACTTTAGCACATGTTCCTAGGTCACATATTGTGACGGGAGCATTTCCAGACTCCAGAGCTGCCTCCTGGAAGTAAGAGCTGGAACATGCAGCCGTGGGTCTGGTGCCCGATCACGCTCAGCGGCAGGACCATTTACTAATCAGGGACACCAGTGGTTTTTAAATCTAAAGCGTGTTGTGCACTTATTCCCATTTGCTCCCACTCGGGAGTTTTAGAAACAGCGTGACTTGCACTAATAATTGTCTCCAATTCAGGAGATCAAGGAGAAATGCTTCCAGCGCTTAATGTGCAAGCAGGGAAAGTTTGTAAGAAAAACAACTAGTTAAGTGAATGCACTCATAGGAAGAAGAAAAAACAGCCAGAAAGCTTTTCAATTTATGAAATTAAAGCTTTTTATTCTCCAAGCTTGGTGACCCTGCACGAAACAACCCCAGCACTTCGACCATTAGGTCTTCCTCAGGGAGCGTGTCACATAAGGAAAGAGAGCCCCTATTTAAGTTGATACATTGTTGACGTCATTAATTAATTAATTAGTTAATCTACCATTGGCTTTATTTAGCCTTGAAGAATTAATTCAAATAAACATATATACACACAATGTAGAATATTATTAGGCATTTCATAAACCAATATCAATAGGTATCAACATTAGACATTAAACTACACAGCTTTCTAATTAGAAAAGCTAAAATAAGTATCTTAAATTAAAAAAATGTCACTTTAACCTGATTAGTAGGAGAGAGCTAGTAAAGAATATTAACTAATCCTATTGGCCATAGGATTATGTTTATATATACTAATTCAGGCTTAATTTGTTCTCATGATAGATCCTACACTTATCCAGAGTACTGGGTCATTCAAAACACATTTTGTCAGTAAGGATATGAGATATAGACCAAACCAAAGTTAATTAGAAAATTACTGAAAAAAAACTAAAGAAAAATGAATTATTTATTTTGTTATTCATGTTTTTAATTATATTTAATAACTACTTTTTTTATTTTGACCTTTTCCCAGATCAAATTCAATTTTATCAGTTCCAAAATTCATTCTATAAGAAAACCAAAAAGAAAAAACACAATTCAATATAAAAATACATAACTAGCAAATTAGTTTCAAGAATCTTTCAAAAATGGTCTTAAGTCAATTTCCTCATTCATGCCTTGTGGACTTAAAGCTCTCAGAGAGAAGATCCACCTACTTTATTTTTTCTGTAACTCATTGACTCTATCACCTCCTCTAAAAAAAATTAGGCACTTGTTCCAAAGCTGTAAATTTCAAGCCAGTGGGGCTAGAATGATGGGCTACCGCATAATGAACCCCAATAGCATTTTCAAGATTTTGATTTACTATTGCTCTAATATGTTCTTGGATTCTTACTTTTAACATTCAAATAGTAAGACCAACATATTGTAGTCCACACGTATACCATTTCACATATACTGCATATGTACTCCTACATGTAATAAACTGTTTCATTTGATTTACTCTATCATTGTGCAGTGGATGTACATATATGTTACCAGTGGAGGAATATTTACATATATTGCAGGTCCCACATTGAAAGAAACCTGGAGAGCTATAAGGTAGCAAATTCCTTGGTATTTCTGTTTTTGAATAATGGCTTTTAGTCAGTATGTCACCTAAATTCCTCCCTTTCCGAAAGGTAACTCTCAGCTGATGTCCAATAATAGATTCCAGAGCTGGGTCACTGGTGAGAACTGGCCAAAATTTATGTACAATACTACCAATTTCTCCAGCTATGTGGCTAAAGTCAAGAGATAATGTAGGTGGACCTTCAATCTCCAAGTTTTTATTTTTTGAGGTTAAAAGACTTTCCCTGTCTTTTAACCTAGCTTGTTCTAAAGCTTTGTTAAGGTTAGATAACAGATATCTCCTATTAAGCAACCTTTTTGTCAAATCATTGGCTTGTGATTCAAACTCGGTATCCAGACTAGAATTTCATCTCAGTCTTAAGTACTGTGCATATGAGATGGAATTAATTAGTGAATGTGGATGTGAGCAACTATTATGCAGAATTTTATCAGCAGCTGTGACTTTTCCAAAGCCTTTGCTTTGAACTTTTTTTGTCAAAATCTGTTTGAAGTGTTACATCCAAGAAATTAAGTTCAGTTTCATTAATTTCATATGTAAACTTTAGTTCAAATTAGTTGAAATTGATGTATTTTATAAACTCCTCAAATTCCTCAGTAGTTCCATCCCATATGCACAGTATTTTGTCTATATAACGATACCAACAAATAACATGATCAAGAAATATATTTTTGTTGCCATCATAAATCTGAGCTTCCCCCCATTGGCCCATATATATATATATATTGGCATATGATGGTGCAAAAGCTGCCCCCATAGCTGTGCCACACACTTGCAAATAAAAATCTCTATCAAAGGTGAAGAAGTTCTTGGTCAGGGCAAATCTAAGGCCTTCTAATATGAATGGAATAGGAAACCCTTTTTTCCAATTATAACATCCTCTCAACTGCCTTAATCCCTTTTTCATGTGGGATACATGTATATAAGTTGACATCATCAATACTTGCCCACTTATATCCACTTTCCCATTTGACCTCTCTAATTTTGTTGAGAAGGTCCGTTGTGTCACGTATGTATGACTTTTGTTTTAAAGCACAAGGTTGCAAAAAATGATCCAAAAACATATTAAAATTCTGTGTAAGCGATCCAACCCCAGACACGATAGGTCTACCAGGGGGTTGGAAACATTTTAGTGGACCTTAGGGAGTGTATAAATGTTGCTACTTTGGGATGTTCAATTTTCATAAGGTTTGCTTCTTGAGCAGTAATGAAACCTCTATTCAAGCTTTCATCAACAAAATTAAACAGTTCATTTTTAAAAATATTTGTTGGATTAGCTTTTAGTTTTTTATAATGTGTTTCATTACTCTGAATATCCTTAATCATGTTAACATACATCGATTCCTTTAGTAACACAATATTGCCCCCCCTTATCACTTGGCTTAATTATTAAACCCTTAATCTCCTGCAGTTCCCTCGAAGCATCCTGTTCCCCCAAAGTTAAATTTGTGTTAAATCTTACCCTCCGTGTAGTGACAATTTTCTCAAATTCATGGTTTACTAAATTTTCAAATGTTGTCAGTACACTATTGGTAATGTTCGGGTAAAACACTGATTGGTTTAATCTTAGTCCGTATCGATGTCGGGAAGCTGGTGGTATCATTATAGCTTTCAATTTTCTCCAGAAGCTCTGAATCCACAAATTCTAATAAATTAATACCCACTGGGTGGGATATTCAGAAATGCATCAGAAGCAGGCACAAGGGCGGCGCAGCACAGGTACTCTGTGCGGGGTGCACAACCAACACGATATTCAAAGGCTGAGCACCAAGGCAAGTGACAGCACAAGATGACTGAATATCGCAGGGATGCTCCATAGCACAACAAGGGCTGCACCAGGGAGTAAGTTAGCAGGTGCCATCGCGCAACCATGATTGTGCAATGGAGCAAGACAGGAAGCACAGGAGCACAGTATGGGCAGGGCAAGGGACAGAGGCACATGGGCCATAGCACAGGGCACCTGGAACAGTGTGGAGCAGGCCAAAAGAGCAGGACACACTGCCCCACAGAACACGGGATGACCGGAAGGGGGAAAGGCAGGTGCACAGCCACATGCCCTGACCACGCAATCCACTGCAGTGCATGGAGGTGGCATGACACCCATGGCCACTGGCAGGCAGTCATGGGCAACACCCACAGGATGGCACAGGACATGGCACCTGGACCAAAGCAGACATAACACAAGCTGACAGCACACAACACACTGGACACACAGCCCAGCAGGGAACAAATGCACGCCACATGGCACACACACACAAGCCACTGTGCACAGACCACCTGACACAAACCCCAGGCAACCACAAATGTACCACACAGCTACCATGCACACCACTGCAGCATGGCACCAAAGCCAGCTGCAAAGCAGACACAGACACGGATGGCTACCAAAATAGAAATGTATTAAAAGCAACAACCAACAACAACAAACTATTTACCCATGAACAAGGATAGGGGCAGGGAACGAGGAGGCCACAATCTGGAATGTAGACCGGGGAAGGGAAGTGGGGAGACAGGGGACATGGTAGGCTGTGTACAATGAAGGAATGGGAGGGGTGTCAGTGGAAGGGAGGGTGATGCAGGCCAACGGGCCCCTCAGGAGGTCCACAACTACCGGCACCTCTGCCACTTTCTCCTCTGTGGCTGGAACAGGGCCCACTTTATGATGTGGGTCACCTCGAGTATGGCTGTGGTGATCCTCAAGATCTTTTCCAGCAGCCTGGTATGCATATCCACAGATGGGCACCTAGGACAAAACAGGGGACATGGATGAGTGCACACCCACATGACCATACCTCACTCACCATGCACAGTGGACAGTGGTGGCAAGCGCCCTGTAGGGGGCACACAGCTGACCACAGCATGCATGCCCTGATGAGCCATGATCACGACCATCCACAGCCACACACAGAACTGCACATCACCACCAGCCATGCGCAGCATGCCACAGCCATGGCAGCCAAGTGAATGGCCATTGCGTGGGTCTGTCAGTGGCCTGGCTGGGACATGGATGCACCCACGGCCCACTCACAGTGGCCACACACACGTGCCCAGGGCACAGCATGATGCAATTGACCACGCTGGTGAAGCAGGGCATGTACTGGCCATGTGCATGGGGGGCTGTGGCCCACCCCTACCCCACACAACAGCATACACCACCAAAGTGCCGACCTGCAAGCTGTGGCCTGACTGGCACCTGGCCACCTGCACCTCCCAGCTGGGCTACATCTCTCCACTGTGTGACACCACCGCCCTGCTGCCGTCCGGCAGCGGCACCCACCATCTGGGCTCTGCGTCAATCTTCAGAGCCTAGTAGGGAGAAAGTGAGAGACAGACATCAGCACCAGGCAGCAACACACGGCCCCCCCAGCACAGTACACCCCATGACCCAGCGTAGCAGCAATGCCATGGCACAGCACACCTACAGTGCGCTGCCATGGCTGGTGACATTCCTGGCCACTGCCCCCCACCCACAGTAGCATGGCGTGACACCTGCTGGCAACCCATACAACACCGACATGGCATGGATGGGGATATGTGCACTCACTTGGCCATGGCACAGCACCCCTCTGGATGCGTGCCTGCAGTGTCCTGAGATGGTCTGGGTCCCTTCTCTGCAGGTCCCCGTACCTGTGACAGCATTGCTCCTCACTACAGTGTGATCCTGTGGCCTCCTCGAGCACGTCTGACATCCCCTGCCACACCTCAGTGCGTGGCTGGTCCGGGGTACCTGCCCATAGAGAGCACCAATATGTGGCTCCACCAATACCACCAGGTTGACCAATTCCACCTGGGTCCAATTTGGTGCTCTAGGCATGCTCCTGCAAGGCATGGCTGTATCCAGACCTGCAGAAGCAATGGTGCTGGTGAGCACATGAGATGCACGTGCGATGGATGTGTGACACGCCTGGTGATGTGTTGCCATCCCCGATCACGCATCGGCAGGGTATGCGCGATACGGCTGGGGCAACGCTGGTACATGCCGCAGGCACCCAGGGGTCATGGGGCACACAGGGGTCAAAAGGGCAGCATGCGCACCGTGTGCGCCAGCATGATTGGACATGGATAGCATGGTGTGAGAGTGGGTCCAGTGTGCCCCATAGGCCATGTGCCAATAGCACACGGGTGCCAATGGGTGTACAGCGCATGTGCACCACTTGCCCAATAGTGGCAGAGTGCTGAGCTGCCTGTAGCACACTGTGCATAGGAAGTGCCACCACTGTACGTGATGTCAGTGCACGCATGCGCTGTAACATGCAGACTGCGCATATCACACAGATACACCATGACATGCGCATGAGCAACTCCACTGCGCAATGCTCAATTCTGCGATATTCAGCAGGCATATGCAGATTAGCAGATCAGCATATCCGCGTTGCATCAGAGGCATTTTCATCTCATTACAGTTGTGCATTCCCTCATTTGCATGTGATGCGCTATAAAGGCATCATGTGGCAGCACGGGCACCAGACTGGTATTACATCCTTCACAGGTAGGATGCCAGGCACTGGGCATGTCGGGACTGTGGTGCAGGGGGGCTCATGTGTGGCAACCGGCACTAACCACATGTCCCCACCCACAGGAACAGCATGTCGGAGCAAGAGAAAGTTGAGGAGCAGGGGCCTGCATGGAAGCGCAGGCCCAATTTCACAAGGGCAGAGTGCAATGCCCTATATGATGCCTACCTGGGCCAGGAGCCCCTCCTGAGTGGCTCCACAGGCACCCAGCAAGCCAGGGCCTAAGCATGGGTGGGTGTAGCCAGGGCTGTGAACCTGCAGGGCATCCATCAGAGGTTGGTGCAGGAATGCAAGAAGAAGGTAGGCATGGACCACAGGCAGATCAAGGAGAAGGTGGCAGCCATCCGGGCCGCATGAGCCACCATGGACAGTGGACAGCCTGAGGTGCCACAGCTGACACCGCAGGAGGAGCTTGTGGCGGCAACTATGTGGTGCAGTGCCATTGAGGGCATTCCTGGCAGTGGATTCCAGATGGGGGGTAGCCCTTCACTGCATGGTAGGTACAGCGGCTCATGGGGCTGTGGATAAGGGGTGCATTGGGGCAGGGCTGCATGGTGGCGGCACTGACGTGTATATGTTCCCTTACAGATCCCGAGCACCTGCTTGTGGATGCAGGAGTGGCGGTGCCCACCCTGGGTGATGTCGGGGACCTGGAGGAGCACCCATCCACCTCCACCAGTGTCCGTGGCCTGGACCCCCGCCGGACCCACCACACTGTCCACATGGATGTCTGTGGCATGGGCACGGATGAGGCCCAGGCAGTGTTTCAGTGGGATGCCAGCCATGGCGTCCAGTATGCTGAGACAGTGATTGGGGCAGGGTCCACGTCCGATGATGACATGACCGCTACCCAGGACAGTGGTCATGCTGTACAGGGAGAGGCACCCCTACCATGCACTAGATACAGAGGCACCAATGGTGCACGGGTGGCACTAGCAGACCCGCCAGCTGCACTGTTCAGTGTTGCGGTGGCCACTGTACCTGCAGCACAGTCCAGCCTGTCTGGTGGTGGGGGTGCAGCCTCCCCAGCAATGTTGCGCGCACAGTGGCTGGAGGGCAGTGATGCAGTAGGGATGGTGCAGAGGGTGGACTGGTGCAGTGTCCGCCGGCAGTGCACCGACACAGCACAGGCCCATGAAGGCACCACTGTGCAGTCCCCACCAGTGCGGGGGGCTGCGCCGTAGGGCCACACAACCCCGTGGGTCAGCATGATGCCCAAGCCCCTCCAGGGCATCGACCCACTTGATGAGCACATCTGTCTGCTCAGAGCCTCCATGGAGCAACAGATGCAGGTTGTGGCAGGGGTGCATGCACTCGGCACTGAGCTGCTCCAGTCTGCAGGGAGGCATGACTGGGACTTTGAGCAGCTCCTGGCTGAGGCCTCACACATGTGGAAGAACATGACCACAGGCCTGGATCGGCTCACCGCTGCAGTCACAGCTGGCCTGGCACCACTGACCGTCCTGGTGTAGGGCCATCCGTGGCAGTCACCGCAAAGTGCATTCTCCACCCCACGGTCCCGGTGTCATGTGACCCCAGCATTGTCATCACCAGAATCAGCTGTGGGTATCCCAGGCATGCCTGGAGCAGGCCTGTTCAGGGGCCTGCAGACACCTGTGAGGGACCGGTCATGTTCTCACAGCAACACACCTGGGTATACATCTGTGACACCCTCCGTGGCTGCCGCACAGCCTGCGTCTGCTGAGCAGTCTAGGCAGGGCTGCCACATGTCTGTGGCAGCTGTGAACCTGTGTGGCGGACATGATCCGCCGCCTTCCCTGTCCTCTGCCTGCTGCAGCCCTGTATGCATGGAGGTGTGGTATGTGTGTGTACATACCTGGGCCATGACATCTGAGGCCGCACATCATGCTTGCCTTGTGCACATCCTCCCAGCTGCTGGCCACCGTGGCATGTGCATGATGATGCCATCACAGCACCGGCCACCACAGTGCACCGGTGTTCAGCATCTGACACACGCCCATTGGTGGCCTCGGTGTGTGTGTGTGTGTGTGTGCCCATGTGACTGTGCCTGTGTGGGGCTGTGTGGGTGGAGTCCACTGTTCTGTCGGGGTGCTTCCATGGTGCCCTGTCCCATGTCCATCAACTCCACCCTCCGACTGTGTCTGTTATGGTGCCCTGCCAGCCATGCCTGTTTACCATGCCCCGGTCCCTGGGACATGTATGTGGACCTGCTCACCTACCTGCATGCACCATAGTGCTCCTCTGCAGTGATGTCCCTGTGCTACTGGGCCATCCTGCACAGCCAGGGTTCCCGTTGTCCAGGAGGATGCCTACCACCATTGGCCCCGGCATCTGTGTCATCCCTGCTGCTATTCCCCTCTTCGACCTCGACAGCTATCCCATGGTCAGTGGCCATATTGTGTAGCATACAGCAGGCCAGGAATAGCCCACAGGTCTTCGAGGGGCTGTACTGTAGGGCACCTCCAGACCTGTGCAGGCAATGGAAACATGCCTTCAGCAGTCCAAACACATGCTTGATGATGTTCCGTGTGCTGGCGTGTGCCTCGTTGTATCTCTCCTGCACTGGGGTCAATGGGGGCGCTGATACGGGGTGAGCAGCCAGGGCCTGAGTGGGTATCCACTCCCACCTGTGGGGGAACATGTTGGGTTAGCACGTTGGTCAGTGTGGCTGCCCCCCTACATAGCCGAACCCTCTACACCCCATGCATAGCATCTCTCCCCCACGCCCTGCCCTGTTGCGCAGGGCTGCTCTTTCCTGCTGCATACTCACCTACTGGGTGGCTGGTGGGGATGTCCCCACTCTCAAATCTGTGGCACAGTGCAGACTGGTGCCAGATGAAGGCATCGTGTGCTCCCCCAGGGTGTGTGGCACAGACATTGATTATGCGCCCCTTGGCATCACACACCACCTGGCATTTGACACTGGGGTAGCCCTTCCTGTTGATGTAGGCCACCCCCTCTGGCCCCGGTGGTGTGTGGATGCCTACATGGGTGCAGTCAATGGCCCCTAGCATGCCAGGCATATGTGCAACCCTGTGGAACTCCTGCATGTTTGTTGTACGCTCCGCCTGTGTGCTGGGGAAGTGGATAAATTCCGCAGCATGTAGCAGCAGTGCATTGAGGAATTGTGTGAGGAGCTGTGATGTGACTAACTGGGCCATGCCGGTGGTATCCCCTGTTGGTCTCTGGAAGGTGCCTGTGGCGAGCAGACACATCACGACCATGACCTTGGTTTCCACTGACAGGGCATGGCTCCGTCTTGTGGGTGTCTGCATCTCATCACTGCACAGCTCACAGAGCTGCCTCAGAATCACCCAGTTCAGGCTGTGCTGGCCCACAATCTCAGTGCTGCTGTAGTGTTCAAAGGTTGTGCGGGCACGGTACCACCTGTTCCGGGCATAACGCCACCAGGCCCTTCCACAGCCATGCCGCTCAGCTGCCTGCCTCCTCACACCCCTCATTACCGCTTCCATCTGGAATATTGCACTGGCCATGGCCCAGCCTATCTGCCCCCCCGTGGCTGTCCCCGGCTTTATGCTGCTGCTTGGGCCCCTGCACTGGATGCACTTCTGTGCTGGGGACCCACTCACACAGTCTGGCCTGCCCACAGGCTCATTCTAGGTCACACACCCTGTCCCACTGCCTGCTGCACCTCCTGCCTCTGTGACTATCCTGCACCCCTGCTGCTGTCCTGCCTGGCCAATGGCCCTGACTCTGTCACTGTCTCACTCTGTCTCTCTCTCTCTCTCTCACTCTCTCTCTCCTTCTCTCACCCCTGCTCCCTTGGGTGCAAGCCACCATCCCCTGCTTGCTTCATCCTTTTATAGGCTCAACTTTGCTCCACGCATGTCCCTGTTGCTCCGCGCTTGCGCCATTGGCCTGCTGTTGAATATCGCACTGCACTGTTTATTCATGGCTACGCCGCCTGCACTTACATTCATTAGGGTTGCACATTGGCGCACTGCAATTTGCACTGTGCATTGCCACCCACTGGATATCGCTCTTTAGCGCATATTCTCTGTTGCGCTGGCACATCTCACTTGCGCCTTGCGCAACCGCTTTGAATATCCCACCCATCATGTCCATTGTGTGATTCTGTTCAGAATATATATTGGGGAGCAAAAGATCAGAGTTAGTGAAAGATTCTTCCACATTTGGATGATTTAAGGCTGTGATGAGGTAATCCAAAGGTTCACGATTGCTGCTGTAATCATGTTCTTCAGAGATTTCTGAATCCATCCATGTTGTATCTTCATTTAGTGCAGCATATTCTGATTCTCCTCCCATATTGACAGTACTGTTAGTTTTATCTTTAAAGAAGAGCCTAAGTTTCAGTATCCGTATAAATTAGTAAATGTCAACTTTAATCTGGAACACATCAAGTTTATAAGAAAACAGGGGACAGAAAAGCAATGAGAATGTCAGGTTGGCCACCCTGACATGAAAAAAAAGAAAACAAGAAGACAGAAAAGAGTGAGAGAAAGGGGGAGACTGGCACATTGTTTTCTGATTTACAGGATAAATAACAGAAGCTCCATATTACGCACCTCCTCCACCAAGAGACAACAGTATTACTGTTGTCAGACACCGTCCTGAAACCTTAGGAGGGTTGGAGCTTCTGCCCACCCAGTCTCAGAAACTCCGCCTCAGGGACCCACTAAAAATGTTCTAAACAGTATCAACATCCAGATACCTCAATATCTCCAATACCGTTCAATTCCCTGAGGTGTGTTAACATAACTGTAAACACAAAAACATTTCAACAGTTCATCAGCAATCCATGACATCATACATCATAATCACCTACTTCTTCATGTTACATCAGCATGAGCCCCATAGCGGGACAAGAAATCAGCATTTTGGTGTTTAGATCCTGCATTATGTTCAACCGTAAAGCGGTACGAGTGTAACGCCAGGTACCACCTCATGATCCTGCCATTCTTGTCTTTCATTTGCTGCAGCCAACACAAAGGGCTGTGGTCAGTGAGCACCTTAAAGTCTGTTCCCCAGAGATAGTATTTCAAGGCCTCTATGGCCCATTTCAGTGCTAGACACTCTTTTTCCACAGTCAAATACTTTCTCTCCCTTTCATGTAGCTTTTGACTAATAAAAATAACAGGATGTTCCATACCCTTTTTCTTTTGAGAAAGGACTGCTCTGATGTCTGTATCAGAGGTATCGATGTGCACTTCAAAAGCGAGAGAAAAGTCTGGGCTAAGCAATACAGGGGAGGAACATAATGTAGCTGTTATACTACAGGATGCTTCATCACATTCCTGGAACTATTGAACTTTGTTAGGACATTTGTTTTTAGGCAGGTCCATCAGTGTCATCACTATAGTGGCAAAGTTTGGTATAAATCGTTGGTAGTAACTGGCCAGACCCAAAAAGGAACATACATGTTTCTTTGTCAAATGAGACTGTCAGCTACGGCCTTGACTTTGTTTACTTCGGGTTTAACAGTACCTTCCCCAATTACAAATCCTAAGTACTTAGTTTCTGTTCTAGCAATGGCACACTTTGCTGGGTTGACAGGCCAGAGTCTTGAATGGATACAACAACACTAAGGTGTACAAGATGTGTGTGCCAGTCAGGGCTCAATATGACAACATCATCCAGGTATGCGGCACTATACTGGATATGGGCATGTAGTGCCTGGTCCATATATCTGTGGAAAGCAGTGGGGGTGCCATGAAGGCCAAAAGGCATGGTCATAAACTGGTAAAGGCCTACAGGGGCACCTAAAGCAGTCAGTTCCTGTACGTGTAAGGCTAGAGGAATTTGCCAGTAACCGTTTGTCAGATCAAGCATGCTAATACACCTGGCATTCCCAATTCTGTCTAGCAAATCATCTATGCATGGCATAGGGTATCCATCAAATGTGGAAATGGTATTGATCTTTCTAAAGTCTAGACATAGTTGGATACCCCCTTCCTTTTTTGGCACTACCACCATTGGCGAGGACCAAGCACTACAGGATGGTATTATGATCCCTAGGTGAATGGGTTTCATTTGTGTTACCCTTTTGGCATGTTCTATCCCCTTTGCTCTCCCTGGGATGCCGGTAAATATGTCCCTGTAGTACTCCAATAGTTGATCTACCTCATACTTCTGGTTAGCATCTAATGCTGCGCTGACATATACCCCTGTACTCTTTATACTTTACTCAAGCCTTTCATAGGCCACCTCTAGTTCTTTGATATCCTGTTCAGGATGAATGAAATACCTGGGCACAGGGTCCTGTCTAATAAACCATTTTCTTAAGAGGTTAGCATGATAGATTTTCTTTGGAGATCTTCGACCTAGCATTACAAGTTCATAATTAACTTTACCCACTTGTTTGCTGATTACAAAAGGACCTTGCCATTTCAACAATAGCTTATTTTCTGATAAGGGTAACAATAACAAGACTTTATACCCTGATTGGTATGTTTTCTCTTTCAACCCTGCATCGTAAAATTCTTTTTGTTCTACCTGTCGGTGAACCACATTTTGAGAGGCCATAGTAACAAATTTTACCAATGTTTCATAAGTTGGACATATAGTCTATCACATTCATATGACCCACATCCTTTCCTTCTTTGTCAACCTCGGCTGGGCGTCAGGATCCAACCTGGGTATGGTTTTCAATCCGAGCTTCTCTGCCATAGCTCGTGTCCACTGGATTTTCTCCAGATCAGCACGTTTTCTTCAGTGCATGTGTCAGGTATTGGACTATACCCCTGACAGCATCTCCCAAGCAGTCTAGACGAGTCAGGCATCCCACTTCTGAGACCAGTGTGATGGTGCGGGATACAAAGACACAGCAACCAAAGGTAAACTGCATAAAAAACACACACGTGTGTATATCAGTTTATTTTCAATAAATAAAAATAACAAAATAATACAGAAATAAAGATTAAAGTTCATTAGTTCAGCACAATAATTTAGCCCCCTGCTTCAGTCAACAGAGGCTGCAGCTTTACTTCAGCCAAGATAGCCTAAGTGTAATCCCTTCTAACTCTTCTCAGTTCTGGTGTGAAAACAGCACACTCCACAAGTAGGTCTTTCCCTGCCCACCATCAGCACTAGACTGACTCGACTATCTCTGCTCCCCTAGTGGTGAGCCCTATTTATACCCTAGGGATTTCATCACACTTTGTGGAAGAGTTCCCATTGGCTGTGACATTACATAATTGGGGAGTTTCCATATTATCCCATGCTTTAACATGCAGGGGCTTTTTATTTGGCCCTTTTTGCCCAAATATTCTTTATTTCTATAGCCAGCTCCAGTTACAATATCTCTGGGGCTGCAGAAACTCATTTTCATATTTCATTTAATTATGGGACACTACTTTTTTTTATACATTTGCCAGTAGTGTCCCACTAAACAAGTGATATTTCTTCAACCACACTTGCAGTTTCTTCTGATGCTTTGAAGCATGCTTTTGCTCTGAAGCAATTCTCCTATTTCTAGCTCAGAACAAGGAGCTTATTTTCTGCCGCTTGGTGCAGCAATTGTAACCAGAGCATCCTACTCCACCTAACACATGCTCCTAGGTCATATATTGTGACCTGGAGCATTTCCAGACACCAGAGCTGCCTTCTGGAAATAAGAGCTGCAACCTGCAGCTGTGGGTCCAGAGCTCGATTGCATTTAGCGGCATGACCATTTAGTAATCAGGGGCACCAGTGGTTTTCAAACCTAAAGCATGATATGCGCTTATTCCCATTTGTTCCCACTCAGGAGTTTTATAAACAGCACGACTTGCCCTAATAATCTCCAATCCGGGAGATCAAGGAGAAATGCTTCTAGCACTTAATGTACAAGCAGGGGGAGTTTATAAGAAAACAGGGGACAGAAAAGCAATGATAATGTCAGATTGGCCACCCTGCCATGAAAAGAAAAGCAAAGAAGAAAGAAAACAAGAAGACAGAAAAGTGTGTGTGTGTGTGTGTGTGGGGGGGAGGGGAAGCACATTGTTTTATGATTTACAGGATAAATAACAGGAGCTCCTGGTTACACCTACCTTAAAGCCTTCTTGGGTAAAACACTGGTTGGACAACAGGACACAGCAGGTAATGGTAAATGGAGTCCACAGTGAAGAAAGGAGGGTTACTAGTGGGGTACCTCAGGGTTCAGTATTGGGGCCAGTTCTTTTTAATGTCTTATAAGTGACATTGCAGAGGGACTGGAAGGGAAGGTATGTCTCTTTGCAGATGACACAAAGATCTGCAACAGGGTTGATACACAAGGTGGGGTGGAAAGGATGAAAGGGGACTTGGCAAGGTTGGAAGAATGGTCAAATGTATGGCAGCTTAGATTCAATGCAAAAGAGTGCAAGTAATGCACCTGGGAAACAAAAGTCAGGGAAGAGTCACAATGGGGGTGAGATACTGACAACAAAATGGAAAGGGATCTGGGGTAGTCATATCAGATGACCTTAAGGTGGGCCAGCAATGTGAGAAGGCAGTAAGGAGGGCTGGGGGGATACTGGGATGCATAGGGAGAGACATCACCGGTAGAAAACAGGAAGTTGTTGGCCCTCTGTACAGACAGTTGGTAAGACCACATCTGGAGTACTGTGTACAGTTCTGGAGACCCCATCTCACAAAGACTTAGACAGGGTGGAGGCTGTCCAGAGGACGGTAACCAAAATGATGCAGGGTCTGCATCAGAAGACATATGAAGAAAGACTAAAGGAACTAAAGATGTATAGCCTCGAGGAAAGGAGGGAGAGGGGGGACATGATAGAAACTTTCAAATACCTCAAGGGAATCAACAAAGTCCGGAGGGTAGTATCTTTCAGAAAAGAGATGTGCAAAAACAAGGGGCACAATTTGAAGATAGAGGGGATGGCTCAGAGGTAATGTGAGGAAGTATTTCTTCACAAAGAGGTTGGATACATGGAACAGCCTTCCTGAGGAGGTTGTAGAGTCAAAAACAGTGGGGGAATTCAAGAATGTATGGGGCAGACATAAGGCAATTCTAGTGGGGGGTAGGAGGAAGTAGGCTGTTGGTTAACTAGGATCGGCAGCTTATCTGTTAGGTAGGGAAATGGGCAGACTAAGTGGGCCAAGTGGTCCTTATCTGCCGTCAAATTCTATGTTTCTGTTCTTAGTTGATCCAGGACCTCTTTCCATTTGATCACTTTTTAATCTGCTAAACTGTTTGCTTTTCTTCACATTATTTTTCTCTGTGATTGTTTTTCCTTGTAAAGTTCAGCATGTCAGGCTGTCTTTGTCTAGATGTGTGTTAACTGGAGCTGTTGTTTACATTGGTGATTGCAGCTTTCTGTTCTGCATATACAAAACATCATATACTGTAGGATCCCTTTTCTTTATTCAAGCCCATACATTATTCTTTTTGGGTGCTGGTATCTCTGTTTCCTGCTCTATTTCCCCTTCTACTTCATCCCCTGCTATGTGCATCTCTGTGTCACTAGTATCTACATATTTCTTCAGCTGAAGTTGTCCTATCAGTGACTGGAAGTTGTCATCTACAGTATAACATTATTGAATTTTGTGGCTGTGACTACTATTTTTTGCTCCAGTTTTATGCAGATACATGTTGCATACCCTCTGACTGAAAATTCACGGAGTATTTCATAATCATAACACTATATTCTTTTTTTATCACCATAAGTCCACTTAACTCTGTTCTATCCCTTGGAATGGTCTGTAATTTTTTGTGGCGTGTTGGCTTCTGCTGCAGGACCATGGTCTACATGATTTGACACTAAAGCAGTGATGGCAAGGATTGTTCTGTGTGTGGGTAAGACGCTATCAAACTAATCATCATTTGCCTTGGTGTGAAGGCTTGTGCTGGGCCCATTTTTACCTTCACTGGAAGCTGTTGCCTTCTGCTGAAGGACCATGGTCTATATGATCTAACACTGGAGCTGGGGCAACAATTATTTTTTTGGTGGGTAACGTGCAATCAAATTGCTTATTTTGCCTTAGTGTGAAGGCTTGTGTTGAGTGCATGTTTACCCTTGAAGCCATGCTACCAATCTGCAGTTCTATTTCTTTTACTCTCCATACCATAATGTAGTTTCATCTTGGAGAGATGAATAATTTTGTAATGGAAGAAGTCTTGGTCTTGTTACTTTTTTCCTTGGGTAGTGCTCCACTGTTCAGGGTTTTAGAATACTATGACAACAATTGATCCCATTATAAAATCAGGGTATGTTAAAGGAGAAGAGTCTCCACCAAAGGTCCTCACACTCAAGTGAGGGACTGTTCCCAATGTGCACTTTGTGTGCAAAATAATTTTGGTTTCCTTATTGTAGTATAGTTGATTATAACACACTAAGGCTTGCTTAGTTGTAGACTGATATGTTCTTGTACTACAAATCCCAGAATCTCCTGCAGCTGACATGAGAAAAATGGAAAACAGAATTTAGACAGTCTCATATGAAAGATGGGGGGAAATAATTTTACTCCTACATTAATAATAAAAAATCTATGTTTAATACAATTGGTCCAATTAAAGTTTCCAATAATATAATCAAAGAACCACCTGATATGGTCAATATATTTAATGACTATTTTTGCTCTGTGTTTTCAAAAAATAATAACAAAACTACATCTGTTTTTGATATAAGTTCTATAGAGACTCTAAACATAACCAAGGAAGAAATAGTACATAAATTAAAAAATATAAAAATTAATACTGCTCCTGGTCCTGACCAACTCCATCCAAGGGTCCTAAGAGCTATTGAATCATGGCTGGTTGAGCCATTACATCTGCTCTTCAATAAATCATTAACTACTGGTGAATTGCCTGATGATTGGAGACAGGCAGTTGTCATCCCTATATATAAAAAAGGAGACAGTGGTTGTACAGCCAATTATAGACCGATTAGTTTGACTAGTGTCTTGGATAAAGTAATGGAATATATCATTAAATATAAGCTTTCCTCTGATCTTGAATCAAAATGCTTTCTTGACAATTCACAGCATGGTTTTAAGTCTCAAAGATAATGTCTTACTGCAAATCTTTGTTTTTACAAAGCTGTTAGTAAATTACTAGAGGATAAAAAAATCAATTGACATCATATTCTTCGACCTTTGCAAAGTATTTGATAAAGTCCCCCATGTAACACTTGTAAACAAAATGATAAATCTTGAGTTAAACAGTTTTATTATTAGATGGGTAAATGCATGGTTGATGAATTGAGAACAAGTTGTCCAAATAAAAGGTCCATATCCAGTATGGGCAAGGTGACTAGTGGAGTGCCTCAGGGGTCTGTCCTGGGCCCTTTGTTGTTCACTATCTTTGTTTCAGATATAGATAGGGATTTAAATGGATATACAGTAACATTTGCTGATGATACAAAAATCGCAACAGATGTGAGTTCTGAGGATGGATATTCAAATCTTTGTAGTGACCTCTTGAAAATGGAGAAATGGGCAGATAGAAATGGTATGGTTTTTAACCGAGATAAGAGTGTAGTTATACATTTGGGAAACAATAACCCATGTCATAACTACTTTAGCTGGTAAGCAGCTACAATCTGTAGAAAATGAAAGGGATCTAGGTGTATTAATCTCTAGTGATTTGAAGTATGGTTCCCATTGTACAGAATTGACAAAAAAGGCAAATAGATTAATTGGCTGTGTTAGAAGATCTGTGAGCTCTAGGGACAGGGCTTGCTTAATCTCTATATATAATTCCTATGTACGCCCTATTCTTGATTACTGTTCTCCACTATGGAGCCCTTTCTTATGTAAGGATGTTAAAAGGGTTTAAGGGGGTTCAAAGGAGAATTACGAGGATAGTTCAGGGATTTCAAGGGATTGACTGTAACTCTAGATTAAATTCATTAAACCTTTATTCATTGGAGATGAGGAGATATAGAGGAGATCTGTTACTAATGTTTAAAATCAGAAGGGATCCATCCTTATCTTCGGAATTGGGTTTGATTCATATCCAAAGCCATAAACAATAACTCAAGCTTACTAATCCTAAAAGCCAATTAAGAAGAAACTTTTTCACACAGCGCATCATTCGTATGTGGAATACCCTTCTTAGGAACATTATAGAAGTAGAAATATTTTGATTGTTTTAAGTCCAGACTTGATAGATATTTAATAAACTTGGGTTGAGGGAACTTATGCCTACATTGTAGGAGATGTGCATAAATGGGCCAATAGCCTTCTGTACATCTAATACTCGTAGTATGACTCCTAGTATAAAAGTAGGCAACAGTAGGAGATTCAATAGCTTGCAGTGATGGGTCCTTTGTGCTGACTGTTCCCCAATAAAAATAAATACATCAGGAAATCAGTACTGTAATCTTTAACATTTGCTGAAAATTATCATCTTAATTCAAGCAGTGTTTTTTTTTATTGTTTCCTTCTGTAGTTTGTATGGTATCTCAGTTACTGGTAGCACATCCAGCTGCATATCTGAGTTCTTTTTAAATAGATATGTACTGTAGCTTCAAGGACAACTGGACTATTTCTGAGTTTTTGTTCCAAATTTGTTTTGTTTCTGTTTGTATACCCTGGCATTTGTGTCTCTCTATGTATAAGGCACTATAGATGCTTGAGACAGATATGATGTAAATGAATACAAGCCTCTCTCTTGCTTGTTGCCAATTCTCAACTACCTTCTGTACATACACTGTCGTACTGTAACCTACCTTTTGTACTTACCTTGAACTGTTCTACCTCCTTGAAGCTGATGAGGAATCTTTGTAAATAAGCAGCAACGCTCAATGGTATTTATCCAATTTACTTAAATAAATAAAATACTTCAATAAGCTGAGGTACTTTGCTTGCTCTTCTAGTACTGTAGAATCTGGTTTTCTTGCCTCTACTTGAATGACAGTTGGTTCTTCATTCTCTGTGATGCTTTTGGATTGGCGATTCCACTGTTTTTCTGCTAGCTGCATATTATGGTGTTGGTATAGTTGCTCCCCTGTGTGACTTTGTTGCTGTCTTATGAGGCTGAGATTTAAACTCTTGTCACTTTCAACAAATGTCTATGGTTTCCCTCCAGTCTAAACTTGCAGATACATTTTCAGGCATTTCTTCTGCTAAAAACGCTTGTAACATCCAGCATATTTATTCTGTCACTCCCCCCATGTGAATCTGCTCATGTGTCATGAGGCTCCTTGTACTACTGGACACTTGCCACATTCCCCACATGTATATGGTCTCTCCTCCATATGAACATGCTGATGTGTTTTGAGTGTACTCTGTGCTCTAAAACTTTTTCACATTCAGTACAAATGTATGTTCATTACTCCATGTGAACTCACTGATATATTTTTGGTGTTTCCTTTGGGCAAAACCTGTGTCACATTCATCATATTTATACCCCCCCCCATATGTGAACTTAATGATATTTTATGAGTATAGTAATCTGAGTAAAACTTGTTACATTCAGCACTGTGATTCTGCTGCTATACTGTGAGTGCACTCTGTGCTCCAAAAGTCATCTCACATTCAAAACATTTATATGGTCTCTTCACCATGTTAACTCACTCTTGTATTATCAAGACATAGTTCTGGGCAAAACGTTTGTCACATTTAGTATATTTATATAGTCTCTCCCTCATGTGAACTCGCTGAAGTATTATTAGGCCAGTTGTCTCCAATAAATCTTGCTACATTCAACACCTTTATATGGTCTCTCCCCGGTCTGAACCTGCTGTCTTAATGGATAACTGTTATGTGAAAAACTAATGTTACATTCAACACAGTTGTCTCCCCTCACGTAAACTAACTGATGTTTTATGACAGCACTCTCCTTTGAAAAATGCTTGTTGCATCGAAAACAGTTGCATGATCTTTCCCCATGTGAATTTGCTGATGTGTTATGAGTATACTCTGTGGTGTAAAACCCTTGTCACACTCTTTTATTTATATATTCATATCCTTGATTACAGTTCCTTTGAGTCAATGACTCTTTTATGGAGGTTCCATGTCAGAATGAAGACAAACACAACACAGAACTAAATGCATAGCAAGTGGAATACATGATACATGGAGTTGGGGTTACAATCCAAAATAAAATTTACAATCAGGTAAAAAGTGTTAACACTCAGGTTACAGCAAAAAGTTTCAATCAGGTTAAATTTTACATTCAGGTTACAGTAGGAAGTGCAGTAGGTTTTGGGGATTAGGGAGATACCCTAGGGGAAAGAGCAGGGAGTGATACTGTCAAGACATTTGACATGGTCTAATCTGTTATTATGTGTACAGTGGCGTGAAAAAGTATTTGCCCCCTTCCTGATTTTCTCTATTGTTGCATATTTGTCACACTGGATGTTTTCAAGTCTTTAGACAAAATATAATATTAGATAAAGGGAACCTAAGTGAACAAATAACACTTTTTTTTTTTTACTTATTTCATTTATTTAATGAAAAAAGTTAACCAACACCAACTGACACTGTGTGAAAAAGTAATTGCCCCCTAGTTAAATCAACCCAATTAAAGGGATAATTAGAGTCAGCTGATTGAACACAGCCAGGCTGATTACAGCCAGCCCTGCTCAATATAAACCTCACTTATTTTGGCCCTTACCATCAGAGTCACGCTACAGCACAAAGATTCAATGAGCACATTATGCCATGATCAAAGGAAGTTCCTGAAAAGATCAGAAAAATGTGTTGCCCTCTATCAGTCTGAAAAGGGTTACAAAGCTATTTCTAAGGCTCTGGGACTCCATTGAACCACAGTGAGAGCTATAATCTCCAAATGGAGAACACTTGGAACAGTAGTGAATCTTCCCAGGAGGGTGGCCTGCCAAAATTACTCCAAGGATGAGTGTAAAATCATCCAAGAAGTCTCAAAGGATCCTAAAACAACATACAAAGAACTGCAGGCTTCTCTTGCTCAGCTAAGGTCAGTGTTCATGACTCCACAATCAGAAAGAGACTGGGCAAAATGGGCTTCATGTGAGGTAGCAAGGCGAAACCACTGCTAACCAAGAAGAACATAAATGCTCATCTCTCATTTGCCAAGAAGCACCTGGATGATCCACAAGCCTTTTGGGAAAATGTTCTATGGACAGATGAGTCCAAAGTGGAACTTTTTGGACAACATGGATCCCATAATGTCTCGCAGTAAAGCAAACACAGCATTCCACAGTAAGAACACCATACCAACAGTCAAACATGGTGGTGGTAGTGTGATGGTGTGGGGATGTTTGCTGCCTAAGGACCTGGATGACTTGCCATAATTAAAGGAACCATGAATTCTGCTCTGTACCAGAAAATTCTTAAGGAGAATGTCCAGTCATCCTTCCGTCAGCTGAAGCTGAAGCGTAGTTGGGTCATGCAGCAAGACAATGATCCAAAACACAAAAGCAAGTCCACATCAGAATGGCTAAAAAGAAGTAAAATTAAAGTTTTGGAGTGGCCTAGTCAAAGTCCTGACTTAAACCCAATAGAGATGCTGTGGCAGGACCTGAAATGAGCAGTTCATGCTCGAAAACCTACAAATGTTACTGAATTAAAGCAGTTCTGCGAGGAAGAGTGGGTTAAATTCCTCCACAGCGATGTGAAAGACTGATATTGAATTATAGGAAGTGTTTGGTTGCAGTCATTGCAGCTAAATGTGGCATAACCAGTTATTAAGTGTAAGGGGGCAATTACTTTTTCACACAGTGCCAGTTGGTGTTGGTTAACTTTTTTTCATTAAATAAGTGAAATTAAAAAAAAAACAAGTGTTATTTGTTCACTCAGGTTCCCTTTGTCTAATATTACATTCTCTCTAAAGACCTGAAAACATCCAGTGTGACAAATATGCAATAATAGAGAAAATCAGGAAGGGGGCAAATACTTTTTCACGCCACTGTATATAATTTTGCTATAAATATATGTTTTTGAATTCTGCTTGTGAAAAATGTCAGTCAGCACCAGGCATCATGGGACCTTGGATTTTTAAAAGAAAAAATGTTCTGCCCTTGCTTGCTGGAACAGATGATTTGGAAAAAAAAGCTGACTTCCTGGCAGTATAATAAAACCAGGTCATAAAACAATCCACTGCTTTGAACCCAGGCAGCTTGTCATGAAATATTGCCTTTTTCGACGTATCATGAGGGAAGCAGTTTCTGACAGATACCTGTGAAAATTCACCCAGCTATTAGAAGTATTTCCAGGATGTTTCTCTGAAAAAACAAAGGGATAATTCTGACCCGTCATATAGCATGCTTGGTGGTTCACTAATTAGGAAGTATATACTTTTTTTTATTGGAATGTTTAGCAGTGTGCAGGGGCATGTGACTGATCAATTAATGACAGGACTTAGAGTGACCTTATGTCAACAGTCAGAGTGGTGGTATCACAAGGAGGGTGGGACTTTATCTTTGATATTGGTGAAGCCTGCTGAAAGGACTAACAATTTTTGTTCTGAACATCTAAGGGACACTTCAGCCAAGATAAGTAACAGCCCAAATCATCTACCAACTGAAACAGAGTTAGAACCAGTTAATTCAGTTACAAGATGCTTTATTTTGTAATTGTCCATTTCTTTTTGACTGTAATCGTTATGTATACATGTTCTGTTTGATGTACTGTATTTATTTACTATTTTTAGTTTTAGTAAATTTGGTTTTCATTGAACCTGCCTGAGACATTTTCTCATTTTGAGTGTGAATGGTGGAGCAGTCTTCATATTCTAAAACAGCTGTTAAATGCTTATTGTGTGACCTTATGCACCCACATTAACAGGGATCTGTGTAAAGATCCAGCAATGTAAGAAAAATACCAGAGTCTCAATTGAGTCAAAACGGGGTTGTGAACCAGGTTGGTTGTATGCCTGCTGGGCCAAGTATATTGCGCTGCTTTCCCCGAAGAGAGTGTGGTATTTGGACCTGTTACCTGGGCATGCTAGCTAAAAAGGATTTATAACTGACCCCAGAACTCGAGACTGGTAGTTGCTTGGACCCAAAACAAACAGGAGGGTGTCCCTGTTTGTCCCCTGTTCATGAATCATGCTTAAAGGTAAGGCACTGTGATAGCAGAGGGCCTGACCACAGGGGTGGGTTTGTGACAGTCAGGAAGTGTAGTGGGAGATGAGAGGGAAAACTGAGGGGTGAAAGGGTGTGTAGTGGGAGATGAGAGGGGAGACTGGAAGGTGAGAGGATGGACAGTGGGGAGATGGGGAGAATGGGGCTGGCAGGGGGTCTGTGGGCAGTGTTAGGAGTGGGAGAGCAAGGGAAGGAAGAAGGAGACTGAGGAAAGGGAAGGGAAAGAAAGAGTCAGGGAGGGAAAGTAGGGACGTAAAGGAAAAAGGGGTGAAACATAGGAGAGGGGATGATGGTCAAGGTAAGGCAACAGTGCAGGCTGTAGGCAGTATGTGAGGCTGAAATGGGGGCCTATGTGTGGCAATCACAGCTGCTAATAGCAGTAAGAGGTTGTCATTCAGCACATTTATGTGGTTTCTTTCCCACGTGAACTTTCTGATGCTTTATCAGATCACTCTTTTGTAAAAAACTCTTGTTACATTCATCACAGTTATATGATTGATACCTTGTGTGAATTCACTGATGCATTTTGAGGCTACTTTGTGACTTAAAATTCTTGTTACATTCAACACATTTAAATGGTTGCTCCCTCGGGGTTAGTGTCTCCAAATGTTTAGGGATTTCTAATACCGTGGCAAGAATGGACTCCATTCTTTAGCCAGGGCATATTCAAAACTCAAGAAATTAGTACTGTATTAATCTTTGATGTTTGCTGAGAATGCTCTTCTCAGCACATGCAACGTCCCCAAAATGGCTTCCTTTTGAAGTTCATAAGGTGTCACAAGTATTGGTAACATATTTAAATGTGCCTGAAAGTTCTTTTTGATTAGTCCCATTGCTCCAAGCACTACTGGAACAATTCGTGTGTCTTTATTCCACATCAGTTTGGTTTCTGACTGCATATCTTGGCATTTCATGATTTTGTGTCTCTCTGTACGCAGCACACTATAGTCACTAGGGGTGGCTATTTCAATCAGCAATACCACCTTTGTTCTCTTTTCTTGTATTACAATATCGGGTTTTCTTGCTTCCACTTTCTTGACTGTTGGTATTGGGTGATCCCATGTGATCATTACTTCTTCATTCTCTGTGATTCTTTGTGGTTCATGTTTCCAGTGTCTCTCTGCTACCTGTATGTTATAGTGTTTGCACAGTTTCCAGTGGATCAATCTTGCTACATTGTTGTGTCTTTCAGTACACAGGCCTTCTGCCATGAGTACTTCACATCCAGCCATGAGATGTGCAACTGTTTCTAATTCTGTACTACAGAACCTGCACTTGTCTGTTTCTCCTGTTTTTGCTATGGATTTTGTGAACCATCTTGAGCATAGCCCACTATCTTGGGCTGCCATTAACAGTCTCTCATCTCGTGGCCTAAATTCACCTCTTTTTAACCACTCATGGGTCAGGGCTTGATCGACCTGTGGTTGCTCCAGTAGCTCCCTGTATTTTCCACTATAATTATGGGCTTTCCAATTGTTTTTTTCTTTCCTGTTGGTCTTTATCCTTATACTTCTTTTTCTGATTCTTTGCATGTTCTGTTGCTGACAATTCCTTATCTACTTGTGGATTGACATCAATCTCTGCTACCCTTCCGAACGCTTCTCCTAATTTGATGAGTGAAGTCATTTTAGGCTTATTTTCTTCATCATGCAAGACCTTGACTATATTTGGGTCCAAGTATGCATCAGTAAGTATATGTCCACTATTGTGGATCTATATGTGTAATCAATCTCAATGAGGCCCATGCCTCCTCTGCCCTTGGGATGTATAATCTTGGCATGCACTGATTTTGTATATTAATTGGTGAGCATGAAACATTTTCTTGTTTTATATCTAGCTGGTTCAACACTTTCTGTGGCCAGTCTATCACACCAAAGCTGTATGATATCACTGGAAGGCGAGTTGATTTATAGCTTGCACTTTATTTCGTGTTGTCAAAGCAGTTTCAGAATTAGCTTTAACCTTCTAAAATATTCCTTGCTTACTTTTACTCTCATTTGTTCATGTTGTGCTGTTGCTCCTTCATCTATTCCCAGGTATTTATACACTCCCTCTTGCTCAAGTTCTTTTATGTCACAAACCTCCGCCAGATTCATGTTTTCTTTATGAGTTAACTTTCCTGCTACAAATGTTGCTTTGGCACATTTATCTAGCCAAACGTCATCCGTGATGTCATCTGAAAAGGTCTTAACAATTTGTAGTTGTTCTTCCAAATGTTTGTCAGATGAACTATAAAGTTTTAGGTCATCTACAAATAGAAGGTGAGATCTTAGCTGTTGATTGTTTTTGTTTCTGGGGTTCAAGCTGTATCCATAGCCTAAGTTATTGATTAGGCTACTCAAGGGATTGAGGGCAAGGCAAAACAGAAGTGGTGACAAGGAGTCACCCTGTGTAAACTCGCTGATGTTTTATCAGATCACATTTATGAGAAAAACTCTTATTACATTCAGCACAGTTATATGGTCTTTCCCCAGTGTGGCTTCATTGGTGGACTTTTAGCTTACTCTTTGATTTAAAACTCTTGTTACATTCAGCACTTTAATATGGCCTCTCCCTCGGGATTAGTGTCTCCAAATGTTTAGGGATTTCTAATACCGTGGCAAGAATGGACTCCATTCTTTAGCCAGGGTATATTCAAAACTCAAGAAATTAGGGACACCTCTCCCGGGGTTAGTGTCTCCAAATGTTTAGGGATTTCTAATACCGTGGCAAGAATGGACCCCATTCTTTAGCCAGGGCATATTCAAAACTCAAGAAATTAGTACTGTATTAATCTTTGATGTTTGCTGAGAGCGCTCTTCTCAGCACACGCAACGTCCCCAAAATAGCTTCCTTTTGAAGTTCATAAGGTGTCACAAATATTGGTAGCATATTTAAATGTGCCTGAAAATTCTTTTTGATTAGTCCCATTGCTCCAAGCACTACTGGAACAATCTGTGTGTCCTTATTCCACATCAGTTTGGTTTCTGACTGCATATCTTGGTATTTCATGATTTTGTGTCTCTCTGTACGCAGCACACTGTAGTCACTAGGGGTGGCTATTTCAATCAGTAATGCTACCTTTGTCTCTTCCTCGGGGTTAGTGTCTCCAAATGTTTAGGGATTTCTAATACCGTGGCAAGAATGGACCCCATTCTTTAGCCAGGGCATATTCAAAACTCAAGAAATTAGTACTGTATTAATCTTTGATGTTTGCTGAGATTGCTCTTCTCAGCACACGCAACGTCCCCAAAATAGCTTCCTTTTGCAGTTCATAAGGTGTCACAAATATTGGTAGCATATTTAAATGTGCCTGAAAATTCTTTTTGATTAGTCCCATTGCTCCAAGCACTACTGGAACAATCTGTGTGTCCTTATTCCACATCAGTTTGGTTTCTGACTGCATATCTTGGTATTTCATGATTTTGTGTCTCTCTGTACGCAGCACACTGTAGTCACTAGGGGTGGCTATTTCAATCAGTAATGCTACCTTTGTCCTCTTTTCTTGTATTACAATATCAGGCTTTCTTGCTTCCACTTTCTTGGCTGTTGGTATGGGGTGATCCCATGTGATCATTACTTCTTCATTCTCTGTGATTCTTTGTGGTTCATGTTTCCAGTGTCTCTCTGCTACCTGTATGTTATAGTGTTTGCACAGTTTCCAGTGGATCAATCTTGCTACATTGTTGTGTCTTTCAGTATACAGGCCTTCTGCCATAAGTACTTCACATCTCTTCCCAGTGTGAACTTGCTGATGTTTTATCAGGTCCATGTTCTGGACAAAACTCTCTTCACACTCAGCACATTTATATGATCTCTCACGGGGTTAGTGTCTCCAAATGTTTAGGGATTTCTAATACCGTGGCAAGAATGGACCCCATTCTTTAGCCAGGGCATATTCAAAACTCAAGAAATTAGTACTGTATTAATCTTTGATGTTTGCTGAGAGTGCTCTTCTCAGCACATGCAACGTCCCCAAAATAGCTTCCTTTTGCAGTTCATAAGGTGTCACAAATATTGGTAGCACCCATATGAACTTGCTGGTGTATTATCAGATCATAGCTTTTGGAAAAAACTCTTGTCACATTCAGTACATTTATATGATCTCTCTCCTGTGTGAATTCACTGATGTGTTTTTAGGCCAATCTTCTGGGAAAAACTCTTCCTACATCCATCACATTTATACGGCTGTGCACCTGTGTGAACTTGCTGATGTCTTAGCAGATTACTGTTAGGTGAAAAACTGTTGCATTCAGCACAGTTATGTGCTTCCTCCTTTGTGTGAACTTGGTGATGTGGTATGAGGCTACTCTGCGCAGAAAAACTCTTGCCCAGATGAGTAAATTTATATGGTTTCTCTCTCCTGTGAACATGCCTTGGTATAATTTTATGCTGCACTTCAAAACTCTTGTCTGAACATTTAACTGCATTTGGCTCTCTTACACTCCTTTGGTATTTAATACTCATACGCTGCCTCTCTCCTTTGTTAATCTGTTGTTCAGAGATGAGGAGTGAGTCATGGAAACTCTTCTCACATTGAGGATACTGATGCATCTTCTCTGGTGTGTGACAGAGCTGGCATTTCCCAAGTGTTGATTGCTGGTTCTGACTCTCACTGCAATCAACTCGCCTGTTGACTAAAAATACATATTTCATTAGTATTTTCTTACAACAAGGAAACAAATGCCTTACGCATTTTTCTTTCATTATGGGAAAGTTTGTTTAACATCAATTTTTTGGTAAACTTGTGGAGTCTATCATAAAGAAGGCCATTATGGAATAACTAGAAGCAAGTAGCTTGGAGGACAATCACCAACATGGGCTTGTGAGAGTGGGGTCATCTTAGAGTCCCTGAACAGCTGCTAATTGTACAAAACCAGTTGGAGTCACAAAACCTGGTCACTCTGCTTTTCCAGCTACTGAAAAATGCAGCATGATATTTGTGTGTAATGTAGTTATGTACTGTAAGTAACAAAGCCTTGTTTTTAGTAAACTTGTGCAGAGATATGGTGCTGACTTTTGATTGCACTGGTACCCTGTTTTTTTAAGTGAAGCATGCCGAGTAGCTGAGCAGCTAAGGTTGTTTTAAACCAGGCAAACCTGATGAACCTTTTCAATTCTGTAACTCAACCAGTGGACTAAGATAAAACAGTTAATGTGTTGTATATGGATTTCAGTAAAGCTTTTAACTCAATACCACATGGGAGACTAGTAATAAAAACTAAGAGACCCGAGGGTGCGTAAGAAGCTCACTAGATGGGTGGACAATTGGATGAGAGGGAGGACTGAGAAGGTAATAAAAACTGGGAATACTCTTATCAGGAGTGTCACTAGTGGGGTACCAAAGGAGACAGTTCTGGACAGGTCCAGTTTAATGTATGCATCAGTGACACTGGTGTAACGATAAAGGGCAAAATTCCTGTATTGACAAAGGCCAAAAATCAACAAGGGGTAAGGGAATTAAAAGAAGCTGTAAATAAACAGGAAAGATAGTAAAAGTTGTGGCAGCTAAAGTTAACACAAACAGTATAATGGTATGTATATAAGCAAAGAAACCCAAAGACAAACTATCAGCTAGGGCTATAGAAATATATCTGACCAATAAAAAGAAAGGCATCTGGGTATAATTCAGTTCAATTCAATTTCTTTTGTTAACCAGGTAAGTACACTAGACCAGAGGTCTGTTTACAGGCACGACCCAGGTGTTTTTTGGAAACACAACTTATCTATAAGAGATTTACAAAAATACCTGTACATTCACAACCATAAAATTGATCAATATTGCACAAGATTTAAGTTATGGGCACTGGACGAACATTTATATTTGCATAGTACTGTACAGACAATCAATAACTTTTACATGAAAAACAACATACATTAGCAGTGACAAATGACATAGCAATTTTTGCCTAAAAAACATTGGTGGGTGGAGCTATTCAGATCTCCTTTGACAACTTTCCATTTTTTCACTTCATAGTAAGAAAAGGCTTTTTGGCCCATGACTGTTTTGCATAATGGCAGTTCCAGCCAGGCCTGCTCAGCTGATCTCAGGCCTCTGTTTGCTCTGTTGGCAATTAACAAGTCTGACAGGGGGTTTCTGTCATCCAGTTTCATATATATGGGATATGACATGGCCTGATTGAAGATAAATATGATATCTTCAGTCAGGTCATGTCATATTCTGTTTATACAACACGTTTTGGGACCACAACAAAACTCCCCCCCCCCCACAGGTTTTGTTTTGTTCCCCTGAGAGAACCTGTCACATCCCCACATAACAGAATTACCCATATATCTTATTTATCAGGCAGCACCCCTTCCCCCCCAAGGCTCAGATCATGCCATAATTGCTAAAACAACTGTAATTTTAAAAAAAATTATGCGGTTGATCCTGTGGTTGTTTGGTTTTTCTGTATATGCTCTAAATTTGTAGTGTGACTGAGCTCTTTCAGTATAAAATTAGAATGTGTGAGAGAGTTAAAATAAGTCACAGTCTGTGTACAGTTATAGAAATATGACGCTTTTTGAAAAAAATGTTTTATAAAACTTATCTGGTTGATCCTGTCGATTTCCTCATGTCTTACATAAGCAATTTCACTTTGTCAGGTTCTAAATTGGTAGCGTATTGAGCGCTTTCAACATAGTAGTAGTAGACTTGTCAGAAATTTTAAATAAGCAGACTTCCTGTGAAACGTCTGAATCTTTTTTTTTTCTCTAAAGTTTGCTGAATTGCTGAGTTTTTATGAAATATCCTGACAACAGTAGATAGAGGAGAGAGAGAGAGATTGAGTCGCACCTTTAGAGAAGAGAAAACATGCCCGAGTGACTGTTGCAAGTGTTGCTATAGCAACGTTACTATGGCAACACTCGCTCAGGCTTGCTTTGTCTTCCCTGATGGTGTGACTCAGTCTGTCTCTTCTTTCTACTATTGGCAGGATATTTTACAAAAGTTCAGTAATTTAGCAAACTTAAACAAAATCATAGATTCCGACGTTTGACACAGAGCATGCTTATTTAAAATCTCTGGCAGGTCCTTGCTGTAGTATGTTGAAAGCGCTCAGCCACCCTATGAATTTAGAGCCTGACAAAGTGAAAGTGCTTGTGTAGGAAATCGGCAGGATCAACCAAATAATTTTTTTTTGTGTAAATAACTGTTTGAAAGTGATGATGGCAGGATTACCCAGATGTCAGAGACGTGTGAGGGGGGGGCACCTGGGTGCAGATCGTGAAGAGGCAGACCATGTTTTACACACTTTCATTTTCATAGCAATGACGTATAGGAACATAGAGCTCTCACCATGTTCCATGACGTATAGGAACATGGAGATATCACTACGACATATAGAAACATGGAGATATCAGTGATATCTCCTTTGCCTGTCCCACATATCACTTTTTATCCCTGTATTTATATCAAAACACATGCTGTATATATAAATTATAGTGGCACGGTAGTGCCACTATAGCTAGGGTTGAGTACCCCATTTAAGGTTAAAGTGTGAAATTTTGCAGCTTAATAACTTTGCCACTGTATGACAGATTTGCTTGCAACTTGGCAGGCATGGAGTGGTACTATAGATCTCTGAATCTGCCAAGATTCGTAATGGTTGGCTATATGGTTGTGGAGCTATAAAGTGCAATAGAAATTTGCATTTACGCTTTTTTGTACATTCTTTGTTCGAGCCTACAGGTCGCACAGTTTGTGCGACCGGTCCGAAAACTTCAGGGAACATGCATCCAGGGTCCCCGATGTGCCTTTCAAAGATTTTGTGAAAAAATATTAAACGGTTCAAAAGTTATTCAAAAAACAAGTTTTCCATTATAGTCAATGGGAATAGTTAACAAAAAGTTCGACAGTGTCGCAAATGCAGATTTTAGTGTCGCAAATGACCCCTGTAGTGTAGCAAATCTACCATTTTGTTTTCAGTTACTGGTCACAGAAATGCTTGGCATTTAAAATTGGGACCCTTTAGGGACACATTTCTTTTTGTGTTCACCTAGTAGAGCCTTGAGGATGCTAGCCATGTCTTTTTTGGGGTGTTAAACACCCCAGAAATATGTTTTTAACATTTTTGTAAACTGTAGTGTCGCAAAGTAGTGTCGCACTTGCAACACTTTCGTGATTTTTTTTTTGCGAAAGTGTCGTGATTTGCAACACTACTTTACGACACTATGCTTAAAAGAATAGGAAATCTTTGCCACCCTGCTGCAAAAGAACGATTTGGTCTTTTGGGCTGAAATTTGGAGGGAAGAAAGCCAGCATCCCACAGATATGCCTTTGGTGGTTCGGTGACAAAATATTAGAGGGCTGCAAAGTTACGGCACTCCAAAGTTGATGCTTTTTCCCACTGGCTAACATTACGGCGTCCCCTGCGCCTTTTGGGGCCCGTGTCTCGAAAACGCTTCGAGATACGAACTTTTCGTTTGAAAAACACTTAGCCGCCCTAAAGGGGGCTAAGTACAAAACTAGCCAGGAAAGTCATAAATCATATGAATGTTTTATTTTTATTCTATGTCGTACGGTTCCTGAGATATAAGCAATTTAGTATTCCAAGTCCTCATTTTCTGCTCCGAGGCCCATTATTATGCATATATTCTTTGTATTCACTGTGTTTCTCAATGCAACTTTTGGGGAAAAATAGGGTGTGCGCTTTCGTTACTGTTACAGTTAGCATTTCCACTTGTATTTCCGTACCCGTTTGCATTACTGTTCCAGTCTACGCCACCATGTGCATTACCCTTTGCATTTTTGTTTGCACTTGCATTTGCGTTACTGTTACCATTTGCGTTTCCATTACTGTTTCTGTTTGCGTTTCATTTGCATCACCTGTGCATAACCATTTGCGCTTATGCACGCGCTTCCGTTTGCATTTGTCTTTCCTTTGGCGTCATTGCTGGTGTTACCGTTACTATTTGCATTTCCAATTGCAGTACTATGACCGTGCGCATTACCATTTGCATTTCTGTACACGCTTGCATTTGCATTTCTGTTTGTGTTACTGTTTGCTTTGGCGTCATCGTTGCTGTTACTGCACCTGTTTGCGATTCCAATTGCGTTACTGTTACTGTTTGCGTCTTCGTCACCATTTGCATTTCTGTTGGTCTTAGTGTTTGCATTTTCGGTTGTGTTTCCATTGTCGATTGGGTTACTGTTCCCTTCTGCGGCGCTGTTGCCTTTACTGTTTGCATTTCTGTTTGTATTTGTGTTACCATTTGTATTTTTCTTACCGTTTGCGTTTCCGGTGGCGTTAGCGTTTGCGTTACTGTTTTCGTTAACATTTGTGTTTCTGTTGCCATTAGTGTTTGCGTTACTGTTTGCATTACCATTTCTGCTTTCATTAACATTGGCGCTTGCATTTCTGTTATTGTTTACGTTTGAGTCACGATGTGCGTTACCATTTACGTTTGTGTTGCCGTTAGCATTACTATGCGACAAAAAATCACATTCCATTCACTATTTATAGTGCTCATTCTCAAAAAGAAGGGGAATTTATAGCAAAAAACTCTGTTTAATGCATCAGTTAGGGTTGTTCCACAACGACAAAAGCGAGGAAATTTGGTGTTAGGGTTGCCACCCCCCCCACCCACCCGTCCCCACCCACAGGCATCGGGGTGTGCACTGGGGTCATCAGTCCTAACTCTCACCCCATTCTCCTACACTGCACCACCTCAGCTTATTTACACATGGAATGGGGTGAGCGTTAGGGCCGATGACCCCAATGCACACTCCAATGCCTGTTAGTGGGGATGGGTATATGGGGTGCAAGGTGGCAACCCTAACACTGAATTTCCTCGCCTTTGTTGCTGTAGAACAACCCTAACTGATGCATTAAATGGATTTTTTCACCATGAATATATATATATATATATATATATATATATATATGTGTATATTGCATTAGCTGAAAATGATCTGTGTGTGTTACTGGTGACCATTTAATTTTTTTCACAGGAGTTTACAGTGATGCTCTCTGTATGGACTATCAGTGGCAAAGCGACAGATCACATTATAAAGAACTTCTCATTTGTTTAAAATCCCAGCATAGGCTGACCCCCAAACTACGCTTCCATATTCTAAAGTGGGAAGCAAACAGGTTTCAGCAATAGCAGTTTTTGTTTCAGTAATGAGTGCACTATGTAATCTACACAGGGAACCTGTTTTTCTACGTAAAGTACTTGGGACATTTTCCATGTGTCTGTCAAAGTTTAAGCCTGTGTCCAGCATGACTCTCAGGTATTTGAAGTGCTCCACTTGATCAAGTGCAGTGTGATCTGACATTCTTATGCAGAAGTGTATACTTGCCTTTGAGTATATTAGGGGTCTGCAATAAAGCATGGCCGTTGTAGTCTTCTTGTCTAGCAACAGCCTATTAGATTCACACTAGTCCTGCAGTTTGAGAAACTCCAGTGATCATTTTTCATTTACTGATCTTATATTTGGATCAGCCCTATAAATTACTGTGTTATCTGCGCACAGAATTATGTTCCAGTTTTGACATGTGTTTGGCATATCCTCAACAAAGATGGTAAAGAGTAGAGGTCATAATATTGAACCTTGTGAAACACCATATTTTGCTAGGCGTGGAAAAGACAAGTCTCACAAGCTGTTTGCAATCTGTCAAATAATTGCTGAACTATGTTTTTGCTGATTCTCTGACTCCTATGCTATCCAGTTTGGTCTGCAGAAAAGAGTGGTCCAGCAGGTCGAAAGCCTTGATCAGGTCCATGAAGACTGCACCCCTCAGGCAACCCCTCTACATATTCAGGCACAAGTTATTTGTGAACCTGACCAGGGCACTCAATGTCCAATGTTCCCTCCCGAAGCTAAACTAGGATTCAGTGAGCAGCTGGTGCTTGTCTAGATACTCCATTTGCTGTGAGTGAACTAGTTTCTCTTGAATTTTACTTATGCAAATAACAGAGATATTGTCCTGTTTATTTATTTATTGAAATGTTTCACCAGGAAGGCACACTGAGCAACAGGTTGCTCGTCTCCCAGTGTGACCTGGGGAAGGGGTACAAAGGGGATGTGACATAATACATTCAGGTTACATAGATCAACATTAACATAACATTGATTAAGGTAGGTGTTACAAACTGTGTTACATACACATGTAAATTGTGAGAACAATTTATAAGTGCAATAGTAATAAGTGAACAAGTGCTATTGTGAAGTAAGGGTGAAGGAAAGAGGGAGAAATGATGGAGGGGAAGAGTCATGGCCCAGAGAGACCCCATCAAGATGTGGGGAACACTGTGAGGGGACAGTGGATTGGAGAAAAGGAAGGGAAGGCAGAGGAGATAGGTGAGGGAAGAGAGAGAGAGAGGGAGTGAGTGTGAATCACACCTAGGAGGGAAAGGAAACCCTTTAGGATGCGATGACCCTGCAGGGCGCAGGGCGGGCCCATGGATTGGAATCTATAGGGAGAGAGAGAGTAGGGGGAAATACGAATAACACCTAGGCAGGGATGATGCCTGTATCAAGGGACCCTTCAAGATGCTGGGGACCCTGCCAGGGGACAAAGAAGACCAAGGATAGGAGATGGGACAAAGGAGGCAAGCCTAGGCACAGTAAGGCCCCTTCAGGATTCTGAGAACCCTGCAAGGGGCTGCAAGAGCTAGGGAAATGGAGGAGAAGGTAGGGGAAGGGAGAAGCAGAGAGAACTAATGTCTAGTAAGGGCTAGAATCAGAAGAGGAAAAAGGGTTGATAGTGGAAATGGTTATGGGTATAGGCGAAGGAGTCAGTGAACCAGCATCTGGATTGGGGGGTATGTGAAACAAGTAAGGGAAAAGGCAGGGAGGAGATGGGAGAGAGAAGAAGGAAGGAAGGAAGGAAGGAAGGTCTGGAGGGGGGTGGAAGATTACTGAAGAGAGGCCGGCCCATTGGTGCAGCAGTTAGATGTCCGCTTGCGCCGCCAGCAACCCGGGTTTGGGAACAGACTGGAGAGTTGGCAGGCTGGCCAGGGGAGAAGGACTGAGCATCCCTGGGACTGTTCTCCTTCTCTGGGGGGAGGGAAGGGCTGAGTGTCTGGCGCTTGATGGATCCCCTGGTGGAGGCCGGGGGCACCGCAGCACTCAGTGCCAATACGTTGGAGAGGGTAGGGCAGACGCTGGTCATCACTGCACATTCCTGCCCCCAGGGCAACAAGTAAAGGAAAAAATGCTGGTCCCCCAGCATGAAGGCCTATTCTGTCCCACCACCCACTGCCTCCGATGCCCACCAGAGAGGTCCCACTCTTGTGGCCCCGACCCTGGGGGGATCCAGGGCTTGCCCATGACGCCCATTCAGAAGTGGGAAGCCCCTCAGTGGCCCCACCCAGGGGGGTAAGCCTGGGCATGGGGATGGTGGGCAGATGGGGCATGAGAATAGGGGGAGTTGCCCCCCAAAAAAAAGATTATTGAAGAGAGAGGAGCGGGGATTAGGTACAGGTACAGTTTACTGATAGGAAGTTAACAACGGCAGAGGTGATGGAGTTAGGAGAGGAAATGTGGTGAATCCAAGGAGGAAGTGTGTTCCATAATTTAGGGAAGCAACACAAGAAGGCTGATTGGCCATCAGCGGTAGTCCATTGAGGGATTAACAGTGAATCATATGATCTGAGCACATGGGCAGGTGGCAGGAGGGTAGTAAGTGAAGAGACAAGTTAGGGATGAAGCAAACCAAACCAGAATTTAGAAACAAATTTGGCACAATGGATGTGATGCAGGTTTTTAAATGAGGAGAAGCCAGGGAGTGGTAGAGGCTACAGTGATGAGTGAGAGAAGGTGCATCTAAGGCAAGGTGACAGAAGGAGTTAAAGAGGATGTCCAATCTGGTTAGGGAAGACTTGGGAGCGGCACTGTAAACTACATCACTTAGAAACATAGAAACATAGAATTTGATGGCAGATAAGGACCGCTTGGCCCACCTAGTCTGCCCATTTCCCTACCTAATGCATAGGCTGCAGACATTGGTTAACCAACAGCCTACTTCCTCCTACCCCCCACTAGAATTGCCTTATGTCTGTCCCATGCATTCTTGAATTCCTCCACTGTTTTTGAGTCCACTACCTCCTCAGGAAGGCTGTTCCATGTATCCACAACTGTCTCCATGAAAAAATACTTCCTCACATTACCCTTGAGCCATCCCCCCTCTATCTTCAAATTGTGCCCCCTTGTTCTTGCACATCTCTTTTTCTGAAAGATGCTACCACCTTGGACTCTGTTAATTCCCTTGATGTACTTGAAAGTTTCTATCATGTTCCCCCTCTGCCTCCTCTCCTCCAGTGCATACATATTAAGCTTCTTTAATCTCTCTTTGTATGTCTTCTTGTGCAGACCCTGCACCATTTTAGTTGCCCTCCTCTGGACAGCCTCCATCCTGTCTATGTCCTTGTGGAGATGGGGTCTCCAGAACTGGATGCAGAACTCCAGATGGGGTCTCACCAACTGTCTGTACAAAGGGATAACAACTTCCTGTTTCCTACTGGTGATGCCTCTCCCTATGCATCCCAGTATCCCACCAGCTCTTCTTACTGCCTTCTCACATTGCTTGCCCACCTTAAGGTCATCTGATATGACTACCCCCATGTCCCTTTCCATTTCTGTAGTTGTTATTATTTCACCCCCCATTGTGTACTCTTCCCCTGGATTTTTGTTCCCCAGGTGCATTACTTTGCACTGAATCTAAGCTGCCATATATTTGACCATTCCTCCAACCTCACCAATTCCCTTTGCATCCTCTCCACCCCACCTTCTGTATCAACCCTGTTGCAGATCTTTGTGTCTTCTGCAAAGAGACATACTTTTCCTTCCAGTCCCTCTGCAATGTCACTTATAAAGACATTAAAGAGGACCGGTCCCAGTACTGAACCTTGTGATACCCCTCTAGTAACCCCCATTTCTTCAGAGTAAACTCCATTTACTATTAATCACAGTAGTCAAAGTAGTCAAAGATAGGTAGGATATTCTTCTGGACCAGTTTGCGCCTTGCTGGTAGTGGGAGGCTACAGCGGTTCCTGCATAGGCACAGAGTTTAAAGCGTAGCTTTTTCAGGATGGCGTCCACATGAGGTGTTGGTCCAGCCATACCCCAAGGTACCTAACTGAAGTGGAGTCCTCAAGGACAGTCCCATCAAGGGTTTGGAATGTGGGCAGGGAGGGTAGCCTAGACAGTCTCTGCCTAGTGCCAAAAGTCATAGAGACTGTCTTTTTGGAATTCAGGGAGAGTTGATGGGAGCAAAACCAGTGCTGAACATTGTTGAAGGCATGCTGAAGTCTGGTAGCTACATCAGCCAGGGTCTGACCTGAGGTGAAGACGATCGTGTCCCATGTCAGCAGCATACGTATGGACAGAGATGGATGAGCATGCAGAGGGGAGATCATTTAGGAAAACAGAGAAGAGGATAGGGCCCAAGACAGAGCCCTTGGGAACACCAATGTTGATGAGGAGAGAACGGGAAATGGACTTAGCAATCCTAACTGACTGGGTTCTGCCTACCAAGTAGGAACAAAACCAGATGGTGGCGGATTCAAACAAGCCTGCCGGGGCAAGGGTATTTAAGAAAAGGGTGTGAGAGATGGTGTCAAAGGCTTTGGCCAGGTCAAAAAGAATAGCAAAGGTGATTAGGCCGCTGCCTACCCCAAAGAGGATAGCGTCAGTGAGCCTAATCAGGGAGGAGGTGGAGTGATTCTTCCTGAATCCAGATTGGAAAGGAGTGAAGAAGTTAGTATCAGAGAGGAAGAAGGAGAGCTGGGAAAGGACAAGGTGTTCTTGGAGCTTGGCAAGTGTGGGTAGAAGAGATATGGGGCGATAATTTGAGGGTGCTGAAGGGTCACCATCCTTAGGGAGTGGAAGGACCACAGTATGCTTCCAAACAGAGGGAATGGTGGCAGTAGCAAAGGAACGGTTTAGTTGGTCTGCGAGCAGAGCTGCAATGGCAGGTGCAGATAAGTATAAAAATTTGGGGTCCAGGCCGTCAGGCGAGCAACCTTCGAAGGGGTTAAGGGCATACAAGGCATTTAAGATGTCAGTGGGAGTGATGTTTGAAAAGATGAAGGAGTTAGGCAAGGAAGATAGGTGGGGAAGTGAGGGGGTGGCCACTGGCGGAGTAGGAGGAAGGGAGGCAAGGAGAATGGCAGTGCAGGAAGTAAAGTAGGAGTAAAAGGGGGTAGCAACATTTAAGTGATCAGTAATAGGGGTGTTATTAATATTAAGGAGGGGGTTGGGAGGGGGAGGGAGGAACAGAGGGGGTGGGCTACTTTCCAAAATCTGGAGGGATTTATTAATATTAGATTGGAAAGTGGAGCAAAAGTACTCAGCTTTCACTAGCCAGATGGCTTTTGTGCAATGGTTTCGCAGGGCTTGACAGGTGGTGTAGTCTTTAGGGAGATTAGTGACTGTGCATTTTCCAGGCTTGGTCCCGGGCTCAACGACTCACCAAGAGCTCAGGGGAGATCCATGGTAAGTGGTTCCCCCTGACCCTGGATCGATGGATGGGAGCATGTTTATTCCATAAATCGAGAGGTTTATGCTGAAAATAAGTAAAGGCATCATCGATGGAGTTTGACAAGACTATAGGGTCCCAATTAGTGTTGGACTGCTCGTAGAGGAAAGGGGCAAGGTCTACTGATTCGTATGAGCGGTATTGTAAGGTTTTAAATGTGGCTTTGGGCCTATGAATTTTGCAGACCAGAAATGTCATGTGGTGGCCACTCAGGGCATCATGCAATAAACCAGTTTTAAAGAGTTCCTGACAATATTTGTGCAGTGTGTGGATTGTGATACTTTACGGCTGGTTTTATAGGGTAGCTGGTTTCTCAGTCTTTTACATATCCTGTATTCCTAGTTATGACTGCAGACCCCATGCCAACCATGACCTGTACCATTTTCCTGCAGTTTGCCGACTCTGCCAGTCTACACTGCAAGTAATGTCATACATAGGTGTACACAGTGATTCACTGAGCAGAATCCGTGGCATTCAGAAGCTGACTGGTGGCCTCTCGAAGAGTGACCCTTAATCTGTCCAGTTCTAGAAATGAGAAAAAGTTAAAGAAGCACCACACTGAACTTTATACATTATCATCTCAGTTAGGCTATGCTGGGTATATAAATAAAACTGAGAGACACTCCCAAATTCGGCAGACTACTGAATGCTTGATAGGTATAACAAATGCTGCAATCCCCCCCCCCCCCTTTACTGGGGATGTTGAACTGACATCAATGCCTTGTCCACATTCAGTAACTCATAAACTAGTCATTGTTATTTTTTCTAATTTCCTCATTCATTTTGCCATAAATCGCCCAATACACAGAACTCACCCTGCTGTGCCGCAGGAGGAGGTATTTGTCTCCGGTTATGCGATAGTGTTCTCTGTATCAGGGCAGGTCTGTTAGTAAGTGTAAGTCGGTGTTTGTGAGATTGGGGAATGTAAAAAAAAGTACAGTGCCCACATCTGGGAGACATTTCACAAAGCCCTTCCGCTCCAGTGAACAAATTCATTTTAAAGCTTTCCCTGCATATACAAAAATGCAACAGGCTGCTGCAGCTTCAAACGCTCTCACACTATGTGGCAGTGGCAGTGGCTCAACAGAAACCGATAATCAGTGGCCAGCATGGAAGGTTATATCAGGGGAGGTTAGCCAGCCTGAACATACACTTACTGTAGAAGGCAAAGAGATTCAAATCTTTAAAGAGCAACCACAAAACTTCAGGAGAACTCTGAAAAACATAATCTGTAAACACAGCTCAGCTTATATCTCACACAAGCTCTTATTTCTTGTCCCAGTTATTTAGTCCTATGGTTATTTAAATGGTCAGTATATTTTCACTTTCAGTGTTCATCAACACCTATTAATTTTCCTCATCAGGGGCCTGTATTTGAAAGATTTCCTGGGTGCAAATCCAAGTTTGTCCGCATGAACCAGGTTTTGCACAGATATGCAATATTGAAAAGCCCAGTTAGCATGGGCAAATAAGGTTTGCACCTGGGCAATATTCAGAGGGGACTCAATGTATTTGAAGGGTGGCGACCTGTATATTGGCATAGTCCAATATTCAGAGTATGTGCACAGCACAGGGCCATTCTCCATTGTCCCCTTGCAAGGCACACGTACCGCCGATCAAAACCTCGACATACTTCTGCCCAACCCTAGCGGCTGCCGGTGGAAGTGCAAGGCTCCCCAACCCCAACACAGTAGTCCCTGGCACCTAGTGGGCCCCCCCTCCAAGCGCCATCCCAAAATTGAAAAAGAAAGTTTCCCTGGTGTCCAGTGATCCCTTCCCCGCTGATCACCATCCCAAAGTTGAAAAAGAAAGTTTCCCTGGTGCCAGTGGTCCCTCCCCCCACCGATTCCTGGCTCAATGATAAATATAAAACTTGGTCCTAATGGTCTGCCCCTCTACCGATCAGATCACAAGCCCATTGTTACCTATGAGACTTTCCCTGATGTCCAGTGGTTTCCCCTCTCTATGCCTGATCCCCTGTCTGTTTCATGCAAACTCCCTGGTGGCCAGCAGTCCCACCTCCCTAACTCCAATCCCCTGCATATGTGGTAAAAAATCCCTGTTGGTATAGTGGACCCCGCTCCATATCCCAGATCTGCTGGTTTTATAACAGGTAACCTTCCCTGTCGGTCTAGCGGTTCCCCCTTCAGAACCCTCACCTGACCATATAATAAGTAAATCTGCCCCTAGTGGTATAGTGGACCCCCTCCCAGTCCTGACCTGCCCATATACTACATAGATCTGTCCTTGGTGGTCTAGTAGACCCCGCACCCCAGCAAGTACTGGCTTACCACCCCGCTCCCCTCATCCATCACCCTGAGCCAGCAACCTGCACAACCCTCCATTCAGCACTACAGCTGGCAGCCAACTGAACTCTCAATGAGCATGTACTGTAACAACTAACTGTACAGTATGCACTCATTAAAAGCTCAGTTAGTGGCCAGCCACAGAGGTGTGTGGAGGGCTGTGCTAGTGGCCAGCTCAAGGGAGAGATGGGGGAAACAGGGTGGCAGACCAGTACCTGCTGGGGTGGTGGGGTCTACTAGATCATCAGGGAAAGATATTTGTAGTATACAGGCTGGTTGGAATAGGAAGTGGGTCCACTATACCACCAAAGAGTTTGTAGGAAAAAGATAAGGGATCAGGGATAGGGAGAGGGGGAACCACTGAACACCAGGAAAAGTCTAATTGATAACATCAGGCTGACTATTGGCGGGGGTTGGACCACTAGCACCTGGGAAATGTTGTTATCATCAAGCCAGCGATTGGCATGAGGTGACACTAGACACCAGGGAAGTTTTACATTTATCATTGGCCTGGCGATCAGTGGGGGAGGGACAACTAGCACCAGGGAAACTGGCTTTTTTTCCCACTTTGGGCCAGCAACCAGCGGTGGGGAAGGACCACTGGACAGTAGGGGAAACTTTCTTTTTCAACTTCAGGCCGATGATCGGTGGTGGTGGGGGGAGATCACTAGCATTAGTGCTAGCTTTCTGGGACCAGGCAAGTTGGGGGGGGGAAGCACTGCAATAAATTGCTGGGCTACCGACGCAAATGTGCCTATAATGAACATGCAAATGGACCCTTAGCACCTTGCATGCCCAATGAGTTAATTTGCATGGGTTCCATATGATAACAATGAACAAATTAAAGCAATGTGAACAACGGTGAGTACAAATCACCAAAAAGCAAAACACAATCAAAACAATAGTGCCTGCAGTAAACATCGATCATCGCTCATAGTTTCTGCAGGGAGTGATTTCTAATTACTGTTTATGCGTGGGGCTATGCCCCCGCGTCCCCACCCCCCACACCCCCAATTATTAAATAATCAACTGGGGGGGGTTATAATGGGGAAAGATAATTAAATCCCACCAGAAAAATAAAATCCCATAGCCCGTCCCAAACCCAGGGCTGTCGCATACACAAGCAGCACTCCTACCCTCTAGAGGAAAGAAGGGAAAGGGGGACATGACAGAAATGCTCAAATACCTCAAGGGCATCAATAAAGTACAGGAAGGTAGCATTTTACATAGAAAAAGATGCTCCAGGACAAGGGGTTATACTATGAAGCTGGAGGTGGGGAGGCTCAGAGGAGATGTGATGAAATACTTCTTCATGGAGAGGGTGGTGGACACCAGGAACAGCTTCCCAGATGAGGTGGAGGATGCTAAAATGGTAACAGGATTCAGGCATGCATGGGATAGACACAAGAGGACCTCAGAAGTAAGACAAGGAGAAGAGAAGACTGGAGATAGAGTAGGGTTTGTGGTGGTACAGCACGTAGAGAATATAGGGCAGACTAGGTGAGCCAAGAGGTCCTTATCTGCCAACAACTTCTACGTTTCTATGTTTACCTAAGGACTGGTGTAAAACTAATTTAGTCCCAATTTGTTAAAGGTGGCAAGGCAAATTTTATTTCTACAGCGCCCAATTCCAGGGGCTCTGTGTGCCTCACACAGGAAACAGGTCAAATAAAAACAATACAAAGTTCTATAAAAGCCATATATAAACATACAAAAAATTAAAATAGTAATTCAGTTTCAGAATACAGTATATAAGGCCTTGAGCACTTACTGCATACAAGTATCATTGCCAGGAAAGCCAGCAAAACAGATATGCCTTTAGCCCTTTTTAAAGGACTGTACCATCTGGCCCCCGACAGCAGATGGAAAAGTGTTCCTGAGGCCGGCCCAGTGACACTAAAACACAGTTGCCAGATGTCTTGGGCCAGACCCAGGGAATATCAAGGAGGCCTCTGGTTACAGACTGGAGGGAGTGGACCGAGGTGGCAGGTATAAGGAGATTAGCCAGATAACCAGGGACCAGCTCATATAGGGCCTTATAGGTGAGCAAGCCCACCTTGAAGATGACCCTCCACTTGACTGGCAGTCAGTGTAGAGCTCACAGGACTGGGGTCACGACAGGACCTGAGCAGGCCTGTCAGTAACCAAGCCACTGAGTTCTGTACCAGCTGCAGCTGGTGAAGGGTCCCTCCAGTGACCCTGAAGTATAAAGTGTTACAATAGTCAAGCCTCAAAGTAACAAAAGCATGCACCAGTGATGGCAGGTCTTCAGGCAGAACTAGGGGCTTAATCATGGTGATATTCCTAAGTGGTAAAAAACACTTTTGACCACAGATGACACCTGTTCTTCAGATGTCATCTGTTATCAAACATAATGCCAAGATCCTGCACCCTAAGGGAGGCCATCAATAGGGGGGATCCCCGGAAGAATCCTATACCCACTCTGGAGGCACTCCCATCACACCTGTGACCTGGCTCGATCATTAGTACCTCCATCTTATCCAGGTTCAGTCACAACCAGCTGGAAGACATCCAGTCGTGATCTCAGCCAGGCAGTTGCTTAGCACTTTCCTAGAATCATGTGTTCCAGGAGCAAAAGACAGATACAGTTGGGTATCATCTGCACAGCAGTGAAAGCCCACACTGTACTGTCTAATGAGCTCTCCCAGGGGCAGCATGTATACCACAAATAACAGATGACAATATCGAACCCTGAGGAACTCCACAAGATAGGGGCCTCAGGGAGGAGGAGAAATTCCCCATCACTACCTGATGCACCCTGCCTGAGAGATAGCACTGAAACCAGTCAATGATCATACCAGTGAGTCCACAGTACTCTCAAAAGCAATCAAGAAGCATGCTGTGATCGACGATATCAAATGCTGATGAGAGATTGAGAACAAGAGCTGAGCTGTCCCCTCTATCTTTAGCCCCAAGAAGGTCACTATGCACCCTAACTAATGCTGTTTTGGTGCTATGCCTAGCCCAGAAACCTGACTGGAATAGTTTATTGATGTCAAAGGATATAAGGTGTTCTTCGAGCTGTTGCATCACTAACTTCTCAACAACCTTGACCAAAAATGTCAGGTTGGAGATAGGACATTAATTCACCAGGATGTCAGGGTTGAGAGATGGTTTCTTCAGGAGAGGTCTCACCAGAGCATCTTTCAAGGCATCCAGAAAGACTCTCTCCAGCATCAAACACTGGACAATCCCAGTGAACACCTGGCCAACAGTCCCGACACATCTAATCAAAAACCGAGTCGGGGCAGGGTCCAGTTCACAATAAGTGTGCTTTAGCTTCAAGATCACCTCAATGACCTCGGCCACCTCTACTGGTTTAAACTCATGCCAGACCAATGGAGTGCCTCTGCTCATCCTAGGCCAACCACTGCTAGGCAAAAGTTGCCTAACTGACTGAATCCCCGACCGGATGGAGGACACCCTGTTGGAGAAAAACAGAGTAAAGTCCTCACACAAAGTGACTGAAAAAGCTTTTTCTAGCTGCAGACAGACTGAATGAAGAAGTCTGGTCACAGTCCAAAATAGCTGAGATGGTCTGTTTCTCCCTGCAGCAATCTCCCTGGACAGAAATTCTGCCTTCTTATGGTTGATTGCCCTGTGGTACTCATGATAATGAGCACGCAAGGCCAGTTTGTCCTCCCTCAATCGGGATGTCAGCCAGCAACACTCCAGCTTCTGATCCCTGATCTTCAGCATCTTGAGATCCCCCTCAAACCAAGGGTATCTCAACTGAGAAGATCTGGGTCATATACAGACTGGAGCGACAGCATCAAATTCCTCGGTGACCACCCTGTTATAGGTGGCTACTGTCTCCCCTGTTGACCAGAAATGCAGCATCTACACTAGATAAGTCAGCCTTTGCCAACAATCTCTCTGGGGATAGTCCCCTAAAAAGGCACCAACTAACCATCTAAGCAGGGGAGGTACTTCTGGGAGGGCCCAAAAAGAAACTTCACTGTACAATGATCAGACCAAATGACCCAATCAGTCTTGTGGTTGGCTACCTCAAGCCCCAACAAGAACACAAGGTCAAGCATGTGGCCATGGTGATGGGTCACAGAAGTAACCACTTGTGTAAGGCCCAGAGATAACATCAACTGGAGGATTTCGCAATTAAATTGTGAGGATTCATTGTTGATCCAGGCATTGAAGTTCCACAGAAATAAATATGTGGGGGACTCCAACACTTCACCAACACAACCTCCTGCAGGAACTCTCCCCTTAAACCTGGAGGGTGGTAAAGAAGGAGAATCCTGCAACCTGCACTTGGACCCCCACGCACTGCCACATACTCAAAAGACCTGGCTGATCTCACTGGGTGCATGGTGCAGCCCAAGCTGGATCTAAAAACAGATGGCCACACCCCCACCCCTGTGTTCCCTCCTCGGGCAAAGCACCACACAAAAAAACAGCAGAAGCGGCTGCCTCCAAGACCAGCCTGATGTTGTCACCCAGTCAGGTCTCTGTAATGCATGCCAGGTTGACCGGCCGAGGAAATAAAGTCCTCCACGTCACAACCCCACTCAGCAGATCAGGCCCTCTGCTCCCATAGTGCCAACTTCTGAGAGCAGTCTTATGAACAGGAACAGAACAGGGTAACCCTACAGTTTGGTATTACCATAAGCTATGCCAATAAAACTGTTCTAACAAAATCACATTTTCAATTTTATCAACAGAGTTTGCTTCAATTCCTTCCCACCAGTGTTTTCAAAACTGACGTTGTTTCATGGTAGCTCCTCGTAGCTCATGTCAGGGCTTCTCCTGAGCTGACAGAATTTAGCTCTGTATCATTCAGCAGTTAATTCACATTTTTTTTAACAGTGCAGCTTTAAGTTTGCTGTAATCATTACTGTCCTCACTGTCCATTTAACCCAATGCATCCCGAGCTTTACCAGTAAGTAGCGGGATAGCTGGAAGCTCCAGGACTCGCTACGAATTGTAGCCTGAATACAAACTTTTTCAAAAGAATTTAAAAAGGCATCCATATCCTCCCCCTCTTTAAATTCGGCTATCAATTTGGAATTCAATTTGTAACCCAGTCCTGCAGTCCCAGTTAAACCCAAGCCACTTACCTGCTCTGGTGTTGGTGGTTGGAGTCGTAGCATCTCCAGTTCATGTCGCCTCTGGCACTCACACTCCTCATGGTCTGCCTCTCGTTGTTCTTGCTCCCTCTTCTCCTCTGCAGCTCGCTGGTGCTCACGCTCTGCACGCTCAGCTTCCCGCTGTTCTCGCTTCTCTTCTCTCTGGAACTCCAGCTCCATTCTGCGCAACTCAATCTGCAGCCTGAGTACTTCTGGATCCAGAATGCTGGTGACCTTCCCCTGCTGCTGTGGCCCTTGGCTGGCACTGGTCCCACTGCCCTCCTCATCAGATCTGGACACTGCACTGGCCGCTAGCCCTTCCACATTCAAGGTTCGGTCCTTTACAGTCACTGTTTGTGACTCGATGCTCTGGGTATCTGCTACCATCAGGGCATCCATGAGGTTTCTGTTTGGTGGCTTTCACCTCATACAGGATGCCTCTGTCCCTGCACAACTGCTTTTAGTAGTTTACAGTCTGCCCGTTATAGTTGGAAGCCATCTTCTTCCCTAACAATGGCTACTCTGACTTGCACTTTAGAGAAAAAAAATAAAACGGGTAGGAACTTGACTGTAAGCCAAGTCATATAGTTCTGTTTCCTTTTTAAAAAATAAAATCACTGCCTTTTTCTTTCTTTGCAAGTGAGCTGACTGTCTCAAGCTGACACACTGAACAATAAAAGCTTGTAATACCAAAATTATCGCACCGTAGCCAACCAATCTGTCACAACCCCACTCAGCAGGTCAGGCCTTCTGCTCCCACAATGCCAACCTCTAAGCACAGTCTTGTGAACAGGAACAGAACAGAGTAACCCTCCTGTCTGTTTTGTGGGTTCGAATCAACCTTTGGTCTCAAGTTCTGGAGGGATTCAAACTGCGAACCTCTTGCTAGCATAACCAATGTACAGACTCAGATAATTCTGCTCTTCAGGGGGGCCAGATATCTTTCACCTATGGGCACCTAACCAGGTGTACAAAATGAACCCTTAAAAACCCTATGAAAGACCTCAGAATAAACTCTTACCTTTTCCCAGTTTGGTATTATCATAAGCTATGCACAGTGTCCACTTTAACCATATGATTCACTTGTCAAATAAAGAATTTCAAAGGCACACCAAGTAGTCTCTAAAATAGAGGTTTACTTAAAAATAGATAAAAATGTAAAACGTAAATACAGAACAATATATCACAAAACCATACAATCACTTAAAAAACAACAAGGTTATAAATGCAAACAAAATCTCTTACCACAGTACACTAATGTATACCTTCTAACAGTGCCTGATGTTGTGTTTTCAGAGTCCAAACATGTGTGTGTCTAAAGGACAGTCACAGCATAATTAAAACAACTGTCTTGAGCCTGCCTTCTCCATGATGTCACCCAGCTCCTCCTCTGTTTATTAAAAATCATACACCCAGGATGTCTCATCATTCAGAAGGTAAATTAAATAGGTGACATCAGCAAAAACTTGTTTCCCCGTGTGACTTCCCAATCAAGTATGTAATTTTTAAAGTCCTTTCTTTCATCCATGAGCAGCATCCTGCTCTTCATAGACATCAAATGACTTTTTATTACTCTCTCTCTGCCAGTTCTCACTGAGGTGTAATATGCTTTGTGACGCCAGTCAATTAACTGACCTTCCTGAGGATGTCATAAAATGGATATTTCAGGTCTTAGCATCAAACAACCCAGATCCTAAATAAGGTTATAAAATGCGAGTTCTTATAAGTTAATCTCATCACAGAGATCTGCTGTTTAACATACATCCTGTCCTGTTAGAACTGAAACCTGGGGGGGGGGGTATCCAGGCACAGCATTTCTCATGACAGACAATCACACTACATTTTTTTTATATTACAAAAAGCATAGCTTAATCAGAACCAGCTGTCCAAGTGTCACACTCCATAATTGCAGTCTTGTTTCTCATTGACCTGGCATTACACAGCACTACCCGAAGGGGATTGGCAGATACTCCCCAGCTACTTGCCCACTCAGTCTAGCAGGAACCCTGGGGACAGACACCAAAAACATCTAGCCTCTTTCTAGGCTCTGCCTAATCCCAGGGCATCTCCTGCACCTAACCACCCCAATACCACTCACCTCTACCACGCCTGCAGCACCCTGCAACCACCAACCAGTGGGAACCCTTGTAATACTGACTTCCCTACAACACCTCACTGTAGTATCTGACACCAGGAGGTTGGAGATGGGATGCAGGTCACGAAGCTGGAATGCCACATAAGCTAGGTGCAAGAGACCGAGGTTCCGGCACATCCTGATGACAATAACACACCACAAGTAGTTGTCAGTGTTGGGTAAGTTACTATTTCTATTACTTTCTATAACATTTGGAAACTTGTTCTAGGAAGCGCTGTGCAATCACTAGTAAGGATGGATAAGTACTAGAAAAAGTAATACACCTTACAATTATAGTTACTTATTTCTTTTTGTACAAAAACAATACAAAAATAATAAATAACTATAAAAGATTACATTTTTTGAAAGTAATAGGTTAGTTACTAGTTACTTTCAAATAAATGTAATCAGTTACAGTTACGTATTTCTTTTGTATAAAAAGACATAAGTAATTGTAACTGTAAGGTGTATTACATTTTCTAGTACTTCTCCATTCTTGCTAATGACTGCACAGAGCTTTTTGGAACAAGTTTCCAAAAGTAAGAGAAAGTAATAGAGAAAGTAACTTACCCGATACTCGTAGTTATTAATAACTACTGAACTATCCTGTACCTAACTAGGACAGTAAAATTCTATTTAAGCTATCCTTAAAAACACACACACAGTTCCATTCATCTAATACGAAACAAAATTATTCAGTCACATACTCCACACAAGCAATCACTCTCACGCACTCAAATAAATGTTTCCTAACCAACAATTCCCAAATCTTCAAAACAACCCCCCTCCCCACACACACACACACACAACCTTCCCCCTTAAAGCAGCAGTGCAACGAAACTGGGCAAAAATCGGACCCTACCTTTTTCACTATAAAATATTCTAGGCATCTTCCAGATTAATATGGTGGTACAATTTTCTAATTATATCAAAATCTGAGTATTTTATAAATGTTTAAATTGAGTTTTTTCTCAAGAAAAAAAGATGGCTGCCACATTTTCCATAGAAATAGCAAAAAAAAAAAAAAGATCCATGGTGCACAGCACTGGACGCAGCTAGACAAGTACATTTGACCATTATGCTAATATTTTTCTTAACTGTAACTGAAACTATTTTTGAAAATCATTTTTCATTGCACTGCTGCTTTAAAATAAAATAAACTACTAAACACAAGCCAGCAATCTGTCTTCAGGAGAGAGCTAGAAACAGTGTCCCAGATATAACATTGTGTATAACCACAACTCTTTTGTTGGAGCAAAATCCCGCATTAAGTTCCAAGTTTAAGTAATTTAGCAGGACTTAATCCACAGCAGGTAATACCAGGGTGGCAGTAATCACAGTCAGCTCTCACCTGACTGGGAGAAGAATGCCACCAAACACTGTGCTCTAACCTAGAGTTTCAGGATATTTCACGTGGATGCTTCACTGCAAAGATATTAATAACAGTGAGGAAACTGTTCTGGAGGAGGCACCCTGCAACACAGAACCCAGCCGCTCCTCTCACTTGCAACTAGGAGCACAATTGCTGAAAAAAACAGGTCAGGGAAAGTTTCTGTGGAGTGGGCTTTTAATACACCAAGTTCTCACAAACACCACCTTGCCCCACTCTCACCAATGCTGAGTGATAGCCCAAGGCAAAAATTTTTCCAGGGAGGAAAAGTCACTCCTCACTTTAGGATCAGACAACAGGTTCCCAGAAACAACAGTTGCGAAATTCAACACTGTAAGGCTGCACCAGTAAGTTCCAAACTCTGCAACTCTTTCCAGGAAATAGGGCAACAGAAAGTAATCCAAATAATTAAAGCCCAACCAGTCTAACTAGTTTACTTGGTAAAGTTTCAAGGAGTAGTATTAAAGACATGATCTGCCAACAAAGAAGGGATATGGCCATAACAGAAAAAAACAAAAACATGACTTTACCAAAGGAAGGTTTTGTGCAACTAAAAGACAAAGAACCACAGCGCACAAGCACTGAGGCAATATAGCCTAGAGGTTTGAGTAACAAGCTGTAAATGAGCTTGGTACATCTAGCAAACGTGGGGTTTGATCCCAACAACCTCCACTTGTATACTGTGTAACTCTGAGCAAATCACTTAACCTCCCCAGTGCTCCTGGGTCGCCCTGAAAACACGTACCTGTAGCTAGTGGGCCTTACCTGGTTACCAAAAGAATAATAAAAAAAGCATGAATATGAAAATCAGACAAAGTACCATCACAAGGGAACATTAACAGATTCAAACATATGTATTCAAAACAAACAGACATAAGCTATATTTCACTCAGAGAATAGTTGGAATATGTAATAATCCGCCGTCAGTTGTAGTGCAGAATGAGATATTTTACATGTTTTAAAACAAAAGACTAGATATTTGCAAGTCAGTGGAAATGCTAAAAGATTATTACCAATAATGTGGAGGAGCAGCCTACATGGACCTTTGAGTCTTCTGCTGTATTATCATCCACGTAAAATCCAAGTGAATTCCACACAAAACAGAAAATATGGGAAGCTTCAAATCTGAAATGATTTGGTATAACACAACCACCTTTAACTAAGTGCAGATTTCTGTGTAAAGTAGAGCCTAGTGCAAAGCTTACTGCTGAGTCTGTTACCGATACCCCACTGCTTTGGCCCCTACTGAGCTGCCTGTCAGGGTCAACTTGAAGCAGTAGGGTACACCACAACACTAAGGTACACTACAAGGAAAAAAATTACACGCACTCGTGCAATGACTGTGGGTCAAAACGGATGCATTTTTCTTCTACAGTCTGCCTGGCTACTTATCTGATTGCCAGACATGCATGCAGCGTAACTCCACTCACTTGTATTTTTATCTTCTTAGCAGTGGCTCCACCATGCTCGCACTTCTGTTTCAGTGATATACTGCAGGCATGTATATTGATTTTTCTGTGTATTTTTGTCTGTTCGCCGAGCTATGCCAATTAAAGAAAATGCTGCTTCAGAGGGGGTGAGGAATGAAGGAGGAACCCAAAAGTAGCGACAGGTGAAACCTTTGTCATTGTCTGCCATCTGAGCAATGTGATTTACCCTGGCTCATAATTTAGGCCATCCACCATTCCTTCATGTAGCTGCTACCCTATGTTAGCTGTTTGGATACAAGCAGAAAGTGCCATTGTATGAGCAGCCTGTTACACACCACACTTTGTTGCAAGGATTGGATGACAGGCATACAGAGCAGACCCTGGATCAACATACACCAAGCACCAGAAACTCTGATCAAGAATTTACTGTGTAAACTGACATTCTCGTTGAGTTTGACACAGACATTTTTAAGTAGATGCAGCAAGCGCTGATGTTAGTTATTCCTGAGTCCAGTCCCTATAGTTACTGGCCAAGGTAAAACTAAACATGGACAGGTTAAGGTTAAGACTATTTTGCTAATAAAATTATTTTGAACAAAAAAATCTGTCCCTCCATTGCAACGGCCTAACTGCCTTACCGTTGCCGTCATTTGTGCTAATCTTTTGCAATTGCAGTCATCATCCTGTGGTGCTCATATATTTCCTTCAACATACTGTACAGTCACTGAACTGTAGTGGGTAATGGCTTGGGAATCCCTGTGAGGAGCCTCAAAAATGGGAGACACATGAAGGCTATATAAACACTGTTGAACCTAATGCCTATATACTGTATCTGCTTGCTTAATTTTTTGCTTTATAGTGTGATTTTTTTTTTTTTATAGCCCTTCTCTCTCTAGGTAGCAATGGCAAGTTTTCCATTTGTGATGGGACTCTAAGCAAAATCTCAAAACAAAATGTTTTAGTGTGTAGCTGGGCTGAGTCAGCCTGTGTGGGGGTGGGTAAAAAATAAAATAGCTTTACTGTATCAGACCCACACAGCAGCTTTGTTAAAACATGTCTGAAGTTTATGAAAACAAATATTTCTTGCTTAAATTTTAATATATAATGATATAAATAAAAAAGTTAAGGCATGTTGACAAGAATCTATGTCGATGTGGGCCAAGGAATGGGAAGAACTGGAAATCTGGGATAGAAGATGGAGATGTCACGTTGCACCTGTGGTAAAATACATTTTTTGACCCATAAAATTCAGTTTGGACCCACATTTGTAAGACTGGTGAGTCATAATGGACCCATGTTTTAGACACCTACTGCCGTCAGTGCCCTGAAGCCTGGCATATTTTCTGTTTTGCTGTGGTGAGTGCAGTTACTTTCTGTGTCCGTTACATCCGTTACTGGGAATACTGCTGCAGCATTCCGCAGGCAGTAGGTGTTCTTAGGAGCAAAGTACCTGGCTGGGCATACCGAAGCTCTTTGCGTCCATGTGCATCACCTTGCTCTTTCTGGCATTTCAACTTACAAATATGGGTTATGTCTCTGGCTGCTTCATATCCTGCCCTTACGGTATTAAACCTTTCCCCTTGGACTGCAAGGAGGTTCAGCACTCCACTGTGAAATTCCCATAGTCCCCCTGTAAACAGGTACTTCATAAAATTACAGAACCTCACTGTAGTGGTAGCACAGTAAAAGAACTGCAGGACTGAGTTCTGAATGTGGTTGGCATTAAAACAGTACTGGTTTGGAGTCATGTGTTGCAATATGTATTTCTTGCATTATGGTATTAAAGGAGTACTACAGTCAAGATTTGTAAAAACATATTGCGCAGAGTATTTTGATTTGTGTGTGTAGTCCTGGTGTGTCCTTCTCTTTGTTTGCTGTAAGGAGTTTTTTTTCTAAATTAGCCTACTAGTTTTATGGCCTCTGGGGATCTCCATATTACCATGTTTTTTCTTTCCTCTCTTCTCTTTCCCAAAATGCCTCTTGTCTCCTGTGACAGTGATGCATCCAGGACCACTGATTCAGCAAGTACTAGAGATAGGATCCTGATGTTCTAGCCTTTGCTAAATAGCTCTAACTCAATATGTTGGTTTTCTACAGTATGTGTGTCAGGTCTAGCCAGCAAGAGTAAATGTTTTGCTTTAAAACTTTTCAGTTAATCAAATAACACATAGCCATAAGAAGCACACAAATCACCCATCACCAATGCTATAATTAGTAAAGACTCTAGCTGTTTCCTTACAGAATAACCCATTCAATTAACCCTCAAATATTTGCAAAACTGTAAATGTAGCCTTTAGTGCTCACTAGATAAGACAACCTATTGAAAATCACAGCTCTACAGCTGTAAAATTGATTCTAACCTAGTACTTGCTGAATCAGTGGTCCAGAACACATCACTGTCACACATAGGACAGAAGGCATTGTAGAAAAATAAATAAACCATGCTAAGATGGGGATCCCCAGGGGCCACAAAACTACCATTAAATCAGCAGGTTAATTTAGAAAACAATTCCTAATAGTAAACAAAGGGAATGACACACCAGGACTACACACACAAATCAAAACACTCTGCACAACATATGTTTTTCCAAACCCTTCTGGCCACCAATGCACTGGTCCGAGTGATCCCAACAATAGGGCGCTGAATTCCCAAATTCGCCACCCCTTCCCTAAGGTGCGCCTCCCCCCAGGAGTTAGAAGATTTAGTTAGGGGGTGTAGGTGGCACAGCCCCCGGCATGAACACTGGGCAGTGAATTCAAATCCTGGTGCTCTTATGATGGGCGTACACAGATGGACGCATTTCGATGGTGGAACCTTTATTTTTTATTTTATTTTAGTCTTTGGTAACCGGGTAAGGCCCACTAGGCACAAGCACCTGTTTTCAGGGGTGACCTGGGAGCACTGGGCAGTTAAGGGACTTGCTCAGAGTCACACAGTATACAAGTGGAGGTTGTGAGAATCAGACTCAGGTCTGGTCTGCTGGATGTATCAGGCTCATTCACGCCTCGTTCCTCTAACCTCTAGGATATACTGCCAGACCTTTTGCAAATTCTGACTATAGTACTTCTTTAAAGTACTGTTTACACAATATCCATGTGGCATGTTCACTTCATAGCACATGAAAATAATTACTTGTTGGATGTAATATTTATTTATTTTTATTTATTTCAGTTTTGTTAACCAGGTGGGCCTACTGGGTCCCGAAGGTTTCTTTTTCAGGGGCAACCTGGAGTTAGTTACATTTTACAATCGTTTGAATAGTAACAAATAGACATGGAGACAACAAGATGTGAATACACTGACAATAGTGCTGGAGATAATACATACAACTCACTGGTAAGTAAAAAGCATGAGGTGACCAGCATGGTGAGGGTAAAATGCCAGTATACGTACTAGCTTTGTTCGAATAGTGCACAGCATGACTATGTGCTGACAAGACAACTCATTAATGACAAAGCAAGAGACTTAGTCTTGTTTCCACTTAGGTGATATGATACCCTAGTGTTTTACTCAGCTAGGAAGGCAATAGGGATCAACCCTATTGAGTTTGGACTGATCCTTGTTTAATTACACATGCAGGTGCTACTTATCAGCAGGTGCTCCCGAAGCCCTTTTGGAAAGGATCCCAGCGAGTTGGAGATCTGAAGGGCAGCAGGGAGCTTGTTCCAAAGTACTGGTGCTGAGTGGGTAAAAAATTTATAGCTGGCAGCTGTCTTTATTCTAGGCACTTCCAGCAGTTTCCTGCTGGTTGTGCATAACAATCTGCCTGTGCTTTTGAGCTTGAGAAGGCCACTGAGACCTTCAGGTGGAGGGTTCTGTATTAGTTTGAAGGTGAGGCACAGAAGCGGGTACTGGATCCAGTAACTAAGGGAAGGTCATTTCAGGGATGCCAAGACCTCGCAGTTGTGCTGTCTTTGGTGTGAATTGGCAGCAAAGCGGGCTATCTTGTTGTATAATGTTTGCATCCTACTGAGCTCCTGTTTTGGAAGCAAGTGCAGGACTGGTGCACTGCAGATAAGGGTGGGGAGTAGGATGCTATTAGCAATAGTTATCCTAGTTGCGGGGATCATCTGTGAGCATAGATGGCCCCAGTTTCTCATGTATGAATCTGGTACTCTGGTCCACATGGGGTTTCAGAGTGAAGCCCTGGTCCAGAATCATTCTCATGTATTTGAATTGGGTTACTACTTTGATCACTGATCCAGAAGAGGAGATAAGTGACAGTATAATGCTTTGGTAAGGGCCAAGAGACCTTGGGCCGAACATGATGGCTTTCATTATAGTGATATTCAGGAGGAGCTTGTTTGCCAGGAGCCATCTTTCCATGGATAGGAAGTAATTTTGCAGCTGCCCAGTGAAGTCAGTTGAGCCACTTGAGGTTCTGTGAAGCACTGCATCGTCTGCGTACTAGATTACTAAACTTCCCACGCAGTTTACACTGAGGTCATTCATAAATAGAGGAAGCAGGAGAGGGCCTGAATCTTGTTAGTTAAGTGGTAGCCATCATTTATTCTGAATGGTCATTTAAAGTACCGAAGTAAAATTTTAAAAAGTAGCCCCCATTCACATCTATAGGCACGTGCCCCCACACTCCTGATTTACTGATGTCACAATACATGGTAGCACGGGAGCAGAGTGCACTCTGCAGAGCTACAAGGAAGTGGAAGGGATCCATGCCACAAGTCTCCTCGGAGCAAAAATATGATCCCTTCCCTTCCTAAACCAGGGCACCGAAACGTTTTTATTTTTACGTGATTTGGATTTGGGGGCAGGTAAGGGTTCTTTGTGCTTCTTGGGGGGATGTAAAGAGTGTGATAGTTGCTTTTTAAGAACAACTGAATTACTGTACATAAGTGCAAGATAGATAAACGTCATCATGATAGTGTGGCAATGTGTGTGGTACAATGCGTAATAAGTTACTCATGTGTTATACAGGTGCTAGATAAATAAAACAGCAGTAGAATAGTAGAAGCAGTACACCTCATATGGTATTAACTGTACAGTTCATATAGTATTATGAGTGGTACATCCCATATAGATGCAGACCAGGTAGTGTACACACCATTACTAGGTAGGTTAACTTAGGAGTAGCAGAAAGAGAAAAATTATTTCATTTTTTTTTTTTTTTAAAGTTTCACTGTTGGCTGACTTGACAAAGGCATGGTGGCACCCGGAGATGGCTTTGTCAGAAGTAAAGGGGCAGAAAGGAAAGGTAGCTACTGTGAATCATGTGTGAGACTCATGAACCGGGTTATTAATGGGGGAGGTGGGGGTAAGGTGCTAGCTTGGAGGGGGGGGGGGCAGCTGAGAGGTTGGGTAGGAGCCGACTGTGTCTAGGTGGGGCAATCACAGTTATTTGCTTGGGATAGGAGAATGTGGAGCTATCGTTTAAAGGAGTCCAGCTTTCCACTGTCGATAAGGGAGGCCAATAGGTCATTTAACCACTGTGGCCCTCAGTAGAATAGGGACCTCTGGGCAAAACCGGTGATGTGATTAGGTCTAAATGCTGTGTATGACACTTTGAAACATTTGATTATGTTACAGAAGCTACAAAAATGGAATGGCATATCTGACAATGCATTCCGGTGATCGGAGTCATAGTTTTCTTCTGGAACTATTTTATTTAACCAGAATCGATCAGCCTAAAGAACTATGATAGCAGAGGTTCACAGGGTTTGATTTTAGACCTTTTGTTGCTAACTATTTATCTTCTTCTCTTGGGCCTTGTTACCATATTTGTAACATCAGTTTCCATTAATATGGATAACACTCAACTTTATCTTTTAAGTCATCCTCAAATAAAGCACAACAGGACTGCAATCCTGTTTGGGTGAAACCGAATTATGGTTAAGTGTAAATTTTTTTTGTCTGTTAAACTAAGGAAGAGTAACCATGTTAAAAAGTTTATTAATTGTGATACCACATTTGTGGTTTATTTAAAAACATGCTCATGTTATTACTTTTACGTGGGGTGTGCAAAGTAGAAATTAAAGGGGGGGGAGGGGGGATCATGTGCGGGTGGTTGCGTGCAAAGACTTGGATTATGCTTCTGCAGCACATATGGTGCAAGCTTTGGATCCAGAAAATAATGTTTACCATTTTATGCACATAGAAAAAGTTCATTTGGGTCCCAGAAGAGGGGATCAATTAAGATTACTATTGCAGAAGGAGGTTTGGGGATATTTAAATTGGAGGACACTAGTGAGCAGGACTTTAATGACAGATTTGAGTTGGCCCCTTTCTTTTAGACCCTTACCTGTCCACTGGGATCATTGTAATTATTGTACATTCATGTGTGTAACCACCCTGTGGGGCTTACCTTATTTGCCCCCAATTCCCCGATTGCTCCTGCTGCCTCCCATTTGCTCTGGTGTTCCACCCATTCTCCCCCAGCAATTCACCACCTCAACCGGAGTCCATTGGCCTCCAAATGGCCCCTGCATTTATTTTGCCCACAATGGGCTTTAGGAGCAATTGCAGAGTTGCCATCTTCTTTCCCATATTCATCGCAGTGGGGGGATGACTCGCAAATGTGCGGAAGCACTCCTGATATTTCTTGCCACAATTTGTGGTAAAGCGGCCACCTCTTGTGGGTTCCTGGTTCCCAATGGCAGTAAGGGGACTGGAGATTTTGGCAAGCACAAGAGGAGCTGCCAAGTATTTAAAATGAAGAGCCCCAGTGGGGGTTGTGTTTCCCAGCCTCATGAATATTAATTAGGCTCATTAATATTAATGTGAGAGTCTGCCTGCTGCCTGGGGACTGTACATTTCCGCAACAGTGACAGGTGTGGGGTTGAATGAAAAATGTTAAATAATGTGAGCACTTGCTAGGGCACAGTGACTGTAATTGAACAGTGGGGCAATAATGTGGGTGAAATGTTCTCTTTGGCTATACCAGACTGTTAAAGTGGGACATTGTTGGACTGCATAGAGACTGTGTATAAATTGCAGCCATGAGTCCAGCCTTTGACCTAATGTTAGCCAATCTAGAGCCAGGATTTATTACGGAGACTTGTGGGACTATGCCAGAGACTTCTGGGGGAAAAACAGGGACAATTGTTGGTGCCTAAATGATTAGCCTATTAGGCATTGAGGAAGACTGATGCATATTAATTTTTCTGAGGGACAAGTAAACCAGTCAATCAGGATCTGCCAAAAGCTCCCAAAACCCCAGAGATTTTTCAGTCTGGGTTCAGTTCAGTGGGAGCCCCTCCACAGGAAGGGGGGGGCTCTGGCCCCTTCCAGAGAAATGAGTCTGCAAGAATTTTGGAGTGGCTGGCCTGGGGGTTGCCAATTACTGTCCCCCAGGGCTAGCATGTGCCATTCCACATTCTGAGCCAATCTGTGGGACAGTCCTGATTTAACTTCAGCTGGGAGAGGGCTGCAAGAAATCCTGCCTGCAGTTGTGAGAGCTGCATTAATCATTGCCACCTCAGCAGTGAGAGTGCTGAAATAATTGTGTACTTTCAGCTGTGTCAGAGTTTCAAGAACTGATCCTGAGTGAGTAATAGTCCACTTTAATGTGCACAAGGACTGAAGACCTGCTTGGGCCAACTAGCCCATAGTGAAAGAGGTGCTTAGTTACTGTATATCTGCATCCTGCGTTAACATAGCGTCAGAATAGGATGGATATTTGCTTGAGTAAAATGACCAAAGATGGTCCAGTACTCGTTTGTATGACCGTGGATGATCCTATGATGTTAAAGTGGCCAAAAAGATGATTTCATTTCTGCAAGGGTCATCTGGGAGTCTCCCTAGAAAAAAGAGATCTGCCAATGATGCATAGAAGAAGTCTGATGTTCTGACTGGGGTGGCACGAACTATGCTAGCCAAAAGGAACTGTTTAATTGTTATTCTGCTTGTGAGAAGCTTGAGAAAGGAAAGTGAATTTCCTACAATTCTGAGTATGTCTGATTTGGTGTGGAGCCTTGCCTGAAGCTCTAGTATCTGCCTCTGGAAGAGAGGGAAAGAGACTTTCATCTACCGTGATGAGACTGGGTCTTAATGCCAAAGGGTCATGGTTGCCATGCTGGCAGCATGGCTGAAACTTCAACCTAAATAAATGTGCTGCAATGTTTAACAGAAATGAAAGGATCCACGATGGGTGTTTGACACAATTTTCGTTGAATGCACTGACAGTGAAACCGGCAGGTCGACCGCATTTTGCAGTTGGCTGCCAGTTTCCAGTGGCTAGATGTGCAATTGTCGAGTACCTAGAGGCCAGAGGGGCACAGAACCCAAGGCAGCATGGATTCACAGCGGGAAGGTCATGTCAGACGAAGCTAATTGATTTCTTTGACTGGGTGACCAAAGTAGTAGATCAGGGAGGAGCTGTGGACATGGCCTACCTAGACTTTAGCAAGGCATTTGACTCAGTCCCACACAAAAGATTAATATACAAGTTAGCCAGCCTGGGAGTGGGTCCCAAGATGGTAGCCTGGGTAAAGAATTGGCTGGAGAACAGGACACAGAGGGTAATAGTAAATGGAGTCCACTCTGAAGAAAGGGGGGTTACTAGTGGGGTACCGCAGGGTTCAGTATTAGGACCGGTCCTCTTCAATGTCTTTATAAGTGACATTGCAGAGGGACTGGAAGGAAAAGTATGTCTCTTTGCAGACGACACAAAGATCTGCAACAGAGTTGATACACAAGGTGGGATGGAAAGGATGAGAAGGAACTTGGCAAGGTTGGAGGAATGGTCAAATGTACGGCAGCTTAGATTCAATGCTAATGCAAGGTAATTCACCTGGGAAACAAAAACCCAGGGAAGAATACACAATGGGGGTGAGATACTAACAACAACAAAATGGAAAGGGACCTGGGGTAGTCATATCAGATGACCTAAAGGTGGGAAAGCAATGTGAGAGGGCAGTAAGGAGGGCTTGGGGATACTGAGATGCATAGGAGAGGCATCACCAGTAGAAAGCAAGAAGTTGTTATCCCTCTTACAGACAGCTGGTGAGACCCCATCTGGAGTACTGTGTGCAGTTCTGGAGACCCAGTCTCCGCAAAGACATAAACAGGATGGAGGCAGTCCAGAGGAGGGCAGCTAAAATGGTGCAGGGTCTGCAACGGAAGACAGCTGAAGAGAGACTTAAGGAGCTTAATATGTATAACCCCGAGGAGAGGAGGAAGGGGGTGGACATGATAGAAACTTTCAAGTACCTCAAGGGAATCAACAAAGTCCAAGAGGGTAGCATCTTTCAAAAAAAGAGGTGTGCAAGAACAAGGGGGCACAATTTGAAGATGGGGGGCAGCTCAGAGATAATGTAAGGAAGTATTTTTTCACAGAGAGGGTTGTGGATGCATGGAACGGCCTTCCAGAAGAGGTTGTGGAGTCAAAAACAGTGGTGGAATTCAAGCATGCATGGGACAGTCATAAGGCAATTCTAGGGGTGGGGTAGAAAGAAGTAGGCTGTTGGTTAACTAGGATCTGCAGCTTTTCCATTAGGTAGGGAAATGGGCAGACTGGGTGGGTCAAAGCGGTCCTTATCTGCATCAAAAGTCTATGTTTCTATGTTTCTTCAGGGAGGCTTTGCCACACAGTAATCCCAATGGGGGCTGCCCCCGCGATTCCCCATATAAGGATTATCAACTCCGAGTCAGAGCTGATTTGGGGGGGGGGTGCAGGACCCCCAACAGACAGCGCCAGGTTCCAGCGTGTTCCCTACAGTGGCATGGCACTGTAGTCACTATAGGGGACCTCGCTGTCGAACAGTCGTAGTCAGGTGGGCAACTGGAAATGAAAGAGACTGTACTTAGAATTAGCATTGGGAGTCAGCACGGTAATGCGCCAGCTAGGTACTGTGGTTCCACCATTGGAAGGCACCCGTCCGAGTGTGCCTGTCATTAGGGTGCACAGATTTCAACTCGCCAATATGTGTTTATGCAGAGGGCTGTGACCCCCTCACCCCCCCATGTGGGGGGATGTGCCCCCCATGCCCCCCTAACAAAATATACCAACTCTAGGAGGTGTGGACCTCGGGAAGGGGGTGGTGAATTTGAAAAGTTGGCGCCCTAATGATGGGTGCACTCGGATCGGCTCACTGATGACTGGAAATGAGGCACTGCCATATGCGTCTCCCCCTGAGGCACAGCCTACACATGGGGGTCTGAGACATGCTGGCACTGGTCCCAGTGCTAGTTATTTTCCTGATTGTGGCTTCAGCCTTTGAAGAAGGTCAACCGCTGAGACACTGAGAGAAAGTTCCAGCCTGCAAAAGCTGCAACAGCCTGCAGATCCAAAGAAGGGGCCTGCTGCAAACTTGTGCCATGCTTCTCAGCTCAGATTCGATTAAAGTCTTACTCAGTTGTGTCTACCTTGAAACTACTTTGCCTAATGATGACTACCAAACCATGAGTAAACCAGACCTAGCTCGGCAACCAAGAGATTGTACAGTAAATAGTTGTAGCTGTATTTTTTGCCAAGTTCAGCACCTAATTCCTAAGTTTCTAAAAGAGGGGATCCATCTTCCTAATGTAAAGTTTAATTTAGGAATAATCAAGAAAAGGAAACTGTTAATTGTAATTGCAATTCTGATTTGCCTTTAAGAGCTCCAATGCCAGACAACCAGCTGCAACTGCATCAGGCCTGTAACATTTGGTACTGGGTACCCAGGTTTAAATACAGAATTGCAGGGTTCTATAACAGACTGGGGACTGGTACCACAGAAACATAGACATTGACAGCAGATAAGGACCGCTTGGCACACCTAGTCTGCCCATTTCCCTACCTATTGGATAAGCTGCAGATCCTAGTTAACCAACAGCCTACTTCTTCCTACCCCCCACCAGAATTGCCTTACGTCTGTCGAATGCATTCTTGATCCCATGACCTCCTCAGGAAGGCTGTCCTATGCATCCACCACCCTTACTGTGAAAAAATACTTCCCCACATTGCCCCTGAGTTGCCCCCCCCCCCCATTTTCAAATTGTGTCCCCTTGTTCTTGTACAACTCTTTTTCTGAAATATGCTATCCTCTTGGACTTTGCTGATTCCCTTGAGGTACTTGAAAATTTCTATCATGCCCCCCACCCTTCCTCAAGGGTATACATATGAAGCTCCTTTAGTCTCTCTCTTCGTATGGCTTCTGTTGCAGCCCCTGCACCATTTTAGTTGCCCTCCTCTGGACTGCCTCCATCCTGTCTATGTCCTTGCGGAGATGGGGTCTCCAGAACTGTACACAGTACTCCAGATGGGGTCTCACCAACTGTCTGGACAGAGGGATAACAACTTCCTGTCTTCTACCGGTGATGCCTCTATACATCCCAGTATCCCCCCATCCATCCTTACTGCCTTCTCACATTAGTTGCTTACTTTAGGTCATCTGATATGACTACCCCCCAGGTCCCGTTCCATTTTTGTTCTTGTTATTACCCCCCACCCCCCATCAGGTGTACTCTTCCCTGGGTTTTTGTTACCCAGGTGCACTACTTTGTACTTCTTTGCATTGAATCTAAGCTGCCATACATCTGACCATTCCTCCAACCTTGCCAAGTCCCTCTCATCCTTCCCACCCTACTTTGTGTATCAACCCTGTTGCAGATCTTTGTGTCATCTGCAAAGAGGCATACTTTACCTTCCAGTCCCTCTGCAATGTACCAGTGTGGGCATATGTGTTTTACCATCTAGCGCAAATAGGCAAGTAGCAAGTTAATCCTGAATACATCAGAAGGTTGGTGGCTGGCCACTACAATAGACATGTGACTCTAAACTGCAAAATGATTATTTGATTCTATGCAATGTCAAGAGATGGCAATCTACTTTTGTTTAACACTATTTCCATTTTTTTCCGATCCTAACCCTCACCCCTTGTAAATTAATTGTTGGTTAACCATTTTTTTTATAAATCTGGTGCATGAGCATATTATTAGAGTGAGCCTTTAATTCAGAAATGTGAAAGTTGGGGATTTGCTAATAAGATCCATGTGTGGGGTGACACTATTGTATTGCAAGTGGGTACAGCATCCTGGGGGTTGTACCAGGTAATTATCTGACCCACTGCGCAATAATGTTATCTATGGGAAAGAACCAGTTAAAATATCAGAAATGGGAACCCAGACCCCTCAACCTGGTTTGCGGCCACCCAGGCAGGGCTAGTAGTCCTCAGATATGGCACCAAGGTTACGTGTGAGTGGGATGTTTCCTGATTGACACCAAAGAGATGCAATTTGTGTGAAGTTAATGTTTTTTTAATTATTAGACACTTACTTTGTAGCAAACACCAATAGTAAATTCATTTAAGGCTTAGAAGATGCATTCTGAGCAAGTTGTTTTGTTGCCTTGGTAACATAGAGAATACTGGATCAGCAACTATGCACAGCCAGTGTGTTCTGCCACAGAGGGGTTCTGATTCCCTCTGACCTTGAGAGTGAAGCTCGAGAGGTCTATGGGAATCAGAACCCCGAGGTGATAGAACACACAGGTTGTACATAAAGTTGCTCATCCTGTATTTTTTATAGTGTATAGTAGTATTATGTGAAATGTGTGCATTGTGCTGTTTTTTTTTCTCTTTTTCATAATAAAACTGACTTGTGAAGTCTCTAGAGGTTCTACAATACTGTCACCACAGAATTAGATAGAGGAAAGCAACAATGTGCCAGCATTCCAAGCGGTTCTGCTGCAGTAGTGACATCACTACTGCAGCAGAACAAGCATATTCCAGGCATGGAATTTCATGCATAACAGCATTCCACTATACACTATGTAAGCAATAATGCCCGACAGGGTGGGCGGTATTGGGCAATACCAGACCGGCCAGGGGCGTAATGAGGCCCGACGCCGCAGGCGGAGGGCCTTATAGCCCTTGGCCGGTCCGGTATTGCCTATACCGCCCACCCTGGAGGGCATTATTGCGCTTAGAAAATGGGCTAACTGTTGAAAAATAAAGAGACAGAGTAGTAGTTTTTTAGTGAATAAATTAAGTTTTATTTTTAACATTTTTTTGAAAGTTGAGAAAAAATAGTCCGTTTTTAATATGTTTAAATATGGTTAAGAATATTGTAATATTATAAATAGACTGTTAAACATTTAAAATGGTAGTTTAAATAATTTAAATATAATGGTTTAAAACAGTGTTAAACATTTAAAACATTTTTGAGGGTAGCATTTTGTGAAAAAATATTTTAAATAGTGTTAAACATGAAATGCTTAAAAAATTATTTCAAATAGTGTTTACAATCACTGTTACACTTGTTGAGGGTAGCATTTCTTTCATTTCTGGTAAGTAATGAAGCTAATTGGTGAATTAAATGTGCAATTGGTAGGCTGGAAAATGTTCTTCGTTGCAGTTTGTGCGAGATCAGTAGGTGGCACGCTTCTGTTACAGCTGCTGCTGTGGTCTTCATTATCTGTGTTCTGCTGTGGTGTCTGAGCTGACGTTTTGTCTTTTCGACTTTCTTTGCCTGCTAGTATGGAGCTCCATGTTTTTCTGTCGGCAGTTGAAGGGGCCCAGTAAGATGCTAAACTTTGTTCTGAGCGGTGGCCTGTGACTGCGACGATCTCTTTGTCGGTAAGTCCTGCTCTGCATAGTAGCTGCACTGCAGTTGCACGAATACTGTGGTTTGTGTAACGCTGGGACAAATCAGCTTCTTTGCTGAGTCGAGGCATGAGGGAGCCCAAGTAATTTTTTCCCATGGGCTCCGTGGAATACCAGTACTGTTGCTGATCAAGGATTTCTTGTGGGAGCTTTTTGGGATGCAGGTAGAAAGCTGATGCACTTGGTGGGCATTTCTGTATGTATTTTATGAAGGAGCTAACAGGGCAGAGTGGGTCGTTTTTTTGCTCTGAGATGTAACTTTGTGAGTTTTCTTTATTTAGCTCCTGTGGATCTTTGTGGTTTTTGGTTTCCTGATTGTGTGTGAGTGTTACATATTTATGCCCAGTTTCGTCCTGTTTTATTGTGAAACTGTGTTTTGTTAGTTCACAGATGCCCTCCTGATGCAGTTTCGGGATTTAGTGCTGGACTGTTTCTCAGTTTTTGTAGATCTGATGTGTTTATTGCTGGATGGTGGCTTGCTATATCTTTTTGTGACTTTCTGAGGTGTTTTAGCACTGCTGCTAGGACATTGTTTGACGAGTTAAAAGCTGGGTTGCTAATTATGCTGACAGGGCGACGGAGATCTGTACTGGCGAGGTGGCGGTTGATGCCCGCGCGCAAGGCGCAGTACCCAGCTACTGAATACTCTGTCCCGCTGCTTATTCGGACCTCCGCGTAGAATTGCCTGAGGAGATCATTTAAATATTCAAAGCTGATGCTTTGCCAGTCAATAGTAAGGTGACTGTGTGTTAGCCACTGTTCAAAAACGGAGACTGCCCATTTAGTGTTTTTTACTGTGTTCAGTTCTTGTCTTACACTTTCGATTGTGTCTAGCTGTAGATCTGTGACTGAAATGAAGCGCTTCACTTACTTGCGGTTTTTCTGTTTTGTTTTTTACAGGATGACTTCTTTTCGTTTGCTGTGGTGGCTGGTCGTCTTCCGTGAGTACATTGTGGCGCTTTAAAATGCTTATTAGGTCAAAATTTACAGCTATGTGGTCAGACATATTTTTTTTTTTTAAACTGACGTTTACTACTGTTACTTGCTTGATAGAAGTAGTCAGCTGGGCTGCAGGATATGGGCAAGGTACAGTGGTCAGCTGACTGGCACTTCTTACTTGCTGGTCATCTATTGAAACTTAATGTACCCCTATGTTGAGGGTACTGACCAATCAGATTGCAGCAAGTAAGAAGCCAATTTTCTAAATCTAGTTACACTGTAGCGCACACTTCCACTTTTAACACTTTTGTAATTTTGTTTATTATCACTTGTGTTGGTGGGTCACCCTCTACGTATGTGGCTTTAAGAGGGTACTGTATAAATTTGGGGCTCAAGAGGGTGACCACGTCTCTTGACACAGCACTCATGTGAAACAATGAGGTGTTGATAGAGGGGCCAGAGTGTTCTTATTCCACTGAATGCTGAATTACAGTTATGAAGAAATCTTCAGCCTTCACTAGTGTGAGTACAGGTTATTTTCTTTTTACTCCCCCACCCAACACAGTTGGAAAAATCTTATAAAACTCATTATCACGCTGTCTACTTACTACTAGGAGTGTCTTCAAGATGATCCTTCTGGTGCTCAGTCTCTTTCCCATCCACATCATCACAAAGGCATTCCTCATCCCGCCCAAGCAGCAACAGCAGTTGTTCCTTTGGGACACTGTATCCTGCACATTAAGAAGAGCAGAGATCAATTAATATTTTTATTTATTTCATTTTTAGTTATTTGTTAACCAGGTGGATACACTGGTCCTAAGGACTGTTTTCAAGCACTGCCTGGGCTATCAAATAATAGTGAACAGCAAAAACACATACTTGACAGGAGACAGCATACAGCAATACACCATAAAGTGATGCAGTCAATTACCTAGTCAGGGGTGCATGCCAATTAATGACATGAGTACCAGTTCAAAGACTTGATTACACACCAGATTAGGGGACAGACTCCCAACAATAAATAACAATGAACACAATAAATAACAATGTACACATTAAATAACAACAGTGTACACAATAAATAAAAACAATATACACAATAAATAAGAACAATATACACATTAAATAACAACAATGTACATGATAAATAACAATGTACACATTAAATAACAGTGTACACAATAAACACCAATGTACACAATAAATAAAAACAATGTACACAATAAATAACATACACATTAAATAACAATGTACACAATAAATAACAACACAGTACACAATAAATAACATAGTACACAATAAACAACAATGTACACAATAAATAAAAACAATGTACACAATAAATAATATACACATTAAATAACAACTATGTACACAATAAATAATGTACACATTAAATAACAGTGTACACCATAAACAATGTACACAACACATACAATGTACACAACACATAAAAACAATGTACACAATAAACAACAATGTACACAATAAATAAAAACAATGTACACATTAAATAACAACCATGTACACAATAAATAAAAACAATGTACACAGTGAACAGAAAATGCATCGATGTGTCAAGCTGGGCTTAAAATACTGCTAACGTCTCAAAGAAAACTTCAAAAACATAATATTTAAGTACAATTTAACTTGCATTCTATATGTACGATATAGATTTCTCTTCCTCTTTATTCATTACTAAGGAAATTTGCTTGAAAACATGCTCTGTATCCATAAGAGTTCATCTGCCTCTTTAGCTTACTCCTTACTTCATGGTATAATCCTCTGTTGTGATATGTATCACAATCTGTTGCCAGGGAGTAACTACAATATCACAAGCAGAGCATTATGACCTCAGGAAAGGAGAAAGTACCAAGAATGGATGAACTCTTCAGGGGCAAAGATCTTGTTTTCATGAAAATTACCTCAATAATAAATAATGGGGAGGAGAAATACAGAACTAATGTGAAATACAAGCAAAACTGTGTCTAAATATTATGTTTTGTTAAAGTTCTCCTAATGTTTTCTTTAGTTTTCCTAAAGAAGCACTTCCTCACATCCCTCTTAATTTTCTCCCCTCAAACGTCATACCATGCCCCTGTGTTCTGGTGCTCCTTCTCCTGTAAGACTCCCCTCCTGCACCTTCTTCACCCCCATGAAGTATGTATAGGTCTCATTTATGTTCCCTCTCACTCTTCTCTCCTCCAAGGAGTACAATGTGAGCTCCCAGAGCCTCTCCTTTTTTTTCATGCAACCCCTGAATTATCCGGTAATCCTCCTTAGGACTGCTTCCGCTCTGCCAATATGTTTGCATGGGTGTGGCCTCCAGAACTGGATAGAGTACTCCCAAGTGAGATATCACAAGTGAGCAATACAGAGGCAACACCACCTCCCTCTTCCTGCTAGAAATCCCCCCACCCGCGTACACCAGCATCCTGCTCACGTTGCCTACTGCCTTATAGTGTATGTTACAACGTTGTAATCGTTAAAAATCTAGCTTTCCCGAGTATTGTTGTACCACTGATGTGACGTCATGTTGTTGTTGTACCATCGTGGGTACGTCACATCGATGGTACAACAGCACGGATTACATTTGCGCATGCACCACTCGTGCGTTGTAGGTGGTCATACAATGGATGAAAGCGAAGGCACAGGAGAAGATAGTAAGTGCTGTTTTTTTTTTTTAAATCTTTGCCGGCACTTAGTTACTAATAAATACTGCTGTGGACAGGGAACGAGCGGAGTGTTTGGACATGGCGGGGCGGGGTCTCCGACATCACGGCGTGACCAAGGACAAAGGCACAAGCTATTCTTGATTTACTTTTGCCCACACTATAAAAGACAGTGGATGGGCAACAGTAAACAACAATACTGTTGTAACTTCTCCAGGTTTTCATGCCAACCAAAAACCTCTCGAGCTTCGCTCTCAAGGTTTTCTTGGTTGTCATGACAACCTCTCAAAGTGAACAACAGTGTTGTTGTTGTTCACTATTGCCCATCCACTATCCTCTATATAGTGTATAGTGTATAGTGTATAGTGGAATACTGTTTTGCATGAAATTCCAGGCCTGGAATATGCTTGTTCTGCTGCCGTAGTGATGTCATTATGTTGTTCTGCTGCAGTAGTGATGTCACTACTGCAGCAGAACCACTTGGAATGCTGGCACATTGTTGCTTTCCTCTATTTAATTCTGTGGTGACAGTATTCTAGAACCTCTGCAGACTTCACAAGTCAGTTTTATTATGAAAAAGAGAAAAAAAAAACAATGCACACATTTCACATAATACTACTATACACTATAAAAAATACAGGATGAGCAACTTTAAGCACAACCTGTGTGTGTTCTGTCACCTCAGGGTTCTGATTCCCATGGACTGCTCGAGCTTCACTCTCGAAATCAGAGGGAATCAGAACCCCTCTGTGGCAGAACACACTGGTTGTGCATAGTTGCCCATCCAGTATTCTCAGTGTTGCACTGCCCTGCCACCTTGAGATCATTAGATGTGGTCAACCCAAGGTCCCTCCCTTGCATTGGTAACTTAAGTACCTCCCCCCATCTTATACACAGCCCCCGAGTTTCCCTGTCCCAGTTGCATGACTTTGCACTTTTTGGCACTGAAACCTAGCGGCCCCTCTGAAGACCGTGCCTCTCTTATTACCTAGTCAAAGAAATCTATGAGATTTGTTTGACAAGAATGACATCCCCCCTGTGAAGCCATCCTGCCAGTTGTCCTGCAGCCCATTTGTCTCCTGGTACTCAACAGTCTCTCCTTTAGCTGGGACTCCATTAACTTCCCCTTCACTGATCTGAAACTGACTGGTATGCAATTGCTAACTTCTCCCTGCTGCCACTCTGGTGCAGAGGGACCACACTGGCTCCCTTTCAATCCTTTGGAACCATCCCCATCATCAATGAGGTGCTGAATAGTGTTGCCAGTGGGGCTGCCACAGTGCTCAGTTCCTTCAATACCTTTGGGCAGCCCTGCCTGGCCCCATCACCTTGTTTTCTGTTAGAGCTTCCAATCCCTGGTGGACTCCCTCTTCTGTAAATGGACTTGTGTCCATTCCCACTTTCCCCAGTGCCTGTTAATGCATGTTGGTTTGCTCCCCTCTCCCACTGTTAAGACCAAGCAAACATATTTGTTTAAAATGTTTGCTTTTTCTTTGGTATCTTCTGCACAGTCCTCCCATCTCCTGATCCTCTTATATCACACCTTGCCTTCTTTTTTTTGCTCATATACCTGAAGCAAGTCTTATCCCCACTGCTGACCTCCTGGGCAATCCTTTCTACAGTTTGAGCCTTTGCTATCCTTACCCTTCTTCCTGCCTCCCTTTATTTATCTAGCTATGATATTCCTGCCTGGCCACCTCCATTTGGGTCTCATTGCACTTCCTACATATCCCCCATGTTCATTACAAAATAAAATAAAGAGAAACATTACAGGCAGAAAAGACCAAAGGTCCATCCAGTCTGATCTGGCGTAGCCTATTTTCACTCCAACCTGTTTATGGGGGAATAGTCTGAGCCCCCATTAGCAGCTCCATCTGATAAGTAGCTCTATCCCCCACCTCCCATGCTCCTACTCCTATAAACCCTTTCCACCTGTCCACAGAATCATGTAAATCTTATTTATAATCAGAGCTATGTGAATTAAAAAAAAAAAAAAACACCCTCCACACCCACTGATAGTTGTTCATACTTGAAAACTGACACATAATTGTCCATAACCACAGTGCTATTCCATCACAAATTACGGATCAGGATTGGCCAGCTCTGAGGCCAAATCACTTCTTTTAATACTCGCATATTCCTGTACCCTCTGATCTCTCCTTACATATTTCTTTCTATGCACACTGTTGTCGCCATACTGTTATTTAAATCATGTTTATTGAGAAAATGTAAAAAGCATGAAAATCATAACAAGTAGTACACCTTATTTTTCAAATTCTGTACGACTGAAAATAATTATATATTCTGCCTCTACAAGTAAGTAAACAATGGCAGTTTATGAATGCGTAACTGATGCAAACTAAAATAGTAATTTTTATACATTCTGTACTTTGCAACAAGTGGTTAAAAAATTTGGGGGAGGGGTAGGTAGCAGTAGGGAGTAGTAGTTGTAGCTTCCACTGTAAGCTGGGGATGGTAAGTGGGGACTAGGGTCCTAAGTGTCCCACACAGATGCATAGCATAGGGTGGGGGGGGGGCAGGTGGATACATGCGCAGTCCTGTTCATGTACATCCTGGGCTGTGGTAGATAATTGAGGAGGGGGTCCAGACCGCTGGATATGTTGGCAGTGAGTTGCTTGCCATATGGGAAAGCCTCTTGTACTTGACCAGTCAAAAGACCACAGTCATTCATTCAATCATAGTGGGGCAGTTGGTAGTATGTACAGCTGTGTGGAATGAGAAAATTCCAAATTCATGGAATTTTGATTGCATGCTATTAAATTCTGTGAAACTCTGCAGAATTTTGTGCCTTATTTCAGTTATAAAATTGGCACTTTTTTTACGTTTTACTGTTGGGAAAAGCATGTTTATATGTAGAAACAATAGATTTACTTGTGTGAATTTGAGACAAGAGAATCCTTCCACCCACTGCAAGTGGTGTCATTAATGATGTCATTGTATTATTACCTACTTTCTTCTTCCTGTTTTTTTTTTCTATGTTTTTCTCCACATTCAAGACATGGAATGTTTATCATGCAAGGTTTACCACAGAATACAAGGGTTCAAAATTCTGCTAGTTTCCACTGGCAGAATGTTTCTCACTTAACATACTGTATACACAGGCCTGGATATTCAAAGCAGTTGCGCATGGCACAACTGGGCTGTGCATGAGCAACTGTGGAAATGAGCCATGGAGCGATATTCAGCAGGAGCCATTGCACAGCACAAGTAGCAGTGCGCCAATGTGCAACTGTAATGAATGCATGCACAGGGTTCCATGAATATGTGGCATAGTGCGATATTCAACCCCCGAACAATGGCGCAAGTGTGCAGCAACGGCCAGATGCGCCAAGCAGACTTGAGCCTATAAAAACAGGGAGCAAGTAGGGGGCCAGCACTTGCACCAGAGGGGAGTGACACAGACAGAGAGATGGAAAGGCAGACAGATAGAGACAGAGAGAGAGAGAGAGAGAGAGAGGGAGAGGGAGAGGGAGAGTGAGTGTGGGAGAGAGAGAGAGAGTGGGTGTGAGACAGGTTGACAGACACAGTGAGAGTGTGAGAGTGAGAGAGAAAGAGCCACTAGACTCTGCAGGGAGCAACACAGACACCCACAAGGACTTGGGACAGAGATGGCAGGTGACTGCACGCCAGGGGAAGGTGTCGCAGTAGGGTGCCCAGCAGAGTGACAGGCAGTGCCCCACAGTGGCAAGTGGTCCACTGGCGCCGGATGCCCTGGGGGAGACAGGACAACAGGGGCCATGGCCAGTGCAGCCTTCTAGATGGAGGCCATAATGAGGAGTGTGAGGAGGCAGGAGGCAGAGCGATGTGGCCATGGAAGGGCCCGCCGACAGTACGCCTGGAACAGGCGGCACCAGCCCTGCATCAGCTTTGAGACCCACACTGATACTGAGATCGTGAGCCGGTATCACCTGAACCGGGTGATTCTGAGGCAGCTCTGTGAGCCGTGCAGTGTGGAGATGCAGGCACCCACTAGATGGAACCACACCCTGACAGTGGAGATGAAAGTGACAGCCCTCATGTGCCAGCTCACCACGGGCACCTTCCAGAGACCAACAGGGGACACCACAGGCATAACCCAGTTGGCCACGTCACGGCTCCTCACACAATTCCTCAATGCTCTGCTGCCACATGTTGTGGACTACATCCATTTCTCCAGCACACAGACAGAGCGTACAGCAACAATGCAGGAGTTCCACAGGGTAGCACGGATGCCTGGCATGCTAGGGGCCATCCACTGCACCCATGTGGGCATCTGCATACCACCTGGCCCGGAGGGAGTAGCATATGTGAAAAGGAAGGGCTACCCCAGTGTCAACTGCCAGGTGGTATGCAATGCCAGGGGGCACATAACCAGTGTCTGTACCACACACCCTGGAAGCGCACATGATGCCTTCATCTGGCACAGCTCAGCACTGTGCTGGAGGTTTGAGAGTGGGGAGATCCCCACAGGTCACCTAGTGGGCGAGTATGGGATGACCATGGGCAGCTGGGCACAGCAGGGCATGGTGGGGCAGGCAGTGCAGATGTGCTGGCGGAAGCACCACGGATGGGCAAAGGGCACAATGACATAGGACACCAGGCTAATCATATATCTTTCCACACAGGTGACAGTGGCTATGCACTCAGACCCTGGCTGCTCACCCTCCACCAGCAAACATCGTCCCCAGCAGCGGAACAGTACAATGAGGCACACGCCAGCACATGGAACATCACTGACTGAGTGTTCGGGATGCTGAAGGCACAGTTCTGTTGCCTAGACAGTACTGGCAGTGCCCTACAGTACAGCCCTTCGAAGGTCTGTGGCCTGTTCCTGGCCTGCTGCATTCTGCACAACATGGCCATTGACCGTGGGATAGCTGTCGAGGCTGAAGAGGGGGACAGCAGTGGGGACGACAGGGGTAATGGGCTGGGAGGTGGTGGGCAGCCCCCCCCCCGGGAGGAGGGATCCCCGGATCCACCAGATGGCACACCAGCACCGGGAAACTATTGCACAGGAGCACTTTGGTGCACGCAGGTAGGTGGAGTAACACCCATGCAATGAACAGACACAATGGCACAGCACACGGGCAATGGCAGGCATGGCTATGTGCATGCACACATGGGCATAGGGCAGGGTTGGGGGTGGCGGTGCCACACAGCCACACACAACATCACGCAGCACTGTACAGCAACACACACACACACACACACACACACACACACACACAGGCACATGCAGGCACATGCCCAGGCACTAGCACGTGGTGTGGATCAGATGCAGGGTGCCAGTGCACAGGCGCAACCAGTGCTGTGCTGCTATCATCACACACACGCCACATGGGCCAGCCACCAGGTGGATGCGCACAAGGGCAGCATGTGGTGCCTCACACAGTTGCCATGACTGTGGCATGCACACACACACACACACACACACATTGCCCATGTACATATAGGGCAGTGGCAGCTGACTGCAGACAGGGCGGCACGCACATCAGGTCTGCCATGGACATGGGGGCGGCCGCACCGGGGCTGCTCAACAGTCACAGGCTACTCAATGACTGCAGAGGTGTATGCGACTGCCCCCAGGGGTCAAACTGTGAGACCACAACCGTGTCCTCGCAGGAGTCCGTAGGCACCTAAACAGGCCCACCCCAGGCATGCCTGGGATGCCGACAGTGGAACCTGGCGTCGACATTGCAGGTGTCGCCCAACGCTGGGTCCGTGGGGTGGACAGTGCACTCCACGGTGACTGTGGCCGGCAGCCACTCCCTATGGCAGCCAGTGGTGCAAGGCCAACTGATATTGCACTGACAATGTGGTCCAGGGATGCGGTCATGTCCTCCCTCAGGTGCTGTATGGCCTCCAGGACCTGCGCTGTGCCACTCTCACGCTTCTCGGCTGCCTGGAACACCTCTGCGTGGAGTGCATGCACCCCAGCTACGAGCAGCACCTGTTGCTTAATGGAGGACCAGAGCAAGCGGGTGTGCTCAGTCAAGGGGTTGGCACCCAGAGGTGCATGGGTGCGACACCATCCCACCGGTGGTGTATGACCGCGCTGCACAGCCCCCCACACAGGTGGACGCTGCACAGCAGGGTCACCATGCGGTAGGTCATTGTCAGGCATACTGGTGGCAGACCTTGCACCCGGCCACTAAAGGGCCACAGCCATCTGCTGCTACTGCCCCTCTGGCCTCTGTGCACCGAACAGCACCTGGGTGGTTGCATCACCACCCGTCACCGCTGTGGCTGTCCACACAGTGAATCCAGGGGCATCGGCGGGTGGCTGTTCCACCACAGACAGGCCACTGGCTGTGCTGCCAGTGATGGTGGTAGGTATGGGTGTCTCCCCCATGACACCATCCACACTGTCCAGGATGATGGTCATGTCATCATCAGTGTCAGACTCCACCCCGATCTGTGTCTCCACACAGAGCACACCATGGCTGGCATCCTGCTGGAACACAGCCAGGGCCTCTACCACCAAGCCCAGAATGTCTGGCTGGATGGTGGTGGTGTGCTGCAGCCGATTGGGCCCCCGGACTCCTGTGGAGGTAGATGGCTGGTCCTCCGGGGCTGGGCCTTCCCCCACGGCAGCCGCTGGCACCCCTGCCACTGCATACTGGTGTGCCGGTGCTGTAAGGGAAAACAGATGTGTCAGTGTCACCATACCTGCACCCCCTCCACCCTGCCATACATACCATGCAGTGATGGTCTCCCACCTGTCTGGAAGTCACCACCCAGCACTCCCTCAACTGTGCTGTGCCGCATGGTGGCTGCCACCAGCTCCTCTTGCCCTGACAGTTGTAGCACAGCTGCATGGCCTCCACCTGTGGCAGTCCTGGCAGCTCGTATGGCGGCCACCTTCTCCTTTATCCGGCGTTTGTCAGTCCCCACCTTCTTTCTGCACTCCTGTACAGACCGCTGGTGGCTGCTCTGCTGGTTCACGGCCGCTGCCACCTCCACCCAGGCCGTGACCCTGGCCTGAGGTATGCCAGTGGTGCCTCTCAGCAATTGCTCCCTGTCGAGGTAGGTCTCAAACAGGGCATTGGCTTCCGCCTTCGTAAAGTTGGGTCTGCACCTGTAGGCAAGCCCACCCTCCTCAGTCCCCTCATGCTCAGACATGTTGCTACCTGTGGACATGGACAAGTGATTATTGGCTGCAGTGGCCCACCCCGTCCAACCTGCCATGCTGGCTGTCCCACCGGCAGGCGCAACTTACCTCGGATGGTTGCAATACCAGTCCATGGCCTGTGCTGATGTGTGGCGCCTTTATAGTGCATCGCATGCAAATAAGCTGTGGCGCAATGGCAATGACATACTAATATCCCCAGTGTGCCATGCATAGGCTGATGAGCTCATTAGCATGTGACGGCTGAATATCACACACTTGCTCCTTGAGCAATGGAAATGCTCTGGTGCATGTTGTGGCGCAATGCCGTGTCATGCGCAGTGCGCCACCCACAATACACATGTGTCATGGTTTTTGCTCCCACCAATTGTGCATGGTTCGCTAGGAGTGCTATAGGAGCCATAGCGCCTAAAGCACCATTAGCCTTATGGCGCTCAAGGGCTATTGGGCCCATGGTGCATGGTGCGCTATAGGGCACATGGCACTCATGCGCTATAGGGCATATTGTACAATACGCATTATGAGCCCTATAGCACCCATGAGCAATTCACGCAGGGTGACCCTTGACCTCTGCCCTAACCCTATGCCCCCTTGGGATACCGGCTCCACGTGCCAGGTGTGCTACGCCCATGCTGAGCATCCACGGTGATGCGCGATTGGCAGATGCTGCACATCCATCCATGTGCTGCGCATCCCATGCACCTTGTGAACGTATGCTACCAGACACCATTTTGATTCCCCATCTGTATAGGAAGCATGGCGCAGTGAGGGTTGCGACATGCTCACAACTGAAGCCAGGTGGAGCTCATCTACCTTGTGGCTGAGGTTGAGCCACATGCAGCAGGCCTGTTTAGGCAGGTGCCCCTGCAGCAGGCATGCACTGATGTGTGGCAGGCCATTGCTGCTGTCCTCATGCAGGCCAATGGGGTGCAATGCACTGGGAAGCAGTGCCACCACCATTACGGCGACCTGATACGGAGGGACCTGGAGAGGCTGAGGGCGCTGCAGGCCAGGTAAGCTGTCATATGCTACCTCTGTGCTTGACCGCTGTACCATGGTGGTGGCTGGGCTGCCTGCCAATCCCTTGGAGGGGCACTGTCAGCATGTGCCCTGTGGTGTGCCTTTGCCAGACACCAGGTGCGCAGCACCACTGCCCTGCGGGTCATGCCCGGGCTGGGGCGCACATTGTGCTTAGGGGTGGGGACGGTGGGCTCCTGCTGTGGCTGTGTTCTGATGTGTACCTGTCTGTGTTCCTTTCCCAGGGCCAGAGGATTTTCAACATACCAGGGGGCAGGGATGTCTGGCAGGCTGCAGCCCACCAGCAGGGGAAGCTTGACCCAGAGGAGGAGGTGGTGGAGCAGCTGCAGGACCATCGCGCAGCAGCACCACAGTGGACAGGTAAGCACTATTTTGTTCCTCTACACCGTACCAGGTGGTCAGCGGGGGTGGGGGTGTGGCCATGGCCACCTGTGCCACGTGCTGTCAGCTGTGTGCAGCACATGGTGTGGTGTGCATGCCTACGTGGGGTGGCCATTGCACATGTGTGGCAGCTGCTGGTGGGGTGGGTGTGCATCTGGCTGCCACCAGTGTTGCTGTGGTTCTGCTGCAGCACTGTGCCACCTGCTTGCCACTGGGTGGTCGGGTGGCCCTTGGGCAGTGGTGTCCAGTGCTGTGCACTGTTGTGGCATGCTGGGATGTCGGCAGGCATTGGCACACCCACTGCAGGTGGCTGGGGAGCCACCCAGGGGCATGTGTTCCCACTGTCCACTGTGCACAGTGGGAGGTCATGGGTTCTATGGACCTGCACTGATCACCTGTCCATTCCTTTGTCATAAGTGTCCAGAGAAGATTGCGGCTGCCGCTGTACTGCCAGCTCCTGCACCAGATCATCCTGATCACCTCCACCACACTGGAGGTGGCAGAACAGATGCAATGAATTGTGCTGCAAGACAGGCAGAGATGGAGGCACCAGGCGGCAGGCCATAACCTCCTGTAGCAGGCCCTGTACCCCCTTCTTGCCCCTGCCTTCCCTTCCCCTACCTTCCCCTGTCCCACTGTACAGTCCCTGTCCCCTGTCCCCATCCCTCACTCTCCTACCCTATCCTTATTTTTGTACTGTACAGAGTCCTTTAATACATATTTTCATGCTTACCCATTTGTGTCCATGTCTGCTTTGCAGCTGGTGAGTGGAGCCATGCTGCAGTGGCATGGTGGGTGTCTGTGTGGTGGGTCTGTATCATTGTGTGGGCCGTGCATGGTGGTGACTTGCCTCTCGGTCGGTGGCTGTACCTTGTGGTGGCCATGGGCAGGCTGTACAGGATGTGTGTTGGGTGCCGTGTGCCAGGGTGTGGATTGCTGTGGTCTGGGTGGGTGGGGGCATGCCGTCCAGCAGGGGGGCTAGTGGCAGCTCACCTGTGGCCATTGGTGCCACCTGTTCCATGCATCCACTGTCTTGATGCTGGGGGGTGGGTGGCTGGCTGCCTATCTGCGTTCTGCAGGCAGTGGTCCTGTGGCCCAGCTGTGCATCCCTGCCACTGTTCCCAGCCAGGTTCCACTGCCTCCCCACACTGTTCCCCCCTCCCCTGCTGTCTTGCTCCCTGCTGTGACTGTGGCCGGTCCTTCAGTGCCTTGGCGCATCTTCCTTTGCTCCCTTGTGCATCTCTGGTTGCACTTTGGTGAATGTTGGGTTGCTACCTGGTGTACCTCTCGCTGCGCCATAGCACATCCCTGCGATATTCAGCCATGTTGCACTGGCGCAGGTCGTAGTGTGCAACCATAGAATATTGCAGTCACTCCACCATGGCCCAGTTATGTCGCGCTGCGCTGGGGTTGCGCTGACCTTTGGCGCATTTCTGAATATCCGGCCCACAGACAACAAAGGCCTTTGTTATGGACAGAGACTCAATTATCTCACTGTCAGGGCAAGAAGAAGAGGGTTCCCTGATGAGCAGGTAAAGATAGAAGGGAGGGGGGAGGTTCACTGTCAGCAAAGAAACAGTTGTAGTAAAAACTAGGAACAATACTTAATGCTTCCAATTTGTTTATGTGTGTAAGGAGTGTATGATAATCAGGGAAACAACATTTAATTAATTTGTTTTATTTTTTATTTAAGGTAGTTTTATTTGTAAGGCACAGCTTAAGTTTTTTTACAGTGTAAAGGTAGCAGCCATGATTGTGGTGGAAGATCAGCTCTGGCTGTAGGGGACTAACTGAAATGCTTGTGTTCCAAATGCCCATTGATCAGGGTTTAAGACTCTTCCCTGCTAAGCAGTCCTTTTTTTAACAATGTGTAAACCATATTTTACACTTAGATAAGAGCCAATCAGATTACTGGATTTTACCCTGCCATTTTATAATTTGGTCATAACAGCTGTCAATTGAGGTAGAGATCTTACATTTAGCATGACTTGTTTCCAGGTGCTCCAGTGGTGTGCCAAATACCTTGACATTAGGACGCAACGTCTCAAATTACAGGTGCTCAGAGTCTGTCATTTTATATTTGGGGGGACATTTCATGAACATTTTATCTGCATATAACTCAGGCACCTTTGGAGATAGAAATCTGAAACTAGGTAGATATATAAATGTAGTAGTAATGTGTGTATACCTGCACAATGTTAAAACATATTGATGAATGCTTTCAAAATTATACTAAAATAACTAAAACTGAAATTTTGGCAAAATGTCTGGCTACCTACAGCACAGCCCCCTTTAAAGCTTGACACTTAAAACTTGGCGCACATACCCACGTTGCACTTTTCTGTAAATCCTGACACTGTCAAGAAATTTGGATAAGAAATTTTTTTAATTAGATGGAAAGAATGGAAAATTAAATTTTGATTAAATGTTTGGCCACCCACAACTCACCCATTATCAATCTAGGACTTTGAAATTTGATACACTTATGAAATCCATTAGTACCTGTACACCTGCCAACTTTGGTATCATTAGGATACATACTGTACTTTGAAAAGTAGACAAAAACAACTGCAATTTATAATTTGACTCAGTTTAGTGGAATTTTTGGTATGTAATAATTTGGTCATAGCTCAGCCTTCTATTGAGCTAGACATGATCTGAAACTTGGCATGATTACCTGATATGAGTTCTATTTATGTGCCAACTATCATGGCATTAGAATGCATCATCTCAAAATGATAGATACTCAAAGTCAGTAATTTAATGTTTTATGGGAAATTTCATTACACTTTTTAACTGTATATAACTCAGGCACCTTTGGAGTTAGAAGTCTGAAATTGGGTACATATATAAATCTAGTGATAACCCTTATACCTGAAAAAATGTTAAAACATTTCGATGAATGTTTTCAAAATTATACTAAACAAAAGTCTAAATTCTGTCAATGTTTTGAGCTACCTGTAGCACAACCCTCTTTAATGCTTGAGACTTAAAACTTGGTGTGCATAACCATGTTGCATGTTTCGCTAAATCCTAAAACTGGGTATCCAGTGATGATAGCGATTATAAATGAGCGACTATAAAAACAGTGACTCATTTATAGTGCTATCATCATCAGCTACCCTGCAAGGGTAGTGATGGTATAGTGAAGAAAGTGACCGGAAGGGGAGGGATAGGAAGGGAAGGGGAGGGATGGGAGGAAGGGTTTAGATAAGAAGGGGATCGTGCTGCAGCCAAGCCAGCTCTGTGGTGTGGTGGTTATAGTGGTTGGCTATGGTGCAGCAGGCACCGGGTTTGGGACTGGCTAGGGGTAATTGTTTTGTCACTGCCTGTTTGTTTTTTTTGGCGCTGTGTTTCTTGCCCCCTCTTCAACATGCACCCCCCTGGAGTAAGCAATATTGAGTCAGGGAGTGCAGGGGACGATGTCCCCCACAAAAACACTTTACAATTCTGGAAGATGGGTCACCGAGCTTTGTATATCACCAAAATGCTTTTTGGCGATATACATTCGCTATGATAGCGATTGCTGTATTGCGATTGCTATCATCACATGGAACCCTAAAACTGTGTATAAATGTGAATAAGAAATTTTAAAATTAGATTGAAAAAAATTACAATAACATGTTTATTAAATCGTTGGCCATCCATAACTCAACTTCCTTTCAATCTAGTACCCTGACATTTGACTCTCATATGTAAGCTATCAGTACCTGCGTACCTGCCAAAGGTAGCATCATTTGAATATGTACTTTAAAAAGCAGACCAAAATAACTGAAATTTAAATCTAGTGAAATTCCACTTAGTTGTGTGCAAATTCTGTGAAATTCAATGGAATCTGAACGGTAATTCTGCTGGCATTCTACTGACAGAATTTTATATTTCACATAGCTCTAATAGTATGCTGTTTGAGTAACAGCACTCAGCCTCCAAGGGAACTGGCACAAGCCATTTTCATGTGTTAGTGTGCAACTGGTAAAGGCTGTCATTGTTGCCAACGTATCCATAGGGTGGGGTCCTCTGGGAGGGAGGCTTTTACGACTTTGCTGTTGAACTCTATTATGCTTTTCCAGTAGGGTGCAATTATTGGGCCACTCCAAAGGATAGGTAGAAGTGAACCGGGAGCTTGTTTATACCTCTAGCATAGGATTTTAGGAAGTAGGTCCAACTTATGTGGGACCACAGGTGTATGGTACCATCAGTGTAGAATTTTCTTTTGAATACGTTGGTACTGGATATCTCTAAAAGAGGAGTAAGCTTTTTGCGGAGACAGAGAGAGAGAGAGAGAGAGAGACAAAGAGAGACAAAGAGACTGTCAGGAAGACTCCGGTAGGATGATGCCCATTTCTTTTTCTCAGTCCATCCTCTACATACGCAGAGTACCGCAGTGGGGTGCTAGAAGGTAACTATATATTCTCTTCTAAGTGCTGTTTTGGAAATTTAATCCAGCTGTTTAACTGGGGGAGCAGAGTTATCCAGCAGGAATGGGGGATATCTGGGTGAAGTCTAAATGTGATAGTATACTTTAGCTGTAAGTATTTTCCTGGGAAGGGAGAATCTATTCAATGGTTACTGGAAGGAAGCTATTGTTCCAGATTCTCGTCCATCAGATGTTGTAGCTTCTTACATACATAACTAGCTGTAGTCTATCACAGTCTGCAGAGCAGGGGCTTCACTACAATGAGGTAAAGGAGGGGTGAAAAGATGGTATCCCTGCCTTGTGCCCCTCTGCAAAAGAAACAGTGGCAAGATATTTCCTTTGGTCTGTATTCTTGCAGTGGGGTTGGCGCAGATCAGTTTGGTGAGGGACATGAAGGTTGGGCCAATGGACATCCAGTCAATGACTTGGTACAGATATCCTCATCCAACCGAGGCAAAGGCCTTTTCTGTATCCACACTCACAAGGAATCCAGGTTTCCTCTGGGGGAGAGGCCAAGCTCATTGTACTAAAGAGATAGTTACTGTACTGCCTAAAACTAATATTAGCTTTCAAAAGCAATCAACCAGTATCTTTTATATCTGAGGTATTTTTCCTATCCCCTTTGGTTAATTAGGTTATTTACCTGATGTTAGTAGGGGAGATGTGTGGAACAGCACTCTGCCTGGTAGCTGACATATCTAGCTCTGTTTCCCCTGTTACATATTCAGCATTGTGACCTCACTGACTGTGACAACACTGCTACTTAGGAACAGTCACTCAGTAGTTGCCAGGCCAGTCACCTGTGATGTCACTGTCAGTGAGATCACAATGTTGATGATGTAGTGGGGGGAAAGAGATGTATATGTCAGCTGCCTGGCTGAGGACTATTCCTTTTTTGTATATACATATCTTATTAAGAATAATAAGACACAAAACAAGTCATAAAGCAAGAAGCGTATAAGCTTCTTATAACATATAAACCTCTTTTTTTTTTTGTAAATTGATTTTATTAGATTTTAAAACACATTAAACAGTTGTATTTAACAGTCATTTCATACAAACTATATACAATCAAGTCCAAACTACAATAAAATAACAATGGTATATATGTAATATCATTCCATAGTGCAATACAATGATTAGTAGAGACATCCAGGGACATTTACGATAAAAATACATCCTATTACACTACGTGTTATCCTATCACTTAATTACTACATTTGATTCAAATACAGAATTGCAAGCCAGGCTATTAATGAGTTCACTCTTTTCCTCAGGCTCCTCATTTCCTTTTAAGGCCCTCTATTCCCTTATACTTCCCTAGTGCAAATGGTACGGGGCATTCTGATATAATGACCCTCTCTCCGGGCAATCAGTATACACCTCAGAGGCCCAGTTGTAGTAGTTATTGCTCCCCATGGTTAGGCATATTCAGGAAAGGTGCCCACTCATCCAGGAACCTGTTAACTCTATCCTTTACTACATATGACAGCCTCTCTATAGCCAGAATCCTGAGTGCCAGTGTATGCCAGTTCTGAGTCGTTATCTTGTCTCCAGATATCCATGTGTTTAAAATACACTGCTGGGCCATTAACAATAGGATTCTAACCCATCTTTTGAGGGGCACCCAACCATCTTGAGCCCGATTCTCTACCCCAAAGAGTAAAACTAGGGGAGACATTGGGAGTTGGTAGCCCAACATGGTTCCCAGTTCCCGTGCTATTTTTATCCGGAAGTCTTGCAATATGGGACAATCCCTGAAACAGTGGCTATACATATCCACGTTAGATCCACATCTTCCACAGGTAGAGGGCACCGCTGAGTTAAATTTATAGACTACTTCAGGGGGACAATATAGCTGATGCACAAACTTGTAAGTGGCTTCTTTATATCTATTACAAACCAGGAGACCCTTGTGCAGTTCCAATATTGTATCCCAATTGTCCTCCAATATGGACACCCCCAAGGCCCTTTCTCACAGTCCCCTAGTTTTGTGTGTCATATTTGGCAGGGTCTGGCATAGTATATATGTTGTATTTCTGATAACTCTGCAAGGGTCCTTCTGTGCCCTAGATATCAAGTTCTCTATCATCTCTAAGGAGGCCCCTGGGGTATCCTGCCTATTCAAATGCTGGATGTACTTCCAAATTTGAAACTATCTAAATAGATGCTTAGCTGACAGGTCTAAACCTCGCTTTAGGTCTTCAAAAGTATATAATGTTCCTCTTGGTCTCAAGTCCTCTAAACAGCTAACACCCTTATTTTCCCACTCTTTAAAGTCAGAGTCCTCAAGACTCGGGAGGAAAAAAGGGTTCCCAGCAACTGGAAGCAGGTACATTTCATCTTCCTGCGCCGACAATAGTTTTTTAATCTGTGCCCAGCTGTCTAGCAACCCCACCACCATTGGATTGGGGGGACCTCCTCTATTAACAGCTGCATTCAGTCTTGCCAGGCTAGTCCGAGGTCTCCCCCCTGCCAAATAAACCCACTAAAAGCTGTGTCCAGTCTTTCGACATCCTTTACATGTAATTCCACTGGCAACATCTGAAGTAAATATAGTACCCGGGGCAGGATATTCATTTTTATAAGATTTATCCTTCCTATCCAGGATATGGGCAAGGCCCTCAATCTTCTCATCTCCTCCAGTAGACCTGTTACCATAGGGGTGTAATTAAGGCAATAAAGGGAAAAGATGTTCCTTCCTATATTATCACCTAAGTATTTAGAGGAGTCTTGAGCTCTTCAAAGTCCCCAGTTTTGAACACCCACAGTTCCAGACTCCTGTTCCAAAAACATAATCTCTGATTTGTCTAGGTTGAGTTTATACTCCAAAAAGCTAGCGAACTGGGATATCAAAGTCAAGAGCGGTGGCATCGAGGTGGCAGGATTATGCACATACAGGATCATATCATCTGCATATAATGTTACTTTGTGCTGCCTCCCACTTTCCCCAGAATGCCCAATATATTGAGATTGTTCCAAATACTAATCACAGGGGGTTCTATCGCTAATGCAAATAATAGCAGGGAGAGAGGACACCCCTGGTGTCTCCCATTGACTAGAATCGATGCCCAGGGACAACCATATAAGGCCACAAGGCGATCATCCAGACCAAACCTCTCAAGAGTCTCAAATAAATAGTCCCACTCTATATGGTCAAATGCCTTCTCGGCATCCATGAAGAGCACAGCTGTGCACCCAGGATGCCGAGAAGAACACCATACTATGTTTAGGACCTTTCTAAAATTGTGATAGGAGTGTCTACCCTGAAAGAAACCCATGAGGTCTGGGTGGATCAACTCCGGGAGCAAACCTTCCAGCCGAGTATCCAATATTTTGGCATACATTTTTCCATCAGAGTTGAGCAGGGAAATTGGCTAGTAAGAGGCACACTCTTGTACGTCCTTCCCAGAGTTCAGGATAATACATTTAACAGCTTCCCCACAGCTGTTTGGGAGTGCCCCCCTCCCCGCACCTCCCTAAAAACTTCCCATAATGGCTCTACTACTTCTTCCAGCACTGCTTTATAATATTTGGCTGGGAGACCATCTGGTCCACAGGCTTTACCTACCTTTAGCCCTTGGATCACAGCTTTAATTTCTTTTTGGGAGATCTCCTGTCCCAAGGCTTCCCTCTGTTGGTCCAAGAGCCATGGCAGGGTGACTCCTCCCAAGAAGTCCCTGGCATCAGGAAACTTACCCTGGCACTCAGTTCTGTACAGGGTCTGACAGTATTGACAAAATCTTTCCCCAATACCCCTAGAGTCTTTGACCACCCCTCCCTTTGAATCTTTTATCCCCAAGATATGTATTGGTCCTCTTCCTCCTTTAATACGTTTTGCCAATAAGGGACTGGGTTTGTTACCCCATTCATATAATTTATGCCTAACGTAGAACCACTGTTGCAGGCTTCCTCTGGTAGGAGGGTATTGAGGGTTTCCATGGCCAGAGAGAGCTGTTGCAGAATAGTGGCACCATTCTCTCTAATTGCTCTATGCTCCAGATCTTGAATTATGCTGTGAAGCCTCTCCTGTTGTTGCATCTTATCCTGTTTATACTTAGCTACATAACTTATAATGACACCTCTAACATAGGCCTTCCCTGCATCCAAAAATATTTGAGTAGAGGGGGCAGACTCCTTATTAAGTTCTTTATATAGCTTCAACTGATCTATCAGATAATCTTTAAATTTTTTTTTTGCCTTAATAGGTACATGGGAAATCCCCAGGAGCCACCTCTGCTGTTTTTCTCCTGCATTCGGAAAGTCGCCTTAACCATTAAATGGTCCAAAATATGTGTTGGCCCATGTTTAATATCCAGCAACTTGGCATACCAGCATGTATCTGTGTATACATGATCTATCCTAGACCAAGCAGTAGGGTAAACAGATCTCCATGCGTCTACCAGGTGAAGGTCCACTAGGTTCCCCCTCCATTTTTTCATACGCCCTTCTCCCCTTCCTTTCCCTTCTGGATGGTTCATCTTCAGATCTGGGGTTCAGATAAAATCTCCTCCCATTATCAGGCCCCTGAACTGCTCCCTAACCAAAAGATCTATAATGGTCTGGTAAAAGGAGGGATCCAGTATACCCGGCACGTAGATGCTTCCAAAGGTTACTGTCTCTCCTAGTAAGGATCCCTCCACAGAGATACACCTTCCCTCCTTAGGGTCAGCCACCACCCTGGTAACCTGGAATGGAAGCCTCTTGTGTATTAGAATAGCAACTCCCCACTTATGCGTGTTGTAGGAAGAGGCATAACAGGCCCCCACCCTCTGGCCAGCTGTTGATGTTCCTTAGGGGAAAAATGGGTCTCCTGTAAGAGGGACACATGTGTATTTTGCTTAAGTAGGGTGGTTAAGATGCACGTACATTTAATAGGAGATGAAAAGCCTTGCACATTCCAAGGCAAGACTACTGTACCCTTATGCAAGGCCATATTACTATTTGCACTCATTTCTGCAGGGGGTACCTGGGAGGTGGAGCATGGCAGCAACCATTAGAGCGACCCAAATCAATCTTCGAATGCAGTAGACATTTCTTAACACATAACAAAAACAGAACATTTCTTAAAACACAATCCACACAACACATTTAACAAATCTCTCTCCATTCCTCCAAAGTCACAAAGGATTTTTAGTAAAATCTCGAAAGAAATCACTCTCTTTAGAATTTTCCACCCCATCCCTGTAGACATGGGACCTCCACCCCATGCTCGAGAATACCATACAATTTCAATCCAAGAAATCGAACACAGTCTAGGGAATACAGCTAGTGTTTTCTGCTCTGGGGTTAAACTCTCAACTCCAGAGCATGTATGTAAATATTAATAATAATAATAAATAATAAAGCTTTATTTATATCGCGCCTTTCTTAAATTCAAAGTGCCATACAATCCTTACAGGTATAATAAATAATACTTAATACAGCAATAATCTGAGCTCTAAAATTGCAACAATTACTTAAAATAAATCTTTGATCATAAATAGGTTTTCAAGGCCTTTTTAAATTCCTCCACGGATGCACACTGACGAAGTGGACAGGGTAGAGAATTCCAGAGGGTTGGAGCAGCATACATAAAAGCACGAGCACCAGAAGATTTTAAAGAAACCCTCGGAATCTCTAGCAACCCCTTGTCTGCTGAGTGGAGAGATCGGCCAGGGCAGTAGGGAACCAGAAGCTCTTTCAAGTAGTCTGGACCCAGTCCATGTAGGGCTCTGTAAGTCAAAAGTCCCACTTTAAAGGCGATGTGCCCCTGAATCGGCAGCCAGTGCAGATCATGCAGCACCTGTGAAATATGACAGGCATGAGATGTACCCATCAATAACCGGGCCACAGCATTCTGCACCAGCTGCAAGCAGTGGATATCAACCCCAGGAAGCCCTAGATAAAGGGAATTGCAGTAATCAAGGTGTGAGGTCATAAAAGCATGGACCAACGTAGGCAGATCGGCGAGCGGAACAAGGTGCTTAATCCTGGCGATGTTCCTAAGATGATAAAAGGAAAGTTTGACAACCCTCGACACCTGCGAACACAGAGTTAGCTCACTGACAAAAATCACCCCCAGGTTTCACACCTGTTCAGAGGTAGGGAGCTGGATGCCCCTCAGAAATAAACCTGAGAGTAAACCAGCTCCCATCGCCTCTACCCTGTGACCTGGGTCCACGACCATTACCTCAGTCTTCCCTGAGTTCAACTTAAGCCAGCTTGAATTCATCGAGCACTGGATTCCACCCTTCCGATTTGAGCTACTCAGCAGGACTCTAGGAGGATCACTCTTACCTCCCCCCTGAAGTCCACTGAGTCAGCCCCCATTCTATCACTGCCAGAAATCTTACATAAATTTAGTCATGGTCATTGCCCATAACCCTTCCAACCCAAATTCTAGGCACATCACCCTATCCCCATCACCCCTCCATGCCCCATTCTCCACCCCCCCCCCGCAGGCATTTCAAACCCTAATTCCTATGGTCTTAGCATATCATAGTATCTGCAGTAAGGCATCCAGCAGGGAAAAGGCGATCCATTGTTGGGGTGAAAAGAAGGCCGGCACCGATTAAATTATATGTGCTATGCCCCACTCTCCTAATCCCGGGCCTACCTCAGCTCTTTGGGAGAGAATGCTACCATCATACAGTTGCCACACCTCCTTACTGCATGGCACATGTCTTCCTCCTCTTGCCCCTCACCTAAAAATTAATCTCATTGCCCTGGCTCCACACAGCATATCTCAGAGGCTCACTGCCAACGTCAGTGACTGATTATAGTGATGGCTGAGTAATCACGCTTTTCACGCATCGGAGCCTCTGTACTCTGAAAGAAAGAATTGGTTGCTCAGCATGAGGAATATTCAGGATCTATGAAGAACAGGCATGGTGCTGGCCTCAATCGCACACAGCACAGCAGAGTCCCAGGAGGAGTTGCACACAGCGGGGAGGGCGGGGCAGGGTCCAGACAACAAAACCACAGCAGCGTTTCAGATTCTATTCTTACTAATTTATAAAATTATAAAATTAGGATTATAGCGCAGACAAACTTAATTTGCCAGCAGCCTTGTGTTCAATATCTTTAGCCCACCTTAGATGTCAGTGATTGTATGAATAGAGCTGCTTTGTCCACATCCCAAAAACTGAACAATGCCCCCTCGTGCTTGATGCACAGGGTAGCTTGGTAAGTCATATACCATTCCACTTCTAATTCTTTTAACTGGGCAATAACATTGTTAAATGCACATCTTTTCTTCAGTAGTCTATTTGGAAAATATTGCCTTATATATATTTTGACACCATCTATTTTCAGCTCTGGAGCACTTCTGTATGTAGCCATCACTGTTTGTCTATCTGGGAAGTTGTGATAGCGAATTACTTCCTGGCATGGTGGCTGGCCTTCCCCAGGTTTGGGCTGCACTGCTCAGTGATCCTGTTCAATTCTGTGGTGTCCCCCCTTCGGTGTGAGGCCTAGTAACTTGGGCAGTTGGATGGCACAAAACTCTTCAATACTTGGGCTCTCCTTCCTCTCAGGCAGGCCTTGGATGCACAGATTCAGCCTCCTAAGATAATTTTCTTGGTAGTCAAAAGTCTCCTTTAGCTGCTCTAGTTCCTTCTCTAATGCCGCCACCCTTTTGGGAAGTGGGACCAGTGTATCCTCAGTCTGTGAGACGTGCTCCTCCACCTTCATAATCTTTTCATTCTGTATGAATATTTGTGCTACGATTTCCTGAAGCCTTTTATCGATTTTGGCTTCCAGCTGCTCTAACTTGGGTGAGAGAGCTTCCAGGAGCTGATCTTTTAGTTTGCACCCAAGCACCACCATCTCTGCTGCAGATAAAGATATAGGTATCTGTGCTTCAGACGGCAATGAGGTCACTTGTTTCTTTGCATTTTTAGCTCCTGATCGCCATGATTTACCACCTGACAGAACAATAGACTCATCCATCTTTATCTGCGCTATCTTGTCAAGTGTTCAGAAGGTAAAATACAGGTAGATGATTTAGATTGTGTGGTCAAATTTCTCCTTGGGGAGTGGAGCGCTGGCGAAACATGTCCTCACTCCATGCAGCGATCACGTGATACTCCCCCTATAAACCTCTTATAACATATAAACAGAAACACTAAGACAAGGAACATACAGTGTGGTACCAAATATGGTCATGTACAACAACATCATCATACTTAGCAAACCCCAGATATACAAAAAGTGCTGTACCCCTACCCCATAAACATCTACCTTCTTAAACATTATAAAATAGTCTTAAACTCAATTACAGAACTGAAGCAAACCCTGCCAAATCCCCATTCTTGGAACCCACAAAGGCCAACCATTTATCCCCTGCCCTATAAAACTGAGGGAGAGCATTCCTACTCCAAAAAAAAAAATCACACAATAATAAGACGTGGCTTTAGATAATGCTTGCTTCCACCTAGATAAGGGTGGTACAACAGTGGACCTCCAGTTCTGGAGCAGAAGTCTCTTAGCTTCCAGGGCAGCAAAGAGTACCCCTTTATATACTAAAACTCTTGTATCCAAAAGCCGTGAATCCCCCATAATCCAAAAAAGGGGGGACTTTGGAATGGGGAGTTCTAGGGTGTCTTCCCAAAAAATTAATAATATTAGACCACCATTCTGTCAATAAAGTACAATCACATAAAATGTGGAATATCATTCCTGAGCCCTGCTGGCATCGCCAACACAAATCTGAGCCTAAAACTCTCATTTGTACTAAACGAACCAGTGTGTGCGATGCCATCTACTTAACACCTTCTTCTAGAGTAGCTGAAGTTTAGGATCAGGAGACACCTTGTGAGCTTCAGACCAACACCAAAGCCAACCCCCTAAATCTAAATCAACTTGCATATCCTCCCCTCACTTTATTCTGTGTCTCCCAATCCAGCAGATAAACCTTCTGCAGTTCTTTATACAGCAAACAAATGTGCCTTCTAGGAGTTTTAAACCATTTCTGCAAACGGTTTGTGAAATCAGTCTCTATAATACAAAAAGACTTAAAAAACTTTGATGACAGAGCATGCCATAGCTGAAGGTATTTATTTATTTAAATCTTGGAAGTACAACCTATGAGTAAGAGCCATTTACACAGGTTCCACGTCAGCAGAAAGACAACATATGCAAACAAGAGCATTACAATTTTCATGAATTGCCAGTAAGGTTAACATTGGATTACAAAAGTGAAGTACATAACATGCATGTCAACTACAGAAGAGTTATTAAGACTGAAGTTAGGTCAAGTACCCAATGCAGAGCAGAGAGAAAGGAACAAGTGAAAAAGTGCCAGAAACCAGAACTAGTGGTTTCCATTGTCAGGCTATAGGTAAAGGAGGAAGGTCAAGACACAAAAGCTCAGTAGGGAGAAAGGAACAAGTGAGACAGTGCCAGAAATCAGATCAGTGGTCTCCATTGCCAGGTTGTAGATGAAGGAGGTGGGGAAGATAGAGGGAGGAAGGTGGTTAGTTAGGTGAAGGGTGTGGGGGAGGATGGTGGGAGGGAATGATTAGGGGATAGTAGGGGTGTGGTAGGGGTGAGGAGTGGGCAGCAGGCAGAAAGGAGTAAGTAGCAAATAATGGATAAGTAGAAGTGCTATATTCAGAGGGGCAGACAGTCAATGGCAGGGGAAACAGGTAAATGAAAGCAACAGCAGGACATATGATTAAAAAGGTGAGTGCAGAGTTTGGATTTAAAGGGACCAATTTTTGGTTCAGCAATGAGATCAGTTGGTAAGGTACCTCCACATATCCCATGAAGGGATCTCATACTTGACCTGCAAATCCTTAAATGAGATCAGGGAGCCATTCTCCTGATCAACCAAATCTCACAATGCCCAAAGGCCCTTAGTCGTCCAAGTACGCCAAGATGTATGGCTGCTCCCCACTAAGATGGCAGGATTTTTCCATAATGTCTCATAAACTCCCAAAAAGATAGTATTCCCAGCCAAGCATCTTAAAAAACCTCACCCACACCTGCTGAGAGAAAACTATAGATAAAGTCTCCACCCAAAGGGGTCAACAAGGGGGGGTTTCAATAGAACTGCCAAAGCAGCACCACCTAACAAAGCTTGCTCAAGCTCCACCCAAAGATGTGACCCAGAAAATGAGAGAGACACCCAGTTCAAAGTCTGTTTTACCCCATGACAGATGTTGTAGGCCCACAACTGTGTCAGTGGCTCAGCAGGTAGCACACTCGCCTCCGAGGCTGGGAGATCAGAGGGCTGTGGGTTCAGTTCCCACATCTGGCACTTGGGTTAATATCCCAGTACTGACACTGTAGTGGAGCATGAGAGGGGTGCTGCACTTCTGAGGTGCCATCTTTCGGATGAGACGTTAAACCGAGGTCCCATCTGCTTGGATTGGTGGTAATTCAGGTGGATGTTAAAGATCCCATGGCACTTATTGAAAAGAGTAGGGGAATTTCCTCGGTGTCCTGGCTAAATTTCCCTCATTCAGTAAAATACCACCAACGGCTTAATCTGATTTAAGATCAGTTGGCATTCATCTGTATCCCCTTCCCCCAGGTCATGCCTGAAAATAGGCAGGATTTGTCTAGTGCACTTACCCGGTCAACAAAAGCTAAATAAACAACTAGGGCAGATTCCAATCCCCTGAAACCCCAGGAGTACAGAGAGTCCTTCTACTAAAATGAGGGGGATTTCCTTCTCAAATAGAGTCGGAAAACACCCTATAAATTTTAGTCCAAAAACCCATAGGAATGTTAAGGGGCAAATTACTTAACTTGTAAAATAACCTTGGTAACACCATCATTTTGATGGCGGTAATCTTGCCAGGAAGGGATAAATTAAGTATTTTCCACCTACCAAAATCAATCTTAATATCCTCTAAGATATCTAAAAGATTCTTAGAGCACATTTCTTGAAGCTGACCAGAAATAAACATACCTAGATACCTCACACCATCAGGAGACCACTTTAAAGTAAAAGATCCAATGGTGGCCCATGCATGAGCAGCATTATAGAAGGGTAAAATCTCAATTTTCCCCCAATTAATCCGCAAGCCAGAGATTGCACTGAAGGCATCTATAACCCCACAAGTCTTCCAAAGCAACATCTCCACTTTCGAAAGCATCAAAAGAAAATAAGAAGCATATAACAGTGTGGAAAAAGATCCCCCCCATGCCGGAAATATCTAGATTCTGACATAGAGCCAAATTTAATGGTTCAATGGCCAGCAAGAATAACAAGGCTGAGGACTATTCTATACATCCAACACTATATTATCACATAGAACATTTTCTAATCAGTAAAAGGAAAAAGAAAAACTCTTCAGAAATAAAAAGTTACAGCTCACTCCTTTTCTTTTTTTTTTGAGTTGTTTAACCAGGAGTAGTACACTAAGCCAAAAGCTTTTTTACAGGTGCGACCTGGAAACACAGGGAAGTTAAGTGACTTTCTCAGTGTCACACAGTATGCACGTGGAAGCTGTGGGATTCAAACCCAGTTCTGGTCTGCTGGATGTCACCAGATTTGCAGCTCAGAGCCTTAAACCACTGCACTATACTGCCTCCCTTCTTATAATTTGTATCACTTTCCTTTGTGTTTTGGTTCCACTAGCTCATTAATGACTGCCCAGACACTGTCCATGGCCATGTGTCCTTTTACAAACCTGTGATGTTTGTCAATCAAAGCTGGGAGAAGTGAGTCCAATCTGGTTGCCAGCACTGTTGCCAGGATCTTAATGTCTGCATTTAGTAGAGAAATAGGACTATAATTATTGACCGGTTGCACATCCATATGGGGTTTGGGTATAAGCATTATAATGGCTTCCCTCATGGTGGGAGGGGTGAATGTCTAATGCATTAGTATATGTGTGCAGGAGACTGGGGCAAGCTGTGATTGGAAAGTATGATAAAACTCAGACAGGAATCCATCCTGCCCTGGTGTTTTCCCTTTGGGGAGAGCAGAGATGGCTGCTTTTGCCTCCTGGAGTGAAAGATACCTTTCCAGTTCAATCCATTGGACAACATTATTGAGCCTGGGTACCTTAACTGTTTCAAGGAAGAGGGTGATGCTATCCCTGGAGAGGCCACCCTGGGATGTGTATAGATCTTGGTAAAATCACAGGAATGCTCCATTAATGCCGGCTTGCGTGGATTTGATAGAGCCATCTGCTAACTTGATAGTCCCAATGTACCTATTAGGTTGGGAAGTCTGGGTTCTCTATGCCAGGAATCTATTAGCTTTCTCACCTGATTCTGAGTACTTGTGTACAGTTCAAAATACTGCACACTTGAGCTAAATCAAGTGGGAGCAAGTTAATGCGATAGCACAGTTGCTGGATTTCCCAGAGTAATTCTTGGGTGGGGGCCCCATAGAAGGATTGAAGGTGTTTGGGTTTTTTTGTAAGCCCCCTTTGGGAGCTTACTAGTTAACCTGGCTGCAGTCTTAGTGTCTGGAGCTTGGGGCTCTGCCTGCCAGCAAGGGAGGGGGGAGCTCAGCACGGAGGGTATAAAAGATGGGAGGTTTTGGCATGTAGGGAGTTCAGGAGAAGTTCAGGAAAGACAGAAGAGAGAGGAGGCAGCCTGCTGGAGAGTTCAGCCATTAAGGCCAAAGTCCGGGGCTAGGGTGGGCTGCTTGCCACACCGGCCCTCTGCTCTCGAAGACCCATAGAGAAGAGTAGCAGTTGGGGGTCCGGAGCTTTTCTGGGACCACCTGTGCCATGTGGAGAGCCAGAGCCCAGGAAGAGAGTCAGTGACCCATCTCTTGATTCTCTGGCACCTTGGTGGGGTGGCACAGGTGGGTTTCCCTGAATCCTCATCTGTGGGTGAGAGCAAAGAAAGCCCTGTGCCAGGTCATTGGGGCAGTACGGTGGTGGCAGTCCATGCTGCAGAGAGCACAGTGGTGGCAGCCTGTCTTCCATTTCAGGTGGCACTTTGGGCTGGCCAGGAGGTGCTGAGAAGACTATTCAGCCTAAGAGCAGAAAATGCACGGGTCTCCTGGGGCCAAGACAGAAGATACTCGGAGCTGCACATGGCTTAGGATAGAGGGGAATTGGTATTTTCTGTGGGACTTTGTTTGCATTTAGCAGAGATGATCTAAATGAGAGCCCCAAATTTGAACCACTGGCACAGGGAGGTACTTCTCAGTTCACAGCTACTCTACACCTTGTAGCTGTTAGTGTGGTGTGTGGCCCATGAGTTCAATGCCAGAAGAAAAAAAGTAAGTTTCTAGCAGGAGAGAAGTTGGGAGAAAGATTCTGGTTTGTGGCCTTGCTTTTGGGCTGTTCTTGTTGCTGCTGCCAGGATTAGAGGAGCCTGTTTAGCCCTGAGCAAGCACTACAATGTAAGAGCTTCTGAAATACAAGAGTTTTGCAGCAGACTGTATTGGGCAGCTCGCCCTAAAGAATTCCTACGGTGAGATTTACACCTCATGCTCCATAGAGTGACTTAAATTCATTCAATTAAATATTTTTTTCTTTTACCATGGAATTAAGTAATAAGGCATGATAGGAGTGCATTATGGTGGGATAACAGCCCGCCTCAGGTTGGTTGAATGGTGAGGCAAAGCCAACTGCCTCCACCACCTGAGAAGGGCCATTATCCTACCATAATGCATCCCTTGGAGTGCTTTATTGCGATTATGAAATGGGTACCTGTTAGCACACTGAATTTATTTGTTTTAAGTTTTGCTATTCATATTATTTAAACATTTTTTGTCTGTTTGAAATAATGATTCAGAGACAAAATAGCGCCAAGTTGGATTAAGGTGTCAATTTAAGTAGGTCAACAGGTCAACTAGGAGGCAGTGGCTTGACATGCTAGAGAGGCATTGGGAGAGAGACTGCCTCTCCGAATGCGCAGCAGGGAGTCAGGAGAAAGACTATTAATTTAGTGTATTGAGGGTAGACAAGGCCGCGGAACCACTGGTCAGTACTTAGGCTGCTGGTCAGATTGGAGGAAGCAGTCACAGGTAGTTGATATTGTAAGCTTGACTGCTTTTTTTTTTTTTTTAATAAAGCAGTTGTCATTTTTCGTTGGTCCATCTTCTTTAAATTGTGCTCAGGAGACGGAGTGGTGCAGCAGTGGTGGTGAGCAGAGAACACCGGTGGAAAAGAAATCGGAAAAAAAGTTTAAAAAGTCTAACTTTAAAGTGGAAGAAAGGCAAGCACATTTCAACATAGGAGCTGAAGCACTGATATGGGGGGGAGAGGTAGCTGTTCGAGTGGGCAGTTAGTGTCAGCGGGCAGTGATATGCCACAGCTGATTGCTGGTAAGCAGAACCATCTGCCAGGAGTTACTTTCACCCCGGCTGTTGTGCTGGGATAACTGCCTGGCTGAAATTGGCTCTTGACCAATCAGGAGCTGTCATTCTGAACACCCATTTCATAATGGACTTTATTTGTGGCCTTGTGTGATCGCACTAATCAAGTTTGTCCCTATAGCTGCTGTTACCCCCTTGCTGCTAAGTACAGCTTGTACCCCTCTAAAAACATCTCATTTGAACCCAGGTAACAAGTGTAAATTTTCTGGGATTGTGTTTCTAGCTGTATAGTGCCCCACCCACCCAAAGTACCATCTGTCATACCCCTAGACGCTGGAAGGGGGGGCTTACATTTTAATCCTTCAGCTGTTGCTCCAAAGTGCTTGTTTCTTTATTGCTTAGCATAGCCTGCTATCCTGCTTTTGTATGTATGTCTTAAATGTATCCTATACCATGGCTTGAGACATGTCCAGGGTATCACTGATCTGGAAGTATGTCCCAATTTCAATAGAAAGCCAACTCTGAAAAGCCTGGTCTTTTGCTTGCATATTCCAGCAACCCTGTTCTCACCATATTTACACATTCTTGCAACCCCACTTTCTCTCCATACTTGCATATTCCTACACACTCTGGTCTCTCTATACTTACATACTTCACCCCTTCCTTGTTCTTTCCACTTTTTCATATTTCAGAACACCTGTCACAGACTAATTCTCTCCCAGAACTCAGCCTGTTATGGCTGTTACCAGTTTCATAACCCCTCAGATGCCTGAAAGAGTTACCTTGGTACACTACAACATCACTCAGGGTATCTCTTGGTCAGAGTCCCACCAGCGCTACTACTCACATGCAGTACAGTGCTCTTTACCAAACGGCAAATGGCCAACCCCTTCTGTTACAAATGAGATCAATTTTCCTTCATGTACTGTATGGTACCTGTAGCATGCCTCTTCGAAGACAGATCACATCTTTGCCAATATACCCCGGTAATCTATACCTGAAGTGACTCAGTCACAGAAAGCATTAAGTATATAAAAATAAAATGTAATGCTCCAAGACATTTACATACGTTACAGGACAATACACACTTTTACTATGGGGAATACAGTATTCCTACAGTGATAAAAATAAACACATTCGGAAAAGATAGAGACCACACAGGATAATTTTAACTCAAAGCTATCTAGATTTTAAATACAGTAGAAGATGCTTATCCCCCAACTGAGAACAGGTGAGTTATAGCAAACCAAGACCTGCGATGTTGCTAGTTTAAAATCACAAACATAAGTGACTTCTAATTGCAAATATACAACAGAAATACCTTCAACTGGCTGATCCACTATCCCTGCATCACTGAACCAGCTTCTCTGACATCAGACCCTGTCTCTCTTTCGATCTCCAGGGACCACCTTTTTCCCAGACTGATAAAAATTGGATTTGTTATTTAGAGCTTGATCCTTTGTTATCCTTGCGGTTTGCCCATCTGGAAATGTCTGGCATTATCTTGGCCACTGTTTATATTCAAAACATGTATTATTTTATGAAAGGGACTTAGTCCTTTAAGTTTAACCTGAAAAAAATACTTCTGCTACCCACACCATCTTGTTGATATTGTGAGTACAAAGGAGTTTTTACACAAAAGGCTACACAGCCAAGTTCCATGCAGCTTTGACCATAGATGAAAATAATTTTAGTTTTCACCAGTTCTCCCACGTCAGCTGAAATATTTTATAGAGGCACAGATGATAACAGAAATAAAAACACAAACACGCCAAAAATCCATTGGAAATTGTCACACCTCCTCCAATCTCCCTTACCTCCACTGTTATCAGCATCTCACAGCTGTCCTGCCCTGCATTTAATCCCTTTTTTAACTTTCTTTTATTTATTATTAAACAGTACAATACAATAGAAAACATTCTACACAATTTAATAAATAATAATAAAACAACATAGGAAGCTTAGTGCAGTATAAAGTGTTCACCTGTACATATGCATTCACATGTCCCTCCCCAAACAAATGCTTCAATCCCACGCATATGATACATAATTTTCCAGTATCTTATCAATTTCCCTTCCCCCCTTGCCATGCCCTTGATGCCGCCACTCCCCCGCACACATTTCTCCGCTCCTTCTCTGATCTCCTCACCTCTGTCCTACCCTGCCACTGCTTCCATCCTTCTCTCCTCTCCTCTCCTCTCTAGCCCCTCTTCTCTTCCTCCACCCCTACTATTCCAACTTTCTTATTTCAGATTTCCTGCTGACATCCTACCAACACCATTAGCCCTCACTAAATTTCCCGCTCTCCCATCTTACCATGCACTCTCTTGCCCCTGTCCTCCACTACCTCCTTCCCCCTCTCCCTTCTCTGACTATGCTCCTAAGCCGCCCTATAACCCCCTCCTGCTCTACCCCATAAAGCCCACTCCTGGCCTATCACTGTTTCTGCTTCTGCTAGTCTATCTCCCCTCTCATTGCAAAAATGGTCCTTCTGTTCTGGATTGTTTATACACATGATTCTGTTTGATAAGCCTCTGACTATTCAGCATAACCCTTACTTGTCTTGTAATTTGTCCAAGCCTTGACTCACTGCAAAAAAAAGTGTTTTTTTAAGTTCCGCAATTATATGCCTATGATTGTATCTAACAAAGCCTCTGGCTGCCCTGTATTGTATAACCTAATTGTCTTGTAATCTGTCTTATTTGTAACACACAACTTGTCTTCTTCCGACGTGGAACCTTTATAAATGAGCCTTGGCTCAAAGATGCTTTCCGAGATATTAATAAATAAAACATGTGAATTGAAGAAGCTTGAAACAGAAACGTGTTACAGCATTCTCCTTAGAATAAAACTATCATTTAACTTTCAGAGTCAAAAGTTTAGAAAAGGGGTGATTAAGCTGATAAAAGGGATTAATTTATAACAAAAATGTGTAGATTCTTCCCCATTTGCTATAAAACTTTCCATGATTATTAAATAAAAAATGCCAGACAGGGTGGGTGTTTTGCTGGGATAACATCCCACCTTGGGTGGTTGGGCCCGAGGCCATAGGCCGAGGGCATATATCACCTGAGAAGGGATGTTATCCCAGCATAACACCCACCCTGGAGGGCATTATTCCTATTATACAATGGCTTGTGAGTTTAATAAAATGAAAAAGATGAAAAAAAGTATATTTAAAGTACATTTTTCTGTGTTTGTTTCAATGAGTAGGTTTACTTTTTGAAAAAAATAGTGCTGATTTATTGTTTTGGCCAGCAGATGGAGCTGAAGCATTGTAACTGTGCCACAGTGGCTGTGCACTACGGAGTCCCCACAGCAAAATGCCTTCTTCTTTTTGCTGGTATTCCCTTGGGATAGTATTAAGTAGCAGTTGTTTTTTAGTTTTTAATTCTTGGTGTTAATTTTTCTGAGTTTATCGTTTGCCATTTTGGCTGGTGCTGCCAGTTTGTGTGAGTCCTCCCCCATGCCCCTGTGCTTCCGCTCTCACCCCTGCACTTCTGTCACCTTTCTTTAAATGTCAGGTGTTGGAGATTCACTCTCTCTTTTACCCATTCATTAGCTTTAAGTGTCTGCCCTGGGACCGGGCGAAATGTGATTTTTTTTATACGAATGCCAAAGCCACACTGATTTGAGGAAGCAGAGGGAGCCACGTGACTTCCAGTTTTCCGTTGTTGACCACTGGCCAGTCACCTAAGACATTCTTAAGAGGGGAGAGGGACAGAATATGTGAGTTTTATTTGTGAATAATGAAGCATTTAATCTTTAGGTGTGGGAAACAGGACATTTTACTAGTTTAGTTCTGTCACCCAGTGGGCAGAGAACATTGATTCCAAGTCAAGTGAGGATCACTGAAGGTACTGGCAGGGAGGGCTGTGAAGTGATCTTTTTCAACATTTTATGCAGTCATTAGGGTGCTGGGACTAGAGTCAGGATATTATGCTGGGATAACCTTCTAGGTCCAATCACAGATGGACCAATCACAGCCCAGAATTATTTCTTGCCATTGTATAATGTGAAATAGATTAATCTAGTAATTTGTAGATTGAGCAGGATATTCGAGGTCCATTCATTTATACTACAGAGTTGTTTATCAAGCCAATGGCGTACTATAAGTTGCTTTGTGGAACTGGCTAGATATTAGTGCTTTATCATTTGCCCCTTTAATCGAATGTAAATGCCCTAAAATACAAATCTTAAAATTAAAGGTATGCTGTAGAGACAGTTTACTACTGATGTCCTATTTGATTGTATTCCAAAGGCATCGTACATTAGGGAAATCCCAAAGGATGTGACGCAATGTCCCTTTGGCTAAATTGCATTTGATACATGTTTGTGATATTAATAGTCCAAACCTAAACATTTTCTGTGGGGTCATATGTGCATTATACAAAATCATGTATTGTAGCAATCTTACATTATCCAATGGGATATAATAATAGATATTTCTCCATAAATTAGACCAGGTTTGGAGGCTGTTTTCAGGTTCACTACTCCAGCAGGAAGGGGTAACAGGATCAGGTGACTATTTCAAGATCAATAGAGATTTATAAAAATTGGCGATAGGATGAGACTTCGAGGCACATTTTTTTTTATTTCTTGTATTGGATCGCAGAAGCCAAGTAACCAGGGAGTAGGACCGAAAAAGGTCTTTAAAGCTATTTTAATCAGTAGTAGCTTGGGTAAATATTTTTTACTTAGTCTCTTATTCTCCAGCAAGTCCTGGAGAGGAATTAGAGACCCATCATTTATGAAAGAGAAAGGGGTGAGATTAATACCTTCAGAAAGCCAGTTGAGAGGAACAGTTTTTCCATTAATACTGAAATTATGATTACCTAAACCATTTAATTGAAACTACAATGGCAACAGGAATCCAAAAAAGCTAGAATTTGCTCATGTATTTTCAAAGAAATCCGAAGACTTGAATAGGTATAAGACTAGGTTTAACGTACTGTATGACATCTGAGTGCATCATAAATTTCTCGATCAAACTTGGTTCTAACTGCAGCCAGATGGGAATGTAGCTTCCACTATCATTGTGAGAGAATGGCCATTTAATGTGAGGCCATGTAATATCAAATGCAATTCGGAAGTTTAACCCCTCCTTGATCTTTAGCAAGGTATAGTTTTTTTATAGCTATTCTAGGAGATTTCCCTCTCCAAATAAATCTGATAATCTCTAAGTGTAGTTTTCAAAACCATTCTAAAGGTATAAAAACATTAAAAGCAAGTGTACTGCCTAAAACTGATATTAGTTTTTAAAGGCAGTTAACCATTACCTTTTATATCTGAGGTACTTTTCCCTTTAGTTAATTAGAAGACTGTTTACTTGGTGTTAGTAGGTGTGTTGTATGGAACAGCACTCTGCATGGCAGCTGACATATCTAGCTCTATTTGCCTCCACTACTGTACATCATTAGCATTGTGACCGTACTGAGTGTGACATCACTTCTGCTTGGGAACAGCCACTCAGTAGCTGCCAGGTCACCACTTGTGATGTCATAGTCAGTGAAATCACAATGCTGATGATACCGTGAGGGAGACTAGAAACAGATATGTTAGCTGTCAAGTTGAGAGTTATTCCACATAGCCAGCACAATATTATCACATAATCTAATGAGCAAAATGAAAAAGAAAAATACTGTACTTCAGAAATGAAAAGTTACAGCGGACTACATCTTAAAATTTATATAATTTTCCTATCTGTCTGTTTTGGTTCCACTAGCTCTTTAAGCATGTTTATAGGGTGAAATGACCTAGGAAACATATTTATTTTGATTATGCTAATCTTGCCCTAAAATGAAAGAGGAAGAATTGTCCACCTTAACAAGTCTTGCTTAATTGTTAAAACTAAGTCCTCTAAGTTTAGTTTAATGAGTTGGGATCTCTCTGGAGTAAGGTAAATACCTAATTTTTTTAGTTTATGGAGAAACCGTGAAAAGCCTAGTACCACGATCTTGTTCTTAATTGAAGTAGAACTGAGCAGCAAGATTTCTGTTTTTTTCTATATTCAGTTCGTAATTAGAGAAAACACTGCACTCCTGTATAATCTAGATAAGACTGGATTGGGTATGTGGAGTAGTATGTCATCTGCAAAGGCAGAAATTTTTAGATGTAGTTTCTCGCAGACAATGAAGTCATCTGAAGGGTTAGAATTAAGAAAAATAAAAAGGTTCTAAATATAAGTTTAACAGAACAGGAGATAGGTCAACCTTGACAATTTCCACAAGACTGTATGACTGAATCCAAGGTAAACCCGTTACAACTCAATCTAGCCGTGGGAGAGGAATAGAGAATTTTAAGACAGTTAACAAAGGATTTTAGAAAGCCAAATCTGAGTAGAGTTAGCAAGAGAAAGTCATGGTGAACCCTTTCAAATACTTTCTCTGCATCTCATTCTGATATGGTTAGCTGCCTGCCTGTCAGAAATAAAACCAACATATTCCATAGAAATTAAAGGGTGCCATACATTTTTAATCCTCTGGGCCAATACAGAGGTAGGAATCTTAATGTCATAGTTTATTAAAGAAATCAGTCTGTAACTTTCCACCTTATTTTTTGGTTTGTTGGGTTTAGGAATCAGGATTAGAAGGGTTTTAAGCAAAGAGTTACCTCATATTCCTCTGTCCAATATAAAATGTAACATTTCTGTAAAAGCAGAGTAAGGGAATTTTTAAAAGTTTTATAAAAGTTAGCAGTGAACCCGTCTGAGCCCGGAGATTTGTTTAATGATAATCTATCTATCGCCTCTTGAATGTCCACCTGACCTATAGGATTAACTAAAATCTTTGTCTTGGTCCAAGGCTAAATTTGGACAAGTAAATCTATTTAGATACCTTTGGATCTCATCTTTAGAGGGAGGATTATTCATTGAACCACATAATTGTGAGTAATATTTGTAAAATTCTGACAAAATATCTTTTGGGTCAGTTTTAACCTCGCCCGAGTCTGAGGCTACTATCGATTCTATAAATCTGGCTTGTTCTTGGTGTTTAAGCTTGTTGGCTAACACTATGCTGGGTTTATCCCCTAAATCTATATGTCTAGCCATAGTTTTCAGTATAATAAATTCCGCTTTTTCTTCAGTAAGAGAAAAATATTTATTTTTTGCACTGTTTTAATTCTTGTTTCTTTAACTCCAATAAAAAATTCTGATCTTTGCTCTCTAAAATATCAATTCTCTGAGAAAAAGCTTCTATTTTCTCTGAGGTTTGTTTCTTCTGTTTTGACGCAAACCTTATGAATTCACCTTTAATGTTCCATTTAAAGGCTGCCCAAATAATGTTGAGTCTCTCAACAATATCAAGATTTTCTATCCAAAAATTTTTAATGGAAAGATTAATTATATGTACATCCCTATTTAATGAACTGGTAAAATGTCTCCAAAGTGAATAGACTCTAAACAGTTTTGTCCCAGTTTTTCGAACTCCCGATTATCTGAACTAATTTCATGTCTCCCAAGCAGTTTGGATAATCGAGATTGTACTGTAATTGATAATATATTCTTGTCTAAGAAGAGTATTATTCAATTTCCAGAGAGACTGTCTTGGATAAGGCTGTGAAGGAGTGAAATGTAATGATTTATTTACTAGAATAGCTACCCCTCCTTTAGAGGTATGGCATCCCACCCCTGGAATCTGGGTAAAGCTCAGTTTATTTAGAAGATCTAATTCTGAGGTTAATAGATGGGTCTCCTGCAGGAAAACTAAGTGGTAACCTAAAGAACTGACATAACTAAGAACTTGCTGTGGAGGGGCTGTGGGATAACAGATGAACCAGACACTGAACTTCAGTTTGAACACACAATCTCTGTGTGATGTTTATTCAAAACATAGGAGAAAACCTTTAGCAATGGGGGGGGGGCCAGCCTGGTGGCACCGAGGGTTGAGGTACTGCATGTCACACCTCATGCCACGCCGGCGACCCAAGTTCGGGAATGAGCTTGGGCCACCAGGGGTCAGCGGGGGGGAGAGGATTGCGAGTCCTAGGACAGCTCCCCTCCCTCTCCCTGGGAGGGATTTGGAGAGTCTCCAGAGCAGCAGTAGCCCCCAGTGGAGACCAGAGGTACAGGCTGCACAAGGAGCCAACAAAGGGGTGGAGCGAGGCAGATATCGATGGCTCACTGTCCAGATGTCATTGCATGGCTGAACTCCAGAGGCAACTTTAAGAGAGAACCCCCCCCCCCCCAGGCCTGACAGTCCTGATAGGTGAAGGTGATGCCAGGGACCTCCTCCCCACACCCAATGTTGAGTGTGCCGGCTGCCTCTGGTGCTCCATCCGCTCTGAGAAAGCCTGCCCAGATTTCAGATAGGTCACCAAAGGAGTATGGCGTTCCCGCCCTGGAAGGCTTAAATCCAGGGGATCAGGCACTGGGCAGTGGGAAAAGAAACTGGGTGAACAAGACAGCAGGACTGACTCTTCGACGGGGCATGATGGTGAGTTGTGTGCATACACTGGAGAGAGTCTAGGATGAGGTGTATAAAAAGTCTACAAAAAAAACTTTAGCAATGGCATATTCCTGCTTCAATACATCAGTTTGCAGCAAAAGGCTAAGTATGTCCTTCCTCTGCACTTGTCAGCACCTACTGACTCACTGATCTACTGACCTAAACTTTTCAGTGAAACCCCTTCATCCCTATGGTTACCTTGTTTGCTTGGGTGGTGGGGACTCAAAAAGAAAAAAAAAAAAAAAAACAAGCTACAGACAAAGAACCTCAAGATAGAAGCACTGAAACTAGGGTTACCCCAAAGGGCATTGGCAATAAGCCAAGTTTCAAAGAAACACGACATCATACATACTTCCATAATCAAAAGTATCATGGGATATATACAAATCACCATGAAATTTCAGATTGGCTCAGTTTACAGCAGGAATTCATGGTACCATTTAACAGGTATTTGACAACACAACCAAATTAATTTTTATAATACAGTCATCTAGTACTTTTTACCTTTATCAAAAAACATTTAGTGCCATGGTATTTTCAACATTTACAGGTTTCATAAACATAAGGTATATACATCAAGATAGTTTATGACAAAGCGCTATTACATACTAAATCCAACAATGATAAACACAGCCTGTTGTTTTACATAAGCTTGGAGGTCACCACAATGACCTCCCTGTACGAGGACCTGAGAGGGAAAAGGAAAATTAAAGAGGGCACTATAGCATAGTCAAGAAAAGGGAGAGGGGCCCATAAGTGGCCAACCTTATGGATTAGAAATTGTAAAGGATAGATTAGGCTCAGAAACAAAAGAACTGTTGCAACAAATTTATGAAAGGTTGGTCCTCAAGAGTGGCAGGAGCTCCCTGTCACATATCCCCCACCTTAAGAGGGAATCAGTTATTACAGACTGCTTACCACCTTCCTGCCCCAGGAAAGGGATGGAGCTTCCACCCATCCATCTTCAGAAGGCTCTGTCTCAGGGTCCCTATTAATGATAAACATTCCATCATAAACACAGTGACTATCATCATACTTTACCCTGAGGCATTAACACATTTCTCAACAGAGACTAACAGTACCTTCCCGTCTCATTTTAGGGAAAGTCCATCATATTCCATTGACTTCAATTCCTGCACCATAACTAGACATGAAATCAGCATTTACATGTTTTGTCCCTGCCCTGTGGGACACAGTAAATTGATAGGGCTGAAGAGCTCAGTACCACTGCATTATAAAGGGATTTTATTCTCTCATCTGGTGCAACCAGCAGAGAGGGGTTATGATCAGTTACAACCTTAAATTCAGCGCCCCCCAACATGTAATATTTCATTGACTGAAAATTTGGATGACCACAGAAATAATTTTTCTGGGGTGAGTAGTTACCTGCTTCAACCCCACCAGACATGTCGGTTTTAAGCAGGGGCCCAGTACTAGGTTCAACCCTTCTACATAAACCCACTATGTCTCTTGATTCATTCATTTTGATTGCTACCGATACAGACACCTGAGGGTAGACACTAACACACTAACATAGTAGATGCCAGCAGAATAGGCATCATGGTCTATCGAGTCTGCTCGGGCTTCAGCAACCTGAATGTGTACCATAGCCATCCCCCATGCCCCTATCCTTGTTTCTCCCTCCCTCCCTCCATCCTGGCCCCATCCTGGCAAGCCATCCTCTGCTTCACCCCTTGCCTATACCTGTCCCACCCTCTCTTGAACCCCCTCCACCATGGAAGCCAGTACCAGCTCCCTGGGCAGAGCATTCCATGGTTCCACCACTCTCTTGGTGAAGTATCTCCTCCTCCTTTCCCTCGAACTGTCGAGCTTCCAACTGTGTCCTCTGGTGATTCCTCCCTCATTCAGCTGAAAGATCCCATCTCGGTTTACCCTACTGACTCCCTTGACGTACTTGAAGACCTCAGTCATATCCCCCTGGTCCCTCCTCTCCTCCAGCAAGAAGAGGCTGAGCTCCTCTAGTCTCTCCTCTTATGTCATATCCCCCAAGCTCCGGATCATTTTGGTTACTCTCCTCTGAACCCTTTCCAGGAATTGGATGTCCTTCCTTAAGTGCAGCCTCCAGTACTGCACACAGTACTCAAGGTGTGGTCTAACCAGGCTGTTATACAGTGGCAAAATCACTTCCCTGTTCCTTGAGGTAATCCCTCTTGCAATGCAACCCAGCATCCTATTTGCCTTGACCGCCACCCTCCTGCACTGCTCTGAGTTGCGACATCCACCAGTACCCCCAGGTCTTGCTCCCCTACTGTGGCCTCCAACTCATCCCCCCAAGGTGTACACATATTTGGGGTTACCCCACCAAAGGTGTAACACCTTGCACTTGGAGGAGTTACATTTCAATTTCCAGGTACGGGACCACCTATCCAGAGTATACAAGTCCCCTTGCAGAGCCAACTTCCCCTTCTCTCCCTCCACCATAGCACCCAGCTTATAGTCGTCTGCAAAGAGACTCATTTTGCACATAATATCATCCCTGACATCTGAGATGTAGGCATTAAACAGGAGCGGCCCCAGAAGTGAGCCCTGTGGGACCCCACTAATGACCTCTCTAGGAGACGAGACCTCCCCTGCGAACACTACTTGCTGAGTGTGCCCAGAAAGCCAATTTCTGATCCACCTGACCATCACTGAGCCTACCCCCATCCCCCCATGCTTCTCCAGTAGGCCACTGTGAGGGACCAAATCAAATGCCTTGCTGAAGTATAGGAACAGTACATCTACTGGTCTCCCCCTGTCGAGCACTGATGTCACCCACTCATAGAACTCCACAAGGTTAGTCTGACACGATCTACCAGACACAAACCCATGCTGCCAACCATCCAGGTATCCCATCTCCTCCAGGACCCCCCCAGCCTATCCTTGTGTATTCTCTCCATTATCTAGCCCATCACCGATGTCAAACTGATGGGTTTATAGTTTCCTGGTACCTCTTTCAATCCCCCTTTATGGATGGGCACAACATGTGCCTGCCTCCAATTTCTGGGCACCCTTCCCATCTCCAGGGACCTGTTAAAGAGATCCACCAGTTGTGCAGCCAGAACATCCACCAACTCCCACAGAACTCTGGGATGAATGTCATCCAGCCCGGAGATTTGTCCTTTTTTAGGGACTTGAGGGCTTCCCACACCTGGTCAATGGGGACAGCAACATCAGTCTCTTCCCCCCTTCAGTAGATGCAACCTGACACCATACCCCTGAGTTCCCCCTCCCAATAGCATTAACTGGAGCAGATATCCCAGAAATCATGCCTGCTGCCCCTTCTGAGTCCTGCAGCTCCTTTTTGGTAAGCTTCCCTGCCTCCTTCCTAGTAAACACTCATTTAGGTCCTCCCTGTTCTGCAGCCCCTCCACCCACCCCCCCAGATGTCCTCAACCTACTGAGCTGACCCTTGACCTTCCTCCACTCTCCAATATATCTAAAGAACTGCTTTTCACCTCCCTGTATCCCCTGTGCCAGCTGCTGGTCTTTCCTGGCTTTTGCCCCCCTCACCACCCTGGTGACTTCCCTGGATGAGAGGCGTTAGCACTCCCTATCCATCTCACCTCTCATTTTTTTTGTACCTACTGTAGGCAGCCCTCTTCTCCACTACTGCCTCCTGGACCTCCTTTGACCACCAGCATGGTTTACAAGACCTAGCCCCCTTGCACCTCACTCTAGCACAGGACCTGGTGGCCACCTGTAGCCCCCGTTTTATGATTTCCTACCTACCTTCTACATCCATTCCTGATGATATCCCCCATAAATGCCCCTTGAGAATTTCTCCCATGCTGCTAAAGTCTGCCCCCCTAAAGTCCACTGTCATCATCCTAGAACTATCGCCACCCCCGCGTTAAGCCGAAACCAGACCGTGTCTTGGTCATTCCCTGCCAAGGGATCCTCCACAACCAAGACCCTTATGAGTTCCCCATCTGCTAGAACCACATCCAGGATATGATCCTCCCTCGTTGGATCCATCACCTGCTGAATGAGGAGCACGTCCAGGAAGCCATCCAGCAGCCTCTGCTCCCTGGACACAGTGGACATCATAGTTCCCCAATCAGTAGCCGGCTTATTAAGGTCCTCCATCAACACCACTCCTTCCCCTTCCAGCCCACACTGGCTCTTTATGTTAGCCAGCAGACAATCCTCCAGCTCCTCCACCAGCCCTGGGGACCTATATACCACCCCATCTTGATCTTCCCTCCTGCAGGGGTTCATAAGTTGACCCATAAGGCTTCCACGTTGCCCTCTGCTTCATCTACCCTAGGAATCCTGATGTTATCCCTAATGAACATAGCTACTCCTCCCCCTCTGCCCATCTTTCTATCCTTCCTAAGCACAATGTACCCACTCAGATTTAGATCCCAGTCATGGCCAGGGGTTGCCCAAGTTTCAGTGACCGCTGCTACATCCACCCCACCCTCAACCAGCATGGCCTGGAACTCTGGCATCTTGTTCCCCAGGCTTCTGGCATTTGCTAGCACTGCCCTCCAACCCTTGTCCCTGCCTCCTCTTCCCATATCCATCCTGGTCCTAGTACACGTCTGCTCTCCATCCTCCCCTAAGGTACCATCCGACCTCCCCCTCCAGAGGATGAAGGCCAATCCTACATGTGAAATGAAAGGCCAGATCACCCCCCCTATTTTCCCTTCCCCCTTCACAAGTTTAAACCCCATCTAGCCTGAATGAAATTCGTCATCCCCTGTTTTAGAACTTTCTTCCGTACTAGATTTAGGTGAAGTCTATCCTGGGCATACAATCCCTTGTCATCCCAGACTCCCCCAGTCCCCCAACACCCCAATCCCCCTTGCTACTCCCCACTGTCTGAGCGAGTCATTGACCTCGCTGATCTTCTGTTTGTTTTCCACAGTGGCCCTTGGCACTGGGAATATTTCAGAGAAGGAGACTGAGCATCCATTGTCCTGAAAGACCCTGGCCAGTTCTCTGTACCTTGCCTGAATTTCAAGCACACTATTTCCCTTGATATCATTTGCCCCCAGATGCACCAGGAAGTCCGGTGATCCTCCACAGTCCTTCGCCAACTCATACACCAAGAACTTTACCCTATGCACCATCAGTCCAGAAATACCTGTCACAAACCCACTCAGCAGGTCAGCCCTCTACTCCCAAAGTGCCAACCTCCGAACACAGTCTTGTGAACAGTTAACAGAAACAGGGTAACCCTCCTGTCTGTTTTGTGCATTCAAATCAACCTTTGGTCTCAAGTCTTGGAGGGATTCAAACTGTGAACCTCTTATTAGCATACTCAATGTACAGGCTCAGATAATTCTGCTCTTCGGGTGCCAGATATCTTTTGCCTATTGGCACCTAGCCAGGCATACAAAATGAACCCTTAAAACTCTATTAAAGACCTCAGAATAAATTCTTACCTTTTCCCAGTTTGGTAAAACCAGTAAGCTTTGTGCAGTGTCAGCTTTAACCATGTATGCTTTCCTTGTCGAGAAACAGAAATTCAAAGGCACACCAAGCAGTCTCTAAAACAGAGGTTTACTTCAAAATAGATAAAAAAATGTAAAATGTAAATACAGAACCATATATCACAAAACATACAAATCACTTAAACAAAACAGGTTTAAAAGTGCAGACAAAATCTCCTATCACAGTATACTTATCTCCTAACAGTGCCTGACGTTGCTTTTTCAGAGTCCAAACATTTGTGTCTAAATGGAAAACAGAATACTGTTTAAAAACTGGCTTTGCCAACCTCTTTGCGTGAGTTCACCTAGCTCCTCCCTGTCAGAATATAAAAAATATATATCTATGCAAAACAGGATGTCTTATCCAAGTATTAATTCTGTGACTTCAGCACAACTCCTTTTCTCATATGACTTTCTTTGATCTTAGGAGCAGCTTCCTCTTTCCAGGACATCAAAGGACTTGTTATGTCTCTCTGCCAGATTTCACGGAGGTGCAACATGCTTTGTATCACCATGTGAATTTTAATTGTGTTTCCTCTGAACGTTATAAAAGTTTATGATCTATCTTGGCAGTTGGCAAGCTGCAATTAGTCACATCAACAAGAGATCCTAAATGTTAAGTCTCTTCTAGCCTGTAATTATCTACTGGCCTTCCAGATAACACGTTTGGCTAAAACTTGGGGGGGGGGTGTCATCATCCCACAGGCTGTTTCAGCATCTCTCATAACAGACATTCAATAACACATTTTTATATACAAAAATCATAGATTAATCAGAACCAGCTGTCTGAGTGTCACAATTCCTCCCCACCTAGACTGAATTTGGGGGCTCTATCCCCTGCATGGGATGAGCTTCCCAAATCAGTTCACTCCTTGTACACACGAAACAGCCCATCTGAGTTCTGATTTTTGACTCCAGCCCTAGGTAGAATTGTCATATCATACCCTTGCAAAGCAAGACTCAATTTTAGCAATCTACCTTTGTTTTTCCCCATCTGTGTCAGCCAAACCAGGGGATTGTGGTCAGTCTGTACCATAAAATGCTGCCCATACAAGTATGGCTCTAACTTCTTTAGGGCTCACACTATGACAAGACATTCTTTAGGGCTCACACTATGACAAGACACTCTTTTTCCACAGTAGAGTATGCCTCTCCCTGGGAAGTAACTTCCTACTCAGGTACACTACTGGGTAATCTCTCCATTGGCTGGATGTCTGACTCAGTACTGTCCCAATACCCACGTCTGAGGCGTCAGTCTTAACTATAAAGGGTTTGCTATAGTCAGGACTTGTCAAAACAGGAACACTGCACAGTGCCTCCTTTAGTTTGGAAAAGGCTTCCTCACAGGCTGGGCCCCAGGTAATTTTCTTGGGCATCCTTTTCTTTGTCAAGTCAGATAGGGGAGCAGCCAGGGAACTGTAACTGGGTACAAATTTTCTGTAGTACCCTGCTGTCCCTAGAAAACCTCTGACCTGCTTCTGCATTTCTGGTGTGGGCCACGCCCAGATTACCTCTATCTTTATTTGGTTGAGACAGAGCTGTCCTCGGCTTACTACATGCCCGAAGTATGCCACTTCTCCCATGGCCACCTGGCACTTCTAGGCTTTGACAGTGAGCCCAGCCCTCTGTATCTTGCACAGCACTTCCCTAAGGTGGGACAGGTGTTCCTCCCAGCTGGCACTAAAGATGGCAATGTCATCCAGGTATGCCACGGCGTACTCCTCAGCACCATTTACTGCCTGATTCACCAACCTTTGGAAAGTGGCCTGGGCGTTCTTCATTCCAAAAGGCATTACTTTGAATTCAGATAAGCCTATCGGAGTGATGAAGGCTGACCTCTCCCCAGCTCTGTCCATCAGCTCTACCTGCCAATACCCCTTTGTCAGGTCAATGGTCATAAGGTAGGTCGACCCTCCCAACTTGTCCAGGAGTTCATCCGTCCAGGGCATCAGGTGAGCGTTTGACTTCATGACTGCGTTTAGTCCATGATAGTCTACACAGAAATGACTAGAGCCATCTGGCTTAGGCACAAGGACTACGGATGAGGCCCATGGACTGTGGGCTCTCTGGATTACCCCTAAATCCAGCATCTCCTCCACTTCCCTTCTAATGTTCTTTTGGATAGCCTCTGACACCAGATATGCTGTCCGCCATATGGGCATCTGTGTCCCTGTCTCCACATCGTACGTCACTAAGGGGGTTAGTCCAGGCTGGGTGCTAAACAATGGGGCAAAGTCTGCTAAAACCCTCCCTTACTTCCTGGATCTGGTTCAGGGCCAGCTGGGGAGACAATTTTACTGCCTCCACAAAGGACTCCCACTTACTTTCTTCCAGCAAGTCCAGAAGGGGGTCTCCTTCATCCGTCTCCTCCCTAGGACTACACACCACAAACACCATGTCAGCCCTACTTGCATATGGCTTCATCATGTTGACATAGTACATCCTTTCTGTCTGTCTTTGATCAGGTAACTCTACCATATAGTTCACATCATTTACCTTCCTAACCACTTTGTACGGTCCTGCCCACTCAGCCTGCAGCTTGTCTTTCCAGACTGGAATAAGGACCATGACATCCTGACCCACCATGTACGAACGAGCTCTGGCTCTGCGGTCGTCCCACACTTTTTGTTTCTGTTGGGCAGCTGCTAGGTTGCTCTGGGCTGTCCCCATAAGCTCCTTCAACCTTTCCCTAAGCCTAAGGATGTAATCCACAATGGGAGTTCCCTGGGTGGCATGCTTGCCTTCCCAGTCCTCCTGGATCAAGTCTAGGGGCCCATGTAACCGGTGTCCATATAAGAGTTCAAAGGGGGAAAATCCAGTTGACTCTTGGGGCACCTCCCTTTATGCAAACAAAAGGTGGGGAAGGTATTTCTCCCAGTCCCTCCCATGCTGTTCAGCAAATGCCCAGAGCATTGACTTCAGGGTACCATTGAATCTTTCCACAAGCCCATTGGCTTGTGGGTGATACGGTGTCATGCATCTCTGCACCACCCCACACTTCTCCCATAAACATTTCATCAGGTCTGACATGAAGGAACCCCCTCGATCAGGGATAATCTCCTTCAGAAACCCAACATGTGAGAAAATCTCAAGTAAGACATCTGCTATTTTGTCTGTCCTCAGTGAGGATAGGGTGACTGCCTCTGGGTATCGGGTGGCATAATCCACCACAATCAGGATGAATCTCTTCCCTGAAGAGCTGGGGGTATTGAAAGGCCCCACAATACCCATTCCCACCCTCTGGAATGGCTCCTCCACTATGGGCAATGGAATCAGGGTGGCTTGGGTTTTCTTTCCCACCTTCCCTATTTCTTGGCACCGGTGACAAGACCTGCAATACTCTTTTATCTACTGGGTGAAGTTAGGCCAATAGAAATTCTGGGCCAACTGCTGCATAGTGCACATGATTCCCAGGTGACCAGACAAGGGAATACCATGTGTAATCTTGAGCAACTGCTCACGATATCCCTGGGGAATGACAAGCTGCCTGCCTAGCATCCCTCCCTCTGTCCGTACTGCCTGTGTATACATAAGTCCATTTTCCCAATAAACCCTATGTCTGCTGTCACCTCCCTGTGCACCGTCTGAGTCTGCCCAAGCCCTCAGCTTCTCTAGACTAGGGTCACTTCTCTGAGCAGCTGCAAACCCCTCACACATTCCCAAGGCATGGGACAGGTCCCCTTCAGTGGCTAAACTAGGGTCCCTACCACTGGCGTCAGGGCACTCAGGATCACCGTCAATCCCAACCCTCTGACAATGGGTCACCTCTCCCTCTTCAGAGTAACCCTCCGTAGCTGTGTGGTTACTTGCTACTGGGGAAATTTCTATGCCCTTTTCATTAATCTCCCTATCTGGAGACACAGGCTATGGAACCAGCCTCTCAGTGGTTTCCACAATGGCTTCTGTGGGGTTCAGGGCACTACAATTTTCCCTTGCTGCTTGGCTACAGGTAACTGCACATAACATCCCCTGTTTGAGATTGTTGCCCAGGATCACATCCACTACTAACATTTTGGCTACAGCCACCTGTTGCACAGTTCCCCCTGTTTCACCCCAGTCTAGGAGAACACCAGCCAGTGGCAATGTTTTCTCTTCACCACTAAAATCCTATACAGTGAAGTATTTTTTGGGGTATAAGCTGACTAGGCTCTACTAGATCCCCTATTACCAATGTCAGGGATGGCCCTGTGTCCCTTAACCCTTGCATCTGTACACCATTCACCATGACTGGGTGCATGTGTCCCCTCATGTTCACAGGCATGCTTCTAGGGACACACACACAACCCACTTCTTTTCTAGTACCATTCTGCAAATTTTTGCTCATTCTTTTGGGACACTGTCTGGCAATATGCCCAGCTTCTTTACATAACCAACACTCACTTCTCTTTCAGAGAAATCTTTTCTCTGAAACCTGGGGCTAACTGGTTTCGGTGGAGGCAGTGAGGCTTTTAGCTGCCCTGAAAGCACGCTTTTCCCTTTCTGCACTGCCACGCCCACCCTAATTGCTATAAAAGCAGGTCTGCTCTTGGCATAGTGGTCCGAGAGTTCAGCAGCCTCTTGCACTGTTTAGGGATCTTGGTCCTCTAGCCATGTTTTCAGCTCTGCTGGGCATGCCCAATAAAACTGTTCTAACAAAATCACATTTTCAATTTTATCAATAGAATTTGCCTCAATTTCTTCCACTAACATTTTAAAAACTGACGTTGTTTCGTGGCTAGCTCCTCATAGCTCATGTCAGGGCTTCTCCTGAGCTTACGGAATTTGGACCTGTATGATTCAACAGTTAATTCAAATTTTATTAACAGTTCAGTTTTAAGTTTGCTGTAATCATCACTGTCCTCACTGTCCATTTGACCCAATGCATCCCGAGCTTTCCAGTAAGTAGCAGGGATAGCTGGAAGCTCCAGGACTTTCTAGGAATTTTAGCCTGAATACAAACTTTTTCAAAAGAATTTAAAAAGGCATCCATATTCATCCCCTCTTTAAATTCGGCTATCAATTTAGAAGTCAATTTGTAACCCAGTCCTGTAGTCCCAGTTAAACCCAAGCCACTTACCTGCTCTGGTGCCACTGGTTGGAGTCATAGCTTCTCCAGTTCGTGTTGCCTCTGGCATTCATGCTTCTCACGGTCTGCCTCTCGGCGTTCTCACTCTGCCTTCCACTATTCATGGTCCCTCTCCCTCTGAAACTCCAGCTCCATTCTACGCAACTCAATTTTCAGCCTGAGTACTTCTGGATTCAGGAAACTTGTGACCATCCCCTGCTACTGTGGCCCTTCACTGACAGTAGCCCTGTTGCCCTCCTCATCGGATCTGGACACTGCACTGGCCGCTAGCCCTGCCATACTCGAGGTTTGGTCCTTTTCAGTCACGGTCTGTGACTTGCTGCTCCTGGTATCTGCTACCATCAGGGCATCTACGAGGTTCTGCTTGGTGGCTTTCACCTCGAACAGGACTCCTCTGTCCCCGCACAACTGCTTTAAGTAGTCTACAATGTGCCTGCTGTAGTTGGAAGCCATCTTCTTTCCTAACTATGGCTACCCTAACCTGCATTTTAGAAAAAAATAAATAAAACGAGTAGGAACTTGACTGTACGCCAAGTGATATAGTTCTGTCTCCTTTTTTAAAAAAATAAATCACTGCCTTTCTTTCTTTTTAAGTGAGCTGATGGTCTCAAGCTGACACACTGAACAATAAAAGCTTGTAATACCAAAATTATGCACACTGCTGCCAACCAATCTGTCACAAACCCACTCAGCAGGTCAGCCCTCTACTCCCAAAGTGCTAACCTCCGAGAGCAGTCTTGTGAACAGTTAACAGAAACAGGGTAACCCTTCTGTCTGTTTTGTGGGTTCAAATCAAACTTTGGTCTCAAATCTTGGAGGGAACTTCTTGTTAGCGTACCCAATGTACAGGCTCAGATAATTCTGCTCTTCGGGGGGCCAGGTACCTTCTACCTACGGGCACCTAATCAGGTGTACAACATGGACCCTTAAAACTCTATTAAATACCTCAGAATAAATTCTTACCTTTTCCCAGTTTGGTAAAACCAGTAAGCTTTGTGCAGTGTCAGCTTTAACCATGTAAGCGTTCCTTGTCGAGAAAAAGAAATTCAAAGGCACACCAAGTAGTCTCTAAAGTAGAGGTTTACTTCAAAACAGATAAAAAAATGTAAATACAGAACCATATATCACAAAACATACAAATCACTTAAACAAAACAGGTTTAAAAGTGCAGACAACATCTCCTATCACAGTATACTTATCTCCTAACAGTGCCTAATGTTGCTTTTTCAAAGTCCAAACATTTGTGTCTAAATGGAAAACAGAATACTGTTTAAAAACTGGCTTTGCCAATTTCTTTGCGTGAGGTCACCTAGCTCCTCCCTGTCAGAATATAAAAAATTATATCTGTGCAAAACAGGATGTCTTATCCAAGTATTAATTCTGTGATCTCAGCACAACTCTTTTTCTCATATGACTTTCTTTGATCTTAGGAGCAGCTTCCTCTTTCCAGGACATCAAAGGACTTGTTATGTCTCTCTGCCAGATCTTACAGAGGTGCAACATGCTTTGTATCACCATGTGAATTTTAATTGTGTTTCCTCTGAACGTTATAAAAGTTTATGATCTACCTTGGCAGTTGGCAAGCTGCAATTAGTCAAATCAACAGGGGATCCTAATTTTTAAGTCTCTTCTAGCCTGTAATTATCTACTGGCCTTCCAGGTAACACATTGTAGCTGAAACCTGGGAGGGGGGTGTGTAGGACATCCCACAGGCTGTTTCCGTATCTCTCATGACAGACATTCAATAACACATTTTTATATAAAAAAATCATAGATTAATCAGAACCAGCTGTCTGAGTGTCACAGTTCCCACTACCTTAACTTGACTGGACTCCCCCGCAATGAATACCTCTGATCATGGAGTCCCTCAGCAGGAGTACCTTAGTGTTCCCCTTGACCTTTTGTTTACCTCCTTTTTGGACTTTCCATCCAATCCCTGCACCCCCTTACCAGAGTCCATTTTCCCCTGGTTGTCCTCTGGCCTCTCTTTGAGAGCACCCCTGGCAGCCCTACCCCACTTGTCATGCTTTTTATGACAGAGTTTCCCAGTTTCTCCCTGTTTAGCCTCCTCCCCTCCCTACTCCAGCCACGCCTTCCTCTCTGACCTCCCCTATCCCCCACAACCCTAGTTCCTCCCCCAACATAGCACTCCTATCACTCTCCCTCCCAGCCTCCTCCCCAATGCTATTCCCCCCCTCCAAGCCCACCTTCTATGGTCTGGTCCTCCACCCTCAAGGGGCGACCCTCCCTTGGCTCTACTTCTCCACCATTTTCACCGGGCGTGCCCTCTGCTGCCATGTCTGTCTACTGCTGGTTTCCCACCTTCCTCTGCTTGCCAATTCATTTACCCCTCCCCCATCTGCCTGCCTATGTGAATTCCCTTTACGTATCCCCAGCCCCCTCCTATCTCCCTGATCCTTCCCTCCACCCCCCTTCCTTAACCCCTCAGCACCCCTCACCACTTCTTCCCCACCCAGCTTTCATAATGGCTCAAATTTATTGTAGCACTCAATGTCTACCTCCTGTTCTTGTCCCAATTTCCCGCTATCCACCATTCTCGGTTTCCCCTTGCCCGCCCCAGCCCTCTTGTCCCCCTTCATCCTACTATGCTTAAGACTGTTCTCTACTGGTTTCCTCCCTATAGATGCTCCCCTTGCTAACAGTCCTTGCTCCATAAGTTCACACCCCCTATCTGATGAAACATGTCCAGGTCTCACTCCCTCACTGCTCACCTGCCCCTCACCTCCCTTCCCAGCCACGTTCCCCCTCAACTCCTCCAGTTTCATCCTTACCATGTCTAACTCTCCCCTAAGCTGCAATAACTGCCTACAGACTGGGCAGCCTCCCACCCTCCAGGCTCAATTTAGTACCATTGCCGCTCCACAGCTAGCACACCCTACAACCCTGCCAAAGATGTCTGCTGTGATGGCTGGGGGCCTCCTACAGGGACCCTCCCCTAACATATCTGGATGCTCCCCCAGTCCAGGACTTGTCACCCAGATGTATCCCCCTGTGCCCCTCTCCAGGCAACCATTAGTGGGGAGGTGTAAAGCCAGTGAATTATAAAAATACACAGCCCTAGAAACACTACTAAACAAGACACAAGCGAATGAACAGAGCTTCTGCCCCTGACAGTACTAGGCAAGGATGAATGAACAGTGTTTTAGCCCCTAACAGTTATAACAGTAACAGTTACAACAGTTAAATCCCAGCTTTAGAACCAGCTACTAACAGTACCAGTCAAGAATGAATGAACAGAGTTTTAGACCCTAACAGATACAACAGTTAAATCCCAGCTTTAGAACCAAGCTACTAACAGTACTAGTCAAGAATGAATGAGCAGCGTTTTAGCCCCCCAACAGTTGCACAGTTTAAATCAAAGCTTTTGACCAAGCTACTAACAAGGTAAAAATGAGTGAACAGCCCCCCTTCCTCCCTCCCCAGATCCCTGAAACCTCTGTGTACCTCCCTGCCAGTCAGTGACCTACTGCCACCTGGCCCCTCCTCCTCTGCGCATTTAATAGAGGTCGGGGCCAGGCTGGGTGGGTGGGACACAAATAGCTCTAGTCACTCTAGTCAATTACAAATAGCTGTATTCAATGTACCTGAGGCGGCTGGGCCCAGTCCTTAAATGGCCCAGCTGTGAGTTCAAAAATGGTGTCCCGGCGTTTGATTGGCCAGCTCCCTGGTGCTGCCCAGTCAATCCTAGCCAACAATGTGGCCATTCCTGGCTCCAGGTTTCTTTAGCCAACTCCTCTCCTGCAGCTGATGTGGCTGCTGCAACTCCCCAGGACCTCCGTGCGGCACCATCCAAACAGTCCTGTCCCCTTTCTGCCAGCTCCTCTCCTGCTGCTGATGCGGCTGCTGCAACCCATTGGGACCTCCAAGAGGCACTGTCCAAACAGTCCTGGACCCTTTCTGCCAGCTCCTCTCCTGCCACCAATGTGACCACTGCAACCTCCAGGACCTCTGAGATGCAACCTGCCGATGCAGCCTGCGCAGTTCCCCTCCAGCTATAGTTAATGCACCTGAGGCAGCTTGGCCCGATCCTTAAATGGCCCAGCCATGAGTTCAAAAATGGCACCCTGGTGTTTGATTGGCCAGCTCCCTGGCACTGCCCAATCACTCCTAGCCACCGATGTGGCTGTTCCTGGCTCCAGATGTCTTTAGACGGTTCCTCTCCTGCCACTGATGCGGTCGCTGCAACCCCTGGTACCTCTGAGAGGCACTGTCCAAACAGTCCTGGACCCTTTCTGCCAGCTCCTCTCCTGCAGCTGATGTAGCTGCTGCAACCCCTCAGGATGTCTGACAGGTACCGTCCAAACAATCCCGGCCCCTTTCTGCCGGCTCCTCTCCTGCCACCGATGCAGCTGCTGCAACCCCCCAGGACCTCCGAGAGGCACCATCCAAACAGTCCCGGCCCCTTTCTGCCAGCTCATCTCTTGCTGCAGATGCAACCGCTGCAACCCCCGGGGCCTCGGAGACACAGCCTGCCGATGCAGCCTGCGCAGCCCTCTCCAGCTCTAGTCACTCTAGGTGTTACCCCAACACAGGTTCCAATTCATTTTCCACCCTTCTCTTCCTTTGTAGGTTTTCCATAAAAAATATATATATATATATATACTGCATATAAACAAAACACATGTACCACCTCCTTGATCTTTACATATTGTAACATTTTGGCAACCTTAGCATCTTTAGCCTGCAGTATACCCCAGTCAATACTGTTAATAGATTTATATTAGTACAAGAAAAAGTTCCTTCAGCCTCATAGGCTTCTTCTTGCTTGCTTGGAGTGTTCAACCCCAGCACAATATCACTAGGCACAGTCTTACCTGGTGTCTCACATTCAAGTTTCATACTTGCATCTCCAACCTCCAACAGGTAACATCTTGGGAACACAGGCAACAAAAGAATATCCTGCTCAGTCAGGGGGTCCTCCTCCAGCTGAGCCCATGAAAAATCCTCCTCCGATTCTTTATCCAGACTCTCTGGCAGGGACCTCTCAAGCACCTGGCACCGGTGTTCTGCCTCTCTGCATAGTCAGTCTGCCTCGACCTCACAGTAGTTTATCATCCCTTTGCATCTCTTCATCATTTTCAGGCTTGGCCTTCCTCTGAGCTCCCAGGTCCAGTCCAGGCAGCAGCTTCTCTCTGTCTGTCAGCCATGGTTCTGGTCAGAACTCCATGGACATTCTTCTCTGGGTTCTCTTCTGGCAGCTCCTGGTGCATCAGTCCACCTAGGATATCTGGGCGATATCCACCGGTAAACACCCCTCTTAGGCCAGCCCAAACATTTCCAGCAAGTTATCCCACTTCTAAAACCAAGTCTGTGGAGGGATTGTAGGACGACAGATGGACCAGACATCGAACTTCAGTTTCAACACACAATCTCCACGTGGTATTCATTCAAAATACAGGAGATAACCTTTCGCAATGACATATACCTTCATCAATACATTAGTTTGCAGCAACAGACTATGTATGTCTTTCCTCTGCACTTGTCAGCACCTACTGACTCACTGATCTAAACTTTTCAGTGAAAACCCTTCATCCCTATGGTTGCCTTGTTTACTTATGTGGTTGGGGCTCAAAAAGAAAAAAACAAACAAAACAAGCTACAGGCAAAGAACCTCAATACAGAAGCACTGAAACAAGAGTTACCCCAAAGGGCACTGGCAATAAGCTAAGTTTCAAAGAAACACAACATCACACATACTTCCATAATGCAAAGCATCATGGGATATATGCAAATCACCATGACATTTCAGATTGCCTCAGTTTACAGCAGGAATTCATAGTACCAATTAACATGTATTTAACAACACAACCAACTTAATTTCTATAATACAGTCACCTAGTACTTTTTACCTTTATTTAAAACACTTAGTGCCGTGGTAGTTTCAACATTTACAGGTTTCATAAACATAAGGAATAAACATCAAGGTATTTTATGACATAGTGCTATTACACACTAAATCCAACAATGAGAAACACAGCCTGTTGTTTTACATAAGCTTGGAGGTCATCACAATGACCTCCCTGTATGAGGACCTGAGAGGGAAAAGGAAAATTAAAGAGGACACTATAGCATAGTAAAGAAAGGGGAGGGGGGGCCCCATAGGTGGCCAACCTTATGGACTAGAAATTGTAAAGGATAGATTCGGCTAAGAAACAGAAGAACTGTTGCAACAGATTTAAGAAAGGTCGGTCCTCAAGAGTGGCAGGATCTCCCTGTCATACTTGCATTCTTTTGACTCTGAGATGAAGACCTTTGACATTCCAAGAGGCAACTTTAAGTGCGATTGCCATAGAGGCCAAAATTAAAGGAATGTTTAAACAGCAGATTAAAATCTACATAAGTATCAGTATTCTGTTTAATTTTTTTAAGAATAGCATAAACCTCCCCCAATAAAGTATCTCCCCTACTCCGCAAAACAAATAAGAGTCAACATCTAACACTGAAAAGTATTTAGAGAGAAGGTCACAGTAGATAACATACAATGATCCTCCCCCAGCCCCATAGACCAAACTCCTAACATCACTTTTATCACCATACTCCCTACTCAAACTTTCTCATACTTCAACCCTTAATGGAGATATTGTTTGAGTAAGCAATAACCCACAACCGGCCATGGATATACTAGGCACTAATGCATGCCTCAGGTGTGGTGTGAGGCACAAGGGCGCAGCCCTGTAAAAAACAGGCCTAACTGGTAGCCACCCACAGACGGGCTGCTGTATTGCAAGGCACAACACAGCATCCACCAGGCCCTGGGAGGCTACCCCCCCCCAAATGCCATGTCCGATGCCTGAACAGTACTTACAGAGCACTGGCAGTCCAGTGGTAACCCCCTCCCACACGAAATCTCAATCCCTGTAAATTAAACATTTATATTGTCCATGGTAGTCCGGTGGTTCCCCCCCCACATGAAATCCCAATCCCTGTAAAATAAACACTGATATTGTCCCTGGTAGTCTAGTGGCCCCCCTCCCTGCCTGGTACCCTGATTGCGGCTAAAAATCGAACATCCCCAACCCTGGTAGTCTATTGGTACTCCCATCCCCCTCCCCACTCACACAGGACTTCCATCCCATCCTGCTCCCCCTCCCACGTCATCAACAGGCAGCAAACCTGCCCACTCACTTCCATGGCTACAGGCCAAATGACAGCTTACAGTAACACCTCCAAGTTCATTGGTCCACAGTGTCAACCAATGGGCTTGCAGTGTGTACTGTAATAGTCATTCACAACTATGTGAATGAAGTCGTTATCAGTTGACTTTACAAAAACTCCATCATTCTGTCATCCACTCATCAGTACTCATATCAAACAGACTCTGAACATCCATAATTTGTGGTCATATCTACACCCAATTCCTTTTACCATCTGTGCCATCTTCCAGTTCTATAATATAGTAATAAACACAAAAATCTATAAAAATCTAATTTTAAAAACTTCAGCTCATTGACACAACTACTGTCTAGGACACTGAATCAAAATAGGAAGTGCATTCATAAAATATCCCTATCTTTAATAAGTGTCTGCAATAAACTCAAAACGTTTTCTGGCTACTTCAAATAACCACACTGAAAATGTTCAGTCTTCAGTTGTAGTTTGTCATGTCAGAGCAGCGTACATGTCTGGCAGTGGTACTTGGGGGAGGGTGCAAGGGAGTAACAAAGAGTTTAGGGACTGTGATGCCAAGAACTACCCAGAGAGAGAGAAAGAGAATATTGGACTTCATGTCATTACCAACTATAGTACGGAAAAGTCTTATATACAGTAAAAGTGCGAACTATTTATTCTCTGCTTCATGAAACTGATACTGAAATTTACCAGGATGACTATGACTAGAAAGCCTGTTTTTTTATTTATGTTTTCTATGGCCGATTGTGTAATATAGCACTGTAGTGGTAAAACTATGCTTAATGAAAAGTAAATGATATTGTGTCTATCCTTACCTACTGACACCATATTTTCATAATTCTGCACCATCACTTCCATCTGAAGCTCCTTCTCCTGTTTGCTTATGTAACCCCTAGGGGGCGCTACCCTTAGGGCTACTACCCCTGTCTGCCCCTTCTGAGGCAGGGTAAGGGGCCCAGATCCATGGATGGGTGCCTCCACCCAGAGGTCAGGGTTAGCCTCAGTAAGACTACCTTGGTTACAGCCCTCTGGGCTACTGCAACCCCCCTTTTGTCCCACTAGTGACTCACCCTGCTGGCCCACAATTCTTTCCACCAATGCACTTACCCCGTGGCTGATACAATTCAGCTCACTCCAGAGACCCCCTGTAAAATAAGATACAGTTATATTGCAATCACCAGGCAGAAGTTCACCATTAATGTACACAATAGCCAGGAAGGTAATTATAACACAGCAATCTGATTTATTAGAAGGGTAGATAACAAGGGGGATCAGGTTAATTGGCTTACACTATACTATATACCTATGGCTCTGTGCACAGGCCTAACCCTACAAGTCACTGTCCCTGGGTACCCAAGCCCTAATGGCTAGTCCAATCGTGGCAGCTGGGTGGGGCCCTTTCACACAGAGAAGAAAGAAGAATTGATTTTTACAGTCAGCAATACAGTACTTCCATTTGAAAATCCACTGTTGTAATTCAGCAGGAGCTACCCTGTATTAGTACTCCCAACCTCAGACAAGATAGAGAGTCCTCCGATGTCAGCAGAGCTGCTCCTGAACTTCTCAGACCTCTTCACGCATTTATATGGCAATCTCTGAACAGGCAAAGTCCTTTAATGACAGTAGGATTAACTCGAGCTCCAAAGGCCTCCTGGCACATTTATATGGTTATCTCTAACAAGGCAAAGTCCTTCACTGGCAGCAGGATTAACTTGAGCTCACAAGCCTCCTTGCACATTTATATGGTTATTTCTAACAAGGCAAAGTCCTTCACTGGCAGCAGGATTAACTTGAGCTCACAAGCCTCATTGCACATTTATATGGTTATTTCTAACAAGGCAAAGTCCTTCACTGGCAGCCGGATTAACTTGAGCTCACAAGCCTCCTTGCATATTTATATGGTTATTTCTAACAAGGCAAAGTCCTTCACTGGCAGCAGGATTAACTTGAGCTCACAAGCCTCCTTGCACATTTATATGGTTAACCGCAACAGAGGAGTACCACCCCAGGCAGCTGCTTCCAATGCTCCTACAGACTCACCGTCACTGAGATACTGCAAACGGCAGCTTCCACTTGTCTTTGGACCGAGTGCGATTTAGCAATTTTCTCCAGTCCTCCTTCAGGTCGAGCCTGGTGGGTAGTTTTACAGAGCACACCCTCCTCTGACCGCCCGTCAACGGATTTGGTCCGCTGGAGCCGACAGCACAAAACGGCCACTTCAGGCCTTCACGCGCTTCCCGCGCGAACACTCTTTAGCGCAGAAGCACACAGCTCCTCACTCCTCACTAGCCACAACGCATCTGCTCTCCACAGCTTGGGGCACTCCTCTCCACTCGGGTGCGACCCGATCCAATTGGCTGGTTGAGCCTGCCAGTCACTTCCTCTGCCTCTCACTGGTGCGAAAAAGCGCCATAGCCCATAATGCCTTTCCCAAATACAAATAGTTCCTCTATTGGTCAGCCGACTCTGTAGGGTCCCGAGGTACTGATTGGTCCAATTCAGCAGTTCCAGACCAAAATGGGGAAGACAGTCAAAACAGTCCTGGCGGCAAAGGAAGGCAGGTTAGAATAACTACAATATCATTACTATTTTAATAGATAGTCAGCAAACAAGCACATCTTCTAATGAAGCTCCCCCTGCGCAATTAGCGATGGCAGAAACGGAGTGATTATTCTGCAGCCTGGGCGGGAGTCGAGCATAGCAACACTCAAACCCTCTCCCATTTCAACTAACTCTGACTGCAACAGGCAGCCCTTAAAGGGACAGAATACGGAGGCCCTAAAAGAGCACTCACCAGGTCCCCATTTAGGCGGCTCTATGCCGATTACCAGCCAGGCATAGGCACATTAGGAACCCCCATTTGCAAGGGGGTTACACCCTCCCTGGCCTGGAAAATCTTGGTGTCCGCACCAAATAATCACCCTTGAAGCAAAGTTGGTGAATATCCCAAGTAACACCATATCACATTCTACCTTACATACAGAAATATTAGATCTACAATGCACTATAGTGTATATACATTATACATATGACATCTCACACTTTTTAACTCAGGGCATAAGGTCCTACCCGTGACCCCGGGACTGAGGGGCTCCCTCTTCTGTTAGCTACTAACTGGTCCCCCGGGGCAGGGGCACCACACTCAAAAGGCTTTACTAATAGTCTGGAGTTATCCCCCAAGGCTAACTTAGGCAAAGAACTTGGGTACACATATACCTCCTTGTGAACCACATTTAAAGGCAGGTCCACGGGCTGACCCAGAGACTCATAACTCAACTTGATTACTGGCCGTATCTGTCGGCCAGATCGCCTAGGGGTCTCAGGGGATTCTGAACCAGGCCCTGACTCCCCTCCCATATCAGAGACATTAGCAACAGGAATCCCTGCAAGGGCATCAAGCTCGTTGCTCATAATACTATCAGGGGCTTGACCTTCTATCCCTGAACCCACCCCACTGAGCTCATCTGGGGGCGGTGTAGGTACTAGAGGGGAACCATCGGGGCATTCAAAATAGTCTTCTGATTTGGGCATATCACTGGCTTGTTCCCCCATCTCACTCTCTTCTTCTGAAAAGTCAGATAATTCAGCCAGGCCAGACAGTTCAGCCAAGCCTAAGGGCTCAGCCCCTTGAGTTCGTCTGCTACCCCACTCATCTTCTGGAGGCATTCCCTCCGGGGATAAAGTAGAGGGCTCAACCAACACAGATGGGCCAGCTTCAGTTCCTGCGTTAACAAGGGGATTGCCCCAAAACAATTTACTTAGTTCATAAGAGGGATAGTATTCAATATCATCTTCGCTGTCTTCTGACACTGAGTGTTGATCATCTCCTTCTGCAGGGAGAGTTGGACAAGGCTCCCTTGGTGGACTTGCTGAAGGCTCCACAGGCTTGGTTCCTTTCTTAGTAACAGATCTAGTCACGGGCCTGGAAGGAGGGGTAGAGGAAGGTTCAGCTTCAATCAAGATCTGCCCAATTGGCAACAGATGATTTCGGTGTATGGTTTTCACATCTTCCGAATTGTTTTCAGGCCGCACTTTATACACAGGTAGGTCTGCCAACTGTCCCACAACAACATGAGGGAGGTGATGCCATCGGTCTGCAATTTTATGTTTGCCATGCAGTCCCAGATTTCTCAATAACACTCTATCCCCTTTTCTCAACTCTACTGTTTTTACTTTTTTGTCATATCTCTCCTTGTTAGCCAGATTTCGCTTAGCCGCCATGGTCTGGGCCAGTTGATAGGCATGATTTAATTGGGCCTTTAATTTCTGTACATACTGTAGATGGTTCTCTGCTCGCACCCCATCAGGGGAAACCCCAAACACACATCTACTGGCCATCTAGCCTCTCTTCCAAACATTAGACGATAGGGGGAGAACCCTGTGGCATCACTTTTCGTACAATTGTAGGCGTGAACTAGCGTGCTAATCTGTTGGCTCCATCTCGATTTATCTTTGGATTGCAAGCTGCCCAGCATGTCGAGCAATGTACGATTGAACCTTTCAGGTTGAGGGTCTCCTGCAGGTGGCAGGGTGGTTCCGTGATTTATGACTTCTACAAAGATAGCATCTCTTTAATCAAGCGACTTTCAAAGTCCCTTCCTTGATCGGAATGAATCCACTTCGGAGCCCCATAGTGGATGAAAACATTCTCAACAAGTATCTTAGCCACTGTAGTTGCTTTCTGATCCTTGGTAGGGAAAGCCTGTGCATACCAGGTAAAATGATCAGTAACCACCAATATGTTGCTAACACTTCTCAGATCAGGCTCTAGACTCAGGAAATCAATACAGACCAGTTCCATAGGAGCACTAGTAGTAATGTTGACCAGTGGAGCAGCTCGCTGGGGTAAAGCCTTTCTTTGCAAACAACGACCACAGGTTTTGACATACTGTTCCACGTCCGCACTCATCTTTGACCAATAGAATCAAGCCCGTACCAAGTCAAGTATTCGATCTATGCCCAGGTGCCCCATCTGATTATGCAATGACCTTAGAACTAGTTCTCTGAACACTGAGGGCAGCACCAGTTGTTGTCGCTGCACCCGGCCCTCCTTACTCACAGTTTCTCTATATAGGAGTTGGTTGATCAGCTTTAATTTAGTCCCTTCTTTGTACAACAAGGTGGTCCGCAAGTCAGTGGAACGTAGTTTGGATACATCTCTTCCAGCCCAGAAACCTCTACAACTGGTCTTATCATAGGTCACAGGATTGAGCCTGTTGGAGATCATCATTGTTGAGTTGGGGCAGGGAGCTGATGTCCAATGCAGAGAAATGGCAGTAGGCGGCAGGTATACAGTTTTCCGGCGGTCCCAAACAATCTACCACACAGTCCACTGCATCAGGAGACACCTGCTCTTCTTTATCAAATTTCTGGCACAGGGCTCTTATGTCAGGCTCAGACAACCGGACCCATTCAGTCTGGGACGCAGGCCTCCAAGAAAGAGCATCCGCATCTATATGGTTTAAGCCCCCGCCGTATTCTACAGCGAATCGTGAGGGTCAGGGCAGAGAGCCACCATGCCCAGTGGCATCCAATTTGGCTGAGGTTTGTACATAGGTCAGAGGATTGTTATCAGTCTTTACTAATATCTTGGCACCATACAAATAGTCATAGAACTGATCAACAATGGCCCACTTCAGAGCCAGAAACTCTAATTTGTGCACGGTGTAATTCTTTTCTGACGGTGTCAGACTTCTACTGGCAAACATTACAGGTCTCAGCCCATTTGAGTGCTCCTGGTATAATACAGCCCCCAATCCTTGCAGACTGGCATCAGTATGAAGAGTGTAAGGCTTGGCTGGATCAGCATAGGCCAACACGGGTGCGTGGGTAAGTTGATATATGATGTCATGGAAAGCTTCCTCACACTCAGCAGTCCATCGATCCCCGAACATATCGTTTGGCCGAAAATACTTCTTTTCTAAGTCAGTGTGCACACCCTTCTTATATTTTTTGTGAGTAGGCGGATACCCCTGGGTGAGATTAAGGAGAGGGCGAATCACTCGTGAATAGTCTCTGACAAACCGCCTATAGTAGCCACAAAACCTCAGGAATTGTTGCAGCTCTCTCAAATCTCTAGGCTGGGGCCAAGTGGTCAATGCCTCCACCTTGCTAGGATCAGTCTCTATGCCTTCAGTGGACACTATGTGGCCCACATATTTCACAGAAGTCTGGAAGAATTGACACTTGTCGATAGACAACTTGAGGCCGAAATCCTCCAATCGATCCAGGACTTTGCATAATCGTTGCTCATGTTCTTCCAAGGATCGGCCAAACACTATGACGTCATCTAGATAGACCAAACACTCGAGTAGGTTCATGTCCCCCACAGCTCATTCCATCAAGCGCTGAAAAGTGGCTGGGGCACCCGAAATTCCTTGAGGCATCCGAATAAATTCATAGAAGCCTAACAGGCAAATGAAAGCAGTCTTCTCCCGATCGTCTGGGGCCATCGGGATCTGGTAGTATCCGCTCCGAAGATCCAATACAGAGAACCACTTACTACCATTCAGACAATCCAAGGCGTCTTGTATGCGTGGCATGGTATATTGATCTGGAACGGTCCGCCTATTCAAAGTACGATAGTCCACACACATCCGAACTGCCCCATTTTTTTTCTTACTACTACAATGGGGGAGGCATAGGGCTTCTAGACTCTTGGATTACACCAGCAGCCAACATTTCTTGCAAATGTCGCCGTACATCATCTATGTCCGTGGGAGCCAGACGTCGGGATCTCTCTCAGAAGGGTCTTTCGTCGTGCACTCGAATGTGATGCTCAGCCCCTTGTACACATCCTACATCCCACTCTTTCAGGGAGAAAACCTGGTTTCTCTCAGCAAGCCTCTCACTGACCCTGCGCTTCCACTCAGTCAGCAGCGGAGAGTCACCAAAGTCAAACAGATCAGGAGCAACTCTATCACCGGTCCGGGGACTCTTTTTATTTGGTAGGACAGCAGTATCCGCACAATGGACGCTGGCCAGGGTACACCCTCTTTTTATTCGAATCTCTTTATCAGACACATTGTGCACTTGAACCATCACCCTTTTAACGTAGGCATGGGCCCTGGCCGGCAGAATGCTGGGTTTGAGCAACAACCCCTCAGGTAGTTCTCCGTCCATAGGTGCATCCAACATCAACAACTTATTCTTCACATCTGTTTTTAATCGTACCTCTCCATGCAGAACACACTGAGCATTTGGGGCAAGCACTACAGGGGCCAGATCCTTCTTCCATACCACTCCCACAGGGCCTTCAGGTTCCTCCGGCCTACCTTTCTTCTGAGTGGCCCTGACCGTTTGAATTACAGCAGGTACACTCAAAATTTGCCCAGTCTGAAATGCTCGCTTCTCTGAACACAGCTGGGCCAATCGTCCAAACATGAGCGCATTTGTTCCAATCAACAGGGGCACCCCATCATACAGTCCAGTGGGTGGGCAGACCAAGACCAAGGTTTCCACTTGCTCATCTGTTCCATTCACAGCTGCAGGGAAAGATAACCATACATGAATGTACCCCAAATACGGATAAGCCTTGTCGCTCAACCCCCATACATGTAGACCAGTGAGAGGCTGCAGGGGCACTTCAGATAAGTGTACTTGGTGCCAGTCTTGAAACATGATGGTCACCTGGGAGCCACTGTCCAATACAGCTCTAGTGGGAATTCCATTCACCTGCACCCGGGTCTCCATAGACGGCCCGACCACATCAGACCAGTTGGGGGTAGCAACATTGTTAGCCCAACGGGCATGGGCCTGAGTCACACAACTTTTCTTGGGGGCCCGAGACTGGGTCTGACGGTATCGAACGATCAGTCTGCTGTTAACTTTCCTTAAATTCTCCGGCCTCTGGCAGTCAGGCTGGAAATGCCCATCTTCCCCACACCGGTAACAAAACTTAGGGTCCCGGGGATCACTATTCTGAGGGGGGCCCTGAGGGGAGAGAAAGCTCTCTATTGCTAGGGTTCGGGGCTCTACATAACTCAGGGGCCCCGGGCCGAGTAGGGTACACAGCAGACTGCTTTAAATCCCTCACCAATTCCCGTAAATTCCTGATCTCAGCCCTCAACTCACCCTCCACGTAGGGGTCAGAGGAAACAACCCGCATCCCCACAGTACCTGGGAAATATGGGGACCCCTCAGACCCTCCGGGCGAGCCAGTCTCCTCAGGGGTATTAAACTCAGGGGGCCCACTAGGGTTCACTGCCCCCACACAGGGTTCCCACCCCTCTTCATCAGTCTCCACTTCTCGAATTTCCCTCAGCAATTGACAATATTCAGGAGGGGTGGCCCGCCAATCATGCAACTTGAGTTTCAACAGTGTTACACTAGAGAATCTGGCAGACTTTAAAACATGTTCTAACCGAACCTGATTTAGGGCTGTAGCAGTGATTCCCCCTTTTCTATAGGCTTTCTGCAAGGCCCTCTCCACTCTAGTAACAAAAGCGGACAGTTTTTCATTTCTCCACTGCCTAGCAGACCTGAATTTCCATAATAAGTCTTCACCAGTCTCTGTACTCCCAAAGACCCCTTCTAAAGCAGAGAGATACTCTGCAGCAGTGGCTTCCGGACAAGTGGCCCAGAAGAACCTAATGGCTTCCAAGGCAGGACCCCGCAAACTCTCCATCAGCCTCTTTCTTTTCTCCCCCTCAGAGCACTGCCACTCCTGAACTAAAGGGGTGGCGTAGTCCATCCACGCCTCCAGGTCATCCTCCCCGGAAGGCACTGGTACCATGCCAGAGAAAAGCTTCAACTTACAGTAGGAATCAAGCTGTATGGATGGGACTGCCAAGGGCAAAGAAGCCAGCACGGAGCTTTTGTTTGGGCCAGGGGAGGCGCCCGGAGAACCCCAAGGAGTAGTATCACTGGACAGATCCAAGGCTTGTAGCAACTCCTGGGTAGTTCTCCCTTCCACAGCTAACAATTTAAGCAGTTTATCTTTAAAACTGTTCATTTGAGGAGACCCCCCAGGAGTGACTGACCCACTTCGGATATGGATTAGCCTCCACCCCTGGGACACACCCTCCGGGTAAAGTACAGGAGGTACCTTATCAGGTCGAGACCACACTGCATAGGAGTAGCACCTGCAATGTCTGGTCAACAAATCAGCCATACGCCTTTCACTTCAACCTTACCCAAACACTTTACTCATTCTGCAACAGAGACAATATCAGCAGCTGAGGTGCCCAAGGGCACATCTAACAATAATACAATCTTCTGGGAATCTAGCTCTTCTGCTTCACCCCAACCCATCAGTTTATGTACCATGGTTTTGATGGGTCCCAGCTTAATTTTTTCCAACATATCCCCTTCCATTTTTTCCATCTTTGGGGTATCTCCTCACTGAGCCACTAGGGGACGCTAATCCCAGCGATGCCTCCAATTTGTAACCCCTAGGGGGCACTACCCTTAGGGCTACTACCCCTGTCTGCCCCTTCTGAGGCAGGGTAAGGGGCCCAGATCCGTGGATGGGTGCCTCCACCCAGAGGTCAGGGTTAGCCCCAGTAAGACTACCTTGGTTACAGCCCTCTGGGCTACTGCAACCCCCCTTTTGTCCCACTAATGACTCACCCTGCTGGCCCACAATTCTTTCCACCAATGCACTTACCCCGTGGCTGATACAATTCAGCTCACTCCAGAGACCCCCTGTAAAATAAGATACAGTTATATTGCAATCACCAGGCAGAAGTTCACCATTAATGTACACAATAGCAAGGATGGTAATTATAACACAGCAATCTGATTTATTAGAAGGGTAGATAACAAAGGGGGGAATCAAGTTAATTGCCTTACACTATACTATATACCTATGGCTCTGTGCACAGGCCTAACCCTACAAGTCACTGTCCCTGGGTACCCAAGCCCTAATGGCTAGTCCAATCGTGGCAGCTGGGTGGGGCCCTTTCACACAGAGAAGAAAGAAGAATTGATTTTTACAGTCAGCAATACAGTACTTCCATTTGAAAATCCACTGTTGTAATTCAGCAGGGAGCTACCCTGTATTAGTACTCACAACCTCCAGACAAGATAGAGTCCTCCGATGTCAGCAGAGCTGCTCCTGAACTTCTCAGACCTCTTCACGCATTTATATGGCAATCTCTGAACAGGCAAAGTCCTTTAATGACAGTAGGATTAACTCGAGCTCCAAAGGCCTCCTGGCACATTTATATGGTTATCTCTAACAAGGCAAAGTCCTTCACTGACAGCAGGATTAACTTGAGCTCACAAGCCTCCTTGCACATTTATATGGTTATTTCTAACAAGGCAAAGTCCTTCACTGGCAGCAGGATTAACTTGAGCTCACAAGCCTCCTTGCACATTTATATGGTTATTTCTAACAAGGCAAAGTCCTTCACTGGCAGCAGGATTAACTTGAGCTCACAAGCCTCCTTGCACACTTATATGGTTAACCGCAACAGAGGAGTACCACCCCAGGCAGCTGCTTCCAATGCTCCCACAGACTCACCGTCACTGAGATACTGCAAACAGCAGCTTCCACTTGTCTTTGGACCAGCGATTTGTAATTTCTCCAGTCCCCTTCAGGTCGAGCCTGGTGGGTAGTTTTACAGAACACAGCCTCCTCTGACCGCCCACCGACGGATTTGTCCGCTGGGCTGACAGCACAAAGCAGCACTTCAGGCCTTCATGCAGCTTCCTTGCCGAACACTCTTTAGCGCAGAAGCACACAGCTCCTCACTAGCCACAACGCATCTGCTCTCCACAGCTTGGGGCACTCCTCTCCACTCGGGTGCGACCCGATCCAATTGGCTGGTTGAGCCTGCCAGTCACTTCCTCTGCCTCTCACTGGAGCGAAAAAGCGCCATAGCCCATAATGCCTTTCCCAAATACAAATAGTTCCTCTATTGGTCAGCCGACTCTGTAGGGTCCCGAGGTACTGATTGGTCCAATTCATTAGTTCTGGACCAAAATGGGGAAGACAGTCAAAACAGTCCTGGCGGCAAAGGAAGGCAGGTTAGAATAACTACCATATCATTACTATTTTAATAGATAGTCAGCAAACAAGCACATCTTCTAATGAAGCTCCCCCTGCGCAATTAGCGATGGCAGAAACGGAGCGATTATTCTGCAGCCCGGGCGGGAGTCGAGCATAGCAACACTCAAACCCCCTCCCATTTCAACTAACTCTGACTGCAACAGGCAGCCCTTAAAGGGACAGAATACGGAGGCCCTAAAAGAGCACTCACCAGGTCCTCATTTAGACGGCTCTATGCCGATTACCAACCAGGCATAAGGCACATTAGGAACCCCCATTTGCAAGGGGGTTACACTTAAAATCTTCCTCTCTTCTTCTGAAAAAGCAACGGCAACATCTTCAAAGCTTTCTGGCATCTGCAAGAACACAATGTGTGTTTAATTGCTTTTGATTTCACTGCATGCATAAAGAAATCTTAAACTTTTCAACAGGAAGGGGACAGGCAAGGTTAACACTCTCCCTTTCACCTTACTGGATGACAGATTGCGGACTCCTCCATAATCTAAAGGGTGAGCTAACAGTCTTCATTGGCATTGCTCTTTTTGGCACTAACACAAAACAAGCAATGGCTTGGCAGAGCAGGACACATGTAACAACTGACTACTTACAGTAGGGGATCTTGTTACTACATGTGGTCAGTGGGGGGGAAATGGTGCCCTGAAATCATCTCCTAACACACTGATGTGGGAGGAGCCAGGGAGTAGTGTGCCGTCAATGTGCTAGCATTTTGTAAGGTTCGGTGTTCATAGACATAGAAGTTGATGCTCTTGGGGAGAAGCCAGTAGGTGTCAGGAAGCTGTCAGGGAGTGTCAACACTCTAGGTGCCCTTGCTGGGTAAGCAACCTAGGAATGTAGGACAGGGGTTAGCAGGACACCAAAGGATTGGGTGTCTGCTTATAGGAGTAGCCAGGCAACACCAGCAAGGCAATAGGGTGTCAGTGATAACCCTGATTTCTTAGGAAGACTAGGCACATGCCATGACCACTAAGTGACTGGCTAGAGGATTTGGGCCAGGGGCACAAGACTCCCCCCGAGGTATTCACCTACCTGTAATCATAGGTACCAGTTACTCTCAAAGCTAGAGAAGCCAGAGACTGGTAAGAGATCCTGAAAGCTGTAGTGCAGTAGCGATATCAGGGTAACTTCAAATGTGGAACATTGGTGGCTGCATGAGAGGGACATTACGCACATGGGACATTTCCCATGTTAGTGAGATTTACTGGTGAGGATAGAGGCGTTTCCCACAGCTTGGGACTTTAGAAGACCACCAAGCGGGTACAGGAACTCCAGAGGTGTCCCAATCGCTAATATGAGTCTGAGGTAGGTTCTCCCAAAATTCATTGTGGCCACCCTGGTGGAGGGGCAACTGCAGAGACCCATATCCTGGGACAATCAAGCACCCAAGAAACAGGTGAAGCAGGTATTGTATGCCATACAGACAGCTGGAGCCAGGTAGAAGACTTATCTCCAAAATATATGTGGGGAGGGAGAGTCACCATGCAGCACTATGGGAGTCCATGGTATGAGGCACTAGAATGCTATCCTAGTAGGTCAGGTCACAGGGATTGCCTAGTACATACCAAGACAGTAGTGTGGGCAGTGCTGAGCAAGCCATAGTGGCTAAAAATATGAAATGCACAGAAGTCTGGTAAGGATGTGCCAGACTGACATATTTTTTTGGCTGAGAGTTCACAGTGATGCCTTTGGGCACCTTACATGTGTGCAATGTTTTGTAACAAGTAATGGGCCATATGTGAAGGTAGGTTTTAATGCAGAAGGGGGATAGGTATCAGGTTACCTGAAAATTACAGATAGGCCATCACACACCAGCCCAAAAACAATAGAAAGTGTCAGAGCCCATGATCTAAGGGAGAGCTGACAGAGGTAAGGTAGACGTATAGACTGTGGCCCAACAAGCGTTTGTTATGCTGCTAGCATGCCATATAGTCAGACATAAAGGGTAAATTGCCATAATGAGTTGTGTACGAGATGGTGAACTAGGGGTCTTTGGGCCCATGACTACATATTGCGTAAATTAACTTTGGCATGAGGCCTTCTATTAGTCAAGGGCTTTAAGTTCAGTACTTCTGTGCATTCAGTGGGTTCCATTTATTTTCCCCTGCACTACCTAAAGTGCCCACACTCACCAAGTTACGCACCCCATACTGATGTGTGCAAGAGGCTCCTAGTAATCAGGTCCACTAGAGAGGCAGCACAGGCACTCCGCCACCTGAAGGGAGAGATTGCACTGACAATGTCAACCCCCCTTTGGCCTCAAATTGTCCCCAGTTAAAAAAAAACATTTTATGATTGCTTACATTCTGTCGAGATTGCTGATGTAGCTGGGAGTTAGATTTCAATTTTTTTTTCTTTTAAAAATGAAAAACAGACTGCCCACCATACTGGTGTTATCACACAAAAATGTGTTTGTTTACTGTCTTTGATCAATTACACTGGATCTTTCCTGGACTTGGGAAAAACCCCGGTGTAACAGAGACACTCATGGTGTGGATGTGGGAGCAGTGGGACTAGAGGAGACTAACTGTATTATGAGTGGCTGCACTGTTTGGGGATGTCCCCAATGTTCAGGAAGTATGCAATAAAAGCCGATCAAGTATTTGAAACAAAACAAGATTGGGTATAATTACACCATTAGCATGCACTTAAGTCCTAAGAAAGGAGGCCAAATAAAACCACCAGCAGCACCAATGAAATTTAAAGAGAAGGTACGCAATCATAAAAAGTGGGTTTTTATCTAGAAATAACATGAAGCAAAAAGGGTTGACTGTGTCCCTTTAAATGGGATGAAGCAGTGCCTAACATCAAACACTAAGGTAAATACTTCAAGTACATCACCTATTACAGCTGTTCATAGGCTACATTTGTAATTTTGTAGAAGGGCTTGTAGCGGGCCCCCAGAAATCTCTCCTTTTGTGTCATTTGTAGGAGGGCTTGTAAAACAGCAGGACCTGCTTTGGTGTCTTTTAAGTGTCTAAGACAGAATCACATGCATTTTAACACTTGGAAGTGTAACCCCTAGGTGGCGCTATCCCAAGGGCTACTACCCCTGCCTGCTTGGCTAGTAGCAGGTTAAGGGGCCTGAGTTCTTAAACGGGTGCCTCCGCCCGGGTTGGTAGTGGTCAAGCTAACCTGGGCACAGCCCTCCGGGATACTGTAACCCCCCTCTTTACCCTTTAGAGGCCTGAACACTGTACAATAATCACTTTCACAATACCCCTGGTACACCACACAAGTACCCACACTGTTTGCACTTACCACCACAGCTGGTTCCTCTGGCTCGACCCTGTGGACCCCTGTAAACAAGGTTACGCACAGCAAATAGCAACAGTACAGTACTTTGAGCACAAACTAGAACCACAGTCAGCTTACATGCAGAAATAGTTAGATCTGATTTATTCAGGGGGACTTGAACAAGGGAGGGGCAAAATCAGGTTAATTAGCTTAAAGGTTATATCAGTCAAACAGTTATGCATGCACTTTGAGTCCCCCCACACAGTCCACCTCCAGGTACCCTGGTAGAGAAGACATGGGCTAGCCAAGACAGTTGCCCCTGGTTGCAGCTGGTTGGGGCCCTGTGATGGAAAACACAACATGCACAGTACACAATATTTGTAATCCGGAGCCAGAGGGCTCAGTTCGTAAAGGAAACGAAACAAGACAATCAGATGACACACTCAGATTAAGCTGTTGTTGTACGGAGCTACCCTGGTATTTACTCGTGATACCCAAGACTGGACACAGGCTGGACAAAACTCGAGATTGCAGGTGGCTGATCTGGAATGCCAGGAGAAGCAGGGCCCACACAAGTTGCAGAGGCGTCGTTCCTGTTCAAGCGTGGAGCAGGGGGCTGATCCCTATGCAGGTCTCTCATCGTTGGCTTCTTTGTGCAGTGTGTAGTCTGGCTGGGCAGTCTGGCAAAGCCTAGAGCGCATGGAGACAAGTTGGGAAGCAGTCCGTTTTGGGCTGGATACAGCTTCCAGCAAGCAGAACACAGTTCACACAGGGGGGAACCAACTCACAACCCACTAGCAGCTCATAGCACATTTACATGTACGGGAATTCTACTGTACCAGGCAAAGCACTCCCCGGGCACAATCGCAAAGTCTTTGCACACACCGGGAGCTTAGGGGTAGCTGGAACTCCTGACAGTATTCAGCAAAAATATTCGGTCTTCTTCAGGCTGAGCCTGGCCCACTTTAGTAGCTTACTTTAGTCACTCAAACTTGGATTTAGTCCAAAATAATTCTCTTCTCTCCCTCTCAGGAGCAGCACACCAGCATGCAGGCCAAAAACTTAGCCTTTTCAGAGTTCTCCCAAGTGAATCCACTCAGGATTGCTGCTCAGAAACACTTCAGCTCCTTCTTGCTCAGCTTCCAGCTTAGTTCTAACTGAAAACTGCAAGCAGCCCGGGACTTCCCCAAGATCCAAAAGATTTGGTTGACTGATTTGGCTGTCAGTCAAAGCAAGAGTGCCCCTTCCATTGCAAAAAGGCACAAAAAAAGCTCCAAACTAAAGTTCCTACAGATTTTGAATTCAGACAGTTCCTGTAGTCTGGCTACATTTTAGGTCCCACCAGTACTGTTTGGTCCAATTTGCAGTCCACAACTAAGATAGTGGAGACAAACAAAACAGTCCTTGCTACAAAGAAAGGAGGTTAGACAAACTACATTATCATTATCACTTGAAATGATTTTCAGTAAATAGTTACGTCTTTCAACAGAGCTCCCTCTCAGATTACTTAAGCTGCAATTAGGCAGCTCTTAAAGAGACAGTACACAGAGGCTATACAAGCTCTGGTAATCACATTTAAACTGCTAAAATGCAGGACACCAGCCTGGCAGTGAGCATTTAGGTAAGCTCAAGGAAGACTTTTTGGGAACCCCCATTTGTAGGAGGGTTACAGAAGTATGGTATGAACCAGTCAGGACTAGCATAAGCCCCCTACTGTGTGTGTGTGGGGGGGGGTATACAAGTATTTATTGATTATCTCAAAGTGTACATGTTTCAACTAGTATTTATTTAGTATGACAGCATTATGCATTTTCTATAATGATTTACGTTTATTTATTCTTTTGTACTACTGGGGTCATGCTTGAGAAAGGAACCTGGTTCCAGCAAGCAATAAATAAACAAACAACTCTACCTTCCAGTAAGCCTACCCAATTAATGGGGAATGTCCATGTCAGTAAGCCCATCACCAGGGCAGCCTACTGATGTGGAGGGTTTAGGCACTGGATGCCACACCTCACATCATGCCAGCGACACGAGTTTAGGAGCAGACTTGGGATGCCGTGGGATAGGCAGGGGAAGAGAGGATTGAGCATCCAGGGGACTGCTCTCCTCTCCTGGGGTGGGCTGTTGAGGGTTCCCCACTATGTAGTGGCTCCCCGTGGGGACCGAGGGCACAACAAGGAGTAGAGGCTGCAGATGGGGCAGGGCAACAGCAGACATCAATGGGAGGGGGTGGAAGCATCCTCCATGCACAGACATCATTGCATGTCTGCGCCACGGGGTATTGACTATGGAGGAAAAGCCCGGCTGCCGGGGGGGCAATGGCAGGGCTTAAGTGTCCAGCGTACATGCCCAATGCCAGACCTTGACCTGACTTGACTCTCCGTGTTCCCCGCCTCCTCTTGTATGGGGACGGTGGGAGAGGGGGACCCAGTACTTGATTCCTCAGTTCAGGAAGGGGTTCAGGCAGGCAGTAGAAGATGGGCGAGTGGGTCCCCACCAGAGAGATGCCTCAGTAGTTGGTGATGAGGAGGGAAACAAAGTTGGGAAAAAAGCAAGCCCCTCACCTCAGTTTGGGGTACCCTGATTAGCATTTTTGACCACTGTTAAAACAATTTGGGTAATAACTGCTTCTGGTTGATCCTGCCATTACTCCTGTCAGCATTTTGAATGGTGTGTCGCTTGTTGCCTGTAGCTGATGTCAGAGCCAGGGAGCAGCCATGGGAACATGAATAGTGTTATAGTTTTCTGACGGAGCTATTAGGAGCTCTGATTTGCCACATAGAGGTCAATCAACTAGTCTATACTTGGTCTTGGTATAGTACCAAGACCTCTAAGTGGCAAACCAGAGCTGTTAATAGCTCTGTCCATAAGCTAACACTATACACGTGCCCATGGCTGCATTCAAAATGCAGATGGGAGTGACGGCAGGATTGATCAACCAGATAAAAGAAAATTATCTCAGAATCAAGTACATGAATTTTTTTAACAGTGGGTGAAAAGGCTCATCAGGGGGTAATGCTGACTTGGACGGTTCCCTTTAATAAACAGGTCAATAAACCAATCATAAAGTTTTTAGTTTTAGGTGTGAAAACGTCCTGTAATCAATTTCCATCACACATTTATAAATACTTCTACTTACAAAAGCATTTCCAACAGACCCCATTTTGTCTTGTATTAACCTATTTACTTACCCAGCAGCTCAGTGTGCTTTTCCTCCAGTTTCATGATCCTCTGTTTCAATCTCCAACACCACAAACTGCACTGTTCAGAAACATAAACAGCTGCTGCTCTTAAGAGTTTGGGATTGGAAGAACAAAGGATATTTATTCACAGAAAATCAGTTCTCTCTTTGCTCTTGACTCAAGCAGCTTTCAGAGCTGAAAGTTCACTTCCTGTTTGCCTCTGAAATGTGTCCCCCCACTACCATTCAACATAACTCATTAATATTAACAGAGTGCAGCAACAAGGGAGGAGCAAGAGGAACTTGAGGAAGGGGCTGCTAAATATTTAAAGTGACAGGCTAGCTCATCCACCTCTGACTTCTCACTGTTAAAAAGAGAGCTTTCATTTTACTTTATAGTCAATCTCATTTGTATCTTGCTGTTTATCTTTTTATTGAGATTTTCAGAAGAGAAAAGGAAAAAGCTTCCATATATACATTAATTAAGAAAAAACATGGCAAGTTCAGCAAGTTGACATTGGGAAAAAGAAACATACACGCTTCATATAGCAAAGCAATAAGAATGCAAAGTGTTGGAGAATAATACATAATGGTAAAATCAATCAGGAAATAATACATGTTATATAATTGCTAATACACTGACCTGAAATAAAGTGCAAAAGTGTACAAAAAGATATATGTCCTGATTAGCAATGTAATGTGAGGCAGAAGATATCTCTGCTGTACTATATGGGTGGAAGAACAAAGAGCCGAACCATCAAGAAAAAAAATCACCTTAATATTATTAACAACCAGGAAGAAAAACTTTAACTACGGAGAGATATTTTCATTTATAAAATGTCCTATGATGGTAATGATATATATAATATGCCATCTATAGTAAAGGAGGCAGTATAGTGCAGTATAGTGCAGTGGTTTAAGGCTCTAAGATATAAACCTGGAGACCTGAGTTTGAATACCACAGCCCCCACTTGCATACTGTGTGACCCTAAGCAAGTCACTTAACTTCCTTGTGCTCCCAGGTCGCACCTGTAAACAAGCTTTCAGCATAGTGTCTCTCTCTTGGTTAAAAAACAATAAAACAAACAAAAACAAAATAAGTGTGCATCAACTAACATTGGTACTAGTTGAATTTAAATAATTAAAGTAGTTCTGCCAACATCTTTCATATACATCTAGTCGGTCCATAGCAGCATAGGTAAGCCTTTCAAAAGATGCATATTATGTGAGATTTTTGAGGATATCCGAAAGATTATATATTGTGGTAGTTCTTCAATATATTATGATAAGATGCTTTACCTGGAGAAATAATAAGCTGAACCATCTGTATTAGTTTTGAGATAATATATGGTCTGGAGAAATGAGAATGCCCAATAAAAAGTATTTAGGGGCAAAAACGAAACTGTGACCTACTACCTTAGAAGCAAATTGGTAGATAATTTGCCAGAGTTCATGAATAGGGTCACAATGCCATAAAATATGGAGCAGGTCACCATTAGGGGAATAACACTGCCAGCAATGGTTATTGTTTAAAAGACCCATACGATGTAGTATGGAGGGGGTCCTGTACCATAAATGAAGAATTTTGGTCTGAATAAGTGAACTTTGTATATCCTTGAAAGTTTTATGACATAAAGACCAATATTTCTCCCATTGTCAGTCAGTTATATTACAATTTAAAAGCATTCCCCATTTAACTTTTGCTGCACGGGATTGATCAGGTAGACTGTCTCTGATATGTCTATATATTATAACTGGTTAAATTGGATGATTTATTGATCCATAGGGAAATACAATGGTCATGAAGGGATTATAAGGGTGGGTGTTGTAGGAGAGCACTGCAAGCAGAGTGCAGTTGTAAATATTTCAAAAAATCCTGCTTAGGTATGTCCCATGATCACAAAGATCAGAAAATGCACTTAGGGTTAGGGTATTTTTTTTTTGTAGAATATCTCCCAGAAAAAGTACACCTTTACTATTCCAATTGCGACAAAAGATTGGGTGAGTCTCAAGAGAAATATTACAATTACCCCCATATTGGAGTATAGAAAAGGGAGGTTGGGTTGGATTTTATCCATTTTTGCATCTTGCGCCAGTAATAGACGGATGGGGCAATAGTAGGATGGGTCTTTCATTTGGCGGGCAAAGTACTATAAATAAAAGAGGTGGGTACATTTCCTGGGGATAGGGAGGCTTCCATTTCCACCCACAGTGGTGTTTTTGATGATGATTTACAAAACCATTTAACGGTTGGAGCTGTGCGAAAGGCCCCTAGATAAGCTAGAAACCAAGAAAGTCCATAACCCCATCTGGACCAATGTGAACGGAACTTGTTACAACTGAACTTTGACACTTTCCCCTTCCCATAAAAAGTTACCAATTAATTTGTCAATTCTCACTAAAAAGGCAAAGGGAAGAATGTATTTATTTACTTAAGAGTTTTACCAGGAAAGCATACTGAGCAGAGAATGACTCAATTCCAGATGCGTCCTGGGGGAAGGGGGAAGAGGAGTGATTAGTAACGACATACAATAGATCAACATTTACAGATAGTGCAAGTGACATAGAACCTGTATATACAGAGTTACAGAGCTCCCATGGCTGAGAAGAGGAGCGATTAAAAAAGGACATATAATAGATCAACAATTTACACATAGTACTAGTGTCATAGAACCAGAGTATACAGGTTACAGAGCTCTTAGGCTGTGTCCCCATGGTAACTGGGCAAGCAGCATTAACCTAAGCATTTGGCACATTTGATATTTATATCACTACACAAGGTTGTTAAGGAGCTAGCAGAGGAGACTGCAGCGGGACCCCCTGGATTAGTTAACAACCTAGTCCCCTTAAGCAAGGCTAGGCTTGCAGAGAGTGCTTGTTGCAAGTGTACCTGCCCCTTACTTGAGCTAGGTGCATGTACATCTGATGGAGAAGTGAGTATTTAGGAGGACATTGAGGTGCCAAGTGTTTGTGGTATGTCTAATGCCGGCAGACAAAGCATTCCAAAGTTTGGGCATGCGGTATTTGAAAGCAGCTTGACCTTTGGATGAACTCATAAATTAACCATGAAAAAGCCTGGAGTCAGCACTTCTGAGGGAGTATGCCGGTGGTGGTTGGATTGAGAGGGCTTAGTGGCTGCTATGGGCTGACTAGATGTATACGAAAGATGTTGGCAGGACTACTTTAATTATTTAAATCAACTAGTAGCAATGTTAGTTAATGTACAATTATTTTTTTTTGTTTGTTTGTTTTTTAACCAGGAGAGACACACCAAGAGAGAATTAGGGGAATATTCACGAAACGATAAAGTATCTTAGGGGTTATGGACATTTTGATAGCAGCTATTTTCCTCAGGAATGAAAGATTAAGTAATTTCCATATGCAAAGAGTAGTTATGATGTTAGTTATCAACGGGTTAAGATTTTCTTCTCATATTTTCCCTAGCTTTGGGGTGATTTTTATACCAAGATATGTAAGGCCTTGTGGAGCCCAGTGGAAACCTAAAGGTGTTTTCATGGAGGGTTTACAGAAATCATAGAAACACAGAAACATAGAAACATAGAAGTTGACAGCAGATAAGGACCACAAGACCCATCCAGTCTGCCAGTTTCTTTTTCTAGCTTATGAATGTGCCATCGGCATTTGCTCTGTCAATGGCCTATCTATTCATAATCATCTGTAGTGCTCCTTTATGCCTGTCCCATGCCTGTTTGAAGCCCTGCACTGTATTCATATCCACCACTTCCTGAGGTAGGATATTCCATGCATCCACCACCCCTTCTGTGAAAAAGAACTTCCTCACATTACCCCTTAATCGGCCTCCCTCTAATCTCATGCTGTGTCCTTTTGTCCTGCTATTTTTCTTATATTGAAACTTGTTAGATTCTTTCACCTTGTTAATGCACGTAAGGTGTTTGAATGTTTTGGTCATATCACCTCACTCCCTCCTTTGCTCTAGGGTATACATATTGAGCTCCGTTAATCTGTCCTCATATGTTTTCTGATGCAGTCCCTGCACCATTTAGGTTGCCCTTCTCTGGACTGCCTCCATTTGGTTAATGTCCTTGTGAAGGTGCGGCCTCCAGTACTGCATGCAGTACTCCAGGTGGGGCCTAAGCAGTGTCTTGTAAAGAGGGATTATTACCTCCCTCTTCTGACTTGTGATACCCCTACTAATACATCCCAACATCACCCTAGCCTTACCTACTGCTTTAGTGGTCTGCTTGGATGATTTCAGGTCATCGGTGATGATGATGATGCCCAAGTCTCTTTCTTCCCTTGTGACTGCCAGCAACTCCCCTCTCAGCCTACAGGTGACTTCAGGGTTTTTCTTCCCTATGGACATGATCTTGCACTTCTTTGTGTTAAACTGCAGTTGTCACTCTTCCGACCATTTTGCTAGTTTATCCAGATCTCTTCTCATTCTGCCCAACCCATCTGGATCATCTACTCTGTTGCAGATCTTGGTGTTATCTGCAAACAGACAAACCTTACCCTCCAGTCCATCTGCAATGTCACTGATGAAGATGTTGAAGAGGACTGGCCCCAGGACTGATTCCAGAGGTACCCCACTTGTGACTTGCATCTCTTCTGACTGTACACCGTTTACCACCACTCTCTGTTTTCTGCCCATCAATCAGTTTGCCACCAAGTTGATCAAATTCTGACCCACCCTGAGCCTATCCAGCTTATTAATAAATCTTCTATGTGGAACAGTATTGAAAGCTTTGCTGAAGTCAAGGTAGGCGACATTAACTGTTGCCCCTTGTTCCACCACTCTGGTTACCCAGTCAAAGAAATCTATGAGATTAGTTTGACCTGACCTTCCTTTTGTAAACCCATGCTGTCTTGGATCCTGGGCTCCTATGGATTCCAGATGTTGCACTATCCTTTCCTTAAGGAGTGCCTCCATAATCTTGCCCACTACTGAGGTAAGACTGACTGGTCTGTAGTTCCCTGCCTTGTCCCTGCTACCACTCTTGTGGAGCGGGATCACATGAGCCCTTCTCCAGTCTTCTGGGACCTCTCCTGTGCTCAGAGACTCACTAAACAGTTCTGATAATGGCTCTGCTAGTTCCACTCTTAGCTCCTTTAGTACCCTGGGATGTATGCCATCTGGTCCCATTGCCTTGTCCACCTAAGCTTATTGAGCTCTTGTAGGACCCTTTTTTTGGGAAGGGACTAGTGCACACCTCCCTCCCCCCTGTGTCCATGGTGCTGAGCTGTGGGCCCTGCCCTACCTTCTCTTCAGTAAATACTGAGCAGAAGTATCTATTTAGGATAGATGCTTTTACATGGTCCTCCTACTCACACACCCCCTTATCCCTTTGATCTAAGCAATACCCCCTCTGGACTTTCTCCTTTCACTAATGTATCTATAGAAAGTCTTGTCACCATCTTTTACTGTTTGTGCTAGTGTTTCCTCACCTTGGGCCTTTGCCTGCCTTACTGCCTTCCTGCTTCCCTTAGGGAAGTTTGGTATGCCTGTCTATCTCTATCCTGCTGTGTTCCCTTATATTTCCTGAAGGCCAGCCTTTTGGCTCTGACCTTTCTGCTACTGTTTTTGAGAACCAAAGGGGTTTCCTTCTTCTTTTGGACTTCCTTTTCTCTCTAACACAATGGAATGTTGCTTCAAGTATTGCAGCCTTAATGCTTGCCCACTTTGCCTGTACCCCCTTACCTGTATTTCTTTTTGCCAGGGCTAGCTTAACTCTGTTGGCCATCTTATCAAAGTCAGCTCCTCTGAAGTCCCATATTTTTGCCTTTGAATGGGATGATTTAGTTCTAGTGGCCAAATTGAACCATACCATGTGATGGTCATTGGCCCCCTGGTGACCTTCCACCTGGAGATCTGTGATCCTTTCCCTGTTAGACAGTACTAGATCTAGGACAGTCCTGTCATTTAAAGGTAGAGTCTCTGATTTGTTGTAATTTAGAGCTAACCCTGAAATCTCAGTAAATTTATGAAGGGTTTTGACCAAAGGTTGTCCAGCCTCCTCAAGGTGCTGTAACAGAATTAAAAGGTCATCTTCATAGGACAAAGAAGTATCGCTGGAATTACCAATGGGGATCCCTTTAATATCATTGGATTGATGAAGATAGGCAGTCAGGGGTTCCATAGCTAAGATAAATAGCAAAGGTGATAGAGGGCAACCCTGTCTGGTCCCTTTTGCTAGATAAAAAGGTGAAGAAATGGTAGAACTGGTTAAAATTCTAGCTGAAGGAGTTGTAAATAATAGTTTAATCCAGGAACAAAAGCCCTCAGTAATGCCTAGGTGAAGTAAAACTTTATATAAATATTTCCAGTTTAAAGAATCAAAAGCTTTTTCAAAGTCAATCGCAACTTAATGCTGCAGGGGAATTAAGGGGTTTAGCTTTGTGCATTATATTAAACAGGGAACATAGATGATCTGCACCTAATATGTTTTTTACAAAACCAGCATTAGATTTGGGAATTAGCTTTGAAATAAGAGGCTCCAACTGTGAAGATTAGATTTTGGCAAAAATTTTACCATCAGTATTTAGTAATGAGATCGGTCTGTAGCTGGTAGAGTGAGAAGGGTCTTTGTCCTTTTTGGGAAGTACAGTAATAACAGCCTCAGTCATTGTGGGAGGGAGTTTACCTAGTTGAATTGATTCCTGAAATACTTTGTGGAGCAAGGGACAAAGTAAATCCGAAAGAGGTTTATAAAAATCAACAGGAAAACCATCTCCTCTTGGTGATTTGCCAGACTTTAAGGAGGATAACGCATTTTGGATTTCTTGTAAAGAAAAGGGTTTGCCCAGAAGTTCCTAATCATGGTTCAACAAGTGGAAGAGTTGTATTTTATCTAGAAAATATTGTATATGAGTACTGGGAACCGGTTTGGGATGGGCATATAGTTCCTTATAAAAGGATGTCGTAATAAGGTTGATGAGGGACTATCAGTGTGGATGTGGCTGAGATGATCTTTAAGACCTTTGGTCTTTTCATTTGTAGAGCTCCATTGGTATCTAGAAACATAGAAACACAGAGAATTTCTCAGCAGATAAGGACATCTTGGCCCACCTAGTCTGTTCATTTTTCCCTGCCTATTATACTGACACCATAAACCCTACGTGATCTCTGGCTACCTCCCTTCCCTCCCCACTTGCATAAAAACTGATTCCTTTGTGTCTGTTCTTGGAGCACACCACTGATTTTGCTCCCATCAACTCTGCTGAGATGATCCAGGGATCGACTATTCTTTCAGTGAAGAAGTACTTCCTCACATTGCTCCTGAATTTCCCCCTTCCAGCTTCATTGCATGTCCCCTTGTTCTCATGCACCTTCTCCTCTAAAATACTCCATTTCTGTATCTTATTTACCCCCTTCTAGGGTGTATATATAGTTGCCCTCTTCTTGACAGTCTCTATCCTATGTCCTTCCTGAGGTGTCTCTCTTGTTCCTAAAGTGTGTTCACCCACAGAGTAATACAATAGCATAATAATGTGTACAGATGAGACAGTAGGTCCATCATATCTTCTTGAAATGTACAGTCTGAAGTGACTCTAGGTCCATCATATCTACCTGAGCCCACACTCTGTAACATAAAAAAGAAAGGCCAAAAGGGACATTACATCCATCAAGTGTGCCCATCTACCCACTTTGTGATACATTACCATAATGATGTAGGGTTAGAAGGGACGCTAGGTCCCTCATATCTGTTGCAACCCCTCCCCCAACAATGTAACATAATAATATGGTAAAGTAAGGTCAAAAGGGACATTAGACCCATCATATCTTCCCACACAACAACAATGTAACATAGTAACACTGTAATGTTCGATCAGAAGGAACTCTGGGTCCATCATGTCTTCCACCCCCAATAAACTGTGGTGTATGAAGATAATGTCTGAACGGACATTAGGTCCCTAGAGTGTGCCCACCCACCCACAGAGTAACATAATACCATAGTAATGTAAAGTCAGAGAGGACAGTAGTTCCATCGTGTCTTCCCACCCCACCAACAGTGTAACATAGTAACATTGACATATATGGTCTGAAGGGACTCTAGGTCCATCACATCTACCCCAGCCCACACTCTGCAATGTCAGAATTTAATGTTAGAAGGAACATTAGATCCATTAAGTGTGCCCACCTACCCACTTTGTAACCCCTAACACCCCTAACACCTTACCTGGCATATTCCCTCGACAAGGCCCCCTGGCTGCACTGTCTCCCACCCTCGCCCACCTCCCCCCGTATCTCCACTTCTGCCCCTGCCCCCGCCCACCTCCCATATTTCCCCTACCCCCTGCACCTCCTACCTCGATCTCCCACCTCACTTCCCCATCGACCCTCCTCCCCTATCTTGCTCATAGCTCAAGTCTTTGTACTGGTTATTACATGTCTGTAAGTCAGTGACGTTATGTTTGTAACTAAAAATTATGACTGTTGCACACACTGACGTGGAACCTTTGTAAAAGAGCCTCGGCTCAAAGGCATTGTAATCCTAGATTGAAATAAATAAATAAAATAAAATAAATAAAATATACTACCATAGTAATGTATGGTCAGAAGGGACACTAGAGCCCTCATGTCTAGCCCAACCCTTCTTCAGCAGTGTTACACAGAAACATAGCAATGTAAGGTCAAAAGGGATACTAGGTCCATCATGTCTAACCCAATCCTTCCCCCAGCAATGTAAAATAGCAACATTGTAATGTAAGGTCAGAAGGGACACTAGGTCTTGCATGTCTAACCCAACCCTTCCCCAGCAATGTAATATAGTAACATTATAATGTAAGATCAGAAGGTACACTAGGTTCCTCATGTCTAACCCAGCCCTGCCATAGCAATGTAACACAGTAACACAGTAATGTAAGGTCAGAAAGAACATTAGGTCCCTCATGTCTAACCCAACCCTTCCCCCAGCATTGTAACATGGTAACATAGTAATGTAAGGTCAGAAGGGACACTAGACCCTCATGTCTACCCCAACCCTTCCCCCAGCAATGTAACATAGTCAAGGCCCCTGGAATTCTGCAAATCTACGGTTGCGGAATTTGCTGCAGAATTTGCACCATGCCACAGAATATATATATAGTGCTGCAGAATTCATTGTTTTTGGTGGATTTTCAGATGAATATACTGTTTTTCCATAATGTCAGGCTTTCTTTCCCACCTCGTTTATCCTGAAGCCCCTCCTTTATGCTCAGCATACGATGTCATCGATGACATCACATCATAGTTAGCCAATGACAGGATTGCATTCTGCCAGCGAAATGAATAAATCATGCCGCAGAAATCAGAAAATGCTGCCACAGAAATCAAGGAGCCTTGCCGCAGAAATCAGAAAATTCTGCTGCAGAACACCAGGGGCCCTGAATATAGTATCATAGTAACATTGTAATATAAGGTCAGAAAGGACACTAGGTCCCTCATGTTTATCCCACTGCCTCCCCAGCAATGTAACATAGTAACACTGTAATGTAAGCAGAAGGGACACTAGGTCCCTCATGTCTAACCCAGCCCTTCCCCCATCAACGTAACATAGTAACATTGCTATGCAAGGTCAGAAGGGACACTAGGTCCCTCATGGCTAACCCATCCCTTCCCCCAGCAATGTAACATAGAAACATTGAAACATAAGGTCAGAAAGGACACTAGGTCCCTCATGTTTATTCCAATGGCTCCCCAACAATGTAACATAGTAACGTAAGGTCAGAAGGGATAGTAGGTCCATCATGTCTAACCCAACCGTTCCCCTAACAATGTATCATACTAATGTAAGTAAAGAAGGGACACCAAGTCCCTCATGTCTAACCCAACCCTTCCCCACATATGTAACATAGTAACATAGTAATGTAAGGTCAGAAGGGACACTAAGTCCATCATGTCTAACCCAAACCTTCCCCAAATAATAAAGTAATGTAAGGTAAGAAGGGACACTAGGTCCATCATGTCTAACCCAACCCTTCCCCCAAACAATGTAACATAGTAACATATTAATGTAAGGTCAGAAGGGACATTAGGTCCCTCATATCTATCCCAACCCTTCCCCCAACAATGTAACATAGTAAGGTAAGGTAAGAAGGGACACTGGGTCCATCATGTCTAGCCCAACAATTTCCAAACAATGTAACACAGTAACAAAAGGTAAGAAGGGACACTAGGTCCATCATGTCTAACCCAACAATTTCCAAACAATGTAACACAGTAACAAAAGGTAAGAAGGAACACTAGGTCCATCATGTCTAACCCAACCTTTCCTCAACAATGTAACATAGTAACATATTAAGGTAAGGTAAGAAGGGACACTAGGTCCATCATGTCTAGCCCAACAATTTCCAAACGATGTAACACAGTAACAAAAGGTAAGAAGGGACACTAGGTCCATCATGTGTAACCCAACCCTTCCCCAAACAATGTAAAATAGTAATATAAGGTCATAAGGGACACTAGGTCTCTCATGTCTATCCCAGCCCTTCCCCCAACAATGCAACATAGTAATGTGAGGTAAAGTAAGAAGGGACACTGGGTCCCTCATGTCTAACCCAGTCCTTCCCCCAGCAATGTAACATAGAAACATTGTAACGTAAGGTCAGAAAGGACACTAGGTCCCTCATGTTTATCCCAACCCTTCCCCAAACAATGTAACATAGTAACATAGTAATATAAGGTCAGAAGGGACACTAGGTCCCTCATGTCTATCCCAACCCTTCCCCCAACAATGCAACATAGTAATGTAAGGTCAGAAGGGACACTAGGTCCCTCATGTCAAACCCATACCTTTCCCCAGCAATGTAACATAGAAACATTGTAACGTAAAGTCAGAAAGGACACTAGGTCCCTCATATTTATCCCAGTGTCTCCCCAACAATGTAACATAGTAACGTAAGGTCAGAAGGGACAGTAGGTCCATCATGTCTAATCCAACCACTCCCCTAACATATCATACTAATGTAAGGAAAAAAGGGACACCAAGTCCCTCATGTCTAATCCAACCCTTCCCCACATATGTAACATAGTAAAGTAAGGTCAGAAGGGACACTAGGTCCATCATGTCTAACCCAACCCTTACCTCAAACAATGTAACATAGTAACATATTAATGTAAGGTCAGAGGGGACACTAGGTCCCTCATATCTATCCCAACCCTTCCCCCAACAATGTAACATAGTAAGGTAAGGTACGAAGGGACACTAGGTCCATCATGTCCAGCCCAACAATTTCCAAACAATGCAAGATAGTAATGCAAGGTAAGGTAAGAAGGGACACTAGGTCCATCATGTCTAACCCAACCCTTCCCCCAACAATGTAACATAGTAAGGTAAGGTAAGGTAAGGTAAGAAGGGACACTAGGTCCATCATGTCTAGCTCAACAATTTCCAAACAATGTAACACAGTAACATAAGGTAAGAAGGGACACTAGGTCCCTCATGTCTATCCCAACCCTTCCCCAACAATGCAAGATAGTAATGCAAGGTAAGGTAAGAAGGGACACTAGGTCCATCATGTCTAACCCAACCCTTCCCCAAACAATGTAACATAGTAATGTAAAGTCAGAAGGGACAGTATGTCCCTCATGTCTATCCCAGCTCTTCCCCCAACAATGCAACATAGTAATGTAAGGTAACATAAGAAGGGACACTAGGTCCATCATGTCTAACCCAACCCTTCCACAAACAATTTAACATAGTAAAATAGTAATGTAAGGTAAGAGACACTAGGTCCCTCATGTCTATCGTAATCCTTCCCCCAACAATGTAACACAGTAACATAGTAATGTAAGGTGAGAAGAGACTCTAGGTTCATCATGTCTTCATACCCAACAATGTAACATAAGAACATTGTAATGTACAATCAGAAGGGACTCTGGGTCCATCATGTCTTCAACCCCCAACAAACTGTGACATAGGAATGTAATGTCTGAATAGACATTTTGTCCCTGGAGTGTTCCCACCAATTCAAAGGGTAACAAATAGCATAGTAATGTAAAGTCAGAGGGGACAGTAGTTCCATCATGTCTTCCCACCCCACCAACAATGTAACATAGTAACATAGACATATATGGTCTGAAAGGACTCTAGGTCCATCACATCCACCCCAGCCCACACTCTGTAACGTAAGAATGTAATATCAGAAGGGACATTAGATTCATCAAGTGTGCTCACCTACCCACTTTGTGATACACTACCATAGTAACGTACAGTTAGAAGGGACATTAGGTCCCTCATGTCTAACCCAACCCTTCCTCAGTAGTGTAACACAGAAACACATAGTAATGTAAGGTCAGAAGGGATACTAGGGCCTTTATGTCTAACCCAACCCTTCCTCAGCAGTGTAACACAGAAACACATAGTAACGTACAGTTAGAAGGGACATTAGGTCCCTCATGTCTAACCTGGGGATGGATGATAGGGGTTTCTGGAGCACAAGGGATGGGAGGGCCTCGGCACCCAACTAAGGATCTAAGGTTTGAGCAGACTCGATAGACCGTAAGGCCTAATCTGCTGGCAAATAGTATGTTAGTATGTCTAACCCAACCCTTCCTCAGCAGTGTAACACAGAGACACATAGTAACGTACAGTTAGAAAGGACATGAGGTCCCTCATGTCTAACCCAACCCTTCCTCAGCAATATAACACAGACACACATAGTAATGTAAGGTCAGAAGGGATACTAGGGCCTTCATGTCTATCCCAACCCTTCCCCCAGCAATGTTATGTAGTAACATTGTAATGTAAGGACAGAAGAGACATCAGGTCCCCCAGATTTATCCCAAACCCTCCCCCAACATTGTAACATAGTAATGTAAGGCCAGAAGGGACACTAGGTCCTTCATGTCTATCCCAACCCTTCCCCCAGCAATGTAATATAGTAACATTGTAATGTAAGGCCAAAAGGGACAGATCCATCATGCCTTCCCACCCTTCCCCCAACAATGTAACATAGTAACAGTGAAATGTATGGTCTGAAGGGACTCTAAGTCCATCATATCTTCCACTCCCCAACAAACAGTGACATAGGAATGTAACGTTGGAAGAGACAGTAGGTCCATAAAGTCTGCCTACCCTCCAACAGTGTAATATAATAGCTTTGTAATGTAAAGTAGAAGGGACAGTAGATCCATCATGTCTTCCAAACCCATCAGCATTGTAACATAGTAACATTTAAACATTTGGTCTGAAGGGACTCTAGGTCCTTCATATCTACCCCAGTTCACACTCTGTAATGTAAGACCGTAAGGTGAGAAGGGACACTAGGTCCATCAAGTGTGCCCACCTACACACTTTGTGATATACAACCATAGTAATGTACGGTAAGAAGGGACACTAGGTCCTTCATGTCTAACCCAACCCCTCCCAAAACAATGTAATATAGTCACATTTTAATGTAAAGCCAGAAGGGACTCGAGGTGCATCATGTCTTCCCACCCCACCAAAAGTCTAACATGTTAACACTGTAATGTATGATCTGAAGGGTCTCTAGGTCCATTGTGTCTGCCACAACCCACAATCTGTTACATAGGAATGTACGGTCAGAAGGCAAATTAGGTCCATCACGTGTGCCCACCCACATCATAACATACTAACAGTAACGTAATGTCAGAAGGAACACTAGGTCCATCATGTCCCCCAACTCACCAGAGGAACACATTAACATTATAGTGTACAACCAGAATGATCTCTAGGTCCATCACATCTTTCTCTCCCCCAACACACTGTACGGTAGGACTGCAACATCAGAAAAAACACCAAGTCCACCATGTGTGTCCACCCCCCACCATGTAACATAGTAACATAGTAGTGTAATGTCAGGAAGGGCCACTAGGTCCATCATGTCTCCCTCCCCCAACAAGTAAAGTAATATTTTAATGTATGGACAGAAAGGACACTAGATCCACCATGTCTGGCCCCCACCAAGCACCATATCATAACAATATAAGATCAAAAGGGACACTAGGTTCCATTCACCTCCAGCCCTCCCCCTCCCTCCCTCCCTCCCTCCACACACACACACACACACACACACACACACACACACACTCTGCAACATAGTAACATGGTAATGTAAGGTCAGAGTGTTTCTAAGTTCATCATGCCTGCCCCATCCATAGACTGTAAACTGTAATACAATAATGTTAGGTCAGAGGGACTCTAGGTAAATTTATGTAGACATACATCATGGGAATAGAAATCTAGTAAAAATACATGTACTCACATCTTCAAGCCGATGTCTCTTCATGTACGAATTAGTTCTTCTGTGTGTGTCAGTGACATGTGAAGATATACTATGTGGTACAGCACCTTTCTTCAAGTCTAGTCGTAGGTAGCCACAATGATGCGCCATTGCCAGTATCATAGTGAATAATCTGACTTTTAAGTGATCTTCACAAATGACAGATTTGTCACATGGTTGCCAGCATAGCTGTCTTCTGCATGTATTCACCCATGCTTGCCTTAATTATTTTTATATTTCTACATTCTACATTAAATATTTTGCAGCCCCTAATAAATATTCATCACCCCTCCACTAGGCTTCACATGACTGGAGGAAATGTAACTCTTGAAGCAAAAAATTCACACAAATATGGCGGCGCGCTGGTTAGCTAGCAGTTCCTGACAGAGGGTTTAGACACAGACTGCCGTGGTCGGCAGGCACTGTATTACCAAACCCTATTAATATAACCTTTTTTTTCTTTGTTAAATAAAATATAGACTTGAATCTTTCAGCCTCAGATGTGGAATAGGGAATGGACCACACCGCACCGATGGACTTCGCAGCATACAGAGCTGCCTGTAACAACGGGGACCATGAACATAAGGTATGAAACCTTGTTACCGACAAACCCATCATAGAAACATAGAAACAGAATTTGCCAGCAGAAAAGGGCCCACTGGTCCATCCAGTCTGCCCATTGCCCCCTCACTGTCTGGTTTATCTTACTCCTTCTCTTCTATGCCATTATTCCTCCTATTGAGCCCCATGTGGTTGTCCCAAGCCTTCTTGAATTTGCTCGCCAAATCTACCTCCACCACCCATTCCAGTAGTCTATTTTAAGGACCCACCACTCTCTCAGTGAAGAACTGACCCCTCATATGTACTTTAAATCTGCCCCTCCAGCTTTAATGCATGTCCATATTTGATTTGCTTTCCCTCATCCTGAATATGCTTCCATCTCTCACTGTGTTTATTCCCTTAAGACATTTGAAGGTTTCTACCATATCCCCCCTCTCCCTCCTCGTCTCTAGCTTGTACAAGTTTAGTTCCTCCAGTCATTCCTCATAAACCTTAAACCACTGTGCTACTGCCTCCCTTTTATTTCCAATAAACTGCACCATCATGCAGTCTCATCTCTGCACACTCACAAAAAGATCCTAAAAATTACCCTAACCAGGACAGCAATCATCCTCCTGCTACTTGTGGGCAACATTCACCCAAATTCTGGCCCCACTGACCATACCCCTTGACTAACAACGCAACACAAAGGACTGCGATTGGCTCCAATTAATATATGTAGCCTTCAAAAGAAACTTGCCTCTCTCCAAGCCTGGGTCTGCCTCCACCGTCCTGAAGCACTAGCCATTACTGAAACATGGCTGTCACAGCATACCCCTGACTCAGCTGTATGCATACCGGGATACACATTGTTCAGGTCAGATAAGCTGGATAGGCTGGGTGGGGGGAGTGCACTGAATCTTCAGGAACACCTGCAAGGAATAAACACTGCTACCATAAGCCCTACAGAAGGCGCACAGTCCCTCACCGTCAGGGTTGAAATTGGTAACTTGGGTAAATCTCTTTATTTAATGTCAGTTTATATACCCCCTCGAAACCAAAGGGATGCCTTCACATCCATCCTAAACATAATCTACCAGCTCTCTAAAAACTTGGAAGTCATAGCACTAGGTGATTTCAACATAAACTGGCTTGATCCCCAGACATCCTCCCTCAGGGAGGCAGCTGCTGTCCAAAATCTGTCCCAAATGGTTCTTACCTCCACTATTGTGAACAAAAACGTGCCATAGTTCTCTCCTTGATCTCATACTCACAAATCATCCTGAGTATATACATAATGTCCAGGTCCTATCTGACTCAGTCAGTGATCACTCCCCTGTAACTTGTCTCTGGACTAATAACTGGAAGCCCCCTTCCCCCACCCAGGCTCTCCTTGTATCATCAACTCAAAAACGGGGCTTTAATGCATCTCCAAAACCTACTACAAAACTTTGACTGGTCCCCAATTGATCACCAGGCGTTGGTTGATGCCGCCCTGTCCTTCTTCATAAGTTCCTTCCAATCCGCCTGTGACATCTTCACCCCCCATATAAAACAGACTGAAAAATCAAAATCCTCCCCCTGGGTAAATATGTGCTTATTCAACCAAATGAAGGCACGCGATGACCTGTGGCACCGAGCACTTCAGTCAGATCACCCCACTGACTGACAATTGTACTGTGCTGCCCGAAACACATGCACCTGGGCTATCTGGCAGGCAAAGGCTGCTTACTATCAGACAAACCTTACTGCCACTTGGGGAAATGGAAAGAGGTTCTGGGAAAATATAAAGGAACTTAGCGGCAAGTCTCCTTCCCCTCCCCCTACCATGCTTATCATTGATGGTGTCCCCACCCAAGGCCCCTGCAAAATAGCAGTTGCTTTCAATATATCTTTCTCTGACCTAAGTACTATTCTCCCTGCTGATTTCTTCAGTATTGATGCGGGACAATTCCCACCACCTCCTTGTGCTCCACCCTTTCATCTCAAAACTATTCCCACTAGTGATGCCCGCTCATATATTGCCATGTTCCTAGGGAAGACTAGGCATAGTGGGGACTCTCTAGATGCAAAACTGTTATCCTTAACCTTTGATGCTGCCCTAACACACCTCTCTAAAATATTCAATACGTCCCTGTGCCTAGGGCGGTTCTCATCTTTGTGGAAAAAGGCAGTGATTACGCCAGTTCATAAAAATAATGCCCATATCTCAAGTAGTAACTATAGGCCCATTTCCATACTCTCTCCCCTCTCAAAAGCACTGGAGAAAATAGCGGCCGATTAACTTATTGACTATTTAGACTTGCACCACCTGCTATGCCAGCAACAACCTGGGTTCAGGAAAGGACACAGCACAACCACTGCCCTACTAGAATTCACCTCCTTTATTCATGATGCCCTTGACCATGGAGACTTGGCTGGATCAGTCTATACTGATCTCTCCAAGGCATTTGATACTGTCAGAATATGCTCATTAACTACCTCCTCTCTGTTGGCATATCCTAAGAAACCACTGACTGGTTCTCCAACTATCTCCATGGCCGCACTCAACATGTGAAGATAAATAACACCCTCTCCACTAACCTTCCCGTCCAGTTGTGTGTCCCCAAGAGTCCATCCTTGGTCCACTCCTTTTTATAATTACGCTTGAACTCCTTATCTCTGGCCTCCTCAGGCCACCTCCTCCTTTATGCAGATCATGCTGTGATTTTCAGTCGGCACCCTGACCCTACACAGCTTCAAAAATCCTTGCAGGGCTCCTTCACACAAATTGAAGCCTGGTTTTCCTCCCACAAGCTTGTACTCAACACAAAAATTATGAAAGTTATGCTATTCACTCACCCACAACATAAACACAGCACGTCCAAAATATCTATACATAGTGTGTTGGGCACCATGCTGAAATCTGTTTCCAATTTTAAATATCTAGAGGTTACTCTTGACTCCGCCCTTACTTATCATGAGCATATAGTGTCAACTTGCACTGAAATAAATAGGAGAATCTCCTATATAGGCTTAGACCATGTCTCCCTCTGGAGGCTCTATGATTAGCTATCTCTAGCTCCATCCTTTCCCTGGTAGACTACGGCATAATCATCTATGGTGCCACCTCTGACACGGCACTGACCAGCATTAAACACACCCTAAACAATGCCTGCAGATTGGCCACAGGCTATGATTGGCTAACACATACCTGTGACCTCTGCCTATGGTCATCATGGCTAAACTTCGAGGGGCAATTTTTTTACCAGACCTACTTACTGGCCAAAAAAATCCAGTTGGGCCTAGCACCCCCTGGCTGTCTTCAGCTCCTTCAAAAGAGCCTGCTGGCTCGCACCACTAGACGCTCTGACACTGCAGCATTCCATGTCCCCTTTGTGAAGACCGCTGCTGATCAAAGGTCCTTCTGCTACAGGGCCCCACTCTGGATGAATTCATTCCCTGCCTCTATCTTATCTATGTCCCGGCTAGGGCCTTTTAAGCCTGAGTTACTGAGACACATTATGTCCAACTCCCACTACGACTGCAGATGAAACTTCGCTAAAAAACCCTAAACAATTTTACTGCAGTATTTGCTCCTGTATATGCATCACTGATGTTCCCACATGTGTGTATTATGTATTTTCTCAGCTCTGTAGTTAGCATCATATTCTGTATTAGAGCTGTAGTCTGTAGTATGTATCTGTGTTATACTTCTGTACCTGTGTTATACTGTGTTCCAATCCTTATTTATGCAAGACGTGGAGCCTTTGCAAATGAGTCTCTTACTCAAAGGGTTGTAATTCCTAGACCATCACTAAATAAATAAATAAATAAGTCATCCCATGTAGTCCTTGAACCATCATGGTTGCCCTTCTCTGGACCCTCCCCAACCTGTCCCTGTCACCCTGTAAATGTGGTCCCCAGAACTGCACACTGTGTTCCAGATGTGATCTGACCATAGTTTTGTATAGTGGCGTGATCACCTCTTTCCTCCAACTTGTAATGCCCCCACCATGCATGCCAACATTCTGCATGCTTGCCCAACTGCCTTGTTGCATTGGTTCACCACCATCAGGTTATCAAAATGATGATCCCCTGGTCCCTTTCCTGCTCTTTTTCCTTAAGTTCCTCACCCCTCCAGCTAGTATTTTGCCCTTGGATTCTTATGCCCTATGTGTATAATTTTCAATTTTTTGTGTTGAATTGCAGTTGCTACTTCCTTGACCACTCCTCTAGTCTGCACAGATCTTCCCTCATTCTTTCCACCCCCCCTTTCCCCGGTGTGTCCACCCTATTACAGATCTTTGTATTGTCTGCAAATAAACACATCTTCCCATTCAGGCCTCCTGAAATATCACCCTTTAAACAGTATGGGACCCAGCACGGACCCTTGGGGAACCCCACTGATCATCTCCCCCTTCCTTTGAGTGCACTCCATTTACCACCACCCTCTGAGTTCTATCTACTAGCAAATCTTCCACCCATTTTGTTAGTTTGCTCCCCACCCCTAAGCTGCCTAAGTTGCTTATTAGCCTCCTGTGAGGGACAGTGTCAAAGACCTTCCTGAAATCCAGATAGGCCATGTCCACCACCCTTCCCTGATAACATATGTCTGTTACCCCATCAAAGAACTCACTCAGGTAAGTCTGACATGAAATTTCACCTGTGAACCCATGCTGGTTGTAGTCTATGAGCCCCCCTCTCCAGATAATGTCCCAGCCTTTCCTTTATTTTTTTTTCTCAATTTTCTTTTACCTCCTCTACACTAACGACCCCCAGACTCTCTCCAGTGTAGTCTCTTGATGCAGCCGATTCCACCCTGCCTGAAGCCCTCCAGCATCCAACCTCTGACATGGCCCATCTCCACTCCCCCCCCATCCCAAAACCACTCGACCTTCCCCCGAGCTCTGAGTCCTCAGAGCAGGACCACCTACTCCTTCTGGTGCTCTTTGTAGGAAGCTAATAGAGCGACCAAGGAGAGAGTTGGAGGGAGTATCAGACGTGGGCTGGTAAGGCCCTGCATTGGGCATGAAGGCCAATCACTGAAACCACCTTCATCTACCAGGTGCCAGGGATTTTCCTCTTTGTTCTGCCCACTGGTGCAGTCATGCAATGGCGACAGTGCATAGAGGGCACACTCCCACCCTCTCACGCAGATGCCCGCTGACGCCATACCCCATTGGCTGTCCCCAACAAGGTGTGTGTTTCCCCCAGCCTCTGCTAGGAGTTGCTACCTGGCAGGGAATCCCCAAGTCTCACCGCAGGAGAGGAGAGCAGTCTAATGGGTGCTAGATCTTCTCCTCCCCCGCCAACCCCAGGCAGCCCGCACTTGCTCTCGAACCCAGGTCGTTGGCGTAGTGGGAGGTAAGACATCTAGCACCTCAGGCTTCAGTGCCACTGGGCCGCCTAGCCTTTCCTTTATAAGTGTCTCAGTCAGCTTACCTACCCTAGCTGCCCAGACGAAAGTTGCCCGGCTCTTCCTTCCATCACCCTTTGCACAGTGGCACCACATCATCCCTTTTCAAATTCCCCGGGACCATCCCCTTGTCTAGGGACAGATTAAATAACTTTGTGAGTGGTGCCGCAAGTTCCTCTCTCAACTCCTTGAGCACCCTGAGGTGGATTTCATCGAGGCCCATTGCCTTGTCTGTTAGCAATTTTCATAATTCCATCAATGACTTACCCTCCGAAAAGGGGCTAGTGTCCACCTACCTACCCACTCTTCTCCTGCATGTTAGCTCTGGTTCCTCCTTTCTTCCTCAATTGTGAATACTGAGGTAAAGTATTCATTCAGCAAATTAGCATTTTCTTCATCCCCCTCCAATAGAGTTCCCTCCTCCCCTTTGAGTTTCACAATCCACTGCCAGCGTTTCCTTCTCTCACTTATACATGAAAAATTTCTTGTCCCACCTTTTGGCCTTCCTCGCTATTTTCTCCTCTGTACCTGGTTTCACCCTCCTGACTATTTTTCCCACATCCTTTAGCTTTTCAGTGTAAGCTTCCTTTTCTTCCATTCCTATGTAAATTTTTAGGCCCTGAATGCATTTTTTTTCCCTGACTGCTCTTCCCACCTCTTTTGCAAACCAAAGAGGTTTACTCTCTCATTTGTGCTTGCTCGCCCTCTTGATACATTGCTCTGTTGCCAGCAGAGTTAACCTCTTTATTTCCGTCACATCCCCTCAATGTCCTCTAAGTTCTCCTTCCCTTCAAGTTCCTCCTTGAAAAATTGATTTCATTTTCCTAAAATCCACTTAGTGGTGGTCTTGTTCCTTTCTGCCCCTGTCCAAAGACTGAACCTGACCATTCTATGGTCACTATCTCCCAGACTTTCCCCAACCTTCAGATCCTCAACACTGTCCCCATTTCTCATTACCAGGTCCAGTATGGCCTTTCCCCTAGTTGGTTCCCTGACCAGCTGTTGAAGAAGTGCCTCCTGCATGGACTCTCCAACAGCTCCATATCCCTTTCTAATGTTGTGGTTAGAATCACCCAGTTCACACTGGGGAGATTAAGATCCCCTACCACCAGTATTTCTCCTCTGCTGGCCACGAGGTCCATATTCTGGTATCTCAGCTCCTTGATGGAAACACGGGCTTGTTGTAGTTATCAGCACCCAAACTTTATTCCTTATATAGTACATGGTTTCTCTTTATTATGTATAAAAATCAGTGACTACTTTAAAGTTGTTGTGCACATTCTAAAAGTTATTGTGCACATTCCCTTATTAATATCCATTAAGCGCTGTGCTCCTTACCACATGATTGAAGCAAACAGTGCTGTTCAAAGTAACAAACATGGCGGCATCACTCACAGGCTTCACCGAGATGGTTTGGACATGGAGTGCCATTGTTGGCTCCATGTTTTCAAACTGTACTAATGTCATGTTTTTTTTTTTTTTGTTTTTTAAATAAACTGCTGGCACAAATCTGTAAATTCTGAGGTTGAAAATCAGAACTGCACCAAAGGACTTCATAGCAGACCACTGTTGACAGCAAGCGGGAATGCCAACACAAGGTATGACACTTTGTCATACTCAAAAGTTTTGAAATTTAAGTTGTTTTTGAATCTCTGGAAACCATATGCTATAAAAAATAAAGTGGGGGTGCCCATTCACAACTCACTCTATGTTTCCATCTGAGGGTTGAGACACCAGCATGGACCTCTCAAGCTTTGCTCCTGAGGTTCATACACTGGTATCTCAACCTCTTCAAGGAAACACAGGCTCACTGCATAAGGGCGTAAGTCTGTAATCTACAGGAGATGCACATGCACAAATAGGGCGAGGTTATTATGGTATTGATGTGACATAGCCAAGAAGGGTTAACAACCTCTTGACATCACAATGATACCATAACAACATTGTGAACTGTTTGATTACAGGTAATAATAAAGTCTCCCCATACATTATGTAGAGGATAATAGATGAGCATTGGTTAATAACCAGGCTATATTCACTTCTTGAGGTTGACAGGGTAGCATTGCAAATCTCGAGAGCAAAGCTCGAGAAGTTTATTGCTGCCCTGGCAAACTCAAGAAGTAAATTCAGCCCAGTTATTTTATTTATTTATTGTTGACTGGGTATGTGCACTAGACAAGTTCTGCCTATTTTCAGGCACGACCCAGGGGAGGGGGATACAGATGAATGCCAACTGACCTTGAACCAAATTAAGCTACTGGTGGCATTTTTAGTGAATGGGGGGGTGGAATTTGGCCAGGGCACCAGGGAAATTCCCCTACTGTTGCAGTAGGGAGACCCCACATGCTGCACTGATGGCATATCAGAGTGAAATTGCAATGGAGATGGGTGTATCAGAAGAGCTGTCTCTACCTTTTGAAATGGAAGAAACTGAGGTTACAAAGGAGCAATCTCTAGAACCTACGAGGGATTGAGATACAACAGAATTTTCTTGAGTGCTGGGGTTGAGACCTAGGATTTGGAAGGATATTTTTGTAGCATTTTAAGAGTTCTGCTGGCTGAGAAGTTAAGTTTTTATCCCTGGTTTCACTGAAAAGTTTTGTGTATTGGAATCAGACATAGCAGTCTGCCTGCATTGAAAGGCCTGCTTACATCACAGGTGTCACTAGTCAATCAATTGGCTCTGGGTGGGGTTTCATCACTGTGCTTGTCTTAGGCATCCTTCACAGTTAGAAGCCAATCACACTGACTTTAAATTGTCTGTTGGAAGCTGAGAAACTTACTGCAAAGAACAAACTACAACTCCATTTAGGACCTGGAAACCTGATTAAGGCATAATACTGCAGAGCACTTGGTAAGAAGGGGAACTACGCTTTCTACAAACAGTTTTATTTTTATTTTTCCTTATTGGCATTAAGCAGAGAATTGCAGGATTCTATTAAAAGTGCAGTAATTTTATAACCAGAGGGAGTGAGATACAACTGAATTTGCTTGAGTGCTGGGGTTGAGACCTAGGATTTGGAAGGATATTTTTGTAACATTTTAAGTGTCCTGCTGGCTGAGGAGTGAGTTCATCTATATCCCCGGACTCAGTAGAGTGGTTTGTGTTGGAGCCGTGGTCTAGTAAATTGTGGTGTTAGTTGTATTACTATAAAGGACAGTACTCACCAGGGTGGTGGAGCAGTTGTGTGTCTGATTGTTTCTAACAGTCACCAGTGGCTGTGTACTACCCACCCAACCTTCCCCACTCCCACCCCCCCAGGTGTGGCATTTCTTTTATAGCCACAGTTCTGACATCACTTCCTCAACAGGTCTTGGGGCAGAACTGTCATATTCCTAATAACCCTGCAATGTGCATAAAGAGTAGGTACACAAAACAAATAATAATACATATATATATATATATATATAATTACATATTGTATATAATAAGGGAGCAGACATGTGGGGAGGTGCAATGCACTGGCTGTGGGGCAGCAGTTTTCGGGAGACATTCTGGAAACTGCGTTGCTGTCCTATTTGTAGGCAACTGTCAGCTCTGAGAGGAGGTTGCCAACCTCCAGGCTGAACTAGCAAGGACTAAGGAGGCCTCCCCCTCCCAAAGAGCACCACTGCCACAACCACTGAGTCAGAGGTTTTGGAGTATGAAGAGCAGTTGGACCACAGTGGGTTCTGGGAGGGTGCAGGTGGTGGACCAGAGGCGAAGCCCCCCAGTTGTACCTCTACACAAATCATATGCCATTCTGGCAGAGCAAGGTTCCTCTGTGATGGCACCCTCAGTGGAGACCCAGAAGAATGCTGAGGACATCCACAAGGGAGACCCACAAAAGGGTGGCAAGGGACACCACAGGGGAAGGAAACAGCTACTGATAGGGGACTCAATTGTTAGGGGGGTAGAACTGGGGAAGGGAGAGAAGGAAGTATGCTGCCTGCCTGGTGCCATGGCTTGGAGGGACAAGAAGCGAACCCTCACAATTGCAGAAGCAGCATCACAGGAGAGAAAACTAGATATCATTGTCCACCTTGGGACAAATGATCTAGCTAGGCATGGGATCAGTGCAGTGCAGAATGAATTTGTGGAGTTGGGAAGGGGCTTCAGATGGGTAGCAAGCACAGTAACCTTCTCAGAGGTGCTACCAGTCCATGGCAGGAGTGAGGCTGAGGTACTGCACACCATGCAGTTTAATGAATGGTTGCAAAACTGGTGCAGAGCACAGGGCTTTAGCTTCATTGGGACTGGGGTCCACCTGGAGAGATAAGGTCTATACTGGTATGACGGTCTGCATTTGTCCACAAAGGGGACCAAGCTCCTAGGTGACAGGTTTAAATGCTTCCTTGGCAAGCTTTTAAACTAGATAAAGGGGGAGGTACTGATAAAAGGCAGGAAAAGTCAAGCCTCCCCCCACAAAACATGGCAGGTAGTAGGGTAAACACTGAGGTACAGAGCTCAACACAAGGCAGGACAGGGGTGAATGGTAAAATAGATAAGAGCAATAAGAGCAGGGATGGGGGAAAAAAGGATAAAGCCAACATTAAATGGAGGGTAATGACTACTAATGCCCGTAGTCTGGGAAACAAGCTTTCTGAGCTAGTAGCTTTGATGGAAGATGAACAATTGGATATTGTGGCAGTCATAGAAACATGGTACACCGAGAACCATGACTGGGATGTCAACATACCAGGGTACACATTCTACAGAAGGGACAGGGAGTAAAAGAGGAGGTGGAGTAGCTCTATACATAAGGCAAGGGATCAAAGCTACAGAACTAAAAAGTAAAGGGGGAGGACAAGAGGCACTCTGGGTCAACTTGGAGATGGGGAATGGCATCGCAATCCGCACAGGGGTTATATACAGACCACTGTCTCAAGGGGAGGAAATGGACAAGAAAATGATAGAGTACATTCTCAAAATGGCTGAAAAAGGGAGATACTATTGATGGGGGACCTGAATATGCCAGATGTTAACTGGAGGACATGTACTGCAGCCACATCCAAGAGCAGGGTCATTCTCGATGCCCTGCAGGGGGCAGACCTTAGACAGCTAGTGCTGGAACCCACTCGGGAGGAAGCAATACTAGACCTGGTACTCTCAAATGGAGAGAGGATCACAAATTTAGAAGTCAGTAGACATCTGGGAACAAGCGACCACTGCACAGTGTGCTTCACAATGAGCACAACCATGGAAATAAGCCATACAAAAACAAGGATATTGGACTTTAGAAGGGCTGACTTTGGCAAAATGGGTGAACACCTGAAGAATGCACTAGCAAATGGCCAAATAGGAGGGGTGGAAGAACAATGGAGAAAATCAAACTGCCATCATAAAGGCAACAAGTCTTTGTGTAAAACAAATAAAGAAAACAAAGCAGAGTAAAAAACCACTATGGTTCTCAAAAGAGGTGTCAGGGAAGGTTAAGGAGAAGAAGGCTGCATTCAAAAAGTATAAGGAATCACAGAAGAAGCACGACAGGGAACTGTATCAATTAAAGCAGAAAGAAGTAGGAAAGGCATTCAGAATAGCAAAGGCACAAACCGAGGAAAAAATAGCCAACTCGGTTAAAAAGGGGGATAAAACCTTTTATAGGTACATTAGGGAACATAGAAAGGTTAAGGGAGGGATAGTGAAGATTAATAAAGGAGAGGGAAGTGGGCAGAGGAGACAGTGAAAGGCAGAGATACTGAATGAATACTTTTGCTCAGTATTCACAAAAGAAGATGAGGAGCAGTTACCTAAACCAGACAATAGAAGCACTCTGGGTAGGGGTTGACACCAGTCCATTCACAGAAGAAAGAGTCCTGAAAGAACTCCTAAAACTCAAGGTGGACAAAACAATGGGGCCTGATGGGATTCACCCAGAATCCTAAAAGAACTAGGGGACCTAGTGACACCACTGACCACACTTTTAACAAATCATGGCAGGATGGAGTGGTACCTGAGGACTGGAGGAGGGCAGATGTGATTCTCCTTTACAAAAGTGGGAGCAAGGCAGAAGCAGGAAACTACAGACCTGTAAGTTTGACCTCAGTGGTAGGGAAAATGATGAAATCACTTCTGAAAGAAATAATTGTTGAGTACCTAGAGGCCAGTGGGGCACAGGACCCAAAGCAGCATGGATTTACAGCAGGAAGGTCATGTCAGACTAATCTAATTGATTTCTTTGACTGGGTGACCAAAAGTAATAGACTATGGAGGGGCTATGGATATGGCCTACCTAGACTTTAGCAAGGCATTTGACACAGTCCCACACAAAAGATTAATAATCAAGTTAGCAAGCCTGGGATTGGGTCCCAGGGTGGTAGCCTGGGTAGTGAACTGGCTGCACAACAGGACACAGAAGGTAATAGTGAATGGAACACATTCCGAAGAAAGGGGGGTTACTAGTGGAGTACCTCAGGGCTCAGTACTAGGTCCAATCCTCTTTAACATCTTTATAAGTGACATTGCAGAGGGTCTGGAGGGAAAGGTATGCCTCTTTGCAGATGACACAAAGATCTGTAACAGAGTTGATACACAAGGGGGGGGGTAGAAAAGATGAGAAGGGACTTGGCAAGGTTGGAGGAATGGTCAGACATATGGCAACTTAGATTCAATGCAAAGAAGTGCAAAGTAATGCACCTGGGAAACAAAAACCCAGGAGAAGAGTACACAATAGCAGGGGAGGTACTAACAACAACAAAAATGGAAAGGGACCTGGGGGTAGTCATATCAGATGACCTAAAGGTGGGTAAGCAATGTGAAAAGTCAGTAAGGAGAGCCAGGGGGATACTGGGATGCATAGGAAGGGGCATCACAAGTAGAAAAAGGGAAGTGGTTATCCCTCTGTACAGACAGTTGGTGAGACCCCATCTGGAGTACTGTGTGCAGTTTAGGAGACCTCATCTACGCAAGAACATAGACAGGATGGAAGCAGTCCAGAGGAGGGCAACTAAAATGGTGCAGGGTCTGCAGCAGAAACCATATGAAGAGAGTCTGAGAGAGCTTAATATGTATACGCTTAATAAAAGGAGGAACAGGGGGAACATGATAGAAATGTTCAAGTACCTCAAGGGAATCAACAAAGTCCAGGAGGGTAGCATCTTTCAGAAAAAGAGATGTGTAAGAACAAAGGGGCACAATTTAAAGATAGAGGGGGGATGGCTCAGGGGTAATGAGAGGAATTTTTTTCATGGAGAGTGGTGGATACATGGAACAGCCTTCCTGAGGAGGTCATTGGGTCTAAAACAGTGGGGGAATTCAAACATGCATGGGACAGACACAAAGCAATTATAGTGGGGGGTTGCAGGAAGTAGGCTGTTGGTTAACTAGAATCTGCAGCTTATCCAGTAGGTAGGGAAATGGGCATAATGGGTGGGCCAAGTGGTCCTTATCTGCCGTCAAAGTCTATGTTTCTATGTTTACCTCGTTTTCGCAGGATGATTCTACAGAAGAAATGGATGCACAAAAAATGGTGGAGGATTTTAGCAAAGGAACTGAACTGCAAAACATTAATGGTATTCCACAGTTAGAGGCAAACAAGGTCTCAATAGAGCCTGTGAGAGGTATTCCTGTCAATAGAGGGAAAGATTGCACCACCAAGATCACTGCAAGGCAAAAGCAGTGAGCAGGAGACACGAACATATTGTCAGAAAACACAGGAGATCTTTCAGTCTCTCAACAGGTCCATAGGCAGTTTGGACTTAAACAAGATTCTATTGATTTTTTCAAGAAGGACTGGTCTACTGAAGGAGCTTTAAGTTCATCTGGTTAGAAAAGGGACAAACAGAGCAAATGGATTCCATACCTGGACTGGGGTGGCGACCTTAACTCCAGACCTGCACCGGAGAACAAAATGGCCACAGCACAAACACTGAGCTCAGGCAGAAATTTAACAAATGGTAATCAGGATCCTGAATTAGTTACTGTACAGAATTCAGCTGATGAAACCCAGGCCGCTGTAGTGCCGGGTCTGTCAAGATGGGGGGGGGGGGACAAAATGTATCTAAAAACAATAGAGAAATACTAGACATGGAGAATGAGCAACCTAACCAACAGGGTCATAAAAATGAGATTCCAAAAAAGGTACCAATGTCAGAACTGTTTAAAAACAAACTTGAACAGGCCCCTAGGAGAAACGACGTCAGACTACGTTACAAAGGGGGTTAGCTGAGCACCCAGACAGATATTATGTTGCAAAAAATCTTTTAAAAGGATTTATGAAGTTTGTACCAGCAGTGATATATACTTTAATACATATATCAGGGGAGGATACCTTTGATGTAGGTTTTAAATCTAACATTAGCCTAGAGAAAGTCTGGGAAAAATATAACAATCTTAAACAAACCCCACTTTGGATTCCTTTTTATGCCATTCCACTCATTAAACCTCTGGTTTGATTTATTTCAATTATGTATTGGAATGAAGGTGTCAATGTTAGTGACATTTACCATTGGCTACAGAAACGTTGTGATATTTTGGGACCCCCAGAGGCTAACACCGATGCTGAGGGAATATGTACTGGAGAGTAGAGATTCAAAATTAAATTATTTCAAGTAAATTCAGAAATAATCCATCTTCCAATTAGCTTCTTTTTAGGTAAAGATAGGGGGCTTTGTTTTTATGGAGGGCAGCCCAGAGCATGCTATAAATGTGATGCAAAGACTCATTTAAACAGTTACTGTGATTTACTCAAATGCTCCTTGTATGGGGGGGGGGGAGGTATGGCCATTCCACTGATTTACTGTATGTGAAAACATCTTTGGGTGTAATCTTTGTGATGAGAAAGGCCACACTTTCCACCAGTGTCCCTGGGCAAAAAGAAACAGAACTGAGGGGTGGGATCAAGATGACCTGAAAGATAGAGCCCCCCAAAAAAGAAGTTGTTAATTTCCTGAAAATACAGATAGGGAGCAGGATGATAGAGATAGGGAGCAGGATGATAGCGATAGGCCACTGAAAGACATGACCCAAGACAGAAACTCTGATACAGAGATTCTGATACTGAAATTCTAAAATCAAATGAATCTCTGACCAGGAAAGAAAATATTGTAGAGCCCCCTGATATCCTTGAACAAAGAGAGGTTACCAAACCCCCAGGCAGGTAAAATCTAGCATAACTCCCCCTTTCGAAACTGTAAAAACAGGGAAAAGATTCACAAGGGCTGCAGCAAAACAGCACAAAATTCTCCCTCTCAGGACAGAAAATCCCTTTTCCCCATTACAAGTGGAAACAGGAGACTCTAGAGCCAGAGTCTGACACATCTCATTGTTCTGACATAATAACTGAAGAAGATGAAAGTAGGACCACAGAACCTGCTAGAGAAAAAAAAGGGGAAAAAGGAAAAAAAAGGAAAGCTAAAGTCAACCATGAAGAAGGTCCCTAAAAATAATAAAACACACTCGGTTCATATAACTTATTGCCTCCATCTGTATTGCCTCCTTCAATACGTGTAGCCTGAAGCAGTACAAAAAGCAATTATCAGTTTTAGCCTTTTCAGGAAAACACTCTGCAGAAATTATTCTTGTTCAAGAAACCAGATTGTACTCCATTTTCAAAATCAATCAGGTTAGAAGGAGTTGGATATGGGGCCCCTCTTTCTGGACTTTTGGAGCAGATACTGCTGATGGTCTGGGAAATTTATTCAAAAACCCAAACTTTAGAATATCCAGAATAATTGGTCTTAGACTGCACGTACAGAGAATTTACTTTCCGTCTTATTAACCTTTACGCCCCTCAGACTAAAACTGCCAAAACTGAACTTTTTGAGGAAGTAAAGCCCTATCTATTTACAAGGAAACTCATTATTTGGGGAGGGGACTTTAATTGCAGTCTTGATTTAAAACACTCAGGGGATACAATAAAAAAGGGGTATTGTGATTCACACGCCTTAAAACAAATCATTTTAGACATCGGTTTAACAGATGCTTATAGAGGTTTAAAAAAGGATTTAGGAGCAACCTATTTCAGGTATACATATGCTACGCATATTGATTTTTTGTTAGTGCCCAAACATATAAAACCCTATAAATTGGAGGTTAGACCTACAGAATTCTCTGACCATTATATTCTTTTGGGCTCCTTAAGTTTAGCAGCAGTTCCTCCAAAAATATACTCCCATATACATAGATGGAGGTTAAATGCTTCCTTGCTTGAATCAACAGAATGTCAAAGACAGTTAGAAGTATTTTTTAAAGCCAGAAACTCCACTTTATGTTTTTATTACAACTTGTATGATTGGTGGACCGACACAAAAAAGGATTTATCTCATGTGGAAAAAACACTGCAAATTCAAAATATGTTAAATACTTAGGTTACAAAAATCAGTTATATAAACAAATGTCATTTCCCCCAAAAGATCACATGAAATGTAAAGCACAAATCTTGGAAATTAAAAAGCAAATGAAAATTTGTCAATATGACAGAGCAAAATCATTAGCTATGGAACTGAGATTTGGAACAAATAGTCAAATGGCTTCAGACTTTTATAAAGCTTATAAACAAAGATTAGCTAAAACTATCATGGATCATGGAAGGCCTATTTACTCCAGATAACATACTAGTAGACACTAATTTAAGAATAATTTCTGCAGAGAGTTTTCTTAAAAAGGCTAAAACTGATACTTGCTTTTTGTACTGCTTCAGGCTACACATATAGAAGGGGTTCTGACATCATTTCCTCAAGAGTGCAAGGTGCATATCACTGTCATATCCTCTCTAACACACTGCACTGACAATATAAGCATACGCATTGTATAATATATATATTTCTATATAACAAACCAATCACACATGCACACAAAACAAAAAAGTAGATAAACATGTGGGGAGTACTGAAATGTAATGGCTGTGGGGCAGCAGTCTTCCGGGAGTCTTTCTAGAGGCTGAGATGCTGCCCTATTTGCAGACAACTCTCTGCCCTGAGGGAGGAAGTTGCCCGTCTTCAGGCCACACTGGACAGTAGTAAGGGAACCTTCCCCCAGGCCTCACTGGACAGTAGGAAGGGAACCTCCCCCCATCCAGGGAGCACCAGAGCCACCACCACCACCACTACCTCAGAGGTTGCGAAAAAAGCACAGCAGTTGGACCAAAGTGGGCTCAGGGAGGGTGAAGATGGTGGAACAGAGGCACAACCAGTCAGTTGTTCCACTCCACAATCCATACACCATTCTGGGGGAGAATAGTTCCCCTATGGATGCACCCGCAGAGGAGACTAAGGAGGCAGAGGACAACTGTAACAAGGGAAGCCCACAGGAAGGAGGCAGATGACACCACAGGGAAAGGAAGCAGCTCCTGGTGGGGGACTCAATTACTAGGGGGATAGAACTGGGAGGAGCAGAGAAAACTGAAGTAAGGTGCCTGCCTGGTGTCTTGGCTTGGAGGGACAGGAAGCGCATCCTCAGGATCACGAAAACAGCTGCACGGGAGTCTGAGCTGGATGTCATTGTCCACCTAGGGACAAATGACTTACTCATCATGAGATTAGAGCAGTGCAGGAGGACTTTGTAGAGTTGGGGAGGGGCCTAAGACAAGTAGCACACACAGTATCCTTCTCAGAGGTGCTGCCTGTCAGTGGCATGAGTGAGGCAAGGGTACTTTGCACCATGCAGTTTAATGAATGGTTGAAAAAATGGTGTGGAGCACAGGGGTTTGGCTTCACTGGGGACTGGGGTTCCACCTGGAGGAACACCAGCCTATACTGGTAGGATGGTCTGCATCTGTCCAGGAAGGGAACAAGTCTTTTGAATAATCGGTTTAAATGCTTCATTGGCAAGCTTTTAAACTAGTCAACGGGGGAGGCACTGATATGCAGCAGGAAAATCCCAGCCTCTCCCCACAAAACAGGGTACTAAATGAGAAAAAGACCGAGGTAGAAAGGTCAGTGGAGGACGCTGCAACAGAAGGTAAAGCCATCAAAAAATGGAGAGCAATGAGTACCAATGCCCGTAGTATGGGTAAACAAGCTTCCTGAATTACTGGCCTTGATGGAGGAGGACGATCTGGATATTGTGGCAGTCACAGAAACATGGTACACTCGAAACCCTGACTGGGACGTAAACATACCAGGATACACTATCTACAGGAGGGACAGGGAGGGTAAAAGAGGAGGAGGAGTAGCTCTTTATATAAGGGAAGGAATCAAAGCAACAGAACAAAACAGTAAACAGGGAGGAGAAGAGGCACTGTGGATCAATTTGGAGGCAGACAATGGCACCACAATCCAAATGGGGCTTGTATACAGACCCCACCCCAGGGAGACAAAATGGACAAGAAAATGATAGAAAGTATACTTAGAATGGCAGAAAAAGGGGAGATATTGCTGATGGGTGATCTGAATATGCCAGATGTTAACTGGAGTGCAGTTGCAGCAGCCACTTCAAAGAGTGGGGTTATTCTAGATGCCCTACAGGGGGCATGCCTTAGACAACTAGTATTGGAACCCACTTGAGAGGGAGCAATCTTAGACCTGGTTCTCTCAAATGGAGATGGAGAGAGGATCACAGATGTAGAAGTGGGTAGACATTTGGGAACTAGTGACCATTGAACAGTATGGTTCACAACAAACACAGCAATAGAGTCAAGCCATACAAAGGCAAAAGTACTGGACTTTAGGAGGGCTGACTTTGCCAAAATGGGTGAGTGCCTAAGGAATGCACTAGCAAATGGACAGGAAGGAGGGGTGAAGAACAATGGGGAATAATAAAAACTGCCATCACAGAGGTAACAAGCCTTTGTGTGAAGCAAATAAACAAAACAAGATGATGTAAGAAACCACTATGGTTCTCAAAGGAAGTGGCAGTGAAGGTTCAAGAGAAAAATAAAGCATTCAGGAAGTAAAAGGAATCACAGAAGGAGCAGGACAGAGAACTGTATCAGTTAAAGCAAAAGGAAGCTGGGAAGGCAGTCAGCACAGCAAAGGCCCAAACCAAGGAAAAGATAGCCAACTCAGTTAAGAAGGGGGATAAAACCTTTTATAGGTACATCAGGGAGCGAAGGAAGACCAAGGGAGGGATAGTGAGGCTTAATAAAGGGAGGAGGGTGGGCAGAGGAGACTGTGAAAAGGCAGAGATACTAAACAAATATTTTGCTCAGTATTTACAAATGAAGAGGGGGAGGTACCTAAAACAAACAACAGAAACACTCTGGATACAGAAGTTGATACCAGCCCATTTACAGAAGAAAGGGTTCTAAAAGAACTCTTAAAACTGAAGGTGGACAAAGCAATGGGGCCTGATGGGATTCATCCCAGAATTCTAAAAGAACTAAGGGTAGAACTAGTGACACCACTGACTACCCTCTTTAACAAATCATAGGTAGATGGGGTGGTACCCGAGGACTGGAGGGCAGATGTGATTCCCCTTCACAAAAGTGGGAGCAAGGCAGAAGCAGGAAACTACAGATCTGTTAGTTTAACCTCAGTGATAGGGAAAATGATGGAATCGCTTCTGAAGGAAAGAATTGTCGAGTATCTAGAGGCCAGAGGGGCACAGGACCCAAGGCAGCATGGATTCACAGTGGGAAGGTCATGCCAGATGAATCTGATAGATTTCTTTGACTGGGTGACCAAAGTAGTAGATCAGGGAGGGGCTGTGGACATGGCCTACCTAGACTTTAACATCGCATTTGACACAGTCCCACACAAAAGATTAATATACAAGTTAGCCAGCCTGGGAGTGGGTCCCAAGATGACAGCCTAGGTAAAGAATTGGCTGGAAAATAGGAAACAGAGAGTAATAGTAAATGGAGTCCACTCTGAAGAAAGGGGGATTACTAGTGTTGTACCACAGGGTTCAGTATTAAGACCGGTCCTCTTCAATGTCTTTGTAAGCGACATTGCAGAGGGACTGGAAGGAAAAGTATGTCTCTTTGCAGATGACACAAAGATCTGCAACAGAGTTGATACACAAAGTGGGGTGGAAATGATGAGAAGGGACTTGGCAAGGTTAGAGGAATGGTCAAATGTATAGCAGCTTAGATTCAATGCTAAGAAGTGCAAGGTAATGCACCTGGGAAACAAAAACCCAGGGGAAGAGTACACAATGGGGGGTGAGATACTAATGACAACAAAAATGGTAAGGGACCTGGGAGTAGTCATATCAGATGACCTAAAGGTGGGCAGGCAGTGTGAGAGGGCAGCAAGGAGGGCTGGGGGGATACTGGGATGCATAGGGAGAGGCATCACCAGTAGGAAACAGGAAGTTATTATCCCTCTGTACAGACAGTTGGTGATACCCCATCTGGAGTACTGCGTGCAGTTCTGGAGACCCAATCTCCACAAAGACATAGACAGGATGGAAGCTGTCCAGAGCAGGGTAACTAAAATGGTGCAGGATCTGCACCGGAAGACATATGAAAAGAGACTTAAGGAGCTTAATATGTATAGCCTCGAGGAAAGGAGGGAGAGGGGGGACATGATAGAAACTTTCAAGTACCTCAAGGGAATCAACAAAGTCCAAGAGGGTAGCATCTTTCAAAAAAAGAGGTGTGCAAGAACAAGGGACACAATTTGAAGATTGGGGGGGCAGCTCAGAGGTAATTTGAGAGTATTTTTTCACAGAGGGTTGTGGATGCATGAACGCCTTCCAGAGGAGACTGTGGAGTCAAAAACAGTGGTGGAATTCAAGCGTGCATGGGACAGTCATAAGGTAATTCTAGGGGGTGGGGCAGGAAGAAGTAGGCTGCTGGTTAACTAGGATCTGCAGCTTATCCATTAGGTAGGGAAATGGGCAAACTGGGTGGGCCAAGTGGTCCTTATCTGCTGTCAAATTCTATGTTTCTATGTGCAGCAAAGCTTAAAGGAAAACTTTCTTTGAAAACCTCCCACAAAGTGGAAATTTGAAGGATTTTTTTGACTGCACCAATACCTAATTTAGAAAGTTCTGCATAAACTGCCTTGATACAACCAATTACTGCTGTGGAAGTATGTGGTGCAATAAAAAAAATTAAAACAGGAACTTCACCAGGCCTAGACCTAATGAATTTTATAAAAAATATGAATCTTTTTTGAACCCCATGTTGTCAATAATTTTTAATTTTATATTACAATCGGATATAAATTTCAGGGATTTCAGCACAGCCATTATAAGCTACATATTTAAAAAGGGAGATAAGAAGGTATTATCTAATTGGAGGCCAATATGCATTCTTAATAGTGATTATAAGATATTCGCAAAAATATTGAACAGATTAATAAAACTGTCTGGAGCTTTAATTGATACAGCTCAGACATGTGCAATTCCTGAGCAGAAGATTCAACATAATCTCTTTATACTAAGAGAGCTTTTTGAAGTGAATAAAACTCAAAATCTGAAAGGATACATTGTAGCTTTGGATCAATCTAAAGCATTCGATAGGGTTGAACATCATTTTTTATTTAATACTATGGAGATATATGATATCCCAAAAACCTTTGTGGACTGGATAAAACAATTATATGCAAGTGCCAGTATCATACCTACAGTCAATAGTCTTTTTGGAATAGATGTCCCACTCCTAAAAGGAGTAAGTGTAAACAGCCGAATACTGTATACCCATGATTATCTATGTTGTGTTACTGCACTAAGTTCATATATGTCTGTATTAGTATTCCCGGGTCGCCCCTGAAAAAGGGACTTTTGGAGCCCAGCGGGCCTACCCGGTCATCAAAATTCAATAAATAAAAAAATTAAAAATAAAATAAGACATGGATGTCCGCTAAGTTCTTTGCTTTCTAGCTTTGTTTTAGATCCTGTTATATGACAGATAAAGTGGGATAATCAAATTATAGTACTAACCCCCCCATGAGTCTTTTAACCCAGAAAAGGTCACAGCATATGCAGATGATGTTCCCCTTTTATTTCAAAGTATTAGTTCTGTTGAAAAGGCTATTAGCACTTTTAGCGCTTGTGCAAAATTGTCAGGTGCTAACTTAAATAAAGAAAAAAATATCATTATGGCCTTGAAAGATTCAACCCCAAGGATTACAGAGATAAGTAAGTGGTATTGTCATTTCCACTACCCCTCAAAAAATCTTAGGTATCTGGGTAGGTCCAGAGGATATGGCTTCCTTTAACTGGGAAAAACAATTAGACATAGATGAGAACAGGGTCAGCCTATGGAAAACCTGGAAGTTTGGGGAAAAAAGTGTGTCCAAATTATAAAAAAAATTATTATCCCCATATTCTTATATGTCAGTTACATATATGCTCTCCCGGTACATCTGGGAACAAAGACTACTTAGTGCCTTTTTCCAGATACTCTGGGGAAGCAGACTGAACCCAGTTAAGACAGACATTACTTACCTTCCTCAAAAAAGGTGGACTTAACATGATAAATCCTGTGGTGATCTTTCATTCTGTCTTTTTATTTAGCACCTTTGAATGCACTTGGGAAAACGGCAGTTTAATATGGCAGTCATGGATTCAGTGTGCTTTGCAAAAGTACTTCACAAAATGGGTTAGCACCTCTTCCAAATTACTGCCTCAACTAGCTGTCCCAATGTATGCAGTCCTTCTATCAAGAAACTACAGCAATGGAAAATAGAGAAACTGACCATGATTTCCGTAAATAGCAAAAATGTTTTTATTCTCACATAGTTCACGGAGTGCAGCAAATCACTGTAATATTTCCTAAATGTACACCAGCTAAAATGACTTGGGCAATAAACAAACTTACAGATCCCAGAATTCCTATTCAAGTATGGGATATTGCTTGGTTGTGTTCTCAGGGGAAGTTGGGAGTGAGAAGCAATCTCAAACATAAACCAGTTACAGAAAAATGTTGTCCTAAGTTAGCATGTATAAATATTGAAGAAAGTATTTCTCTTTTTTTCTTTGATTGTCCTTTAAGCAAGCAGTTTTAGACAGAGCTTGCTACCTAGTGGAAATATCCTTTTTTTCAAGAATTACTTATAACACTCTAATTCTGGGAAATTACTAAGGTATTTTGAGAACCTTTCACAAAAGTACTCTAAATGTATTGTTTGCTGTAATTCAATATTATTTATGGCATGCTCAATGTCAGTATGTATTACAACAGCAGCAAGTTCTGCTCAATGTATTAATCACACAGATAGAAACTGAAATGATCAATGTAAAATAAAAGGACATACAGAGATTTCCCCAAGATAAAATATTTAATCTATGGAGGAATTGTAAAATGTTTAATTATTTCTCATTCTCCCCTTCATAACATACTAATTTTGTTTTAAGTTTTATTTTCATGTCATGTATTTACAACAGTTATATGTTACCTAATATACAGTGATGTAATTGTTTTTGTGTTTTTAATAAAATTCCCCCTACTCTTGCCAGTAGGAGGACCCCTTGTTCATATGGCAGACTCTCAGCTTGTGGAGTTGGCTGGTATACCTGCAGGAGAGCAGATCTCCACTCCTTCAGGTCCAGCAAAGGAGATTGCATCAGAGAATATAGCAACAAAGGTTGACAATGGAAACAATAATCCGGATGATCCCACTTTATTGGATTTGGATATGGCAGAGCAGAATTTACAGGATAACCTTCTGGCAGAAAAGTGACAATTAGCCAAGTGCCTCACTTCAGCAGAGCAACAGTACATGGAACAAAGGCACAAAATCAAAGAGGAAAAGAAAAAATGAAAAAGACTTACCACTAGCCCCAAAGGCATCTCAAGCAAAAAACTGCCAGCTTCAGTTTTCCATTTTGGCCCACAAAACCCAGGTCCATCTACAGCTTCTGATAGTACAAGCACTATTCCAGATAAGAACTGGTCACCAGACCTTGCCCTACAAAATGCAGGCTGGGTATTGTCCGGCTCTGGTGAATGGCTACCTGATCCAACAACCCTGATACCGGGAATGAACTCACTTAAAAAAAAGATTTACAAGACATATCTCTCACACCAAAAGAAAAACAAAATGGTATCCCACATGATGTCTCAGATCACACAACACTGGGAGAGATAGTCAAGGATATGGTCAACCAGGACAGAGAGCTGATTCTTGAAAACACTGCCGCATACGAATACATTTCTGAACATGGGGCCCCCAACATTACATACAGTCAAATCTTTTGGTGACCAAAGAAAACACACATTCAGAAAGAGAGAACAATGATACCCAACTAAAAGATTCAGGTCAGAAATTGAGTTTTGCAAGTCTATTTCATAACCCTCCTGTAAACACAAAACATAGATATGCTGCCCATATCAGATATACAGGAGGTGTTGACGAGCTACCAGACAGAACTTTTGTGGGGAATTTCTAATAAAACAATCCCTACTGTTTTCTCCTTCTGAAGTGTTCGCTTTTATTCACGCTCCTGGCGAACATAGTTTTGACTTAAGTTTTCTTTCCTCATCAGTTCTAAATGGGTTTTGGTAAATGTATGGGACTGTGAAAAACTCTGATATATGGTTTCATTTTTCTGCTATTCCCCTATCAAAATCCACTGTAAAGACTGTAACAGTACTATTCAGGAAAAAGGGGGTTAATGTCAAAGATATTTTATATTGGTTGGAACAAAAATGCAAGGTACAAGGTCTACCTGAACCCATAATAGATGGGGAAGGTTTCTGGATGGGTGGGTGATGTTTCAAAGTTCAATTAAAGCTGACTGATTCAGGGGTGCAGCACCTACCCAGTAGTTTTTTTCTTCTGGAAGGGATTGTGGCATCTCATTTTGCCCTGGGATGCCTATGCTTGTTATAAATGTGGTTCCCAAGACATGTTAGTGACGGTAGAAAAATCAGATGCAGTATGTGTGGGATGTTAGGTCACCTGGGAGTTCACTGCACCTTTACCTCAAAATGAAGCTTGTGTGAGGCGGAAGGCCACATCTTTACCAGCTGTCCTTGGGCCTCTCAGAATACAGAAGATGCTGACTTTGCTGAGCATGACTTTTATGTCAGCACTGCTATACACAGAAATAATCAGGCAAAAGAAACATCAAAGCAGATACGACCACCACCCTGCCCTTCTTCCCCCCCCTGTACAAACAAATCAGCTGCCACTGCAAGCTCCATACACAGCAACACTTCCAAGACCAGAGATACAACATCTAAAGACAGTATTATCTCCCAGGTCCCAACCTCATCTCCCATGGAAACATAACCTAGTTCCAAACCTGCTCCCCCCCCATACTGAGGAAAGCAGTAACTTTGAAGATGCACCTGACATGCCTCCTCCAGATCTACAGGCTTTTCATTTGGTGACCCACGATAAAGGGAAAAACAAGCACAGAAAACCACACCCTAGCACAATTCACCTTCAGAATCAGTATGAAGCCTTACAATGCAGGGACGCTGACATGGAAGATACTTCTGACGCATCCTCACTTTAGAGATATCATCAGAAAGTGAAGTCCCCTCCAAATCCAAGCCTAAAGTAAAGAAAAAATGATGGGGTACCAGATCCAAAGCAAAAGTAGTTTCCCACCAACCCCGTTAATGAATAGTTGACTATGACTGACCTAATGGGGCCTCCCTCAACACAAACAATATTAAGAATGAAAAGAGAAGGAAAGCAACCTTCACTATGTGTGATTCTAGTTAGATAGATGTCATTTTTTCAAGATACAAAGATGCATGTATATTCAGAATCTCTCAGAGCATCTGCTGACTGGAAATGGAGCCCAGTTACTGGTCCTTAGAGGTAAAATTATGTAGTGGAGTAGGCACTTGTTTTTTTCACCATGATGTTAAATTGTTAAAGTTGGTAGAAATCCACCAAGGCATAGCCTTACTGCTAGATGTTATTATTAGTGACAATTTGTATCAACTAATTAATTATTATGCTCCCAAACCAAAGCCAGTTGCATCGATCTTTGGAATTAAATCAACCTTTCTTATTTATGTCAAAAATAGTATTATTAGGTGGTGATTTCGACTGTGGGTTACTCAGATCAGATGGAGGAGGTAAAATGGAAAAAATCTTCTGTGATATTTCAGCTCTTAAACACATCTTAACCCAAGCAAATTTGAAAGATGTACAAGGGTTTTTAAGTAACCACCCCCCCCACACCCACACTTTTTACAAAGGAGCACTTTCTTCACAAATCGATATCTATTTGTAACCAATACAATTACAGTTCAGAAATCCAAACCACAGGTTATGGCCACTTCAGACCGCTGCTTAATTAGTATTCGCCTAACTGATGTCTCAGAGGCGGCATACAGGAAAGGCATGTGGAGGCTTAACACAACAGTACTACACAACAAAAATCAAATTTCATTATTGGATCTCCTCACTGCTAGGAAGTCTGTTTTTTAGTCTATATGATAATTTAATAATGTGATGGCTAGACTCAAAAAAGGATTTTATATCTTGTTTTAAAAATATTTCTAGGACGCAGCATTATAAGATACAGAAACAATATAGAGAATTGCAACACCAACTTCAAGTTTTACAAGAGAAAGCAAAAAACATAAAGCATGCCCCAAAACAAAACAATAAAACAAAAAGAATGACAGTCTCTTCAGTAAAATAGAGTTCAGTCTTTAGCGGCAGAACAAAAATGTAAAACTCAAGGGAAGTCATATTTGACAAGCTCATATGAAAACTGTGAACACAGGAGACAGAACAAACATATCACACAAGTCGAATCCACTTAATACCAAAGCTGGGATTATGAAGGAAATTGATAATTTTATACAATCTAAATTTGGAACAAGATTCTGTATAACAAATTAAACTCAAGAGTGGCTTAAATAGCTGAATCTGTCACAAATTTCTCATACTCAGCAATTAACCTTAATAAACCCAATATCACATTTAGAATTGGAGACAGTTATTAACTCCTTTAAATCGAACACCACCCCCGGCATAGATGGGTTGTCATCTGAATTTTATAAATGGTTATGGCCACACTGTGCCGAAGAAATGGTCCAGGTTTACAAATGTTTGTTACAACTGACAGAAATTCCAGATGAAATTAATACGGGAGTCTTATTTTTTCTTTTTAAAAAGGTAATATTAAACAATTGGAGACAGATTACACTGTTAAATGTGGATTTAAAAATTCTAGCTAAAATCTTAAATAACAGATTAGTACATGCTATGACAGATGTTATTCACCCCTCACAAATATGCACTATCCCGTCGCATGGAACAGATAATTTAATTACACTTAGCGAAGTAATTGATTATAGTCAAGAATCAAAAATACAGACATATATACTAAGTCTTGACCGATCACAGGCCTTTGACAAAATTTCTCTTGAATCTGTCTGGCTATCCTTGTCTGAGTATGGAATTCCAGCCCGCTTAGTTCTTTGGTTAAAAAGTTATTATAAAAATGCCACTGTCCAACCTTCACTACATGGCTGGCTAGGGGAACAGAGATGGGTAAAACATGGTGTGCATCAAGGGGGGCCTCCTAAGCCTCATTTTATACATAGTAACTTTAGACCCAGTTATCAGAACAATAAACAGTTCAGACGACATCAGGGGAATTACATGTTCTACTCCCCAACCCCCCGTGAAAGTTTGTGCATATGCAGATGATTTGGTGGTGACTGTACAAAATCACAAATCTGGTACCCAAACCTTGAATATTTTAAACACCTTTTCTAAAATAACAGGTGCAGAATTACATTTCTCTAAAAGTTTCTATTTGCTCATTGGTTCCCAAGATAGAAAACAAACCCATTTTGAGAATATTTCTGTAGTATATGAACCCCAAAAATATTAGCTGTATACTTTGGCACAGGAGATATGGCAGAATACAATTGGAACCTAAAAATCTAAACAATAGCTCCCCATATCCAATCATGGAATAAATGGAACATGAGTAAACTCAAGCATGTTCATATAATAACCACACACATAAATCCTGTTCTTTTAATATATTAGTCAACTCTAACCAATTCCCAGACAGTTAGAAAGTAAACTACTGGGGCAGGATTCTCAAAAGAGATGCACCCAGCGCATCTCAGATGCGCTGGTGCAAGTCAAAAATGCACCGTAGAATGATTCACAAACAAGTTGAATGCGCCAGCACAACTGAGATGCCCTGCGCCGAATGACATGCGCCATAGGCGCAAAGTAATGACATGCAGTGCATATACAGGGAGCATACCCATACATACACAGCAAAATCTGATTCACAGTGCATATCCACGGTGCATCTTGGGGGCATCTGCAGCGCAAAGCCAAAATGCGCCATAGAAAGATAAGTACAAAAGAAGGAGACTTAAGTCTAGCCCACCTGCAGGTCATTGACAGAATTGCTGCAGCAGCACACTGCCAGAGCCAGAGGGGGAGAGGAAGACAGACAGGAGAGAGAGAGAGAGAGAGAGGGAGGGAGGCAGACAGCCAGCAAGCCAGCCGGCACACCAAGCCAGAGGGCCACACAGACAACCCCACAGCAAAATGATCCCAGCAGTAGTTGTCATCGCAGGTGTACTAATGAGGAGGAGGAGGAGGCAGGGTGCAGGAAGGCACCGTAGGCGGCCTGCCCCACTGTGGTGTCATGCCAGCTGTCCTTCGAGCAGCTCACGGAGGTGGAGACAGTAGGCCGATACTGCCTGAACAGGGCCATGCTGAGGCAGCTCTGTGAGCTGTGCCATGATGTGATGCAGGCACCCACTGCACGACGTCATGCCATCTCGGTGGAGACCAAAGTGACAACTTGCTCACCACAGGAACCTTCCAGAAGTCTACTGGGGACACTACTGGCATTTCACAGGCCTCTACTTCCCGCCTTCTCACATAGTTCCTCACACAGTTCCTCACTGCACTCCTACCTCATGCTTCGGAATACATCCATTTCCCCAGCATGCAGGTGGAGTGGACAGAAGCCATGCAGGGGTTCTACAGGGTGGTATGCATGCCAGGTGTCATAGGAACCACTGACTGCACCCATGTGGCAATCCACGCACCACCTGGTGAGGATGCCATTGCATACATCAACCGGAAGGGGTACTATTCCGTGAATTGCCAGGTGGTGTGTGATGACACAGGGTGCATCACCAATGTCTGTGCCACATGCCCTGGGAGTGCACATGATACATTCATATGGCACCAGTCAGCACTGTGCATGAGGTTCGAGGACAGGGACATACCAAGTGGCCATTTGTTAGGTATGTGTGACAGGGTCCCAACAGCACAGGAGGGCACCAAGGCAGGAATACATAGGGTGAGCTGTGGCAACCCGCGCAGTGTGATGCAGGTGCATGAGCCCTGGGATAGCAGGGGTGTGCAAGGGTACACAGGCAGACACAGGGTGGCACACAAGCACCGTGCACCACACAACAGATGGGGGCACGGGCACATGCAGGTGCAGCTGGGGTAGGGATGCAGGACTGCCAGTAATGGGGATGCAAGGGTAGTAGAGCAGGAGAGGTGCACACACCACTGAGGCCAGGGTTGAAGACAGTGCACATGCCACAGTGGTACCCAATGTACTAACAGACACATGTCTACCCCCACAGGAGACGCTGCATATCCAGTGAGGTCCTGGCTCCTCACCTCCTTCCGATGATCTGGAACAGAGGAAGAGGAGCACTTCAATGAGGCACACATCGTGCCATGCACCATCACAGAGCATGTCTTAGGCATGTTGAAGATGTGATTCCGGTGCTTGTGTCGGTCAGGTGGTGCCCTACAGTATAGCCCTGAGACGGCCTGTGGCATATTCCTGGCCTGTTGTATGCTACACAACATAACCCTAGACCGTGGGATACCTGTTGAGGCCGATGAGGGTGACAGTTCCAGGGCTGAGGAGGGGGTGGGAGAGGGGGAGGACAGAGCACCCCAAAGGGCCAGGGAGGCATAGCCAGGCAGGGCCAGAGTGACCCGAGGCTGGCAGCCAGAGTAAGGGACCACTGCAGGCGTGTAGTGGAGGAACACTTTGAGCCATGCAAGTGAGTATGCAGGTATGTATGCGTGCAGGTGTGTGCACCAAGGTGTAGGGAATGCATGCCATGGGCACAGTGGACACCGGACACCACACAGTGGCACACAGAGGCACACACATGGTGGGAGACATACAGACACAGATACACACACACACACACACACACACACACACACACACACACACACACACACACACCAGGCATGCAACAACCATGCACCACCCAGGCCATGTTGCAGATGTCATGGGTCAGTGTCCACCACAGCCTGCACATGGGCACAGCAGACACCAGAATGCACTCATCATTCCCATAACACATGGCACAACAGTGGTGCACACAGACACGCAGGTAGTCCTGCACAGGTAGCACAGAGTGGTGCCAGGATGGCAGTGGGCCGGGCGGCCACCACACACCGCCACTGGCACCACCTGCAGGGTATTCAGTACACACTGGTGTGCCATTCTGCCACCTCAGGCCCGGGAACATCAGCATCACAGGGTGGCTCCCTGTCTGTCACGGACAAGGGGGTAGTCCCTGCCATGGCTGGTGGTGGCGGGTGTTCCACCACCATCCAAAGGGGGTGTCACCTGTGACCCTGCAGGGGTGCTGCACCGAGACTGTGAATGGGTGCCCAGTGAAGTAGCAAACCCACAGCCATCACTCAAGCCATGGACTGTGGGTGTGGAGGCCAGTGGCGCTGGAGTCAGCAGCAGGGGGTTCACCTGGCTTTGCTGCCGGGGTGTGTGGGATGTGCTCCTGGGCATTCGATTGGATGCATGATGTCCACGGCATGTTGTGGAGGTAGCCACCACCTCCACAGCAGCTGCAACCTGCTCCAGAGCTGCGGTCATGCCAACCTGCATGATGCGTGCCTCTGCCAGCAGCTGTGCATGCCAAGCAGCCACAGACTCATGCTCCTGGACCATCACAGCCCTGTGGCTATGGGACTCTGCATGGAGGGCCTACTGCCCTTCCACAGTCACCCGCAGGAGGCCAAGGTAGGCCTCCATATCGTTGGCGGGTGATGCATCACGGTGGCTTCGCCGATGAGCAGGGGAAGTATCAGCCTGTCCCGGTGCATCTATGGGTGGTGGTTGCACCCTGGCAGGCTGCGACATGGGTGGGGCTTGGCTGGGCACCACCATTGACTGCCCATGGGAGGTGTCCTCCAGGCCAATGGAGCGGGTGCATGCACCGAGGCACCCTGCCCGAATGACACCGACATCGCTGACACTGCACTTGGCAGTAGTTCAGGGGGCACAGCACCCACAGTTGCAGGCAGCCGTGCTGCATCTGCACCTGCACCTTGCATGGTGGGAACATCAGTGGCACCCAGGGCCATGTGCACAGGCAACCCCGTGATGTGTGCATCACCATCTGCCATGACTGCGCTGGTAGTGTCAGTGATGCATGTGGTGATGCCAAGGCCATCCACCTGCATGCCACTGGCAAGCACAAGGAGGGCATCAGCAATGTCCACCGCATCATCTGGGTCAGCATCGGACAACCTGGACAGGCTCCCCAATCAAGAGATGTACCCTCCGGCTGTGCCACCAGCGCTGGCTGAGGGGCCCGCAGAGCCCGCTTGCACCACGACCATGACCGATGTTGCTAGGGATGTGGATGGTGCTGATGCAGAGTCATCCATGGTGGTGTCATCGGCCCCTTGAGACTGGCTCACGTCATCGCCCGCGAGGGCATCATGTGCAATCATGGCCATGGCCGCACCCTGGAGGCATGATGGTGTTGTGGAAAGAAGAAGGGAGAACATGGTTAATGCACAGTACACATACATCACATTGGTGATGCACAACAGTACACGGCCATCTACATGGTACCAAGGCTGCAGGCCTGACCACCCCAGGGCCATGGCATGACATCGCTATACAGGCCATGGTATGGTTGTGCTTGTCACTGTCCCATTATGAACACTGCACAGCAGTGGTGGCACATGCCACATGGATGCACAGCGGACATGTGCCCCATGGTGAAGTGGCATGACAGCTGCAACACCACGGAGTAGGCCAGGGGCAACCATCCCTGGGTAGCTATGCCTTGGTATACAGCGACAGTGCATGCCATGCAGGGACAGGCGTGGTGACTGTGGCATGTCTAGGACATACAGCTACTCACCATGCTGCAGTGGGCTGCCACCAGTCTGGAATCCCCCACCACGGACACCCTGCACAGCTGTCCGGGACACACTGGCAGCCAGGAGGGCCTCATTAGGGCTGAGTTGATCCGCCGTGCTTGGGCCACCCCCTGTCCAATGCAGGGAGGCCTAGATTTTGGCCACATTCTCCTTGGCCATCCTGCACCCATTGTTCTAGTGCTTTCGACACTCTAGAACTGTGCATTCACCAGCAGGCCCACCTCCTCCCAGCCCGCTGCCCACGCAATCCGGCTGCCTTCCCTGCCGGTGAGGAAGTCCAGGCATAGGTGGCATGCTTTGATGAGAGCCCTCTCCTCATCCTTGATGAAATTCAGTCACTGCCTGGTGGTGGCACCTGCATCCTCTGACATACTGGCTACTGTGGGGAAGAAGCATCCAGGTGTTAGTCGTGCCTGTGGGTACACATGTTCCTGCATCTGCCTGCCTTTGTCTGTCGACCTCACCAAGTTCCCTGCAGCTGGTGTTCTGGGTGGTAGTCTGCAGGTGGGTGTTTTGGCACAGGGAGCCATACCCCATGGTACATGGTCCACTGGGGCAGTGCACATGCCATGTATGGCCACCGGTCCATGACTGGGGCAACATTGCAGCAGCCCCAGGGGGGCACACAGTGCAGTCTGTCATGGACATAACCTGGTACCCCAGCAGTGTGTGTGTAGTGGCCGTGGTACCCCATCCGTCTTGGGTACCACCCTTGCTAAGCCTGTGGGGTGGGGGAAGAGGACATGTAACTGCAGCCATGGTGCAGTTGGCTGCAGTGTGTGGCATGGTGACACTGTCATTGTGCCTGCACAGGTGCTGCTGTGTGCCTCGGACAGACCTGTAGCACATCGCTGCATCCACCACATATGGCCAGTCACACCCAGTCACACATACCTCTCAGTTGTCCCACTAAACAGGGAAGAGTTCCTCTACTTACATCGCATGACCTCCCTGTTCCACATTGCAAGGCCTTGTCAGACTGACAGCCGTAACATTGTACAGCAGTACTGTATTGTACATGCTGCCATGTGTATGTCATGGTTCACGAACAGCCTTTCTGGACATGATAACAAACAGTCTATCAGTGATCTGTGCTTCTTATGTACTGATCTGATTGAGTGTTCCACATATTGGGAGGTAATGTTCCACATATGAGGGACATAATCTTTGAGAGGTATGCATGCACATGTTTAATCCCCCCCAGTAAGTTCTGTAGACCTTGTAAATATTGCTGTGTACTCACCTTCAAGGCTCTGTCTCCTCTCAGTCACCTGGTCTCAGCCTGCTGAATTGGGAGCATTTATGGCTCAGGGCATGCAAATGAGGCCTGGACCTCTGGTAATGAGATGCTAATCAGCTGCGAAGCCCGTGCATGTGGAATGAGGCTGTTTTAGGTGCATTATCTGTGAATTGCAAAACTGTCGCCAGCTTATCTCACTTTACAAGGAGCATCTCAGATATGCACCACTGACATTACAGCGCATCTGTGGTGCATGCATGTAGCATTGAGCGTTATGTTCCTAAATCCAGGGCAGTCTACATGGAACATTTGTCACGCATGCGTGGTCACTGTGTTCAATGGCGCATCTTCCATTATACACTGCTACACTGCTTACCCAATGCGTTGCTGCAGGACAGCTTCCATTACGCTGTGCACTCTATCGCGCAGTGTAATCCCACATGCATGGTACATGCTGCACTGAGTGTTCATAGTGGCCATGGGTCGCACGCTGCACATGATAGGTGTACGTAGCATATGCCGTGCACAACATGGCAACTGCACGTGCATCACGCGTGCGTGACCCGGCCATAGCCTTGCCATGTCTTTGCAGTCAACATTGCACATGCGCAGCCGTGTTGCCTTTGATCTATCGCTCTTCACGCACAGTGGCGCTGTACTACAGGTGCCTCAGTGTTTCACGTGGTGCATATCGAATACTCTACTGCACATTGCCACGTTGCTCCATTACACTGTTTCTTGCATTTACAATATGCTTAGAGCAAGGAGACAGACACCTAGGGCCATGAACTGGTCCCAGGTGGAGCTACTGCATCTGGTGGCTCTTGTCATATCTGTGGAGGGGCAGCTGTTTGGGCAGGATGACCTCCATGTGCCCAGGGCTGAGGTGTGGGCATTCATTGCCCGAAGGCTTGTGCGGTGCTCAGGGATGCCACACACTGGAAAGCAGTGCAGGCATCAGTTTGACGACCTCCAGAGGCAGGGCCCGGAGAGACTGGTGCAGCTGCATCACCATGCATGCAGGGGTGCACTGCCAAGGCCAGGTAGGTGTTGCTCATCTGGCTCCTTTTGTGGCATGTACTGGGTGTGTGTGTGTGTCGAGGCCCTCATGGGGCACCCATATGGGTTACAGTCATCCTGCACACACGGCAGTGGCAGCTCCTGCCCAGTGCAGCCATATCATGTGTGCAGGGGGGGGACATTAAGTGGTGCTGTGTCTGCGTACAGGCTGCTGGGGGCTGCACAGCTGGTTACCACTGTGTGCTGCATGTACACAGCCCAGTGGGGGGGGCACTGTGGCAGTGCATCTGCACAGTGGCAGTGTCTGGCTGTCTCTACACCACCTGTGCATGTCAGTGTTGTGGTGTGTTTCTGGCACTGCTGTGTTGACTCATGGTGCTGTCTGTTGTGTTTTGCAGGACCGGACACCAGGCAGAGGGCCATGGACACCATTGAGGTGAGGAGGAGGAAGATCATGGGTGCCAGGCCTGGTGCCCTTGCAGGGGCAGGTGAGCGGTGCATTCTGCTATTGTTGCATTTCAGCTGCTGTGGGTTACTGCTGGGTGGGGGTGTTGTCCACATTCCGGCCCTCAGTGTGTGTTCTCTCTGTCATTGCTGTAGATCTCCAGGATTGCCATAGTGTGGCTGGGGGAGGTGCACCATTGGACTTGGACAGAAGGATCCATGTGGCCATCCAGGTGGCCCTGAGGCCAGTGTCACAGACTGTGCAGCGCCTGTCGGCTGCCCTGTAGGGCGTCCTGCAGTGACTACCATTGCATGGCAGTGCCAGGGTGTGGCGTGGCAGGGCACGGAGCCACTACTGGCCCCCTGCCGCTCCTCGGGGCCAGCCCATGTATATAGTTTCTGTATATAGCCCCCCCTTACTGTCCCCTTCCTGCCCTCCTTCCCATCCCTGCCATCCCCACCCTTCCCCTTTCTCTGTGTGTTGTTGTTCCAGTTGTTTGTTGTTCTGTTTTTGTGTTGTACAGTTTTTTATATGAGTTTTCCCTTTTATAAACATGTTGCTCTCAGCACCTGTGTCCGTGGGTTTCATTGTTCCAGCTTCATGGTTGCTCCCCATTGCCCTGCTGGCTTGTTCCACTTGCTCTGAATTGCTCCCCTGTGTGACTCAGGGCATCCAGGGTGCCCTGGCACATCTCCAGTTGTTCTGTACTGTTTCTGGGTAAGTCACAGAGGGGCTGCGCTCAGCACATCCCATTGCATATGCATCTGTGAATAGTTCTGTCTGTGCTCAGCACATCTGATTTGCGCCGGCACATCTGAGATGTGCTCAGCTCAACTTCTTTGTGAATCCTGCCCTTAGACTGTTTCTTTTCAGTATTATGGGGTAGCCACCTAAATCCGGATAAAAGAGGAAAAACATATTTGACAGTTAATGAAGGAGGCCTAAGTATGCCCAACCTCATTGCATTCTTTTTCAGCATTTTCTTCTTCACCAATGTTGTCCCTCTTCTAAGATAGAAGCATTCAGTTTTTCAGTTTGGTCACAATGGCATGATATGAAAATGTGTACAGCTTTATCTGGTTGGGCAGATAACACAGCTCTTCCCAAACACCTCAAAATCCATGGCTTTACTAAATATGTTAAATATAGTTTAGATAAACCAAAACAATGGCAAACAGAAAGATTCCAGTTGCTACTGTATACTAAGAAGTATGTTTACCAAATGACTGTAGACAAGTTTTTTTTAAAGTGGAATCTTTGGATGAGAGGAATAGACAGGAAAAACAACTTATATGCCAAATGCTCTCAGATAAAAGACTCCCCATGAAAACATGGGATGTAGTTTGGTTAAGTGCTCAGGGAAAACTCAGTGTGAAGAACAACCTAAAGCATCAAGAGGCATCTGGTTGCGGCAGCATGTTCCATACTATTTCCCATCTCTATTTTGAATGTCCATACATTCTAGAATTTTGGAACATAATAAGCAATACCTGGGTGTGTTCACCTTTCCAATATCTAAACTACAACACCTTTGTATTAGGAATTGTGTTGTACCATTGGAAAACCTTGGATACAAGTAGCATGCACGTTTTGTTTGCTTTGATCAAATACTGGATAAGGCAAAGCAGATGTAGGTGTTCCCTGCAGCAACAACATGATTCACAAGACCAACTATTCAGTACAATCAAGGATGATATAAAGAACTATACGGAAAAAGATTCTCATAAGCTTTCTCAGTCTACTGACTTTCAACTTTGGGCCCATTTCCCTAGCTATAATTGTTCATTATGAGTAACAACAATAATTCAGTTCAGAGCAATATTTCCCATAAAGTAATTCTGATAGAGTGAAAGTAAGAGAAAAATTGCCCCCAAAACAAAGAAATAGAGGAGATTAGACTAAGTATGTGCTAGAGGTTTTAAAAATTGGCCTTTTATCTGTCATTCTCCACTTCTAGATAGATGGAAAATGCAGAAAGATGACATTTGTTCCCTTATGTATAGAACCATTTCTTTTTCTTGTTTGTTATTGTTGATTTGCTAGAAGAAATACTATTTTTTGATTCTGTTTATAACAAAACATCCTCTGCGCTGTTAGTAGAGAGAGGAGGGAGAATGGATTTGTTTGCTCATAAAATTAATATCATTTTGTTTAAAGTCTTACCTCATTAGTTAGACAAGTGAATGGTAGTACTGTAATACATGTTTGCATTTGTGTATTTATTTTTGTTTTGTTGTTCATGTATTATTTCTTTGCTTTAACACTATTTGTAAAATGTGTGTGTTTTTGAACTTGTATTAATAAAACTTCCCCTGCTCTTTTTGAGAAGTGCCATGGGATCTTTAACATCCACCTGAACAGGCAGATGGGACCTTGGTTTAACACCTCATCCGAAAGATGGCACAGCAGGAGTACAGCACCCCCCTCAGGCTGTGCTGCAGTGTCAGTACTGGGATAGTAACCCAAGGGCCTGGTGTGGGGATAGAATCCACAGCCTTTTGATCTCCCAGCCTCAGAGGCGAGTGTGCTACCTGCTGAGCCACTGACACTGTTCAGTTATTAACTGTTCACTCATTAACTGATGCCCATCAATTAGCTTTTATAGCGTATGGGCACCAGTTAAGCAAAATGCTCCCTTATTTGTCAGTTTTTTCTTTTTATATTGTGGTGTTGTCCTTCAATTTAGCTCTCTATGCCACAGCCGTCTGTCAGAATGTGGAAGTCCATAATCTACGGGAGATGTGCATGCACAACTAGGGTGAGGTTGTCATGGTATCAATCTGAAATAGTCTTGACATCACGATACCATAAGAACATTGTTAACGGTTTGACTACAGGTAGTAATAAAGTCTCCCTATACATTATAATATGTATAATGGCATTATTGATTTTGGCAGTTGTCAACAAGCTATTTTTATTTTACCTCCCATGATCAATAAGTGAAAGTTCCTAGTGCCAGGCTAGTAAGGAGTACCAGCACGCAACATGTAGGGTATGTATTTATAAAATAACTATGAAATATTCCATTATTATTACTAATCACAATTTTTTGCAGTGCATTATTTATTACAGGCAACAGTGTGCACTTCACATGTTTTAGAACAAGCGATCTAATACAGGATAATTTTCCATGCCACTCCATTTTTACTATATGTACTTAAAAATAGTGTTTTACCCTCAATATAAAGTTTATCAATACCCTTTTTGAGGACATAGTTTGGAATTGTTATTCGAGTCTGGAGTTCCTCACACTGGTATTTTGTACTGCTGAGCATTGTCCTGATCAATGAGAGTATGAATGCACGGGTACCCTTTATACTGTGCTGAGTACATTTTTGTGGATACTGGCCATTTTATGTGCATTTGCAGAAATCTCTGTTGATAATGCTGTTTTGAACAATGTTATTATCTGGCGCTCCATGCAAAATTATTTTATGCACTTTAAATTTATTTGAAAGGTAATTTCGGAGTGATCACCAGTATATTTATTTATTTTATCTTGAAACATTTCATGAGGAAAGGCACACTGAGCTGCAATAGCTTGTTTCCAGATGCATCCCAGGGGAAAGGGAAGAGGCGTACAATATAACTTAGAATACAGAACAGGTAAAATAGATACAGTAAACATAAAGTAAAAATAGAACTTGTCAGTGCAACATTAACAATTTAAGTAACTTAAACAAATTGTAAGAAATCAGGCAGTGATTACCAACAAAAATAAATAAGTACATACATGAACCATGTACATTCATAAAACATGTTAATATAGTTAAGATTTTATATTACAGTTTACCATATGCATACATTTACACAATCACGGAAACATGCACATATCTTAAAAACATGAAAAATTTTAATTATAACTAATTACAGTTGCAAAGAAATTAGGAAATGTGTCTAACAGGTGAAAGGGGGAAGGGGTCAGGTGCAGTTGTAGGAGGGGGAGATAAAGTGCTGGAGTAGATTAGTTAATAAACAAGAGGAAGAGGCAGAACGGATCTCCAAGGGGAGGGAATTCCAGATACTTGGAAAGCTGTAGGAGAAAGCTGCTCTCCTTGCGGTGGAAGTCTGGGAAGGGTGGGCAAGAATCCTAACAGGGGAGTTTGCAGAGTGTGAGTAAGAAGGGCTAGGAGGGATGGGGAGAAGAGAGTGAAGGTAAAGAGGCAGGGAGCCTAGCCAGAACTTACCAACTAGAGAGGCACTGGGGGCAAGGTGTCTGTCCCTAAGAGAGGGGGGAAGGAGAGAGAGGAGTACAAGTCACAGTGGTGAGTACGCAGTGGGCAGGCAAATGCAAAGTGGTACAAAGAATTGAAAAGAGTGTCAAGCCTGGTAAGGGCAGGTTTGAGGGCAATGCTATTGACAATGTCCCCAAAGTCAGAAACAGAGAGGATCATCTTCTGAATGACCTCATATCTGGCAGGAAGGGAAAGGCAACTCTGGTGTCTGTACAAAGCACCCAGTTTTGGAAGGTTCTGCGTCATATGAGTGATGCAAAATAGTGATTGCCATACGAGCAAGTGTACATCACTGAAAAACAGCATCGGTGATATGCACAATAGCAGAACCATTAAGAGCAATAGTCCGGACCACAAGAGAACAAGCACATTTACATAATTTTTAAAATGGGGGGCTATAACTGCTCCCCCCACTAATTACAACCAACTCCGAAGGGGAGCCTGATACTGGGGTATAGAGAATCTTCAGAAGGGAGACGTTTGGGAGGAGGTGGAAGCAATCTGGAGGTTGGAGGATTGGAGAGCAAAGCATAAAAAAAATGTAAGAGCACACAAGAAGGAAAACACCAAAAAAAACCATAAGTGCACACACACCAAAAATAACTGGAGCTTCTACTCAGGTTTGAACCTGGATCCTTTACCACTTGAGGTACACACTGCCTCCACTAGACCACACAGCCAGCTCAGAAAAGCCAATCCAAACTACCTCTTACATCTTCTGCATCATAGATCCTGCCTACCATCACTCTCTCTACTCTCTTGCCATTGCTGTTAAAACTTCCCTGGCTATATCCACAATCACTATCATATCCCACTCATTTTATTCAAAGGAACACAAATTGAGTCATTCAATCTGAGTCACCCATATCACTGGATATATTTTGATTGCAGTTTTTTGTGTATAGCATCTACGTGACTAGCAAAATTGAGGCTCATGTCAAGCAAGAGCCTAAGGCATTTGACAGAAGTGACATCTTCTAATGTGGCTCCTTCGAGAGTTTGGAAAGTAGGAGTTGCTGTTAGCTTAGCTAGCTTTTACCTAACAGTAGTAAAATATTTTTTTAAGTCAGGAAAGAATGACTTTTACACCATTAGGACAAGTCCTGTTTACAAGGTGCTTCTGAAAACAGTACAACTTCTTATATACAGAGACATACTTGGATATAGCAATAAACAATTAGTTTCAACTCTCACAAAACATAATTACATTAACATATACAAAAAAGAATGTAAAAGGTTGACCTGAAAGGATTCTTGGTGATTAAGAAATACTCTTGGTCATTAAAGCGACACTGTCAACCTGTTTTTCATCATATTATTTCTAGTTGAAACCCTACATTTTATGATTGCTTACCCTCTCTAAAATTCATTGATGTTGCTGTTTGGTTTGTCTGTCTCCTTGTTTAGAAGAACTAAGATGCATAGCAATGTATATTTATAAACAACTTTATTTTTGTTTACAATCCTAGTTCTGTTCTTACTGCATACTTCCTGTGAGTGAGAGTGAACAGAGAGGATTATCATGGGACACCAGTAAGGTTGACACCTGTCAGTTTTTTTTTTACCTGGTGACCAGGTTTTCAGGGTCTTTATCAGGAAATCCAGCTTTTCTCTATGCTGAACAGGTTTTTGAGCCATTTTGAGTGCTCACATACTTTTGAAACATATTTTGTCATCTCATTCATTGCTTCAGCTACATGTCCAGGTTTCAAACAAGTTCTCTTATCAATAAAGCCCTTTGTTTGTGAAAGCAGTCGACCTGAGAGGTGTAAAGTATGGCCATTAACACCATTAGCACTTACTTAACCTAATCTTTTCCACTGCAGCAAAGCTGGCCCCACCTTTTGTAACAGTAACAGAGCCAGTAGTCTTCCACTTTCATTTGCTGGTAAACATTTTCATCTCTAACAAAATTTAGGCATAAAGTATGGATCCCCAAGGTGCAGGGGCACAGCTTGTACTTACCTGAGGCCAGCCCTGAATTCACAGCCATCACCTCAGTCTTCTCTGAGGTCAACCTCAGCCAGCTCGAATTCATCCAGTCCTGGATTTCAGTGAGACAGTTGTTAAATATTGAGAGAGCTCTATCCTGGTTGGGTGCAAAAGATAGGTAGAGCTGGGTGTCATCAGCTTAGCAATGAAACCTCAGCCCATACCTTCTTACAATGTCTCCGAGGGGCAGCATGTACACTGCGAACAACATGGGGGACAACATTGAACCTTGAGTTACTCCACATGAGAGAGAGAGAGAGACTGGGTCAGAGGAATAGATCCCCAACACCACCCTCTGAGTTCTGCCAGTGAGGAAAGATCTAAACCACCTGAAGCCTGTGCTAGACAGGCCACAGATGAACCTTAGGCATTCGAGAAGAACTCCATGGTCTACTGTGTCAAACGCTGAGAAGAGATCGAGAAGAACCAAGATGGAATGGCTCTTCCGATCTCTCGCCATCAAGAAATCATTGAGCATCCAAACCAGTGCAGTCTCGGTTTCATGGATGGTCAAATGATTTTCCAGTTGTAGGGCCACTCCTTTCTCAATCACCTTCCCCACAAAGGGAAGGTTAGAGATCGGTCTGTAGCTGATGGGGCAGTCTGGGTCCAAGGAAACTTTCTTCAGGAGGTTTCTTTTATGCCCCCCCTTCCTAATAGGTATACATACTGTATTAATCTCCTTTAGTCTGTTTTCTTTGTATGGGTTCCAGTGCAGCCCCTGCACCATTTTAGTTGCCCTCCTTTGGACTGCCTCAACCTGTCTATGTCTCAATTATTTTCTGTCGCGCTGCTTTATGCATTCACCCACTCTGCATAAGCATGAGTGTTCTCCCAGAAATGGCTGCTGTCACAGTGTCCTGAAAATATGCCAGACTCCAGATGAAGAGGAAATAACATCATAAAATGTTCAGAAAATTCTCAATTATTTCCTAACACACACTGCTTTATACATGCACCCACTACCACAACAACTATGGCACCTGCCACTGTTTCTGTACTTCTATCATCTGCTGCTTGGGCTGATGCACAGTGTCTTGCCAAATGATAATAGCCACAGATGATTTAAGCAATAATGCATGACAGGGTGTGTGTTGTGCTGGGATAACGTCATGCCTGGGGTGATTAGTCACACTCAGCCTGCGGCCTCATACCTATTCACCCCAGGCGTGACGTTACCCCAGCATAACAAACACCCTGGAGTGCATTATTGCTATTATACAATGACTCACTTGTAAAAACAGTAAAATATGTAAAAAATATATTTTTTTTACATTTTCAGTTAATTTTTTTTATGTGGCAGTATGTTAATTAACAAAATAGTATGCAATTTTCATTGTGTCCAGAAGGTGGTGCTGTTGCTATGTATTGGTGTCCTTTTGACATGCTATTCTTCATGCCCCCATCGCCATCGTGTGGTGTTTTTTTTTTTTTTTTTATATGTGTGAAGATTTGAGACAAGAGGGATAGGATGTGTTAGGTAAGTGAAGCCAACTGTGCAGGATTTAAATGCAAGTTAGATTGTGAGAGTGCCGAAAAGTAGGTTCATAGAGTGGATTTGAAGTTTTATTTTTTCTGTTCCGTTGCTGACCCCTGGCCAGGTAGGGCAGGTGTGATGTTTTTTTTTTTTTTAATCTCCGCTCCACTGCTGAACTGAGTTCGTTCATTGTGCTTTCCTTTTAATTCTTGTGCAGCCGCTTTGTGCGGGTTTCTGTGTCAATGTGTCAGTGCATGCATCAATACGGTATTGACAGTGAAGTGACTGCTGAACCGAGTTCGTTCATTGTGGTTTCTTTTTCATTCTTGTACAGCCGCTTTGTGTGGGTTTCTGGGTTAACGTGTCAACACGAGCATCAGTATAGTATTGACAGTGAAGCGAGGGTGTACGCAGCTGCCATTTTGGAACTAATGTGATGATGAAAAAAAAAGATTTTTCTTTATTTCTGCAGAAACTTGGTGTTCGGATTGGCAAAATGGTTGATGGAGGGGGATTACGAGGTGTTGTGTTGTAGGTATTATGATCAAAGTTAAGACCAGAGCAGTAAAGACTCTGTAAGAGAAGAGGGTGGTTGTGGAGTGATTTCATTTATAGTTGATGCGGTCATCTGTGTGCTGGCACTAGACCCATGATGTTGTACTGGGTTAACATCATGGGTCCAGTCCTGCAGTGACCAATCAGAGCCCAAGATATTTTCCTGCCATTATATAATATTTTGTAAACAATGATGTGATGATGCAATAGCGGTCAGAAAGTCTACCGCGCTGGCTGATACATGATGCCCTGTGTATGCGTGTGTGTGTACTCATATTACCATTGGTAAGTTACTGTATCTTGCACACTTATGTTTTTACACAGAACCAGATCCTGTTTTTTCTCTCACAGGTCACCCAGACATACTTTGGTTGCACATTTTTTGGCTCGCAAAGGAATTTGCTGTTGGAAAACTGTCAAGCCAGGAAAGGTAAGTATTTTTTTTTTAGGGGGGGGGATCATTTAGAAGCAAGTTTCATAAATGATTTTGTTTTGACTTCTTTACAGTTTTCTGTGTATCCCCCGGATTCATGCCAGTTGCATGTGTTCTTATTTGAAGAAAGCACCAATAGCAACACATAGCACCGAAATGTTACCTGCAAACAGACAAAGAAAAAATAATTGTTTATTCATTGCACTAACACATTACATAGAAACATAGAAGTTTATGGCAGATAAGGACCGCAAGGCCCATCCAGTCTGCCCATTTCTTTTTCTACCTTATAAATGTGCCATCTGCCTTTGCTCTGTCAGTGGCCTATCTATTCATAGTCATTTGTATTGCTCCCTTATGCCTATCCCATGCTTGTTTGAAGCCCTGCACTGTATTCGTAGCCACCACTTCTTGTGGTAAGCCATTCCATGCATCCACCACCCTTTCTGTGAAAAATAATTTCCTCACATTCCCCCTTAATCGGCCCCCCTCTAATCTCATGCTGTGTCCTCTTGTCTGGCTATTTTTCTTGTATTTAAACATGTTAGACTCTTTCACCTTGTTAATGCCCTTAAGGTGTTTGAATACCTCAATCATTCTGTTCTAAGTGTGGCAGTTACTGTCTGTTATATCCTGCTTAACAAATACCAACAATTAGTAAGCCACACCAAGACCAATAACAAGTTTAATGCGTGTGACATGCACTGGCCCAGTGTCTTAAGTTACTTAAGTTATATTCCAAGATGCCTTTTCATGACCCGGATAAGACTTTGTTCAACCCCATGGCATGCTGAAGTAAGCCAGTGACTGATGTGCACAAAAAGATATTATTTGCCATACGTCACCTACAGTACTTTGTATGATTTACACTGGCTTGAAAAACTAAAATACCTAAAAGAAGTGATGAAATAAGATCAATATACTTACCTGAAACTGATATCCTATAGGTGGTTGTAGATAGTACTGCAGTCATCCTGTCTTCCAGTCAGTTGCACTGTTTGAAACTGGAAACCTGTAGAAAAAGGAAAAAAAAAGTTGAGTGTATATGTTTCTCAAGTGCATCTCTAAAATGCTAAAGGAAGCAATCACACAGCTCAAGGAAATTCCATAATATGACAAATCAGTACATACTCACTATAAACTACTGATAATAAGAAGCGTGGTGGCTGTGGCTGGATGCAGGCTCCTTCTGGCAGGGTCCTGGTCACAGGAACACATACCCTCTCACTACCATAGTGACTGGTGGCTTTAGCTGGCTGGTGGTTACTTCTGGTCATGGGCACAGGAACACATTCCCTCTCCCTATTAGACAGATTGGTGGCTTTGGCTAGCTGGTGGTTACTTCTGGTCGTGGGCACAGGAACACATTCCCACTCCCTATTAGATTTGTGGCTTTGGCTGGCTGCGGGTTACTTCTGATCATGAGTACAGGAAAACATTCTCTCTCTCTCCCTGTTAGACAGATTGGTGGCTTTGGCTAGCTGGTGGTTACTTCTGGTCATGGGCACAGGAACACATTCCTGCACCCTATTAGATTTGTGGCTTTGGCTGGCTGCGGGTTACTTCTGGTCATGGGCACAGGAACACATTCTCTCCCTATTAGACAGATTGATGGCTTTGGCTGGCTGGTAGTTACTTCTGATCATGGGCACAGGAACACATTCCCTCTCCCTATTAGACAGATTGGTGGCTTTGGTTGGCTGTGGGTTACCTCTGGTCATGGACACAGGAACACATTCTCTCTCCCTATTAGACAGATTGGTGGCTTTGGCTGGCTAGTGGTTACTTCTGGTCATGGGTACAGGAACACATTCTCTCTCACTGTCAGACAGATGGCAGGGTGGCTGGATATGGTGTGTTACTGTCTTTAATTGTCACTCAGGAGGAAAATATCTTTAAATGGCAGGATTTAAGTGGCTGCCACCTACTACAAATGGACAATTGTGTTTAAGAGGCTTACTGTGTTTGCTAATGACAGCACACATTCTGCTAAAGAACAGGTACCCACTGTCAGGTACCCAGCCCCCCCACTCACACATTTATAATAGCCGACCTGCTCCAATATTGAGGGTATTAAAAGTGCCATGTGTTTCCCTCCAGTTACTAAGTTATAGCACCCCAGATGTGCACCCCCATAAAAACAGAGCCGTGCCTGACACGTCCCCAGGGAGGTACCCCAGCCCCCTTTTGTGATGTCAGAAAATGAATACTGAGTGTGCATTCCATTAACCTGCATGTATGCAATATTTCTGTGGCTTTTAGTAATATTGAGAGATGCCATGTATAAAATTAAAAGCAGCCGCTGCAGTAACAGTCACTGTTTACTGGAGCGGTTGCTTTCATTTTTCCAAGTGGCAACTCTAAATAATACTAAAAGTCATTAAAAACACCAGTACAGGTCCATGGAGCACACACACAGCCTACATTTTCTGACATCACAAAAGAGGTCTGGGGTACATCCCTGGGGGCATGCCAGGCATGGCTCTGTTTTATGAGGTGATATTCGGGGGTCCTATAACTTTGTAACTGGAGGGAAGCACATGGAATTTTTAATACCCCTCAATAGTGGAACAGGTCAGCTATTATATATGTGTGAGGGGGGCTGGGCACCTGACAGAGGGTACCTGCTCTTTAAGTGGAATCAGAAGATATACCAAGGGGAAGATAACATGGAATAATTGTGATGGGTCAATATTTGTGCAAATCTGAATTATGGAATGAGACTGAGGCAAGAACACTGGCTTGATTTTATGAAAACCAAAAAATGTACCATTAAGAAAATGCTACAGCCTTTCAAACTGTTAGCTTAAATACCAGCAACATCCACCTCATCCTCATCAAACAGGAAGCTGCCCTCGTAGTCATCAAGGTCGGAACTGTGCCCACTAGGGAATTCATTGTCCATGATTGCATCGTCTACCTCAATGGTCAGCCATTTGATGCTGCCACCAGAATGGTCTGCTTCTCCCACATCATCAGTACAGCCATCATCGAAACAGAGTACGAAAACACAGATGTGGTAGTTTGAGGTGGTATGTGACCATCATTCATTTTTATGAATGTCAGCATGACGACATTTGTTGGTGAGAGGTTGGTATGTCAGTTACAAACTATTTCTCCTGCAGAACTGAATACCCTCTCCACACTTACACTGGAAGATGGACAGGTCAGGTACTTCCGTGCAACTGAAGTCAGCTCTGGCCATTCACTCACCTTTCTACTCCAGTACAGCAGTGGATCGTCAGTTACTGACAGATGCCTTTTTTTCAGCCAAATATGAGTCAACCATTCTCTGTGCTGCACACAGTCCTGTTGTTGACTCATTCTCCTGTTCACCAGATTCATTGATGTCACAGATTCCCACTTGGGACGAGGCACCCCAAAGTGGATTAATGATCGTTTGCATGCAGAGCATATAGAGCACCACTATGGTTTAATGCGCTGCTCAGTGATATCTCTTCCTTACCAACACTGGGATTATTTAAAGGCACTCTTCGTCAGCATCTTACAGCTAACAGTTATTGTGACTGTTTCAACTGACATGGCACTACCTCAGCAGTACTGATACATCCTTGGGTACCTACTCTTCCCCTTCCTCTGCGAATGACCACTTTCACCCAAACTGCTCTGCCCTGTTTTCTGCCTCCTTCCCCCAATCCTTCTTTCACCTCACCCCTCTCACCTTCCACCTTCTTTCCACTGTTTATCTTCTCCTGCCAGAACTTTGTTCACCCAAATCTATCTGTGCCTATTTGACAAAGCACCTTGGGCTGCCTCCTTTTAGTAGGTTATTTTTGATTTCCTGCTGATTCATAGTTTTAATTTTAGTTGCAATGTAAATGTCATTTTAAATATTTTCTTGCCAAAATGTTACATAATACCATTTGTTGTATGTCTGTCACCCTTCCCACTGATGTGGAACCTTTGTAAAAGAGTTGTTATGTGCTCAAATGCATTTTAATCTGAGAATGAATAAATAAAAATAAATATAAATAAATAAATGGCAACTGGTTTTGCTGACATCCCACCTGGGCCCACAGTCGCCTTACTGGATGTGCATAGTAGTCCACAGTGACCTTGAACCTTGTTGTGCTGTGGTTTGCTGAACCTGGCATGTGACTTCTGTGCCCCATGAACCAATTACACTTGTTGTCCACTGAGATTTTTAACCTGTTCAGGCCCTCCCTCCAGTAAGGATGCAGTTCCACATTTGCATCATGGGTCCAGCATTGTTGCTATTCCGAATTCAGCACTTTGCAGAATACTTGCAATGTGGCAACTGCATTCCAATACTGTCAGCATGTATTTAAGTAACGCACTGCATGAACAGTCTCTGGACACATCTAGGTTACACTGCAGATTCAACAAAGTCTGCCCCAGTGCATGCAGCAGTGGAATGGCTTGGCTTATGGAGACAGTGTCACCACTCACTGCCTGTGTGGCATGTTCAAAGGGACTCAAAATTGATATCACAAAGTCCGTGAGGCACCACTGTTCTGTTGTCATAGACATTGAGGCGCCAGAAGTGTCACGGCTAGTGAGCATGACTAGGTATTCTGAGATGGCCTTGTACTGTTCATACAACCTCTCTGCCATGTAAAGAGTCAAGTTCCAGTGCGTGACAACTTCCAGCCTGAGGTGTGCTGATGGAGGCTGTTTTGAATCTGCAGCTGCCGAAGTTGGTCACGGGCCTTTCCAGAGCAGGAAAAGTGTGCACAGATGCAGCTGACAACTGTCAACATGTCCTTGATGTCAGGGTGCTTCAGAAACTCCTGGACCACGAGATTAAAATGGTGGGCCATGCATGGAACCTAAACAAAGGCACCATCTATGATACATTTCACCATGTTTGAGCCATTTTGTTCAGGAGCAAGTCAAGCACGTGTTCACCACTGTGGGAACCGGCAACACTATGCATTGCAAGCGTTGCATGCTGTTGAATTCCAGGAAGGTTACTACCATGACAGTCTGCCTTACTACACTGATTTCCAATACCACCAGCACAGACAAACCCCAGTACCTGCACTCAGTGTGCAGTAATACACAAATATGAACTGTCTGCCGTTTTGACACTTGTCCTCATATCCATACTTAAGTGGATAAATGGTGAGGAGGACTGGTGAAGGGCATGTCTTACAGACTCTGTCACAGTATAACTCCAGGATAGCACAGGTGGAAAAGTATGTCCTGGATAAGACTTTCAAACATGGGACAGGCACGTGCCGCAAAACACCAGAATCCGGAATTCTCCACAAAGGAGAAGGGCAACAGGTCAATTGACAGCATTTCCACTACAGCAACATTTAGTTCAGGTGACACCACAAGATTAGGTGCGTATTTCATGTTCCGGCCAAAAAGAGTCTGAAAGTGGTGTGCCAAATGGCTCTGCTCTGCGAATGGCCATGGGTGGGGTGCTTTTTCCGTATGATGAAGAGGGGTGCACAGATGACACTGACAAGTCCACAAACTATGTTATTTTACCTGTTTTAAGCACAGGGGTTGATGTTGGACTAGAAATACTGCTGCATAGACCTCCACCACTGGTGCTACTCTGACCACCACTTGACAACAATTCAAAATCATCCTCCTTCTCATGCCTGTAGCAATCCTCAGCTACTATTTCACCACTGCTACAGATATGGCTACTAGTCAGGCTACTTACAGTCATGGAAGGGAATACCATGCTTAATAAGGTGGATGAGGGTAAATGCCCCACTATGGAATTAGCTCCCCTCTAGTTCCGAGTCCACAGGGCCATGTGTCGGTTCTTCAAATGTGCATGCTGGCCCCCGGTGCCCAGATGATTACCCTTTTTACCATGTCTGACATGCGCTTGACAACGCTGGCAGATTGCCACTGCTTCATCACTTGGATCTTGTACAAAAAAATCCCAAACGAGGGATTTTGATCCCCGACTTTTAGTTTTCACAGGTCCCTGATGCTGCAGATTGGACACCATTTTTTAGACAATGACATGGGGGGGTGTACTACTACATGATTTCTGTTGCTGGCCACACTTGGGCTCTACTGGTCAATCACCATCTATGATGACTGCTACTGAGTCATCATGATCATCATCAACAGAAACCACCACATCACAACTTTGAAGAGGGGGTGATTTAACACCAACAGACTGAAACTGTTTACACACAGCCACCTTTCATTTATTTTTCTCCAGTTCCCAACTGGGGTCACTAAAATCATCATTATATTGCTCATCCACATCCACAATGCCAGCTTGGATGCTCTCCTGTGGAGAACAAGTACCAATGACAGCATCATTATGATCCTACAATATTTTTTCTCCAACATTTGAAGGGTTGGACGGCACAGGCATGACCTCATCAGCAGCACTGGAAACATGAGATTGTGATGACTCTTCATCAGCACCAGAATCATGTTCAACCAATGTGAGGATGGGGATGGGGACATCAGGGAGTGTGGCATCTACTACACTCTGACTCACAGTCATGTTTTTAGACGTCACAATATTTGGGAAACTGGTTAACTTGTTGTCAGGGGTTGAACTTGGGGCAATACTCATGCCATCAGCAATTTCACTACCACCAGCTGGGACAACAGCATCTCCAACCATGATTGTAGCTACTGATTGCGCTGTGAAAAACATAATCAGAGAAATCCCTTTACTGGCATCAACTATGCAATGCTGCTGCGTACTACTACCACACCCACGACCACTCTTGCCACTGGTAGCAGTGCCATGGCCAGAAGCATCTTTGCATGCAAGTCTCTTTGCAGGCATTTTGGGGGAGTAAACAGAAAATTCACAAAAAATTGAGATTTCTGAAATTTGGGATGGATGGGAAGCCAAAAAACAACTGTGGCTTACAGATGCTGATTGGGCACTAAACAGATGCAAATGCACAGACGCAGATTGCACAGTATAAAGAGATGTAGTCTCACAGGCTCAAAAACACCTTAACCAGTGTTCACACAACTCAAAAACTGGAAAAATTAATTATACCTTTTGGGAGTTGAAGGGGGGCTGCAGTAGCAGTTCACTATCAAGATAAAAGGAAGCAGTAAAAAATACCACAGACGGATAACCGATTCAGAGTGTAACTAATCTGGGCCCATTCAAATCCATGCTTCTGTCACTGCTCTCTACAGCTAGCACCTGTGACTGTCTCCCTTAACCATGTTTTCCCAAACCTCAACCTTAGCAATCAATCTATAATAGTAACTTAGCACTCTTGCCTCCTACCCCTCCTACCCTTCCCCCCTGCATCCCCCTACCCTCTCTCCACCCTTCCTCCCCATCCCATGCCCCACCTCTCCTCACATCCTCCACTCCCACCCTCTCTTACTCTTCCCAGCCACCTCCACATGTCTTCCTACACCCTGTGCCCTGTTTGTCTTGACAAAGCCTGCTGGCCAATATCAATGTATTGTATGCATTTTCCTGTGCCTGAAACGAATTACTATAATGTGTCTCTATTGTTTTATGTTGACTGTCCATTATGATTTTGTGTCCAGTACGAGTTTTGTACCTCCTATTTACACTTTATTGTACTGCACTTTACTGTCTTGTTTAATCTGTTGTTCTTTCTACTGACGTGGAACCTTTGTAAAAGAGCTCTTATCTCGAAGGTATATGTGATCTGAAACTAAAATAAATAAAAAATAAAATAAAGAGTGGCGATTACTGTGTGGCACAACAAAATGTGTTTGACTTGATGGCATGCACACACACTCACATGCTACAGGTAACACGCAGAAAATGTAACAGTGCAGTACACTATATAATCAAATATTTTAAGAAGAATGAAAATATGCACCTGCACCAAAACAAACAGAAAATAATTATCAAAAATTACTTCAAGTATTACTGTGTATACATAAACATACAAATACTGACACACACTAGTACAAAACAATTAGAAAGACTGCCTTTCTCATGTGAATCTCACGCCACCACAGATACGCCCCTCCCCCGAAGCTCACATCAACAGTGTCTGTCAGTACACAGGCTGAAAGTTCTAAATTAAGATTCAAACTGCACGCAAAACGATCAACACTCAATGATTTAAGCACAGGAGGATTTCCTACAGTCAATGTACTAAATTTGGACCAAACTAATTGGATCAAAAGTGATTTTTTAAAGCTTTTTCGATGGTTTGATTTTCAGAGCTCTGAGAGCAAATTGTCTCCAGCTTTCCACTACACACACTACGCAGAACTGAGGCTGTGCAAGACAATATAGAGCTCAGGTGACCTGCCATCCCATGAATCAATGCAATATTATAAAATGGCAAGAAAAATCCATGGACTCTGATTGGTCAGTCTGGGACTGGACCCGTGATGTTATCCCAGTACAACATCACAGGTCTAGTCCCAGCACACAGATGACCTCAAAAATTGTTGCTGAAATCTCTCCACTGCACCCTGCTTCAGTCATCATCGCCGCTGGCCAGTCCACTTCAATCATTCTCGCTCTGAAGCTGTCTAAAGTGTAGTGTTCACTGCCCTCCCACTATGTCACTTTTTACTCTCCCAGCAGAAAAGGTAAAAAAAATAGACTTCCTATGCCCATTTCTTCCGTGAACTGCTCGAGTCAGTACAACTGCCAGTCACGCGGTTCAGCGGCTTCTGCTCTCCCCGCCCATCCCAAACACGGCGGTCTCCCAAACAGAAACTAAATGTGTGTTTCATGGCATACTGCTTCAATTTAAAAAAAGAAAGTAATTTATAAAGTCTTCAGTCCCATTGCCTTCAGTGCCACGCTACCCATTGCTACAGGAATCTACTGTCCTCTGCCATCTCGAACAGACAGACTGGTCGGCTTCTGCTGTCCCCGCCTTGCCAGAACAGACTCAGCATGCCTCTTAAAAAGCACATTGTGGTTCGATGATCTCCCTTGTTTCACTTTTCCCGGTATCAAAATTACAACTGCACCAAGCGATCTCCAAATGAGTCTGGGCAGCAGCTTTCAGCTTCACAGACAGAACGAAGCAATGGAAGGGAGCTCAAAATAAACATACACAGGGGAACATAAAGATGAGGGTTGGAGACCACAAAAGAACAAGTGTTTTGTACAGGATGGAAGCAAGGTTCGGTGTCTGATCTACACAGTTACAACAGCTCCACCTACTGGCCGAAAAAAAAATATTCAGGACAAAAATGCGTGGACTGCGTCTTGAAGTGCAAGGTTACATACCACTTTCTAGAAATAAAACATTAAAAAATTAAAAAAAATAAAACTTACACATCTAGTTTTTTATAGCCGAGCCATTTTATAATAGCAATAATGCACGACAGAGTGTGGGTTGTGCTGGGATAATGTCATGCCTTGCTGTTGGTCACACACGGCCTTCAGCCTCATGCCCAACCATGCAAGGTGTGACGTTATCCCAGTACAACTCACACCCTGTCATGCATTATTGCTTAATTCAACTCACATTGCAATAAACAGGTGAAGCAAAGCAAATTCCATTCAAATCAGTGGCTCTTTGCATTAAAGTTAAAGAGCTAGTGTACTGCCTGGAAACTGCCTGCAATTAATTGTAACTTTCAGATGTAGTCAGTTTTCACTTCATATATCTCAAGTATTTTTTCTTTTCTGTTTGCTAATTAGAAGATTTTCCACCTGGCAGTACTGAGGTGATGTGGGAGCAGCACGCTGTCTGGAGGAAAAAAAGTCAGTTCTGTTCCTCCCACTACATCAACACTGAGAGCACACTGACTATGATATCACTAGTAACCAATGAAAACCATTTCTCACTGCCAGGTTTCACTTTCACATGAAGCAGCAGGGACTGGCTCTCCCTGAATACTAGCGATGTCACAAATTCCTGCATTTTGATAGGTTGCTTGTGAAAGTCACTGCTCAGGCTACAAGTATTGTGGTGCCTCAAGGTGTTTTGTCTTATTTCTGATGATGTTGTGGGAGGAACAGAACTGACTTTTTTTTTCCCTCCAGACCACGTGCTCCTACACACATCATCCTAGTACTGCCAGGTGAAAAATATTTTAATTAGCAAACAGAAAATAAAAAATACTTCAGGCATGGGAAGTGATAGCTGACTGCATCTGGAAATTACTATTAATTCCAAGCAGTACACTAGCTCTTTAAGGGGAAGGTAGTAAACCAAGGCGAAGTAGCATGAAGTCCATTGAATCAATGAGTTTCACGTTCCTCATTTTGAGGTGGAGTACTCTGCTTCGCGTTGCATAGCACTACACGGATTGAGGAACAGTACTCGAGCTGCTCCTTGAAACTGGAGCACTTCACCCACATCTAAATGCTTGTTTTTCACAAAATTATGTACATTACACATTTGTCTTATGGGGGACAGTTACAGCAGTGGCTGCTATTGATGGACAGTTTTCTCTTTTATAGGGCGGAATAGAGAAAGTGGCTTTAAGTAAGAGCGAGGGTGACTTGGAGAGCCTCGTAGTCAGGAGAGAAGCAAGATTGATTTATCTGTCTGGGGGTTTAAATCCTCCTGGTCCTATTGAAGGCATTGATGTGATGCCAGTTTACATGTTTTTCAGTGTACTAGGGTTAGGATAGCCACATGTATATTCCCTGTCTGGTTGCTGTTTATGCAGTGAGCTTCACTGACATTGTCCTGATTGTGACTTTTGTTACATTGTAAAATTGTTAGCTTTCTTTTATCAAAACAAAAAATATCTCAAATATCAAGTCAGAAAAATGCTGGTAAACTCATTATTTCTTTCCATACTAGATTACGGGGACTTTGTTTATAGAAACACTACAGTACATTGTCAATTTTAAGTTCATTAGATTCTTCATATCGCAGTGTCCTTAGATTTATTGCTAAACATCCTTATTCTACACATCACTGCCAACTATACAATGTACTTCACTGACTGCCCAGAGAAACATGCACTGGTACATGCATGTATGTATATAAATTTATCATAAAACAATTACCAATGTATTTGTTACAAATCCTTAAATGTAAAAGTATTTCAAAGCATTTCCTTCGCTCATCTAAGAGGTTTACTTATCAAGTTCCTATGTGCGATACTAAAATAGGAAATTTTGCTCTAGCTATATCTTTTCTTAAAACATGGGATTATTTGCAAAAATATTTAAGATAATTACCATCCCATCTTTTACTCGATTTAGAGCTTTATTAGATAATTTGGTATGCAATCATTGTGATTGTTTCGGGTAATAGATATGTGACTTGATGTTGACTGTTTTGTATATAATGCAATTTTATTAATTATATGGAACAAGTACAGTATGTTACGTGCTGACTTTATATGTATGTAGGTATGTATTTTGTACCTTATGGCCCAGATATTTAAAAGGGTTGCACATGGCGCAACAGTGTTGCACCATGTACAACCCACTGATGCACCACGGTGTGATATTTAAAAGGGAAAAGTGCGCCTGCACAAATCCTGATGCGCCAGGGCGCATCAGTAATGTATGCAGACAGAGGTTGGGGGGCATGCCCATGCATAAACTGCACAGCCCGATATTCAGCCCGGGCCATGCAGAGTTATGCAGGCGCAACCCCTACCTGTGCCTGCACAATGTTACGCCGAAAAAAAAAGGAACAAATTGAGGGCCACCCACAGGTGAGCTGCCACATTGCAGGGCGCATCACAGCAGCTGCCACCTGTGGGTGGCCCTCCACTGGTTTCCACCACATCTGGCAGCCCCCCCATGCCCCGATCGTGGGCAGAAGTGTACCCCCCTACCCCCAAGTAGCCCAATCGCGGACAGAACAGTATTCCCCACCCCGAGTAGCCCGATCACGGGCATCAGACCTCCCAAAGTCCAATATCCCTGGTGGTCCAGTGGACCGTGGTAGCCGATCATGGGTGGCATTCCTCACCCCCCACATCTTAAATCCCTGATGATCTAGATCTTACCCCACCCACCCACCTGGAGCCCACCACCCGCTCCCTCCTGTCAGCCAGTGGGCGGCAGCTCCCTCCCACCTGCCGCCCCACCACCACCGACTGACAGCTTGGTAGGGCTGCATGCCCATTGGTTCAGAGCATGAGCCAATAGGAGTGCAGCCCATACCATACAAGTCAGTCCAGATATATGAATGAATGAATTAATTCACATATCTGGACTGACTAGTATGGTTTGGGCTGCACACCCATTGCTCAAGCTCTAAACCAATGGGACATGCACCTAACTGTCAGTCGGTGGGTGGCAGGGCAGCAGGAGGGTGGGTGCTCGATGGCTGACTGGGAAGAACAGGGTGGTGGGGCCCGTAAGGGAGGGGTAGGGGCCGCTAGATCACCAGGGATTTTGGACGGGGGGGTGAGGAATGCCACCCACGATCAGGCTACTTCGCGAGTCCACTGGACCACCAGGGATATTGGACTTTGGGGGGGGTCTGATGCCCATGATCGGGCTACTCAGGGGGTGGGGGGAATACTGTTCTGCCCGCGATCGGGCTACTCGAGGGGGGGACATTGTTATGCCTGCAATCGGGCTACTCGCGGTCCACTGGACCACCAGGGATTGGAGACATGCATTGTCCCTTGTGGGACATAATGCGATCGGGCTGCAGGGGGCGTTGGTCCCGATGGCTACTGCCTGGCAGGGCGCCAGGCACAAGTCATCAGGGATCAGCGCACCTGCATGCTAATGGCATGCAAATGGAACCGTAATCAGATGCAGATGGCCCCCCGTGCGCCTTGCATAAATTATGCCTCCATTTACATGTCACCCTTTGAATATCGCAGGTGCTGTGCATGACGCAATGGAACTTGCGCCACCCCATCTCAATGCTCCATTCTGACCACTTGCGGTGGTGCAGTTCCACTGTGCCATGCACAGTGGGTATGGCCAGGGGGCGATATTCAAAGAAGCTGCACCATAGAGCAACTCCATTGAATATCGCCCTGGCCACACTCCTGCACAACTATATTGAGCAGCGCAGGGGCTTGCGTCACAAAATGGCGCAGTTTGAATAGCTGGCCCTATGTGTTTTTTAATGATTGTCTATATTGAACGCAGTTGTGAATGAGAGATTTCTCTCAGTTTGCCTTCAATAGATGATGATGATGATGATGATGATGAACTTTAACTAGCTCTTTTTCATGTTATCGGTTTTTACTAGAATGTGCTTGTTCCTTGTCAAATGTTTTATTCCTGTGATAGTGTACGCATTTGTAGAACTCTCTGTTGACAATACTGTATGCATCTGGTAAACATTCAAGCACTGTTAATACTTAGAAACATAGAAACATAGACTTTGATAGCAGAAAAGGCCCACTTGGCCCACCTAGTCTGCCCATTTACCTACCTACTGGATAAGCTACAGATCCTAGTTAACTAACAGCTTATTTCATACTACCCTCAAAAGCATTGTCTTATCTCTGTCCCATGCATTCTTGAATTCTTCCACAGTTTTAGACCCCACAACCTCCTCAGGAAGGCTGTTCCATGTGTCCACCACCCTATCTGTGAAACAATATTTCCTCACATTGCCCCTGCGCCATCCCCCCTCTATCTTCAAATTGTGTCCACTTGTTCTTGCACATCTCTTTTTCTGAAAGATGCTACCCTCTTGGACTTTGTTGATTTCCTTAAGGTACTTAAAAGTTTCTATCATGTCCCCCCTCTCCCTCCTTTCCTCAAGGGTATACATATTAAACTCCTTTAGTCTTTTCTCATATGGCTTCTCTTGCAAACACTGCACCATTTTAGTTGCCCTCCTCTAGACTGCCTCCATCCTGTCTATGTCCTTGCGGAGATGGAGTCTCCAGAACTGGACGTAGTACTCTAGATGGGGTCTTGCCAACTGTCTGTACTGAGGGATAACAACTTCCTGTTTTCTGCTGATGATGCCTCTCCCTATACATCTGAGTATCCCCCAGCCCTCCCTACTGCCTTCTCACATTGCTTGCCAACCTTAAGGTCATATGATATGATTACCCCCAGGTCCCTTTCCATTTTTATTCTTGTTACTACCCCCCCCCCCATTGTATACTCTTCCCCTGGGTTTTTGTTTCCCAGGTGCATTATTTTGCACTTCTTTGCATTTAATTCAATCTGCCATACATCTGACCATTCCTCCAACCTTATCAAGTCCCTTCTCATTCTTTCCACACCTCCTTGTGTATCAACCCTGTTGCAAATCTTTGTGTCATCAGCAAAGAGGCATACTTTTCCTTCCAGTCCCTCTGAAATGTCACTTATAAAGACATTAAAAAGGACTGAACCCAGTACTGAACCCTGCAGTACCCCACTAGTAACCCCACTTTCTTCAGAGTGGTCTCCGTTTACTATTACCTTCTGTGTCCTGTTGTCCAGCCAATGTTATACTCAGGCTACCACCCTGGGACCCACTCCCAGGCTGGCTAATTTGTTTATTAATCTTGTGTGTGGGACTGTGTCAAATGCCTTGCTAAAGTCTAGGAAGACCATGTCCCCAGCCCTTCCCTGGTCTACTACTTTGCTCACCCAATCAAAGAAATAGGTTAGATTCATCTGACATGACCTTCCTGCTGTGAACCCATGCTGCTTTGGGTCCTGTGCCCCACTGGCCTCTAGGTACTCAACAATTCTTTCCTTTAGAAGTGATTCCATCACTTTCCCTACCACAGAGGACAAACTGACAGGTCTGTAGTTTCCTGCCTCTGTCTTGCTCCCACTTTTGTGAAGGGGAATCACATCCACCCTCCTCCAGTCCTCAGGTACCACACCATTCTCTCATGATTTGTTAAAAAAGCTACTCAATGGTGTCACTAGTTCTCCCCTTAATTATTTTATAATTCTGGGGGGAATCCTGTCAGGCCCCATTGTTTTGTCCACCTTCAGTTTTAGGAGTCCTTTCAGAACCCTTTCTTCTGTGAAAGGACTGGGATCGAACCCCCTATCTAGAGTGCTTCTGTTAATTGGATTAGGTACCTCCCCCCCCCTCCACCTTTGTGAATACTGAGCAGAAGCATTCGTTCAGTATCCCTGCTTTTTCACTGTCCCTCTCTGCCTACCCACCGTCCATTCTATTCAGCCTCACTATCTCTCCCTTTGTCTTTTTATGCTCCCTAATGTACCTATAAAAACTTTTATCCACTTACTTAACCAAGTTGGCTATCTTTTCCTCGCTTTGGGCCTTTGTTATTCTGACTGCCTTCCCTGCTCCATCTGCCTTAACTGGTACAGTTCTCTGTCCTGCTCCTTCTGTGTTTCCTCATACTTCCTAAATGCTATCTTTTTCTCCCTAACCTTCCCCGCCACCTCTTTTGAGAACCATAGTGGCTGTTTCTTTCATTTTGATTTGTTTATTTGCTTCACACAAAGGCATGGTGCCTCTGTGATGGCAGTTTTGATGTTTCCCATTGTTGCTACACCCTTCCTTCTAGCCTGTTTGCTAGTACTTTTCTAAGGCACTCTCCCATCTTGCCAAAGTCAGCCCTCCTGAAGTCCAGTACCTTCACTTTTGTATGGTTTGACTCTGCAGCTGAGTTTGTCATGAACCACACTGTTTGGTGGTCACGTGTTCCCCGATGGCTACCCACTTCTAGATCTGAGATCCTCTCATTGTCCCCATTTGAGAGTATGAGGTCTAAGATTGCTCCCGCCTGAGTGGGTTCCTACACTAGCTGTCTGAGGCATGGCCCCTGTAGGGCAATGACAATGGCCCTGTTCTTATATGTGGCTGCAGCAAAGGTGTTCCAGTTAACATCTGGCATATTCAGGTCCCTCATCAACAGTATCTCCCCTTTCTCTGCCATCCTAAGGATACCTTCTGTCATATCCTTGTCCATTCTATCCCCCTGAGATGGGGGTCTGTATACAACCCCTATGTGGATTATGGTGCCATTTCCAGTCTCTAAGGAGACCAACAGTGCCTCCTCTCCTCCCTGTTTACTCTGTTGTTCCATTGCTTTTATCCCTTCCCTTACACACAGAGCTACTCCTCCCCTCTTCTACCCTCCCTGTCTCTCCTGTAGGTTGTGTATCCTGGTATGTTAACATCCCAGTCATGGTTCTCTGTGTACCATGTTTCTGTGACTGCCACAATATCCAGGCATCCCTCTTCCATCAAGGCCACTAGTTTAGGGAGCTTGTTGCCCTGACTATGGGCGTTGGTACTCATTACCTTCCATTTCTTGATGGCCTTATCCCCTTTTTCCCATCCCTGTCCTTATTGCCTTTGTTATTTTCTCCATTTACCCCTGCCCTTCTCCCTATCAACGTCTCTATCTTGGTGTAAACCTCACTTACTACCCTGATATTTTTTTTGGGGGGGGGGCTAGGATTTCTCTGCTCTTTTCCAGTGCCTCCCCCCTTGGCTAATTTAAATGTGTGCCAATGAAGCATTTAAACCTATCACCTAGGATCCTGGTTTCCCTCCTGGACAGATGCAGGCCATCATGCTAGTATAGGCCTGCATCCCTCCAGGTGGGCCCCTAGTCCCCAGTGAAGCAAAACCCCTGAGCTCTGCACCAGATTTTCAATCACTGATTGAATCCCATGATGCAGAGCTCCCTAGCCTCACCCATGCTATAGACAGGCAGCACCTCCAAGAAGGTTACAATGTGTGCTACTTGTCTAAGGCCCCTTTCCAACTCCACAAACTCTTCCTGTACTGCTCTGATCTCTAATTAGATCAGTACTACCCTGTACTGCTGCTAACAGATTATGCTACTAATTCTAATCATTGTACTGTATGTATATCCTCTCTTGTTTTTCACAAAATTATAAACATTATAATTTTGTCTTATTTGGGGAGAGGGGAGGCAGTTGCGGTGGTGGCTGCAACAGATATCGATGAACAGTTTTCTCTTTTGCAGGGTGTGTTTAAAAAAAAAAAATACCAGGGATGGTTTTCTTAATTTCAGGTGGTGACACTGGGGGATTGGTCACAGCCAGTGTATGTGTTATGTTTGTGGGGGAGTGGGGTGACCCATGCTGACCATCCACTGTATGTAGCACAGTGCAATTTTTCTGCATGAGATCAGACAAAAAAAAATAAAAATAAAAAACATAAAGCAAATAACAACTCAAGGGCGTTAGCAAATTTGTTTTGGAAACATTTACCAGATGCAAGCACTGGTCTGCTTAAAACACACTACACTAAACACTGAAAACTTGCAGATATTGGGCTGGCAATATAGCCTAGAAGTTAGAGTAATGAGCTGTGAATGGGTTTGGTACTGTATATCCAGCAGACTTGGGTTTGATTCCCACGACCTCCACTTGCATACTGTGTGACTCTAAAAAAGTCACTTAACCTCTCCAGTGCTCTAGGTCACCCCTGAAAACAGGCACTTGTCAGTAGTGGGCCTTACCCAGTTACCAAAGACTAAAAAAAACATAAAGATGTAAGTGATAGAGTTACTGGTAATGCACCAATATTACACTACAAAGTGAGGTACTATTTTCAGTACATGTCATTGCATCCTTTACTCTACAATGACCAGTACCAAACTGCGGTTATACATTACATATCTCTTGAGAGTTTTAATATGCACACTGTTTTCCATATTTATCAATGCACTCCTGGCAGAAAGTCTCTCTCGTGAGGCACTTCTGTATGCAGATGACCTTATTCTATACAATAGTGACAAGTCACTTGCAAACAACTCCATCCTTACCCTTAATTATGGTGCTTCTACAATTGCTTTACTTCCAAAAAACTTCTGGTAAATGAAAAAAGATAAAATCAATGTTATTTGCCTCAAAACCATTCCTCACCAACGTCTCCAAAGTGTAGACTTCTCTACTTGTACTCACACCTGTTGTTCCCCAAATGTCTCTAGTTTCAAATGCTTGAGCATCACCCTGGACCTCTCCCTTACATTTACTGATCGTATAAGTGGCTTAGAAGGTAGCACACTCACCTCTGAGGCCATTAGATCAGAAGGTTGTGTGTTCTATTCCCACAAGAGGCACTTGGGGTAAATTCCAATACTGACACTATAGTGCAGCATGAGGGGGTGCTGCACTCCTGAGGTGCTGTCTTTTGGATGAGACGTTAAACCAAGGTACCATCTGCCTGTTCTGGTGATAGTTCAGATGGATGTTAAAGACACCATGGCATGTCTTAAAAAGAGTAGAGGAATTTGTTCTATTAAAAGAATCATACAACATAGCAATACATCTTATATCAGTTAACCACAGGAAGTTATATACATATGTACAAGAAAAAACAAATGAAAACAATATAACTAAACAGGAAAAATCTAAATGGACAGTTACGGTTTACAGAATCATGTTCTTTCTTTATAAAGTCAATGGCTTGTTTACATGACAAGAATGTCATTATTGGCAATCTAAGGCAAGTTTCTCCAGCTGAATACTAGTTCTCTATGGGCCCTATTCACGAATGGGTATACCATTACAGCAGCGACTCCGGCACAGTGAAGACCACCACAGCGACAGGAATCAGGCAAAATCCACCAGTCGCTGTGGTGGTCTGTGTGCCGATCGGGACAGCCTCGCTGGGCATTTTCCAACCCCCCGGTCCAACTCCGACTCAGAGTTAGAATCCTAGAGACTGGGGGGTTCTGGGGGTGCAGCCCCCCCCCGATTGTGTACACTGACATCTCCGTGGCTACAATGCTGACAGTCAACATTTCAGCCATCTCTGTAGGGAATGTCGGCAATAGTGCTGTCGAAGCGCTATGGGTAAACCTCACGAACAGGCCGGGGTGGATACGCACCACATAACCTAGGTGTGTAGCCACCCACACCCATTCATGCCCACTGCGGCATGCACAAAAATCCTATGCCCCCTCCTCCCTCCACACCGGATCCCAGGCCGAGCACGGAGCTCCACTCGTGGGTGGGCTGAGTCTCTGCAGGCTGCTTTGTGTGCCAGCACTCTACACCATTTATGAAGGTGTGGAGTGCCATACTTTGGGACCAGTGGCTATGTGTCTGGAGGCCAGCCTAAACGTATATGAGCCCTCTCCAGATGCCACTCCCAGACATGATAGTGCAGGTGGAGGTCATCGGACACCCTCTGGATGTTACCCCAGGTGTCAGGGGACAGTGTTCGGGCTGGGTGTCCAGCAAATGACTCCCCTAGCAGCATGTCCTGTGCTGTGCACACCCCCTGCATGATGGTGCCATACCGGTGCAAATAATCCACTGCGGACTTGAGTTGGTTAGCTGATTGGCCACTGACCCGGGTCTGCAACCCACCCCCCGTGAACCTCTGCACTGGGGGGAAGGGATGCAGAAGGGAGCAAGGCAAGGACCGCTGCTTCATGAATGTGGTCCCAGGATGGATCTCCTGGGGGTGCAGAGCTGTGCTCACTTTTACGCGCAGGCTCCGCACCTCTTTGTGAATAGCACCCTATGTGCATATTTTTGTGTTTCAAAAGAATAAATACTTTTTATTTCATTCATAACCTTCTGTACTATCTCGATATGTGAGATTTAATTTTTGTTGCAATGTGAAAAGACTTCTGCTATTCCATATAACCTATTTGAAAACAGAAAATAAAACATTGAAAGTACATCTCTACCATTTGAGCCAGTGTTTAGGGTAGACACCATAAATGAGCATTTCATATGCGACTGTAGCAAAACAGCCTTCATTCCATACATGAGCTACAAAGGACCAAAAATGGGTCATATATGAAGAGGAAAAGAATATATGGTTTTTGGTTCTTGTATACAACCAGGTCTAGAACAAATTTTCTCCTTCATTTGCTTGTGTTTTTGGTTGTCCTTAACATTAAATCTCTCATGGCAACATAACCAATGTACATCTTTTTGTTTTGGAGGGATATGTTTTTCAGTAATTAATTTTTGCAGAGTTGGGAGATAACTGATGGGGCATTTTGGAAAGGTTATCTGTTTTTGTGAAATTAGTCTCCAGGACCTTCGTATAAAGTTGTTTTTTTAGAGTTAGACAGTACCATTTGACTCATAATTTTCCAAGATTTTGATTTCACAAATGCATCCTGTAAATGTGGGATGGAATTAGGTCGAGATTTTATAAATCTCAAGCTCCCATTCTCCCATTCCAGGAACCATGTATGTATAGAGGAAAAGAATAAATCTGCCCAGGATTTCCTGGTGTTACAATATAGAACAAGCATTTGTCAATGCTGAACGTTCGCTTGCAGGTATTTGCAGTGGTGTTTGGCATGTATGGTGCTTTACCCTAATGCCCTGTGTGATTGCTGGTATTTGCACAATAAATTGTCAGCATTACTTTTTTGTTACCCCCATTGTTTGCTACATAGGCGGAAACACATTTTGGGCAGGATGTGAAAAATGACAGCTGTACTGCTCATAAGGAAGTGTGGTAAAATGGCAATGTTGAAAATCTGGAGTGGAAATATTGAAAATTCGCAAACCTACGAGCGTGCGTGGGAACTGTGCAACGCACGCTCGTAAAACAGTCATTTTTAGGATTTATTTCACCAAATTTTCAACATTGCCATTTTAAAACCTCTGCTAATGAACAGTGTCACTGTGATTTTCTTTAATGTGTCCCATACATTGATTTCAAGACACTGACTGGCGCTATTGTACACTCATGGCGGGAAAGACGCTTTTGGGCAGGATGTGAAAATGACAGCTGTACTGCTCATAAGGAGGTGTGGTAAAATGACAATGTTGAAAATCTGGAGTGAAAATATTGAAAATTCACAAACTTACGAGCGTGCGTTGGAACTGCGCAACACAGACTCAAAAACAGTCATTTTTAGGAATTGTTTCACCAAGTTTTCAGCACAGCCATTTTAAGACCACTGCTCATGATCAGTGTCACTGTGATTTTCTTAATGTGTCCCATACATTGAGTTCGCACACCGACTGCGCCATTGTGTGCTACATGGGCAGAAACACATTTTGGGTAGGATGTGAAAAATGACAGTTGTACTGCTCATGAGGAGGTGTGGTAAAATGGCAATGTTGAAAATCTTGAGTGCAAATATTGAAAATTCGCAAACGTACGATCATGCATAGGAACTGCGCAACGCACGCTCGTAAAACAGTAATTTTTAGGAATTTTTTCACCAGATTTTCAACATAGCCATTTTAAGACCTCTGCTCATGAACAGTGTCACTGTGATTTTCTTAACGTGTTCCATACATTGATTTCGCACACCGACTGCGCCATTGTGCGCTACATGGGCAGAAACACATTTTGGGTGAGATGTGAAAAATGACAGCTATACAACTCATAAGAAGGTGTGATAAAATGGTAATGTTGAAAATCTGGAGTGAAAATATTGAAAATTCGCGAACTTACGAGCCTGCGTAGAAACTGCACAACACACGCTCGTAAAACAGTCATTTTTTGGAATTTTGGCACCAAATTTTCAACATGGGGTTTTTGGGACCCCTTCTCATGAATGATGTTACTGTCATGGCATTATTCAAGGCTGAAGGGTGATTTCGCACAGTGTCTGCGCAGTGCCTGCGAAATCACCCTTCGGGCCCGAATAATGCCATGATAGTGACATCATTCATGAGAAGGTCCCAAAACCATGTTAAAAACTTGGTGCAAAAATTCCAAAAAATGACTGAGATATGCAATAAGTTGAAACCCCTATGTAGCCCATTATACAGCTTCACGGCATTTCCTCAGTTCGCGGTCGGCTTTGAAGAGTGCAGACGTGTTCCCGTTCCACGAAAGATCGTCATGCGGAGTCGGAGGATTATAGGGTGAGGGTGTGGGAGGCTGGGTGCGGGTTGTGGGAGGGGCTGGGAGACGCTGGCGCACGGACCCCGTTTTTTTTTTACAGGTTTAAAAACAAAAGACGACGTGGACATTTGCCACGCTGGGGTGGGCTCCCAGCGTGGCAGAAGATGTGTGGGGCTGGAGGAGCCGACGGGATTGGGCACTTCTGTCGGCAAAACAAACAACGTTTGCCATGCTGGGGTGGGCTCTCAGCGTGGCAGGAAAGCTTTGGGAGGCGTGATGGCTGGGGAGCGATGATGGAGGGGATGGCGGCCCTCAGTATGCTGTGGTGTTTTCCTTTGAAGCAGAGGAACACCGCTGTCATAGTGAGCTCCTGCACCCATTGGTGCAGGACCGCCATGCCTGCTCAAGGGAGCAGTGCATTGCATGGGAAAGGCACACCTCCAAGTGTGCTACTCTTCCAAAATGTTCCTTGCGCATGTGCGCAAGCGAACATAAAAAGGACTGGATTAGCCACGTTCAAACCTCCTTTATTAACTGGCAAACATAAAATATTATGTTTTAAAGGGTTGAGCCTACTGCTCCATATGGCCTGAAAAACAATACTTTAAAGTGCTTTTTCTCCTGCTTTGGGAAGAGGAAAAACTTAACTAATAAAAATAAAACTAGACAGTAAATGTTTTTATTACATAAACATGTTTTGTTTTGCTTAAGGGCCAACGGCTCCATTTTGAACTGTCACTCCTCCAATTTCTAACTTTTTGTCCCAGTCATGGAGGTCCTGTAACACTGCCCCCAAATTCTATACCAAGAGCCAGATATTCAAAACTTTACGCTGGGCGCAAACCGTTTGCACAGATTTAGCGCAGGCTCACTATATTCAAAAGGTCAAATAGCACACGCAAACTGCATTAGCGCCGGGCAAAATCATAATGTATGCAAGGGGCAAACTGAGGGGACATGACAGCACAATGCTATATTCAGCAAATAGTGCCGCACAATGTGGTTTAGTGTGACTTAGCATGACACATTGCACGGTGCAAATTACCGCGCAGGAAAAGGCAGTCTTAACCCTTGGCAAACCAGTTTTGCGTGACATTGTGGCTTTGTGCAGCGTTAGTGTGGCTTTTGCGCAGCTTTGCATGACCCTAACCAATACGTATGACACATAGAAAATACCAAACATAGAGGAAACATGCTGCCCTCTGATGGCATCACAATGATGCCATCATCTGCCACCAGTCCCAGCCATGCCCGGCAGGAAGTGGTGACCCAGCTCCCAGTGGACACCATGGCAGTGCAGTCATAAAGCACACACCTGCAGACCACCATTTGGTGGACACCAACGGCTGCCAGCACACACGTGCAGCACTGTGGGCATTGGGGGTATTGAGGGGAGGGTGTACAAGTGGCCAGGCTGCACCACAAACTGGGTGTGGCCACATGGCTGGGTCAAGCCACACTGTTCACATGGGCCAGTGTTGGGCATACTCCAACACCAGTGTGCCTATCTGATCATATGTGCCCCCCGAGCCACATACCGCATAGCTGTATAAACACCGCAGCACACACAGCCAGCCATGTATATGTCACTGTGAGCATCCCATGCCAGAGGTGCAGCATCTGTGGGTCACACAACAGCATAGCAGTAATGTCCACTGTCAGTAAACACCTGCAAGGTGGGCCTGTCACTGTGTACAATGCAGTGGTCATTACTACCCTATACACCATAGGCATTGTTGTGTCCTTTACAATACTGGCCTTCTTGCTACTGTAGTATCTGCTGTGCATTGTAGCATGACCTACAGGTCGTGCAACAAGCTGTATGCAGCACCACCACCACCTGTAGCTTTGCTGTGTATCCTGGGGCACAATATGCTGTGCTGTACTGTATACATGTAGCCTGCAGCTACCATCATGCACTGCCAGACTGACCTACAAGTGGAGCTGTGGGACCCTACAGTAATGCTGGGCAAACTGCATGCAAATCAGGGCATAATGGGATGCTAATATGGATGTTTGCCCATAGACTACCTAAGTAGGCTCATTTGGGCTGGCAGTAGAGCCTAGAGGTTAGAAGAATGAGGTGTGAACGAGCTTGACACATCCAACAGACCAGACCTGAGTTTGATTCTCACAACCTCCACTTGCATACTATGTGACTCTGACAAAGTCACTTAACCGTCCAGTGCTCCCAGATCACCCCTGAAAACAGGCACTTGTGCCTAATGGGCCTTACCGGGTTACCAAAGACTTAAAAAAATAAAATAAAATAAAATAAATTTGCAAGTCACTTTTAAATATGGCAAAGTTTAAACATAGAAACATAGAATTTGATGGAAGATAAGGACTGCTTGGCCCACCTAGTCTGCCCATTTCCCTACCTAACAGATAAGCTGCAGATCCTAGTTAACCAACAGCCTACTTCCTCTTAACTCCCACTAGAATTGCCTTACGTCTGTCCTATGCATTCTTGAATTCCCCCACTGTTTTTGACTCTACAACCTCCTCAGGAAGGCTGTTCCATGTATCCACAACCCTCTCTGTGAAGAAATACTTCCTCACATTACCGCTGAGCCATCCTCCCTCTATTTTCAAATTGTGCCCCCTTGTTTTTGCACATCTCTTTTTCTGAAAAATGCTACCCTCTTGGATTTTGTTGATTCCCTTGAGGTATTTGAAAGTTTCTATCATGTTCCCCTCTCCCTCCTTTCCTCGAGGCTATACATCTTTAGTTCCTTTAGTCTTTCTTCATATGTCTTCTGATGCAAATCCTGCATCATTTTGGTTGCCATCCTCTGGACAGCCTCCACCCTGTCTATGTCTTTGTGGAGATGTGGTCTCAGAACTGTACATAGTACTCCAGATGTGGTCTTGCCAACTGTTTATACAGAGGGCCAACAACTTCCTGTTTTCTACTGGTGATGCCTCTCCTGTACATCCCAGTATCCCTCAGCCTCCTTACTGCCTTCTCACATTGCTTGCTCACCTTTAGGTCATCTGATATGACTACCCCAGGTCCCTTTCCATTTTTTTGTTGTCAGTATCTCACCCCCGTTGTACTCTTCCCTTGGCTTTTTGTTTCCCAGGCGATTACTTGGCACATCTTTGCATTGAATCTAAGCTGCCATACATTTGACCATTCCTCCAACCTTGCCTAGTCCCTTTTCATCCTTTCCACCCCGCCTTGTATATCAGCCCTGTTGCAGATATTTTTGTCATCTGCAAAGATACATACTTTCCCTTCCAGTCCCTCTGCAATGTCACTTATAAAGACATTAAAAAGGACTGGCCCCAGTACTGAACCTTGCGGTACTCCACTTGTAACCTCCTTTCTTCACCGTGGGCTCCATTTACTATTAACCCCTGTGTCCTGTTGTCCAACCAGTGTTTTACCCAGGCTACCAACCTGGGACCCACTCCCAGGCTGGCTAATTTGTTTATTAATCTTTTGTGCGGGACTGTGTCAAATGCCTTGCTAAAGTCTAAGTAGGCCATGTTCACAGCCTCTCCCTGGTCTACTGCTTTGGTCACCCAGAAATCAATTAGATTTGTCTGACATGACCTTCCGGCTGTGAATCTATGCTGCCTTGGGTTCTGTGCCCCACTGGCCTCTAGGTACTGAACAATTCTTTCCTTCAGAAGTGATTCCATCATTTTCCCTACCACTGAGGTCAAACTGACAGGTCTGTAGTTTCCTGCCTCTGTCTTGCTCCCACTTTTGTGAAGGTGAATCACATCAGCCCTCCTCCAGTCCTCAGGTACCACACCATCCTCACATGATTGATTAAAAAGGATAGTCAGTAGTGTTACGAGTTCTTCCCTCAGTTCTTTTAGAATTCTAGGGTGAATCCCATCAGGCCTTTATCCACCTTCCTTTTTAAGAGTTCTTTCAGAACCCTTTCTTCTGTGAAAGGACTAATGTCAACCCCCTATCCAGAGTGCTTCTATTGACCGGATTAGGTATTTCCCCCTGCTTTTCCTTTGTGAATACTTAGCAGAAGTATTCGTTCAGTATTCCTGCTTTTTCACTGACTGGGATGTCAACATACCAGGGTACACAATCTACAGGAGGGACAGGGAGGGAAGAAGAGGAGGAGGAGGAGTAGCTCTCTATGTAAGGGAAGGGATCAAAGCAACAGAACTAAAGGGTAAACAGGGAGGAGAGGAGGCACTGTGGGACACCCTGGAGACTGGAAATGGCTCCACAGTCCGCACAGGGGTTGTATACAGACCCCCGTCTCAGGCGGAGGAAATGGACAAGAAAATGATAGAAGGCATCCTTGGAATGGCAGAGAAAGGGGAGATATTACTGATGGGGGATCTGAATATGCCAGATGTTGACTGGAGCACCTTTACAGCAGTCACATCCAAGAGCAGAGCCATTCTCGATGCCCTACAAGGGGCATGCCTCAAACAGTTAGTTTTGGAACCCACTCGGGAGAGAGCAATCTTAGACAATGTATTCTCAAATGGGGATGGAGAGAGGATCTCTGATCTTGAAGTGGGTAGCAATCTGGGAACAAGCGACCACCAAACAGCATGGTTCATGATAAACCTAGCTGTAGAGTCAAGCCACACAAAAGTGAAGGTACTGGACTTCAAGAGGGCTGATTTTGTAAAAATGGGAGAGTGCCTCAGAAAAGCACTAGCAAACACGCAAGAAGGTGAGGTGGAGCAACAATGGAGGAACATCAAAACCACCATCACAGAGGCAACAAGCCTTTGTGTGAAGCAAATAAACAAATCAAAACGAAAGAAAAATACACTATGGTTCTCAAAAGAAGTGACGGGGAAGGTAAAGGAGAAAAAGATAGCATTCAGGAAGTATAAGGAAACACAGAAGGAGCAGGACAGAGAACTGTACCAGTTAAAGCAGAAGGAAGTGGAGAAGGCAGTCAGAATAGCAAAGGTCCAAACCGAGGAAACAATAGCCAACTCGGATAAGAAGGGGGAAAAATCTTTTATAGGTACATTAGGGAGCAAAGAAAGACTAAGTCAGAGATACTGAGGTTGAACAAAGAGGAAGGCAGTTAGGCAGAGAGCGACAGTGAAAACTTTGGCGCTGGGCAAACATGTTTGCACCAGGCAAATGGCTTAGCTCTCTGCTAAACCCACACAAACGTGTTAGTGCCACGCAAATGGTTCGGGAAATATACAACTTTGCACACTGTACTTTCACATGTGCTGCTGCCTGCAGCTGTACTGGGTCCACACATTTGCTGGCCCACCCACTGGCCACATATTTCACCTCTCCCTACCTTCTTGTCGCTGTGCACTGTTTTGCTGTTGTGGGTTGCACTTTGTGGTTGATATATTTAGAGCTGTCTTATTCTAGGGCTAAATTTTCCCTGCACTCCCAGACCAGTTTGCCTGGCCTCTTTCCCATGCTATATTCAGATGCTGTTTGCCCAGGGCTATTCCTTTTGAATATAGCTTGCTTTTTGCTCTGGGCTAAGTTTGCCTGCTGGGCAGTGCTAATTTTGCCACGGGGCAAAGTTTAATCCTAATTGGGTTGCTAGTTAGGTGAATATCTACAATATTTTGCCTGGGTTGGGCAATGTGTCCTAATTCTTTGCCTTGTTCTCTACTCTGGCTCAAAATCGGTTGCTGCCATCAACTCCACTCTCACTAATGACTTCCAATTCCTGCAGACCTGGCTCTCTAGCAACCACCAAGTCCTGAACCTAGAAAAAACCTGTGCTATGCTATTCGGATCCTCTAAGAAACTGTCTGCCCCTGCGAACAGGCTCCGGGTTCAATGCCTTGATGGCTCCCTCATCTCAAACACTGAGTCCTTCAAGTACCTTGGGGTCACTTTGTATCCCACACTTGACCTGTCTCAACATTGTCAATATGGTGTGCCGTGCCGTCAATGCTAAAATTGGCAGAGCTTATCGCGGCGCCTACTCCCTCACCCTTCCGCTAGACTTTCTGTTGCGAGAGGTATTGTCTTACCCCAGCTCCAATATGCTCTGCCCTCCTCTTTGCTGCAAACTCTGCTACACTCCACAAATGGGACACTGTCTACAACAACATCTGTAGATTCGCCTTAACTGCCCCCGTCTTACCCATCATTGTCTCCTTCATGCAAGCCCGGGTCGGCTGTCACCTAAGGATATTGAGCCTACTCCCTGGGCGGCTTTATCGACTCCTGTCTAGACCTCCCTGCCCTGTTTATCTTGCCAACCTCCTGACTCCTGCCTCACACACCCGTACCCTCAGGTCTTCCTCTGTTCCCATGCTCTCCACTAGACCTTGCATGACAAAAACGGGTGAACAGGCAATTGCCCATTTTGCTCCCAAATTCTGGAACTCACTCCCCCTTATGGTGAAAACTTCATCCTCCCATCGAGAATTCAAAAACTCACTGTTCACCCACCTCCTAGCCTCTGGCCAATGCAAATGCTCTTAATTTGCTTTGTCCCACTGCAGGTTGTCGGGTCTGACCCTGAGTACTACACTAATGTTCTCCCATGCAATACGCTTTGTCTAGGTGGCTATGAACCTTGATGTCTTTACTGTCCTCAGCTGTCTTATGGTTACCCTAATTGCTTTATTTTACATCCTTATTATGATCTATGCCTAAAATGTACCCTTATGTAACTATTACTGTGCTACCCAATGTATATCTTGTTTTGCTCCTGTACACCTATATTATGTCTGTGCATTTCTGCATATTGTAACCAATGTTCTGTGCTCTCCCGGGTCATGCCTGAAAATAGGCAGGTCTGTTGCCTAGCGCACTTACCCGGTTACCAAAAGCTAATAAATAAATAAATAAATTCTGTCTCAACACATTTATTTTTATTTAAGGAAGCCCCTGAAACTGCACTGTAATCTGTGCAGATACTTATAGTGCTTTCTGCTTCTTGTGCCCTTGGGGCCATTATATATATACATCATCCACATATGCCACAACTGAGAAGGGGAGGGTCTCTGCCCCCTAAAGTAATGGATGAAATATCCTTATTGACTTTCCTGAATAGCGGATATATACTGAATAAATATAAAAGGGGACTGATTGGTTAGCCTTGTCTAATTACTTTTACTTAATGGGTACCGCAGGCCGGCATTTACCATTGACATAAGGTGTCACTGTTGCATTTTTATATCATTTTTGTAACTGGGTGATAAATAGCTCTGGTATACCATAATGTCTTAAAATTAGCCATAGGAACTGGTGATTGACTGAAATGAAAGCGCTTTTTGGATCCAAGTACAGTATGTAGCCACTTACACCCGGGGGGGGGGTTCTTTCAAAGAGCTCCCTTAACAGTATCAACTGGTCAGTAATAGACCTACCTGACACTGTACAGGTTTGTGCAGAGGAAATGAGAGAAGGGGCTGTAGTCAATAGTCATTTATTTAGAATTTTAGTTATTGTTTTCAAATCAACATTCAATAAACTTATTGGTCTCCAATTATTTAAATTTTATCTCCTTTTTTATAGACAAAAATGAGACTACCCCCTGCCATTTCTAAGGGTAGCTCTGAATTGTTCAGCACAAAATTGTATGCTGCCACCAATTCGCCAGCTATAGTTTCACTCATCAATTTATATAATTCCTCCATCAGGCCATTATTCCCTTGAGCTTTACCTGTATTTAAAGAAGATAAAGCCTGTGCTACTTCATCCTGTTGTATAGATCTCATCATCGCATTGAAAATAGAGGTGGGTCTGTCTGGAATGTCCAGTTGTTCTAAAAATAGGACAATATCGTCTGAGTTTATTGTTTCTTCTTTAAATAGTGCCCTTGCATGTCTTGTGACTTTAATCCTAATGTTCTGTGGCTTAGTTTGTATCCTATTATCTGCCCCCTGGACAGCTTCTATTTTTTTCTTGTTAATTCTTTCTTTGCAGCTCATAAAAGAGCATATTGTAGCAAAGTGCCCCTGTGTACCATACGTCTGTTGCATTTTTAATGCATTTCACTGTTTGTTGAGAAAAGATTTCATACTCCCTTTTATTACTCTGATTTGTTCTGTGAAGTCATGTTTTAGGGTCTGTGCAAGTGGCATGAGAAATTGTAGTTGTTTACGGTTACGTAAATACTGGTAATAGTCATTATCCCTAAAAGCTATACTAATAGATTTCAAAAGTTTTGTTAACTCTCTTTTTGCATCTGACCACCAAAGCATGGGGTCATCTTACATCGCATCTACCAACTTTTTCCTTTTAAGAAAATATTGCAGATGCTGCTTAACTTCTTCCAGTAATAACAGGGAGCAGTTCAGTTTCCGTGATCCGGGACCTTGTGATTGAATAGGCAGAGAGCCTACTGTTGAATGCAACTTACTATGGTCAGCAAATTCTATGGGGTAACTGAAACCAACTGTAAGGGTAGATTTTTGTTTGTAAAGAAAAAATCAATATGGGTTGCTAAAGCACCGTAATGATGAAAGGTAGGATCTGTTCTGGAGTTCACCTGGAAATATGCATTCCCTTAATTTGCAATTTGTATAGCAGAATGCAAACACGACATATCAGTGAATATTTTCCTAGTGGTTGTTACTCTGCCTCTATCTTGTACAGTTAACCTACAGTTGAAATCCGCTCCCCAAAGAATATTTTGTGAGGTGTGTACATGTAGTTGAATTTGCTTGAATAGGTCCAATCTTTCAGATTTTTTTGTGTGGAGCATGTGTGTTAATTAACCAGAAATATGTTTTATGAAGAATAATATCTATAATCAAGACTCTGCCAGGAGCCAAGTCAATTAGTTTCACTAATTTCCCTTCAATGTTTTGAAAAAGAATAGCAACCCCTGAGCAAGGGTCAAGTCCCAGGGACCAGTAGAAAACTCTGACTTGCCAACATTTGGCATCATAAGTTATTTCTGCCATCATGTGGAGTCTGATGTCCTTCAGAAAAATAATATTGTCCTTGTTTGCTTGAAGATGTGACACTACCAGTGCTTGCTTTTGTTTTTTTTTAACACTATTCACATTTTTTTAACCAATTATTTTTCCAGGTGAGACACACTAAGCTGAAAGCTTGTTTGCAGGTCCAAGCTGGGAGCACGAAGAAGTTAAGTGACTTGCTCAGGGTCACGCGGTATGCAAATGGAGGCAGTATAGCGCAGTGGTTTAAGGCTCTGAACTGCAAATCTGGTGACATCCAGCAGACCAGACCTGGGTTTGAATCCCACTGCTTCCACTTGCATACTGTGTGACTCTGAGCAAGTCATATAACTTCCCTGTGCTCCCAGGTTGCTCCTGTAAAAAACTTTCAGCTTAGTGTGCTACACCTGGTTAAACAACTAAAAAAAAAGTGGGGGCTGTGGGATTCAAACCCAGGTCTCCAGATTTGCAGCTCAGAGCCTTAAACCACTGCACCATACTGCCTCCTTTTATTTATTTATTTATGGAACAACAGGTGACAGAAGTTGTCATTTATCTGTGTAATGAAAATGTGACTTGCAGCGGTTTCCTTTTGGCACCTTTAGATTGTTTTCCTTGTCCCCCCGTTGTTGTTTTAACTGCCCTGGGTTTCCCTCTTCTGTCTTATTTGCCTCAGTCTCAGAGGTACCCTCCCCTGGATCTATACTAACTTGGGAATCTTCTGACTGGATGTCCAACAATTCAGGGTGTTGTTGCAAAGCCTGAAATTTATTTGAAGTAAGAGTAGTAGCTGTTTTGGCTATCTTTGAAGTTGGCTGTCTCCAATTCTGTTGTCTCCTAGTGACCATCTGTGTTTGTTGCTGTTCTTCAGCTGAAGGTGGGGGAAAGGAGGGAGTGGGGGAGGCATCGCCGTTGTATTCTGGCTCTTGTATGTGGAAACAACACTGGGAACTTCTGATACTGTTTCCTCACAAGTACTGGCATCGCTATGCTCATGTAAGGAAGGGAGGGAGTCAGTTACCTCTAAGAGGTTGGTCCTCTCTTGAACTTCTGGTGTCAGTGGATGCACCACTGTGGGGGGAGGCGTGATGGTTGTGGAGGAATAGGGCACTGAGGGACAGTTGAAGAATGTGCTCTCTGAGCAACAGCTGTCAGGAGCCTCTGTTCATCAAAAGCAGATGCAGCTGCTTGTCTGTGAGCTGCCAGTGGACAAGCAGCACAAGAGTGCCCTGCCATCCCGCAAAGATTACATATAGCTGTGTTTTTACAGTGCACACTTGTATGGCCTAGGCTATTGCAGAGTATACAGCGAAACCTGTCTCAGACACTACTTATGTGCCCTGGCATCCCACATTATAGCAGGTTTTGGGTTGTCCTGCATAAAACAGGTCCCCCTGTCTCTGCCTAAAAAAAGCAATTGGGTGGATGTTGCAGCCCAGTGTCTGTGGATTTCACAATAATTGTAATCTGCCAACCCACCGTCCAAACGTCCTCTGTGTCAGAAATTGCCTCTGGGTGTCCTAGCACCATGCATCTCTGTTTGAGCCAAAAGGTTAAATCTGTGACACTCACCTCTTCATTTCTGAACAAAACTGTGATCGTTTTGTGAGCAGGTCTACTCAAGGGAATTACTTTAAAGGGTGTCCACAGGGGAGAATGCTTTACCAGATTATATCATTCCCAAAACTTTTCTAGACCACTGTTGAGCTTAAAGCTCACATTGAAAGAAGACTCCCCTGAAACGAGAATAAGAGCATAAATATCAGGAGCATAAAAATGGCAGCTGTGTTTCAGAAAAGTTCTAGCTTCAAATTTCCTATTGGGGAAAACGTCCATCCCCCCTTTACACAGAAGACATACAGCACTGTGCTGTTTGGTGGCGTAAATAGAAGCCTGAAAAAAAGAAGCATATGACCTAGAGTTCGGTCTTGGTTGTTCGGTATTAGATGCGGGTGGAGGGCCCTCCTGATGTTCTATGTTTGTTAGTTCTTTCAGATGTTCTGTCAAAAGAGACAGATCATTCAACAAGTTCCCCACAGTCTCAGTGGCCACAGGAGGGGGGGAGGAATTTGTTGTATTTTGCGCTAGCAAAAGAACAGGGTTTTGTGTTAAAGTTAATTCTGGGGCTGGACCCAGAGAAGGTGACTGCTTGATTCCTTCGCTCTGCCCCAGCCCGGCGAAAATCTGCTCATATTTGACCACTATGCTGGACTGAAGACCTTTTCTTTCTGATGTTTTTTCTCTGACATACCACTGGTACTTACTCCTGATGTTTTTTCTGGAGGATGGCCATGCTCCGGTAACTTGCACAAGCCGCATAGATTTCGGTCCTGGCCCAGTCTACTTGGATGTAAAGGCCCGAGCGTGGTTACAGGTGGATCAATGGTGTCTAGTTTTCAACTTCCCCCCTGCTACCTGTCGGGTGGCATTTCATGGGCAATACATGTCCAAGTAGGACTGGCATTAGCCCGGTGACAGTCCAGCAACATTGCAGCTGTTTACAGATTGTGAGTCTCTCCTAAACAGATGGAACAGACCAGAAGCTCTATTGAGGGTATCGAGTGCAGGGCGGCCCTCAGTTCAATGAATCACCCGCAGGTGGGGGAAGCCTTGGCTAATATCACGAAAATGTTGGAGGCACTGCTTAGCAGAGTGGACACAATTGGCGCCTTCCTTGCTGGTAACGTTATGGATGTTTGCCACCTCGAAGACCAGCACAATGTTCTTGAGCACTGTGTGGAGGAGCTGTAAACCCAACATTTAAATGCCCTTCACAGGCTTAGGGACCATGAAGCTAAATTGGCTCAATTGTGGCAAAGAACGGAGGACCAGGAAAACTGGAGCAGGTAAAACAACATCAGGATCCTCAGGGTGCCAGAGGGGATGGAAGGCCCAAATATGGAGAGGTTCCTAAATGAATGGATCCCCCAGCTCCTTGGTGAATGGTGGAAAGAGTCTGTGGGGGTGGAATGCACTCATTGTGTTCCTGGTGGTCCAAATAGCACTAAGAGTCCCCGAACCATAATTGTCTACATACTGCATTTTACTACTAAAGAGAAAATACTTAGGCCATGAGGGAAGCTGGGGAGTTGACCTGGAAGGGTCATACCACTTCCTTCTATAGAGACTTTTCTCAGGAGGTTGCAGCTAAATGCAAAGCTTATAACCAGCTGAAGAAGGTGCTGAGTGCAAATGACATTCAATATCGACTCAAGAACCTTACCTCCTTGCACCTGTCAAAGAATGGTCAGTCTTTTCTAGCTGAGTCCCCTCAGGACGCTGAATCCTGGATTCGTAGTCACTGGCCTGGCCTGTTATCGGGGACTACATCCCCCAGATGACTTTGGGAACTGCTGGACCTCACGGATCATGGAACAGATGGAAAGGGTAACGCTGCTAACTGGGACATTGATTGCAGATGGACAGGTCCCCACAATAAGGATCCCCGCACACAATAGCTCTGGGCCCCAGCAACTGAAGAGGCCACTCAGCCTAACCCCGATTTATCTAGTGATGATGCGGCAGCCAAAGTAATAGACTCACCCGACTCCTCTCTCACAATGAAGCAGTGTTAGCGGGCTAGAAGCCCCTACTCCTCAGCATCAGGCAACCTTGCTGCGTCCCCTCTGGCAAAACTCCTCCGGGCAGATAGGTCAGCCATGGATAGGGAAAGCATCTGGGCCCAGCGGAGAGCTGATCGGTGGGTCACTCAGAAGACCCAATCCCATTGGATTGGGCAGAAATGATGGAAGAGGCCGAAGATGAAGCAGCAGCAACCACGGGCCTGCTTAAACCTGGACTTAAAACTTTTGCTGAAGCTCTTACAACACCTAGCAAGGGCGAGCCATTTAAGAACACGTGATGTACTGAGGCTATAGTAGATATGTATCTCTTTCCGATGGCTGGCCCGGGCCATCATACTTCCTAAGGGTCGATGGCAAGAGTGGAGGGACCTCCCTGTTTCCTTTTTCCTCCCTCTCTGTCTCTGCCCTAGCCGAGACCCAATCCTCGACCTTGGGAACTCTGCTTTTTCCAGCTGTGCACATGCGACTATCCTATCCTTTTGGGTAGCTGCAGACCTCTGCTGCATGGTGTTGCCCTGTACTTTTAGCTCCTCTTGCGCTGCCCCCCCCTTTTCCCTGTCCACTGAGCGCTGTGCACGGGCAATTTTGCCATATGGAAAGGGCCCACATACCTAGATGGACAAAAAACCCTGGATCTAGTGCTACCATAAGATGGCTTCACCCTCCTCGTGGGTGTCTTGATCTGCCATTTCCAAATGCCCCCCCCTCATCCCCTCTTGACTCCTGCATAACCTGATATCTACTCCGATAACTAACCTGTAATTGGAATTATGTGACTGATAGACCCCCCTCCCCTCTGCATCCCACTTCCTGAACAGGCGGACATATCCTGATAATCACTGGTTGAGGGTGCCCCACCCCACTCAGGATGGTCAGAATAGTTGGGCCTATCCCAATTCCAGGAGGAGGAGGGTTTCAGGTCTAATCTGAAGGAGCCGGGCTGGGACAGATCACTCATATCTGGTGTGACCTCCCCCTTTGTATATTTGGTGTCTGAAGCAGTGCGGCTGTTGGGTATACCAACTACCCTCCTCATATGTACACCTCGGCACCATAACTGAGTTTGTATTGTGTATAGGAAGTTTATACTGTGTTATACTTAAATTGTTGTTGGATAGCTGTTTTGCTGCATCTACGGTTCCTCAAGTTATATAATTGATGTCTTACCTTTCTTTGTTTTGCTTAGATTTCCTCTGCTGTCCACAGATGGGACACTTCCCACTGCTATCACTCCTTCTCTCTCAGCTCTTGATTTCTGGGGTTACTGGTGATAAGTGTTTCAGCACAAGTCAGTGCCCAGGTACTCCCTCCCTCCCTCCTTCTCACTCATTTGTCTCCTCTGCTGCTACTGAGTTGGTGAGTACCCCTTTTTCTCTATTACTAACCAGGTGGTGCACAAAAGAATGACTCAGACCTGGGAGTCACGTGATGCAGAGCACTAGGTAGCGGCCTTCTTCTAGAGCTCCGACAGCCTGACCCCCTAAATAACGTGTAAAAATTGATATAAATGACCTGGGAAATGAGACTTTACTATTTTCACCTGCCGGAGAAAAGGTACATCTATTTGGTTGACTCCAATAGAAATAGAAATGAGGAAAGCCATGCCGAGACATAGCCCACTGGCTACCCCAGAGAAGGCCTCAAAAAAATCCAAGGCCTCATCTACGCAACAGACCCAGACTTCTACAGCAGATGGCATGGAAGTTGAACCCCTCACATTAGCCAGATTCCTAGAAGAATTTCAACCTTTTAAGGTAGAAATGAAGGAGTTTGCAGGGGAAATTAAAAGTTTAGCTCACGCTTTGGAAGACCTCTCTCAGTGGACATCCGATAACGAGACCCGTATTCGTTCGCTAGAAGGGAGAAGTGAGAGACTGGAACCTGACCTTGTGGCAATGAGGCAACGTATCTCCAAATTAGAATTAAAAAGAGAGATCTCGAGTCAAGCCACCGCAATAATGCGCGTCTTCAGGGTTTCATCGAGAAGGAGGAGGGAGCGGACCCGGTTAAATGTGCCCAGAGGTTTGTGGAGAGAATAGCTGGTCCCTCTCTGTTTGGTCATGCTTACACAATAGAAAGAGCTCACCGCATCTTGCGCCCGTTACCCCCTCAAGGAGCTCCGCTGCGCACCTTCATCCTCTGATTTCTCAATTATCAGGAGCGCCAGCATTTTCTAATGAAAATTAAAGATATAAAGGAGCTGCAGTGGGAAGGGTTAAAGTTAAGAGTTGCACAGGACCTTCCCTTGACAGTTTGGCAAAAGAGAGCATAGTTTCACCCGATAGTCAAAAAGTTAATTGCAGCGGATATTAAATTTAAAATGGGCTACCCTGCCAAATTTCAAGTTTTGCTGGCTGGAACCTGGAGCTCCTATGAGAATGTAGATGCAGCAACAACTGCCCTCAAAGCAGCATTACCTGATCTATTTAAAAAACCCTGAGATCGATATGGGGGCATCGGCTGGTTAAAATATGCACCTTGGTGGTTAACTTGTGGTAGCTTCAGTAACAAATTGCCTGGTTAGTTCTCATATGGCGATCCCATTGTTTTGGACAAGTGGAATCGAATGATGCTATGGGGCTCATAGATGGTTATGCCTTCCTGCTTAAAGATGGGGGTCCCTTATTTTATTTGGCACAGCTTCCCTGCCTTGTACCTGCCATTCTGTTTTGAGGTGCATCTGGCTCCCGGAGCAAACGGGTTCGGATCTTCAAGTCTGATGACGCGGCAAGTTGAAGGAATCTCAAGAATTCATTCTCGTATTGAGTAGAGGAAGGTTTGCTGCATGAGTGAATTATCGGTGGAATTTGTTTTGTCGGACCAATTTCATCCCTTGGTCACTAGATGGAGCCAGAGACCGCGCCTTCACCCAAGACGCACGCATCAGAAGAAGCCCAAGCCGAACAAAGGCATTCGATTGCCTTATTGAGCACGAAATGGACTTTCAGGTTTTTTTTTTTCTTTCTGATGGGGGGTTTCCAGGACTCTCTGCTAAGGGGTTTGTAGCCTAGAGTGCCAATTGCACCTAATTGTAAGTTTGGGAAGCAAAGTTAATTAAGTCTAACTGTAGGCACCTGTCATATTGGTAGAGGGGACTCGCTTAGGATGTGTTATATATGGAGTTAGTGTAAGAAGTTGTAAATCATGGGGAGCATATGTTACAATAATAAATATGGAGAAGCTTATGGCGGGGATTTGCTGTTAGAATATGCACTATTAGAAATTAAGGGATGGGGGCAAGATAGATAATTAGGAATGTAACTTGATTTTTTATTACAGTTAGTTGTTCCTACATTTTGCTAGCATGTTCCAGACAGTTGCTTACTTATAATACTGCAATTTTACATGTGTTAAAAGAACAATAAAGTTAATTGACTAGCAGGGGCTTCGTAGCTAATAGTAGGGGTGGGGGGACGGGCGGATGGGGAGGAGTGGAATTACTGGGTGGACTGTTGTCATGGACCATGATAGAACGGGTTGGGTTTGGGTGGAGGGGAAAGGGGGTTTTCAGGTGTCTTATTTGTATTGTTTGGGGGAGGGTCGTTTTAAAGGGTAATTGGTATCGTAGCTGGGTGGGTAGTGGGGAGGGAGGCACAGCATATATAAGGTTTGGGAAAGGGAAGAATGTTTCGGTTATAGGAGGTAATATGGATATAGTTCCTATGAGTTGGAAAGTAATGGCTAGAGATATTAGATTCATCAGCTGGAATGTAAAGGGGGCCCAGTATAAGTCTTAGCAATACAAACTTTTAAAACACTTAAATTACTTGAAAGCGGATATAATATTTATTCAAGAGACCCATTTACTTAACAGTGAAGCTAATCATATGAGGCGATTGCAGGTGGGGCAGGTATTTGTGTCGGATGGCATTACTCAGAGTAGAGGCGTGATGGTGATGATTCATAGGTCTGTCCCTTTTAAACCACTTCAAATAATCCAAGATACATTAGGGATATTTTTTTTCATTAGAGGCAACTTGCACACTCTGGAAATAATATTGGGGTCGATTTATGGCCCAAATGTTGACACCCCAGGTTTCTTTGTGCAGATTATGGATGTACTAACGCCATTCTTAAATATTCCTATTATTATAGTAGGGGATTTAAATTTAGTAATGTATCTGTCAATAGACAGATCTGGGTCTTCCTGGAAGGGTCTCTCCCCTGCCCAAAGGGCGGTCAGAGAATTGTTAGACCAAATAGGTCTTTACGATGTGTGGAGAATTCTTCACCCAAAGGGCCGGGAATTTACATTCACCTCCCAGGTGCACGGCACTGGGTCCCAGATTGACTATGTCCTGATTTCGAATACTCTCATTTCAGGAGTACTGGACGTGGGCGTAGCTGCTGGGTTACCCTCCGATCATTCGGTAGTTACTTGCTTAATATCTTTTCCATTGCTCCCTAAAAAGGGGGGGTAGATGTAAACTTAATAATCAGTTGCTAAAAGATCTGGAAGTAGTTAAATTTATCTCCTCCCAAATATCGGAGTTTATATCTATTAACCACAATTCCACCAGACGGCCTGACATGGAGTGGGGAGCACTCAAGGCATATCTGAAAGAGATCCTTATAGGCCTGGCCTCTCAGAGAAAAAAGGAAAGAGAGAAGTGGATTTACGAACTACTCTCTCAGATTTGGGAAAAGGAGGCTAGGCTCTCTTCTTTCTCGTCTGAGGAGTATAGACAGGAGTTAATTAAATTGCAGAACTCATACCTAAGTTTACTAGGGGAGCAGGATGAGTTGGCAATTATTAAAACAAGGACGGTGTATTCTGACCAGGGTGAGAAGGCAGACCGTATGCTGGCTAGATGGGTAAAACAATTGGAATCCACTAGTTTAATCGTGGCTGCTCAGTCAATAGAAAATGGCTCTATTAAAACATCACCAAAGGAAATTGCGGGAGAATTCAGGAAATATTTTGAGCAACTATATGGTGCAATGAATGACCCCCCATCCGAGGAGAAATTACAACTTTACTTAAGTGGGTTGCACCTGCCCTCTCTTTCGGAGTATCATCAAGCCAGGCTTATATCGGCCATAACACAAGGGGAAATAGAGCATGTTATTAGGTCCCTCCCTTCTGATAAAACTCCAGGCCCAGATGGGTTTTCCTCTAATTTCTATAAAGTTTTCTCTAAAGAATTAATCCCTATACTGTTGATATTGTTTCAACACATTTTAAGTGGGCTGGCAACGGATGTCTCAATGTTTGAGGCACTACTTGTACTGTTACCCAAACCAGATAAACCTCCTGACTCTGTGTCAAGTTATAGACCCATCTCGCTTCTCAATCACGATATTAAAATTCTTACGAAATTATTGGCAGATCGAGTAAGTGAAGTTCTTCCTGAGATAATTGGTGCAGAGCAGGTGGGTTTTATGAGGGGGAGATCTTTGTTGGACCACTTGTGAACCCTTGAGCATGTTTTCTCGGTTTCCAGGGAAGCTGATCATCCTATGGCTTTGGTTTCTCTGGACACCAAGAAGGCATTTGATAGGGTCCACTGGAGGTACCTTCTAGCGACATTGGAAACATTCGGCTTCCCTCTGGAATTCCGGTTGTGGATTGGCTCCATTTATAAATTCCCTTCTGCTACAATTTCCTGTAATGGAATTATCTCCAACCTCTTTAAGTTGTTTGTGGGTACTAGACAAGTTTGTCCTCTGTCCCCACTCCTTTTCAATTTATACTTAGAGCCTCTTATCAGGCGGATTATGCAAGCCCAGGAGGTTCAGGGTATTCGGGTGTATGGGCATACTGCTAAAGTATCTGCGTATGCATAGATACATAGATACATAGATACATAGACAGTGTCGGCAGATAAGGGCCTATGGCCCACCCAGTCTGCCCATTTGAGCTTGTAAGTTCAGTTTATGTTTTCCTAGAAGTCTGCTGCCCCTTACCCCTGACCTCCAGAATTCCTTTATGTCTATCCCATGCATTCTTAAATCCTGTGATTGTTTCAGCCCCCACCACTTCCTCTGGCAGGGTGTTCCACTAGTCCACCACCCGTTCTGTGAAGAAATTCTTCCTCATGTTTCCTCTGAATCATCCTCCCTCCAACTTCATCCCATCCCCTCTAGTCCTGGAACATCTTTTTTGCTTAAAAATAGTGTATTCCTGCACCCTATTCCTCCCTGTGAGATACTTGTATGTCTCTATCATATCCCCTCTCTCCCTCCTCTCCTCCAGGGAGTAGGTGTTCAGTTCCTTCAACCTGTCTTCATAGGACTTGTGATACAATCCATGCGCCATCTTTGTTGCCCTCCTCTGAACCTGCTCTACCCTGTCTATGTCCTTACGTAGGTATGGTCTCCAGAACTGTACACTGTACTCCAGGTGGGGCCTCACTAGTGTCTTGTATAGTGGAATTATGACCTCCCTCTTCCTGCTGGTGATGCCCCTGCCTATACATCCCAGCATCCTATTTGCTTTACCTGCTGCCTTGTCACACTTTTTCCCTACCTTGAGGTCATCAGAGATGATAACCCCAAGATCCCTTTCCTGCTTGGTGCATGCTACATCTTCACCCCCCAACTGATATATTGTGCCAGGGTTTTTGTGCCCCATATGCATTATCTTGCACTTCTTTGCATTGAATTTCAACTGCCAAACCCTGACCATTCTTCAAGTTTCTGCAGGTCCCTTCTCATTCTGTCTACACCCTCTGGTGTGTCTACTGTGTTACAGAGCTTTGTGTCATCAGCGAACAGTGAAATTCTGCCTTCTAGGCATGCAGATGACCTTTTGCTCCAAATATCGTATCCGGCTTCATCCATACCTGCCTTATTAGAAATTATACAGGGTTTAGTGAAGTTGCCAATTATAAACTCAGTATTGGTAAAACACTGGTATTCCCCCTGAATTATAAAACTTTTAAACAAGAAATTGCCGCATTAGGGTTAGCTTGGAATGCAGATGTAGTAAAGTACTTACGGCTTACCCTTACAAGGTCCCCGGCCCGTACACAACAGTTAAATCTAGACTCTCTCTGGTTCATACTATTGCAATAGATTTAAAAAGATGGACCTTGCTTCCACTTTCGATGTGGGGGAAAATTAACTTAGTTAAAATGAACGTCCATCCCCATTTGTTTTACCCATTAAACATGTTAAATGTTTGGCTTCCATTAACGTGGCTTAAGAAAGCTCACGGCATAATCACTGGATTTATTTGGAATTATTAGAAGTCCAGAATGGCTTATCATAAACTAGCCGCTCCTAAGTTGATTGGTGGGTTAAGACTGCCTCATATAGGGTTGTATTATTGGGCTAGTCATGCGAATAAGTACCTCAGATGGATGAAGGTAGTAGATCCCCCGGATCAAGGTACATACATCCCATTTTGGTTAAAGGTGGAGATATTGCATATATCTGAGCAAAGCCTATCCCCAAAGGATATGTTACACAGTAACCCAAGCTCCCTACCTGCGGCCCTCAGAAATTCTCCTATCGAGATATCCATTAGAGCCCATTTGCAATTATGTTCCTTTTTGAAATATAGCCACACTAAAGACCTATCTCAACCTTTAAAGGGCAATTCCAATCTCCAGTTGGATGGTAAACCCCTTAGGAGTAGTTGGCTTCCACAGTTGGGTGATCATCAAGTCGGTGAACTAACTACGGCGGAAGGGCACTGGCTCTCTTCAGCTGAAATTTTGAATACATTTCAAATCCCACACACTGATATATTTAAAGTTTTCCAACTTCGACATCTTTTGGTAAAAGGGTTGGGTATAATCTCCCGGCCTATTTCATCATTGAGCTTCCAAACAGAGTTAGGGCCATTAACAGGAATGGCTCATGCCATTTCCAAAATATATAGTATGCTTTACAGCTGGGTTCATTCTCAAAATTTTGCACTGGTCAACTATTGGTCCTCACTTCTTCCTGATAAGGTGTTCAATTGGATGCTACGTTGGTGTAGTTGCCATAAATATATGTCGCAAGACAGGCTTAGACTGATGCAATTTAAGTTATTGCATAATATTTATAGAAACATAGAAACATAGAAGTTGACGGCAGATAAGGACCGCAAGGCCCATCCAGTCTGCCCATTTCTTTTTCTACCTTATAAATGTGCCATCGGCCTTGCTCTGTCAGTGACCCATCTATTCATAGTCATTTGTATTGCTCCCTTATGCCTATCCCATGCCTGTTTGAAGCCCTGCACTGTATTCATAGCCACTCACTTTGTGGTAAGCCATTCCATGCATCTACCACCCTTTCTGTGAAAAGAATTTCCTCACATTCCCCTTAATCGGCCTCCTCTAATCTCATGCTGTGTCCTCTTGTCCTGCTATTTTTCTTATATTTAAACATGTTAGACTCTTTCACCTTGTTTATGCCCTTAAGGTGTTTAAATGTCTCGATCATATCACCTCTCTCCTCCTTTGCTCAAGGGTATACATATTGAGTCTGCTAATCTGTCCTCATATGTCTTCTGATGCAGTCCCTGCACCATTTTGGTTGCCCTTCTCTGACTCCTCAATTTGTTAATGTCCTTGTGAAGGTGTGGCTTCCAATACTGCACCAGTACTCCAGATGGGGTCTAACCAATGTCTTGTACAGAGGGATTATTACCTCCCTCTTACGACTTGTGATACCCCTACTAATACACCCTAACACCCCCCTAGCCTTACCTACTGCTTTAGAGGTCTGCTTGGATGATTTTAGGTCATCAGTGATGATGATGCCCAAGTCTCTTTCTTCCTTTGTGACTGCTAGCAACTCCCCTCCCAGCCTATAAGTGGCTTCAGGGTTTCTCTTCCCTATGTGCATGATTTTGCACTTCTTTGCATTAAATCCCAGTTGCCACTCTTCTGACCATTTTGCTAGTTTATCCAGATCTCTTCTCATTCTGCCCACCCCATCTGGATCATCTACTCTGTTGCAGATCTTGGTGTCATCTGCAAACAGACAAGCCTTACCTCTAGTCCATCTGCGAGGTCACTAATGAAGATGTTGAATAGGACTGGCCCCAGGACTGATCCCTGAGGTACCCCACTTGTGACTTGCATCTCTTCTGACTGTATACCATTTACCACCACTTGTTTTCTGCCAGTCAACCAGTTTGCCACCCAGTTGACCAACTTCTGACCCACCCCGAGCCTACCAGCTTATTTATCAATCTTCTATGTGGAACAGTGTCAAAAGCTTTGCTGAAGTCAAGGTAGGCGACATCAACTGCTCCCCCTTGGTCCACCACTCTGGTTACCCAGTCAAAGAAATCTATGAGATTAGTTTGACAGGACCTTCCTTTTGTAAACCCATGCTGTCTTGGATCCTGTGCCCCTATGGATTCCAGGTGTTGCACTATCCTTTCCTTAAGGAGTGCCCACAATCTTGCCCACTACTGAGGTAAGACTGACCGGTCTGTAGTTCCCCGCCTCCTCCCTGCTACCACTTTTGTGGAGTGGGATCACATGAGCCCTCTCCAGTCTTCTGGGACCTCTCTGTGCTCAGAGACTCACTAAACAATTCTGCTAATGGCTCTGCTAGTTCCTCCTTTAGCTCCTTAAGTACCCTGGGATGTATGCCATCAGGTCCCATTGCCTTATCCACCCTGAGCTTAGCAAGCTCTTGTAGGGACCCTTTCTTTGTGAAGGGAGTAGTGCTCACCTCCTCCCCTGTGTCCATGATGTTGAGCTGTGGGCCCTGCCCTACCTTCTCTTCAGTAAATACTGAGCAAAGTATCTATTTAGGATAGATGCCTTTACAGGGTCCTCCTCCTCACATGCTCCCTTTTCTCCATTAAGCTTAGCAATACCCTTCTGGACTTTCTCCTTTCACTAATGTATCTAGAAAGTCTTGTCACCTTCTTTACTGTTCGTGCTAGTGTTTCCTCAGTTTGGGACTTTGCCTGCCTTACTGCCTTACCTGCTTCCCTTAGGGCAGTTTGGTATGCCCCTATCTTCATCCCGCTGTGTTCCTCTATATTTTCTGAAGGCCAGCCTTTGGCTCTGACCTTTCTGCTACTGTATTTGAGAACCAAAGTGGTTTCCTTCTTTTACACTTCCTTTCTGTCTAACACAATGGGATGTTGCTTCAAGTATTGTATCCTTAATGCTTGCCCACTTTGCCTGTACCTCCTCACCTGTGTTTCTTTTGCCAGGGCTAGCTTAACTCTGTTGGCCATCTTATCAAAGTCAGCTCCTCTGAAGTCCCATATTTTTGCCTTGGAATGGGATGATTTAGATGTAGTAGCCAAATTGAACCATACCATGTGATGGTCACTGGCCCCAGGTGACCTTCTACCTGGAGATCTGTGATCCTTCTTTGTTAGTCAGTACTAGATCTAGGATAGCCCTGTCTCTTGTGGGTTGCTGTACCAGTTGTTTGAGGCCTCCCCTGCAGGGAATCCACTATGAGTCTAGTTCTGGCAGATGTTCCTGCTGGTATTGACCAATCTGTATCTGGCATGTTGAAGTCTCCCATTATCAGAACCTCCCTTTAGCTGTCATGTTTTGTATATCTTCTAACAGTAATGTGTCTATGTCCTCCCTCTGGTCTGGGGCCTGTAGACAACCCCAGTTCTTATGGCTGTCCCATTTCCTGTTTCCAGGGTGACCCACAGTTCTTCTGGCTCCTTATGTGTATTCTGAATTTCTGTAGCTTTGATATTTTCATTAACATACAGGGCCACTCCTCCCCCCCTTTTTGCACCTCGGTCTCTTCTGAACAATACATAGCCAGGTACTGAAGTCTCCCAAGTGTGGTTACTGGTAAACCACGTCTCACTAATTGCTACTATGTCCAGTTTAGCCTCTGACATTATTGCCTGCAGGTCTGGGATCTTATTTCCCAGGCTGTGAGCATTTGTGTACATGATTTTCCATTGGCCAGATTTTGGTGTGTTAGTTGTTGGGTGAAGTTTGGCATTACCCTGTGCATCGTATGGGGAGACAAACCTTTTTTCTTACCTGGTGATGCAAATGAACGGCAACATGCTTGAATTCTGTTTGACCACTAGCTGAGGGGAGGGTGTTCTTCCATTCGACGATGGGTGCTGCAACCTCTCCCCATTTGCTAGTTTAAATATTCTGCAAAGACGCCAAACTTCTGCCCCAATGCACTGACTCTCTTTAGTCAGATGCAGTCCATCAAATTTAAAGAACTTTCGCCCCAGAACTGTTGCCAGTTCCCTACAAATCTGTGTCCTTTTTCTGGCACCAGTCCTTGAGCCACGTGTTTAGCTCCCTATCTCCCCTTCTCTGACCTTCCGTCCATCTGCTCCCTTCTCCCAGACTGGCAGGATCTCAGAGAAGGAGATGCCGGACGAAATAGATGATAGTTTGTCACCCAGCCTAGTCAGGTGTTCCTGGTCTCCACAACTGACCGGCTGGCGAGATCATTAGTCCTGATGTACTAGGACATCAATGTTTTCTCCTGCTTTGTGAACAATTTTAGCAATGCGGTCAGTGTCTCTCCATGCTGATGTACCTGGAGACATCTGACCATCACCCTGGCTGGAGATGGGTATCAACTCCCGAATCATGGAGTCTCCTATGATCAGAAGTTTTTGGATTTCCTTTTGCTTGTTTAGTTTTGGTTCCTGATTTGGGTGAGTATTGTTGTGCTAGCTCCTGTGCCACAGTGTCCTGCTCTGCAGTGTCTTCTGCCTCTTTATTTGATTTCAGAGATAGAGGCAGATACCTGTTTGTAGTGTTTATATGGTTTTGGAGGTAATGTGTTGGAGAGCAGAGAGTGATGGGGCACCTGATTTGTTCCTCCTAACCACCTGCCAACCTCCTGGACCAACTACCTCTGCGGTCGAGGTTTTTCTGTTGGATGCTGGGGAAATGGCGGTGGTTCTTATAATGTATTTCCTCTTCAATATGAAATTTGAGGCGGCAATCCCTGCCCATGCTGCCCGGAGCTGAGACCTAAGATCTCCAAAGGCTCCAGCATGTAGGACAGTGTCCTAAATCCTGTAAGACTGTCCTTCTGAAAATTGTTCCACAGTACCTGCAGTTAATGAAATCCATTACAAATAAGTTGCTGGGTTTGTAACCTAGTCAGAGTAATTAGAAGGAAAAAAATGCAAGTAATGGTTTAATTGTGCTTTGTTTAACTTGTTATAACAAGTTAAATTACTAGTGCCCTGTAAATGAGATCACTTGTGGAGGCCCCACTGATCCGCCCCTTCCTGCTCTGCCACAGGAAATGTCACAACTGGTAGCCTATAAAAGGAGTGTAGCGTGGGGTGGTTGGGGATGGGGTGGGTGGCTGGGCCCTTCCCCTGCCTAAAAAGAAGAACCACGGATGAAAGAACAAGGAGGTAAGAGCAGAAACAATCAGTCAACAACAAATGCAGTAACCCTGAAAGCTTATCCTAATGTTAGATAAAACTGTAAAACCTGTAAAGCACCACCTGTAATAATTTCAGAGAAGACATACCCTGTAAGAAACACTTTGCTCCAGAGAAAAATAAAGCAGTAACAGAAGATATACCTTGCAAAAGTCAATTTGAATCAGAAGATTACAGCTGTAATCTGTTAGCACACACCTGTAGGCACACCTTGTAATAATGCAGAAGAAGGTATACCAGCAACAACAATTTGAATCAGAGAAAAATAAAGCAATGAAATGTTAACAACAAACAGTAGCAATCCCTGTGAGTAAAAATTAAAAACACCACCACACAGTAAATCTGCTTAGCCAAACTAAGTCTTAATCCTTCTCCCTTGCTCTGGTAAGTTTCTCTACTCTGCCTTTCAAGCAGTCTTAGAAGGAAAGAGCTCAGGTGAAGCTAGGTGCCTTGGCCAGCAAACCAAGTCTTCTACACTGGGGAGAGGAGGATTAGGGAGGAGGGGTTGAGGTGGGGGTTTCGTAGGGGGAGAATATATCCTGGCAATGTTATGTTTATTATTCCCCTCTTAAATTGGCAAAGTTAGGCATTGTGTCCTCATCTACATGCTATAGATGTCAGCAAGATAGAGGGGATCTCCTTTACATTTTCTGGAAATGTTCCAAGTTAGCTCCACTCTGGACTATGATTAGACAAAAGGTCGATCCTTTACTGGGTCTGAATGAGCTGTTTACTGCAGAGGTATGTTTGTTAGGGGACGTTTCCGCTATTCTTGTGCAGAATAGGAAATATCATATGAGCTTGATTTCTGCCTCAGTTAAGAAAGTGGTCCTGAGGCAGTGGAAGGATACTTCAGAAATTACCTACAGTGAGTGGTTACAGGAGCTACTTGCTAATCTTAGAATGGAGAGAGTCATTGCTAGTCTCCAGAACAAGCTACCAAAGTTTAATCGGATTTGGGGTCCCCTGTATACATTGTATTCTTTACCGTCTAAGGAGTGATTCTTCCCTATCTCAATAGTACAGGTTGAGGAAATGTGTTGCTGTGCTGGGAACACTGGGGAGAGGAGGATTAGGGAGGAGGGGTTGAGGTGGGGGTTTCGAAGGGGGAGAATATATCCTGGCAATGTTAGCCTCATGTACTAATGTAAATACTGCTATGTATTCTTATGGCTTGGATGTATTGTCTGCTGTGGAAAACTTTAATAAAATCTGAATGGAAAAAAAAAAAAAGAATGACTCAGACCTCAACTGGACCGCCCGGTTGGGAGTGCGTCTCTTGGAATGTGCGCAGGTTGAATCACCCAGTAAAATGCACCAAAGTTTTGCAATTTTTAAGCTCAATGAGGGCGGACATAGCTTTACTCCAGGAGATGCACCTTACCACCCGCACAGTCCAGTGGCTAAAGAAGCTTTGGGTGGGCACAGTGCTGGCCAGTTGTGCCTCCACGAAATCCAAGGGGGTTGTTATTCTACTACGGAAGGCAGACCCTTGGACTGTGGAAGCCCAGCACCGGGATTCACAGGGCAGATGGGTAATGGCCAAGTTGTCATATCCAGGTGGCAAAGCCATAGTATCCAATGTCTATGGCTTTAACACAGACACAGGAGATGTCTACCCTGATCTGAGCCAGGCCTTGGCTGAGCTCTCAGCTGAAGAACTCGACATCCCAATCTTGCTGGGAGGGGACCATAACCTGCTGCAAGATATTTTTTTAGATAAATTTCTCCCCACACCACAGTCCCATCCAAAGGTCTTAGAATCCCTAAACACTCTAATATCAGAATGGAGGTTGGGGGACCCTTGGAGACTTCATCACCCGACTGGGCGAGACTATACTTTCTTCTCTAATGTACACTGGACACATAGCAGGCTTGATTTCTGGTTGGCCAACTATGCTGCCCTTCCCAGGATAGTGTCTACTACCATTGGCAGTATACTTATATCGGACCGTGCCCTGTGACAATAACGTTTTGGCCCCCAGGGCAGGGACCACCTTCCACAAGATGGAGGAGTAACCCACTTTTTCTGCAAGATGCAGCATTTTGAGACTTTTTAAAGGAAGAGTCTCATGCCTATTTCACTCTTAATACCCCAGGGAAAACCAGTGTAACTATAGTTTGGGAAGTCTTCAACGCATTTTTAAGGGGGAGAATTATCTCCTACTTGGCTGCTAAAAACAAACAAGCTGAACTTGCAGGCCTGGAAAGGCATTTTAAGTTATCCACTTAACTCTCCTCTTCTGGCTGACATCACTGGCCTAAAATACAACATTAATGTATTGCTAAACAGAAAGGTGGAGTGGCAATTAACTCTGGCCAAACATCGCTCCTGGGAGGGAGGGGACAATGGTGGAAAACTACTCCCTACCTTTCTCCCTGCACAGAGGTACCAGGCAGGGCTGTCCCCTTTCCCCTCTGCTCTTCCTTGTGGCTCCTGACCCACTGATAAGGAAGCTTACCACTACCCCGAATATCACTGGTATCCCAGTGGGTGATTCTTCATATTTAGTCAATGGTTATGCAGACGATATGTTGCTTACACTTTCTAATCTGCAAGCCGCCTTACCCTCGATTCTGTCCATCCTGCAAAAGTTCGCTTCCCTATCAGGACTTGGGGTGAACCAAAAGAAAACCACACTTTCTCCATTAAATAAGAAATGCAGTAGGCACTGTCTGTTTGGCACGGATATTGCCTGGGCCCCACAAGGTTTCCCCTATCTGGTTATCACTATTACATCAGCCTGGAAAGATTTAGAATCAATTAATTTCTCCCCCTTTCTGGCATCATTAGCGGCTGAGATACAATGGTGGAGGAAGTTACATCTCACCTTGAAAGGGAAAGTTGAAGCCATTCAAATGTTTATTTTCTCCAGGGTCTCCTATTTACTTTCCAATCTGTCTATTCCTCTTTCTCAGAAGCCATTTCAGGCCTTAGATAGGCTAGTGGCACTTTTCTTTTGGGAGGGCAAGGCTCCTAGATAGGGATATATGCGAAGTTGTGTGCCCACTGGACCAAGGGGGGTTTGAACCTCCCCTGGTTCATGGGTTATCAGCTTGCCTTTCGGATGGCCCAGGCCATGGCCTGGTTCACCCCTCACTCCCCCCCCCCATGGATTCAGTTAGAAACTGCCTTGTCGCGCAGGGTTCCTCTTTTTTTCTCTCCTGTCCAGCAGGCAACCCCCGGGGCAACACCTGACGCCTCTTATGAAAGAGACATGCAGATCCTGGCATAGGGCGATGGCTCTAGCTGGGGTTCTGAAAACGGACTACCCCTTCCTCTTCGTTACACCCCAATTTAGAATAACCCCCTTATCAGGGTGGATCATAAGCCGATCCTTTGGAAACTCTAAGCCTCTAAGCACTTCAGTACAGTTGCAGATCTCCTCCATCCAAACACACACATACTGATGTCTTTTTGAACAGCTCAGGGACAAATACGGCCTGCCATCCCAAGATTTTTGGAAATTTCTCCAATTAAGGAGTGCCCTAACTCCTCTTCTCAAGTCTGCCTCATCCCAATCCAAATGGAGCTGCCTAGATAATCTTCACCAACCCAACGGTGGCAAGGGCCTTGTAGGCTCCCTGTGTAGAACACTTAGAGATACCCAGCCAGATGCCTCTCTCTCTCTCTCTAGAAAAATTGCATGGGACCGAGACCTTCCACACCCTATACCCCCTCAGCAATGGTCAGAATGTCTCAGGGCAGCCCATACAGCTTATGAAGACTCCAAGAGCCAGCTACTTCAACTTAAAATTTTACTCAGAAGGGCATAGGACCCCAGCAATCCTTTTCAGCCATCAGCTAATCTTACAGGACAGATGTTGAAGATGTCAATCTTCTCCGGCCCATTTGCTTCACATACTCTGGACTTGCCCAACAATGCATACTTTCTGGATGCAAGTCCTGAAGGACTGCTCTGCCATAGTAGGCACACAAATTTCCCTTCAGCATTACCCCCTGTTACTGGGGGGTGCCTCCCCATTGAATACACTTTCTTATTATAGCAAAGTGTGGGTCTTGGTTGCAGTTATGGAAGTGAAAAGAGCTCTCCTGTTGAAATGGAGGAATTCTTCGCCTCCTACAGTTTCGCACTGGTGGGCAGCTATGGCTAGACTGGCCGTTTTTGAGAGACTCACGGCAGTAGCTAAGAGCAAACTGGCTGGCTACCATCTTAAATTGGATGCATATTTGCACTCTCATATGTGCATGGTAGCATCCCCCCATTGAAAAATCCCCCTGTTGTCTAAATATAGATTGTGACAACAGATGGGTCCCCCCCCCAAGGTAGTTCATACTTTTGTTCCTCAGCACTGTGGTCTATGTCTTTTACTCATCCCCTACCTTTCCTTTTACTCCTTTGATACTCTCTGGCCTGGTTGTTATCTCTCCGCCCTATTCCACCTGTAAAAGGCTTGTCTGGTCCATTTGAACCGGCTTTTCTTTCCATACTTCCCCAAATGTGTGTCTGTGGCTGCTTACAGTATGATGTAGCCAGATAATGAATGTTATAGGTGTTTTGGAATCCACTCTGGACTCTCAGATGTGTTAAGATATATTATTTCTTTCTTAAGTCAGGTTTATTGTCAATTGATGTAAAATCTGATATCTGGTCTACGCATGTCCGAAATTGGAACTGCTGATGTTGATGTGGATAGTATTGTATTGTGTATCCTACCGATGTTGTGCAAAGGTTGGAAAATCAATAAAAATTTACATGATAAAAAGAAAAAAAGTTAATTCTGGGGATAATGTCAGAGGAGACCCAGAGTCATTAACAGTAGATTCAGTAATATTTTGTCCACTGTTACTAGCACAAATGATTGTTGAAGTAGGAGTAATATCCTGGGCCTCAATATTTTTTGTATTAGTTGTAACAGTAGAAAGGTTTTCAGTCATGCTTACCCCTGGGATGTGAATAGGGGAAAATCCTGAAATCCATTTTCCTGTATCTGGTAATTGAACCCAACCTGCTGCCCGTAAGGACTGTTCTACTGTCCAGGGAACCTCCATGGACTCTGTGCTGTCTGCCCATGAGGTATGCAGTTTTTCCATAGGTTTTACTGCATTTTGAACCATGAGGCATTTGGAGTGCGCAGCAAAGGAAAAAACAGTTGCCGCTCTCTGATCATTAGGATCCTTTTGAAATATTGTATCTGTTGCAGTAGTTGAATGTCCCAGGGTCTCTGGCATTTGCTTAGAGAAAATAAATGGAGGAGTCTGGTTGCTAGGCAAGGCCAGACTGACCTCACTTCCATCCTTAGTAGCATCGGCCAATGCAGCGAATTTGAGTTCCTCTCAGGCCAACAGGGCTTTTAACTCAGAAGCCAATTTGATATTTGGCTGTTGCACAGTTTCTGGTTCTAACTCAGGTACCTTCCGTTTTTTTGTTTCCGTGTCATTGGGTAGCGTTCCATCCACTTCCATTTTTTTTCTGTTGGTCATATGCTATAAATTTTGAAGCTTCCAAAAAGATTTCAGTCTCAGGAAAATCCACAGTTGGGGATGAACCCAACTCCCCAACCTCTCACACATCCAGCTCCATTTCTGGTTGCTCAGGCATTGAGCCACCCATCCTTCAATGGCCAGTGGTTCCACCTACTGGAGTGTAGGTGAATTTCCCCAGTGTCCTAGCCAAATTTCCCCCCATTCACTAAAAATACCACCAACAGCTTAATCTGGTTCAAGGTCCGTTGGCGTTCATCTGTATCCCCCTACCCAGGTCATGCCTGAAAATAGGCAGAATTTGTTTAGTGCACTTAAGCAGTAAGCAAAAAATGAAATAAATAAATGTTAATATTTATGTGCGTAGTTAACCAGAAATTAGGAGCTGCCTATTGGCTAAGATAATTCCTGTCTTATGAGGTGCATCTAGCAATTGTGCAAGGCAACCTTCTACCTCTTGTTGATTACTGATCCCCCATGTTGTCAGCCCTGCACTCTAGGTTGACATCAGTTTACAACAGCATCTGCCACTTTGTCCTCCTCGCACCCTCTTCTACCCATCTTTGTGACTTATACAAATTGCTTGGTTGACTCCCACTTCAAGGACACTTCTACTATGCCTTGGGCTGCCCAATAGACACTACACTCAGAGACGGCCCCCTGTCCCCTTATTCATCCCTACTCTTGGGCAAGGTGGCTACTAGGTGCCTCTGCGAATCATCCATCCTCTCCCTGGTAGTTCCCAGAATCTCCATCACCATGGGCAGCAAAACCTTTTCCGTCTCTGCCTTCTCCTTATGGAACAAGCTCCCTAAAACACTCCACTCGTCCTCCTTCCACTTATACTTCAAAAGACACTTTAAAGACTGGCTACTACTGGAAGTCAAATGCCGCTGTCCATCTGTCTAAGCTGGGATGATTTTCTCCCCTCTCCTCACACCTTTTTGTGGGGTCTACCTACCCTTGTGACACCCCTTTCTCTCTAGCTTCTTTCACACCCCACTTGGCCCTCTCTCCCCTCCCTATAGTCTACTCCACTGCACTTTGCTTATTGTGGACTCTCGCACTGAATTTTGAATATCCACCTGGTTGTCATTTGATTTTGTTATTGTTGTGCATTTTTGAAATTGCACTTCATATGGTTTACCTGGTAATTTGTCACCTTATTGTATTGTTCTCCATGTTCCTGTGATGATGTACTGTACACAGACTTGTCACTAACTTACAACTTCGTCTTGTACCTTATTGTAGTCTCATTTTTGTGAATACCCTCTGTACTATAACTCCCTGCCCCTTATTGTTAGTGGCCTGCATTGCTACTCCTCCTGTATTCTGTTTTGCTAAATATGTCATTGTGTATGGCCCAGGTCATGCCTGAAAATAGTCCCTGGGATCAGTGCACCAACCCCTTCACCAAAGACAGAAATAAATAGAAAATAAATACTTGGATGCACCATTTCCTCCATTCATTAATATGCGACCAGAAGAACCTGGGATTGCCTAGGTTAGTTTTTTGGAGGTTGGTAATATAGTCTTTTTAGCTATCTTTATGGCATGCTTGCATTGGTTTCTAAGGGACCTATAGCTGGCTAAGTCTGCAGGTAGCATTGATTTCCTGGACTTTTTCCAGGCCTTGTCATGGGTGGTCATCAGAGCTTTTAGAGAGGGCAAGATCCACTTATAGCAGCTTCCCTTTACTCTGTGGGTTTTCATTGGAGCTAAAAGGTCGGTGATTCTGGTGAGGGTTGTCTGGAAAAATTTAACGGCCTCCTCCAGGTTAGGTAGGTGTCTTATAGGGCTCCAGTCGATGCCATATAAGTAGCCATTGAATTGGTCAAAAAGGAAGTTAGAGTAGTCCCTAGTAGTAATCATTCTGGGCAGGACTTTATTCGCACTATTCTTCCAGATGGCAAATATCGGCGAGTGGTCACTCAAGGCATTGGCCAGGGCACCAGCCATTTTTACATTACTGGGGGTTGAAGCCAGGACCCAGTCAATTATAGAGTGTCTTCCTGATTTATGGTTCTTTATGGTCAGTAGAGAGATGATTTGGGCAAAGTGGGAGTCATGTAATATTCCGCTTATGGAAGACTTCGCCTCTTGGGCCCAATTTAGATTGAAGTCGCCCAATAAGATAAGATCAGATGCAGTATCTACTGCTGAGTCCTTCAGGAGTGTGTCCAGAGAGCCAAGCACATTGGTAGGGGGGTTATATGCGCAGCCTACTGTGAGGTGCTTAGCGCCACCTAGTGTGAGTCGTAAGAAGATTGCCTCTATGTCCTGGGTCATGCCGTGGGACAAACTAACAAGGGAGGATGTAATTGTGTCCTTTACATATATAAGAACCCCATTCCCCCTTTTCGAGGGTCTGTCCTTTCTGTAGAATGCGTATCCAGAGGGCGCTACCTCGTGATCCAAAATGTGGGGGCTTTAACCATGTCTCAGAGACTGCTAGTATGTCTGGTTTGTATACTGCCAGCCATGCTTGGACTTCATGGATCTTAGGCCTCAGGCTGCAAATGTTCATGTGCACCAACCTCAGACCCTTGGCTCTGTCCCAGGCCTTATCTAAGGGGGAGGAAATTGATACATTAGGCTAGTTATCAACTGTTGTGCAGGGAACCCTCTAACCAGAACTCATCTATCAGCAGCAGTTGGTAAGATTTAAAACTGTGCAATCACAGTTCCTTTTTTAAGCAGCAAATCAGTAGGCTAGCAGTTAAAACTAAGCAATCACAGTTCCTTTTTTAAGCAGCAAATCAGTAGGCTAACAGTGATTAGGTCCTGTAGCTATGTAGCTGTAGGAGACAGAAGATTCAGAGACTAGCTAGGTAGCAGCAGGAGTCATTAGTATCAGAGTCAGGGCAGTATTGTCTAGAGTGGTATGCTACTTTGCGGTGAAGCTATCCGTTATGTGGTTAAAAGTTCTGCCCCAAGGGAGAAAGGGGCACCCTGCGGTATGTCAGGCAGCTGCAGGAGGAGATAGAGACAGGCAGCTCTACGGCAAGTTCAAGGCTCTGCAGGTCGTAGCTTAGGGAGTAGCGGGCTGAGGATGTCACCGGGGAGCTCCTCCTAGGATAGTAAGCCTCATGACCACAATTGGAGGATAGCACACAATGGGCAGGGCTTCAGCCTACTGCAGCCTACTTAAGACCGCACTGCCTCAGGGCGGGTGGGCAGGAAATTTAAAACAACAAAAGAAGTGACTGCGGACCCTTGTAGCTCTCCGCTTGCTGGAGCGGTATTTCTGGTAAAACAGCAGACAGATGGTCTGAGGGAGGTCTGCCCAGCTAGTGGAGCTGCCGGCGCCTCAACCCCGGGATTCGGTCGTGGGTTTTGGTCTGGGGGGGTGGACTCGGTTGAGCAAGTCGCCCTCCCGCCCCAGTCCGTTTTGTAGTAGCACGCTGTACGAGTGTGGCAGCCTTTTAAATTCGCAGCCGCATCACCGATGACCCTTCCAGCCAATTGCTCCGATCCTTCTCTGAATGCTGGCACCAAACTTAAAACAAAAACAAAACAAAAATAAAGGGCAGGTAATTTAGTGAGGATAATTGGGAGGGATCCACTGCTATTTTAATGCCCAGATATTTATGGGATGTCAGTTCCCATCTCATAGGATAATCACTGTAGAAGTGGCAGGGGGTTCATAGTTAAACACCAGGACCTCATTTTTTTGAGCATTCAGGGTGTAACCAGACAAATGTGAGAATAATTGAAGCTGATCTTGCAATGCTGGAAGGGAAGTGTCCAGGCTTGTGAGATAGATTAACACATCATCAGCGTATAAGGATAATTTATGTTTATGCTGTGCAAAAGTGATACCTTTGATGTCCTCCCACTGCTGAATACTCTGGGCCAAGGGCTCAATGTAAAAAGCAAAGAGTAATGGGGATGGGGGCATCCCTGACGCGTGTCCCACTATAACACAAAATTTTCTGAAAGGTGGCCATTAGCGCTAATAAAACCCAGAGGTTTATCATCAAGCTGGAAAAAAAAAGTAATAAATAAATCAGGGAATCCAAAGCGGGCAAAGACCCAATGCAGAAAGGCCCACAAAACCTCATTGAAGACTTTTCTGTGTCTAAACTGAGCATCAGGGCAGGAGTGTTTTGTTTTTGTACATGGTCTATTAGGTACACAGTGTACCTAATATTATCCTGTACCTGTCTATCAGGTATGAAGCCTGCTTGGTCCATGTATATTAAATTTGGAATCATTTGTTGCATATGAGCTGCCATGATGGAAGTTGTGATTTTATTGTCTATGTTTAGAATTGAAATTAGCCTGTACGAGGCACAGTTAGTCAGTTCCTTGCCCGGCTATGGAATAATAGATATTAGTATGGGCTCAGGAAGGGGGAATGATGCCATTTGGATCAAAAACAAAAGTAAACACTCTTTGTAGTGTGGGGGTTAGCTCTTTTCTTAGGGCTTTATAAAACTTGCCTGTAAGACCATCTGATCCTGGACACTTTCCTGCTTTAAGTGTGCTTATTTGGGTGCATATTTCAGCCTCAGTGATGGGGCCCATGACATCTTCCTTTGTGGTTCAGCTAGGCCGGGCAGGTGGTGGGACTGTAAAAACTGATCTATAATTGAGGGGAAGGGGGCAAGGAGGCAGCAGCATATAAATCAGCATAATAGTCTCTAAAGGCCTTTTATATTTCAGTAATAGACCTACAGGGGTATGGAGCTCTTGCTACCCTAATGGTTGAGATGGTGGCCCTGGCACGCTAGACCCTCAAATGTCCAGCCAGCAGGCACAGTGATTTAGGTTCCCCATCATAATATATTTGTCACAAAAACATCAGTTTCTGCTCCACACAATAATCTAAAAGAGCATTCAAATCTTTCTTCAGTGTTGCACGCTCCCTCGAGCTATGTTTTTCAATTTTCTGTTTCTGGAGATTCTCCAATTCTCAGATTCTATTTGTAAGGTCTAGTCTCCTTGCTTCCCTTTGTTTCTTTCTCCTGGAGGTCAACTCTTTAAGTTCACCTTGCAGGAGGGTTTTGAAAGTATCCCATAAAATAGAGGCATTGACCTCAGGGGTGTCTATATCCCCTAAGGCTTAGGGGATTAAGTCTTTAAGCTGCAGCATCACATCTGGATTCTTCAACAGGGAGTTGTTGACCCTCCAAAAGGTATTTTTTCTGAAAGTTCCCAATCTAACCTTGAGAAATATTGGAGCATGATCAGATAACGTTATCTCTCCCATCCAAACCTGGTCCGCATTCCCAGAAAATTCCTGTAGCATCAGAATATAGTATAGCCTGGAGTACACAGAGTGCACCACCAAATAAAAGCTATAGTTTCTTACTGGGCAATTTAAATAGCACCAGGTTTCTACATATCCAATTTCACATAGACGTTTGTAGACCAGACGGGCAGCTCTATGTTCTCGTTTTAGAATTTGTGAGGTGGAGTCCAGCTTAGGATCAGAAGTTAAGTTTAAGTCCCCTCCACAGATGATCTGCCCCTCCTCCATTGCACTAAGGTAAGGAGGAAGGAACGGTATGCCAGGTATAGTGAGTTCAGTAGATAACAGAGGCAATGGTAACCATCTGACTGGCCAGTCTTCCCTTCACCATAACAAACCATCCCTCTCCATCAACCTGGTTCTCTTTTTTTTCTAAAGGAACCCTGGAGGGAATAAGAAATGTTATCCCTCCATGTCTCCTACCTTTATATGAGGCAGTAATGGCATGGGCGAAGCCAAACCTCTCCAATTTTTTATGTTCCTGTGCAGAGAGGTATGTCTCTTGTAATAAAGTAATCTCTGTCCCAGCTTTCCTTACAGAGGAGAGGATCTGATTCACTTAATGGGACTTAACTCATTAACATTGTATGAATAAATATTATAACTCATAATAAACCTTGAGAAAAGTTAGCATATACTATTTTAAGACCTCACTCTGTCCTGTCTGAAAGTAACGATAAATGAAAGTAACATTTCCTTTAGGATTATTCAGTTGTCCCCAAGAATCCCCATTTAGCCTTGAGCAATAAAAACAAACAAAGCCAGACGGGCTTAACATGTGATGTAAGTTAAATGCTTCCAAGGTAGGAGATCAATACCACAGGGGCTTGCTCTCTAGTTCTACCCTGCTGTACCGAGGTAGTGAGTATGAGGAATGTAATCCTTCCCAGAATGGGAGGGTCCTCCTCCAGGGCTTGGTGACAGAGTGGCCCTGCACTGAGATCAAGTGCTTGTCAGCACTAAAGGGGACAGAACAAATAGAGCATTAAACAATCTGTCCTTATGACCTGCAATTTAAATATAGCTCTTTATGGAAGAATTGTGTGACACAGTAAGTTTGTGACAGGGCAGAATATGGCCCTGTCCTAGTTGTTATGGAGAAAGAGTTTAAATGCAGGGATCTGTTCTATTCTCTCCTTTTCTCTCTCTTCTCTCTCTGGTTGTGCAGCCAAATTTTCTCATGAGACCTGGGACTTGATCACCCCGATGGTCTTGCAATTCTCTGCCTCTTGCTGTCTCTCTAACCTTACTTGCTGTTCTGTCTTTTCTCCCCCTTACATATCTGTGGGTATAAAAATAAATGTGAATCATTTTGTGGAAATGTAATTGATACTGGGATCCCTTTATTTAAAATTGTATATAGTTATACTGTTGAAATGATTGCAAAGCTATTTGGAACTCAAGGGATTAAACTAAAATGCAATTTTTAAGTCTTTTGCAGGAGATGTAAATAAGAGGTCTATTCTGGGTCACAAAGTTCTTTTTGCTGCACCTGCTGAAACTGACAAGAACATTTAAAACTTACAAAAACACTGTGTGAGAAGCATGCTATTTTCTTAATGAGCTCCTGCACAAACTTATAAAAAAGAGCTGCAGTGTTATGCAAAAGAGAGAGACACATAGACTGAGAGAGACTGAGACTAAAAATTGAGAAGAAACCCAGATGGACTTTACCTGTTTATACTGCCACTGTAAATAGTTATTCTGAACATTTTTTTTTATTTTAATTTTACTGTTATTCATAATAAAATTCTTATTGAGAATTTTACAACTGCTCATGGTTTTCCTATGCATCCTGACCTGTGCCTCAATGGCAAAGTCCTGAGTTAAAAGAAAATAAAATACGTCCTGAAGCTCTGCTACGAACCCCCCAGGTTCACCATCACGATACTTTGTTACATATCAACTTAAATATGCTTGTAAACAGAGAGGTGAAGTTCACATTTAAAAGCAACTACTTAAGTTTTTAGCTTGCAGTTCTGCAGATGCTAAAATAAAACTAAAGTGTAGTCATCCACTGCTGAAGTTCACAGCACCATGAAAACAAATATCTGATATATGACTAACCAAAAAACAGTCATCTCAAGACCTTCTGCTTAATCTGTTGTAACGGGATTTCATCTCTTCACATAAGCAGTCAGTAACACCTTGGAAAATTAAAGTCACTGCCACTGAGCGTATCCTTTGTCAATGGCTGAAATCAAACTAATAGGCATTATGCTCAAGCCCGAACCAATGCCTGTGCACTTTGCTGGTGAAAAAAGAAGTTACCTTCCTGCTCTCCAAGGGTGTTGATGCTGGAAGTCAGCAGTTCAGAGTAAGTTAAGTCTGTCTCTGAATAGAGGGTGTGTGGCTACAGATTTCCAGATATCTTTCCAAATGAACAATCAACAATGTGGCGTATTTGAGGAGGTTGCTGCATTGTATTTTTTTTTTCCGCAACAGTTCTTGTAATTGAGTGAATGCCTCTGTTGACATCAAGGTGCTACTCCCCTGATGCTTCCAATGGAACACTTGCTGCCATCCTTTTTTCTACTGTTCTCACAAGGGCCCCCCCCCCCGGGAGTCTGAACTAGAAGATCCCTTTCTTTAAATGTAGTACAGGCAGCAGGATAAGAATTGTAAAGCCTGGGACCATCAGACCAAAAGACCCACAGTCTAGCTGTGTAAGGTGTCTGAAATCTAATACCTTTTTCTTTCAGGGTATGAAGTAGGGGGGTGTATTCCATCCTCTGTCGCTGAACAATTGGTGGATAATCATGACCAAGATTTAATTTAGCAGTGAGATATGTGAAGTCTTTCCTGGCCTACATTCATCTCAACAGGTCTTCTTTTACCTTAAATTAACTAACTTTAAAGACAATAGAGCACGGGCAAGCCTTGGCATCTGTCGGTTTTTGGACCAGGGAGTGATGGGCCCTTTCCACCAACAACTCGTAGGTAGGCAGGAGGTCCAGAGTATCCTGGAGTAGATTTTCAACAAAGGTGTTCATTGGGGCAGTTTCAGTACCCTCAGGCAAGCCGTAGAGTAGAGCCAGAGATTGTCCCATCTCAACCTGGCCTCGGGATCAAGACACTTAGCTTGCAAGTCCACGAATTGTATGAGCAGGACTTCCACCAGGTTCATTAGTTTAAGAGCACCATCCTCCGCTTTTGACACACATTCCTCCACCTGGTCCAGTCACGTTTCATACTTATTAAGCCACTGATGTAAAGCTTTATACTCCTTTTTATATTCCAAGTGAGAAGCCTTTATCTCTTGCAGCAATGCTTCAAATCGGGACTGGGATAGCTGCTCTTGTTCGCCATCTGAGTCATACTCAGTGGTTTGATAGCTGGTTGGTGAGGGAGATCTACTGCAATCCTGGGACTCCGTTGTAAATCTACCACCATCTTTCAGTTTTGAATGACCTCGAGGATGATTTTCAATACTTTTCTCTTCTGATTTACCTCCACCAGCCATTTTGATAGGTTTGCCACTGAATTTCACTACTGGAAGGAGGTTTTTGTCCTGCTGGTCTGAAGCTATGAGAATTAGGCAGCTATTAGGTCCGTGCTGGAACCAGAAGTCTTCTGTTCTCATTTTAAAGCTCAGCAGTAACATTTCTCAGCTATGAGTCCATTGTGCATGGGTGCAATGCTCATCCCCCATAAGCACATCATGCTACTACCTTCTCCACTGCCTGCTGTATGCCTTCTAAAAACCTATCTAAACCTATGTCAGCCAAATGCAACCTATCCTTGTCACAAAACTGGAGTACTTGACAGACCCTCTCCCCCAGTAGTGTCCATAAATGGTTGCATTTCTAGGTTGTGCAGTCTGCAAACTTTCTCAATGGCTCTAGGGTCACAGGCATGCAACCACTACTGGCTCTCACAAAATAATATGCACATTCTGCCACATTTGCCTCAAAAAGGCCAAGTCCTGCTTCACGTTGTGCAGAAAGTCAAGTAACATTATGGGTCCCAGATCATTTCTTCCCCAAATGCGCTACCAACATGCTTGGAGAGCCCCACCACCGAGCTTCAGCTTTCAACCAAGGATGCAGCTCACACCAACTCATCCCCTGGCATCCCATCTTATGCACTTCCACCTGCCAGAGATTCAGACATAGATTAATTCCTCCATAGTACTGCTTCACTCTGACAGTGGCCCAATAAATGAAGAAATGGCCACATACTCAAATCTGCACAGGCTAGGAACTGTCACCTGACAAAAACAAACACAAGGAGTTAAAGTATATGGTTTCACATAACTTTCAAAAGCCTACAACCTCCAGCAGCCTAGGGCCTGAATCTGTTCAGTAACCCCACTGCACTCATTTGATGCAGCCCCAACTGTAAGGAGTGAGTGTTCAACTCCTTCAAGTTAACCCTCAATATCTACAAGGTTTTGTTCAAAACATGCCTGAACTGGAACATCATGACCAGTGGCCCATCTTCATGCAGAAAGAATGATTCACCTCCCACTGTCTGCCTGGCCATGTAATCATGCACCTGTACATGGATGCCCCATTGTTCCCCTGAGGGCTACCTCAGGCTGCACCAGCACCCCTGAGCCCTACTGTCCATTCTGGTCCTGCACAATCAGACAAACTCTCCCATCATTGTTACCACCACATCATTGTCCCCAATGCCACTGGTAAGCCAGCTACCTTGCTTGGCTGTACCCACTCAGTGTCAGTGGCTCAGCAGATTGCACATTTGCCTCTGAGGCCAGAAGATCAGAAGGCTATGGGTTCTATCCCCACACTTGGATTAAATCCCAATACTGACACTGTGGTGCAGCATGAGAGGGCAGCTGCACTCCTGAGGTGCAGTCTTTCAGATGAGATGTTAAACCAAGGATCCCTCTGCCTGCTCTGGTGGTAGTTCAGGTGGATGTTAAAGATCCCATGGCACTTCTCGAAAAGAGCAGGGGAAGTTTTTATTGTGAGAAAATCAAACAACACTAGAGGGCATTATACTTAAAAGGTCCTCTTATTCGAATGTACCAGGGGACTATTTATAATGTCATATATATTTATATCAAGAAAATTCTCTTTACCTAATCCTATTTACAAACATCTCTTCCTTTTTACACTATTCAAAAGGATAATCTTCTGAGGCCTCCTCCCCACCATTTTGTTTTTAGGCTAGGTCCTATATACCTGTATTTATAAATATTCCTCACCTCCTCCCCCGGTTTTTTTATTTTTAACTTCACTTTTTTTTCCTTTTTTCCCACCTGTTTTATCCATCCCAAAGTGTTTCCAAAATTGGCTAGTTTCCTTTTTTATCTACATCATAAACTTGTCTTATTTGACTGTAAATAATCCGTATGAGTTCGCATTGAGAGAGATACTGTTGTTGCAGGGTCCAATGGCATCTTGCTTGCCATGTGTGGTATTTCAGTATATTCCACAAATGAGTCATAACGTGATAACTGTGTATTTACTCCATGGACCAGTATATATGCCCCAAACAAGTATATCATATGTAATAGTCAGAAAATTCATATCTTGAATTCGGAAAGCCAATAATTTCCAAAATATAATTATAAAAGGGCATTCAAAAAACAGATGCGCCTGTATTTCTGAGATCATATTGCAAACATCCCTAAGATAATATCTCTCTTCTTGTTTGTTGTGCTTGTGGTTGTTTTTACACTCAATTTTCCATGACAGGAAAGCCATATTGTGTCCCAGAGAAATTTAGGGATTCTATGGTCAGTCAGTTGTTTTATTGTTACCGAGACAGTCTGTGGTGTACTTTTTGGGAAGCTAAACTGTTCCGTAAAGTAGCTTAAAGCTATTTGTTGGTTCGGTAATTGTCTAGCAAGTCAACTGAAGTCATTCATAGTTACTTTCCAATTTCATACTTTTTGCATAGAGCTAATTGTATGTACTGAGAACTCTGTTGTGCTTAGTTTAAAGGTCCATTTGTTTGCCAACCATATTGGAATAAACCAAGTGAGCCATTTCTTCCCCCAAACTATCCATATGGCCTTTACATCTTTTAATACTAGTACAAGATTAAAGTTCCAAATATAGAATAAAAAAATATTATGGGATGTATCATGCCTATACCCCCTTGAGCTATAGACCTATATGTTGTGATTCTTTTAATGGGATTTAAACAACTCCCCCAAATGACATGATAAAATGTGTTATATATTCTGGTGTCTAATGTCAAAGGGATAGGGAATATGTATCCTACAAACAGCAATAAAGGGATTATGAAAGTTTTTTTAAATATACCTTTTTTAGTTTGGTTACCTGTTTTTGCCAGGCCCCTATGCATTTGTCACACAGAGCCAGTTTTGCTTCCCAATTTACTCAATCCATAAGTCTGGGTCCAAACGTAATGCCTAATATCTCTGCCTCTGAGACTATATGGACCTTACAAATACTAGAAGTGGATATTAGAGCTGTATCTCTGATAGCTTATGCCTTACTTTTGTTAAAATTTATCCTGGCTCCTGCAGCTTTAGAATATTCAGTTAAGACCTCATAAGCTTTTACTCCTTCAAATTCTGTGTCTAGGAAGAGACACAGATTGTCCACATATGCCAATATTTTAAGAAGTGGTGAGTGTAGGGAAGTGTCATACCTCTTATGTGCATATTATTAACTAAGTTCCTAATAAGTGTATCAATATAGAAGGTGTACAACAGGGGGCTCAGAGGGCACCTCTGTCTAACACCTCTCCTAATTTTAATTTGTTTCCCTATTTTATCATTCAAAAGGGGCGGAAAGTGGGCCTGAGCATGTAATAAGGTTAACCATGTCCAAAATTTTGGAGGAACCCCATAAAAAGCCAAGATCTGAAATAGAATTGTATGAGACACTCAGCTGAAGGTTTTTTCTTGGTCCAGGGCTACCACATAGCCCTGTACAGTCCATAAATGTCCTCTAGAAAACACTTCCCATAAACGTATAAGATTGTCTCTCAGGTTCCTTCCTGAAATTGCACAGGTTTGATGTGGTGAAATAACTGTTTGAGCAGCTGGGCCTAATCATTTACATAAATAATGGAGAGCAATTTAAAATTAATGTTAAGGAGGGATATTGGTCTCCACTTATTGATATCCAGTCTATCTCCCTTTTTATAAAGCAAAATCAGGAAGGCTTTCGCCATCTATTCAGGCATATTAAGGTTACTAAGGATGTCATTAAATGTCTCTAATAGTAAAGGAACAAGAGTATCTGGAAATGTTTTATAAAAGTTGGAACGTAATCCATCCGGACATGGGGCTGTGTTTGCCCTTAGTCAATTTATAGCTGCTTGAATTTCAGTGGGCTGTATTGAATCTCTCAATACAAAAACTTCTATCTGATCCAATACCAAGGTATCTAAACCTGAAAGGAAATATTGCAAATTATCCCGTGTGTATTGGGATCCCAAAAGTAGAAAGTAAATATTGAGTTATGATGTCCATTATTTTAAGAAAATCCATCTGTATAGCACCTGAGCCATCTTTAACTGCTTCCCATTCCTTTCTGACCCATGCCTGGCAGCTCTTAAATATATCCAATGAAGTTCTAGTGCCCTGAGTTCCAGCTGATTGCTCCATATTCAGGAACTTAGCCCTATCACAGAGATATGACTTCATTTAATTTTTATCTGCTGAATTTGTACAGAGCAATCAATCTGTTCAGTATTCTGAACTAAAATTAGTTTATGTAAGTGCTTCCTTAATTTCAGAGATTGAAAATAAGCTGATATTCCCTTTTGTTCCCCCCATTTTTGAAACAAATGGCATATGGTAAGTTTAATATCCAACCACCATTGGCTAAGGGAATCATACCAAACCACCACCCTCACTCTGGTTAAAAGATTTTCTATAGTCTTAGCAATAATATCTGTTTCAGTAAGTAACTCATTATTGATATGCCAGTACCCTGGCCCTATGTTGTTTTGGTGTAAATGGCCCAGCGTCACACGGAGTTCAAAATGATCTGATGTTGCTGAAGAGATAGTATCAGCCTTTTGGATTGACCATTGCTTAGACACAAACACATAGTCTGTCCTGGATGACAAAGATCTCCTATGACATGTGTGTCCCCCTTCTTTATCCATATGCCTATAGTTTGCTGTAGTCAAAACTCATGTTAATGCATTGGTGTCACAATATAATTTGGAGATGGAGCCTGGTTTATCCGAAAGATCTAGTGGACAGCTAACCCCCCACCCCCCAAAAAAAAAAATTATTTTGTGTGTGTGTGTGTGTGTGTGTGTGTGTGTGTGTGTGTGTGTGTGTGTGTAAATATAGTTTAATTGATTTAAACAAATCAATTCTGGATTTTTTAGTTTGGGGTACATATACTGTACTACTCCTACCCTAAGATCCTGTGACTGATACTGCACATCTATGAGTAAGGCCCTTCCAGGGTCAATATCCATGATCTGTACAAGCTTTGTAGTGCCCTTAAATAGTATCCCCACCCCAGAACACACTTCATCACCCAGGGACCAAACAGATGTGCCGCAAGGCCATGCTTTTTGTGCTTGATATATGTCTGCTTCAGAGCGCAGTCTAGCTTCCTGCAACAGACATATATCAGCTTGTGCATCATGCAATGCTTGAAATGTAATGCACCTTCTTTTATAATTTTGTGTACTATTAGCATGTAAGGATATAATGGTTAGGATGTCCCCAGCAGAGTTAAGCATAAAAATAATCAGTTAAGATACAAAACATTCCATCAGACAGTCTTCTTCCTAGCTTTCTTTTTCACTTTCGGTCTTTTACTCTCTTCCCATTCCATATATGAGGTTTCCTTTTGGGATGAGGCCACTGATGAAGTTTCAGTCATCTTTCTCTTCTGCCGAAGGTTCATAAAGGGCTGCATATTTATTGACATTACAGATAGATTCTATTGTAGGTAGTTTGGATTTCGGTATGTTTCTTGCAAACCTCTGTTTCCCTCTAACCACCTGATAGCCTTCATCGGGAGTGGGGGGGGGGGTGACATTACAGTATCTTGTTGTATTTCAGAAGAGGGTCTTGCCTTCTCCCCTTCATAGAGACATAGACTTTGATGGCAGATAAGGACCGCATGGCCAACCTAGTCTGTCCATTTCCCTACCTATTGAAAAAGCTGCAGATCCTACAGCACAAGTCACATTAAAGTGTTCCTCCAATGAGTTACTTTAGCATTTACGATTGAGTTGCATAAGTGTTGCTGGATCCAGCACAAAGCCCTGCACAAACTGTTTCTTTAGATTTAAAACTGAGTTTTGCATTGCATTGTGACTGGACTGCCAATGCATTTCTGTTGAGTGGCAAAAACAATTTACAAATATTGCTCTTGAGCTGGTTAAACATGGAAAAACAATGTAATATGAGTTGCCAATGCATTGCCAACTGGAAAAAAACAATGTTAAACCAACTCATTGGTGGAACAGTTTAATGCGACTTGTACTGTAGTTAACCAACAGCCTACTTTCTCATACACCCCACTATAATTGCCTCATGTCTGTCCCATGCATTCTTGAATTCCCCCACTGATTTTGACCCCATGACCTCTTCAGAAAGGCCGTTCCATGTGTCTGCTACCCTCTTCATGAAAAAATACTTCCTCACATTGCCACTGAGCCATCCCCCCTCTATCTTCAACTTGTGCCCCCTATTCTTACACATTTATTTTTCTGAAAGATGCTACCCTCTTAAATTTCATTGATTCCCTTGAAGTACTTAAAGTTTCTATCATATCCCCCCTCTCCCTCCTTTCCTTGAGGGTATACATATTAAGTTCCTTTAGTCTCTCTTTGTATGATTTCTGGTGCAGACCCTACACCATTTTAGTTGCCCTCCTCTGGACTGCCTCCATCCCCTCTATGTCCTTGTGGAGATGGGGTCTCCAGAACTGCACACAGTACTCCAGATGAGGGCTTATCAACTGTCTGTACAGAGGGATTACATCTTTCTGTTTTCTATCAGTGATGCCTCTCCCAGTACATCCCAGTATGCCCCCAGCCCTCCTTACTGCCTTTTCACATTGCTTGCCTACCTTTAGGTCATCTGATATTACTACCCAGGTCCCTTTCCATCTTTGTTGTTGTTAGTATCCCACCCCCATTGTATACTCTTCCCCTGGGTTTTTGTTTCCCAGGTGCATTATTTGGCACTTCTTTGCACTGAATGTAAGCCGCCATAATTTTGACCATTCCTCCAACCTTGCCAAATCCCTTCTCATCCTTTCCACCCCTTGTGTATCAACCCTGAAGCAGATCTTTGTGTCATCTGCAAAGAGGCCTACATTTCCTTCCACAATGTCACTTATAAAGACATTGAAGAGGACTGGTCCCAGTACTGAACCCTGTGGTACCCCGCTAGTAACCACCCTTTCATCAGAGTGGACTCCGTTTACTATTACCCTCTACATCCTGTTGTCCAGCCAACATTTTATTTATTTATTGAAATGTTTCACCAGGAGGGCACACTGAACAACAAGTTGCTCATCTCACTGTGTGACCTTGGGGGAGGGGTTACATAGGGTTGTCAAGGATAATCAGTTGCAATAGTATGTGGGTAGTACAAACAATACAACATTGTAAGATTGTGCAACAGTTGGAACACAAGGTATTGTACAATAAACAGTAGTGGAACATTGGGTAAATTATGATGTATGTCCAAAATCATAAAAAAGACCATATAAATGTACAAAACAGTAATAGTGTGACAGAACCATTTATAGTGCATGAGTGTACCAGGAGCAGGCTCAAGGTAGTATGCAAGTGCTGTTGGAGTAAAAAGGATGGTGTTAGGTTGTGCACATGGGTGACCCAGAAGGGCAGGTGGAGAAGACAGGGGGGAAAGGCAAAAACTAAATATGAGAAGGGGTAGCCATTTCCTGATTTTACCCAGGGACCCACTTCAAGGCAGGCTAACTTGTTTGTTAATCTTTTGTGTGGGACTGTGTCAAATGCCTTGCTAAAGTCTAGGCTGGCCAAATCCACAGACCCTCTCTGCTCTACTACTTTGGTCACCCAGTCAAAGAAATCTATTACAGTCATCTGACATGACCTTCCCACTGTGAATCAATACTGTATTGGGTCCTGTGCCCTGCGGGCCTCTACTGTGGGTACTCAACAATTCTTGCTTTTAGAAGTGATTCCATCATTTTCTCTACCACTGAGGTCAAACTAACAGGCCTGTAGTTTCCTGCCTCTGTCTTGTTCCCACATTTGTGAAAAGGAATCACATCCGCCTTCCTCCAGTCCTCAGGTACCACACCATCCTCTCATGATTTGTTAAAAATGATAGTCAGTGGTGTCCCTAGTTCTGCCCTTAGTTCTTTTAGAATTCTGGGGTGAATCCTGTCAGACCCCGTTGCTTTGTCCACCTTGAGCTTTAGGAGTTCTTTCTGGACCCTTTCTTCTGTGAATGGACTGGTATCAATGCCCTATCCAGAGTGCTTCTATTGTTTGGTTTAGGTACCTCCCATCTTCAGCTGTTTTGTTCACCTTCAGGTCTCAGTTGTTCATGATTACCCATAGAATTATCTGTAAGGATCTCCTCAGTGTCTTCTGGTGACTCGGTAGCATGGGCCACTGGTGATTCCTGTACAGCTGCCGTCCCCAGGTACTGTAGCTGCTCATTAGTCATGGTAGTTTGTTTTTCCTGCGCTGCTTGTACAATATAATCTTTGTTCCCTCTATAGACCACAACATTACATAGCAATTTCAAACACACATGTGATTATTTTAAACCAATAAAAAAGTACTGCATATTCAAAATCTCATTATTAAAGTGTTGGTACCTAAAGTGCTAAACAAGAACAATTCAAATAGTGCTACTATAAGGTAAAAAAAACAACAAATTTTGTTATTAATGCATTTATCTGCAGATATTTGGCTAAAAAACTGGATATTGTGCCCCTAGGGCTGACATTTATGAAAATCCATTGCCTTTCAGTAAGCATTAAACCATCTTACTGAAATACATATCTATTTCAACTTTATTTACTTTAATGAAATGCCCAACGTGTATCTGGGACAGGAACAAGGAGATGGACTGGGTAGAAAGACGGTGGGGGAGAAATACAAGAAGCATCCATCCAGGAGATATGACCCTAAAGAAAAAGTGTCACCAAGCCTGTCAGATGTGCCAACGCTAACACCTTGAGGTTATAGTGATCCACATGGACTCAACTCCTGAGGTCCTGAGAAACAAAGAGAAAGAGAGAGAGAGAGAAAGGACAAGAGAAAAACTTATACAGTATATCATGATAATCATAAACACTTTTTTCTTTAGCATAGTTATATACAAATCAAGATTTTACTGTATTTAAATAATGTAGCACTTTAACCATGTATCAGAAAGGTCCTCACCAGGGGGTTTCTGGCTGAGAGGCGAGGCGAGATTCAAGATAGCTGGCTAAGTATAGTAGCTTGTGTGGGTCAGGCACTCCTAACTCATCTTCCTGATATATGAACATGGGCTTCCACTGCTAGTCACCTCTTGGAGTTTGTGTATGTTTGAGTCGACTTCTGGTTATGTCCAAGTGTTTTAGACAGACTCGGGAAATCCTGCTACCAATGATGGAAGATAGCTTCCCTCTGGAAAGATACCATAACCTACTGTTATCTGATGACTCGAAGAAAACCCACCATCTGACTGCAACAAACATGGACCTGGGACAGGTAAAACTCAAGCCCTCTGAATGCAAAATAAGTACATTTAGTATTTCCTTTGTTTGGTGGTTAGTACTGAAATATAAAAGGAGACCTGGCAGGGAGCAAAACTGACCTGGGGAGAAATGCTGGATAATTTCTCAGAAGTAGGAGAGCAAGTTTTGGTCTGGGAACCTCCTGTTAATTTTCATTCTGCAACAGATACCTGTTCAAACTTTCAAACTCACTTACTGCCAGGGACTGCTTCGGAAGTTAATTCTAAGGCCCACGTACCATTAGACCCTGTTCAGCTGGGGGTAAGCTTGGGGTCCAGGGAGTGGGGGAAGTCCTGACCCCTGGAATGGAGGAACAGGTAGCTGCCGAGGTGAATGGCGGCTCTGCTGGGAATGGAGTGGAGGTAGAGTGTTGACAAGTGCAAACAAGAAAGGAGTTGTCCGATTTGGGGGGGGGGGCGCTTTAATTTTTGACAAGAAAGTAGGTGTTAAGACACCCAGGTCACTATTTCAACATTCTATAGTTACCTTTCCACAATCCCCTACTTGCAAAAATAATCTTTTTCCATATTCCTAAATGACCACTCTACCAAAAACAAGGTCAGCTAAACTGACAGAGAAACAAGATAAGGGTGGTAAGTGGGATAAAGCAGAAGAGCAAACAGATAAAGGGGACTTACAGAAGAAATATCCTGAGCAGTTAACGGATCAAGCTGCCCCCCATACCCCAGTGGAAATGGAGAGTTATGTTATTCAGGACAATACTAAAAACTCGAAAGGCCCTCAGGATTCTATTTCTAACACCATGCCTATGCAGCAGACTTCATTACAGGAGCTCCAAGCTGGCTTTGCAAATATAAATCTTGCTATAGCTACCTTAGAACAAAAGTTTACGGACATAGCTGAAAAGCTAAATGTGGCGACATCAAGAATGGAATAATCTGAGCAAAGGCTGTCCAATGTGAAGGATGTGATATCCAAAATATCTACAGATTTGGGGACAGTAAATAAAGAGCTGTAATTTCTGAAAAATTAAGTGGAGGATTTAGGATCCAGATCAAGATGTGTGAACATTAAGATCAGTAACCTACCTGAGGGGAGTGGAAACATAGAAACAGAATTTGACGGCAGATAAGGACTGCTTGGCCTACCCAGTCTGCCATTTCCCTACCTACTGGATAAGCTGCAGATCCTAGTTAACCAGCAGCCTACTTCTTCCTACCCCCACCCCCTAGAATTGCCTTATGACTGTCCCATGCATGCTTGAATTCCACCACTGATTTTGACTCCACAACCTCCTCCGGAAGGCTGTTCCATGCATCCACAACCGTCTCTGTGAAAAAATACTTCCTTAAATTATCTCTGAGCCGCCTCCCCCATCTTCAAATTGTGCCCTCTTGTTCTTGCACACCTCTTTTTTTGAAAGATGCTACCCTCTTGGACTTTGTTGATTTCCTTGAGGTACTTGAACATTTCTATCATGTCCCCCCTCTCCCTCCTTTCCTCGAGACTATACATATTAAGCTTCTCAAGCCTCTCTTCATATGTCTTCCAGTGCAGACCCTGCACCATTTTAGTTGCCCTCCTCTGGACAGCTTCCATTCTGTCTATGTCTTTGCGGAGATTGGGTCTCCAGAACTGCACACAGTACTCCTGATGGGGTCTCACCAGCTGTCTGTACAGAGGGATAATAACTTCCTGTTTTCAACTGGTGATGCCTCTCCCTATGCATCCCAGTATCCCCCCAGCCCTCCTTGCTGCCCTCTCACATTGCTTGCCCACCTTTAGGTCACCTGATATGACTACCCCCAGGTCCCTTTCCATTTTTGTTGTTGTTAGTATGTCACCCCCCCATTGTGTACTCTTCTCCTGGGTTTTTGTTTTCCAGGTGCATTACCTTGCACTTCTTAGCATTGAATCTAAGCTGCCATACATTTGACCATTCCTCTAACCTTGCCAAGTCCCTTCTCATCCTTTCCACCCCACCCTGTGCATCAGCTCTGTTGCAGATCTTTGTGTCATCTGCAAAGAGACATACTTTTCCTTCTGCAATGTCGCTTATAAAGACATTGAAGAGGACCGTCCTAATACTGAACCCGCGGTACCCCACTAGTAAATCCTTTCTTCTGAGTGGACTCCATTTACTATTACCTCTGTGTCCTATTCTCCAGCCAATTCTTTTACCCAGGCTGTCATCTTGGGACCCACTCCCAGGCTGGCTAACTTGTATATTAATCTTTTGTGTGGGACTGTGTCAAATGCCTTGCTAAAGTCTAGGTAGGCCATGTCCACAGTCCCTCCCTGATCTACTACTTTGATCACCCAGTCAAAGAAATCTATCAGATTTGTCTGGCATGACCTTCCTGCTGTGAATCCATGCTGCCTAGGGTCCTGTGCCCTCTGGCCTCTAGATACTCAACAATTCTTTCCTTCAGAAGTGATTCCATCATTTTCCCTATCACTGAGGTTAAACTAACAGGTCTGTAGTTTCCTGCTTCTGCCTTGCTCCCACTTTTGTGAAGGGGATCACATCTGCCTCCTCCAGTCCTCGGTACCACCCAATCCTCCCATGATTTGTTAAAAGGGTAGTCAGTGGTGTCACTAGTTCTACCCTTAGTTCTTTTAGAATTCTGGGATGAATCCCATCAGGCCCCATTTCTTTGTCCACCTTCAGTTTTAAGAGTTCTTTCAGAACCCTTTCTTCTGTAAATGGGCTGGTATCAACTTCTGTATCCAGAGTGTTTCTACTGTTTGTTTTATGCACCTCCCCCTCTTCATTTGTAAATACTGAGCAAAAATATTTGTTTAGTATCTCTGCCTTTTCACAATCTCCCTCTGCCCATCCTCCTTCCCCTTTATTAAGCCTCACTATCCCTCCCTTGGTCTTCCTTCACTCCCTGATGTACCTATAAAAGGTTTTATCCCCCTTCTTAACTGAGTTGGCTATCTTTTCTTCGGTTTGGGCCTTTGCTGTTCTGACTGCCTTCCCAGCCTCCTTTTGCTTTAACTGATACAGTTCTCTGTCCTGCTCCTTCTGCGATTCCTTGTACTTCCTGAATGCTTTCTTTTCTCTTGAACCTTCACTGACACTTCCTTTGAGAACCATAGTGGTTTCTTACATCGTTTTGTTTGTTTATTTACTTCACACAAAGGTTCGCTACCTCTGTGATGGCAGTTTTATTATTCCCCATTGTTCTTCCACCCCTCCTTCCTGTCCATTTGCTAGTGCATTCCTTAGGCACTCACCCATTTTGGCAAAGTCAGCCCTCCTAAAGTCCAGTACTTTTGTCTTTGTATGGTTTGACTCTATTGCTGTATTTATTGTGAACCATACTGTTTGATGGTCGCTAGTTCCCAGATGGCTACCCACTTCTACATCTGTGATCCTCTCTCCATCTCCATTTGAGAGAATCAAGTCTAATATTGCTCCCTCTCGAGTGGGCTCCAATACTAGTTGTCTAAGGCATGCCCCCTGTAGGGCATCTAGAATAACTTCCTGTTTTCTACTGGTGATGCCTCTCCCTATGCATCCCAGTATCCCCCCAGCCCTCCTTGCTGCCCTCTCACATTGCTTGCCCACCTTTAGGTCATCTGATATGACTACCCCCAGGTCCCTTTCCATTTTTGTTGTTGTTAGTATCTCACCCTCCATTGTGTACTCTTCCCCTGGGTTTTTGTTTCCCAGGTGCATTACCTTGCACTTCTTAGCATTGAATCTAAGCTGCCATACATTTGACCATTCCTCTAACCTTGCCAAGTCCCTTCTCATCCTTTCCACCCCACCCTGTGCATCAACTCTGTTGCAGATCTTTGTGTCATCTGCAAAGAGACATACTTTTCCTTCCAGTCCCTCTGCAATATCGCTTATAAAGACATTGAAGAGGACCGGTCCTAATACTGAACCCTGCGGTACCCCACTAGTAACCCCTCTTTCTTCTGAGTGGACTCCATTTACTGTTACTCTCTGTGTCCTATTCTCCAGCCAATTCTTTACCCAGGCTGTCATCTTGGGACCAAATCCCAGGCTGGCTAACTTGTATATTAATCTTTTGTGTGGGACTGTGTCAAATGCCTTGCTAAAGTCTAGGTAGGCCATGTCCACAGCCCATCCCTGATCTACTACTTTGGTCACCCAGTCAAAGAAATCTATCAGATTTGTCTGGCATGACCTTCCTGCTGTGAATCCATGCTGCCTAGGGTCCTATGCCCCTCTGGCCTCTAGATACTCGACAATTCTTTCCTTCAGAAGTGATTCCATCATTTTCCCTATCACTGAGGTTAAACTAACAGGTCTGTAGTTTCCTGCTTCTGCCTTGCTCCCACTTTTGTGAAGGAGAATCATATCTGCCCTCCTCTAGTCCTCGGGTACCACCCCATCCTCCCATGATTTGTTAAAGAGGGTAGTCAGTGGCTACCCACTTCTACATCTGTGATCCTCTCTCCATCTCCATTTGAGAGAACCAGGTCTAAGATTGCTCCCTCTCAAGTGGGCTCCAATACTAAGTGTCTAAGGCATGCCCCCTGTAGGGCATCTAGAATAAACCCACTCTTCGAAGTGGCTGCTGCAACTGCACTCCAGTTAACATCTGGCATATTCAGATCACCCATCAGCAATATCTTCCCTTTTTCTGCCATTCTAAGTATACTTTCTATCATTTTATGTCCATTTCCTCCCTCTGAAAAGGGGGTCTGTATACAACCCCTGTGCGGATTGTGGTGCCATTGCCTGTCTCCAAATTTACCCACAGTGCTTCTTCTCCTCCCTGTTTACCCTTTTGTTCTGTTTCTTTTATTCTGTCCCTTATGTAAAGAGCTACTCCTCCTCCTCTTTTACCCTCCCTGTCCCTCCTGTAGATAGTGTATCCTGGGTTGTTTACGTCCCAGTCATGGTTTTGTGTGTACCATGTTTCTGTGACTGCCACTATATCCAGATGTTCCTCCTTCATCAAGGCCACTAATTCAGGAAGCTTGTTACCCAGACTACTGGCATTGCTCTCCATTTTTTGATGGCTTTACCTTCTGTTGCAGCATCCCGCACTGACCTTTCTACCTCGGTCTTTTTCTCATTTAGTACCCTGTTTTGTAGGGAGAGGCTGGGATTTTCCTGCTGCTTATCAGTGCCTCCCCCTTTGACTAGTTTAAACGCTTGCCAATGAAGCATTTAAACTGATTGCTCAAAAGACTTGTTCCCTTCCTGGACAGATGTAGACCATCCTGCCAATATAGGCTGGTGTCCCTCCAGGTGGAACCCCAGTTCCCAATGAAGCCAAACCCCTGTGCTCCACACCATTTTTTCAACCATTCATTAAACTGCATGGTGCTAATTACGCTCGCCTCCCCAATGCCATTGACAGGCAGCACCTCTGAGAAGGATACTGTGTGTGCTACTTGTCTTAGGCCCCTCCCCAACTATACAATGTCCTCCTGCACTGCTCTAATCTCATGATGAGCCAAGTCATTTGTCCCTAGGTGGACAATGACATCCAGCTCAGACTCCCTTGCAGCTGTTCTCGTGATCCTGAGGATGCGCTTCCTATCCCTCCAAGCCACCACCAGGCAGGCACCTTACTTCAGTTTTCCCTTCTCACCCCAGTTCTAGCCCCTAATAATTGAGTCCCCCACCAGGAGCTGATTCCTTTCCCTGTGGTGTCCTCTACCTCCTTCCTGTGGGCCTCCCTTGTAACAGTTGTCATCAGTCTTCTCTGTGGGTGCATCCATAGGGGAGCTATGCTCCCCTAGAATGGTGTATGGATTGTGGAGTGGAACAACTGACTGGATGTGCCTCTGTTCCACCATCCTCACCCTCCCTGAGCCCACTGTGGTCCAAGTGCTGTGCTTTCTTCACAACCTCTGAGGTAGTGGTGGTGGCTCTGGTGCTCCCTGGATGAGGGAGGTTCCCTTCCTACTGTGCAGTGTGGCCTGGGGAAAGGTTCCCTTACTACTGTCCAGTGCGGCCTGAAGATGGGAAACTTCCTCCCTCAGGGCAGAGAGTTGTCTGCAAATAGGGCAGCATCTCAGCCTCCAGAAAGGGGGAACCCACTGGCTTACTGTGAGCAGATGTTGACTTCAGTACTAGGGCTTATGTACCCAGAGGAAAAAATTGAACTGGATAAGGCCCACAGAGCCTCTGGAACTAGAAGAGAAGATAGCAAACCGATATTCATGTTTATAAAACCACTGAAGTTTCAGGACAGAGAAAACATGCTATCTAAAGCCAGAAGAGAAAAAGGGCTTGTGTATAAAGATATGAAATTTCAAGCTCCCCCCCTCCCATTGTGGTGAAGTGGCTTTTGTTGATGTGAGAGACCAGTTTATTTCGTAAACAAGGTGTCTCATTTGCCCTTTTATATCCTGCAAGGCTGCTGATATTTTTGGATGGGAAAACCTTCTTTTTTTCTATACCACAGGAGGTCACAGATTTCATGCAGAATAAAATGCATTCAGATTTTACAGCTTCATCAGCCTCTAATACATAGGTAGCAGTGGCCAGTATGAAGCCTTAGAATAACATATATCCTGAGGGGGGTAGCTCATCAAAAGACAAAATGTAAACTTTAATTGGACTCAGAGTTCCAAAGAATAACCCTGATATTATGGTATGTTAATAGTAGAAGGGTGTTAGATGGGGTAAGCCCAGGAAGTTACACCTTTACACACCGCTTAGGCATGTCGTCTTTAAAGTTAGATGGGGGGGGAGTGATGCTTTTCTTAGTTTAGAAAAGCATAATAATTGGATTCAAGTAAAGTCTTTAAACAATGGCCTAAAGGGTGGGGGGAGAGAGGGTCATTTTTTCCCTATGTTTAGCTATTGAAGTGAACATTAAATTAGTTCTGAGAAAACAATGCCTTAATGGGGTTGTTCTCAATAAAATTCAAATTGAAATATCAATTGGAAATTTGCCCTGCCGCCTATTTATGGGATAATACATTTTGTTTTGTTTTTATCTTTCTATAATGATACAATCATTTAGATTATTGACCTGTAACTTGAATGGAGCCAAATATTGGGTAAAACTAAGACAAGCAGTTAATTATTTAAACAACAACAAAACAAAATTGATTGGGTTCATCTTCAGGAAGCCCGTTTCAAGAAAAGGGATGTGATTTACTTCTCCAGCCTTTTCCTGGCAATAGGTGTCTCCACATCTTTTGCAGGGAACGCAAGGAGCATGGCTATTTTTGTTTAAAAACACTTAAACCCCAAAATTCTACAGTCTGAAGTAAATACTGAAGGGAGTTGGGTGAAGGCTAAGGTCCTTACTGGTCAATCACAATTTTCATTGTCAAGTATTTATGCTCCTAACAATGAGGACTTAGAATTCTTATTTTACAGGTCTCTGCACTAGATGCTCCAGTTATAATTGGGGTAATTTAGCTCCTACCTCTTTGGATAGAGGTCATTCAGCACCTGAACATAAAGTGAAAATGATTGAGCTCATTACTGATTAACTGAAGAATTAGCCCTACTGGACCCCTTTAGTAAATTATATCCAAATTTAAAGAAATTCTCCTTTTTTTCCAAACTATGTAATTGTTTGTCAATAATTGATTTAATTATCTCTGGTCTCTACTTCATTGTTACATTTAATTAAATTTATCATGTATAATTCTATTTTAATTTCAGACCATGCTTCCTGTTACATGGATAGAACTCACAAAGAGGCAGAGTCCCTCCCCCAAGAGATGGAAGTTTAATAACTTATTAATACAGGATGCTCAGTTCATTAGCCTCCAAAAAAAAAAAGAAATTGTAGTCTCTCTGGAATACAATTCTCCAGATGAATCTGCTTGGTCCACTGTATGGGTATCCCTTAAAGCTTGCTTAAGGGGTTATATTATGTCTTATGAATCCATGGTCAGGAGAAAGTAGAGATTATTCTTGGAACAACAAGAACAGGAGGTAATCTCACTAGAAGAGACATATGCTGTATCTGGAAGTGAGGAATATAAAATCAAAATGATCTTTCTCAGGGAAAAATAGAAAGGATGTCCCAGATTAAAGCAAAGAAACAAATGTGTAATCAAGGACCAAATATTATTTTTTAGACTTGCCCTCAAGATTGTTAGCCTATAAACTGAGAGTACAGGATAGTCAAAATGGGATCGACTGTGTAACTACAATGGATAATAGGAAAGTGTGGGACCCAAGCCAGATTAATACTGTGTTCATAAATTATTATAAAATATTATGCCAGTAGAGGGTTCCATAACTGATGATGAGATTCAGGATGACATTAAGAAATCTGATCTACCCCAAATCTCATCAGTGGATAGGACTAACCTTACTATGGAAATAAAAATGGAGGAGATAGATCATGTAATTTCAATCATGCCCAATAATAAGTCACCTGGACCGGATGAGTTTACTGTTGAATTTTATAAAGCCTTTAAAGAGGATTTGATTCCTTTCTTGGCCAGGGTATTCAACAATCTTCAATCCCCAAAAGATTTTCCATCCTCATTTAATGAGGCTTCTATAATATTACTCTTGGAAAAAGATAAACCTACTAATCTCTGTGATTCTTATAGGCCTATATCTTTATTGAATAATAATTATAAAAAAATTGCTAAAGTTTTAGGTAATAGGGTTGCTGGCATATTACCCAATATTGTACACCCAGACCAGTGTGGTTTTATACCGGGTAGGAGATTTAACCATGGTGTGAAGAGAGCACTAAACTTGATGGATCCTGTCCTAAATTTAAATTTAGCACTGCTTTTCCTTGATGCCAAAAAAGCTTTTACTAGAGTGAGATGGACGTTTTTGTTTCTTTTGTTGGAGGCTTTCAGCATCAATGGAAAATTTCTTGACCAGATAAGAATAATTTATTCTCCACCAAAGGCCTCATTAAGGATAAATCATAACTCCTCCATCCTGGCTGTATTCTTCCAAGCCTATGATGTCAGTTCTCTGTTGTTGTCTAAATTCCCTTCTAATTGGTGGGTAACCTGATGTCATTTCTAATAAGAGTCTGAATGTGAACCTGATTTTTACCACTGTATACTGTAGCTAATGTGTATCTGTGAAACTAATGTAATTTCTGTAAATCACGCCTGAGTCTAATGTGAACCTGATTTCTTCCCCTGTATATTGTTGCAATGTATATTTGTGTAACTTATGTAATAACTGTAAATAATGCTTCTAAATGTCTTTTTATGTAACTAATTCCGGGTCACCCCTGAAAAAGGGATCTCTGGTCTCAGCGGGCTTACCCGGTTACCAAAATCCAAATAAATAAAGTCAATAAATATTTTACTCTTCAACAAGGTACTAGGCAGGGGTGTCCTCTGTCTTCCCTGCTCTTTGCTCTCTTTATGGAGCCTCTAGCTAACCTAATTAGGAATAACACTGAGATTAAAGGGCTCATCATAGGGGGACAAATGCATAAGATATCTTTTTTGTGGATGATATTTTGCTCTTTTTGAGTGACCCAGTGCAGGATTATGAGACTATACTTCAGATATTTGCAAACTGTAACAAATTCGTGGGGTACAAAATCAATTGGGCTAAAACAGAGGTAATAGCAATAATAAAAAAAAAGGGTTTCTCTCAAAACCACCCTGACAGAAGCTTCTTAAACCCCATATGGAAATATCTAGGGTTTTTTGTCTCCCCTAGGGATTCATTATACAACCTAAATTTCTTGCATGTCCTTAATAAAAATAGAACAGGATTTTATCCGAATGGTAAAATCTCCCCCTGACTTTATTAGGTTGGATTAATGTTATTAAGATGGACATCTTACCGAGGCTTCTCTTCTTGTTTCAGACATTACCAATTATAATACCCAAATCATTTTTCATCTCTTTGAACAGGGCTATTAGTAAGTTCCTTTGGAAACAGAAGACTCCAAGAATAGCTTATAAAAATTACAGTTATCTAAAGAAAAGACGAGCATGGCTTTGCCCAATTTTTAATATTACTATTTAGCAGCACAATTAGAATGTCTGGGGCACTGGTTTCATGAAAATCAAGAGTTACCAGCATGCTTTCATAAGGAGGCAGAGAGATCTCCATTTGTAGGCTTAATTCACTGTCTTGGATTAAATATATGCAATACTAAATTGGTTACTGTTCTAATGTTTTACATACAACTAAGGCTACAAATCGAGCCTGGCATACAGTTAAGAAGTTATTGGGGGAGGGCAGAACTCTGGCACTTTGTACTCCTATTGTTAATAATGTACACTTTACTCCATCTTTCGGGGAAGGGCTGATTCAAAGGGAGCTAGTGAATAAAGGAATTTATACATTGAATGATTTTTTTCTGATTAATGATATAGTTGACCCTTTGAAGAATTAAAAGAGATTTGGGCTGTCTCAAAATGCTTACTTTCCTTATTTACAAGTCAAGAATTTTAATTTTTGGGAAAACAGGAGTGCCCTGCATTTGAAAAAGGGGATGGTAGAGCTTTTTTTTGAAAGTCATGAATCCCTGAAGCATCTAATAGGAGACGTGTATAACTTTATTAATGAAAATGTGCTAGTGGTATCTTTGGATAAACTTAAGCAGGCTTGGGAAAAAGAAAGGGCCCATCCCATTCATGATTCATTATGGGACTTCCTAGTCAATCTCGGACAATCCCCTAATAAGAATAATAGACAAACAAATATATAAATATCATTCATAGAACATATTTAACTCCAGCAATATTACATAAAATTTATAGTAATATACCTGAACTGTGCCAAAGATGTGGAGAGGAGAGAAGAGAGGGAAGTTGGATCACATGTTAGTTTCCTGAAAGAATCTCAAATTGTTTTGGAGTAAGATTTTCTTTTTCTTTGGCAAACTCATAGGTCAAGATTTTCCATACAACCCAGGTATTGCATTATTTAGACCCAGATATTCCAATATGGAATTTAGCTATTTGTCTGAATTGATTTCTTTAGGTTTACTAGTTGCAAAAAAAATTATATTAATTCACTGGAAGGATGAATCTCCTCTGATCTTCACGGAATGGATTCAGAGTATGTTAGCTCTTCACAGGGTTGAGGGAGCTTATTATAGACTAGAAAATCAAATAGATAAGTTTCACCAAATTTGGCTTCCATTCATGTGTTCCAAGGGTCTATAATATAGGGAGGCTTGGGTGGCAGGGCAGATGTTTGATCATGATGGAAAAAAAGGGGGATGTCAGTGACTATAAAGAATGAAACTATCTATATGTTCTGAATCAAACACTAAAAAAAACGTATTTCAGGAAGGGCACCAATTCAATTTGTTCGTTAAGACCTCTGGTCCCAGGATGTGCTCCCAGTCTGAATATCCAGTAGGATTCTGTCTTGTTTAGGACCAATTCCCTGTCTCCCCCTCTATCTATGCTGCCGTGTCTCTTGGCCTCTGGCAGGTTAGTTCAGCATTAATGATGGCCCACTTCACTCATGCCTTGTTGGGCATCCTGGATGAGGTGCTCCCTCAGCTCCTGGCTGAACTTCAGTTGATGGTGAAGAAGTTCTGGGATCAGGGCCTTGCTGTGGCCAAACAGCAGCTCAGGATGACCATGGACATCGGCGATTCCTATGTCGGGTCATTGGCCGTAGCTATGTGTCACCACATTTGGCTGTGGATAATCAATCTTTATGACCGATACTAAGCACAAGCTGGTGGATGTCCCCTTCCTGGACACCAACTTGTTCTGGCCAGGCATAGATGGTCATCTCTCTAGGACTGAGAAGTCCAACACCAGCTTGGATTCCATCACCTCAGCCCAATAGATTGAGGGCTCCAAACCCTATAAGAAGTCCTTTTGGCCCCACCCAGCCCCTGCAACCAAATCTCCCCAGACCCTGGCTGGGCAGCAGCAGTCCTGGCATCTGAGGCCTATGTGGGTCACATTCATGGTTTGGAAGCCTGACAGTTGAGGTCCAGCAGCATCCTTGATTGGCCATGCCTCCACCTCAAAGCCTGCCCAGTGATGGTTTGGGGGATGCCTCCTCCTTGCTTGTCATGTCTCCCCTAGAGCCTCCTATGGGGGGTCGGGTCTGCTACATTCTTTCTGTCAGGTTGCTAAGCCTGGTTCAGTTTCTTGGTGGTAATACACCAGCAAAAGAAACAACAGACAAGTGACTGATGTGGTAATAAACTTGTTTATTACACAAAAGCAGACATTTGTCCTAATCAGAGTGTTACCAATACAGACACTGGGAGCCACACATTTCCCAATACCCCGGGGATGAAGAAGGTCTCAGGGGAAAACATAATGCAGTTGCTTATATACTTAGATAATAACCATGGTAATTATTATATTCATAATATGTTAGATATATAAAACAAGTCCTGTTGGCTAAAAGTTAGGTGATGCCACAATGTTATCTAGCAATACACAAAATGTGTAAAATCAGCAAAAATAAGAACAAAGACTTATACATTGGCTATACAATGACTTCTCAGAAGAATAAACAGAGAACACATAAGTGTTTTCTCAGCACAATACTTAGATATGCATTTCTAGCAATGAATATATTGACTATAATCATGGAAATGTCCCTGGTTACTTACACTTGTGTGATAAGTACCAATGCCTTATATGTTAGTAGTAATTATACATGGCATAACACATGCAAGCAATAATACCCGACAGGGTGGGTGGTATTGGGAACTACCAGATCACCCAGGGATGTAATGATGCCCAATGGAAGTTCTGATATTTCCCAATACTGCCCACCCTGGAGGGTATTATTGCACTTAGAAAATGGGCCATTCCATTATATATGTTTGGAAGAAAATAATGTTTATGTTACAATGTTAAATCTCCTATGTCTTTTATACATTCTGTGGTAGAATAGTTCCACTGCCTGCATTATGTATTGAGTTTTATTTTTCTGGAGGTAAAGGACTTTTGTCCTGGTTGAGCCCTTGTAGTTTTTATAGTTAAGTGAGTGTTATGATTACCCCTCCATTGCTTCACAGATGCAGACCTTGCCTGTTTGTTTTGTTGTTTCTTTTTTTAACTGATTTATGGAATAGGAATGTTTTCTTTTGAACTTTCCTTTTTTTGTGTGTAGTGAAAGTGACAGCAATCTTAGTTACAGGGTCTGGACAGTGGCTAGGCTTAGCCACACATCATGGAGCTGTCAGACTGAGGTGCGGTGATTTTTTTGTTTGTTTGTTTATTTTTTTTTATTTGTGCCAGTAAGCAGTAGCTGAGGGAGACAAGGGAGCAAGGGAGAGCGAGAGAGAGAGAGATAGAGAGAGAGTGTGTGCTTCCTCCAGTACCATCACTGTGTGTGACATGGGTAGTTTTGCCATCTCTGAGAATTGTGTTTATTTGTTTTTTAACACATCATTGTCAATTATCTTGCCAGCGGACATGTGAAAATTGGGTGCCAGTACTCACCCCTCATGGCTCGCTTTCACTTAGCAAGTGGCAAAGAAATGGCAGCAGGTCAGGTTCATACTTCAAGGTGCCCATGGATACACTAAGTAAAGGGGCACCTCAAATTGGCACTTGTTTTTAGCGGTCTCTATTGAAAAACATCCGCCTACTAAAGCGAGTGCATTAGCCAATCAGGATCATAGAATTACCATACCCATTTTCTAAAGTAAAATATATTTATTGTCACCGGTGCACAGTGGATATCTAAAGATAGTGTGGGGACCAAGTATAACATTCCCTCCCCTGTTGCCTTACTGAAAAGGCAACAACACTATGGGAAAGACACCAGGAGAAAGGACTGCTGTGTGACTGAACTTCTCTACTGGGACTAAAGAAGAAGAACTTTTGTACTTGAACCTTTAATTTAGGGTAAAAAAAACTAACCAACAAAACAAAAAAAACTGTGTGTTTGTCTGGGTTAACTGAACTGAATGGGTATCTGAACAGTTATCTAGGTGTAAATCTCAGGTGATTGAAATGACTTAATATCTGTGAGGTTTAAATTACTTGTAGAAAGATCTAGTAAGTAGGGGGAGTGGCTTAGCTAGAAGACACCAGGAGAAAGGACTGCTGCGTGACTGAACTTCTCTACTGGGACTATATTGCCTCCTTCCTCCCTCTCCACCCCCACCCAAAGCTAGTTCAATTTTATAGGCACAGGATTTGACTGACAACAGGAACTTCCTGTTTGGGAGCAGGAAGTGAGTGATCACAGAACCACCAAAGACCCACCATCCTAGAAGAGCAAGAGTAGCTCTCTGTCCCCCTCTAGCTGCTGGAGGTCTGCCTCTGAACAAGTAAGTGGTCTACTGATAAAAAAAAGAATATTCTTGTGTCAGAACAGGACAATCAGGAGCTTAAAGGGCACACAAGCAGAAAGTAAGGAGAGAGAGAGAGAGAGAGAGAGAGAGAGAGGAAAGAGTAAGGATTGCAAACAGTTAAGGGGCCAGAAATAATACATGATTGGAGTGGTGCAGTGCAGTGGCTGTGGAGCAGCAGTCTTCCGGAAGACATTCTGGAGGATGCGGTGTTGTCCCATCTGCAAGCACCTCTCTGGGCTGAGGGAGGAGGTTGCTCATCTCCAGGCTGAGTTGGCCAGGATTTGTGGACCTCCTCTTCCATCCAGGGACCACCAGTGCCACTGCCATTGCCTCAGAGGTTGCCAAGAAAGAGGCTGGTTGGACCACAGTGGGCTCAGGGAGGGTGAGGGTGGTGGAACAGAGATGCATCCCTCCAGTTGTACCTCTCCACAATTCCTATGCCATTCTGGCAAAGTGTGGTTCCTCTATGGAGGCACCCGCAGTGGAGACCAAGGAGGATGCTGGGAACCTCCACAAAGGAGACCCACAGGAGGGTGGCAGGGGATGAAAACAACTCCTGGTGGGGGACTCCATTGTTAGGAAGGTAGAACTGGGAGAGGAAGGGGAAAGAGAGGTAAGGTGCCTGCCTGGTGCCATGGCTTGAAGGGACAGGGAGCAAATCCTCAGCATTGCCGGAGCAGCTGCACAGAGTAGGGAGCTGGATGTCATTGTCCACCTAGGGACAAATGGCCTGGCTAAGAAAGGGTTCAGAGAAGTGCAGGAAGAGTTTGTGGATTTTGGGAGGGGCCTTCATCAAGTAGCACGCACGGTAACCTTCTCGGAGGTGCTGCCTATCTATGGCATAGGAGAAGCTAGCATGTTCCACACCATGGAATTCAATCAGTGGTTGAAAAACTGGTGTGGAGCTCAGGGATTTGGCTTCATTGGGGACTGGGGGTCCACCTGTAGTGATGCAAGCCTATACTGGCATGATGGGCTGCATCTGTCCAGGAGGGGAACCAGGATCCTAGGTGATAGGTTTAAATGTTTCATTGGCAAACTTTTAAACTAGCCAAGGGGGGGAAGCACTGGAAAGGAGCAGGGAAATCCTAGCCTCCCAAAATAATCATGGTAGTAAGTGCGGCAAACACCAACATAGAGGTGTCAATAGGGAGAAGGGCAGGGGTAAATGGAGAAAGTGACAAAGGCAAGAAGGACAGGGATGGGGCAAAAGGGAGTAAGGCCATCAGGAAATGGAGGGTAATGAGTACCAATGCCCGTAGTCTGGGCAGCAAGCTCCCTGAGTTGGTGGCCTTGATGGTAGAAGGATGCCTGGATATTGTAGCAGTCACAGAAACATGATATACAGAGAACCATGACTGGGATGTTAACATACCAGGGTACATAACCTACAGGAGAGACAGGCAGGGGAGAAGAGGGGAAGGAGTAGCTCTCTATGTAAAGGAAGGGATAAAAGCAACCAAACAAAAGAGTAAACAGGGAGGAGAGGAGGTACTGTGGGTCACCTTGGAGACTGGAAAGGGCACCACAATCCACACAGGGGTTGTGTACAGACCCCCATGTCAGGGGAAGGGAATGGACAAGGATATGATAGAAAGCATTCTTAGAATGGCAGAGAAAGGGGAGATATTGTTGATGGGAGACCTGAATATGCCAGATGTTAACTGGAGCACATTTGCTGCAGCCACATCCAAGAGCAGGGCCATTCTTGATGCCCTACAGGTGGCAGGCCTTAGACAGCTAGTTTCAGAACCCACTCATGAGGAAGCAATCTTAGACCTCATACTCTCAAACGGGGGCAGTGAGAGGATCTCAGATCTAGAAGTGGGTTGTCATTTGGGGACAAGTGACCATCAAACAGTGTGGTTCACATTAAACTCAGCTACAGAGTCAAGCCATACAAAAGTGAGGGTACTGGACTTTAGGAGGGCTGACTTTGGCAAGATGGGAGAGTGCCTCAGAAAAGCACTAGCAAGCAGGCTATAAGGAGGTGTGAAGCAACAATGGGGAATCATCAAAACTGCCATCACAGAGGCAACAAGCCTTTGTGTGAAGCAACTAAACAAATCAAAATGAAAGAAAAAGCCACTATGGTTCTCAAAGAGGTGGCTGTGAAAGTCAGGAAGAAAAAGATAGCATTCCAGAAGTATAAGGAAACACAGAAGGAGCAGGACAGAGAGCTGTACCAGTTAAAGCAGAAGGAAGCAGGGAGGGAAGTCAGAATAGCAAAGGCTCAAACTGAGGAAAAGATAGCCAACTCAGCTAAGAAGGGGGATAAAACCTTGTATAGGTACATCAGCAAGTGTAGAAAGGCAAAGGAAGGGATAGTGAGGCTGAATAGAATGAACGGTGTGTGAACAGAGGGGGACAGTGAAAAAGCAGGGATTCTGAATGAATATTTCTGCTCAGTATTCACAAAAGAGGAGGGGCAAGTGCCTAATCCAATTAACAGAAGCACTCTTGACAGGGGGGTTGATCCCAGTCCTTTCTCAGAAGAAAGGATTCTGCAAGAACTCCTAAAACTGAAGGTGGACAAAGCAATGGGTCCTGATGGAATTCATCCCAGAATTCTAAAAGAATTAAGGGAGGAACTAGTGAAACCACTGGCTACTCTTTTAATAAATCTTGGGAGGATGGTGTGGTACCGAGGACTGGAGGAAGGTGGATGTGATTCCCTTCACAAAGTGGGACCAAGACAGAGGTAGGAAACACAGACTGTCAGTCTGACCTCTGTGGTAGGTAAAGTGATGGAGTCACTCTGAAGGAAAGAATAGTTGAGTACCAGAGGCCAGTGAGCACAGGACCCAAGGCAGCATGGGTTCACAGCGGAAGGTCATGTCAGACAAATCTAATAGATTTCTTTGACTAGAGGGCAAGTGCAGTACACCAGGGAGGGCTGTGGACATGGTCTACCTAGACTTTAGCAAGGCATTTGACACAGTCCCACACAAAAGATTAATAGTCAAATTAACCAGCCTGGGAGTGGATCCGGGGTAGCCTGGTAAAACATTGGCTGCACAACAGGACACAGAAGGTAATTGTAAATGAAGTCCTCTGAAGAAAGAGGGGTTACTAGTAGGGTACCGTGAGGTTCAGATTCGGTCCAGTCCTTTTAATGTCTTCATCAGTGACATTGCAGAGGGACTGGAAGGAAAAGTATGCCTTTTGCAGATGACACAAAGATCTGCAACAGGGTTGATACACAAGGAGGTGTGGAAAGGATAAAAATGACTTGGCAAGGTTGGAGGAATGGTCAGAAGTATGGCAGCTAGGATTCAATGCAAAGAAGTGCAAAATAATGCACCTGGGAAACAAGAACCCAGGGGAAGAATACACAATGGGTGAGGTAGTAACAACAACAAAAAAGGAAAGGGACCGGGGGGTAATCATATCAGATAACCTTAAGGTTAGCAAGCAATGTGAGAAGGCAGTAGCGAGGGCTGGGAGTATACTGAGATGCATAGGGAGAGGCATCAGCAGCAGAAAACAGCACATTGTTATCCCTCTGTACAGACAGTAGGTGAGACCCCATCTGGAGTACTGTGTGTAGTTCTGGAGACCCCATCTCCGCAAGGACATAGACAGGATAGATGTAGTCCAGAGGAGGGCAACTAAAATGGTGCAAGGTCTGCAAGAGAAGCCGTATGAGAAGAGACTAAAGGAGCTTACTATGTATACCCTTAAGGAAAGAAGGGAGAGGGGGGACATGATAGAAACTTTTAAGTACCTAAGTGGAATCAACAAAGTCCAAGAGGGTAGCATCTTTCAGAAAAAGAGACTTGCAAGAACAAGGGGACACAATTTAAAGATAGAAGGAGGGCAGTTCAGGGGCAATGTGAGGAAGTATTATTTCACAAAGAGGGTAGTGGATGCATGGAACAGCCTTCCTGAGGAGGTTGTGGGGTCTAAAACTGTGGGAGAATTCAAGAATGTATGGGACAGGTATAAGGCAATTCTTGTGGGGGGTAGGAAGAAATAGGCTGTTGGTTAACTAGGATCTGCGGCCTATCCTGTAGGTAGGGAAATGGGCAGACTAGATGGGCCAAGCGGTCCTTATCTGCCATCAAAGTCTATATTTCTATGTTTCTAAAGCAGTGGGAACAATCTCCATCATTTACAGACCCAACGCATGAGCCTTGTAAAGGAACCTGATTTGCTCAAGGTGTTGTTTGAGCATGTACCATAGACAGCAAAGAGTTAGTATCAAAAATATAATCAAAAACAATTGTATAAAAAAACCTTTAAAGGTTAACTCTAACCATGAATTACAAAGTGTAGTGCTCAAATCACCTTCATGAATAAGGGTGTTAAGTGTATCTCCAGTTTTGGAGATATTATTGCTGATGTAGATGAGATGGGTATCCTTTTTATCTAAAACTGTTTTCAGAGATAATGTCAAGGAGTCAATGTGGACATTAAAGAGATACTGAGATAAAGCAAGCAAATATGCAGGGTCACCGTCAGTAACATCTGGTTCCATGATGGGAACAGGAGTAATCACAGTGTGACCAATAACTGTCATCTGATGAGGACTAAAATAGAAATTAGAAAACTTTATGCCACAAGACTTAGATCCATAGGAAAATGATATATGGTTAGTTACCATGCAGTGCTGCCCATCAAAATTATATGACAGTTTCACAGTAGGAACCCTCCATTTATGCAGATGAATTGGGTAGGTGAAAGATTGGTTCATGAATCTTGTAGTGAAGTGATGAACTTCTTTGGCACAGTTCTGGTAAAGGCATCCAGTGTTGCCCACTGGTGATGATGGAGTTGAATATGAAGATGCTGTTGTCATACGGGTACCAGTTTCATTTGAATTAATGTCCAAGTCCAAAGTAAAAGACCAGTCAATGCTGTCTGGTGAGTATCCACAAACTGGCCTGATGACGTTGAATACGTCACAGTGACACAAGTAGTGGTATCCCTTTTTGGCACAACAGACAGCATGAGGAACCACCCAGTCTCCCAGGGTGGGATGAAAGACCAGAAGAGGTGGAAGGTTGATCCTCTCTTGGTAGATGTCCTCATCGAGATGACCAACAAAAAGAATGGAGGCCAGTCTATCAAAATTAGCAGTCTCTGGATCAAAGCATGGTAGGGATACAATAAAGGTAACAAACATTGTATCCCATATGGTGCAGCAGTTGGCAGTGTAACATGGGCCCCCCATTGGGATGGCATGTGATATAACCTAGATTTCAAGCAGTAGTCATGGGTATAGTAATGGATCTGGACATACACATTGTAATACAAGTAGTAGACCTACATTGTGGATAATGCCTTGTAGCAAGTCACCTATCATCGATAATATCTGGAATACATCCAGATTCCAAATCCCGGAAGAGATTTATTGACAATAGTTATTTCATCGGAGACATAAGCAGAGCATAAAAGTTCCCTGGCAATATATTGCTTGTCTGTCTCCGTCCGTTCATTAGTTTTATTCTTAGTTTCATTAAAACTCTTGACAATATCATGCATATTGTAAAGTGTAATGCTTTTCCTGACTAAGCTCATCTACACCATGCAGTAGGGGTGGTAAAACATATTTTTTCATGCCAGTCTGGAATTTAACTGCTTGGCTTTTGATGGCAGCAATCCCTGCCCTGTTTCAGATGGACATGCTGGTTCTGAAGAGTAAGGATATGGTGCCAGCTGCACCAGTGACATCAGCAGTGGCACACCTCCTGCATGATGTGGAAGTTTTCTTGTTAGCAGGGTTAGGTCTAGACGTGGATAAACCTAGATGTTCAATGGTATGTGGACCAGCCATAGGATCTTGTGTGCATGTCTGGTAAGCAGCAAGGCTATATAATAGTGCTGAAAAATCTAGAAGTATTAGTTTAAGAACACTTACCAAATTCAGTCATATTCCAATGGGTGAGATTAAAAATAACTGGAATGTGCATATATTGCACTTTATTCACAAGTGTGCCTAGAAGTGAGGTGGCGGTAAGACCACTAGGTGTATCAGGTTCCTGTGAAGGACAATCAGTATGCTTCAGTAGGGGGCACTACAGACAGCAACATAACTGCTGTAGCCATATAGTTGCAAACACAAAAGTCTCTTGCAGAGTCTTCTGGATATTTATCACAAAAAGTAGGATCAATCAAAGCAGTAAGGTTATATAACCCTGAATGTCTGTGGTTAGCTTGGCAAATGGACAGGGTACCATTTGGGGAGATTCTAGTATTGGGCTATCCTTGGAAAGTGCCTTTGTAAAGGTGGGCAATGGGATGTGTCTGTCCATTACTATCAGTTTGCCATTCAATTTGAAGGGATGATTTGTCAGGTACCACAACCATGAAAGTCAGGTAGGCATCTGTGCCTTCCTGAACAATGATCAATTTGCTGGAAAATATATATCCCAACTCTTTTAGGGATGGTGGTGGTTTGTATTGTGGGGTCATGTGTCTTCCCTCAGGATAATCAAGAAGTGGAAGGAGTCACCTTAGACATTTGTTGTGTTCAGATGTATTTGTCATATCCTTGTCATGGACAAAGGGGATTGCTTCTAGGAGAAGGAGGATCACATGCAAGATAGTCATCTTGAGCAGGTACCTGAAAGAAAAAGAAAAGGTCAGTAGGTACTGTACAATTCTGCCCAATGGGGTTAGGAAAAGTAATTATTCTGCTTTGTACAACTTGAGTTGATTAGCATGTAGCCATTTCTCAGTAAGTTTTCTTCTGCTGGAGGAGTCTAACTTGGTAGACTTGTGCAACTGGGCCAGAGGAAGCAGTGGCAGCCTATAATGGAGCTGTGACTGTGGCCTTCAACTCAGTCACATCTGTTCATGTCCATACCTTCTCTACTTGCCAGAGACCTCCTTGGTTTGATGAGGATCTCCAGGAGTTAAAGATTAAGGGGTGGAGGTTAGAGAGATGCTGGAGGAAATCTGGCTCTGTGGACAACAAATTGGTCCTGAAGTCACATTATGTTGACTATCAGGCAGTAATCTCCAGGAAAAAGGTGGAGTTTCTCTATAGGGAGATTGCTGCAATGAGAAGTAGACCAGTCCAGCTCTTCCACACGGTAGACAAACTTTTAAATCCAGCCTGCCTTAGTGTCAGGGGAGCAGGTTCAAGCACGAGATGTGAGGACCTGGCTCTATTTTTTGCCGACAAGGTATCATCCATCAGGGCCGAAGTCTCCTCGAGTATCTCTCAAAAGGGATGCAGGGTTCAGCCTGAGTTGTACCGAAACACTCCTCCTACCTGGGATGAGTTTTAGCTGGTTGGGGTGGAGGAGGTGGTGGGGATTATCTCAAAGTTACAACCGACACAGTGAGATCTGGGCTCAGGTCTGACTTGCCTTTTGGTTGGATGTTCGGACTTGATTGGACCTGTGGTTGCTGAGAATGTCTGGAGTTCCATGAGGAGTGGGGTCTTTCTATTGTTTTTGAGAGAGGATGTGGTTAGGCCCCTTTTGAAGAAGCCCTCTTTGGACCTGGATGTCGTCCTTGGTACAGAAGCTATAATTGAGGGCATTTTGGCAGTGTGGACCTGTATGTCATGGTTCTGGAGAAGATGGGACCAGTGAGTCAATCTGGTGTTGGACACTGAAATATCCTTCACTTCTGTCTGACTGCAGAAAATTTGTGGAAGTGTGGTTGGTATGATAAAGGATGGGTGAATACCTAATGATGTACAAAAAGTGCTTGACAGCCCAGTAGGTAGCCAGAAGGTTTCTTTCACAAAGACTGTACTTCTGTTCCACTGGAGACAGCATCTGGGAAGCATAGGCAATGTGTCTGAAAGTGCTATTAACCTTTTGAGCAAGTACTGCAGACATGGCTATGTCTGAAGTAACATATTCCAAATGGAAGGATAAAGCTGTATTGGAGTTGACCAGTGCTGAGCAGAGGCCAAGGCCTGTTTCAGAAGGGTCACAGCATTAGTGTGAATGGGACCCCAAGTCCAAGGAACATCCTTTTTCAGGAGCTCATACACGGGGCAACCTTTTTGTGCAAACTCACAAATGAAATCCTTGGAATAGTTGATCATTCCCAGACAATGTCAGAGCATTGCTACACTGTGGGGAAAAGGCAAATCTTGAAGGCCTTGGATCTTCTTCCAGGCCAGGCTTCTGCCTTTTTCTGTGATATGCAGGTCAAGGAAGATACTTTATTTTTGGCAAAGTTGTGCCTTTGCAGGATTGCATTTGAGGCCTTCTCTCTGTCAGAAAGTCAGTACCTCATCAAGGAGGTCAAAATGTTGCTTCTTGGTGGCAGTTGCCAGGAGTAGGTCATCCACATACTGCAAAAAACATTGTGGGGCAGAGAAAACCTGCAAGGCATTCATCATGTATACTTGGAAAAGGGAGGGGCTGTTGTGAAAGCCGTGAGGTAGGCAGGTCCAAGTGTACTGGTGACATTCAAAAGTGAAAGCAAATTTGTATTGGCTTTCCTGAGCAAGGAGCAGTTACCAAAACCCACTGGAGATTTCAAGGGTGCTGAACCACCTATGATCTGGAATTAGCAGTTTGAGCACATCTGGTGCTGAGGCTACTGTAGGGGAGCAGCTAGGAGTAATGTGGTTAAGCATCCTGTAGTCAATAATAAGTCTCCAAGATCCAGTGGGCTTTTTCACTGGCCAGATGGGTGAGTTAGCAGTTGAGACTCAAGGACTGATCACACCTTGTTCGAGGAGTGACTGAATGGTTCCTCTGAGTGATGGTAAGGCTTCTACAGGAAAAGGGTATTGCTGTTACCTGTCATGTGCTGGGCCAAGAATTTTGATAATGGTTTGCATTCTGCCGCAATCATGTTTGAGTGTTGTAAAGGCATCAAGGTGCTTCTGCAGAATTGATAAGAGTTCTTTGGAGAACTCAATTGTCTGGAATAGAGCTATGATGTCATATTCCTTATTGCTGACCGCAGCAGTGGAAACCATGCAAGAATCATGAATCATGACCATATGGTATTGTTCTTTGATTTGGACTGGAAGCATGTTAGTCAAATCTACTACACAGCCATGAAGGAGTATGAAATCAATACCTAGGATGCTGGGATGATGAAACAATACCATCAGGTCAAAAGTGTGATTCATGCTGAGGCTACCCAACACCCTGGAAAGTACAATGGAGCAGTTGGTGGACAGTCTAATGCCATCTACACCTTGAGCAGTGGTCCTCCATCTGGTGGACCAAGCTGGATTCTCATCATGTAGTACAGATACAGCCACACCTGCATCTAGTAGTGCAACTATTTGGTGGCCCCCGACTGTGGCGTTGGTGCAAGGCCTTCTGTCTGTGTCAGTGGTGAGCTTGTTCACAATACAGACTGGGGCTTGTAGTTGTCAGTCTAAACTAGTACTGCCATCTTTGGGTTGTTCCTGAAAATGTAGGCTGGCAGGATCTCACTTGTCCTCTTCCAGGTCCTGCATAGGATACAAGGAGTTCTGGGTAGTGGTAGTTGTGACACTTAGACAGCTGGTTCTGATAACTCTATGATTTTTGTAATATAAAAATGTAGTGGGATTGTCTGTCATGAAAAATTCTGTGCCTGGGATGACACCCCCCCCCAGGTATCAGTTCAAAAGACAGGATATACGTTAAACCAGCTGATCTCTGAATGCAATTAACTTATTAGTTTGCTTTGAAGCCAGGAACTAATACATCCATTTTATAACATCCTCAGGAAAGTCATTTAATTGCACCTGGTGTCATAAGAAAGTGGAATATCCATTTTACGACATCCTCAGGAAAGTCAGCTGATTGCACCTGGTGTCATAAAATGTCCTTTGATGTGTTTGAGAATGGGGAACTGCTCATGGATCAAAGGGACTGAGAAATCACAGTCTTAATTAAGAGTGTCATCATTTGGACAATGGATCTTGCTGGAGTCACAGAATCCAATACCTTGATGGGACTTCCCGTTTTGTATATGCACTATATATATTTTTTTATATATCCTGAAAGGGAGGAGCTAGATGATGACATAATGAAGAGGGATGAAACACAGCATTTTTAAACCGTAGTCTGTTTTCCACTGAGACACATTCATATACTTGGACTGAGAGAAGGAACATCTAAGAGCACTGAAAGATTATAAAAAATACCTTAGATAAATAAGTCTAATGGTTGGTAGGAATTTTGCACTTTTAAACCTGTTTTGTTTTTAAGATTGTATGTGTTGGGATATTTTGTCCTGTATTTACTATTTACCTATTTTTTATCTATCTTAAAGTAAAGATATATATTTTAAAACAGAAACTGCCTGGTGTGCCTTGAAACTTCTTTTTTGTGTAAGTGATGCTTAGATGGTTAAAGTTGACACTGCTTAAGCTTATTAGGATACCAAACTGGGAAACAGGTAAGAGTTTCTCTAAAGTCTTGCATAGAGTTTTAAGGCTTAATTTTGTAATACCTGGTTGGGTGCCCATGGCAAAAGATATCTGGCATTTCCTTGAAGAGCTGCATTATCTGAGCCTGTACATTGGGTACATTAGCAAGAGGTTAACAGTTTGAATCCCTCCAGAACTTTGAGATCAAAGTTTGATTTGAATCCACAAAACAGGCAGGAGGGTTACCCTGATCTATTAACTGTTCACAATAATACGCTCAGAGGTTGGCACTTTGAGAGTAGAGGGCTGACCTGCTGAGTGAGATTGTGACAGATTGGTTGGCAGCGATAAGAAAATTTTGGCATTATAAGCTTTATTGTTCAGTGTGTCAGCTTGAGACTGTTCAGCTCACTTGGAAAAAAGAAAGGCAGTGTTGGAATTGTAAAAAGGAAACAGAACTATATCCCTTGGCTTACAGTGAAGTTCCTACCCATTTTATTTTTTTTCTAAAGTGCTAGTCAGAGTAGCAGTAGTTAGGGAAGATGGCTTCCAACTACAGCAGGCACACTGTAGACTACTTAAAGCAGTTGTGCGAGGACAGAGAAGTCCCGTTCGAGGTGAAGGCCAGCAAACAGTACCTCGTGGATGTCCTGATGGTAGCAGATACCAAGAGCAGTGTGTCACAGACCATGACTGAAAAGGACCAACCCTTGAGTGTGGCAGGGCTAGCAGCTAGTGCAGTGTCCAGATCCGATGAGGAGGGCAACAGGACCACTATCAGCGAAGGGCCACAGCAGCAGGGGAAGGTCACCAATATCCTGGATCCAGAAGTACTCAGGCTGCAAATTGAGTTGCGCAGAATAGAGCTGAAGTTTCACAGAGAGAGGGACCATGAACAACGGAAGGCAGAATGTGAGGAGCATGAGCACCAGCGAGCTGTAGAGGAGAAGAGCGAGCAAGAAGAGGTTCATAATATATTTAAAAATCAATCCTTAGATAACTTAAAAAACAAATTACAAAAACCAAAACATGGTTTAAATTTAAGAAAAACTGGTGCTAGAGATTTAATAATACCAAAGTTAAAAAATCGATTTAGTGAAATGACCCTTCAATATCAAGTAGCTAAAAGCTGGAATTGTCTTCCTTCTTTTTTACGTGAACTAACTACTGATCATGTTTTTAAAAATGGCCTGAATCACGAACTCAGTTTTCGTTGTTGTTGTAATAGGTGAAATTAATGTAACTCTAAAAATGCTAACATGCCTGTTATTGATGAGTTTGTAAAACTCTGATGTATTGTTTTGTACTTTTCTGTAACTTGTGTTGTTATAAATGTATAGTTGTAATAATTTTGCATAATGTAAATAGGTAAGCCTTGTGAACAGGGATTTTCAGAACCCTAATGGCTGTATCACTGTATAAATAAAATTTTACCATACCATACCATACCAGAATGCCGAGAGGCAGAGTGGGAATGATGAGACGCAGACTGTGAGGAGCAGGAGCACCAGAGGCAACACGAATTGGAGAAGCTACTACTCCAACCAGCAGCACCAGAGCAGATAAGTGGCTTGGGTTTAACTGGACCACAGGATTGGGTTACAAATTGAATTCCAAATTAATAGCTGAATTTAAAGAGAGGGTGGACATGGATGCCTTTTTAAATTCTTTTGAAAACATTTGTATTCAGGCTAAAATTCCTAGAGAGTCCTGGAGCTTCCAGCTATCCCTGCTACTTACTGGGAAAGCTTGGGATGCATTGGGTCAAATGGACAATGAGGACAGTGATGATTATAGCAAACTTAAAGCTGCACTGTTAAAAAGTTTGAATTAGTTGCTGAATCATACAGAGCTAAATTCCATAAGCTCAGGAGAAGCCCTGACATGAGCTACAAGGAACTAGCCACGAAACAACATCAGTTTTTAAAACGGTAGGAAGGAATTGAGGCAAACTCTGTTGATAAAATTGAAAATGTGATTTTGTTAGAACAGTTTTATTGGGCATGCCCAGCAAAGCTGAAAACCTGGCTGGAAGACCGAGATCCCAAAACAGTGTAAGAGGCTATGGAACTCTCGGACCGCTATGCCAAGAGCAGACCTGCTCTGAGAGCAAATGAGGTGGGCGTGGCAGCACAGAAAGGGAAAAGTGCACCTTCAGGGCAGCTAAAACCCTCACTGCCTCCACCAAAATCAGTTAGCCCCAGGTTTCAGAGAAAAGATTTCTGTGAAAAGAGAAGTGAATGTTGGTTATGTAAAGAACCTGGGCATGTTGCCTGATAGTGTCCCAAAAGAATGAGCAATAAAATGTATAATGGTACTAGGAAGGAAGTGGGTTGTTTGTGTCCCTGGAAGCATGCCAGTGAACACGAGGGAATACATGCACCCAGTCATGGTGAATGATGTGCAGACGCAAGGGTTAAGAGACCCAGGGGCATCCCTGACATAGGTAAAAAGGGATCTGGTATGGCCTGGTCAGCTTATACCCAATAAATACATCACTGTACAAGGGTTCACTGGTGAAGAGAAAACATTGCCACTGGCCAGTGTTCTCCTGTACTGGGGTGAAACTGGGGGAACTGTGCAACAGATCGCTATAGCAAAAACATTAGCAGTGGATGTGATCCTGGGCAACAATCTCAAACAGGGGATGGTATGTGCAGTTACCTGTAGCCAAGCGGCAAGGGAAAATTGTAGTTCCCTGAACCCCACAGAAGCCATTGTAGAAACTGCTAAGAGGCTGGTTCCCCAGCCTGTGTCTCCAGATGGGGGGACTAATGAAAAGGGGGTAGAAATTTCCCCAGTAGCAAGTAACCACCCAGCTACAGAGGGTTGCTCTGAAGAGGGAGGGGTGACCCATTATCAGAGGGTTGGGATTGACAGTGATCCTGAGTGCCCTAATACTAGTGCTAGGGACCCTAGTTTAGTGACTGACAGGGACCTGTCACATGCCTTGGGAATATGTGAGGGGTTTACAGCTGCTCAGAGAAGTGACCCTAGTCTAGAGAAGCTGAGGGCTTGGGCAGACTCCAACAGTGCACAAGGAGGTGATGGCAGACATAAGGTTTTTTTGGTAAATGGACTCCTGTATACTCAGTCAGTGAAGACAGAGGGAGGGATGCTAGGCAGGCAGCTTGTCGTTCCCCAGGGGTATCATGAGCAGTTGCTCAAGATTGCACATGATATTCCCTTGTCTGGTCATCTGGGAATCATGCACATGATGCAGCGGTTGGCCCAGAATTTCTATTGGCCTAACTTCACCCAGCAGGTGAAGGAGTATTGCAGGTCTTGTCACCAGTGCCAAGAAATAGGGAAGATGGGCAAGAAAACCCAAGCCACTCTGATTCCATTGCCCATAGTGGAGGAGCCATTCCAGAAGGTGGGAATTGATATTGTGGGGCCTTTCAATACCCCAAGCTCCTCAGGGAAGAGATTCATCCTGACTGTGGTGGAGTATGCCACCCGGTACCAGGAGGCAGTCGCCCTATCCTCACTGAGGACAGACAAAGTGGGTGATGCCTTACTTTGGATTTTCTCCCGTGTTGGGTTTCTGCAGGAGGTTATCACCGATTGAGGGGGTTCCTTCATGTCAGACCTGATGAAATGTTTATGGGAGAAGTGTGAGGTGGTGCAGAGATGCATGACACCTTATCACCCACAAGCCAATGGGCTTGTGGAAAGATTCAATGGTACCCTGAAGTTAATTATCTGAGCATTTGCTGAACATCATGGGAGGGACTGGGAGAAATACCTTCCCCACCTGTTGTTTGCATACAAGGAGGTGCCCCAAGAGTCTACAGGATTTTCCTCCTTCGAACTCTTATATGGACGCTGGGTACGTGGGCCCCTAGACATGATCCAGGAGGACTGGGAAGGAAAGCATACCTCCCAGGGAACTCCCATAGTGGATTACTTCCTTAAGTTTAGGGAAAGGCTGAAGGAGCTTATGGGGACAGCCCAGAGCAATCTGGCAGCTGCCCAACTGAAACAAAAAGTGTGGTACGACCGCAGAGCTAGAGCTCACTCATACATGGTGGGTCAGAAAGTCATGGTCCTTATTCCGGTCCAGAAAGACAAGCTGCAGGCTGAGTGGGCAGGACCATACAAAGTGATTAGGAAGGTAAATAACGTGAACTATATTACAGTTTCCTGACAGAAGACAGACAGAAAGGATGTACCATGTCAACATGATGAAGCCATATGGAAATAGGGCTGACATGTTATCTACAGTGTGTAGTCTTGGGGAGGGAACAGACAAAGGAGACCCCCTTCTGGACTTGCTGGAAGAAAGTAAGTGGAAGTCCTCTGTGGAGGCAGTTAAACTGTCTCCCCAGCTGACCCGGGACAAGATCCAGAAAGTAAGGGAGGTTTCAGCAAACTTTGCCCCCTTGTTTAGCACCACACCTGAACTAATCCCCTTAGCAACGCACGATGTGGAGACAGGGACACAGATGCCCATATGGCAGGCAGCACATTGGGTGTCAGAGGCTGTCCAAAAGGACATTAGGAGGGAAGTGGAGGAGATGCTGGATTTAGGAGTAATCCAGAGATCCCACAGCCCCTGGGCCTCACCCATAGTCCTTGTGCCCAAGCCAGATGGTTCTACTCATTTCTGTGTACTATCATGGACTGAATGCAGTCACGAAGTCCGACGCCCACCCGATGCCCCGGACGATGACCTCCTGGACAAGTTGGGAGGGACGACCTATTTTATGACCATTGACCTGACCAAGGGGTATTGGCAGGTAGAGTTGATGAACGGAGCTAAGGATAAGTTGGCCTTCATCACTCTGATAGGCTTATTTGAATTCAAAGTAATGTTTTTCAGAATGAAGAACGCCCCTGCCACTTTCCAAAGGTTGGTGAACCAGGTGTTTAAATGGTGCTGAGGAGTACGCCGGGGCATACCTGGATGACATTGCCATCTTTAGTATCAGCTGGAAGAAACACCTATCCCACCTTAGGAAAGTGCTGGGCATGATACAAAGGGCCAGGCTCACTGTCAAAGCCGGGAAGTGCCAGGTGGCCATGGGAGAAGTGGCATACCTCAGGCATGTGGTAGGCCAAGGACAGCTCCATCCTAACCAAAGAAAAACAGAGATAATCCAGGCCTGGCCCAGACCAGAAATGCAGAAGCAGGTCAGGAGTTTTCTTGGGCCAGCAGGGTACTACAGAAAATTTATACCCAGTTACAGTGCCCTTGTTGCTCCCCTATCTGACCTGGTAAAGAAAAGGATGTCAAAGAAAATTACCTGGGGACCAGCCTGTGAAGAAGCCTTTACCAGATTGAAGGAGGCACTGTGCAGTGCTCCTGTTTTGACAAGTCCTGACTATAGCAGACCCTTTATAGTTCAGACTGACACTTCAGACGTGGGTATTGGGGCAGTACTGAGTCAGACATCCAGCCAAGAGAAGGATCACCTTGTAGCATGTCTGAATAAGAAGCTACTTCCCAGGGAGCAGGTATACCCTACTGTGGAAAAAAGAGTGTCTTGTCATAGTGTGGGCCCTAAAGAAATTAGAGCCATACTTATATAGGCAGCATTTTGTGGTACAGACTGACCACAACCCCCTGGTTTGGCTGACGCAGATGGGAAAAAACAATGGTAGATTGCTAAAATGGAGTCTTGCTTTGCAAGGGTATGACATGGCCATTTTACATAAGGCTGGAGTGACCAATCAGAACTCAGATGGGCTGTCTCATGTCTACGAGGGGTGAACTGATTTGGGAAGCTCATCCCATGCAGGGATAGAGCCCTCAAATTCAGTCTAGGTGGGGAGGATCGTGACACTTAGACAGCTGGTTCTAATAACTCCATGATTTTTGTAATATAAAAATGTAGTGGGATTGTCTGTCATGATAAATCCTGTGCCTGGGATGACAAAACCCCACCCCTCCCCCAAGTATCAGTTCAAAAGACAGGATATATGTTAAACCAGCAGATCTCTGAATGCAATTAACTTGTCAGTTTGCTTTGAAGCCAGCAACTAATATATCCATTTTATAACATCCTCAGGAAAGTCATTTAATTGCACCTGGTGTCATAAATAAGTGGAATATCCATTTTATGACGTCTTCAGGAAAGTCAGTTGATTGCACCTGGTGTCATAAAAAGTCCTTTGATGTGTTTGAGAAAGGGAACTGCTCATGGATCAGAGGGACTGAGAAATTACAGTCTTAATTAAGAGTGTCATCATTTGGACAATGGGTCTTGCTGGAGTCACAGAATCCAAAACCTTGATGGGACTTCCTGTATTGTGTATATATATATATATGTAATAGATATACCACTCTGAGGTGTGCGGATCGCGTACTGATATACGACGCCTTGGTGTGCGCGCACGCACAAGGCTGCAAGACCGAGTGCATCAACCGCCTAAGGCGTGTATATATCAGAGCGCCACCACACACCCCAGAGTGGTATATCTATCTTATAAAATGTCAAAATTGTTTTGGGGGTAAAGTAAGTGTATGGGTCGCGCTTCTGATATACACACGGGTCATGTGATGCTCAGGATCCAATAGAGCAACAACAATTTCCTACCCATTTTATAAATATATATATATATATATATATATAGAGAGAGAGAGAGAGAGAGAGAGAGAGAGATAGGAGGAGCTAGATGATGACATCATGAAGAGGGATGAAACACAGCATTTTTAAACTGTAGTCTGTTTTCCATTGAGACACATTCATATACTTGGACTGAGAGAAGGAACATCTAAGAGCACTGAAAGATTATAAGAAATACTTTAGATAAATAAGTCTAATGGTTGGTAGGAATTTTGCGCTTTTAAACCTGTTTTGTTTTTAAGATTGTATGTGTTGGGATATTTTATTCTGTATTTACTGTTTACCTATTTTTTTATCTATCTTAAAGTAAAGATACATATTTTAAAACAGAAACTGCCTGGTGTGCCTTGAAACTTATTTTCTGTGTAAGTGAAGCTTAGATAGTTAAAGTTAACACTGTGCTTAACCTTATTAGGATACCAAATTGGGAAACAGTAAGAGTTTCTCTAAAGTCTTGCATAGAGTTTTAAGGGCTCATTTTGTAATACCTGGTTGGGTGCCCATGGCAAAAGATATCTGGCACTTCCCTGAAGAGCAGAATTATCTGTGCTTGTACATTGGGTACGCTAGCAAGAGGTTAATTGTTTGAATCCCTCCAGAACTTGAGACCAAAGTTTGATTTGAACCCACAAAACTGACAGGAGGGTTTCCCTGATCTGTTAACTGTTCACAATACTATTCTCAGAGGTTGGCACTTTGGAAGTAGAGGGCTGACCTGCTGAGTGGGGTTGTGACAGTAGTCACTGCAGTGGACAAGGCCTCAGGATTTGGGCCTGGTGTGGCCTGATCCAAGGAGGTTCCAGTATCTCCTTGGCCTAGCTGAGACTGGGTTACCGGAGCTAACGCTGCAACGACCTGCCTTGGTATGGACTGGGCCACTGATTGGACCTTCCCAAGGAGTGTATGGAGGTTATTATTCTTAGCCACTGCATCGCAAAAAGAAGGGCCTTGTCGATAATTTTGATTGCACCAATTATCATTCTGATCAGAATTGGGGATGTTTCAAATTCTTTGCTTGTTCCTATTCTTTTTGTGCCCCCCTTCTGTAGTTCTGTTTATCATCTGCGGGTGCAGCCTTTTTGTCCTGGGTCTTGTCTTCCACTATATAGTGGGTTGTGGGCTTGCTGGTAGGTTGTACCATAGCCACCTTGGCTTTTGAGCCAGAATTTAGATCTTGAAGGTGGAGCTGGTGGACATACTCCATCCCCTGAGAATATCTGTAAATTTATTGGTTCTGGGGTAAACCGCGGGTTCGATCTTGTTATGCACAGCCGGAATCATGTTCCAAATGAACAAAATCTTGTACTCAGTTTGGTCTGTGTCTGCTATCTCTTGTGATAGCACCTTACTAGTACGGTAGGCCAGTCATAACTTCTAATAATATGATGCTGGACTTTCCTTAACATACTATTTGACAGGTTGGGCTAACATAATGCAGACCACACCTGGGGAGTGTGCGGCAATGAGTTCCGCAGTGATATCATTAAAAGATGCATCCTTGGCTTGGTGGACTTCCTCTAACAGTTTTGCCCAGGGCCGTGGACTATGGTCTGGTAGAGGACTTGTACTTGGTATCCTGCTGGTAGACTGAGCATCTCACATTCGGAACAAACTTTTTCCAAAGGACAGCTGAGATTGTCGTTGGGGGTCATGCTGCCTATATCATCAGTGATCTGCTGTTCAGAGTGAGTCACCTGATGGGGACTAGCCTGAATATTGGGGCATGGATGAGGGAAAGGGTTGTGGGATTGTGCACCGTGAAGGATGGCCTCCGCTGCAACATCTGCCAAAGTGCGGATGAGCGACTGCTGAGCAGTGGCTTCCCTCAACATGTTTTCCATGTGCTCTGTTTCTGCTCTTCAGATATCTCAGTCCTAGTGAGGGCAACCTCAATCATCTGATCAATCTCCACTCTGTCCTCTATCTTCAGGACAGCAATCAGAGCTCGACCTCCCTCCCATCTGGGGGGTTGCCATCTTGGTGTCGTACATGATAATCGTCATATCTCTCATGATGTAGGGTCATGATGGAGCAGCGTAGGGGGCCGCCACCTTGTGGGTGGTGGCATGATAATGCAGTATTGTGAGGGTGAGGCTGGGCACCATCTTGGCTGTTGTCCTCACCAGAATCATCATCTCTGGATGACGTAAGGTCAGTGGGTGTGTTGTGAAACCCACCCATCATCTTGATGTGATCAACCAATACCTCTTGCTGATGGTACAGCTTTGCCATCTTAACTCTGCACTGTTTGTGACTAACTTTTGCAATGTTCTGCTCAACACCTTTCTCAACCTCTTTCTGTAACACTCTATACATGGTGCTCAATTCGCAGTTCTCCCTAAGTTCGCTGTACAACTGTTCACCTACCTGTTTCTGGTCATCTCTCATCTCATCCATCTCCTCACGCAAAGTCTCATTCATATCACTCAACAAATCATTCATTTACAACACCTGTCTCTTGTCCTGCTTCAACCTATCACATTCCTCTCTCAACACGCATAACTTTTGATCATTATTCTGTACAGTAAAGTGCAAAAGAGTCTCGTTCTTACTACACAGTGACTGAAGTTCTTCTTTCAGTCTGTGCTCTTTCTTTAAATTCTCAGATGCCTGCAAACCACAACTCTTTCTTAAGAGCTGAGTTTTGCAGTTCAAGGGAATGAAACCTCAAGTCAGAAGCTTCTAAAGCAGCATAGAGATCCGTGACCAACAGCCCTTTAGCATCATGCATTTTGGCTGTTTGTCTCACCTCTGAGTATTGGGTTGAAATCCCCAGTACTGGGTTATAGGATTGATTCGCGTCCAGCATGAAAGTGTTACAGCCTCCATGGGAGGTGAGAAAGTTAGAGATATCGAGTCTCAGATCTGCTTAGACATTGGACATAATGATAACAGAAAAGAAAAGTATGGGAAACTCAAAATGAACCCATCAGTGGTTGCCCTACTGTGTATCGATCCACTGTGGTTGAACCAGACAGATGGTCAGGCATCTGCACTCTCGCAATCTTGCAATTCAAAACTGCCATTGAACAAGGTGAGATGGCATCAACCATGCCCAGTAAGCAGCCTGACTTTACAAGATGCTATGAAGTAAAAAACACAGACGAGGTGAAGAGCCAGCAAACAGTGATTCTTTGCTAATTTAGACCACCTGCACATGGTCGCCAATAATGTCCTGGTGCTAAGCCCTGCTCAGGTTCTTGGTAGTAATAAACCAGCAAAAGAAACAACAGACAAGCAGCATATGTGGTAATAAACTTGTTTATTACACAAAAGCAGACATTTACCCTAATCAGAGTCTTACCGATATAGACACTGGGAGCCACAAGTTTCCCAATAATCCCGGGGATGAGGAAGGGCTCAGGGAGGAAAACCTAATGCAGTTACTTACTGTATATACTTCGATAATAACAATGGTAAATATTACAGTCATAATATGTTAGATGTACAAAACAAGCCCTATTGGCTAAAAGTTAGATGGCTCCACAGTGTTATCTAGCGATATACAACATGTGTAGAATCAGCTAAAATAAGAACAAAGACTTATACATCGGCTGTACAATGACTTCTCAGAAGAATAACAGAGAACACATAAGTGTATTCTCAGCACAATATTTAGATATGCATTTCTAATGATGAATAAATTGGCTTTAATCATGATTAAGTCCTTGGTTCTTACTCTTGTATGGTAAGTACCAACACCCTATGTTAAAAGTAATTATACATAGCATAGCACATAGTAAAATATATATATTGTTATTGGTGCTCAGTGGGTATCCAATGAGAGTGTGGGGACCAAGTATAACACGTTCCTCCTGGTCCAGTGTTACCTAAGACAAGTAGGTGTTAGAGGTGGCCAATCAGGGCTTGCCTCTGGAGTTCAAGGCTCTCCCTCCAAGCCAAGCCCATGCCACTCAGGAGGATGTGATGTCTGCAGACATGTTGTCTGCCCTTTGGGAGGACATCACCCTGCTCCTCCTAAAGAATGTTGTGGTTCACATCCCAGACCCACCAGCTGATCCAGGGTTCATCTTCAGATATTTTCTGGTTTCCAAATGGATGTGGGGCTGGCACCCCATCTTGGATCTGCAAGACATGAATGAGTTTCTGTGGCTGTGCACCTTTAGAATGGTTTATCTGAACCAGATCATTCTGTTCTGGAACAGAACAAGTGGTTCTGCTCCCTGGACCTGTGGGATGCCTGCTTACATGTCCAAATCCATCCATCCCACCAGCGGTTTCTTCAGGTCCGCATGGAGGGGACCCTCTATGAGTTTCAGGCCAAGCTCTTCCGCCTCTTCTCAGCTCTCAGGGTCTTCATCAAATGTATTGCAGTTGTGGCAGCCGTCCTGAGGTGCTGAGGGGTCCAGATGTGCCCATACCTGGATGACTGGCTGATTTCAAAACCCTCCAGGATGGAGGTGGAGCAGTCCAGGGACCTAGCCCTCCAGACCTGCTTTTGCCTTGGCCTCCTGGTAATCAAAGCCATTGGAACTCATCTCCTCACAGGTGATTTGCTTCATCGGGGTGGAGCTTGACTCATGCCAAGCCCAAGCTCGGCAGACAGTGTGGAGGATCTTACCTCCTTTGCTCAATTCTTTCAGGTTGGGCAGTTGTGCTGTGCCAGGGACCTCCTGTGACTCCTGGGTATCATGGTGACTTGTACTAGCATGGTCAATTGGGCCTGCTAGTTAATGTTCTCCCTGCAGTGGGGGCTAGCCAGTCAGTTGTCTCAGCATCAGGACCACCTCAACCAGCTGGTCACTTTGACCCAACAGATGTGGGATGCCATTAAGTTATGGTTGGTCCCAGAACATCTTCAGGACATAGTCCCATTTGTCCACCCAGAGCCAAGAGTCACTCTCACCAGTGATGCCTCCCTGATGTGCTGGGGTGCCACCTGGGGGAACACAGGGTCCATGGCCTCTGATCCCCTGAGGAGTCCCGATGTCACATAAACCTGTTGAAGCTTTGAGCTGTTCATCTGGCACTGACAGCTTTCACTCTTCATCTTGGGGTCAGATTATCCAGGTTCAGAGGGACAGCATGACAACCATGTACTACCTCAACAAGCAGGGCAGGACACACTCCATACCTCTGTGCAGGGAGGCGCTCTGTCTCTGGACCCTTGTGCTCAGCCTCCAGGCTGATCTGCTGGCCATTCATTTGGCTAGAGTGTCCATTCACCTTCCTGAGAGATGTGATCTTCAGAATAGGACACAGTAAGCAGGCAGTATAGACTTATGGGCACTGAGCTGCAAACCAGGAGATCTGGGTTTGAATCCCATCAGTACCCACTCATTCACAGCTCAGTTGGTAGCCAGCCACAGTTGGGAGAGGAGGGCTGTGCTGGTTGCCAACTGGAGACCATGTGGGGGAAGCGAGGTGGTGGGTCTACCTAAAAGGGGAGTCCACTAGACTACCAGAGTTATGCTTTTACTATTTCATTGGACAGGAATTGGGAATGGACCACTAGATTACCAGGGAAGTTTGTAAAAAAAAAAAACAATACCGGGAGGGTGAACGGGGATTGGGAAGGGAAGTGGGACCACTAGACTACCAGGGAATATTGTTTTCATTTCTAGTAGGGCCATCAGCAATTAGGGAGGGGATGGGACCACTAGACTACCCCAGAATATTTTTTTTCAATAAGTTGATGGCAACTGGACATCAGGGAGGGGTTGAGGACACTAGACTACCACAGAATATGTTTTTAATAAGGGGGTGGTGATTAGACATCGAGGGAGGGGGTGGACCACTAGACTACCACAGAATATTTTTTCAATAAGGGGATGGTGATTGGACATTGGGGGGGACCACTAGACTACCAGGGAATATTTTATAGAATAAGGGAGGTGATCAGACAACGGGGGACCACTAGACTGCCAGGGAAATAGATTTTTAGATGGGATGGAAATTGGTGAAGGGGAGGAACCACTAGACTATTAGGAATTATACATGTTTTATTTATTTATTTAAAATTTGGTATTCAGGGAAAGCCACACTGAGCCAAGGTGTGACCCAGGAGAGAGGGAAGTGGCTAATACAATAGTCAGAGTAGCAAAACAGCAAAATACAGGAGTGACCAAAGTAGAGTAATATGTACAGGTAAAGGATGTATAAACAGGGTACATCTTTGGAGTAGCATAAATTGACAAGCTGCAGAGTGCAATAGGCATCATAATACAGTTATAACAATATATGCATAGGCAAAAATAAACATATACATAGGCAAAATAAATGTAGAATCTGTGCACCTAGGCATACTCGGTATAAGTATACATAAAGCTAGGACAACACAGGAATTTCTGCAAATAAGACTGAAGAGAAAGTTAAGGGTAGTCGAAGAGTATGGTCTCAGAATGATGCAAAAGTAAGGTAAGGGGGGTGTACTGGGGGAGGGGAGAGGAAGGGTGGAAGAGCACACTTGGGCAAGATGTGCCGGGAGGGTCAGATGGAGTGGGAAAAGGAGGAGGGAGGAAGGAGCACAAGGGGGAAAGGGGCAGGAAAGGAGGGAATCAGGCAGGGTTAGAAGGGCTGGAGGGAACAGGGAATTGAGGATAGAAGGGAGCAGTTGCAGTGGGGGGGGTTTTAACAACTTTTTGAGTGAGGCCAGAGTGGGCGCGAGGTAGATCAAGTGGGGGGAGATGATTCTAATGATCAGGGAGCCTAAAGGGGAAAGTGACCTTGCCCAATTGTGTGCCTGGGTGAGGGAGAGTGAAGGTGGGAGAATCACGGGTTCTGCAGCAGCAGCATGAAATTGAGGAGGGGAATAAAAGATTGGAAAGTTCGGGGGGAGAACAGCCGTGAACCAGAACTTGCCAACAAAGGCAGCACAATGAACAAGGTGTCAATTGACTAGAGAGGAGAAAGACAAGGCCGAGAACAGGGAGCAATAGTGGGTTTGAAAGGGAAGGTTGGAAGCAAAGTGACAAAAGGCATTATACAGGGGGTCTAGTTTTGAGAGAGATGATTGGGGGGCCGAGCTGTAGGCTATGTCAGCATAGTCTGTCGTGGGAAGGATTTTTTTATTTATTTTTTATTTAAACATTTGACGACTGGGAAAGGCATGCTGAGCCAAGGTTTTCCTCCAGGTGCGACCCAGGGGACAGGGAACATGGGAGCAGTTATTCAAATAATACAGTAGTAATTTTGTGATGAATTCTTTATGGGTTGGGAGCAACAGACAATGTTTTTAGAGACGGAAAGGTGGTTTCTCAGGCTGTGAAAATCCTTTTTTGCCAATTGAGAAAAATAATCTTTTTCTGTGGTTCCTTTTTCACAATTTGCAAAAAAGAATCCTTGTCCATGGCTCCGATTCCTTTCCCATGGTTGCTTTCACAATTTGTGGTAAAGGAACAAACCCTGTTTTGCAAATTACGAAAACAGATCCTATTTTGTGATTTCTTTTTCACAGTTGTGAAAAAAGATTTTGGCATGTTAAGAAAATGCATTTCCGACTCTTTTCTGAAAATACTGAACCAGAATCGAACACTACGGGCCCCAATAATCAGACTCTATGGGCCTTGATTAGGTATACACAACCACAGGTGTTTACTAAAGGGCTCAGTTTTTAAAGTTTCATTTTGTTGCCACCACTAACTGAAAACAAGATGGCAGCAGCACGAAAAATAATTTCTCATTTGCAACACCGGATCACTCATTTGTAAAACTGGATTAACTGTTTTGTGACACAGAATCCTGATTCAAGCCATGCATCTAACTTTTCCCATTGAAAATAATGGAAAACTCTGAAAATTGATAACTTTTGAACTGATTAATATATTTTTTTTACCAAACATTCAAAAGGCACTGGCCCGCCAGTGCAGCAGTAGCACTACCACCTGTTACGCAGGTGACCTGGATTCAGGAGTGAGCTCGGGTCATCAGAGGGCTGGCCAGGAGGGAGAAGACTTGAGCAGCTGTTGGAATACTCGTCTCCTCTGGGAGAGGGGGGAGCTGACTCGGTGTATGCCTGACCTCTGGCAGCTGCAGGTTCAGCACACCCAAAGGCTTCAGTGGGAGGGGAGGCTTGACTGATCTCAGCACATGCCATAACGTCCTAGCACTGTCAAGCCTTGAGGTGGGGGAGTACTGGAAAAAGCTCAAGCCCTGGTGCAACATCGACATGAGGGCCAGAGATTATCTATCACCTGCAGCTACCTCAGCCTTAGGAGAGGATCCCAATGAGACATGAAGGTACAAGGGGTAAGGAGGGGGCCTATACTCACCCCTGCCTGGGGGTAAACCAAGACTCCATAGGGGTTCCCCAGGGTTGTGGCAAGTGGCGGACAGTCAGTAACAGCACCAGAGTTTAGGGTGATAAAAAGAGATTCAAAAACAAAACTTTCAAAAGGCACACACTGTGACCAAAGATTTATGTACCATAAAAATTTCAGACCAAAATACCACACAGTTTTCGCACAGCAGCGTGACAAACACTTGACAAAAAAAATGGTAATTTACATGTTTGTTGAGAATCCATATCTCTGCACCCACAGATCCCACTGGAACGTAACTTACCACATCACAAGATCATTGGTCCCTGATGGCGCATGCAAAATGTTGTGTAAATTGCTTGAATGGTTGCAAAGTAATTTTGAGTTTAACATAGAATTGATTATTTAACCCTAGCAATAGAGGCACAACCTCATCCTTATAATATATATATATAGACATAAAAATAAAATGGGCAGACTAGGTGGGCCCAGCGTCCCTTATCTGCCATCATATTCTATGATTCTGTGCTCCAAGGAAGGAAGGGTGACCAGTGGGGTACCTCAGGGATCAGTGCTGTGACTGTTCCTCTTCAGTATCTTTATATGTGACACAGCAGAGGAACTTGAAGGGAAGGTCTGCCTCTTTGGGGATAACACCAAGATCTGCAACAGAGGGACACTCCAGGGTGAGGGTGGAAAATATGGGCAGGGATCTGAAAAGACTGGAAGAGTTGCCAAGGGTGTGTCAGCTGGGTTTTCATGCAAAAAAGTGAAAAATAGTGCACTTGGGCCATAACAAAATGGGAGTGGAGTACAAAATGGGCAGAGTGATACTAACAATGACCAAGCAGGAAAAAGACCTAGAGATAATCATATGTCAGAAGGGCTATTGGAAGCTGGCATGTACAGGAAAAATATATCACAAGCAGGAAGAAGGAGGTGGCGCTGCCCCTATGTAGTTCACAGGTAAAACCCGACCTTGAGTACTGTTCCAGTTCTGGAGACCGCATCACGTGAAGGATATAGGCAGAGTGGAGGCAGTCCAGAAGAGGTCTATGAAAATGGTGCTGGGTTCGTATCAAAAGCCTTATCAGGAGAGGCTAAATGAGCTAAATATGTACACCCTAGAGGACAAGAGGGAGAGGGGATACAATAGAGACCATTAAATACCTCATGGTGGTTAATAAGGTACAGAAGGGAGGAATTTGTCAGAGGGGGAAGCTCTAGAACAAGGGCATGCTATGAAGCTGGAGGGAGGTAAATTCAAGAGTGATGTGAAGAAGTTCTTCTTTACAAAAAGGGTGGTGGCTATGTGGAACAACCTTCCAGCAGCGGCAGTGGGGGCAAACACACTGGTGGGTTTCAAAAATGCCTGGGACTTGCACAAGGGAATCTTAAGGGTAAGAAAGGGAGGGGAAGAGACTGTGCTGTAGATCAAGTAGGGTCTGCAGCAAAATATGAAGGTTAAAAAATGGGCAGACTGGGTGGGTCCAGCTGCCCTCATCTGTCATCACATTCTATGTTTCTGTGTAACTAACCATGTGCTGCTCTTCAAGATGCACAAGACTACAAGGACGGGGGATGCTCAATGTCATTGAATGGAAGAAGATTCAAGAGGACCATCAGGAAGGACCACTTCACCAACGGTAAGTGAACACTACCAGGGTAAGTTACAGTCAGCATTTTACAGATATTTATAGAAAGCACACAATCAAATAAGGGTATAATATTAATCAGGGGGAGGGGTAATCCACCAAAATGTAAAAGCTCTAGGATTCCTACTTTTGGCAGCAGTTAATGGAAACCCAAGGCCTCAACCTATCCCAGCTAAAAGCCTCTCCTCCAAAGCATGACCATTAATAACAGATTAAAGCTTTACAACCAGCAGAGCTATTTTTCTTGATTTAAGGGATACCAGCCACCTCTTGTTTGTTTCTTTTTTGTATTTTTTTTTCATCTATCCTAGAAGAAAGCTCTCTTAAGTTCAGGGTTTTCAAATGACATGACAGAAATGGATCCCATTCATAAACCAATGCATGTTTTTTAATTTTCAAAATCTGGATTTCAGGGCCAGTCCAGTGGCACTGAGGATTGAGGCATTCACCTTACCTAGCACCATGACAACCACCCAGCTTTGGGAGCGAACTTGGGATGCTGGGGGTTGTCCGGGAGGAGAAGGTTGAGCATCCATAGGACTGATCTCCTCTCCTGGGGAGGGTGGGTTGTGGACTCCATGGATCCAACAGCTCCAAGTGTAGACTGAGCACATTGCAGCTTAGGAGACACTCACAAGTGGGTGGAGATGACGGTGGATGTCCTGCACCCATTACACGCTGAATGTCATTGCACGTCTGTGCCTCCAGGGGATCAGAAAACAAGGAAAAGCCCCAGCACCCGGGAAGATGATTACCCAGCAACTGACCCCCATGTCCACTGCTGGACCCTGAACAATCTGCGTCTCAGTTTCTCATCCTCACTCTGCCTGCTGTTTAGATTCTAAGGAGCACCAAGGTAAGGAGGTGATGGCCCCATCTTGGGGTGTCACAGGGCATAAGTGTAGGAAGGGGCTCATGAGGTGAGGTCTGACCTGGGAGTGCCTTTGGCTGAATGGAAGAAAGCCAGTTGTCTGTGAGCCACATCTGAGGGAGATCCTAAGGGGCCAGTGACTGGAGGAAAATAAAGTTGGGGGAAAAAATCTGAAACTGAGTACTGATATAATTTTCCACGTTGGGTTTAACAGCTCATTTTATTGCCTCCAAGATTCCTCCTATAGCTTCCTTCTCCAGTGTATAAGGTGTCTCAGTAACTGGTAGCATATTCAGATGTACCTGGAAGTTCTTTTTAATTCGTCAACTAATTCCAAGGAGAGCTGGGACTATTTCTATTTTCTTTTGTTAATCTCTTTGTCCCTCTAACCAGTCTTCTTCCACTGGTCAACCCAGCCTCAACAACCTGGAATCCTCCAGGGCTTATCTGCCCATATCTCCCCCAACAGCTTCCCCACCCAGGGCCAGGTACGTGAGGTTCTCCATTCAAAGAGGATCTGGTTTCACTGGGCAGGGCTAAATAGTCAGGTATAGGGCCTGCAGGTGATTGATATCATCCTGCCAGCTGAGAGTTTCCTTTGTTCTCACCAAGGAACTGTGGAAAAGCAATGCTGTCATGATGCATGTCGTATGCTCCTGCGCGATATGTGTCAATGGTTGCCACACCTCTCTGCACTTCTGGTAGATCCAGACTGATTTCTCCCTAACCTCCACTAGGGGCCAGGCATGGGCCAGGCTCCATGTCCCCTCACACCCTCCCGGAGGAGAGCAGTCCCACAGATGCTTAATCCTTCTCCCCCAGCCAACACTCTCTAATGCCCCAAGATTACTTCCGAGGTCATCAGCACTGCAAGCAGTAGTGCTACAACTGCACCGGTGGGGTGGGATGGCATCTATGTTCTTTTTTACATTTGTTTTGTCTCTGTTTATATATCATGATATATGATGAACTTCTGTCTCTCTGTCCATGAGACACTATAGTCTCTTACAGTGGAAACTTTGACTACCGGTGCTTTTAATTTTTCTCATATTACAATGTTTTTTTTTCCTTGCATCCACTTTTCTGACAGTAGGTATCAGCACAGGTTAAACTGGAAATGTTTAGGTGGGGAACTGTCATTTCTAGGGAAAGAAACTTTTATGAAGTAGTCAGAGGAGAAAGATGACAAAAAGCATGGAGCATGTGGAAGTGTGGGATACCAGATGGACTCGACAACTCCTTTTTTAGGTTCAACACACTTCAGTTAGTGTGATGTTTATTAAAGTTCTCAAAATAAACTTGCAACACGTTGCACAAAATAAATAAAAAAAAATTAAAAGTAAATGCAATAATAGACTTTAGTGGCAAACCAAAACTGTTTCCACTAGCTTGTGCAGCAATAGACCTAGGCAGTCTTTACCCTGCACTGGTCAGCAGCAACTGACCCTATCTAAACAAATGAGAGCATGGTAAAGCCTTTTTATACCCACCCCCCAGGTCAGGTGACTGAAACATCATAGTGTAACACCCTATTTTGGGTTATAAGCCTTTATTTTTAGTTATAAAATGACACAGCACTTTAAAGCAACAACCCTCACACAGACAAAGCATTATAATCAAATACAATGGTCTAGAAACAAAATAAACTTGAAAAGGGAAGTGGTGAGCTGTCCCATCCCTTTGATTTATTGAAGGCATAATATAAAAATGGGCCACTAGGGGCCACTGCTGGCCTAAAGGGAATCTGAACTGGCATTGCAGTGTGCGCTTCTGTTCAGGTAAGGCAGATTGCTGAGTCATTCCCCAACAGTTGTATTAGCTGTACAGACCATTATTAAACACCTATTAGTTTGGTTGTTTAATGTTTTACTTATATGACTGTTTACAAAGACTTATAGTATGTGAAGCGTTAGGTACTAGTACTGTAAAGCATGCTAAAAGGGTTTGTAGAGCATTTCTACTATGTTTTAAATGACAATACTGGTAGCTGTAGGGCTCAGCCGATGGCTGACTTCTTAAACTTGGTCCTTTGCCAAAAAGCCATTTTGTATAGCACAGACTACTCTCCCAACTGTCATTGTGGGAGAGCTGCACTTATTTTCTACAACTACAAGCATTTTGTTTTAGGCAGCCTGGTTTTGGGAGGGGCTTCTAGAACATTCCAGGCTGCAATAAAACACAACTAAAGTAAGATCAGAGAGGAAGAGAGTCTTGAGCTTCATTTTAGACAACTCCTCTCCTCTCTAGTTTATTAGATTTTATAGTGGGGGGGAGGGGGACTGCAGCCACATCTACATCTAGCAGCTTGGCCAGCGAGTTTTGTTCAATAATTACTTATCTGGCAATTGCCACTCACTCGGAGGTGCCAGGTGCTTACAAACAAATATCAAATAAACTATCATAGAGGCTGCAACTGTCTTAATAAATCCCACCTTAGGTCAGCCCTTTTTAAATGCATAAAATTCTTTATGTGGACAGGAGGCAGCAAGGAATGGGAGCAGAAAACAAAAAGGAGTGCTGCCCCTGTCGTCAGTATCGTTACATTTTACACCTTTACACCTTAATCAAGCCAGCTTAAAGTTCACACTTAGTATACATACAGTACCACGTCTTAAGGTGCCATACAGGGAAAAAAAAATATGCACTTACTGACATTTTTGTTACGCAAGCACTGCAAACAGCCCTTCATAGCTGGACCAAGTGGATATAAGAAAAATAGAGAAAGGGATAGCTTAAGAGAGAGAGGGAAAAATGTCACCCGAAGGTGGCCTGCTTTTGGAACTAGGAAATAAGACTAGTGACAACAAAGATAGAGTGATTGCAATCAAGACAGAGGAAAGGGTGGTCTGAATTCAGTGGCAAGGACATCCCTTGTCACAGAGCAGAGTTCCTTTGGGCTCAAAATTAAGTTAACCCCTGGGCATAGGACAGTCCCATGTGAACATTATTTCTTTATTTTCGATGGCGCTAAATCACCTTCCCATGGTCTCGCCCTAATTTATTATATTCAACACATTTATATTGTCTTTCCTGGGGCCAATATCTCCAACACAACAACAATGGGGATCAGTCATGAGACAGGGCACATCCAAAAATCAGGATGCAAGTACTTTATTAATCTTCAATATTTGATGACATTGCGCTTCAAAATACATGCAACATTCCTCAAATGACATCTTTCTGTAATTTATACAGTGTCAAAGATATTAACACATTCAGATGGGCCTGAAATGTCTTTTTAATTAGTTATGAGGCTCCAAAACAAACAATGAAAGTCCCAGATGTGCTAACTCTGTGTAATGTAAACCTCCACTTCTATTTGCCTCATGTTCATGTATGTACCAAGTGTTGTACCTTGTAATCTCCCGGGTAGCACCTGAAAATAGGCACTTGGCTGTCTAGTGTGCTTACCCGGTTAACAAAAGCAAATAAATAAATTAGTATTTCCATGTCATTCTTTAAAATCTGTTTAATCTCTTTTTGTACATTTTTGATATTTGAGGATCTTGATCCCTCTTTATGTGAAAGACGCCAAAGTCGATAGGGGCAGATAACTCTAATAGCGGTGATACCTTTGTTTTTCTAGTATTGCAATATCTGTTTATCTGACATCCTGTTGCTTGACAGTTAGTGTTTAAGCAGCCCCATATGATCATTACATCTTCATTCTCTATCTTCTGGATTTATGGTTCCAGTATTTTTCTTCAAACTGTGATACAATATTTGTAGAATTTCAAGTAGATCAGTCTTGCTGTATTATTTCACCTTTCAATACTCAGGCATTCTGACATACAGAAGTACCTCACTTCATGCCACCAGACAGGAAACAGTTTCTACTTTGTATCACAGGACATATGTGTTTGTTTTTCTAATTCACTTTGAGAATAATCTTGTGTATAGCTCCACTATCCTGGGCACCCAAGAACAACTTCTCATCTCGAGGTGTGGGCTACTCTACTTATTAACCATTCATGCCTCAGTTACTGGTCAACATGGGATTACTGTAGCAGATCCCTATATGTTCCACTATAGTTGTAGGTTCTTCAGTTGTCTTCCCATCACTGATGTTATCTGTTTCTAGGCTTTCTTCAGCTGTGTTGCATATTATTTTGCCCATATGAATTCATTGATGTGTTATGCAGTTTCATTTATCCGTAAAGTTCAACACATTGAACACATTTATGCGGGTCTTTACACCATGTGAATTCTCTGAAGTGTTATAAGGTTACTGCACTTTCAAACTCTTGTCACATTAAACAAATTGATAGAGTTCCTATCCTATGTGAATTATCTAAAGTGTTAAGAGGTTACGGCAATATAAAAGTCTTGTCCCATTCAGTATGTGTATATTGTCTCTGACCCATGTGAATTCTCTGAAATGTTATAAGGTTACTGCACTATAAAACTTTTGTCATATTAAGCAACTTCATATAGTTCCTATCCTATGTGAATTATCTAGTGTTAAGAGTTTACTGCAATTTAATATATGGATTTTAAATTTAATATGCTCAAAAAGCATACAAAAAAAATTTCAATAATACATCAAAGCTTCTGCGGTAATAGTACTGTCAATCACTTGTAATACTATTGTTTCGAGGTGATAATACTATTGTTGCACTGCTGAATGACAGTATTATCACAAACAGCACAAGCACCCACCAAGATGCCTTCTGCCCCCCACATCGTCCTAAGCATGCCTCCTGATTGGCTGTTTTTCCTGTGTGGGTGGGCAGAACATTTTAAAAATTATAGCAGCTCGCTTTCTCACTTAGCAAGACCATACTGCCTGCTGGTAACATTTCTTTCTCTCCCATCCTCTGAAACAAAAGAAACAGGAGTGTAGCCCGAAAAAGGTAGGACTACCTACCACTTGTTGTTATAGAGCGAGGCCAGGCGTAGAGGCGGGTGGGCAGGATACAGCTCAGCAGGCTGGGTCGAGAGCAACAGCAGCAAGACAACGCGGCAGTCGGGCAGGACACAGTGTCCTTTGCTGAAACGGCTGACTGGCAAAATAAGAAAAAAAAAAGAAATTTAAAATCCATTTATTAAAAAAAATAACGATAGATGCCAGTGCATTACCGGCGACTGCTACCATCTCGAGGTTCTGGACATGTGGGAACCTCTCGAGCTTCGCTCTCGAGGTTCCTACGTGTCCAGAACCTCTCGATAGTATTACTCGCTGGTAATGCACCGGCACCTATTCATTATTCTATTTATAATAACTGGTCAGCAATTTTTCTCAATGTACTGACCAGGTTGATATTTTCTGTAACAACCAGCTGGTTATTATGACATTCACATACCCTGTCAGTCAAACTATGCTGGTCACTTATTGGCTTAAGCTCTGTGTAGGCTGGCAGAATGCTATTATCAACATGGCGGCCCCGTCTCTCGCTTTCTGAGGAGACGCCGAGATGGAGCCATTACAATAAGATGCAACAATCATTTTCTTTGTTTTCTTTTTTTATCTTTTCAAAATACTTTTCCTTCTTGCAGTTATATCTGTTTGATCCTGCCATTTGTGTGTTTCAGGACACAGCTGCAACGGAGGTCTCAGGAAGTGGGGAAAGCATGATCTCTCCCAAGGCAAACTGTAAGTAAAAAAAAAAGCAACAGAAATAAATGGCAAAAGAAAACAAAACGACTATGTAAATGAATGGAGGGAGTGGGCAGGAGAGAGAGGAAGTGGTGTGTGAGTGGTGCCAGACAGACACGTGCTCAAAGAAATCAGGCTGGAAAAAAATTGCCGCCCAATATATTATATAAAATAAAAGATGGGGAGGGTGTGCATATGAGAATTTAATGCACACCCTGCTTTGGTATATAGCAACACGTGCCCGGTTTCCCTCGCACTGCACAGGTGCCCCTACCTCCGAAGGTCTTCCTCCTAGCCAATGTCCGCCTCGTCTTTCCCACTGTGAGCCGCTATGGTAACTGTGGTAAGTGCTGCCTGGCAGGCAGAAAGGAATCAAAATGAGGGAAATACCCTCAACATGTTGGCTCCACACAAAATGAAATAAAAAAAAAAAAAGTAAAAAGCGAGCGACCGATAGACTGTAGAGCACGCGCTGAGACCCAAGCAGACCACCGCGGTCGCATAAGAACATCTTTTTTTATTTTATATAGTTGCTGGGGGCGGGGGAGGACATCCTGGCAATTATATAAAATAACGTATGGGTCTGGGTGTGTGTAAACTCGGATTTACAAACACCCTCGGGGTTAGATGCTATGCATAAACCCCTCGAAGCTTCACTCTCGGGGTTTATGTAGCATCAAACCCCTCGGGTGTGTGTAAATTCTCATTACACACCCAGACCCATACTTTATTCTCTATATAAAACTCTTGCCCCATTCAGTATGTGTATATTGTCTCTTACCCCTGTGAATTTTCTGAAGTGTGATAAGGTTACTGCACTATAAAACTCTTGTCACATTCAATACACTTAGGGCCAGATATTCAAAACTGTGCTCCCGGCCAAAATTAGCACTGCCCGGTGGGCAAACTTAACCCGGAGCAAAAATCAAGCTATATTCAAAAGGAATAGCCTAACCAGCTGAATATAGCAAGCAAAGGAAGCCGGGCAAACAGGACCAGGAGTGCAGGGCAAAAATAGCCCAGGAATAAGACAGCACTGAATATAGCAACAGGGAAGTGCACACTGCCACTGCAGCTCATTAGACCCTGGAAAAAGCCAGTGTTGCAGGTGGAGAACATTGTGTGTGATTGCACAGAGATGTATTACATCTACTGCAAACAACAATGTAACCCACATGCTGCAGAACTGTGCTGTGCTGAAGAGAGGTTTGCCCGGGCTAACCTGATTGCACGGTGCTAACAAATTAGCCTGGGGCAAACTGGTTAGCCCAGGGCAAATGGGTGCTATATTCAAAGCTCCCATGCAAATGAGCCTACTTAGGTAATCTGTGGGCAAACAGGTACATTTGTATCTCATTAACTGTTGCTTAGCATACATTACCATGTGGTTTGCCCGGTGCTACTGCATGGAACACACAGCGCCACCTTTTGGTCAGAATGGAAGTACAGGCTGGATGCTGCAGGCTAAGCCATGCCCACAGCATCCCCTGTTGGTCGGAATGGAAGTATAGGCTGGATGCTGCAGGATATGGGTGCTGGCAGACACAAGTGGTGCATACACCTGACCCCTGCAGCACTGCAAGCAGCCCAGAACAGTAGATAGAGACATGTCCCTCTAAATATAGACATAGATATGTACCCTTGTATATATATATGGGTATATATATATATATATATATATATATATGTATACATATATACGCACTGCCTGCGTCCAAACGTCGTACAGGAAGACAGCCCCACCCCCACAATAACAGTGGCACCCCACAGCAGTTGTGGGTACAATAACAGTGGGGTGTGTCACGACTGCATGGAACAGGCATGAGGCGGGGGGGGGGGGGAACATAGACCGTAGGCATACTAGGATCCACAATGGCAAAATACTGTTGGGGACTGAGAAGGCTGGGTGGGCCAAGCAGTATGTCTGAGCCAGCAAGGCTCTGTTCCTATAGGTGCAAACACCCTGGTAGTCTAGTGCCTCCATCGTGATTCCTGACCCTGTAGCCACTCAAATAACTGTATTCCCTGGCAGTCTAGTGGTCCCCCAACCCCCCATTCCTCGTAGAATATCTTAATTTCCCTGGTAGTCTAGTGGTTCCCCCCAACCCCCAGCACTGTTCCCAACCCCCGTTCCTGTAAAATATCATAATTTATGTGGTAGTCAAGTGGTTCCCCACCGGCAGCACCCCCATCCCATCCATCTGCCATGAATTGATCTGGTGACCAGCACAGCCCTCCTCACACCACCATGGCCGGCCGCAAACTGAGGAATGAATCAGCTGTACTGCAGTCATTATAGTACAGCTCATTCATTCCTCAGTCGGCGGCTGGCCATGGTGGTGTGAGGAGGGCTGAACCGGTTGCTGGCTCAATTTGTGGCAGATAGGTGGAATGTGCGGGGGCGGCACTGCCAGGTGGGCGATACCACTGGACTACCAGGGACATGGGTGGAATGTACGGGAATGGGGGTCGGATACGTGATGGGGTGGGGGAGCCACGAGACTACTAGGGATTTAAGATATACTATGGGAACTGGGGTCGGAATTGTGCTGGGGGTGGGGACCACTAGAACACCAGGGATATGTGTTGCTGTTACTAGACATGGGGGTCGGGTTTCATGATGGGGGCACCACAACCATTAGTACTGCATTACCGGCAGCTTTTTTTTTTGGTGGCAACTAGCGCCGCGCTGCAGGTCGCGCTAATGCCTGTAGTGCAGCGCTATGCTTTTGAATATGCCGGTGCGCTGGCATTCAGGGCCCTCCCCTGCATACATTATGGTTTAGCATTGGCGCTAACACCTAGCGCCGGCGCTAACTGTACCTTTCAATATTGCAGTCGGGCTCAAAGTCAGCACTAGTCCAGCGCAACGGCTTTGCGCCCAGCGCTGAGCTTTGAATATCTGGGCCATATACTGTGTATCGTTTCTACTCCATGTGAACTCTCTGACATATGTGGTCTTGGCTAGATTAATGGATGTGGGGGCCCTACTCCAAGTCCTATTTTGTGGCCTGGGGGCCCCTAAATGCCAACATCCCACTCTTCCGAGGCGCCAGACCGGCAAGGCGGCAACAACCAGGGTACTCAAGCATGATGTGGTTTATAATGCTATGTGTTATTCCACATGACTTGACAGGTCACATGCCCTTGATTGTAAACAACACAATGCAGAATGACAATAAAATGACAAATTAACTCAGCTTTGACAATATTTATACTTCTTTATTTTTAAAACATATCATCCCACTGGCCTGGTGGCACAGAGGTCTGAGGCACTGGACATCTCACCTCGTGGCATGCCAGCGACCTGAGTTCGGGCACGAGCCTGGGTCGTCGGAGGTCAGCACGGGGGGGTGGACGGAGCAGGTTGGAGCAGCCATCAAGGCAGCTCTTCTCTCTGGGGAGGTGGGGTGGCATCCTTCGCTCATGGCTACCCCCTAGTGGAGGCCGAGGGGCTGCACAAGCAAGGGTGCTGGCAATAGGCCAATGGGGCAGGTGGAAGAAGGCCATTACCAGGGCTGTTAGACGGCATGCGTGCCTCCACATGCATGCGACCTTCTCCTGGGGTCCTCAGGAAAAATGGGGAAAAAATGGAAAAAGGCAACCGGCGGCAGGATGGCGACCGACTCTCCACAGGCACCGCTCCCAGACCGGGCATAAGGTATGCCTCGGTAATTCCAGGGGATGGAGCTGGGGGAGTCGGTCAGATGGGGGCCATACGAGAGCAAGGAGAAATACAGATGTGATAAAAAAAAAACAAACATATCATCCCTGTAACATTGTCATGTACAGCCTGATCATCATGGCACATGAATTCTTCCAGGCTGTCAGCATTACATCCTCATTTCTGGGTGTGGGAGACATGACATGTTCAATGCACAGACATGCAGTGCTTTACACAGCATTCCAAGCAGGCAGACCCTGTGAAATTGTAGACAGACAACCCTTCAGTGGATTACAAATAACATATGTCACAGCAGCACATTTTATAGAATGTGTGTCACCTTATCACAGCACTGACCTCAGAAAGATTGCACAGCCACAGGACATTCCAGATATATAAGTTTTCTGCAGCAGTGGTTCTGTTTCCTGGTAAAATACTTAAACCCCTGTGGCCCACAGGGGGTTATGTATTTCACCAGGAGACAATCACAGAACAGTCTGCAGCAAAACTATTACTATTATATGGAATGTTCTGTAGTAGGAAACAGGAAAGTGGTTGCCATAGCTAGAAAGAAAGATTGTTTAGTTTACAGGACAATCCTCATGTAGTTACAAGAAACAAAATCAGGCTGAAAGCCCCGATTATAGAAACTGGCAGTCCTCCTGGCTATAGAAACTGGTGCCACACTGCCCCTGGGCATGGCTATAAAGTGGCAGCCCTGGTTATAGAAACTGGTAGCCTATAGAAACTGGTAGCCCCAGCTATAGAAGCAAGCAACACAGCCCAAGCAATAGAAGCAGACAGAAGTCCACCTGGTTATCGAAACTGGCCACCCTGGATAGGCTACAGAAGCAACCCTGGCTATATTGGCAGCCCTGGCAGTGGCCATAGCCATAGAATGTGATAGAAGCAGCATTCCTGCACTGGCTATAGAACTTGGCAGCCCTGGCTAGTGGCCATAGAACAGCAGCATGCAGCAGCCTGTCTATAGGAGGTGGAGCAGCAGACAGCGGTGCTGGCTATTGAAGCTGGTATGGCATGAGTATCAGAATAGCACTGAGCAGTGATACTTTCAATACTGGCTTCTTTCTTCTGTAATTTAGAAGAGATGAGGAAAACTGCAGCTTCTGTCAGTGTGTCAGTGATAATGAGGAAAGATAAGGGATAGGATAACAAGCAGTTATGCAGTTCAGGAATGACAGTATCAACTGTTTTCGTCTTATTACTGCACCCATGTAACCCCCTACCCCCAGGGCGCATCTGGAATCGAGCGGTGCTCCGCTCAGTATGCCTTTCCTGGTAAATCTCTTAAATAAATAAATAAATAAAACTGGTATGAGACAGGTCTGAGCAACAGACTACAAAGCGTTGCTTTCCAAGAATCATGATAGGATGAAACAGTTTTATTTGATTCAAGAAAATAATCAAATCAGAGTAAGTAATTTCGGGAAGTAGATTATCAAACTAGAAACACATTCATTTGCACTCATATTTCTTTGTTACAAATCTTCTGGCACGGTAATTCTACACAAGGCTGTTTTTAGACTCAGTATACAGTTTTCAATCATTTTAAAGATAAGATTTCATTATTTTACAATAATTCAACAGTTTTCTGTTAGATTTTCATAGTCATTATAAGTTTAAAGAAGAGGCTAAAAAGAAGAAACTAGCAAAAAACACGACAAGGCCAAGAGCCTGCTATCCTTGTCGTGCCTACTCCTTGTACTTCTGTACGTATTTAATTTTGTACCCTTCAAATTTCAAAAAGATTAATCAAATCAGAGCTCCTTAGTTAGTTAACCACATCTGCCCCAGTTCTGGACTAAAAATAATCTTGCCTTGCAGCCCTGACTGAGCCCTGGCTCGCTAGTAGCAGCTCCAACCCATCAACCTGTGCAAATTAATTATTTTCTCTCTGCTTTTATTAATTTTTTTTCATTCAGTTGCTTGCTGGCAGCTGCTGCTGACTGTTCTCCCACCATTTCCAACCACCAAATCCACTCCACACCAATCTAAATCCGGACCACCATGGGAGGACCACCAAATCATGAACTTTTGAAAAAAGAAGACAAAATAACTAAATAAACAGTGTCTGTGTTAGGCAGCAGCACGCAGACTAGTAACAACATATCTGGCGTGGCCTGCCTTGGTTGGCCTGACTGATGTGATGACTGATGATTGATCATAGTCTAGGACTGGAGGAGGATAAATGCCAGCCTGGTGGTGGACAAATGAGATCAAGATCACGCTGGCGGCAACATTACTCGGCCTGGGATGCCTCAGAGGACCAGAGGTCCAACTTAAGCAACACTCTGACTGACCACCCTACACCCCACACCAGCAGCATATGATGCTGCACAACAGCCTGCTGCCTGCATGGCATCCACGGTGATAAGTAACTTAGAAAAAAAATTAAAATGCTGGTGGCTGATGCTGGAGAGGGACGGTGGCAAATCCAACTCTGGGAGACCCCCTGTGGCCCGCTCTCTCTCTCTCTCTCTCTCTCTAGTCTGTAGACTTTGTGTCTTCTATCTTCTTCGATTAAGACTGACAATTGACCATTGATGACCACAGTTCTCGTCCTCCTCCTTGACTTGTCACTGCCCAGCCACCCACCCTGACACCACACACACACATGCATGCACTGATTCCTGCTTCCCAGTAGCTACACCTCAGGACCTCTGATTGACATGGTTTGTTGTGTGCTGGGATCAGGGTGGATCACAGGCAGAGCTGGAGCTGCCCGTCGGAGAGACTGAGAGGCTCGCTCGCTTGGGGTGGCTGTGGGGGGTGAACCAGGCCGACTCCGAGGAAGGAGGAGGGACTACTGGACCAGGGGCTGCCTCCGAGGAGGGGGAGTGCTTTTAGGGCAATTCATCCATTCGGTGACCGTGGCAGTCGCCTGGTAGTGAAAGTAAATAAGTTAACAGTAGTGGCCCTCCTGAACCACGGGGCCCTACACCATGGCGTAATTTGCGTAAAGGTTAATCCAGCCATGTATGTGGTTACTGCACTACAAAACACTTGTCACATTCAACACATGTATATGGTCTGTACCCAGTGTGAACTCACTGACATTTCATGAGGCTACCTTGCACTATAAAATTATTATCACATTCTTCACATTTACTTAATCTTTACCCCATGTGAATTTTCTAAAGAGTATGAGATTACATCACTATACAACTCTAGTCACACTCAACATATTTATATGGTCTTTATTCCATGTCAGTTCTCTGAAGTTTTATGAGGTTACTGCATTATAAATGTCTTGCCATATTCATCACATGTATTCCATTGTAGCTGTGGGCTCTCCAGTTGTCTTTTGTTTGCAGCTGGTGATTGGCTTGTAAGTCTTTCTTCTGTTTTGCACATTCTGTTGCCAGCTGTTACACGTTTACTGGTGAACCGTTATCCAGAATTCTTGCTTTCATGAGGGTATTCATCAGTTTTGTAACAGAAGTAATCTTGGGCTTGTTATATTTATGTGCAGCAGGACTCTGGCTATGCTTTTATCTTGGGATGTCAGTAAGTATGTCATTAGCCACACAATGATTGGCATATATGTGCAGTCAATGAATTTTTAAATTAACTGATAAATCAAAAATGTTTTCTTGTTTGCCTAACAGGTGCTGCTCATTCTGTGGGCAGTCTATTACACTACAAACTGTATGAGATCATAGGAAGGGCAAGTTAATTGATACTGTAGCTTGTTGATACTGCATGTTGTCAAACCAGTTTTCAGTACAGCTTCAAGGAGAACTGCCTTGGATCTGTAAGTCTCTGTTTTTACAGCTGTGGGCAGAGCCTGTAGACGTTTTGCATGTACAAAAGTAGTGATGTCATGTTTTCTGTCCGTGGAACTGACTGAAGGTGTAAATAGTCTCTTCCACCTTACCCTCCTCCATGCAATGTTTTCTGCCCTCAAATAAATGCACTTTCATGTTAGTCAATGGTTGTAGGGTATTATTTTCTTTCTTAAATGGGTGGTACAAGAACTGGAACCTGAGCAGTGGGAGGCAGCATTGGTTTTTTTTTTAGAGTAAGATCCACCTCCGCCTCCACCCCAAACTTTTTTCTGATTCATGTGGGAGGGGCATGACAAAGCTCTATCATGCTGTAACAAGATACACTAGTTTGGGACCTTATCAACCAATAGACATGCCTGTGCAGTGGAGAACAGAACAGAACAGAACAGAACAGAAGTTATTTAATGCCTTAAAATTAACTTAAAAATCCTTTGAAACAAATGATTATCAGACCCACCTGGGGCCTCAGAAGGAGACCTAGACACACATTCTAATTTACAGTAAGAGCTACATGTTTTTCTTAAACATTTTATATATGCATAGTTTATATATAATTTGTCTTTAGTAGTTTCAAAACTTTGAAAGCATCAGTGTTAGTAATGCATTTAGAAATACAATGTTTAATTGTCTTTACAGTTAAACATGCAGCTTCATGTCAGGGCACATTTTTGGGGGGAGTTCAAATTATTTTAAACATCGGCACAGTACTTGGTAAATACACTCTTTGATGATAAAGTGTATTTTTTGCTTTCAAGTTTGAGAAGTATGTATTATATATAAGTGTAACCATGTTGTAAATGGTTATGTAGGCAGTGGTTTAAGGCTCTGAGCTACAAACCTGGAGACCTGGGTTTGACTCCCACAGCCACCACTTGCATACTGTGTGACCCTGTCCAAATCACTTAACTTCCTTGTGCTCCCAGGTCACACCTGTAAACAAGCATTCAGCTTAGTGTGTCTCTCCTGGTAAAAAAAAAAAGTGCCTAGAATTATTTTTTTAATATAGTTGAGTTTATATGTGGTAAGTAGGTAGGGTATGATGTTTTGAATGTGGCAGTAGGATTTAGCATGTGCACTGCTTTAAAATCATTTCACAGTATTTTATACTTTCTTAAAAGATACTCTACATTTGTGTGGGGCTGGGGATTCAAACCTAGATCTCCAGATTTGCAGAAGAGCCTTAAACCACTGTGCTATACTGCCTTCCTAGTTATGGCAGTCATCTGTTTTATGGTTCATGGTGTGGTGTAGTAAGCATACTAACATACAAAATGCCAGCAGAATAGGCCTAGCAGGCTTCGTGTCTGCTCCTTTGGTCAGTCCCCACCCTGGGAGCTGACCTTGCTGCCCCCCCGCCCTCTCCCTTCCCAGTCCAGGGGAGAGCTAGCTAACTGCGGTTTCTGTAAGACAACAGCTACTAAATAGCTCTAATTCACTATTTTTATATTCTGTGTGTGTCAGGTCTAGCTAGCAGGAGTGTTTCAATTTTAAAACTTTTAATTTTATCGAACTATACACAACCATAAAAGCACAGAAACTGTCCAGATCATCAATGCTATAATTAATACAGACTCTAGCTGTTTTCTTACAGAAATCCCAATCAGTTAGATTTCAAGTATTTGCTAAATTGTAAATGTAGGTATCGGCATTCTATTAGTAGTTAGTGCTGATTGTGGTCTGTGACAAGATCATTTTTTTTTTACAAATGAAGTGTATGGTAGGAAGCTAAAAACAGATTTTGATGATAAAGTGTGTTTTTTCTTTTAAGTTTGAGATGTATTAGAAAACACTGTACAAGAAAACAATTGGTGATTTTAAAAGCTATTCTGATCAGAGCTGACATAAAAAAAATCTTAACTATTTTTTATTTTATCATGGACACTAGAAATAGGATGTCAGCATTCACTCCATTAAACCTGTTTCTCAGGTTTTTTATGGCATCTTGCCAAGGCAATCTTCCCAGAATGCTATCTGTCATGGGGGGAGGGGTTGAAATTGTTTTAATCATGAAGCATTGGTGTTAGTAATGCATTTAGAAATACAATTTTTAATTGTCTTTACAGTTAAACATGCAGTTTCATGTCAGTGCACATTTTTTGGGGGGGTTCAAATTATTTTAGACATGGGCACAGTACTTGGTAAATACACTCTTTGATGATAAAGTGTATTTTTTTATTTCAAGTTTGAGAAGTAAGTATTATATATTAGTGTAACCGTGTTGTAAATGGTTAAGTAGGCAGTGGTTTAAGGCTCCGAGCTACCAACCTGGAGACCTGGGTTTGACTCCTACAGCCACCATTTGCATACTGTGTGACCCTACGCAAATCACTTAACTTCCTTGTGCTTCCAGGTCACACCTGTAAACAAGCTTTCAGCTTAGTGTGTCTCTCCTGGGAAAAAAAAGTGCCTAGAATTATTTTTTTAATGTAGTTGAGTTTATATGTGGTAAGTAGGTAGGGTATGATGTCTTGAATGTGGCAGTAGGATTTAGCATGTGCACTGCTTTAAAATCATTTCACAGTATTTTATACTTTCTTAAAGAGATACTCCACATTTGTGTGGGGGGCTGTGGGATTCAAACCTAGATCTCCAGATTTGCAGAGAAGAGCCTTAAACCACTGTGCTATATTGCCTCCCTAGTTATAGCAGTCATCTGTTTTATGGTTCATGATGTTGGTGTAGTAAGCATACTAACATACAAAAATGCCAGCAGAATAGGCCTAGCAGGCTTTCGTGTCTGCTCCTTTGGTCAGTCCCCACCCTGGGAGTTGACCTTGCTGCCCCCCCGCCTTCTCGGGCTTCTCCCTTCCCAGTCCAAGGGAGAGCTAGCTAACTGGGGTTTCTGTAAGACAACAGCTACTAAATAGCTCTAATTCACTATTTTTATTTTCTGTGTGTGTCAGGTCTAGCTAGCAGGAGTGTTTCAATTTTAAAACTTAATTTTATCAAACTATACACAACCATAAAAGCACAGAAACTGTCCAGATCATTAATGCTATAATTAATGCAAACTCTAGCTGTTTTCTTACAGAAACCCCAATCAGCTAGATTTCAAGTATTTGCTAAGCTGTAAATGTTGGTATCAGCATTCTGTAAGCAGTTAGTGCTAATTAGCTCTGTAAGAAAATGTTCTTTTTTTTTTTGTGGGGGCTGTGAGATTCAAACCCAGAGCTCCATATTTGCAATTAAAGGAGTAGTCCACCCATAATTTGCAAAAAACATATATTATGCAGAATGTTTTGATATGTATGTTAAGTCCTAGTGTGTCCTTCCTCCTGTCTGCTGTTAGGAGTTTTTCCTAAAATAGCCTGCATGCTGTATGGCAGTTTTATGACCCCTGGGGATCTTCATCACAAATAGGTTTATTGGTGTTCTTTCTTCTATGATGCACCCTGTCTCATGTGACAATGATGTAGCCAGGCCCTTAGATTTAGCATGTACACTACTTTAAAATCAGTTTAAAATCAGTTCACAACAGCAGAGCTTTGTGTTCTTATCCAGGGACCAAGCTAACTTGGGTTTCTGTAAAACAGCTACTAAATAGCTCCAATTCACTGTTTTTGTTTTCTATGTGCATCAGGTCTAGCTAGCAGGAGTATTTTAATTTTAAAATTTTTAATTTTATCAAACTATACACAACCATAAAAGCACAGAAATGCCCAGATCATCAATGCTATAATTAACAGACTCTAGCTGTTTTCTTACAGAAACCCCACTCAGTTAGATTTCAAGTATTTGCAAAATTGTAAATGTAGGTATCAGCATTCTGTTAGTAGTTAGTGCTGATTGTGGGCTGTGACAAGATCATTTGGTTTTTCACAAATGAAGTGTATGGTAGGAAGCTGCAGCCCAGAAACAGCAAAATATGTTAAAGTCAGCGTTTTCTACTGCCTGTTGTGTGGCATGAAAGCAGTAGGATGACAGTGACTATTCCAGCTACACATCTGATTCCATTTTACAATGGTTCACTGCACTACACATTTAGTGTATCAAACTTTTTCAAATAATAAAACAAATATTCTCCAAAGGAAATAACTCACAGGTACACATTTTATACTTTATTAAAAAGACACTTCACATTTGTAACAAAAAAACAAACAAAAAAATAAATGAAAGCCATGTCACAGAGCAAAATCAACCCTAACTCCCAATTCCTTCTTATAGAACGATGATACGGTTTACGGTTTAGCAAATACTTGACAGCTGAGCAGATGTTCCGTAAGAAAACAGTTACAGTCTTTACTAATTATTGCATTGATAATCTGGGGCAATTTCTATGCTTTTTATTGTTGTGTTTAGTTTGATAAAATAACATTTTAAAATGAAAACACTTACTACTGCTAGCTAGACCTGACACACACCGAAAACACAAATAATGAATTAGAGCTATTTAGCAGCTGTTTTCTGTGCACATGCTATATCTAAGGGCCTGGCTACATCACTGTCACATGAGACAGGGTGCACCATAGGAAAAAGAAAGCTAATAAACCTGCTTGTGATGGAGATCCCCACGGGTCGTAAAACTACATACAGCTAGCAGGCTAATTTAATAAAACTTCTAATAGCAGACAGAGGGAAGGACACACTAAGATTTAACATACATATCAAAACACTCTGCATAACATGTTTTTTGCAAATTCTGGGTGGACTACTCCTTTAAGAGCCTTAAACCACTGTACTATACCGACTCCCTAGTTATGGCAGTCATCTGTTTTATGGTTCATGATGTTGGTGTAGTAAGCATACCAACATACTAACATAGAAAAATGCCAGCAGAATAGGAATAGTGGGCTTTCATGTCTTCTCGTTTGGTCAGTCCCCACCCTGGGAGCTGACCCTGCTTCACCCTCCCACCCTCTCAGGCTTCTCCGTTCCTAGGCCAGGGTATTCCCACTTCATTGGACTTTGCTTCCACAACTCTTCCCCTGTACCTGTCCAACCCCCTCTTGAACCCCTCCACAGTCTCTGCCTCCACCAGTCCCCGGGGCAGTGCATTCTGTGGTTATACCACCCTCTCACTGAAGTAGTATTTCCTCCTTTCTCCCCTGAGCATTCCCCCTCCAGCTTCCACCCGTGCACGCTAGTTGCCCCCCTCCTTCCTTTGGAGCACCATGACTTTGCCATCCTTGTTTACCCTCTTCATGTACTTGAAGACCTCTATCATGTCCCCCTGTCCCTTCTCTCTTCCAACGTGTATGTATTCAGCTCTTTGAGCCTCTCCCCTTAGGTCCTTTCCCCCAAGCCCCAGGTAATTTTGGTTGCCTTTCTCTGGACCCTCTCCAGGAGTTCAATGTCCCTCTTTAAGTGTGGCCTCCAAAATGGCATGCAATACTCAAGGTGCGGCCTCACCAAGCAGTTATACAGAGGGAGTATCACTTCCCTCCTTCTGGAGTGATCCCACTAGTGATGCATCCCAGCATCGTGGCCTTAGCCGCTGCCCTCCTACAAGTCTCTGAGTTGTTCATCTTGACATCCCCCACCACCCCCAGGTCCCTCTCAGCCATACAGCTATAGCAACAATACATTGCATAGCAGATATAAAATGTCAATAAGTAGGTCATGCAACAGATGTGCTGTGCAGTTACTGAAGCAAGAAATGTATAGCTGTCATTTTTTACATCCTGTTCAAAATGTGTTTTTGCACCTGTGGTGCCAAATGGCACAGTCACTGTGCAAAATCTCATTTCAGCTAATGAACTGATAGTGTCACTGTTCATGCAGTGGGGTCTCAAAGAGCCCATGCTGAAAACTTGGAGTGAAAATACCAAGAAACACCCAGGGCATTAGGGTTTCTGACCATAACACCCTGCACTGTAGGGACTAACAGGCATCAGGGTGTGACTTGGGATTGTCAACAGTAATGCTCATGCCTTTCCACCCCCATCCCCACCCTGCAGCCAGTGACAGGTATCGAGGTGTGCCTTTGATTCTTCAGCTCCAAAGTTAACTCCATTCTCTTATGCTGTACCCATTTCAGCATATTTCTGTATGGAATGGGGTTAGTGTAAAGTTGGAAAACCCCAAGGCACACCTTGACTCTTGTCTGTGTCTGCAGGGTAGGGTGAGGTGAATATTGTGTGAGTGTTATGGCCAGTGACACAAAGGCACACCCCAATGCCTGTCCATGTCTGCGGGGTGGGGGTGGGGTTGGTGTCACTTCAATACTTCACTGCCATTCCTATTCTGCCTGTTTGTGTCTTTCACTCTCTGTCTACATGTCTATGTAATTATCTATCTTTCTATTAATTGTATATATCGCTATTTTTACCTATTTCTAAAACAAATCTGCATATCACATATGACTGCACTCTGGGTACTTATGAAACTGTGCTTATTTGTACTTCACTTCTGCGTAGACCTCATACTTTCCTAATATTCCCATTATCACACACAAATCTACCTTGCCCTTATCAAAAGCGCCCCCCTCTGAAAGTTAATATCACATTTTCTCTAACAGTCCATCATCATTACACCTGACTTCCTGACATCAACACATTGCTTACATATAACTTACATCGCCTCATGGACAAAAACCCTGTTTCTCTTAAAAAAAAATAAAAAAAATGTGTAGCCAGCCCGTCAGTGTAGCGGTAGGATTTCCGCTCACGAAGCCAGTGACCCGGGTTCAGGAATGGATTCGGGTCATCGGAGGGCCGGCTGGGGGAGAAGGATTGAGCGTCCTTGGACTGCTGTCCTTCTCCAGGGGAGGGGGGGACTGAGTGTTCAGTGCAGTGGCGACACCTGGCGGAGGCTGGGTGTTCCACTACACACCAATGCCAAGTAGAACCATCAGGGGTGGGGCGGATGCTGGCATCATTGCACGTCCCCGCCCCTGCCTACAGGGGAAAAAATGTTCCATGTCCCTGGCCATCTCCATGAAGACCTGCCCCCGGTCCTCGGATTGCCTCCGCCGCTGGTTCCCCGACTAGTTACTAGCGTCATGGCGCTGGAAGGCCCAGAGCGCCGAGACCCCTGCCCTCTGGGGGGTAAGCCAGGGGTGACTGGGGAATGCAAGCAATTGGCGGAGGTGGAGGCGAGGAGGTCTGTGACCAGGTTGGACAACGATGGCTTGGGGGCACACAAAATGTACTAAATAAAAAAAAAATGTGTAAATAATCCCAAGGCTGAATATATGTCAGCCACTACTTTTTCATGTACTGCCACCTTCTGTAACATCATGGGAATTTGCATATGTTTCCTTTGATGCTTTGCATTATTGGGATATGTGCAACTGTGTTTTCTTTAAAATTTGTCTGTCTGGCCAATATCATCTGGGATAACACATACATCAGTGGCATTTGCTCTGGGGTTCTTTTGTAAGCTTCCGATTCCTTCCATTAAAATGTACACCTCCATATATTTTCCTAATAATGTGTATGCCTTCCTTAGAACAGAAACCAAAACAAATCTTACTACTTACAAATCATTGTGTTGTTTTTCCATTCCTCCTTAACAATTTCACACAAATTCACTAACTTCATTATGCAGCCCTGGTAGATCTGATCAGAATTTGTTTGAAGAAGCTGTGTTTCTAATACTGGCTCTCTTTCTCTTTTAGTTCCATCTATACTGTCCTTTCGGTAAATGTGGTCAGTGTTTGTGTTTTACACTCTAGAGGGCAGCACCATTTTAGAATTGTATGATGTACTTTATATCCTTAGAGCTTGCATTGTTTTCACAATGAATTTGTTCTGCTTTAGAACTCTGTGGTCCTAGTAAACAATAAGACACAATGGGGTGTGCATTACTGTGTGATAACCGCACTCCTAGGGGTGTAGTTAGGCACGAGGCCAAAGGCTGAGTGCCGGTCGTCCCTGGGAGTGCGGTTAATACAATCGTAATGCACAAACCCCAGAGTGTCTTATTGCGCTTATAAAATGTCCCTTTATTTTTAGAAGCAGTTTTTAATTTTTAAACAAATTTTTAAATAAGTAAAAATGTAAATGAACTATGCTTTTAAGATAAAGAGTAAAAGAGTAAAAATTGCCAATGCTATCTCGGACACCTTGCCTGTCCACTCCAGAGTACCTCAGGGGTCCATACTGGGCCCTCTCCTTTTCAGCCTCTTTTTAAACTCCCTACCACAATCCTGCTTGGAACAAATTATCCTGTATGCGGATGATGCTGCTGTCTTTTCTATGCACAAGGACCTTTCACCACTACAACACAGCCTCCAACTCAGATTCAGTGCCATTGAAACATGGTTCTCCAATCATAAACTAGTCCTCAATCACAAGAAAACCAAGTCATTGCCACTCTGCAATTCACATAACCTTTACAAGCAACACCCCCTTGCCATATCCAACAAGCAGGGTACTGTCCTCGAACAAGTTTACGCTTTCAAATACATAGGGATTCTGCTTGACCCCAATCTCTCCCATACAGCTCACATTGACAGCGTAGCTAAAGCTGCCAGCACACACCTTGGATTACTCTACAAGCACAGGCAGCACCTCACCCCAGAGGCCCTGAAGATTGCCATCCAGAGTTCAGTGATGTCAATTATTGATTATGGCCTCATTATCTATGGCTCCGCCATGACGTCTGCCCTCCAACGTATAACAACTGCACTTAACAAAGCATGCTGACTCACAACTGGTGCCCACCACCTCACCCACACATGTGCCCTTATGAACAATCCAGATGACTCCAACTCTCCAACCATATAAAGCATCTCACATGTGCTATTGTGGGAAAAATCAACCTTGGCCTCACACACCTCGGTGTTACTGCCTTGTTACATCAAAACACCAACCGACAGAACACCAGGAGCTTGACAACCCAGATTCTACAAGTTCCTTGCTGTCGAACTATGCAGGGCCAACACTCCCTCGCCTATAGTCCTCCTCTATGGATGAATCATTTCACCCACACCATCTCCTCTGCCTCAACACTAGGTGTGTTCAAAACCAGGCTCCAGGCCCATCTCATTGCCTCTAGCTCCTGTGATTGTCTCTCCTAGATTATGACCTACACAGCTTTAATCCTAACTTATATACTGCTTAACCCCAGGCCCCCAAGCCCCCTTCTCCCCAGCTCTTGAGGAGCCACTTCGAATCTCAGGTCTTCATACCACCTCATTAGTCTCTCCTTGCCCCATTATAGCACTTATTTCCCTCCCCTCACCCTGCCCCCTTTTTCTCTTCTATCACTCCTTCCCATTTATTTTTCAACTATGCCTCCAGCTGCATCTTCATCCTCCCTCTCTCCTCTCATCCCTGTTTCTCTGCCACCCCGGGGGCCTGACCCTACCCATTCCTTGTGGGCACATGCGTCCTAGCTGTGTTCACCATTTTACTATAACTGCGTCTGTTAACTACCTACACTTCTCCTCCTCCTCTACACCTTACTCTTCCTATAATTGACCCCTTTCAATAGCATTGTTGTACATGAATTGTTTACTGTTATTTCACTGTTGCTTCCTTGTTGTTTGTTATTTCTGATGTGGAACCTTTGTAAAAGAGCCTTGGCTCAAAGGTACTTGTAATCCTAGAATAAATAAATAAAATAAATAAATAAAAATAAAATAGTCCTTCCGCCTATTGGTGCTAGATTAAAGCAGTATTATACAGTGTGTGCCTTCCTGCCCACTTAAGCTTCATATTCCCCTGCCGGCCACAACAATTCACAAATGCTGTTTTTCGCATTCTAAGTATGACACATAGCTCCCTTATTTTATTTCATTCTCCTCACTCTGTAGACAAAACTAAAAGGAAGCCATAACAGAGGCTTCTCAGTTCCCCAGTGCTGCATGCGTGAGCGTGGTTCAAAACTGCCATACTCACTGACAGCATCATGAACTGCTCGCTCTGTCCTAAAAGATAAACAGCAGAGTGAGTCATTTACCATCTTTTCTCTTTGTTTATATAGTATTATTGCTTACTTTCTTCATTCTGTTTTTCTTTTCCCTCTGTGTTTCCCCACATTCAATAAATGGAATGTTTATCATGGAATGTTTACCATGGAATACAGGGATTCAAAATTCTGCTCAGTTCTACTAGCAGACAGTTCTTCTACTAACATACTGTACACAGGCCTGTTTCAGAGCCAGACACTCAATTATCTCACTTGTCAGAGAAAGCAGAAGAGATTTCCCTGATGAGCAGGTAAAGATAGAAGGGGGATGTTTCACTGTTAGCAAGCAAACAGTTGTAATGAAAATTATAAACAATACTTAATGTTTCTAATTTGTTTATGTGTGTAAGGAGAGTGTGACAATCTGGGAAACAACATTTAATTAATTTGTTTTATTTTATATTTAAGATCATTTTAATTTTAGGGCCCAGTTGAAGGTTTCTACAGTGTAAAGGCAGCGGCCATGTTTGTGGTGGAAGATCAGTTCTGGTTGTAGGGAGACTGGTGGAAGATAGTTATGGTTGTAGGAGGACTGATCTGCTCATTGTGTAATGTGGTTTAGGACCAGGATGACTGTGCATATATAGAGAATTAATGTACGGTCAGCTGATCTGTCTTGGCTGATGAGATTTCTAGATTTTTTTCTTGCCATTTTATAAGTGGGACATAACCCAGAGGGAAGTAAAGTGTTCAAACAGTCACTATATGGTGTTATTTCAGTGTTACAGTTGCAGTGTACACTTCCTGCACACTTCATTTCACAATGCAGTCCATCAGTGTTTAATCAGTGCATCTTCAGGTCTCTTTTGGTGTACATGCAGTGCTGATATAGTGTGTGTGAATTATGTTAATTAGCACTGTAATCACACTGCAAAAGTACTGCAATTAGCAGTGTTTTCAACACTGCCTGAATCAGTGTTCTGTCAGCAACACTGCCTTAAGCAGTTTTGCACTGCTTTTTCAGTGTGTGCGAATTATGTTAATTAGCACTGTAATCACACTGCAAAAAGTACTGCACTTAGCAGTGTTTTCAACACTGCCTGCAGCAGTGTTGCATTGCTTTTTCAGTGTGTGCGAATTACGTTAATTAGCACTGCATCAACACCTGTAGTGCACTTCAGTGTGCAGTGTGATTTTGGTAGCACTCCTGTCAGCAGTGTTGTAGTTCTGTTTCAGTGAATTAGGCCCGCATTAAAGATGGCATCGCATAAAATTCAACAAAAACAAAACAGTATTCATCTGCAAGTATCTGCAACCTCAGCAGAGGAAGCTTTGTTTAAGGGTTCCCGAGTGAGAAAGTTGTCTGTGAATTCCAAAGAAGATGGAGATCTTGGGGGCTATGTCTGTAGGAGGTACTAAAGTCTATTACCCCATGTTTGACTCAAAGTCACAAGGAAGGGGGTGGACATTTAGGTAAAGGAATGACCAACAATCGTTCTGGTTTGCAGAAAATGGTATGGGAGCCTCCCTGATATGCAGGTCCTCACCAGTATTTCCAGGTTTATCTTCAAAAGGAGAAGAGTCTCTTCGGACTGGGAGCACATGCACGGTGTGGAAAATTATTTTCGGTATCAAGGGGCTGTTCGAGTGAAGTGTATATTTCTAGCTATTTCTATAATGGGATTATCAATCGCATTGGACAAACACCATTAGGTGACTGTGCATAGATCGTAGTGCAACCACACACCTGCACTTTTACTCCCCTCCAAAACAATTTTGCCATTTTATAAGATAGATAACCCACTGTGTGGTGTGTGGAAGCACAGTGATATACACACGGCTTGGGTGGTTGATGCACTCGGCCTGCGGCCCCATGTGCAACAACACACACCAAGGTGTGCGTATATCAGAGCGCTACCGCACACTCTACAGTAGGTTATTACACACACACACCCCACACACACACAGACAGTACTTGTTGCAAAACAAAAACACTACATTAATGCAGGCATTAGAATGCAAAGCACACAAAGCAAGAAAATGAAAAACAGGGTTTGAGCCTCACAAGTCTTGGTAAATTGATTGTGTAGTGTTCCCTGGAGTTCCCAACCTTGATGCCCATCCCATACCCCCCACCAGCCCATAGTCTCCTTTCTAAAGCACAAGGTACAGCTCCAACCCAGTGCCTCCCATAGCAGCCATTCGTACCTGTAAAACAAGAACAGCAATGGGCTCACTAAGGATCTGCAGCTCGTTATGAACTATTATATGACAAACAATGTAGGGTAAACAAAAAAACAATACTTATCTGATACATATGGTCAGTGTCCTCCTACTCCCAGTCAATGTCCTGTCAGACCTGTAGATATAAAAGGGAAAATGGGTCAGTATGAAAAATAAAAATACTGATCAGCTGGGTCAGTTGGGAAGGCTCTGTAGAGGTTAAAATAAAAAAAAGTGGGTTGGGGGAGATACCAGACCTGTACCATACCATCAACCTGGCTTTTAGAATGGACTCGGTCACTCAGGGAATGTCATGGTTGGGGAAGGGAGGAGGACTCCTCCTTGCCCGTGCCCCTAGAACTGATCTTTTTTGGGGGTAGGTCGTCATGTTGCTCCACACATCAACCAACACAGGGTAGGATAAAGACACCAAGGAACAGATATTCAAGGCACAATGACTGCTTCCCAGGTGGTGTAGTGGATCCCCCTTCCCTTTTCCCAATCTGCCTGTAGAATGCACAGGAACACAGGTATGTGATGGCAGAAAGGGACCGCAAGCCCACCTAGTCTGCCCAGTTCTCCTAGATATCCACTAGGCCTTTTCTGTAGTCCCCCCCCCGTGCCAGTTTCCCTCTGTGCTTATCCCATGCCCTCGTGAACCCTCCCACCATTTCCCTCAGCAGCCCATTCCAGTTGTCCACCACCCTCTCAGTGAAGAAGTACTTCCTAATCCTTCCTCTAAGTCCCCCCCCCAACCGATTTGGAATTTCCAACTACCATCCGTTGCAGTATAGCACACCGCAGCAGTCCAACTGTGACCATCTCTAGGCAGATATACGCAGACACAACCAGTCCCAGAACTCCCTGCAGCTGGCAACAGGCAATAGAAGTTCCAATAGCCTGCAGTGCACATTTGAGCCTACACAATCTCTTATCAGATGTTTTCCACTTCTGCTCTTCTCCAGAGGATAACTCAGTCTGTGACAGAACTTAGCTCAGGGAGTTCAGTGGGGCTAGTAAACCAAAGCTGAGAGCCTATATAAACTCTTAACATGCACTGTAGGACAATCCCCCACCGCAAAGAACTCCAGGATCTGCTGTAAATGAAGCTGTCAGTGCAGAATCCAGCAAAACCAGTCATCATAATCACTACACTACAGCACACAGCAGGCAAACCAAAATGTTTCCCATGCAAAGTGCACATTGGCACCAGACCCACACTTATGTGGGACCCTTGACAAGCCAGCCAGTGGATATTGTGGTAAGGAGGGACAAAACCTTTACATGCAGGTACATCAGGGAGAAAAGGAAGGCAAGGGGAGATATTGAGTGTCTCAAAAGGGTGGATGGAGGGAGGGTAAAAGATGACCACCAAAAAGCAGAAATACTGAACAAATATTTCTGTTCGGTTTTTACAAAGGAGGGGGCAGGAAATGGGCCAGCATTAATAAGGATGGAGAGATCACAGAAAAGGACACAGCTCCCTTTGCGAAAGAAAGGATCCTCATAGAACTGGCAGCAATAAGGCTATGGGCCAGAGAGATGCATCCCTGGATACTGAGGGAGCTAAGGTAGGTGTTAGTAGGGCCTCCTACTACCCTGTTCACCCTATCTTTGTAAACTGGTGACATGCCCAGGGATTGGAGAAGGGCTGATGTGGTCCCACTATACAAAAGTGTTAACAGGGAGGATGCAGGAACTACATACTGGTCAGCCTGACCACAACAGTGGGAAAAATAATGGAAATACTGCTGAAGGAAAGAATAGTGGAGCACCTGGTTGTCAATGGTCTACAGGGGAAGTGGGGAAGGAACATTGTTTAACCAGGAGTAGCACACTAAGCTGAAGCTTGTTTCCAGATGCAACCTGGAGCACAAAGAAGTTAAGTAACTTGCTCAGAATCACAAAGTATGCACTTAGACGGCTGTTGGATTCAAACCCAGATCTCCAGATCTGTAGCTCAGAGCCTTTACCCAATGTGCTATACTGCCTCCAGGACCCAAGGCAGTTTGGTTTTATGGGAGACAGGTTGTGCCCGACAAACTTAACTGAGTTTTTTGACTGGGTAACAAGGAGGATGGATGGAGGAGGATGTGGCCTACCCAGATTTTAGCAATGCCTTTGACACTTTGCCACATAGAAGGCTGGTAAATGAGCTGGAAGGCTTAGGGGTGGAACAGAAAATAACAAGATGGGTGGAGAACTGGTTCAAAGACTGAAACCAGGGTGGCAGTGGTGTGCCCCAGGGGTTGGTGCTGGGACCCATCCTTTTTTAATATTTATAGCAACAATTAGCCCAGTTCCAATCAGGGGAGGAGAGCTGTTCTTTCCAGACCAGGGCTTGCTGCTGGAAGTGGTCTGGGCAGGCATTCTGGGGCTACATCGGCAGTGGGAGAAGATGGGATCACATTGGTGATCGACAAGGAAGCTCTTGCTGGCAGGGGACAGGCAATGCATACCGGGTCCACATCAGCCACAACTTTGCAAGCCGGCGACTCAGGAAGGAGCGGCCAATCAGTGAATAGGGCGTGAACCTCTGACTGTGTGACTAGGCCATAAAAGACAAATAGTCCAGTCGCAATCAGAGGAGGAGAGCTGTTCTTTGTTCCACACCACCTTTCTGGCCCCGACCTCTATTAAATGGTTGGTGAGGACGGAGCCTTGGAGGAGGACAAGTCTAGATTGGGCGAACTGGAACACAAGGAAGCTGGATTGTTATTGATTGGGGGACACGGGTCCTGTACACTGTGCTGCTTGGGCAACACTGACTACTACCGGAAGGGCATAATGAAACAGACTATAAATGACTGTATGCCAATTACATCTGAGGGAGTAGGCAAACTGTGTGTGCATCGATTACTGCTAGGGTCTCTGAGCTGGCTAGTGTTGTGATGGGCTAATTTTGCTTGTGAACCTCTACTGCTAGGGGCTAGAAAACTGGCTACTGTCAAGAAGAGAAAAATTGCTGTAACCAGAGGGGCAAACTGCTTGGGTTTTAGTGCAACACTGACTGAATTATTTCTGTTAGAGGCCACATTGCTCACCTAAAATGAGGGTAGACTTGAGGGTGGTCAAAGCGGGCACCTTCGGTAGAGTGATTGGGTGTACAGGGTGCGGGGGGGTAATAATATTAAATTGGGCAAGAAGGTTCAGAGGGTGCCAAGTGTGTTTTCAGTTGGCAGGTCTTAGGGAGGAAGTAGAGGGGATCAGAAGGCAGCTGGAAGGCGGGAGGGGTGGGAAGGAAAGGTGTGGAAAGGACCTCATGAGAGTACACGAGGCCAATATGGCATAACCCAGGGGACAGGTAGACAAGGATCATATGGTTCCTCATGAGGGGTGGGGCATGAAACAAGCAATGTACAGAAATCACTTCATAGGGAGGTGGCTGACCAGAAGGAGGGGGGACAGGAGACAGCAGGTCAGGGGCAAGCATCACACTTACTAATCTATTCGCCTTGCTGTATATGGGAGATGAGGTGGAGAGGTGGGAGAAGGGGAGCAGGCAGGCAGACAGAGAGGGTTTGGTCAGTAAGCTGGGGGAGATGGGGCACGAGAGAGAGAGCCAGATTCACAGAAGGGAAGGGGGGGAGACATTAGCCTAGGTGGGAGGGAGGTAGGGAGGAAGGGGAGTGCAGAGTGAAGCCAGGGTGGGAGGAGGGAGGACTAGGGTTGGGCAAGCATCCAGGTCAGGGAAGTCAACCAAGGATAAGGAATACTCTAGATAGGCCAGCTTCAGGGTGGGAGAAATCAGATGAGGTGGAGAGGAGGGGGGAAGACGGAAGGTAGGGAGAAACACAGCAGATGGGGTGAAGGATGCAGAATTTGGAGGGGGGGAGGCAAGGAGGGAAGCAGTAGAAGAGAGCCTGGGTGGGGTATCTGAGGATACCAGCCCAGAAAGATTCCATGGAGATCTGGGTGGGGGGCAATCTGTGCCACCCAGGAGGTTGAGGGGGCAAGGAGCAAGCTGGGAGCTACAGGTAGAAGAATGAGCATGGTAGAGCAAGCACAGGCTTGTGATCCCCAGGCTGAGGGGGACAAGAGAAGTAAGCTGGGGGTTGATGACAGAAGGAAGAGCCTGGATGGAATCTAACGGGCCAGTAAAGTGGGGGTGGAGAAGGTGATCCTGCTGTGTGACTCCATGACCTGGCCATCCAGTGGGAGGGTTGGGGGAGGAAAAAGCAGCCCAGTCAAGGCTAAATGTATCCCAGGCCTAGCCGTACACAAGGCCAAATTCCAGCTATACTCAATAGCATTGGAATGTGGGTAATCCCCACATGAAACATCTGGGAACAAATGACTTAGACGGGAACAGTGAACTAGAAATCCAGGCAAGATTCTGAGAACTGGCCAGGGTTTACCACTCTATAGAAGCGCAGTCTCCTTCTTTGAGATTCTGCCAGTACCTAGGGTGTCCAGGAAGACCAAACATAAACTCAGAGGTGTGAACCAGTGGCTCAGGGACTGGCACAGGGCAGAAGGGTATGGGCTGGTGAGGGACTGGGGGATACATGGGAGGACAAGGGGTTATGTGCCAGGGATAGGCTACACCTCAACTTGGAGGGGAGGGAGATCTTGAAACTAAATCTTGCTGGATTCATAGTCAAGAGGTGGAGTTTAAACTTGTAAAGGGGGAGGTTAAGTAAAAGAGTGGCTCCAGGAGGGCTGCTCGAGGGTCCAGGGCATGAAAAGAAGGCAGGTAACTGCAATCTAAATCCATCCAGAGCTGTGAAAGAAAGGGCGTCTAGGGACTGCTCAGGGTCGAGATGACTGGAGAAGGAAGAGGGGTCAGGATGGAGGACAGCCCTGATCAATGTTAGGAGCATGGGCAGCAAAATACCCAAGCTCCAGGTGATGCTGGTTGAGGGATCAGTGGATGCGGCAGCAATTACTGAGACATGGGCCACTCAGAAAAATGGCTGGGACCTAAATTTGGTGGGCTACAAAATATTCAGGAAGGATAGAGGAGAAGGAAGAGGAGGGGGTGTAGCGCTGATAGTCAAAAATGACATAGTGGTTAATGGAGTGGAGGAGGCTGTAGGGGGAGGTGGAGGAGATCTGGGTAACCCTACAAAAGAGGGGAGGTAAAAGATTGAAAATAGGGGTGGTGTACAGAACCCCCAATGATGGAAGAGGCCCTGGAGGACAAACTAGTTGAGAACATCAAGGGGCACTGTGACCGTGGAAAGGGTACGATGGTGATCATGGGTGACCTTAATATGCTGGGGACAGACTGGGACACTATGGCATCCTCTGTGGCCAGGGAACAGAGACTGATGGATATGTTCCAATATGCCTTCCTGGTCCAGCAGGTGGGGGAACCTACTAGGGAGGAGCGGATACTGGATTGTGTCCTAGCAGACAGTGACCAGATAAAGGGCCTGGAGGTGTGCAGCCCGCTGGCAGGTGGTGATCACACTACAGTCTGGTTTCTGCTGTATCTGGAGAGGATAACCATTCTAATACAGTAGTAGTGGACTTCAGGGGAACAGACTTCGTGGGCATGGGCAGGATTCTACAGGGGAGCTTGGACAAGATTAGGCTGGACATGGATGCTGGCAGCTTGTGGGAGGCCATTAAGAAGGGGGGTGCAGGAGACTACTAACTCCTGTACAAAGGTAAGGCATAAGCATGGTAGAGCCAACAAGCCATGTTGGTGGACCAGGGAGGTGCAGGAGGCAGTGAGGGATAAAAAGGCTGCCTATGCATGTTTGAAGCACTCTAGGGGGGATAGGGAGAGGGGTATGAGTTGATGCCTGGAAGGGTCACTATAGTGGTGAGGGGAGCCAAGGTGAGGAGGGAGCAAAACCTGGCTAGGGATATCCGAAAGGGGGAAAGGAATTCTATAGATACACAAGGGAGAAGAGAAAAGGAAGGGCACGGATCAGCATGATTAGGACTGAGGAGGATGGACTCAGAAGGCAGGAAATCAGGCAGAGGTGCTAAATGAGTGCTTTGCCTTAATATTTACAGAGGGGCAGGGGATCCCTCAGCCAATGGGAAGGAAGGGGAGCCAGCAGAGTCGAGAGGTCAGATGGAGTCGAGAGGACTGAAAGAAGTTGGGGTACAGGCTGGGCCAAGTCTAGAAGGGGATGGGTGGTTAAATGAGGGGGTGGGCTGGGAGGGAGGGAGAAATCACAGTGGAAAGGGAGAAGGAGGCCCTTCGGACACTAAAAACTGATAAGGCACCGTGGCCAGATTGGTTGCATCCGAGGGTTATGAAGGAATTGGCCGATGAGCTAGCAGCAGCACTCTAACACCTCTCTGCTGACAGCATGGGTGCTTCAAGACTGGAGGGTGGCTCATGTGGTGCCTATCCACTAATTGGGGGGCCTAGAGAGGAGATGGGGAATTATAGGCTTGTCAGCCTAACGTCTGTGGTGGCCAAAGTAATGGAGGGCATTATCAAGGATAGGCTCAGGAGGCAGCTGGAAAGGTTGGGGCAACTGGATGACAAACATTATGGTTTCATTCCGGGGAGATCGTGTTAGACCAACCCCATAGATTTTTGTGACTGGGACCCTGAACCGGCATAGACCGGAAGACATCCTATACCTAGAGTTCAGTAAGGCATTTGATTCAGTACCCCAAAATGGGCTGCTATTAAAGATGGGGGTGGGAGGACAGTTGCTCAGATTGGGGGTGTGGGGGTGAGAGGACAGTTGCTCAGATGGGTAGAACATTGGCTAACAGGGCAAATACAGAGGGTAGTGGTGGGTAGTCTCCTCCTCCTCCACGAAGGTTACCAGTGGGGTCCCCCAAGGTTCGGTACTGGGGCCACTCCTGTTCAATGCCTATGTCTTCGATATGGGGAGGGCGGTTAAGAGTAGGATGAGTCTCTTTGCGGATTACTTAAAACTGGGAGCATTGGCGGACGGAGACGAAGCAAGAGAGACAGTCCAGAGGGACCTGGATACCCTGGAGGGGTGGTCAAGGAGGTGGGGACTGACGTTTAATGCAGGGAAATGTTGGGTGCTGTATCCGAGGGTCAGAAACCCGGGCCATGTATACACCCGGGGGTGTCATACTGCAAGCCACAATGAGTGAGTGGGATCTAGGGGTGGTGGTAGATGTCAAAATGAACAACACTAAAAATTGCAGAAGAACTGTGGCCAAAGCAAACTGGATACTGCATAGCCAGGGGATTACATCCCAAAGAGGAGGTGATCCTCCTCTGTATAATCTGCCTGGTCAGACCACATCTCAGTACTGCATGCAGTTCTGGAGACCTCACCTCAAGGATGACGCAACACTGCTGGAGTGTCCAGAGGGGGCAACCAGGATGCTTCAGAGCATGGGAGGAAGGCCCTATGAGGAAAGGCTGGAAGAGCTTGGGCTGTACTCGCTGGAGGAGAGGAGAGACAGGGGAGACATGATAGGGGTCTTCAAATATGTAAAAGAAATAAACAGGGGCGGTGCCAAAGAGATGTTCAGACTAAAGAAGGTGGGAAACAACTAGGTGACATGAGTGGAAGCTAGAGGAGGGAAATTAGGGGGATGCAGGAGACCTTACTTCATTGAGAGGGTGGTGGAGCCCTGGAATGCACTGTCCAGAGTCTGGTGGAGGAGGCACAGTGGAGGGCTTGAGAGAGGAATGGGACAGGTTCAAGGGTAAACTGAAGAAGAGGATGACCTTCTCTGGGGCTGGGTGGGAAAGAAAGAACCCATTAGGAGGCTGGCTACTGAGCAGACACAACAGACCATCCTGCCTATTCTGCTGGCTTTTAGTATGTTCGATATAGCGGAGGAACTGCAGGGGAAGGTGTGCCTATTTGTAGATGATACAAAGATCTGCAATAGGGTAGACACCCTGGTAGGGGAGGTGGAGGCAGTGAGGGAGGGCCTAAAGAATCTAGAGAGGTGGTCGGAAACTTGGCTGCTGAAATTTAATGCCAAAAAGTGTACAGTAATGCACATGGGTGTAATAACCTGCAAATCTTTTACACACGGGGGGGTAAGGAAACTCATCAGGACAGAGATCTGAGGATTATAATTTCAGATAACCTGAAGGCGGAGAACCAGTGCAGCCCAGTGGTGGGCAAAGTGAATAGAATGCTGTGTGCATACGGAGGGGTATAAAACAGAAAGAGGGAGGTGCTGATGTGCTTTTATAAATCCATGGTGAGGCCTCACCTGGGGTATGGGGTTTAGTTCTGGAGGCCTCACCTACACAAGGATATAAGACAGGATTGAAAGGGTTCAGACAAGGGCAACCAAGATGGTGCACACTATGCATATGCAGCCCTATGAGGAGAGGTGGAGGGAATCTGATCTGTACCCACTGGAGACTAGTAAGCTTATTTGCAAGGAAAATAAGTGCTAGAACTAGGGATCATAAACTAAGATTAGAAGAAGGAAGGTTTAGGGGCAATGTGAGGAGGCATTACATCACTGAGAAGGTGGTGGAGTCCAGGAACTGACTACCAGAAGAGGTGGTGTGTGCAAAAATGAAGAAAGGATTCAAGGGGGCATGGGACAGGCACCAGGAGCTGACCAGTGGGCAGAGTGGGGTGTCTCTTGACAAAGATGATGATTGGGGGTGGGAGTAAGGGGCAGACTCAACTGGCCAAAATGGTCCTTTTCTGTCTCCAGATTTCTATGATTCTAAGGCAGTTAAGTAATTAGGACTTACCTGTTCCATCAGAGTAGGGGAGTCCAGAGTTGGGGTGTCCTTGGTTTGGGGTATTCTGGTAGGACCTGAAAGGGAAGAACAGAGAAGGTTGAAGGGACACAAAGTTTCAGAGGTGCTAGAGGAGAGATTAGAGTGTTAGAATTAAACAAAGATATTTATCTGATTGGTATGTTTGGCCAGACCTGTAGAAATAAAGGAAAAATAGATCAGTATGGGGAAGTTATAGTAGCAAGAGTAGAGAGCTACAAAAATGGTATATAGCACAGGAGTAAAGGAAGAGAAGTTTCAGAGGAAAAGACAAACTAGGCCAAAGTAAGGAAACTAGAGATGGAATAAAAATGCAGACAGCTAAGAACAGAGAATAAAGTGGTATTTGGGACTTGCACCCCCTTAGAGCTTCCCTAGGTGACCTGCAGGTAATAATAAAATTAAGAAGTAGTCCAGATGGGCAGGTGGAATGTGATGTGGGCCAGTGGCCCTATATTATTTAAAAAGGGACACTAGTGGTTCAGAGTCTTGAGTTGTCCCAGGAGGCCAGTGGTTTGAAAGGTATGGCTCTGGTGATATAATGGGTCACTCCTTCATGGACAGTGGCAATTTTTTTTATATTATCTTCCCCTGGAACCTAATGTGGGGGGGGGGGGATGTCCTTGGGCCCAGACTGTATGTAGCAGGCAGGAGGCTGTTCAGAAAACTGCTGACCAGAAATGCTGCGGCTGTTGCTAGGCAGACAGTTTAGTGTTACTGAACTACAGTGACAGTAATGGCAGGCACTTTCAACTGCCAATCCAGAGGAGGGCAACTAAAATAGTGAAGGGTCTGCACCAGAAGCCATACAAAGAGAGACGAGCTGAATATGTATGCCCTTGAGGAAAAGGGACGGGGAGACAGGACAGAAAATTTCAAACACCTCAAGGGAATCAACAAAGTCCAAAAGAGTAGCATCTTTCAGAAAAAGAGATGTGCAAGAACAAGGGGCCAAATTTGAAGATCAAGGAGACGGTTCAGGGGAAACATGAGGAAGCATTTTTTCACAGAGAGGGTGGTGAACACATGGAATGGCCTTCCTAAGGAGGTTGTGGGGTCAAAAATAGTGGGGGACTTCAAGAATACATGGGACAGACATGAACCAATTCTATTGGTGGGTAGGAGAAAGTCAGCTGTTGGATAACTAGGATCTGCAGCTTATCCACTAGGTAGGGAAATGGGCCGACTGAGTGGGCCAAGCAGTCCTTATCTGCCATCAAGGTCTATATGTCTATGATTAAGCCTACAGAGCTCAGGCTGTAACCTGTTCCGTGTATGGGAATGAAGATGGGATATTTTTGGGAGAGGGAAGAGACTAGAGCAAATAGAGGTAATGGTCTGCTTCCATCCGGGAGGGGAACCACTGTCCTCAATGAATGGTTTTAATGTTACAGTACTTTGATGATCATTTAAACTAGCTGTGGGAGTGGTGGAAGAAAAAGGGGAGTCACAAACTGCCCTCCCCCACAGGCTGAGATTGAGAGTAGGGAGATCCTGAAGGGAGAGACTCCCAACAGGATTCAAGTTAATGAAAGAAGCAGGGGACAATCGAAGAAGGAAGAGGAAAAAAGGAGCATATGTCTCCCTCTACCCATCAGCCACAAAGTGGCATGTGAAGAGCCCCCACAGGAAGAGGGTCTGGAGGGTGGGCAGCCAGCAGTAGGTAGGGGAACCTTACTCAGGCCCGCATGGTGGCAGACTGTAGGTGCCCTGAGGGCCTGGTAGAAAGGGACTGGAGAGCAAATGCACAAGATAGGGACCACAAAGGAAAATCCACAGTGCAGCTGAAGGGCAATGCCTGAACTTGACTTAAAAAGTAGTTGTGGGTGGGAGGCAAGCGGAAATCAGTGGGCTCCCTGACGGGACCATGAAAGCAGCAAGCACTGCATACAATAGAGTCGCACAGCAGCTAATGTCAAAGTACCAGGAGCTAACAAAAGGATTTGGGGGAGGAAAAAACATCATAAGGTCCAGGACAGCTCACAATTAAAAACACAGAGCACTAAAGAGAAAGAGCCCTGCTGGGTTATAAATATTAAGTAAATTTATGCAATAGGAGTGGACATAAGGAGTGTAATAAATCCATTTTATCTGAGCATGTATGTGTATACATGCAGAATCTTACATTTACACATATATTTATTACCGTCATCCTTGATTAATGTGCATGGTGGACTGTGTCCCACATCCCCATCCCTCACCCCCGCTGTTTGACACTGCTTACTGGTATCTTGCTTTTAGTTTTGTTTCTTCCAGGTTGCCCGTCCCTCAGCCACGCCACGTGCCATTTAGTCATACTTCTCCCTATTCTTCCCACTATCGCACAGGGATCATTTGTTTCTGTTTTAACATGTTTTTTTTTTTGCTTTTCTACAAACCTTTTTCAACTGGCTGCTCCAAGCTGTCGCACTCCTCTGCATTCTGTTGCCGTGTCCTCGCCACACCTCTCGATATAAAAACCAGAATTTTTTTTTTTTTTTTTACACTGCTTCCTCAAAAACTGATAAGCCTTCACTCTTATTCTTCCACTCTGGTTTCCCCACCTCGCTACAACTGCCACCAGAGCTCCCCCAGCACATAGAAACTGTCAGATTTTTTTCCTTAAACTGCTTGGTCGCAAACCCCACTGCTGATGAGCCCTCACTCTAGGTCACACTTCTGCTGTGGTTTCCAGACCTCACTACAACTGCAACCACAGGCTCCTGTGGAGTCCTTCTCTGTAAACTCTAAATGGTCTCTTGTGGCCCTTGTGGCCTCCTCTTCCCTGCTTATTCACTGAATTTTCCTTATGTCTATATACCACACATGTTTTAAGCCCCCCCCACCACATTTCACTCCTGACCTCCAACGCTATAATGCAGTCAGTCTGTTCCAGGTGCCTACTACCCTTTCAGTGAAGTAGTAATTCCTCACATCCATCTTACCCCCACAATTAGCTTCATCATGTCCCATGGTCCTTTTTCCTATTTGAAGGAGCCCCCCCCCAGCACCCTGTTCATCCTTGTAAGGTACTTGTGGGTCTCCATCATGTCCCCTCTCTTTCAGGGTTTATGTGTTGAGATCCCAGTCTCCTCACAGGGCTTTTGCCACAGCCCATGTACAATTTTAGTTGCCCTCCTGCCTACACTCTAAGGCCTTTCTATGGTGCAGCCTCCAAACCTGGACACAGGACTCTTAGGCCCCGTCCACACTACCCCTCTGTAATGTTACAGAGTGTCCAAACAGTTACCGCAATGTTTTACGTTTACACCTGTAACTTTACAGAAGGAGTTTTTGTAACCGTTGTTGAAACCACATGAGGTTGTTTCAACAACGGATATGAAACCGGTTACGCCTCGGTAACGTTACTGGGCGTAGTGTGGACGCGTGGCACTGGTCCCCTAGTGCAGCACGAGCTGCATTGTGGGATCGGGTGCCACGGTAACGGTCGCCCGGCTTCCGAAGTGTGGAACGGTGGTGCCGGTCCCGAAATGGACACCGCGGCAGTGTGGACACACTGTACCACTCCACGGTTGTATCGGTTTCTGTCTGTTACAGGGTCTGAGAGGTGCAGTGTGGATGGGGCTTTAGTTGGATCTCACTAATAAGGGATTACTTGCAACATCACCACCTCCCTCCTCCTGCTGAAGATACCCCTCCCTATGCAGCCCCAGCATCCTTCTAGCCCTACCTACTGCTCTCTCACGCAGCCCAGCAACTTTGAAGAGACTTACTAAGGTAAGGTAACTGAGTCGGCCCCTGCACCATATCCATCGGTGCCTTGCTGCCAGAGGACCCCAATGAAGTTAATATGTCCCCAAATTTTTAAGCCATTAAAAAGTTCTGTCCTTCATAAAAATATACAAACCAGGTCCCAAGAACTTCCCAGTTGCTTGCTGCCGCCCCAGCTCCGCTCCCACACTCTCTAGCAGGATGATGAGATGCCAGTGAGAGTCGGGGGTGCTCATCTTTATCTGTAATGGGCGGCAGTTTTTCTATTGATTTTAAATGATTTAGTGACCACCTGGCAATGGGACGTGGGCATCAGTCAAGTAACAAGGCCCTTGTTAGTTGAACAGTGCCCATATTTTATTGCCAGGTAGCCACTATATAGTTTAAAAATCAATAGAAATGCTGCCGCCCATTACATATAATGACGTGCGCCCCCACGCCCTTACTGGCATCTCGTCATCCTGCTAGTGAGCATGGGGTGGAGCTTGTGCAGAAGAAAAAAAACAGGAAGTCCTTGGGACCCAGTTTGTATATTTTATGAGGGACAGAACTTTAATGGCTTATAAATTTGGGACATATTAACTTCCTTGGGAGTCTTGGTGGCAAGACACCGATGGGTATGGTGCAGAGAGTATCTTGGCAAGTCTCTAAGATCATAATCACCCAGGTCCCCCCGCTTAGTGATAATCAGTACCAACCCTATAAAGCTGCTTCTGGTTTCCTATGCCCTATGTGCACAATTCTGCACTTTGTCATTGAATCCTAACTGCCCCAATCTTGACCACTTTTTGAGTTTCTCTAAGAGGCATGTGCATGCTCTCTGCTCCCTTCTTAATGCCTACCCTACAAATTTTGGTATTGTTTGCAAAAAGGCATTCCCTTCTTTGCCAGTTTTTCTGCAATGTCACTTATGAAGACACTGAAGAGGAACTGCGCCAGTACTGAGCTGAGTTGCTCACTGTCCCGTCACTCACCCTCTGACACCTTAACCCCCACCCCCAACTACTACTCCATTTTCCAACCTGCATTTCTGGTCACCCCCCTTCTGTTCAGCTACCACAACACCATCACTCTGGCATCTGCCAGGACTTGTTCCACCACAGAATGAATCCAATATGTGGAGCAGCTGCCTAGGTAGTCAGGATACGTTTACATGTTCTTCCATTCCCTAGGACATAAGCGGCAAGGGTGCACAAACACATGCACAGACATGTGTGGCACAGCACCAGTCAAGGTCTTCCCACCCATGGGCTGCTCCCACCTGCACTGCCACTTGTGGTCACTCAGTTGGCAGTACTACAACTGAGCTGGCTGTCCTCCTTCCCCAGAAGAGAGCCTGTTGTATAACAATTGATCCTCCTCCCTCTCCCCAGAGAGCCCTTGACGCGAGCTCATTCCTCAACTAAGGTCACCTCCGCTGCAGGTCATAGCGCTACTGTTAAGCTGAAGGGCACACATGTTAACCAGTTTCTAATTAATTTTACCACTTTGGATCCCTCCTAGGCTGATCAATCTCTTTAGCCTCGCACCCCCCCAAAATAGTCAACCACCGTCCTCTCTGCTAGATCACCCTTCCAGGCACCAGACTATCCTCCATGCAGCTGGACAACCCCTTCTAGCCCCAGCCTTTCACATAATGAGCACTGGAGCTAGAGCACCACACAGGCTCAGGGTCAGCTGCTTACCCAGCCTGCCACCCTCCCTACATCTGGACCAGCCTCCAACTACATTCTATACAACCTCCAAGTAGCTGGAGCACCACCCCAAACCTCCACTCCAAACAGACCACATATCTGAAGCTGTCCCTCCAAGCCCATGGACCAGCAGTCCCCCACGTAACCACTCAACCTACAGCTAGATCCACCAGAAGCCCCATACCAGCCTCACCATCAAACCACCCACCCTGCACCTAGACCTCACTTCCAACCTTGAACTAGCCCCACCACCAGCTACCCTCCCTGGTGCTGGCTCACTCTTTCATGCCCTGGACTAGCCTCTCCCAGCAGACAATCCTCCCTGCAGCTAGACCCCTGGGTTCATTCCCACCCACAGACCAGCCTCCTTCCCCTCTGCAGGTTGAGTAACCTTCCCAGAGCTGGACACCCTTTCCAAAATCTGGACACACCCACCATCCAGAGCAGAACCTCCCTACACCTAGACCCCCCCAATCACCCTTCCTCAACCATGGACCCCATACTTCTCAACGTAGTATTTAAAAAAAAAATTATGCGACACTAACATATTGCATTTGCAGTGTCAGTGGCTCAGCAGGTAGCACACTCGCCTCCGAGGCTGAGAGATCAGAAAGCAGTGGGTTCTATTCCCATACCAGGCACTTATGTTAATATCCCCATACTGATGCTGTAGTGCAGCATGAGGGGGATGACTGCACTCCTGAGACACTGTCTTTCAGATGAGATGTTAAACCGAAGGTCCCATCTGCCTGTTTTGGTGGTAGTTCAGGTGGATGTTAAAGATCCCATGGCACTTCTCGAAAAAGCAGGGAAATTTTCTCCAGTGCCCTGGCCATATTTCACCATCCCCCCCAATTCACTAAAAATACCACCAACAGCTTAATCTGGTTCAAGGTCAGTTGGCTTTCATCTGTATTCCTCTCCCTCCAGGTCGTGCCTGAAAATAGGCAAGAATCTGTCTAGTGCACTTAGCCGGTCAACAAAAATGAAATAAAATAAATATAAAATATAAATTAATGCAGTCTTCGGCAAAAGAAAAAAAAATACACTGATCCCCAGATTACAAAATAGATTAACATATGCAATTGTTAAAGACAAATATTAAACGCAAAAAAACAGTTCCCCCACAAACACACTCAAATATCTGCAGTGAATAATTCTTCCTTTAGGGTAACTCCAGATTTTCTCAAATTAAAAAAGTTGTAATCTTTTCTCTATGCATTCTGAATTTGCTCAGGTATACAATCTTCCTGCTGTTCATTCTCCTGCCCCCACTAACACTTCTTTAAAGTAACTAAATCAGCAAAAATTCCACAAATAACAAGTAATCTAGAGGCACAATGCATCCTAAACACTTTGGGGGGGGGGGTTGATTGAAAATAAAATGTGCATTTCAAAGTTTAGCCAAGAGTTCAGAGAAGAGAAAATGTTTTCAAGACAAAACATTGAAAGTAAAACTTGCACAGCATTTCATTTTAAGGAAAAAAACCCACCTGAGTGATAATTCCTTTACTGTATTTAACATTTTAGGGAGTTAAAAAGACGTACTTTTTAAACATAAGCTCTTACCTTAACATGTAAATCTTAGCTGTAAGAAACCTCAGTTGTTCAAAAATGGAGACCACAGAGCACTCGTGCAGTTTCATCAGACTGAACACAGACAGGAAGAGAGCTGGGAAATGTAGGCTTCTGACCAAGTAGACTTATGGGAAAAGTAGTTTTAGAATACACTTTTAAAAGGACACTGCCACCTTTTTTGCACCATATTATTTCCAGGTAAAAATCCAAATTTTATTATTGCTTACCTTCTTTAAAATTCATTGCTGTTGCTGGTTGTTTTATCTGTCTCCTTGCTTAGTAGAACTGAAATGCATGGTAATGTAACCAGCCTTGATTGGCTAATTTAAATCCTGAAACTACTCTGCTGACTGTAATCTTCATTTGTGATTCAGTTGTATTAAAAAAATTGTACTTCTAAGAGCATTGCAGATCTATTTCTAATCCTCATTTGGCAATAACTTACTCTTGAACAACTAGTCTGCTGAAATACTTCTTAGAATTTAGTATTCTTAGCAGTTGTATTTTTGAATGATGATTAAAGATTATTAAAAATGACTAAAATTAGTCTTTGAAGGCAAATTAATGAATGCTTTAATACTAAATTTAGTATTTGACTTCAGTGAGGGTTCCCAAGTACAGCCCTTTGGGCCTGCACCTCCCATGACCAGTCACATCTTGAACACCCCCTGCCCAGATATCCACCCAGCTGGACAACCATATCAACATCCCAATAGACCTCTCCCAAGTTGTGTACCTTGCCTGCAGCTAGTCCACCCTACAAGCCCCAAACCAGCCTCTCCCCATCAACTATCACCCACCCTGTAGCTGGCTACTCCAGGCCATCCTTCCTACCCTCAGACACAATCCCCCTGCAGATGGAACTCTCCAGACCTGCCTCCCCACTGCAGTAGACCACCTCCCTGCAGCTGGACCAACCTTCCAGTCTCACCAAACAAAGCACCCTCCTTAGAGCTGGACCAGCACCCTCTAGATAACAACTCTTTCTGCAACTGGACCCACCAACACTACCCATCTTGCCCAGATACCAGTTGTCCATCTCACCACTGACCACTCTGTTTGCACATAGAAAACCCTGCCCTGCTAGGTACCCTTTTATAATCCCAACGCTTATTAGTCTGACATGCTGCATCCCACACACAACAACCCAACAGCCCCAGCAACCCAACACACAGTGGCCTGACCTAGGACAGCACCTGACACAATGTCAGGCCAGAGGAGGTTGGGATGCTGTGCGGCTGTTGAGTGGATTTTCCACAAACACATGAAGCACCCGATCCCGACCTATGCCACCCATCCCAGGACTTGAGACACTACCGAACAGCACGGACAATGTGAAAACACCCACCCCCTATGTGGTGCATCTTCCGAGGACACACTGACCTAATCACGGACCCCCTGGTAAGGATGACTGTCTCATCATCCGTGAGACAGGGATGAAACAAATAGCCGTGCATGCCCCAGTGTGTTGACCAGCCATTCCAGGCAGCATGGTGGATTGTCCTTCAATCCCTGCATGCATGATTATGTCAGCTGACAGCCAGCCAGTTGGGCATACATGAAGGAATTGGAATACCATGCCTGTTGGTCAGTGCATGCATGACACTGCAGGCACACAGCAGAGCAGCACAGCGAGAGCATGGATAGCTGCACCAGGAAATGGTCCACAGAAACACCACATGTGGATGCCAGGACACAGAGCAGCATGCCATCGCACCAACCATGCAATGTGCGCATGTGGCCGTGTCATGCTAGCCCACTATGGGCCTGCAGTAACCACACAGAAAAAAGTCTGGAGGTGTTTTGGGGGCCTATGCCACAGGAGCCTACTGTGGCATGAAGGCTGCCAGCTGTGTTGTGGGGGGTTCCTCAAGGGCCCATTGTGGGAATGCTGTTACCACACAGTTGCACAGTTGGAAGGATTGGTGGGCACTCACACAGCTTCAGACCTGTGCGACATGTGACACACAGTGCAGATATGGCAGTGTGCAGTGGGCTGCTTGGCGATACCCAGCAGTGTTGTGATGAGACAACACCACCAGGTTGGGGTGCATGTTAAATGTGGGGGTGAAACTTTATTCAACAGTAGGGGGCCACAGTGGCAACCTGGTGGCTGTGCATGATGTGTACTGTGAGTGTACAACTGTCAGGTGCCAAGTCACCATGGAAACCCTACAGGGTGGTGTTGGGTGCCATGCCACAGAGGAACTTCAGCAGCTTGCCCTTGTCCTTGGATGCTAGTACCATCCTTATCCACTCCTCATAGCTCTTCTTGGATGGTGTCCATGACAGTACACAACAAATGCCTTCCCTGGTGACATAGGTCCATTGCTGTTCTCTGTGGAGCTCTGCTAGCATTGTCATGACCCCTACATGCACCTTCCTGAGCAGGGTATGGAGACGGCAATGCCAGGTCTCGACATTGCTTTGGGTTCACGACATACTTTGCTCATTGAGATCTGCAACCAACCACAGCTGAGTGGGAACAAGGGGTCGTATCTCGTGGGCACCTTGGTCACCCTACTGTACAGCCATATCCTGCCCAGCACATGTGTCTGCTCGAAACAATAGAAGAGTGTGGTGGCATTGGGTGGAATGGTTGACTTCAGGAGGCTGAATGCTACTGGAATGTCCTGTGCCAGGAGATGGGCGAGGGCCACGAGTTCATGGATCTTCAGGCTGAAGTCTGGGTCACTTCTGTATTGTGGAGCAAGGCCAAAGCTTTGGACCTTCCACCACACAATCTGCCTAAAGTGGAACAGGTGTCCCTTGTTTATGGTTTGTGTAAATTCCATCTTACAGGCATTGATTGCAGCCTGCTCAAAGTCAGTGATGATCGTAGGTGGTTTGAAGGTGCAGGACTGTATACTGGCAAATTTATTCAGCTCCTTAAACAAGGTGCAGTAACACTGCAGGCTCTTTGTTGTCATCAGTGTATACACCAATGACATAATGAGGTTGTTAGGGCCCATCCCATGGGGTGCATGGATGGTGTACAATGAGTGAACAGGTGTGGCACAGTCTTGAACATACCATCCATCATCCAGAAGGGTGCCTGTGCTAGGTCCTTGATGTTGTCCTCTGTGGTGAGTAGAAGGACCTGGTGGGTGGTGCTGCTGGTGATCCTGCTGTACCATGGCCATCCAGTCACCGTCTGTAGCTGCTTGGGGATAGTGAGGTCAGCCAGTGTCACTGGTTCTGATTAGAGGTCCTTGCGGTGGGTCCTGTTCACAATCTGCAGCAGGGCCCTCTTGCTTGGCAACTGTTGTCACAGCTCAGTGGTCATTGCAGTTGCTTCACTCTGCAGTAGCTATGCGGGCCAGCCACGGTGCTGTGCCTCTACTTGATGCCTGCCAACACCTGTGCTGGTAGAGCATCTGTCACCTCCAGAGCATGACTGTGCTCATTCTTTTTCTTTAGGTGGTGCTGGCCATCCTGGAGCAGTGTGATGGCCTGGCTGAGGCAGGACTTGGACTTATGGTGCTGGCAGCACCGTTACACTGTCTCATGCCATCCCGGTGGTGCTGAGGGTTGAGGCACTGGATGCCATACCTTGTGTCATGCCAGTGACCCGGGTTCAGGATTGAGCCTGGGCCGTCGGGGGTCGGCAGGGGAGGACTGAGATTGAACATCCACAGACTGCTTTCCCAGTCCTGGGGTGGGCTGGGGAACTTCACTGTGCTGCAGCAGCCCCCTGGGGATGCTCAGGGGGCACTAGTAGTGTCAGTGATACTATATGGGGAGCACGGCAGATGTTGGTACATTGCTCCTGGACGTCATTGCATGTCCGTGCTACTGGGGCCAATCGAAGGAAAATGGCTGGGCATGACCTTGCAGCTTGATGGCTGTGCTCTGAGCCACCCAGAGGACTTTGGTGGAGTCCTGTTGAGGAGGGTCTGGGGCTGTTCTGGCTGGTAGAGGCAGAGGGGGAGCTCTCCAGCAAGATGGCATGATGGCCGTCCCTGATCCTCCTGGGTGCAGTTTGAGCTACCCAGCTCTCCAGGTGGGTGGAGATGGTTGCTAGATTCCCCAAGCCAGAGTGTGTGCTGCAGCAGGTGAAAAATATGATATGTTAAAAAAACAGTACACTGTCTCATTGCAGGTCCATTCATGGACCAGGAGGAAGCCATTCACATTTAGCTTGGACTTTCCCTTGCTGGATGGTACCACCTCACAGATTGTCCATGTTGTTGGGGTTGCAGTTGAGCACCCTGGCCCCTCCATGGCTTCCATGCTGTCCTCAATTGTGCTAGAGGACTGTGCAACATGACCGGCTTTGGTTCCAGCTCAGGCATGCGGGTGTGATTGCACTTCGTTTGCCCATCACACTCCATGGGCCACACCTGTGGCAGTTGCTACTTGTCTGTGGGTGGTTTGTACCAGTACTGTAGTGCCACTGTCTGCCCACAGTCCCAGTGCTTCAAGGCTGTGCTGTGCACCATGGTCACATTCAAGTTCTGTGTCCACAGTGTCCTGGGCCCCCATCAGCTACTGTGCTGCAGTGGGGCTATGCTCCATGGTACACTTCCCTGCTGTCCAGCATGCAGGGATGCAGGGGTCCCTGTGTGTTGTGCACTCTGCCTACAGGTCAGTGTCTACCTACTTAAGCTGGCCTTTGCACCCCCCAGCATTGGCATCCGTAGTTCCCATGCATGCCTTCATGAGTCCATGTCTGTCCGCTGCCCCATGCAACATTTTCTGATGCCTACCTGTTCTGTATGTTCTCTTCAGCTGTAGTTCCCTGACCTGAGACTTCTCAGGTAAATGATCTATTGTAGCCCTCACTGTGCTCTTTCCTATGGGGCTTGCATTTTCTGCTCCTCTGCCAGTTTGTTTGTCAGAGTTTCAGTTCACCTGCTTTGTTTACTAACCACTCTCCCCTGCATCTGAAATTGGCCCTACCCAGCCAACCACTCTCCCTGCAGTTGAACCACCCTTTTGGCCCCTGGAGAAACCTTCCCCAAGGAAAGCACTGTCCATGGACCATTTCACAGTTACAAGGAGGGAGGAAGAGGCCCCCAGCTGAGTAGGAAGCAACTGCTGGTGGGGGACTTAATTGGGGGATAGACTTGCGACAGGGTGGCATAAAGGAGAGGGAGGGAGGTGAAATACCTGAGAGGTACTTTGGCTTGGAGGGATGAGAGCAGATACAGTGGATCATTAGGTAGCAGGAGATGAGAGGGAGCTAGATGTCATTGTTCACCTGGGGACAAATGACCTAGCAAGGGACAGGGTAGGGGTAGTGCAGGGAAATTTCAGGGATGGGGGAGGGTCCTCAAGCATGCATGGTGGCTTTTGCCAAAAGGCTGCCTATATACATCTTGGGAGATGATAGGACTCTCCACACGGCTTTCAACAGTTGGTTAAAGGCATGGTGCAGGGTGGGGCTCAGTACTAGGAGTGGGCCTCTTCAGTGTCTTCATAAGTGAAATTGCAGAAGAACTGAATGGGAAGGTATGTCTTTTTGCAGATGCCACCAAAACCTGTTATAGGGTTGACACTCAGGAGGGTGTGGAGAAAGGGTTCACCCTGCTGGTGTGGCAGCCATGTTGCTGATGCCGATTACAGCACAGGCCACATTACAGCACCAGGCAAAATTTATCCTGGGAGTTACACCACCAAAGAGCCCTCCTGGGAAACAGTCTCCATTGGGCCCCTTCCCCTAATTATCCCACAGGTCCAGGTTCTTAATTTACCTGTTTTCCAGTCCTATTCCATCCTACAATCACCCCACAGGTATACAGTAGATTGTTACTATCCCTGATGTTCAGTGGTTCCCATTTATTTATTTATTCATTCATTTGTTTACCGAGTAGGTGCACTGGTCCGAAAACCATTTTCAAGCATGACCTTGGCCATTGAGGATGGCACAGGAATAAAAGCAAGTACAAAGTAGGCTGGTACAAAGCATACAATAGACAGTAATAAAAATATACAGGATATTTATATGAAGATATATATATATAAACTTGCAGCACAATGGATAAATAACATTTATGACAATAGCAGGCACAGTAGTAGCCAAGTTGTAATACAAAGTAGGCATGATCTGAGATGAGTAAAGGAAAAAGTGCATCATGGCAGTGTAGGTATGGACCAAGAAGGAAAAGGAGGAAAGGGAAGTAGAGGCATGATAATAAGTTGGGAGGGCAGGAGCAAGTAGTGGAGGACAGAAGGTGAGATCCAAGGAGAGAGTGGAAGAGTCCTGGAGAGTCAGTGGTGCTAAGTGGAGTGGGCAGGTTGTTCCAAAGAAAGGGGCTGCAGATGAAAATGCACATTTACCCTTACGGTGGAGACTAGGGGGCACTCAAGCATGGGGCCAGCAGTGAGGCAGTGCTCTAGAACAAACACTTTTGGCCAAAGAAGGTGGGATTGCGGAGAGGTAGCTCGGTTTTGGATGGCCTTATTGACTGTGCTGGCCAGGAGATAGGTCTGTTGGGCTGATGGGGGAAGCCAGCCCAGCGTCTGATAGAGTGAGCAGTGGTGTGTTGAGTGAAAGTCCTTGCCCTCTGTATATCCAAAGTCCCCACCATGACCCAGTTAGTTCTTACAGAAAATACTACCCCCTGGTCCCCAGCCTTACTATATATTTGACACCCTTCCACATTTGGCACAGGCCATCCTCTCAGCTCCTTGATCAGGCACAAAATGGATGATAGTTCACAATCATGTGCTAACTGTACACTGTTGTTTATACAATAGGCACATGAGAGCAAAACTGGCGTTCTGTCCTCAGTTGATCACAGAGGTTAGCAGAGTGTCTGTGCCAATTGCCACTGTGGGGAGAGTGCGTAAACATATGGTGGGGGCCATGAATGATGCGAGCAGTGGGACTGGATGGGCAGGTAGTTATTGGCAGCTTCCAATGTATGGAATGGACAGTAGCACCACAGAACACCAAGGGAAGTGTGATATTACTGATGGTGGGAGATCAAAGGGCAGTAGTAGGAGGCAGAGGTGATACTACCTGGTTTAGGAGGCAACATCTTTAGAGCCATTTACCAACTGGTCAGAGACTCACTAATTATGTTATTCAAGATATCATTTTGTGATCCTACCCTGTTTTGGGGTGCAAAGTGTTGTTTGAGAGTCACTTACCCATTTAGCGATATAAATGCTCTTTGAATGTTCTGGTCTATGTGAACAATAACAGTCCATTACCAGTAAGATAAAGACAAGTGAACAAATACAAATATGGAATTGAGAGCTGCTCTCCATAAGGTTGATAATGTAATTTATCATAACAATGCGTTAGAGTACAGAGTATGTTGAGATTAATACTGGTACCACTGTGCTACCACATGAGTCTAGGGTTGCTGTGAGAGGTACCAAATACTGAAATGTCAAAATAATGCAGTACCATTGTGCTACCAGTGTACCAGTATTTGTGGGAGCCAACAAAAATCTCAAAATTTCATGATACCATTGTATTACCAGTGTATGTGTGAGAGACAGAGAAAATGGTAAAAAATGCCATAGGGATACCATTCTGCCAGTGCACTACCAATGCACAGGGGAAAATCTATATATCACCTACCACTGTGATACCAGAGTACCACTGGGTAGTACTATTGTGGATTTTTCAGCTGACCACAGTATTGCCATTGCTATACCACTATAAATAGAATACTAGATAGGTTCCAGTGAATTACAAGGCTGTAATTCCGCCGAAGTTCTGGGGACATAGGTAACCACGAGAGCGAAGCTCGAGAGGATCCTATCCCAAAACCTGAGCGGAATTACAGCCAAGTGTTCACTGGAACCTAACTGTTATTTTTTGTAATATATGGATGCGAGATGCTGATGAGGTCTTACCTCTGGATTCCTTGTGGGACGGTTCCATGCTGCTTGTTCTCGCTCCTCACTCACACCCCCCCTTTCCCGTGTGCAGTTCTGCTTCGCTCTCTCAGGAATAAAAAGAAAAGAAACAAAAAAAACTATGCTTTGGACACCAGGCAAGTTGGTGATCCCAACAATAGTATTACGAGGACCAGAAGTATAGTATTACGGCAGTAACTAAGGTATTACAGGTTTTTTTATATGCTTTTTGGGGTTATTATTTTTAAACTCCATATATTACAATGCCATTGTGACAAATTCAGTAAGGGTAACCAGATTGCTGAGACAATGCAGTGCTAAAGAAGTGTGCACGAAAATCTAAGAATTATTTGCAGTGCTCTTACAGTCTGCATCAAAAAATAAGAAAGACTGAGCAGTGCTACTGCAGTGTGCAGCAAAAATTAGTGAAGGAAACACAGTGCTAAAGAAGTGTGCATGAAAATCTAATAATTATTTGCAGTGCTCTTACAGTGTGCATCAAAACATAAGAAAGATTGAGCAGTGGTACAACAGTGTAGCAGAACATGCAGTGTATTAACAGTGCACTGATGAAAAGCAGTGCTTTGTCAGTCTGGACTGAAATAACACTGAAATAAGACTGAAGATGGAAGTGTACACTGCACTTCCCTCTGGGAAAGTACATCATACTGTTCTAAAATGACACTTACCACCAATGCATGAATCAGAAACACCCACTGAGTTAACTAAAAGGCAAGTAAAGGCTGAATAACAATGGAATGGGATGCAATATATGAAAAAATTATTTTTCTGTGAAAAATGCCTTACAGGTTAAGCATGGGTCTCCTTTGAGCCATCTAACTCAATCTTTGCTGATCTTTTTTCTCATTTGTTTATGTTGTATTGCTGTGCCTTCATTTATTCCCAAGTACCTGTATGCTCCCTTCTTTCTCTAGAGTGTTTTTGTTACTGTCCTCCTTAAAGTTTATATTTTCTGTATAGGTTAGCTTCCTTTCAGTGAATGTTGCTTTGGCAAAGTTGTCTGTTCCAAATGTCATCCTGATATTCTCAAATAAGGACTTGACAGGGAGCAACTACTCTTTCAAGTCTTTATCATGCGTTATAAAGCTTTTAGTCATCTATGAAATGAAGATGAGATGTTGTTTGACAACCCTTTTTATTTCTGGAGTTCAAACTATTCTGATATCCTTAGTTATTAATGAAACTGCTCACTGAGTTTAAAGCAGAACAGTTAGCACTAAGAGCCCCACACCCAAGTGTGGGACTAGTCCCAATTTGCACTTTGTGTGCAAAAACATTTTTTTATTTACTGTTTACTACACTACAGTAGATTGTATCAGACTAGTTTTGTTTACTTTCAAGCTGAAGTTTCCTGTAACTTCAAATCCCAGAATACCTTGCAGCTAACATCAGAGGAGGGCTGCAGTAGTGAGAGATTCGATAGCCTGCAGTGCATGGTCAAGCTTTAATAGTCTCTGATCAGATGTCTGCCAGTCCCGCTGTTTTTCCCAGGCTATGTAAAGTTTCTAATATTAAATATGTGTTAATATGTCCCTTGGAGCCACTCGTTGCTGAAAACGAGTGGTATCATGCACCTTCAGCTGACTGAGAACAGCGAAGTGAAGCTGAGCTGTTCTGGCTCAAGCTGAAGGCAAGTGAAACCACTCATTTTCAGCAACAAGTGGTGATGGGGGACGAATTAATGTATTATTGATCGAGAGCGATCAATAATATATTAAAAAAAATGTTCCCAAATGTGCCCATTTCCAGGGCATCTGTGCATGAGACACTCTTCACAGAATAAGACTGCCTCATGTGCAGGGGAAAGGAGCACTCTGATTGGTCAGGAGTGCTCCCTCGATCAATAATGGATGTTATTAGATGCAATAACATTTAAGTCCTGTTGTGTGGTGATATAAACATTTTGTTTAAGTTTGACTATTTTACTGAGGACTTTGACGAGCCAGTTTCCTCTTCTGACATCATAGAAGTAATTTTCTGATCTTAGCAACTTTTGTTGTCTGCTCTAAAAGGCATTTCCATAGTGGTCTATTGCTGTTCCTCTTGTTTTTGCTCTTGGGTTTTAACTGTCATGGTAGTACTCTCTTCTAGTTTAACTTCATATTGGTGTTATATGGATCCCACACAATGGTTGTGTTAACCTTGATTATTTCTCTGATTACATTTTTACTGCTGTGCTTATAACTCTTACAGTCTGTCTGGTTGGTAAATTTTAATACATGTATTCATTTCAGTCAGAATGACAGATCTCGCATTTTCTTCCTCTGTGTCAAGGGTTGTTCCTGTAGAGGATGGCTGGTGTTCATCTTCTCTCTGCATAGTTTTTGTTGGCACTGTACTTCCAGTGTTGTACTGTAACATGATATATATGAGGACATCTTAGTGGATCTTAATTGGGCTAAGTATGTAATATTCTGTCTCATGCTTTGCTGTGTTTGATAATTATTGCTATGCCATATTGTTACTAAAGGTAGAACCTATGCCTTGGTACTAGCTTTTGTTTCATGAAGGTCATACAAATATATGAACTGTGTTTTTGTCCCCCTGAGAGGACCAGAGTGTCTGTTTTGCTATGGTGTTCTTTCTCAAGGGGACTCCCAGCATGACATACCATCTATTTACCTTATGACACATAAGTTACCATGGGCCATGCCCACCCCATCTCAGTAGTAAAGCACTTGGGAGGACAGGCTGGGGGAGCTTGTTGAAGGAAAATACAGAGTAACAGTAAAGCACTACAAGTAGAAAAAGTGACATGTAAGCTGAATTGTATCTAAAGATATGTCTCTTTTTAAAATATTATCAAGTGTTATCAAGACAACACCTGCTTTTAAAAGAATTAATGGAAACATACGAACATACAAATATTGCCAGCAAAAGAAGGTCCAGTGTTCCATCAAGTCTGTTCATGCTGCGGAGCCCTCAGTGGTTAAAGAGGTGTCTTCCCTTATCTTGCCTACCTCCTAGCACTGACCTCCTTCATACTATCCCATGCTCCTTTAAATCCATCTACCATCTCCAGGATACCACTTCCGAGAGTTCATTCCATCATGTAACCACTCTTTCCATGAAGAAATACCTTCTGATCTCCCCCATGAACCTCCCCCTTGTAGGCATAAGGCAGTGCCCCCTTGTAGTTTTGCTTCTACTAATACTGATGAGGTTCTCTGTGCTCACCTTATTAATGCCTTTCAGGTGCTTGAAGGTCTCAATCGTATCCCCCTTCCCTCCTGTCCTGTAGTGAGCACATATGAGGTCCTCCAGCCTTTTCTGATATTCTTGCCACACTGACCCTGAACCATTTTTGTTTCCACTCTCTGAGGATCCTCTAGCAGGTTACTGTCATTTTTCAGGTAGGGTTGCAAGTATTGTATGCCATTCTCTGGGTGCTGTCATGCCAATGATCTGTATAGTGGCAATATAACTGCCTCCCAGCTGCTAGTGATTCCCCTAGGAATGCAGCGCAGCATTTGTTTGGCTTTGGCCACTGCTTTCATATAGTACAAGAAATGCTTTAACTCACAAGTGACAGTCCCCCTAAGTCTTTTCCCCTCTCCTGATTTAGTTACAAATACCCCCTTCCCTAGGCTGGACTGCACTAAACCCAAGTTGCCATATTCCAAACTGTCATGAACTCACTCCTGGGGGCCAGGTCCATTGAGCTCACAGTGCCCACCCCTAAGTGCAATCTGTGATGGATGGAACAGGAATACCATCCAAGTGTCCTTCTAGAGTGCTCACCAAGTTCACAACTGAACACCTAACATGAGGTCCCAGGGCTTCCTCTCTATTCTGGGTAAAGACAAAATACAGTCTCAAGTCTCTATCCAGGTGAGAACTTGCCTCATTTGCTGTACTGGTGAGGGGGAGACCTAGGTTTTACGAGCTCTTCAGGATTTGCCCTCATAAACCTAATTGTGTCCTCTCACATAGGGTGTGCAGCACCCAGTTACCTCTTACAGACTCCTCCTGAGACCTGTCTATCTCCCTTAATTAAGGCACCCAGATCCTCTTTTCAGGATCCTAGTCTTGGCAGCGAATGGTAGTGCCTTAGCAATTTACAGGCTAGTTTTATTTATTTGTTGAAATGTTTCACCAGAAAGGCACTCTGAGCAACAAGTTGCTCATCTTCCGGTGTGACCTGGGGGGGTAGGGAACAATGGGATAAAATACAGAGAAATATTACAATGTTGGAATGCAGTTGCTTATTTGCATGCAATGAGAGCAGGAGGGATTACAGGTGGATCACATTGGCTAACAATGCAACAGTTAACTATAGTAGCTATGAAGACACATATAGCAGTTAGGCAACAGTTGGTAACACTGGATCACATACAATACCTTGGCAACAGTATGTAGCACTAGATGGTAAGGTGACACAATAGTAATTGGTAGCCATTAGTGTAACATAGATATTCAAGATTTACAGTGATTGGAGTAAGGAGAAGAAGAATGGAAGGAGAGAAAGAAAAATTGTGGAGGGCAGAATGGAAGATGAGAAAGGAAATTTATGGAGAGACACAGGCAGAACATGATTTTCGAGGCAAACAGAGATGCCAGGAAGGACTAAAGTGCATGTAAGAGGGTTACAGGTAGGGTTATGTCAACCAGAAGGGGGGTAGGAGGAGAGGAGAGGTAGAGTGTGGCAGGGTGATGAGAGAGAGAGGTATTGTATGTGGGCGATATCCAAGGGGTGAGGAGGGAGTTGCAATTCAACAGTGTCCTGTTATACCTAACTCAGCAGGGTGGTAGACAGCCCTACTGGAAGGACACAGGTTATAGGCAATGAGAGTTATGTATATATAGAGATTCAAGAGGGGGGTGTTGGGGGGGAGATGTTGTGGGAGGGGTAACAGAAGACAACTATAATAGGGGAGGGGTAGTACCCCACCAGTGTGCTGGGGTGACCCTGCCTGCACAAGGCAGTGATCTAGCAGTGACTGAGGGAGTACAGTAAAAGAAGAAATAGAGCAAAGGGGATAAAGTTGTTGCCTATCATGCACTATGGATCCTGCCTGCACAAGGCAGAGATCAAGCTCACAGGAGGGAGATAGATTAAGAGTAGAGAAAGAAGGGGAGGAACACTTCAGGAGGAGGGAGAGTAGGGGACAAGAAGGCGCATGATCACAGGGAAATAGGATTGGTGGGGAGTAGGCATAACATGGGCTTAATAGAGTTGGCGGGTGGATTAGGGAAAGTCATGGCAGGCACAAGAAGAGGCAAGGAAGTTCTTGAGGGCAGAGTTAATGGAGTAGCAAGAGGATGAGTGGCAAATTTGAGGGGGAAGTGAATTCCAGATTTGGGAGGCGATAAGAATAACCCGATTGGCCAATAAGGGTGGAGCGGTGTGGGACCACCAGGGTTCATGAGTCAGTAGATCTTAGGGAGTGGGAAGGAGGGGGGGAGTTGTAAAGCAGGGGAGAGATGGGAGGGAAGTTCACCCAGCCAGTGCTTGGAGGTGAATTTTACACTGTGAGAGAGATGTTGGTTTGTCAGGGACAGGAAGGATAGGGCATGGTAGAGATCACAATGATGAGTAAGGAGGAGGGTGTCATGGGCAAAATGGCAAAGGGAGTTGAAGAGGGTATCTAGTCAGGCCAGGGAGGACTTAAGGGCAGCATCGTAGACTACGTCACAGTAGTCGAAGATAGGTAGGATCATCTTCTGGACAATCTTATGCCTAGCTGTGGGTGGGATGCAGGCACGGTTCTTGAATAAGGTGCTGAGCTTGGGACGCAATTTTTGTCTGAAAGGCATTAATATAACCAGAGAAGTTCAGGTGTTGGTCCAACCAGACACCTAAGTACCTGAAGGAGGATGTGTCCTCGAGTAAAGTCCCATCAAGGGTGTGGAAGAAGAGTAGAGAAGGAAACCTGGTATGTCTCTGCCTGGTGCCGAAGGTCATGGAGACTGTTTTTTCAGCATTGAGAGATAGTTGGTGGTTTGCAAAACAATGCTGAACTTTGTCGAAGTCATGCTATGAGTTGGATGCAACCTCAGGGGGGCAGCAGCCAGATGCATACAAGACTGTATCATCAGCGTACATGTGAGTAGAGCAGAAGGGAGAGCAGATATACGGGAGATCATTTAGAACAATAGAGAATAGTATGGAGCCTAACACTGATCCCTAGGGGACACCAGCTCTTATCAGGAGGGGTGTGGAAATTATGTCCGAGATCTTGACTAATTGGGTTCTGCCAGTGAGATATGCCTTGAACCAGTCTGCGGCTAAGGAGGATAGCCCAGCTGTTGATAGGGTGTCAAGGAGAAGGGAATGGGAAACTGTGTCGAAGGCTTTGGCCAGATCGACAAAAATAGCTGAAGTGATTTGGCCATTGTCCATACCCGTGAGGATAGAATCAGTGAGCTGAAGAAAGGAATTGGTAGTGGAGTGACTTTTCCTGAAGCCAGATTGATAAGGGGTGAAGAAGGAGGAGTCATTGAGGTAAGCGGTGAGCTGGGAGAGGGCTAGGTGTTCCTGAAGTTTGGCAAGGGTAGGGAGAAGAGAGATGGGGTGGTAGTTGCCGGGGGAGGTGGTGTCTCTGCCTCTGGGGAGGGGAAGTATCACTGTGTGTTTCCATGGGAAAGGTACTGAGTGGTTTAGAAAGAGAGGTTTAACATAAGAGAGAGTGAGTAGGTGATGGCTGGGGCTGAGATGGATAGTAGTTTAGGGTCAAGGCCATCTGGGGAGGAGCCTTTTAAAAGGTTGATCACTAGCAGGGCATTTAGGGTATCATTTGGGGAGACAGTAAGGGAATTGGAGGGGGCATTCGTAAGCAATAGGAAGGGGGAGAGGGAGGGGTGTAGTTTGGGACAGACTGGAGTAGCTCATCAGCACAGGTGGTGTAGTATGAGTTGAATTCAGTAGCTACTACAACTGGATTAGTAACGAGAGTGGCATTTATCTTAAGTATAGGGGTTGGTGGCCTGGATGGGGGTAAAGAGAGCTTGGACCACTCTCCAGAACTTGGAGGGGGAGTTGATGTTAGTCATGAAGGTAGATCTGAAGTACTCAATTTTAGCTAGCCTGGTAGCCCGGGTGTGGGTATTACGGAGTTTTTGGTAAATAAGGTCATTTGGAAGCTGGGAGACTTTGTGCCATTTCCAGGCCCGATCTCTGGCTGTGTGGCAGACTAGTTATTCAGGGATAATCCAGGGGAGGTGATGACCTCTAACCCTTGTTTGTTTTAGGGGTGCAAAGGCATTCCAATTTGCCAAGAAGATGTCTTTAAAATAGAGTAGGGCTTTATCAACTGAGGAAGTGCTTGCTAGAGGGGACCAGTCTGAAAAGGCAAGGCTATGCAGGAGAGGTTCCAATTCTAGAGATTTATAAGTCCATATTTGTAAGGCTTTATGTGGGAATTTAGGACTGTGAACTTTTCTGACCAGGAAAACTGGGTAGTGGTCCCTGCGAGCATCTGGAAGGATGCCAGAGGTAATGATTCTATGGGGCTGGGAAGTTAGGGCCCAGTCAAGTAGGGAGTGGTTTTGAGTCTTGTGATTAGGGCAGGTGGGTTTTGTAATTAGTTGTGTGAGGTTGAGGGCACTGATAGCATTTCTTGTGGTAGATGTTGTTGGGGACAACCAACTTAAAGTGAAGTCACCAAGGATGTAAAGCTCGCCAGATTGAGAGGGAAGTGTTGGAAGTTAGGAGGTCAAGGGAGACAGCGGGTTGGACATTTGGATGGCAATAGATATCGGCTACAAAGATAGGGAGGGGGGCCTGTAGTATGGAATTCTTTACCCATTTCTTTACGTCAAAACAACCAGGTAATTAATTTGGGTAGTATAAAACAGTGGTACAAAACTAAGTCAGATGCAACATTAACTTGTTGTACAGGAGTAGTTACCTAACAGGGACCTTGTCATACATTGCTTAGTGACTGTATTTGTATATTGTGTCTAATGTTTAATAATGTTGCATGAGTAATCACTCATGATTTTGTATAATGTATTTAATTATTTTAAATGTTGTATGTGAAACAGTCGGTGCTCTATTCTTTTTTCTTTTTTGAAAAATGGACCTCCTTTGAAATGAGCTTTGCTCAATGGAGTATGTAACAACTATCCTAATTCATGAAATTTGAATAACATTTTAAACAACAGGGAGTGAGAAAGGGAGGGATACATTGATGGCTAAGGCATCATGGGTTGCTGGGTTGGAGGAGGAGAAGACTAAGAAGTATTGGAGGGAGGCGCAGACATACATGGCCACTTCACCACCTCTGCCTGCTCTGTCTAGCCTTAGGATGGAGTAACTAGTGATGGAGACCAAGTGGTCAGGAATCATGCTCTTTAGCCATGTTTCTGTTATAATTAGAATGTTTTGTTTCAGGGCAGCAAACATGGCTTGCAGGAGGTCTATTTTTTGAAGTAGGCTATGAATGTTTAAGTGTAATATCTTGAAACCCTATATGAGGGCTGTTGGGGTAGGGGCATAGGAAGCAGCAGTGGGGGAGATGGCAGGGGTGAAGGAAGTAGCAGGATCAGGGTTGGGGTGGATGTCCCCCGAGGTGAGTAATAGTACAACTAGGATGAGGAAGTGAGGTTTTATGGATTTGGAGCGATGGGGCTTGGAGGCCGAGTGAGTGAGGTAGAAGGGAGTGGCATAGTGAGGAAGCAGGAGGTGGAGAACAGCAAAGTAATTTGGTAAAGTTGGTAAGGATGCATGTGGAATGATGAGGGAATGAGACCAGACTATGTTGGGGGGGAGTAATAGCATGAATATAAGTTGGGGCCTGGAGACGGGGTTGGATGGATTTGGAGTTATAGGGCCCTGGGCTGACAAAAGCAGGAGGGGCAGGTAGGGAGAGGGTAGGAATAAGGTTAGGGGAAGGAGGTAGAAGGGAGAAGGATTTGAGAGGAGAGGAAACATCCTTAGAGTCAAGGAGCAGCGGGGGGGGGCAGATTTTGGTAGGTAGTAGACTACAACAAGGGGGATGTAGCTGAACAGCATTGCTTTACTACTGAGGGGAAGGGGCGCAATGATTGAAATAAAGCTCCCTCAGGTATCCAGCTGAATAGCCTGTAGTAGGGAAATAGAAAGTGAAGGATGCTTGCTTAAGTATACACCCTCTAGTGGAGGAGAGCTGTATAACCTGCTAATGGGGATGCCAGTACTTAGTATTGTGTCTGAAGGGAGGAGCTAATAGTGGAGTTTATTCTAATGGAAAGGTAAAGAAATCCTGGTATTGTGGATCTAGGTATTACCCCTTTAAGTGCTTTGCTGTAGCTCTTAGGTGCTTCCCCTTTAAGAGAGAATGTGAAGTGTAACCAAGAGCAGGTGGGCGGGTCTCTCAGCTCTGGTAGTGTATTTAATAAAGGAAGGAGGTGGGGAGAGGGTGGCCCAAAAAATCACAAAGAAGCCAGTTCAGGTTAGGCAAATGCTAAAAACAGTGCAGTAAAGGACTGATCAGTTCAAGCAAATGATACAAGTCATGTTGAGAGAGCTGCCCTGCACAGCTCACAGAACTGTGCAACTGAATGAACTGTGTAGTAAAAAAATCAGGACTTCACTATGCAGCTGCTAAAAAGAAGAAAAGTAAGGTCAGTGTTTCTCTGCAGTCTTATGCCCTAGTCCAAAGATTTCAGCACTGGCTGCAGCTTTGGGTAGAAAATCAATGGCAGTGCACCAGGGCCATCTGGAGCTATTCAGGTCCCACAGCAATGTGTGCCAGATATTCAATTAGAAAAGAAAGAAAAGCTTCAAAATCCCCTTTCCCTTGTCCTGGGTCAGAGACCAGCCTTTATCTTGCAAGCCAAGGAGGAGAGCAGGCAGCAGGTGCCTTCTCACTTGTCTGGGACAGGTGGGTTGCTTGTGGAGGTGACCGTGTCCATGATACCAGCCTGGTGGGCTCTGATCAGCCTGAGAGAGAGGAACAGAAGAGAGGGCAGTTATAAGCCTCAGTAGTGGTCAGAGGGAAGTTTCAGAGCAGGGAGGGGTGAGAAAAATTAACAGTCGAAAAGGCTTGGGATGAAATGGGGGTGGCTCTGTTACAGACTCTGGCTTGGTGCCAGCAGCAAATTGCAATGGGGAGCTAAAATAAAGAGTGCTAAATGGGGGCATGTATCTGACCTGATCATTTGGTGCCAGAGTCAGGGGGGAGGTCTAGTAGCCAGACAGATTTGAAATGCAGACTCAGTCTTAAACTTTAAAATACAAGTGCAGAAATTGCCATCAATAATCTAATACGCAATGTAAACACTGTTCAACTTAAAATTATTTCAGAAAATCAACTCTACAGTCATTTAAGGAAACACTAGAGGAAGGATCAATGTAAATTATACAAAAAATCATGAAGAAGCCAGTTCAGGTCAAGCAAATGCTGAAAACAGCGCAGTGATTGATCAGTTCAACAAAAGATACAAGTTATGCTGAGAGATCTGCACTGTACAGCTCACAGAACTGTGCAACTGAATGAACTGTGTAGGAGAAAGATCAGGACTTCACTATGCAGCTGCTAAAAGAAGAAAAGTAAGGTCAGTATTTCTCTGCAGTCTTATGCCCTAGTCCAATGATTTCAGCACTGGCTGCAGCGTTGGGCAGGAAACCAATGCCAGCGCTCTGGGGCCATCTGGAACCATTCAGGTACCACTATGGTGAGTGACAGGTATTTAGTTAGAAAAGGGAGAAAAGCTCCAAAATCCCCTTTTCCTTGTCCTGGGTCAGGGACCGGCTGTTACCTTGCGAGCCAAGGAGGAGAGTGGGCAGCAGGTGCCTTCTCGCTTGTCCTGGATGGGCAGGTTGCTCGTGAAGGGGACCGAGTCCACAGTACCAACCCGGTGGACTCCAATCAGCCTTGCGAGTCAAGGAGGCCTAGTCTCAGAACTGACTAAACCTTTTACCTCTACACATACAAAAATCACTCACAGGCAGTTATAAAACCAAAAAATGCTTTTACTAATTCTAAATGTTTATCATACAAGCTTTACAAATCAAAGGTTTTGAAGTCTGGTTACAGAACAACAAAAATGAAGGTGGAAATATACTTGCCAAAGCACACTGTAAAATTTAACTATCTTGTTTTCTACCTGGTTCATGGATGATCAAAGTCAAGAAATAGATGAGTTTTTTACAAAGGTTTTACTCCTTCTGTAGCATTCATTGGTTCTTTGTCTCTCTGCAGTCCTGCTTGGTATGTGACAGGAAAAGTGTCCCATGAAAAAGTGTGCACATGCCCTGCTCTGAGGGCTTTAAATACCTTTTGATCCAGGCAGTCTGTAATTCTTTGGTGGACTTATCTTTTGGGTCAGCAGGGTTCTCTCTTGCTCTGTTCAAGATTTTTAAGTGAACCATATTATGGATTAGTTAGATTTATTTTACAGTTCCAATATCCTCATTAGGGGTGTGCAAGAAAATTTCCACTGGCGGAATTTCCATAAAAGTGCGAATTTCACTTCAGCAAAAGTTCAGAAATCATTTTCTCAACTTCCACAGAAATGCTGCCTTAAAACTGTGGAATAAATATACAAACTGTGGGGAAAAATCCACAGAATGGATTACTGCCAGTGGTCAGTTCTGAGGCTTTTTTTAACTGCAGTTTAATTCATTAATCCACCACTCACTGATCAGGGGTCCCAGTAAATAAATAAATACCTCCAGTCCCTCCCTTGGACCATCCTGGTGTCTACTGGTCCCTCCACCCACTAATCATGGCCCCTCCAAAATATTTTATTTACTAGGTGTCTAGCAGACCCCCCCATCCTGGATTCCTTAATCCACAAAAAAATAGCTGACAGTCCACTGACTCATCCCTCTCTATTACCAGTATTCCCTGGTGTCTAGTGGACCTCCCATCCCTGATCCATTATAAAAAAAGTAATCCCAATTCCTTGGTGTCTAGTGGACCCCCCATCCTGACAGTTAATCCACAACCACCCAGCTCCTCCCCACTATGCCCCTGAGTAGGCCACTGGTGCAGCCCTCCTCTCTCCTCCACTGTCAGAGGCCCACTGAATTGCCAGTGAATGACCGCATGGTTGTACAAGCACTAGCTCATTCACTGACAGTTTATTAAACTGTGGATAGAATAAATTTTGCAGTTTATATGCATTTTTATGCAGTTCAAAAAAAGTTGCAGAACTTGGCAAAAATCCCAATTTCGCCAATGGGAGAAGTTCAAAAATTTCCACAAAATGTCCACAATTTCGTAGAAGTTCCGTGAAAGTGGAATTCACAACTTTCACCCACCTGTGTCCCTCATCCTTCCTGCCACCTCATAAAATGAAATTATACCAGGACAGTTCCTGGAACCTGAAGCACTTTTCCTTTGAAGTGTAAGGGTTTATGACAGAGAGTGATGGTTTTCTATCTCCTGGCCATTTGTGAGACTCTTCCTTTGATCAGCTACCCCAAGTCTTTGACATGTAATTTTCAAGTTCCTGTCAGTAGCCTGTTCTCAGAGGAATGTCAAGCATTTTGCAAGACCTTCTCTCTTACCAGTGACCTTTTCATGGAACTGGGCATTTTGTTGGCAACCCTTAGTTTTGACCTGTTTGAAATTTTTAAATACAACCAAGTTCCTTTCCATCTAACCCTTTTTAGGCATAAACAGAAAAAATATACCAAAAAAATTTTGTCTACAATATTACTATTTCCACAGTGGCCAAATCATCACATCCCTCCCTCCTTAGACTGAATTTATGGGAACATGCTCCTATCGTATGGTAGAGTTTCCATAATTCTGTTCACTGTTCTAACTGGTGAGATAGGCCATCTGCATTTGGGTTGATCGACCCAGCCCTGTGCTTAATTGTCATGTCATAGGCCTGTAGGTCAATACTCCATCTGAGTAGACATCCATTTATTTTACCCATCTGATTTAAGCATACCAGGGGTTGTGATCACTCTGTACCTTAAAGTGCCTCCCATAGAGGTACGGCTCTAATTTTCACAGGGCCCACACCACTACAAGACATTCTTTTACTACTGTGGAGTATGCCTGCTCCCACAGAAGTAACTTCTTGCTAAGTTACACTATGGGGTGATCTTTGCCCTGATTAGTTGTCTGACTGAGGACTGCTCCAGTCCCCAGGTCAGAGGCATCTGTCTGGACTGCAAACTTCTTAGTGTAATCTGGACTGGACAAAACAGGGGCACTGCACAGTGTCTCTTTTAGCCATGCAAAGGCTCATTCACAGGCTGGCTCCCATGTTACCCATTTCAGCTGTCGTTTCTTCAGCAAGCTAGATAGTGGAGTCACCAGGGTATTGTAATTGGGCATGAACTTTCGGTAATACCCTGCAGTCCCTAGGAAGCTCCTAACCTGCTTCTAGGTTTCCAGTGTGGGCCATGCCTCTATTGCCTCAATCTTTGCTTGACTGGAATGAAACTGCCCCCACCCCTCTACATGGCCTAGATATGCCACCTCCACCATAGCTACCTTGCACTTTCCAGCCATGACACTGAGCCCTGCCCTCTATATCCTGCCCAACACTTCCTTCAGGTGGGACAGGTGTTCCTTCCAGCTGGCACTGAAGATGGTAATATCATCCAGATAAACCACTGTGAACTGTTCAGTACCATGTAACACCTGGTTAACCAACCTTTGGAAGGTGGCAGGGGCTTTCTTCATTCCAAAAGGCATTACCTGGAACTCAAATAATCCTATTGGGAATGATGAAGGCTGACCGCTCTCTAGCTCTGCCAGTTAACTTCACCTGCCAGTACCCTTTCATCAAGTCAATGGTGGTAAGATATGTTGCCCCTCCCAACTTGTCCAGTAGTTTGTCCGTCGGTGGCATTGGGTGTGTGTCCAACTTTGTGACTGCGATGAGCCCATGATAGTCCACACAAAAGTAAGTAGAGTCATCTGGCTTGGGAATGAGGACTAGGGGTGAGGCCCAGGAACTGAGGGATTCCTGGATTACCCTTAAATCCAGCATTTCCTCCACCTCCTTCCTAATGTCCTTTAGGATGGCCTTAGACACCCAGTAGGCTGTCTGCCACATGGGTGCTTGCGTCCCCATGTCTATATTGTGCGTAGCTAAGGGGGTTTGTCCAGGCTTGGCCAAAACAAAGGGGCCAAATCCTCTTCCCTGATGTACAAGGCCACCCTTCCCCCATTTTTTCCTTCCTGTCTTTCCTCAGTAGTCTGAAGCCAGGAATTGCAGTCTCCCATGTGTGAAATTCCATCCACCATGTTTCAGTGACTGCTATAATGTCCAGCCCGTTATTAGCAATGATGGTTATTAACTCCTCTGTCTTGTTTGCCAGACTCCTAGCATTGACCACCAAGCCCTTTCACCATTTTCCACTTCCTCCACTCCCCCAAAGAACCCAAGGAGAGAATACTGGCTGGGGAGGAGGGTTAAGCTGGGGATCACGGAGGAGGAGAAGGACCTAGGGCTAATGATAACAGGGGCCATGAACAATACTGCCTAGTGCAGGAGAGTGGCTGCAAAAGCGAACAAAATGCTGGGGTGCATAGCGAGGGGTTTTTCATCCAGGCAAAGTGAGGTGATCTTGCCCCTCTACAGGTCGCTGGTAAGGCCACACTTAGAGTATTGTATGCAGTTTTGGAGGCCATACCTAAAGCGTGATATCAGGTTGCTGGAGAGGGTGCAGAGGACGGCAACAAAGATGATATGTGGAATGGAGAGGAGAGACTATGACAGCAGGCTGGGAGACCTGAATATGTACTCCCTGGAGGATAGAAGGGATGGGGAGCATGATAGAGACATTCAAGCATCTGACGGGAATCAATAAGGATGGGGCAGATGGGGTCTTTAAATTAAGGATGGGGAGAGTCACCAGGGGGCACAGGCTAAGAATGGAGGGGGGAAGATTTAGGAAGGAAATGAGGAGATGCTATTTCACAGAGAGGGTGGTAGCAAAATGGAATGCCCTACCAGAATGGGTGGTATCATGTAAATCTGTGAACAGCTTCAAAAGGGCATGTGACAGGGAACAGGGGGAGGGTGAGGGTAGAGGGTGGCAGTGGGATGACAAAAGGGAGGGGGGTTGGGGCAGCCGCAGACTAGGGATGTTGGCTACACGCTCGAGCAGACTTAGATAGACCTGGTGGTCTGTTTCTGCTGGCACATTCGTATGTTCGTATGGTCCTCCCAGTGCCTATCTCTGTATACCTTCCATGGGGGGAACTTGGATCCCCTATCTCAGCCATGGTGCAGCATGGCTCCAAATCCATTCCCCCCCCCCCATATTCAGTTTAAATTACATTCCTTCTCAAAGAAATTCCCCTAGCCTGCACTTCAGCACTGCTGACCCATCCTTGCTGAGGTCCAGCATGTCTGGAGCGAAGGGGATCTCATCCTCCCAAGTTGTCTCCCAGCATCCCATATCCTATCTGCTTCCTCCATCTTTCCAGCCAATCATTAAATTATTTTATCCTGATCTTTCTGTCTGTGCTGTCTCTAGGTACTGGCAACACCTTCAAAAAGGCTAGAGATTTAAAGCCCATCCCCCAGCAGAATCTAGCCAGCACCTTAAATCTCGCCTGTACCTCCATTAGACTGTTGCCTTCCAGGTCATTTGTTCCCAGGTGGAATACCAGATGCACATTTTTATCTTGGTCCCTTCCCCATAATGTGATGTGGTGGATTACCTCCAGTGCAGTCATCCCCGGCATGCACGCCACACTACTCCTGACCCCCACTTGATTCCCTTTAGAATGGAGTCACTGATAAGAAGCACATTACTCCATGCTTTCCCCTGACTTTGCTGAAACCCTGCTCCCCCCCCCAGTGCCAGTATCTGAACTATCTTGCTGGCCCTCATCACTCCTCTTCCCTTCCCTATGCCCTGGTCCTCTTCCCCCCAACACACACACGTAGACACACTGTGTCCATCCTCTCACTTTTCCCGCTGCCTTCCTCTGCCTCTCGTACCCTCTCCTCCCCTCACCTCATGCACCGATCTCCCACCTGTGAGCTTGTAGGTGACTTGGAGATACTAGCAGCCCCCTCCAACTCCTACATTTCTCCCTGTTCCCCCACCTGCCCTTCCGGTGCCAGTAGATTCCCTCCACCACCGTCAAGTGCACTAATCTTTCCCCCTGTACAACCTTCTGGTCCCCTTTTGCCTGAGATCCTTCCTCCTTCCTCAACACTCCTGTCTCCTCCTCCTTTCTCTGGCACTCCATACCCCCAGCTCTCCTTTCCAGACTCCCCCTGAACCCTTCGCTAATCATGTCATCCTTCCCCAACCCCCTTCCACACTTCCAATCTCCTCCTCCCTTGTGCCTTTTCCCTGAGTCCTCCATTTTTCCCCAAGTCCCTCTTCAGACTCCTGCCCTCCATAGATCCTGCCAGGGGAAAGTACCTAATTGAAACCAGGATCGCCCAAGAAGTACACTTACCAGCTTTCCCTCCCTGTGATGTTTGCTCCCTAGCTGTGGTCCTCAGAGCCCCTTTCCACCTTTTGCCAATGGACCCTACTCTCTGCCAACCTTGATCATCTACATGGTCCAGTCCCCTAGTTCCTTCATCTCATCTCTTCCCCCTGGGTTGGCCTGGGCTTTCAGGGTTCCAGCTGTCCCTCCAACCCCCCACCCTCAGCCCTTCAGTTCACTTTCAGTTAGCCTCCAGTTATTGTACAGGCACCCCCCACCCATGCACCCATGCCCTTCACCCATCTATCCAGCTCATCCCTAAGTCTCTACAACTCTGCCTCCTGTTTTGTTAACCTGGCACATACAGGACAGTGCCCCAGTCTCCACAACATATTCACAGCCATGGCAGCCCCACAGACACTGCAGCCCACCAGCCTTCCTCCCATCCATCCTTCCTGCATCCATCCTCCCACCTGCCCAGGAGCTACCCTGCCCCCAACCACCCCTGTTTGCTGTCCCTTCTATCCTCCTGTAACCATGTCCCCTGGTGTACTCCCATCTTGTTTCAGCCATTTGGTCCCACCTAGCTGTGCATTTCACCATAATATGCAATTTAGCCTAAAATTCAATTTGTTACCTATCTAGCTGTGACAAGCTTTCATGTAGCTTATTAGTGAAGAGTATTCCCACACAACAATTGGCTAAGATATTAGCTCAGACTCACCCCTGACCAAGCCATTTAGGAGGATTTGTCCTGTCCAGCAGTCAACCCCAAGCATAGGCAGATCCAATCCCACAAAAGGCAGCCCCTCTTGTGGAAAATCTCTTCACAGTGCCCCCCCACCAGACTTTAGCCCAGATTCACATTAAGGCCCAGGAACACCCATTGCCGCAGATCAAATCTAGTCTATGACCAGTCAACCCCTCATATAGATACTCCCTTCATAGTTGCCCACAGACTTTAACATGTATTCACAACCAAGCCCAGGACCACCCCATGCAGCAGTTCAAATCCAGTCTATGACAGGTCCCAGAGAGTTCAAGTGACACAGCCCTGCTGCAAAATTCCAGTCAGACATCCTGGTTCCAGTGAGCAGACCATGTAAAGTTTCTGAATGATGGGAAAGTTAAGAGATAAGAGCACTGTTGCACAAATATCAGTCAGGCCCCTTGGTCCATCCAGAAACCGTCCTAGTGCAGGCTTCACCAGTACCTTGCTCCAAGAAACTTGACAGGTTACCAGCTCAGAGGTTGTCAGACATTTGACCAATCCCCAAGGCTCTTAGTTGCAGGCTCCTCCTCCCTCCTGCATTCAATAGCGGTTGGAGCTGGGGCCAGGACAAAAGGGCTTAATTGCCATTGATGTGCTGTTGGAGTTTTACCAGATTCAATCAGTGACCACTTGTCAGTTTACTGTGTTTGGAAGGCTAGGGCCCCTAAACCACCCCCCAGAGAAATTCTTTTCAGGGATTTTTCAAAAATGGATAAGAGAGCCCTAATCTTGGAGCTACAGAACATGGACTGGGCACCTCTATATAATACTTGTAATATGGAACGTGCTACTCAATACCTCCTTACCATGCTTTTGAAGTTTCAAGACAAATATATTCCAAAAAAAAAGGCGCCATATCCGGGGATCTGCTACCCGCTGGTTAAATTCTTCACTCCTGTCCTCTCTCAAAAAGAGGAATAAAACCTGGAACAAAGCTAAGCTAACACAGTCACCATCAGACTGGATGGAGTACAGAAGACTCCGAAACCTATGTAAGGTTTGCATCAGATCTGCTAAGGGCAATTACTACCGTCAGCTCCTTAGTACCTCTGTCAGTGACTCTCGTGGTTTTTGGGGTCATGTTAACACCATCATGGGGGAGAAACAAATGCAATACCATCTCTGATATGGTCGTGGATGGTTGTAATTGCAATAACCTGCTCACTATTGCCGAGGTTCTTAACTCCAGATTCACTGACCTCTCCTCTTATACTGCACCTCCTGGGCCTTTACCTGTCACTCCGCAGGATAACCTTAAACCTTCCAGCCCATCGTTCACCCTTCGCCCAATCTCTGAGAGTGAAATCTTATGCTTACTTAAGTCTATCTCTCCTGCTGGATCAGCAGGGGCAGATGGACTCTTACCACAATTCCGAAGAACCATTGCACCGTCTATAGTCTCTCCAGTGACTAGACTTTTCAACCTGTCTCTTCTTACAGGACATGTCCCTTCCCTCTGGAAGATTGCTCGAGTTGTACCAGTCTACAAAAAGGGGAACACCACTAACCTGGATAACTACCACCCTATTGCCATCCTCTCCACCTTCTCTAAAATACTGGAGAAAATTGTTGCTACCCAGGTCTCGGATTACCTGTACTCCTTCAAACTCCTCACCCCTGACCAACATGGTTTCCAACACGGGCACGTACATCCACTGCTCTCATACAGTTTACAAATTATGTCAGACTCACTATGGACAAAACTCTCTCAATGGGGCTACTTTTGTTGATCTTACAAAAGCATTTTATTTAGTTGACCACCCGCTGCTCCTATCATTTTTTTTTTTTTTAATTCATTTATTTCGTTTTTGTTGACCGGGTAAGTGCACTAGACAAATACTGCCTATTTTCAGGCACGACCAGGGAAGGGGGATACAGATGAATGACAACTGACCTTGAACCAGATTAAGGTGATATTTTTAGTGAATCAAAGTTGTCATCCCTAGGCTTCTCACCCTCTGTCACTGCCTGGTTCCAAAATTATCTTTCAAAGTGGCAACAATTTGTCCAGATTGGAGATGCTAAGTCCCCTCTTGCTCCTACTTGGATCGGAGTGCCCCAGGGTTCGATTCTTGGTCCTCTCCTGTTTACAGTCTTCATAAACAACATCCCACCACTCACTGGTGCTTGCTCAGGTCTGCTATATGCAGACAATCTTGTTCCTTACTCATCCTCCTCAAACCTCTCAGATATCAACCTGAATCTCAATAGTAACTTCAATACCTTTCAAAGCTGGCTATTGCAAAACAAGCTTGTCTTAAATAAAAATAAAACAGTGACTATGATCTTCAGTTCAGGTTAAAAAATTTGGTCCTGCACCCAACCATTAAGTATCAGAGCGCTAGATGGTTCTCCCCTTAACACAGCCACTTCTTTTAAATACCTAGGAGTAACCCTTGATCCCACCTTGGATTTTGACCTGCATCTAGCCTCAGTCATTAAATCCGTCAATATTCAACTTGGACTGGCATACAAGGAGAGACATAGCCTAACACCCACGGTGAGGATGGCCATTGCACAGGGGATCCTGAGACCCAAATTGGCATATGGTTTAATAGCATTTCCGGCAACTACTGGAGGGCTCCTCCGAAAGTGGGATGTCTGCTACAACAGCATTTGCCATTTTGCTTTGTCTTTGCCCAGACTTACTCACCGATGCACACTATACTCCAGTAAGGGATGGTTTACCCCCTCAGCCTTCCGACAGTTTACTTCCTACTGTTTTATAAAGAATATCATCTTCTCCCAGATACCTGACAAACTGGCTCTACTGCTCAAAACTGTGACCTCTGCCTACCCACTGAGATCAGATGACAAATCCCTTCTTGTCCAACCAAGATGTAAAACCAAAATGGGGGAGAATGCTTTCTTTAGCCGGGCCCCTAAACTATGGAACTCCCTTCCACTAAGTCTAAGAATCTCCCCTTCTCCACACAGCTTCAAACAGGAGCTTCGTATGGCTCTTCTAAGCTCTGAACCCTGCTCCTGTCCTCTATCCACCCACTCCTGTACTGGTTCCTCCTAGTTGCCTACTGGCTCCAACCTCTACTACTCTCAAATTTACCTGAAAATCTTGTTATTTCCTGTCTTCTAGCACTTCCTCACTAGTTGTATGACTTATGACCGTTAGTTATTTTCACTTATATTTCTGTTTTGTTACTACATGTAGATTCCTGCAAATGTACTGTAGTTGCTGAAAATTTTGTATAGGTGTATATGTCTGACTTCTACTTCTACTTGTTCCCATGATGTTTTATTGTATCTACTATTGTCTATGTACCCTTTGTTGTAATCTCCCAGGTCGTACAATGAAAATAGGCAGCTATTCTGTCTAGTGTACCTACCCGGTTAACAAAAACTAAATAAATACATAAATTGCAGTATTCTGTGATACTCTGCAGCATTTCTGCACTTTATCCTGGCTTGACACATCTCTACATCCTATGGGTATGTCTCCTGTCAAGCAGTTCCAAAATATCATTTATATCATTGACTACTTTATATGGTTCCACTTACTTGGCCTGCAGCTTGTCCTTCCAGATCGGAATTAAGACCATTACTTTCTGACCTGGCTCTGCAGTCATACCAGACATTTTGCTTCTGCTGGGCAGCTGACAGATTGCTTTGGGTCACCCCCATAAGCTCCTTCAGCTTTTCCCTAAACTTCATGACATACTCTACTATGGGAGTTCTGTGGGTGGGGTGCTTGCTTTCCCAGTCTTTCCAAATCAAGTCTAGGGACCCATACACCCTATGTTCCTGTAAGAGTTTGAAGGGGGAGAACCCTGTTGACTCTTGGAGTACCTCTCTGTATGCAGACAACTGGTGGGGAAGGCATTTCTTCTAGTTCCTCCCATGCTGTTCGGGAAACACTTGGAGCTTTGATTTTAGGATGCCATTAAACCTTTCCACAAGCCTATTAGCTTGTGGATGATAAAGTGTTGTGTGCCTCTGCACCATCCCACAGTTCTCCCACAAACACTTCATCAGGTCTGACATGTAAGTAATCCCTTGATCAGTGATATCCTCCTGTAGAAACCCGACATGGGAGAAAATCCCTAGCAAGACATCTACCACTTTGTCTGTTCTAAGTGAAGAGAGGGTGACTGCCTCTGGATATCAGGTGGTGTAATATCCCACTGTCAGGATAAACTTCTTCCTGGAGGAGCTTGGACTACTCACAGGTTCCACAATATCCATTCTGACTCTCTGGACTAGCTCATCCACAATGGGCAAGGGAATTAGGGCAGCTTTGGTTTTACTACCAGCCTTCCCAGTTTGCTGACACCAGTGACAAGACCTGCAATATTCCTTCACCTGCTGGGTGAAGTTGGGCCAACAGAAATTCTGGGCCAATCACTGTGTGGTATGCACAATGCTGAGATGTCTTTCGGATGAGATGTTAAACCGAGGTCCCATCTGCCTGGATTGGTGGTGGTTCAGGTGGATGTTAAAGATCCCCCATGGCACTTATCGAAAAGAGTAGGGGAATTTACCCGGTGTCCTGGCTAAATTTCCCTCATTCACTAAAAATATACCACCAACAGCTTAATCTGGTTCAAGGTCAGTTGGCATTCATCTGTATCCCCCTCCCCCGGGTCGTGCCTGAAAATAGGCAGGATTTGTCTAGTGCACTTACCCGGTCAACAAAAGCTAAATAAATAAATAAAATAAATGTCTGGACATGGGGATTTCATCAGCGACCTAGAGCAACCACTCCTGATACCCCTGGGGAACAACAAATTATCTGCCCAAAACCCCTCCCCTCTGTCCTCACGTCCTTTGTATACAACAATCTGTTATCCCAAAATACCCTATGTCTTATGTCACCTCCCTGTGTCCCATTAGCTTCTGCACAAGTCCTTATCCTCTCCAAACTTACTGCCTTACTGCAATTGTGGGAAAACTGATTGAGACAATCCTCAAGGAACAAGGACCCTGGTCTTCCATTTTTACCGGTAACACCAGTAAAAATCATGGAATCCTGCTTGGTTTGTGGATTTTGAATTCTTGTACCGGTGCCTCATGGAAATTGCATTGCACTGCACAGAATTCCTAAGATTTCAACATCTTTTTCAATTTTTTTATTTTCTCTTTTTATTCCTCCTTCTCACGGCATCAGTATTCATTTTTCAGAGATCCCTAGGCTAGGTATCCCCTAGCGTCATCCAAGGTAATGTTCAGGAGCTCCTGTGGGCCTGCCCCCATCTTGCCTAGGTTGTACTCCCCCAGGTGGGAAGGGAGGGGACCCCACGTCACCCCTTCACAGTCCCTTAATGTGTGTCAGGCACCCAGTGGGTCCCTCATGTAGCCTGATTATGAAGTCTGGGGCAGCTGGGTCCCTTCTACCAGTGGCTAATGTGGGGTGATTGTTACTGGTTTTCTGGTCTCTGTCCTTGAGGGCACCGGCACTTGAGGGGATCCAAGGAGGTAGGGCGCATAGAGACATGCCACCACTCCAGATCCTGGCTAGCATCCTCCCCTCTTGATCGCTCTGCAGCCCCATTGCACCACCAGCAGTAGTCACCCAGGTGGCAGTAAAGCAGTGGGATCTGCAGCCCACCCTCCATGGAGGAGAAGGAGGAGAGCAGCCTCCCAAGTGTTCAATCCCACTCCCCTGGCCAGACCTCCAGCAACTCAAGTTTGCTTCTGACCCCGAGTCGCTGGCATTGCAAGCAGTAGTGCTACTGCAGCACCGGCAGGCCAGCCCAGATCTCAGCATCTTAATGCTGTTGTGCTTCACATTCTTTCTGCTTTGCTGCATATAGAATCAGTAAGGAAACTATCTGCACTGCTTTGTTGTAACCAGCCATTTAGTTTAACCACCTATGCATCCCACCAACCTCTCCATCAACTGAGGACTGCTTTCCTTCCTGAAACCACAGTTTTCATTTAGTATGTGCTTAAATGTCTTATACTATTTATAGTACTCTGGATGATACAAAAAAAGTACAAGTATCTGCACACATGGGCAGGGCCACTGGAAAATTACAGGAAAAGTACCCTGCAATTGCTGAGATGTTTTGCAAAACTTGCTGGGAAATTGTGGGAGTTGTACTATAGACCCTGAGTGCTTCACAATAAATCCTTTACTGTTTTCTGCAGCATGTATTAGTCAGCATAAACTACTAAATAAATATACTGACACTTGAACGTTTTAAATATGAAGAAAAATGTGTGTTCCTAACATGAATCCTAAATGGATAAGGTGTTGCCTCTCTTCCAAAATGTAAAAACATCTGCCTCGTACAGTGCTAAACAGATTCTATTTAGTGAGCCACAGAAAATCAGTATTAAATAAATCCAGAATAAACAAATTGTATCTGTTTCTAGATGTAGAATAATGAAGTCTGATCAAAAGCTATTTACAGTGCTCATTCAACTATTCATTCACCTTGGTGCAAGAAAAATAAGCAGATGGAGTGGCAAATAATTCTGTTTTAGTAAAATGTAAAGTGTGTAATGTTCATAATTTGCACTGTAGATACTGTGCACTATTATTGAAATCATACATTAAACCATTATACATGGGTGTTATTATGGCTGGCAGTATAGCCTAGTGATTAGAGTAACAAACAGTAATTGAACTGGGTACATCGAGCAGACATGGGTTTGATTCCCACAACCTCCACTTGCATACTGTGTGACTCCGAGCAAGTCATTTAACCTTCCCAGTGCTCCTGGGTCACCCCTGAAAACAGGCAGTTCTGCCTAGCGGACCTTACCTGGTTTACAAAGAATATGTATAAAAAAAAAATACCAATACATGTTTAGTATATCACACAGTAGTCAGGATACCATGTAATTTGCCTGCGTTTTACTCAGCTGCAATGATTTTGTATAGGTAAAGACAAACGTTCAGATACCTTTTATGTGATTTTTAAGCTTGTTTTTAAACTTTAGTTAGGTTTTTATTTTATTCTTTGCATGTGAACATCTAGGTTGTAGATTGCTTAGCACAGGATCACTGTTACCAACCAGCTTATTCAAGTTTATAATCAGCAGGGCCATCCAAAATCCTCAGCTGTTTGAATGAAAAGTAGTCTAAATGAAAGTATGTTCACAAGGAAGAAACTTTAGTTAGCACCCCATTTAGGTGAATGGGATCATTTGCACCTTTTCTCCCACCTGCTGTTTCAGTCTCTGTGACAACAAAAAGTTTCCTGATAGACTGCTCAACAAAAAGCAAATGTTAAGTGTTTGAGGCCCTGTCCACACTACACCAGTAAAACCATTCTGTAACGTTACAGAGGGCTTAAACCATTACCATAATGGTTTGCATTTACACTGGTGACATTACAGAAGGTGTTTTCAGAACCGTTATAGAAAACTGTTGTGAGGTGATTTCAACAACGGTCCCAGTAACGGTTACAGTTCTGTAACGTTACCGGTGTGTGTCTAAATGCTCCACCGTGTAGCCTCCAGTCCCCCACCATACCTGCATGCATTGCAGCACTGGTGTAATGCATGCAGGGGGGTCGGAGGCTACCAGGGTGTACCAACGACAATGTGAGGCACGAGTGTAGGCTGCAATACTGGGCAGCCTCCATAGCAGGGTAATCCAACCTACAGCAGTATGCCCACCCCTGGAATTACCCATGTGTCCCCACTTGTCCTACCCCCCTGTCCTCACATACCTCCCTGAGAGCCACCTCCTGAAGTATCCATATACTGCCCGTGATGATGCCTCTCACTGTGATGGGTGCTGGGAGTACCCGGCCTGCCCATCAGAGCTGTGTCATCAATACTACCTGTGGAACAGTACCAGTAGTGCACACATACAGCAGTTGAGCTCCTGAGTGCATTGTGTAACACTGCTGTGGTGGCCAATAGATGTGTGGCACTGTGTACAGGAGAGTGGTGGGGTACACCGATGGCAGTAGTGGAGGGGCTGTCATCAGTCATTCGGAAGTAGTACCTGACCAGCTGTCATGCCCTGGTTCCCTATCCCTGTTGGACATGTTGCCATGTCACACACTCTCTCTCCCTCTCACAGCAGTATCTCCCTGAATCCACCATGCAGACGCCCCTGCGCCTGCTCCCTGTCGCCTCCTCACCAGAGGTGTGTAACAGATCATTGCCATACTGTATGTTGCACATTATGGCTTGTACAGATGCATACTACCCCATATGTATTGCAGGTGGGTGCCTCTCATCAAAGCTGTCCTCACCAGGTGCACCATGGGATATGCTCTGCTTCGACAGGGTTGGGACCACACATACTATCACACACAACGTGGACAGGCTGTACTGTTTTCAATCCTTTATCAAACTGTTCACTGGCAGTGTGGACACACTGTACCGTTTACGGTCTGTTTGGAACTGTTACAGATTTTAAGTGGCGTAGTGTGGACGGGGCCTAAGTGTACTTATGCTTGGCCACTGGATTTTGAAAGCACATTCAATGACACACAAAAGGTAAGACCCCAGGGGCTGTATGAATCTGGTGGGCAGAGTGGTGCTCAATTCACATCTGAGCTCAGACATGAAAACTGAGACACCCTTTTCATGGAGATCAAGTGGTGGAAAAAAGCATCTACATGTTTGGAAGATGCATGATTTTCCATTTGAAGGTCCTCCACTAATCGCTTGTAGATTTTTTAGGTGAAGACACTTTATTTCAAAGAAGTAAATTCAGAATTTTTTTTTTTTTGCTCCTCCTACCCCGTGGCCATCCACTTCTTCAGGCCTGCCAAGACACCCTACCACAGCTGCTGAATCCCGACCACCATCCACTGCCCCTTATTGCTGTGCTACCAGGTAACCCCAAGTAACCCTTCATTGGGTGGGCCCTTACCCTTGTGGGAGGCTACTAGGGGAGGAGAATTGCCCCAAAGAGCTTTCTGTGTCTACCGGATATGGCAGGGGTCAGAACAGACACATGTGTCTGGGGCTTCGGGCTTATGAAAGGACCAGCAGCCATCCTCTGGCTGGCCAGCAGGTGTTTTCCCATTTTCTTGGGAGCGTGACAGGTCACATGATGTCAAGGCACAAGCCAATATTCGTCACGCTGTCTCCCGCAGTGAGGGCCGACATGTTGCCATGCCTCTGGCCTCCACTAGAATGCTGAGCTGTGAACCCACTATCCCTCCCAGGCGAAGGCAAGTGGTCACTGGACACTCAAGCCTTCACTCCCCCCTCCCCCCGGCTGGCCCTCCAACACCCAAGTCTGTTCCCAAACCCTGGTCAGTGGTGTCACAGGCAGAAATCCAATTCAGGCAGTTAAATGATAGGAAAAAACAAAGATGGTCCACCTTAGTGGTGGTGGTTCAGGTTAATTCACAGTTCTAATAAGCAAAGAGACCAAGTAATTTGTAACTTGTGCATGTGGGGTGTTGGTATTGAAGAAAGGGGATCATAGTGTTGTCTCTACAGCCATCACCCCTAATGGATTTGGACTGCATTGTTGCTACTGCCATCACACCTGGGCGGAGGCCGTAGTGCTTCTGCCATCACCACTGGTGGATGGGGAATGTAGTATTGCTGCCATCCCACCTAAGGGATGGGGCCCATAGTGCTGATACTGCCATCACAACTGAGGGAGGGGGACATAGTGCTGTTGCTGCTGCCATCACACCTGAGGGATGGGGAATGCAGTACTGCTTCCATCCCACCTGAGGGATGGGGCCCATAGTGCTGGTACTACCATCACACCTGAGGGATGGGGAATGCAGTACTGCTGCTATCCCACCTGAGGGATGGGGCCCATAGTGCTGGTACTGCCATCACACCTGAGGAATGGGGTAACGTAGTACTGCTGCCGATTTCACCCCCAAGGGATGGGGGCCACAGTGCTGCTGCTTCTGTCACACCTGAGGGGGGGCATAGTGTTGATGCTGCTACCATCTGAGACTGAGAGAGCTTAATATGTATACCCTGGAGGAAAGAAGGGAGAGAGGGGATATGATTGAGACCTTCAAATACCTGAGGGGTTTGAACAGAGTAGACACCAGGTGTATGTTCAGTCTGAAGGGTGGAAGGAAACCAGGGGACACTCTATATAGTTGGAAGGGGGCAGGTTCAAGAGGGAATGGAGGAGGCACCATTTCACAGAAAGGGTGGTGGCAGGGTGGAAAGCTCTGCCAGAGGAAGTCATATTGCTGCAGAGTGTTGGGAGCTTCAAGAGGGGGTGGGACAGATTAAAGGGGAGGGTAAAACCGGGAGGATGCGCGAGATCGGGGGGCATATGAGGGAGGGGGCTGCTGCAGTCCAATTGACTGAAGTGCTGCACACTTGAGCAGACTAGATAGACTGAATGGCCTGTATCTGCTGACAATTTTGTATGTTCGTAAACTAGGATCAGTCCTCTAAGCAGTAGCAAATTCCTCACATTTTCCCAAAGCATGTGACATGTCCCCCTCAGTGCCTAAACTGGGGTCCATAGCTCTAGTGTCAGGGCATTTAGAGTCACTGCCATCCCTAACATTCTGACCATTGATTCCCCTCCCTTCTCAGAGTAACATTCTGTAGCTGTTAGGTAAACAGCTACTTAGGGAAGTTCTATCTCCCTTTCCCTACTTTACATGTCAGGAGATACAGGCTGGGGAACCATCCTCCTATACTTTTCCACAGGGGCTTCTGTGGGGTTCAGGGAATTACAAGGGGCCTTAGCCGTCTGACTGTGGGAAACTGCACACATCACCCCCTGCTGTAGATTATTCCCTATAATCACATCCAGTGTGAGGTTGTCTGACACTGCCACTTTTTGCACCCTCTCTCCTGTCTCATCCCAGTCCAGGAGAACATTAGCAAGTGGTAGAGCTTTCTCCTCCCCAGTGAATCCCCTCACTGTTACAAACTGATTAGGTATAAGCTGCTAAAACCCAACCAAAACCCAGTTTTACTAATATAAGATATGCCCCCATGTCCCTTAATTCATGGGTCTGCACCCCATTTACAGTAACCAGGTGTATGTGCTCCCTCATGTTTACAGGCATGCTTTCAGGGATACACAGTGCACCCAACTCTGTTCGAGCACCACTTTGTTCACTCTGTGCCTTTTTAGGACACTGTCTAGCAGGATGCTCTGGCTGTTTACAAAACCAACTCTCGTCATTTTTTTTATCCAAGAAATCTCTTTTTGGTTCTGTAAAGTACAGTTACGTAAGAACTTACCGTAACAGTAGATCTTTGAGAACAGCTCTTGCAGCAGGTTACACCATTAGGACTGATGCCGGCGGGCGGCATCAGGACCCCCAATCTTCTGAATAGCAGTCTTCAGCAGGGACCACCTCCGGCGCGGTCCGCCTCGGCGTCAGGCGTAGTACATAAGGAGGCGGTCCCACCAGAATCCCCAGTTCTCCGGCCGGAGACTTCCGGCCGCTGGATGACATCAGAAGTGGAGACTGAGGATCCGCCCTCAGAATAACAAAGGAAAGTAAGCTCCTGCTGAAGCCTGGTTAGGCCTTACCTCCTCCAAGTGGGAATGGTGGGCGGGAAGGTACCTGCTGCAAGAGCTGTTCTCGAAGATCTACTGTTACGGTAAGTTCTTACGTAACTGTACTATCTTACTTCGAGATACAACTCTTGCAGCAGGTTATACCATTAGGACTGATTCCCAAGCAATAGTGCCTAGAGACGCTCTAGGGAGGAGGCATAATGGAGAGATCTTGAAAATCCTGAATCTAGGACAGGAGACCCTGCAGAACGGCGAGGCTGAAACCTGCTCTCCGCCGTGAGGTGATGTCGAGGCTGTAATGCCTAATGAAGGTGTGCACTGAGCTCCATGTAGCTGTGACACAAATGGCCAAGTTGGAGACATTCCACAGCACTGCTAAGGAAGTAACCACCCCCCTAGTCGAGTGGCCCCGGACTGTGCCCGGAAGGGGCTTCTGTTTGTTGTTGTAGCAAAAAGAAATGCACTGGACAAGCCAGCAAGAAAGAGTCTTTTTTGAGACTGGTTGGCCCAACATCCTTTCAGCAAAGGAAATAAACAGCTGTGTGGATTTGCGATGCTGTTTGGTCCTGGTCAAGTAGTATCTTAAGGAGCAGTGAACATCTAGGGTGTGAAGCAGTGCCTCTCCTCTGTTGGTGTACCTGGGGAAGTACACTGGCAAATCGATGTCCTGATTAAGGGTGAGGGCTGAGACCACCTTAGGCAGGAATTTTGGATTTGTTCTCAGGGACACTCTGTCCTGGTGGAAAATTAAATAAGGTTCCTTACACATGAGGGCATGTAGCTCGGAGATTCTCCTACTGACGTAACAGCAACCAAAAATAACGTTTTCCACGACAGAAAACGCAGCTCGCAATCTGTGGCAGGTTCAAAAGGGGGCAGCGTGAGGTGCTCCAGGACAAAGAGTAGGTCCCAAGGAGGAACAGGATCCTTAAAGGGTTGTCTAAGGTGTAACAACCCCCTCAAAAAGTCATGAGAGGCATCGAGTTGTGCCACTGTGCGTTGGCCTATCGGGTAGTGGTAGGCCGAAATCGCACAGAGGTGAACCTTAATTGAGGAGTAGGCAAGGCCTGAGTGAAAGAGGGAAAGCAGGTATTCTAGAACTGATTTTTATGGGCATTCTAAAGGGGAGAGACCGCGTGCCTGAGACCACAGACAAAACCGGCGCCATTTCATGGCGTACGTCGCATGCGTTGCCGGCTTTCTGGCAACAGAAAGAACTTCCGCCACCTCTTGCAAGACCCCATGTCGCATAATGGCTATGTCTCGAGGAGCCAGGCATGCAGGTTCAGTGAGCGCAAGTCCAGGTGGACTAGCAAACCCTCCTCTTGAGACAGCAGATGGGAGCTGATGGGCAACGGGAGTGGAGGTTCCCGGGACAATTGCGTCAGCATGGGGAACCAAATCTGTCTGGGCCAGAAAGGCACTACCAAGATCATTGTTGCATGCTCCATGCGAAGTTTGAGAAGGACTGTCTGGATCAATGGGAAGGGAGGGAAAGCGTAGAGGAATCTGTCCGCCCAGGAGAGGGACAACGCGTCTCGCCAAAAAACACCAGGCCCTGGATTTAGCGAGCAAAAATTGGGCAGTTTTGCGTTGGATGGGGACGCGAACAAGTCCAATTCTGGAGTGCCCCATCGCAGAAACAGATCCTCTGCTACCTCCTGAAGAAGCTCTCACTTGTGGACTCTGGCCTGGGATCGACTCAGGCCGTCTGCGATTGTGTTGTCCACTCCGGGAACATGAACTGTAATCAGGCTCGCACCGTGTCGAATTACTCAGTCCCACACTCTCATAGCTTCCCTGCAGAGGGGATAAGAGTGTGTGTGCCTCCTTGCTTGTTGAGGTAATACATCACCGGCGTATTGTCTGTTTGAAGCAGAAGAGTGCTCGGTGGAATTTCTGACTGGAAGGCTTGCAGGGCATAAAGGACCGCCCTCATCTCCAGAATGTTGATGTGGAGGTGAGCTTCCTGAGGGGTCCACATTCCCTGAGACCTCACCCCATTCAGGTGTGCCCCCCACCCCAGCCCTGAGGCATCTGTGGAGAGGATTACCACCGGAGATGGTGCTACAAAACGGAACACCCACGGAGAGTGTCCCTGGGTCTAGCCACCATTGCCAGTCTCGAATCACAGCCCTCGTGATTCTGACCGGCTGCTGTATATGGTCTTGCCTTTGATCCCATTGCACTTTCAGCATCCACTGGGTTACCCGCATGTGGAGCCTTGCCATCGGGACGGTTGGAATGGCTGCAGCCATATGTCTGAGCAAGCGAAAGACCAGTCTGGCGGGGATGGTCTTCTTTGCCAAAAGGTCCCTGATGAGGGACCTGATGCACTCTGCTCTGTCCTTGGGAAGAAAAGCTTTCCCTTGGACGGTGTCCAGAACTGCGCTTATGAACTGCAGCTTCTGGGACGGTACCAGGAGAGACTTCTCATAGTTGATAAGAATGCCCAGTGACTGAAAAAGAGCTTGGGTGTTCTGGATAGCCAACAACAGCGCCTCTCTGGAGGCGGCCATGAGAAGCCAGTCATCCAGGTACGGGAACACGTAGTGGCCCTGTCTCCTTAGAGACGCTGCCACGACTGCCATGCACTTGGTAAAGACCCTGGAGGCTGATGACAGTCCGAAAGGAAATGCCCGGAACTGAAAGTGGTGGCCGAGAAACTCGAAGCGCAGGAACCTCCTGTGCACTTGAGCAATGGGGATGTGCAGGTAAGCATCCTGCATGTCCAGTGACGCAAAAAATGCATCCTTCTTCAACATGGGAATAAGACCCTGGAGGGTCACCATGCGAAACTGTTTGTAGGCGACCGACAAGTTGAGGTCGCTGAGATCCAATATTGGATGGAGGTCCCCTGTTTTCTTTGGAACCAGAAAGAAGTGGGAATAGTAGCCTGCTCTGCTCTGGTTCTCCGGGACATACTGCACCACTCCTTTTTGCAGAAGCACGAGTACTTCTTGCCTGATAAGCAATCTGTGCTGACCCGAGTAGCGGGAGAGCAGAGTAGGACTTGTGGGTGGCTTGTCTACAAACTCTATAAAGTGGCCTTTTTTGACCAATTGGAGTACCCACCTGTCGGTGGTGATAGACTGCCACCCTGGCAGGTGGTCCGCTATACGACCCCCGACCTTGGTGTCCCGTTGATCCTGAGGGGCGGGGGCCGGGAAGGAGTCATGCTGTGGTGGCTGAGGGTCCTGCAGGCTGGGCTGACTTAGTGGGACGTTGACCTCTGCCTGAGAATGACTTCCCCTTGGCTTTCCGGGAGAAGGAGCCCCTCTGTTGCGGGCCGGAACAGGACTGTTGTCTCTGAGTCCGGCTGCGAAAATGGCTCTGATTCCTATGAAAGGAACCGGGCCTGGGTCTGTACATGGCCTGGACAGATCTCACGGCCTTCCCAGCCTCCTGAAGCTTGGTGAGGACCTTCTCTGAAGACTCACCGAAGAGAACTTTGCCGTGGAATGGGGCGTCCAGTATGTTCTTCTGGAACTCCGGGGTGAATCCGGAGACATGAAGCCATGAGTGTCTCTTGAGGCATACGCCCGAGGCTGCCGCTCTGGCCGAGGAGGCCGTGGAGTCATACGCGGCTCGAAGCACCTGGGTTCCCACGTTTGAACCCGTGCGGAGGAGCTGAAGCAGTTCTTCCTTCTGCTCGCCTTCCGGCATTTTCTCTGCCAGATCTAGTCCCTGCTCCCACAAGGCATTCTGAAACTGGACCATGTGGGTGAGATAATTGAGGGACCTAATGGCACAGGTTGCAGCTGTGTACGTGCGCCTGTCCATTGCATCCAACTGTTTGGACTCTGGGTCTGGTGGCAGGGTGCTCAGATGTTGCAGCCTCTGGGACCGGTCATGTGAGGCTGTAATGACCAGGGAATCGGCCAGAGGATGAGATGCCAAGTACTGGTCCTCCCTAAGGGCCTTGTACAGGCGGTCAGCCTTCATCGGCATCACCAGGAGCGAATGTGGACATTTCCATGCTGCCTTGGTGACGTCCATGAAGGTGTCCACCAAGGGTGGTACCACCACAGGCTTTGGGTCCTTTTGCCAAAGATAACGTGCAAGGTGTAGCCTCTCAGGGTCACGTTCTTCTGCGTCCCAGCCCATATTCTCTTGGATATGTCTCATAATCTCTGAGAATGATGGGTCATCCGGAGGAGATCTTGGGAGCTCACGTGGGTCCGGAGAGGGGACGCTGATGGGAGAAGGGGATCTGGATCTGTCTGAGAAGTCCGACCCTGAGTCCTCCGTCGAAGGTGAGTGGCGGCGTCTTCCGGGTCTCTTGGGGCTGGGTGACCCTGAAGAAGATCTGGACGGAGGTCTCCTCTTTTCTGGTCTGCCCCTAGGAGATTCAGCAGGCTTCTGGGGGGAAGATTCTCGGCCTGCTGCCCCAGATGGGATGGGGGGCACTGGGGCCGGTGGAGTCACGGGTGGAGGAGGAGGAGGAAGAGGAGGAGGTGTGGGAACCACATCCTTTTTTATGGTATCCCACCAAAAGGTAAACAGCTCCTTGACCTCAGAAATATTGAGATCCAATGATGAATTGGGTGCCGGTGGTCAGTCTTCGGGTTCCGGCGTCGGCCCCACAGGGGTCTCTGGTTCGGGAGAGGGTTCTCTCGGGGGCTCGACAGGACCGGGTTCGCCCACCTGGTCCTCGGGCTGTGTCGACTCCTCCTCCATGAGCGCCTCCTCTGCTGGGATGGGCGTTGGTCCCCAACCGGCGTCCATGGTGGAGAAAACCACCCAGCCAGCGATGAAAGTCTGGCTGTCATCGGGTCCCGGACCAGTGGTGCTTGGCCGATGTCGGGTGGGCTGTCATCGGGTCTGACGTCCTCTTGAGCAACGTCAGCTCCTTGGTTTTCCGCTGAGGTGGAGGAGGTAAGGAGACTGACTGGACGTCGGGGGCCAAGTGGCGGGAGCCAGACTTATGGTGATGGCAGTCCCCTGACCTCGGTGAGGCCTTGGACGATGAGGAAGAAGGCCTGGAGGTCATAACAGGCTGCAGAGTGGAGGAACTGGAGGAAGACTTGACCGCCACCGGGGGAGGCTGAGAGCGGGCCCGGGAAGGTGAGCGGTTGGACTGGGGGCCGGAGCTACGGGAGTCGGAAGCCCTAGAAGGGGATTTAGATCTCAACCTCTCCCTGTGTTTTTTGAGGTGCCGGCGGGCTTTCTCAGATGAATCCCCCTTGCAGGCAGGATCCATGGCCTTCAATCTTTCTTCCAGAAGGTAAGCTTGGAAGGCCTTCTGATGACGGATCCGGGCCTGACTATTAAAGCCTTGACAGAAGGAGCAGGCGCGGGTGTCGTGGTCTGGGCCTAAGCACCGCACGCAGGCTGAATGTGGGTCTTTAAAGGGAATTTGCTTCCCGCAGGCACACTTTGACGGATGGCCCTCCGCGGATGTTGGAGAGGACATCAGATGGCAGACGATTCGTTAGAAATGAAGTTTCCAGTCGAGAAACATAGAAAAGAACTTTTCCAGGTGTCACACATTAGACACTGACCGGAGGGTCAAGACATGCAAGTCGACGGCGGGAAAGAACTGGGGATTCTGGCGGGACCGCCTCCTTATGTACTACGCCTGACGTCAGGGGCGGGACCGATGTCGGAGGCGGTCCCCGCTGAAGACTGCTAGCTAGAAGATTTCCATGGGGTCCTGATGCCTGCCAGCATCAGTCCTAATGGTGTAACCTGCTGCAAGAGCTGTATCTCGAAGTAAGATCTTGGGGTGTCCCCCTTCTGTGGAGGCAGTGAGGGTTTTAGCTGCCCTGTAGGTGCATTTCTCTGCCCTGCCACACCTGCCCCACTTCCTTTCTGAGCAGGCCTGATCCTGGCATAGTGATCTGAGAGCTCAGTAGCTTGCTTTGCTGTTTCTGGATCTCAGTCCTCTAGCCAGGTTTTCAACTCCGCTGGGCAAGCCCTAAAGAACTGTTCTAAAAGAACAACCTCCTCAGAGCCACCACAGAGTTTGCTTCCACCCCTTCCCAACAAAATTTTCAAAACTGATGCTGCTTTGCAGTGAGTTCCTCAAAGCTCACGTCACAGCTTTTTTGGAATTTCCAGAATTTAACTATGTAGGTCTCAGGAGTCAGTTCATACTTTTTAAGCAAAGTAGCTTTAAGTTTCTCATAATCTTGGCTATCATTATTGTCCATTTGGCATAGAGCCTCATGTCCTTTACCTGTAAGTAGCTGGGATAGCTGGAAGCTCCAGGACTCCCTGGATATTTTGGCCAGGATGCAGACCTTTTCAAATGAATTCAAAAATGCACCCATATCATCCCCCTCTTTACATTCATCTACTAATTTGGAATTTAATTTATACCCCAGTCCTGGATTTTCAGGTTCACCCCTGCCACTTACCTCCTCTGGAGCTGGTCATTGGAGTGTTAGCTTCTTCAGTTCAAATTTCCTCTAGCACTGCCATTCTTTTCCTTAGCCTCTCTCTCTTTTCTCTCTCTCTGAGGCTGCCTTTCTTATTCCTCAGCCTCTGTCTGGCACTGCTTTTCTTTTTCCTGCATCTCCTGTTCAAATCTCTGCTGCTCGGACTCCCTCTGCTGCTGGGCTTCAAACTTTCTCTGCTCGAATTCCAGCTCCAATTTCCTCTACTCCAGCTGCAGCCTGCCATTTCCAGCTCCAGCTTTCTGGTGGTCTTCCCCTGGTGCTGTGGCCCTGGGGTTCCTCTGGTCTCGCTGTCCTCCTTCCTAGGACTGGACACTCTGACATCCCTTGGCACCCCCATGCCCAAGGCTCTAGTCCCATTCAGTTACTTGCTGTGACTCGAGGTTCAGGGCAACTGCTTGCTCACTAGGTGCCACAAGGTTCTTTCTGGTTTTCCCCTCATACTGGGACCCTCTTTCCTGACACAACTGCCTTATGTGGTCTGCAGTGTATTTGCTGTAGTTGGAAGCCATCTTCTTCCCTCACTACTGCTACACTAATTTAAACCATTAAAAAAATTAAATAGGGGCAGGAAACTTTATACTGTAACCAAATAGTTTTTTTCCAAATCTGTCTTGTTTTGTGTGTGTATTGTTTTCAGTTTATTAATCTGATACACTAGCCTCAAATCCAACCTCTATGCCTGTGCTGCCAATATATCAAAACAAATTTTGCTGTCAAACAGGGATGGGGAAAGGATCTCGGATTTAGAAGTGGGTAGCCATCTGAGAACAAACGACCACCAAAAAGTGTGGTTCATGATAAACACAGCCATAGAGTCAAGCCATACAAAAGCAAGAGTACTGGACTTTAGGAGGGCTGACTTTGGAAAAATGGGAGAGTGTCTCAGAAAAGCACTAACAAATGGGCAAGAAGGAGGCGTGGAGGAACAAAGGGGAAAAATCAAAACAGCCATCACAGAGGCAACAAGCCTTTGTGTGAAGCAAATCAACAAAACAAAATGAAGTAAAAAACACTGTGGTTCTCAAAAGAGGTTGCGGGGAAGGTTAAGGAGCAAAGGTCAGCAGTCAGGAAGTATAAGGAAACACAGAAGGAGCAGGACAGAGAACTGTATCAGTTAACGCAGAAGGAAGCGAGGAAGGCAGTCAGAATAGCAAAGGCCTAAACTGAGGAAAAGGTAGACAACTCAGTTAAGAAGGGGGATAAAACCTTTTATAGTAACATTAGGGAGTGAAGAAAGACCAAGGGAGGAATAGCGAGGCTTAATAAAGAGAAGGGAGGGTGGGCAGAGAGTGACAGTGAAAAAGCAGGGATACTGAACAAATACTTCTGCTCAGTAATCACAAAAGAGGAGGAGGGGGAGGTACCTAAACCAAAGCATAGAAGCACTCTGAATAGGGGGGTTGATACCAGTCCATTTACAGAAGAAAGGGTCCTGAAAGAACTCCTAAAACTGAAGGTGGACAAAGCAATGGGGACTGATGGGATTCACCCTTGAATTCTAAAAGAACAAAGGGGGAAAACTAGTGACACCACTGACTACCCTTTTAACAAATCATGGAAGGATGGTGCGGTACCTGAGGACTGGAGGAGGATGGATGTGATTAACCTTCACAAAAGTGGGAGCAAGACAGAGGCAGGAAACCACAGACCTGTCAGTTTGACCTCAGTGGTAGGGAAAATGATGGAATCACTTCTGAAGGAAAGAATTGTTGAGTTCCTAGAGGCCAGTGGGGCACAGGACCCAAGGCAGCATGGATTCACAGTGGGAAGGTCATGTCAGATAAATCTAATTGATTTCTTTGACTGGGTGACCAAAGTAGTAGACCAGGGAGAGGCTGTGGATATGGCCAACCTAGATTTAGGCAAGGCATTTGACATAGTCCCACACAAAAGATTAATAAGAAAGCTATCCAGCTTTGGAGTGGGTCCCAGGGTTGTAGCTTGGGTAAAACACTGGTTGGACAACAAGACACAGAGGGTAATTGTAAATGGAGTCCACTACAACGAAAGGGGGGTTACTAGTGGGGTGCCACAAGGTTCAGTACTGGGACCAGTCCTCTTTAATGTCTTTACAGGTGACATTGCAGTGGGACTAGAAGGAAAAGCATGCCTCTTTGCAGAGGACACAAAGATCTGCAACAGGGTTGACAGACAAGAGGGGGGGTGAAAAGGATGAGAAGGGACTTGGCAAGGTTGGAGGAATGGTCAAAAGTATGGCAGCTTAAATTCAATGCAAAGAAGGGCAAAGTAATGCACCTGGGAAACAAAAACCCTGGGGAAGAATACACAATGTTGGGGGGGTACTAATAACAACAAAAATGGAAAGGGACCTGGGGTAGTCATGTCAGATTATTTAAAGGTAGGCAAGCAATGTGAGAAAGCAGTAAGGAGGGCTGGAAAGATACTGAGATGCAGAGGGAGAGGCATCATCTGTAGAAAACAAGAAGTTAGTTGGTGAGAGCCCATCTGGAATATTGTGTGCAGTTCTGGAGACCTCATCTCCACAAGGACATAGACAGGATGGAGGCAGTCCAGAGGAGGGCAACTAAAATGGCCAGGGTCTGCACCAGAAGCCATACGAAGAGAGACTAAAGGAGCTTAATATGTATACCCTTTAGGAAAGGAGGGAGAGGGGGGACATGATAGAAACATTTAAGTACCTCAAGGGAATCAAGAAAGTCCAAGAGGGTAGCATATTTCAGAAAAAGAGATGTGCAAGAACAAGGGGGCACAATTTGAAGATAGAGGGGGGGATGGCTCAGGGGCAATGTAAGGAATTTTTTTTTTTCACACAGAGGGTAGTGGATGCATGGAACAGCCTTCCTGAGGAGGTTGTGGGGTCAAAAACAGTGGGGGAATTCAAGAATGCATGGGACAGACATAAAGCAATTCTTGTGGTGTGTAGGAGGAAGTAGGCTGTTGGTTAATAAGGATCTGCAGCTTATCCAATAGGTATGGAAATGGGCAGACTGGGCTGGCCATGCAGTTCTTATCTGCTGTCAAATTCTATGTTTCTGTGTTCTATGTTTCTATCTCACAGATCCCACCACTGTGCACCAGATCTGTGAGATCCCACCACTGCACACCAGATATGTCACAAACCCACTCCTGGGGGCCAGATCCACTGAGCTAACACTGCCCACCCCCAAGTCCAATCCATGACTGCGGTGAACAGGAATACCCTTCAAGTGTTCTTCTACAGTGCTAACCAAGTTCACATCTGAACACCCGCCATGAGGTCCCAGGGCTCCCTCTCTATTCTGGCTAAGGGTGAAATACAGTTTCAAGTCTGTAGCCAGGTGAGAACTCTCCTCGGTTGCTGTACTGGGGGGGCAGGCTTTATGAACTCTTTAGGGTTTGCCCACAAAATATGATTGTATCCTCTCCCATGGGGTGTGCAGTACCCAGTTCCCCTTTTCTGAGTCCTCCCGAGACCTGTGTATCTCCCCTACTTAAGGCACCCAGATCCCCTTTTCAGGATCTTAGTCTTGACAACAAATGGTAGTGCTTTAACAATTTACAGGCTGGTCTCAGAAATGACTAAACCTTTTACCTCTACACACACAAAAATCACTCACAGGCAGTTTTTAAAAACTAAAAATGCTTTTACTAATTCTAAATGTTTATCATACAAACTTTACACTTATATGCTGATAACACCTTGCTGATTGCTGGTAGTAAAAGCACTGAGATTTTGGAAGCAAATTTACAAGCTGATTTTACAGGGCTGTGTTCATGGTTGTCAGATTCAGAACAGATATTAAATGGTGAGAAAACAAAACTGATGCTATTTCACAAAGGTGGTAAAAAGATAGGCAAAAGCAAATATAAGGTAAAATTAAAAACAGTAAAAACTGAAACCTTAGCCCAGGTATCAGAATATAGATACCTGGGTGTGTGGATTGATGAAAGCTTGACATTTGATTACCATATACATGATACAATATCAAAAATAAATAAAAGGCTGGGGGGCATTTAGACTGACTAGTTTTTGCATAAATAAACATATGAGAGTAACCACAGTAAATCAGCTTCTTCCAGTTCTCGAATATTGGAGCGATGTATACAGCCTTGCAATTAAAGGAATGTTAGCCAAATTGGTATTATTTATAACCATATGGCAAGATTCATATTGAGGAAGGATCATAGAACCCTTCACTGTTACCTCTGTGAGAAACTTGGATGGCTTTCACAGAAAAATAAAAGAAAGATATCATGGGCTGCACAGATTCATAAAGTACTGCAACTAAGTCAACCTATATACTTGTATAGTAAATTGGAGGCAGTATAGTGCAGTGGTCTAAGGCTCTGAGCTGCAAATGTGGTGACATTCAGCAGACCAGACCTGGGTTTGAACCCCACAGCTTCCACTTGCATACTGTGTGGCCCTCAGCAAGTCACTTAACCTCCTTGTGCTCCCAGGTCGCTCCTGTAAAAAAGCTTCCAGTTTAGTGTGCTATACCTGGTTAAACAACTAAATAAAAAAAAATTGGAAAGGAAAGCATACCAATAAAACCTACGAAATATAAATTTGAGAAATTTCACATTTGCAAAGTTTATAAATAAGTACAGCAATATGAGGTTCCTGTTGATCACAATTACATTATGGAACTCCATAAAATTTATAACAAATAAAATGTATAAAAATACAAAATCTTTTATAACTGATTTGAAACTGGAACTAAGTGCACGTTGTAAATGTAATGGTTAAATCAATCCAGTTGACCTGAACATTCTCATTGTTTCTAATTTTATGTACTCTGTTGCATTTCATTATGGTAAATGTATTTATAAAATTGTATTACAGTGTAATGGATGCTTGTCTATTGTGATTTTTAAATTTTGTTGTAGCAAATCACTCACAGGACCATCTTGTACATAGGTTTTTGGTCCTAATGATCAATTTTCCTGCCTAAAAATAAAGATTTTTACTACTACTACAACAAACGAAAGGTTTTGAAATCTGGTTACAGAATAACAAAAATAAAGGTGGAAATATACATGCAAACATGCACTGTAAAATGTAACTATGTAGTTTTCTTTGTGTATGATCAAAATCCAGAAATACATGTGTTTCTTTGGTCCTTCTGTAGCATTCCCTGGTTCTTAATCTATCTCTGTGGCAGTCTTGCTTGGCGTGTGACAGGAAGTGTCCCATGAAAAAGTGTGCACATGCCCTGTTCTGAGGGCTTTACATACCTTTTGTTCCAGTCAGTCTTTAATTCTTTGGTGGACTTATCTTTTGGACCAGCATGGGTCTTTCTTGCTCTGTCCAAGATTTTTAAGTAAATCACATTATGGACCAGTTAGATTTATCTTACAGTTCCAATATCCTTTGATCTTCCCTCGTCCTTCCTACCACCTCATAAAATGAAATTATACCAGGACAGTTCCTGGAACCTGAAGCAATTTTCCTTTGAAGTGTAAGGGTTTATCATAGGGGAGATAGTTTTCTATCCCCTGACCATTTATGACTCTTCCTTTGGCCAGCTACCCCAAGCCTTTGACATGTGATTTTCACATTCCTGTCAGCAGCCTATTCTCAGTTCACAGAGGAATGTCAAATATTTTGCAAAACCTTCTCTCCTTCCTGTGACCTTTTCAGTGAGCTAGGCATTTTGTTGGCAACCCTTAGTTTTGGTCTGTTTGGAATTTTTAAACATAACCAAGTTCCTCTGCATGTAACCCTTTTAAAAGCATAAACAGAAATAAATACATAAAAAATATATATTGTCTACAATATTATTTCCACAGTTACCAAACTGCCACACCAACCACTTCTATAGCCTGATCAGATCTTCCTTGAGGCCCTCTATTCCCACTTCTGTGTCCACCCGCCCACAAAGCTTGGTGTCACCTACAAACAGGCAGATCTTTCCCTTTATTCTTTTGCCAGTGTAGTTTTTGAATACAGTAGACAACACTGGGCCAAGCGTTGAACCCTGTGAAACCCCACTGGTGATATACCTTGATTTTGAAAACGTCACCCCCCCCCACCACCACCACTACTACCCTCTAGGTCCTACTATTCAGCCAGTTTGTCACCCATCTAGTGTGTTTATCCCCTATCCCTAGATCCTTCAGTTTCCTAACCAATCTCCTGTGAGGCACTGAATCAAAGGCCTTGATGGAGTCCCAAGTATTGGATGTCAACCGCATGGCCATTATCAACTATCCTTGCCATGTGTTCTGTGGACATGCTGCTGCATTTCTCATAATGATTCCCTACCTTAAATCCTTCTGTCCTTAGCTGATCCAGGACCTCTTTTCATTTTATCACTTTTTAACGTGCTAAACTATTAGCTTTTCTTGACATTATTTTTCTGTTATTACATTTTTCTTGTAAAGTTCAACATGTCAGGCTGTCTTTGTCTAAACATCTGTTAACTGTAGTTATTTTTTACATTGGTAAGTGCAGCTTTCTGTTCTGCATCTACACAACACTATATACTGTAGGGTCCCTTTTCTTTATTCAGTCCCATGCATTATTCTGTTTGGTTGTTGGTATTTATTTATTGAAAAGTTTCACCAGGTAAGGTACACCGAACAACAAGTTGCTCGTCTCACAGTATGACCCGGGGGAGAGGGAGTAGGAAATTGTAAAACACCGAAGATAATACAAATACTTTAAGCATAGCATATTAATACATAGTTACAAAAAATAATTAGATGATATATGTTGTAGTCTTAGAGGATGAGCAATTGTTAGATAGAGGATACAGAATGCAACTATAACATATGTGATACATTATACAGATGGGACAAAGATCGTCACTTTAGTAATAGCAGGGGACAAATACTACTGGGAAATTAGCATAACATAAAGCACAACTGACCTGGACGTAGACTGGTATCTGAGAACAGATTACGCAAACATTTTGTGAGCAGCAAGATTTAAGTGCTAATTGAAGGAAAGGTTAGGGGCAGGTACAATTGACAGACAGGAAATTATGTAGTGCTTTAGTTAGTGAGCCAGTTGAGGAGGAAGAATGGATTTGAGTAGGGATAGAGTTCCACAAACTAGGGAGACAGTAGGAAAAAGAAGACTGGGCACTTGCGATGTGTCTCTGGGGTACTGATAGGGTCCTGTAGTCATGGGATCTGAGGGAGAGAGAGATAGAGGGTGGAGAAGAAAGGGAGGAGGTAAGGTAGGGAGGGAGGGTACCAAGACAGTAGTTAGAGATGAGCTTAGCGCAGTGAAGCAGCCACCTATTTGCTAGAGATGGGAAAGCTAAGGCGCGGTAAAGGTGACAGTGATGGGTTAGGGGAGGTGCATCAAGGGCAAAGCAGTAAAAGGAGTTGAAAAGCATATCCAGTTTAGCTAGATAAGTAGTAGGAGCAGAGCAATAGATGACATCACAGTAGTCGATTATCGGGAGAATCATCTTTTGGACCAGTTCGCGCCTTGCCTGGAGCGGGAGGCAGGAACAATTTCTATATAAGGCACCGAGTTTGGGTCGAAGCTTTTTTGTTATGGCATCAATATGGTCTGAGAAAGTGAGGTGTTAATCTAGCCAGATGCCCAGGTACCTGAAAGATGTTGTATGTATAAGACAGAAGTATAGACTTTGATGGAAGATAAGGACCGCTTGGTCCACAGTTTGCCAGTTTCCCTACCTAATGGATAAGCTGCGGATCCTAGTTAACCAACAGCCTATTTCTTTCTACCCCACACAAGAATTGCCTTATGTCTGTCCCATGCATTCTTGAATTCCCCCTTTGTTTTTCGACTCCACAACCTCTTCAGGAAGGCTGTTCCATGCATCCACAACCCTCTCTGTGAAAAAATACTCCCTCACATTATCTGAGCCATCGCCCCTCTATCTTCAAATTCTTCCCCCTTGTTCTTGCACATCTCCTTTTCTGAAAGATGCTACCCTCTTGAACATTGTTGATTCCCTTGAAGTACCTGAACATTTCTATCATGTCCCTCCTCTCCTAAAGGGTATATATATTAGGCGCCTTTAGTCTTTCTTCATATGTCTTCTGGTGCAGACCCTGCACCATTTTGGTTGCCTTCCTCTGGACGGCCTGCACCCTGTCTATGTCTTTGCAGAGATGAGGTCTCCAGAATTGCATGCAGTACTCCAGATGGGGTCTCGCCAGCTGTCTGTACAGAGTGATAACTTCCTATTTTCTACTGGTGATCCCTCTCCCTGTGCATCCCAGTATCCCTCCAGCTCTCCTTACTGCCTTCTCACATTGCTTGCCCACCTTTAGGTCATCTGATATAACTACTCCCAGGTCCCTTTCCATTTTTGTTGTCAGCATCTCACAACTCATTGTGTACTCTTCCCCTGAGTTTCTGTTTCCCATGTACATTACTTTGCACTGAATCTGTGTATCTCTGTTTCCTGCACCATTTCCCTTTCTTCTTGATTTCCTGTTGTAGAATCTATGTGTTGTTAGCATCTACATATATCTTCAGCTGTAGTTGTCCTGTCAGTGATCTGAAATTGTCATCTACAGTATAACACGGCTGAATTTTGTTACTGTGACTACTCTTCTTTGCTCCAGCTGTATACACATCCATGTTGCACACCTTCTGACTGAAAATTCAAGGAGTGTTTCATAATAATAACACTACATTAATTTGTTTTTTATAAGTCCATTTAACTCTGTTCTATCCCTTGTACTGGTCTGTAATTTTTGTGTGGCTTGTTGCCTTCTGCTGCAGGACCATGGTCTACATAATCTAACACTGGAGCTGGGACAATTCTTTTGTGTAAGGTGCTATCAAATTGATTATCATTTACCTTAGTGTGAAGGACTGTGCTGGGTACATTTTTACCCTTGAAGCCATGCTACCAATTTGCAGTTCCATTTCTTTTACTCTCCGTACCATAATGCAAATTCATCTTAGAGAGATTAAATAATTTTATAATGGAAGAAGTCTTGGGCTAGTTACTCTCTCCCTTGGGTAGTACACCACTGTTCAGGGTTTTAGAACACCATGACAACAATTGATCCCGTCATAAAGTCAGGGTATGTTAAAGGGGAACAGTCTCCATCAAAGGTCCCCACACTGAAGTGCGAGACTGGTTCCAATGTGCACTGTGTGTGCAAAAACATTTATAAACATAGAAGTTGATGACAGATAAGGACCACAAGGCCCATCCAGTGTGCCCATTTTTTCTACCTTATGAATGTGCCATAGGCCTTTACTGTGTCAATGGCCTGTCTATTCATACTCATCTATATTGCTCCCTTATGCCTAACTCATGACTGTTTGAAGCCCTGCACTGTATTCATATCCACCACTTCCAGAGATAGGCTGTTCCATGCATCTACCAACCTTTCTGTGAAAGAAATTCCTGATATTACCCCTTAATCGTCCTCCTTCTAATCTCATGCTGTGTCCTCTTGTCCTGCCATTTTTCCTATACTGAATCATGTTAAACTCTTTCACCTTGTTGATGCCCTTAAGATGTTTGAATGTTTTAATCATATCACCTCTCTCCTTCCTTTGCTCTAGGGTATACATATTGAGTTTCAGTAATCTGTTCTCTTATGTTTTATGATGGAGTCCCTGCACCATTTTGGTTGCCCTTCTCTGGGCTGCCTCCATTTTGTTAATGTCCTTGTGCAGGTGCATCCTCCAGTACTGCATGCAGTACTCCTCATGGGGCCAAACCAGTGTCTTGTAAAGAGGGATTACTACTTCTCTCTTACAACTTGTGATACCCCTGCTAATACTCTTCAACATCCCTCTAGCCTTACCTACTATTTTTGTGGTCTGCTTGGATGATTTCATGTCATCTGTGATGATGATGATGCCCAAGTCTCTTTCTTCTCTTGTGATTGCCAGCAACTCCCCTCCCAACCTATAGGTAGTAATAATAATAATAATAATAATAATAATTTATTTATAAGGCACCGTACATAAATAACAAATCAAAACAGTAAAAATCATTAAAAAATACAATTAGATCAGAACAATCATAACTATCAGTGTTCTAAAAATGCAGTTTCCCATAAAAAAGTCTTCAAGGTAGCTTCATGGTTTCTCTTCCCTATGCACATGATCTTGCACTTTGCTTTAAAGCCAAGTTGCCACTCTACCTACCATTTTGCCAGTCTATCCAGATCTCTTCTCATTCTCCTTACCCCATCTGGACAATCTACTCTGTTAAAGATCTTGGTGTCATCTGCAAACAGACATACCTTACCCTCCAGTCCATCTGCAATGTCACTGATGAAGATATTGAAGAGGACTGGCCCCAGGACTGATCCCTGAGGTATCCCACTTGTGAAAAGTTCCAAAAAGCAAAATTCCTGCACTCACACTAGCAGGAGGAGTTCGCTACTAAGGTAAAACCTTAAAAACTCCAATACCTCTCCACATAAGTAGCGCTCATCCACAGCAAGAAAACAGAGATACAGATATCCATATACAACAACTGTTGTGCTTTATTTTCACCGAATGTGAGAACCCCTAGCACCTCGGCAGAGTGCCTTCAAGGGGGTATAATACCACAATACAATCTTGAGCATTTAAATACATTTGTCATAAGTGACATCACACTATTTAAACCAGTCCAAACTTAATATTTATGTAGACCAATCAAAAAAGAGGAAAGACAAACAGATAGATTAAAGGTGTGGGGGGATTTCGGTGTGAAGGAAAGAAAATTAGTTAATTTTAAACTAACATTAAACATTTAAAAAAACAAAATGGGATAAACTCCCAATTTTACATTCTTTTACCTGCAATCCAAGGATTATACAAAATATGGAATACAACTTATATTATGTTTCAGTATTACCAGTATAGTGAATCTTTTCTGTTTTATATACTTTACAGGGGTTCTCCTAGAGAACTAGGGATACACCAAACTTTATAAACATTAAATGATTCAAATTCTGGAACAAATTACCCGGCTGAAAAGTACATTTTGCATTAGATTCCAGCCTATCAACTATTCATGACTTGTATTACACTTTAGAATACATTTATATCCAAAATTAGTATATAAAACAAAAAACAGGTTTTTACTTTTATGTTGTTTTACAGTTGTAGCGGGATAGATGCAGGAGGATTCAGGAAGACCCATCTAGACCGGAAAAGTTTTAAACTGTATTGCCATCTGTACCAGAAGGGAGATTTTTCTTTAGATTTTTGAAGCCTGTAGAGATTTAGAAGAAAGAGAAGACATAGTAGAAATCATTATCTAACATAATGATAATATGCACAACAATTCATATAGAGAGCATCTCATTAATTATTTCAGACATTCAAAAATTGTCTATTCTTTCAGGAAGGGTTTAAGATCCCATCTTTCATTAAGTCCAAAAGGTGCAACTGTATTTGCTTTAAAAATCCAGGAGTTTTCTTTTTGTAACAACTTATTTGGCCTATCACCTCCTCTGGAACTGACTTTTACTTGTTCCAGTCCCATAAAGCTTAAACATGTAGCATTATTATTATGCATAGAGGAAAAATGCCTTCCTATAGGTGTGTCCAATTTTCCATTAATAATGGACCTTACATGTTCTTGAATTCTTTCTTTCAGTGGTCTAATGGTTTTACCTATATAAAACAAATTACAGTGGTACCATAGCATATACACCACAAAAGGAGTTTTGCAATTAATAAACTCTCTAACTTCAATTGTAACATCATTTGGTAATATAAAGTTGTTGCATACATGCATGTATTTACATATGTTACAGTTTCTACATTTGTGGTTTCCTATAGGCATCTGTGGTAACCACGTCTCTTTTTTGGGGTTATTCTGTGAGAATTGACTGTTCACTAGTTTGTCTTGAAGATTAGAAGTATGTCTGAATGTTATTCTTGGTCTTTCATGCAAAATGTTGTTTATCTCAGGATCACTTTTTAGTATATCCCAGCTGTTCCAAACAACATTACCTACAGCTCCTGAGATTGCATTAAATTCCAGTGAGCAAGTTACCTGACAATTTTCATATTGTTTTTCTTTTGTTCTTTTTACTAAAAAGTATTTTGGTTTTTTACCCTTAATTCTGACTAGAGCTTTATTTAGTACCGACTCTTTGTAACCTTTTCTCTGAACCTTTGCAACAGTTCTTCTGCTTGTAATTCGAAATCAGTGTCAGATGTCCAATTTCTCCTTAATCTAACCAATTGCCCATATGGTATAGAATCTCTTAATTTAGCTGGGTGTGAACTGTCATTTCTCAATAATGAATTGGTACTACTTTCCTTTCTATATTCTTTTGTAGAGATACAACCAGTTTCTCCATCACCGTCTAGGGTAATATCCAGAAAATTTATAACACACTCATTAATGACTGCTGTAAATTTTAAGTTTAAATCATTTTCATTCAACCACTGAATAAATTTTTCCACAGTTTATTTGTCCCCATTCCATATACAGAGACAATCATCAATGTATCTTTTCCATTGTATGATATTATCTGCATAAGGATTTATGTTAGAATCATAAAGTGTCTCCAATTCCCATAATCCCCAAAAGAGATTTGCACATGCTGGGGCCATTGATGCTCCCATTGCAGTGCCACATATTTGTAAATAAAATTCATTACTGAATTCAAAATAACTGTGATATAGTATGAATTCTAATATTTCTTTTAGAAATTGTACTGGGGCACCAGTGTGTTCCTGATCTTTTAACAAAAAGTATTGAGCTGCTCTAATACCATCAACATGTCTTTCAGATGTGTAAAAAGCTTCTACATCTATACAAATCCATAGATAATTTTTGTCCCATGTCAAATTACACATCTTGTTAATGGTATCTCCAGTGTCCCTCAGATATGATGGTAATTGTACCATACTATATTGTAAATATAAGTCAACAAATTCACTTAAATGTTCAGTAATAGATCCAATACTGGAAACAATTGGTCTTCCTGGTGGATTTGTTGTATTTTTATGGATTGTAGGAAGACAATAGAGAGTTGGAATTATTGGATGATCACAGAATAAATATGTAAATTCTTGGTCATTTATATCTCCTCTATGTATGGCTTCATCCAATAGTTCACATAACTGTTTTCTAAATACATGTGTTGGATTATATGAAAGTTTCTTATAGTTGTTTACATCAAATAGTAAAACTTCCACCATTTCTTTGTATCTCTCTCTATCCATTAGTACAATATTACCACCTTTATCTGCTTTGTTAATTACTACTGCTGAATTAGTAGTGAATTATTTCAGAGACTCTTTTTCTGTATTAGTTAGACTTGAAAAAATTCTGTTATCTTTTTTGTTGTTCAATAGAAACATAGAAACATAGACTTTGACGGCAGATAAGGACCACTTGGCCCAGCCAGTCTGCCCATTTCCCTACCTATTGGATAAGCTGCAGATTCTAGTTAACCAACAGCCTACTTCCTGCAACTCCCCACTATAATTGCCTTATGTCTGTCCCATGCATGTTTGAATTCCACTGTTTTAGACCCCACAACCTCTCCAGGAAAGCAGTTCCATGCGTCCACTGCTCTCTCTGTGAAAAATAATTTCGTCGCATTACCCCTGAGCCGTCCCCCCTCTAACTTTAAATTGTTCCCCCTTGTTCTTACACATCTCTTTTTCTGAAAGATGCTACCCTCCTGGACTTTGTTGATTCCCTTGAGGTACTTAAAAGTTTCTATCATGTCCCCCCTGTCCCTCCTTTCATCAAGGGTATACATATTAAGCTCTCTCAGTCTCTCTTCATATGGTTTCTAATGTAGACGCTGCACCATTTTAGTTGCCCTCCTCTGGACTGCTTCCATCCTGTCTATGTTCTTGCATAGATGAGGTCTCCAAAACTGCACACAGTACTCCAGATGGGGTCTCACCAACTGTCTGTACGGAGGGATAACCACTTCCCCTTTTCTACTTGTGATGCCCCTCCCTGTGCATCCCAGTATCCCCCTTGCTCTCCTTACTGACTTCTCACATTGCTTACCCACCTTTAGGTCATCTGATATGACTACACCCAGATCCCTTTCCCTTATTGTTGTTGTTAGTACCTCCCCTGCTATTGTGTACTCTTCTCCTGGAGTTTTATTTCCCAGGTGTGTTACTTTGCACTTCTTTGCATTGAATCTAAGTTGCCATATGTCTGACCATTCCTCCAACCTTGCCAAGTCCCTTCTCATCCTTTCTACCCCCCCTTATGTATGAACTCTGTTACAGATCTTTGTGTCATCTGCAAAGAGTTTCGTCCAGTATTTTACAAATGACAACTATCATGTTCGGGGGGGTGTTATAAAAAGACTTTGAGATTTTGAGGTCAAAATGTCGCAAAAAGAAAAAATTATGAAGTAACACTGTTTGTAGGGACATCTGTTGGCCCAGTGGGGACCATGTTGCCTTCCTGTGCTGGTGAGAGCTCAGTAAGACAATTAAATGGGCCAAGGCTGGGAGACAGGCACTGCAGCGTGCGACACCGGCCCCAGCCTGGGGAAGGATGGAGGAGTATTCTGGTGCACACATGACACCTTGTGGGGGGCTGGGAAGCCTTCCCCCACAAGGCGTTGACATGCGTGTTGAAGCGTGATGGCCCATGCACTGGGTCAGGATTACCTCCAGTATTCTATTTCAGTTCACACATACGATTCCACTACCAGAAAAAGAAGGGAAATTAATTACAGAAAACTACATTAATGCAGACATTAGACTTGAGAAACGCAAAGTTCACAATGCAGGGAAATGGAAAAAAAACTGTGTTTTGGGTCGTCTCCAGAGTATTGGCATCTTCTTTGGGGTTGCACCCCCTCCTCTAAGCAAACAAGGTCACATGTGATCTCTTGTTCATGCAGGGTCCAAAGGGCCCTGCATGATGAAAGCCACAACAGATTCTGTTGGCAACATGTGGCGAGCCATATTTCTCTACCTTTGAAGAGTGTATCACTGTGAGGCACTGGCTTGGAGCTGCACCTTATGCTTCATACAGGAGGCTGTGGACTGGCGCGAGGGGGTGGACATTACGGTTGACAGCACCAAGGAAGACCTCACCACTGATTTGTCAAGACTGTGCTGACCCAAAACCCTAATGCTTTTTATTCACCTACTTTTTGCAATCAGCCAGAGAGACCACTCTTAAGGTTGTAGGAGTGGTCTCACTTATATTATTAGGGCATCAGACATGCTCATCTATGGTTAGTGGTTCTCACAGCCAAAGAATGTGTGCAAAACCACTCCAACAGAGTGGTCTCTGTGGCAGTATTTACATACACAAAAAAAATCACAGAACATGCCTTTTCAAACATGCCTAAAGGTACAATCCCATGCAGCCTGCCTGACACCGCAGCAGTGCAATTTGCCAATGCAGTGCCCAAGATCCGCAACATGACCCTGGGTTGCTGTGGGTCAGTGAAAGTAGATGGGGCATTCTAGAGGATGGGCCCCCCTCCCCATTAAGGCTAGGGAGGGAATTCCTGCACCATTCCCTGTTCACTGCCATGTGGATCTGCAAATGCAAATTGGGAGCACAGACATACATGGGAATAAGACGTTGTGGGCTGCACAACGAGGCACACCCCAGTGCATCAGGGAAGGATAGGGAAGGTTCAAATATATAGGTAAAGTCAGAAAAGAAAAAATTACTCACCTTAGTAATGTTGTTTCTTCTAATGGAGTCTTGCTACAGTATATTATGACACATGCAGTGAGTCCCAACCTTCGAACCGCTCCAGAGGCGAAAGAGTCAACCCTCCATGCCAATAGTTCTCTTACCTTATATAGTACTGTGTTTTCAAAAGCAGCCACATTGCTATTCATAACAAAGGGAGAGAAAACTGAACTATTTTTAAACATGATGTTTCTTGTCTTCTTAAAATCTTCTAGTATAGAAAGTCCCTCCATTTCTGCTAAATTGACATTTCCTGAGATATTCATCTCTCTATTTCTTACATTCTCTCCGGCACACTCTAAAGATGGCTGCTCCTTAGTTCCTCTTAAATCTTTTTCTTTCTCAATTTCAGCTAAATGAAAGTCCAATGTTTCATCCAATGTCCCTTCATTAGTTTTCTTGATTTCCAAAAAGCCCATTTCTTCGCTGGTATTAAATTCTGGTTTTTTAGCAAAAAATATTTTCAATTTGATTTTGCGAAATAACTTGAATAGATCAACAAAAATACTGAAATTATCTATATGCAGAGTTGGAACAAAATTTAGACCTTTTTGAAGTAAACTCAGGTGGTTATTGTTTAATGTAAACAAACTAAGATTAATTATTTGCTTTTTTGAATCTTCTGATTCCGCAATAAATGCTTTCTGTTGGTTAATGTTCCCACCTCTTGTTCCTCTCCTGGTTCTTCACTTCTTGCGCCGTCTTCTCCCTTCTTCTCTAAAAAGTCGTGGGGGTTGGATTAATAGATACAGATCTCTGTCCTACATTCACAGTATTTTCTGTTGATGCTTTTGGTTCTCTATTACTGTTATTTCTTTTCCCCAGGTTTTTTCTGCTTCTTGAACGACCTCTGCTTAATGATCTTTCTTTGGTGCTTTTTTGGGGGATATATGCAACACCTGCTAAGTAGTCAGTGTCATCTCTATTATGTTTGAAACGTTTTCTTTCTATGACCTCTTTTTCGTGCTTTACAATCTTGTTTTTTAATGATTTGTCTAAGTTAGAAAATTGGCTATGTTCTTTGAAATGTCCAACTTCTTCTTTTGCTAACTGGATTTCTTCAGACAGACACTTGTGATTTTCACTGTCCTCCTCAATTAATAATTATATGTATGCTAAGGATGTTGTTTCCGAAATTTTTAGCCATTCATCTTTTCGTTTAAATGAGTCCAAACCGCAAGACGGCGTCTTTTGAACTTGTAAGCCTCGCGGTGCTTGTCTTTTATCTCTATAAGTCTCTAAGGACAATATATTATAACTGAGATTTATTTCTTTAATTAGCAATCGCTCAAGTTTCAAAAATGCAGTTTTGATATTACCTTTAGTACTCTCCGTCTGTTCCTGTGCTCCAGCTGTATTCTCTCCCTCTAAAACTGCTCTTAATTCAAGTCTCTGTGACTGCAGGGAACTGATGTTTGCTAGGCAGAAACTTGCGTCTCCAATGTCTGTTTTAGTTTTCTGGTTACCACATCCTGGTTCTTTTGACATCACTACGCCGATTCAAAACGTCTTTTGCAGTTCAAATTACATGAAACTAGCCAAAAAGTAAACCAGAGTGGATAAAAAAACACACAAGCCCTTGCGATGTAATCCGTGGCATATTTCCTGGCTCTCACAACAATTATATGGTGTATTAAATCTGTTTTGCTTAGGGTTTCCTCCACAGACTGTAGAAATCTGGCGGTTCGCAGATAATCGAAATGAATCAGGGCAAAGTTCCAAAAAGCAAAATTCCTGCACTCACACTAACAGGAGGAGTTCGCTACTAAGGTAAAACCTTAAAAACTCCAATACCTCTCCAAGTAAGTAGCGCTCATCCACAAGAAAACGGAGATATGGATATCCATATACAACAACTGTTGTGCTTTATTTTCACTGAATGTGAGAGCCCCTAGCGCCTCGGCAGAGTGCCTTCAAGGGGTATAATACCACAATACAATCTTGAGCATTTAAATACATTTGTCATAAGTGACATCACACTACTTAAACCAATCCAAACTGAATATTTATGTAGATCAATCAAAAAAGAGGAAAGATAAACAGATAGATTAAAGGTGTGGGGGGATTTCGGTGTGAAGGAATCAAAATTAGTTAATTTTAAACTAACATTAAACATTTCAAAAAACAAAATGGGATAAACTCCCAATTTTACATTCTTTTACCTGCAATCCAAGGATTATACAAAATATGGGATACAACTTATATTATGTTTCAGTATTACCAGTATAATGAATCTTTACTATGTTTTATATACTTTTCAGGGGTTCTCCTAGAGAACTAGGGATACACCAAACTTTATAAACATTAAATGATTCAAATTCTGGAACAAATTACCTGACTGAAAAGTACATTTTGCATTAGATTCCAGCCTATCAACTATTCATGACTTGTATTACACTTTAGAATACATTTATATCCAAAATTAGTATATAAAACAAAAAACAGGTTTTTACTTTTATGTTGTTTTACAGTTGTAGTGGGATAGATACAGGAGGATTCAGGAAGACCCATTGAGACCGGGAAAGTTTTAAACTGTATTGCCATCTGTACCTGAAGGGAGATTTTTCTTTAGATTTTTTGAAACCTGTAGAGATTTATAAGAAAGAGAAGACATAGTAGAAATCATTATCTAACATAATGATAATATGCACAACAATTCATATAGAGAGCATCTCAATTATTTCAGACATTCAAAAATTGTCTATTCTTTCAGGAAGGGTTTAAGATCCCATCTTTCATAAGTCCAAAAGGTGCAACTGTATTTGCTTTAAAAATCCAGGAGCTTTCTTTTTGTAACAACTTATTTGGCCTATCACCACCTCTGGAACTGACTTTTACTTGTTCCAGTCCCATAAATCTTAAACATGTAGCATTATTATTATGCATAGAGGAAAAATGCCTTCCTATAGGTGTGTCCAATTTTCCATTAATAATGGACCTTACATGTTCTTGAATTCTTTCTTTCAGTGGTCTAATGGTTTTACCTATATAAAACAAATTTCAGTGGCACCATAGCATATACACCACAAAAGGAGTTCTGCAATTAATAAACTCTCTAACTTCAACTGTAACATTATTTGGTAATATAAAGCTGTTGCATACATGCATGTATTTACATATGTTACAGTTTCCACGGTGAAAATAAAGCACAACAGTTGTTGTATATGGATATCTGTATCTCTGTTTTCTTGCTGTGGATGAGCGCTACTTACTTGGAGAGGTACCCCACTTGTGACCTGCATCTCTTCTGACTGTATACCGTTTATTACCACTCTCTGTTTTCTGCCCGCCAACAAGTTTGCCACCCAGTTGACCAACCTCTGACCAACCCCGAGCCTACCCAGCTTATTAATCAATCTTCTATATGGAATAGTATCAAAAGCTTCGTTAAAGTCAAGGTAGGTGATGTCACAAATGCACCCCGGGGGTCAGGCCCTCTGCTCCCACAGAGCCAAACCTAGAAGTGCAATATGTGGACAGGAGACAAACATGGTAACCAACTGTCTGTTTTGGGTCCGAACAATTACCAGTCTTGAGTCCTGGGGTCAAATATAACTCTTTTTTACTAGCACGCCCAAGTAATAGGTTCAAATATCACAACCTCTTCGGGGAAATGCAGTGCAATACTTAACCCAGCAGGCACACAACCTGGTTCACAATCCCCATTTTGACTCAGTTGAGACCCTGGTACTTTACCTTGGTGCATATGATAACACACTGTAAGCATTTAACAGTTCTATGAGAATTATCAACACTGTCCTGGCATTCACACTCAAAATGAAAAAAAAAATTACAAATATTAAATGAAATACAAAACATAGAACATACAGTATAACATTTAGGGTACAGTCATAAAAAAATAAATAGACAATTTAAAAAAAAAACTTATACTGAGTATCTAATCTTACTCTAGTTTCAAATAGTAAATAGTGGAGGTTGAATTACCCAATTCTTGCTGAAATGCTTCTTAATTGTATGTTCTTTCAGGAGTCCAGAAATCAAAAGTTCGATCTTCTCTTAACTTTGACCATCTATAGGGAACAAGGGTCCCACCCAGCTTGTGAGATCACAGATCAGTGGTGATGCTAGCTGTGAGGTCACTCTCTTCCTGCATACTAGGTATGTTGCTAAGCATTCCACAAAACCAAAAAAAGTATTTTTTAATTAGTGAGCCTGCTTTATGGCAGGTCAGAATTACCACTTTGATCTTCAAAGGAAATTCCTGAGCTACATCTCTTAGTGGTGAAAAATCTAACAGGTATCTGTCAGAATATGCTTTTCTCCTAATGGGTCATAAAATGCAGCCTGTTTATGACCAGTTTCCTGTATTTACAATAAATGGGTATTTTACAATCTGTTACAACCTGGTATCTAAAGGAAGCTCTTAATTAGATTTTCCACTCAGAAGAAGAACAGTATTTTTTTGAAAATCCCAGGTCCCACGATGCCTTGTGCTGACTGCCATATTTTCCAAGTAGAAATTCAAAGAAACAAATTTTTATATCACGAATATAATACAAATAATAACAAGCAGATTGGCTATTCATCACGGTCCTCCCTCCTAGACAGAATTTTGGGGAATCTATTCTAAGGCATGGGATGAGTTTCCCAAATTCAGTTCACTGCTCTGACACGATAGCCCATCTGCGTTTGCTGCCCCTGCCCTGTAAGTAACAGTCATATTGCAACCCTGCAAGGCAAGGCTCCATCATAAAATCCCACCATTTGTTTTACTCATTTGTGCCAGCCACACCGGGGGATATGATCTGTTTTTACTTCAAAATGCCACCTGTATAGGTATGGCTCAAATTTCTTTAGTGCCCACACCATTGCAAGGCATTCTTTCTCCACTGTAGAATAAGCCTGCTCCATGGGAAGTAACTTCTTACTGAGGCACACTATTGAGCGATCTTTCCCTTGGTTAGAAATCTGGCTAAGTACTACCCCAATACCCACATCTGAGGCATTGGTCTGGACTACAAATGGTTTACTATTGTCTGGACTGGCTAATATAGGAACACCACACAGTGCCTCCATTAGCCGTGTAAAGGCTTGTTCACAGGCTGGTTCCCAGTTAATCTTTTTAGGCATTCTTTTCTTTAGCAGGCCAGAGAGGAGAGCTGCCAGGGCACTGGAGTTTGATACAAATTTTCTATAGTACCCTACGGTCCCTAGAAAACTCTGTACCTGCTTCTGTGTTTCAGGTCTGGGCCATGCTTCGATTGCCTCAATTTTTGCTCAATTAGGATGGAGCTGTCCCCAGCCTACTATGTGCCTGAGGTATGCCACCTCAGCCACGGCCACCTGGCACTTTAGAACTTTTACAGTGAGCCCGGCCCTCTGTATCCTGCCCAGCACTTCCCTAAGGTGGGACAGGTGTTCCTTCCATCTGGCACTGATGATGGCAATATCATCCAGGCACACCATGGCATACTCTTCAGTACCATTTAACACCTGGTTAACCAACCTCTGGAAGGTGGCAGGGGTGTTAATTCTGAAAGGCATTACTTTTAACTCAAAGAACCCTATTGGAGTGATGAAGGCTGACCTCTTCCTAGCTCTGGCAGTTAACACTATCTGCCAATACCCTTTTGTCAGGTCAGTAGTGGTAAGGTATGTCATCCTTCCCAACTTGTCCAGTAGTTCATCCATCCATGGCTTTGGGTGGGTGTCCGACTTCATGACTCTGTTGAATCGATGATAGTCCATGCAAAAACAAGTAGAGCCATCTGGCCTGGGAACAAGGACTACGGGTGATACCCAGGGGCTGTGGGATTTCTGGATTATTCCTAAATTCAGCATTTCTTTCACCTCCCTCCTAATGTCCTTTTGGACAGCCTCTGACACCTGATATGTTGTCCGCCATATGGGCACTTGTGTGCTCATAGCTACATCATGCATTGCTAAGGGGGTTAGTCCAGGCTTGGCACTAAACAATGAGGCAAAAGTTTTCTAAGACTTCCCTTAATTCTTGGATCTGATCTGGGGTCATCTTGGGTGACATTTTAATTGCCTCCACAGAGGACTCCCGCTTGCTTTCTTCCAGCAAGTCCAGAAAGAGGGTCTTCCTCCTCCTCCGTCCTCTCCCCAGGATAACACACTACAAATAACATGTCAGCCATATTTGCATATGGCTTCATCATGTTGACGTGGTGCATCCTTTGGGTATGTCTCCTGTCAGGCAGTTCTATAATGTAATTTACATCCTTCACCTGTCTGACTACTTTGTATGGTCCTGCCCACTCAGCCTGCAGCTTATCTTTCTGGACAGGGATTAGAACCATAACCTCCTGTCACACAGTATGTGAGCAAGCTCTGGCTCTGCGATCATACCATACCTTTTGTTTTTGCTGGGCAGCTGCCAGGTTTCTCTGGACTGTACCCATAAGTTTCTTCAGCTTTTCCCTAAACTTAAGGACATAATCCACTATGGGAGTTACCTGGGTGGCGTGCTTGCCTTCCCTGTCCTCTCAGATGACGTCTAGGGGCCCACACCCTGTGTCCATATAACAGCATGAAGGGGGAAAACTCTGTTGACTCTTGGGGCACCTCTCTGCATGTGAACAATAGGTGGGGAAGGTATTTCTCCCAGTCTCTACCATGCTGTTCTGAAAATGCATGGAGCACTGATTTAAGGGTACCATTAAATCTTTCCACAAGTCCATTAGCTTGTGAGTGATAAGGTGTTGTGCGTATCTGGACCACCCCACACTTCTCCCACAAACATTTCTTCAGGTCCAACATGAAGGAACCCCCCTCCCCTTGATCAGTGATAACCTCCTGTGGAAACTCAACATGGCAGAAAATCCCTAGCAAGGCATCTGACACTTTATCTGTCCTCAGTGAGGATAGGGAGACTGCCTCTGGGTACTGAGTGGCATAATCCATCACTGTTAGGATAAACCTCTTCCCTGAGGAGCTGGGGGTATTCAAAGGCCCCATAATATCCATTTCTACCCTCTGGAATGACTCCTCCACTGTGGGCAAAGGAATTAGGGTGGCTTTGGTTTTACTACCTGCCTTCCCTATTTTTTGGTACCGGTGATAAGACCTGCAATATTCCTTCACCTGTTGGGTGAAGTTGGACCAATAGAAATTCTGGGTCAATTGCTGCTTAGTGCACACAATTCCTAGATGTCCAGAAATGAGAATATCATGAGCAATCTTGAGCAACTGCTTATGGTACCCCTGGGGAAAAAGCTGCCAACCCATCACCCCTCCATCTTTACATCCTGCATCTACAGCAGTTCATTGTCCCAGTATATTCTATGTTTCCCGTCATCTCTTAGTGCTCCATCAGAGTCTGCCCAAGCCCTCAGCCTCTGTAAACTAGGGTCATTTTTCTGAGCAGCTGCAAAATCTTTACATATTCCCAAGGCATGGGATAGGTCCCCTTCAGTTTCTACATTAGGGTCCCTAGCTCTAGCATCAGGGTCACTGCCATCCCTAACCCTCTGACAATTGGCTACCCCTCCCTCCTCAGAGTAACCTTCTGTAGTAGTTCTGTTAACTGCTACCTGGGGAATTTCTACCCCCCCTTCACTATTCTTCATATCAGGAGACACCGGCTGGAGAACCAGCCTCCCAGTGTTTTCAACGGGGGCCTCTATGGGGTCCAGGGAACTACAATCTGCCTTTGCCACTTGACTATGGATAACTGTACATGCCATCCCCTTTTGGAGATTGTTCCCTATAATCACATCCAGGGCAAAATTTTCTGCCATTGCAACTTTGTGCACAGTCTCTATTGTCTCACCCCAGTCCAGGAGAACACTAGTAAGTGGCAGCATTTTCTCCTTCCCAGTGAATCCCGTACTGTAACAAACTGATTAGGTATAAGCTGTTCAGGCTCAACCAAATCCACTTTTACCAAAGTAAGGGATGCTCCCATGTCCCTTAAACCATGGGTCTGCACCCCATTCACACTGACTGGGTGTATGTGCTCCCTCATGTTTACTGGCATGCTTTCAGGGATACACAAAAACACACCTCTTTCCCAGTACCACTTTATGCACACTCTGCCTTTTTAGGACACTGTCTTCGCAAGATATCCAGGTAGTTTTCAAAACCAACATTCATTTCTTTTATCAGGCAAATCCTTTCTTTGTAACCTGGGGCTGCCCAATTACGGTGAAGGCAGTGAGGGTTTTAGGTGCCCTAAAGGCACGATTTTCCCTTTCTGCACTGCCATGCATACCCCACTCCCTCTCAGAGCAAGTCTGCTCCTGGTACAGCGGTCCGAGAGCTTGGCAATCTCCTGCACTGTTTTTGGATCTCTGGCCTCTAGCCAGGTTTTCAGCTCTGCTGGCCAAGCCCTATAGAACTGCTCCAAAAGTACATTTTCAATTTTTTTGACAGAGTCTGCTTGTATCCCTTTTCACCAGCATTTTAAAAGCTGATGTTTTTTAATGGCTAGCTCTTCGTAGCTCTTATCAGTGCTTCTCCTGAGCTTACGGAACTGAACTCTGTATGCTTCAGCTGTCATAGTCATACTTTTTTTAACAATGCAGCTTTAAATTTGCCATAATCATTACTGTCCTGATTGTCTATTTGACCCAGTGTGTCACGAGCTTTCCTGGTAAGCAGTGTGGATAGCTGGAAGCTCCAGGAGTCTCTGGGAATTTTTGCCTGAATGCATACCTTTTCAAATGAGTTTAAAAATTAATCCATATCTTCCCTTCCTTTAAAATTCAGCTATCAATTTAGAATTCAATGTGTAACCCAGTCCTGGAGTCCCAGATTCCCCCATGCCACTTACCTGTTCTGGCCTTTGTAGTTGTAGCTTTTCCAGTTCAGATTTCCTCTGGCACTCTCGCTGCTCTTGTTCAGCCTTTCTCTGCTCACGATTGTCCTCTCTCTCCATCTGTAACTTCTGTTCGCATTCCAGCTCTATTTTCCGCAACTCCGTCTGCAGCCTGATCCCTTCTGGCTCCAGCATGGTGGCAATCCTCCCCTGCGGCTGTGGCTCTCGGTTAATACTAGTCCTGCTGTCCTCTTCCCTGGGTCTAGACAATGCGATGGACCCTGGCCCCTCCATGCCCAAGGTCTGGTCTCTTTCAGTCACTGACTGTGACTCAAGGTCATGGGCATCAGCTGTCACAAGAGCCTCCACGAGGTGCTGCTTGTTTTGCCCCTCGCAACAGACTCCTCTCTCTCTCCTGGTACAACTGCCTTAGGTATTCTGCACTGTACTCGCTGTAGGTAGAAGTCATCTGCTTCCCTAATCTACGGCTACACTAGCTTGCACCCAAAAAAAAGATAAAACAGGGAAAACTGGACTGTTAATGCTCGTGTCACCAAATAATTTCACAGTATGCAAACAAATCTTTTTGATTGCAGCACTGCAAGCCAAATCTTTTAAATCCCAGTGCTGCCAACCCAATCTGTTACAAATGCACTCCGGGGGGCAGGCACTCTGCTCCCACACTGCCAAACCTTGAAGCACAATATGTGAACAGAAGACAAACAGGGTAACCCTCCTGTCTGTTTTGGGTCCAAACAACTACCAGTCTCGAGTCCTGGAGTCAAATATGAACCCTTTCACCAGCACACCCAGGTATCAGGTTCCAGATTTGTTTTGTTTCTGTTTGTATACCCTGTCATTTGATGACTTTGTCTCTCTCAATGCATAAGACACTATAGCACTCGGGACAGATAAAATGTAAATGAATACTCTCCTCTCTTTTGCTTGTTGCCAATTGTAAACTCCCTTCTGTATAAACCCTGTCATACTATACGCTACCTTTTGTACATACCTTGAACTGTTTTACCTCCTTGAAATTGATGAGGAATGTTTGTAAATGAGCAGTAACGCTCAATGGTATTTATCCAATTTATGTAAATGAATAAAATACATCAATAAGCTGAGCTACTTTGTTTGCTCTTCTAGTACTGTACAATCTGGTTTTCTTGCTTCTACTTGAATGACAGTTGGTTCTTCATTCTCTGCGATGCTTTTGGGTTGGTGATTCCACTGTTTTTCTGCTAGCTGCATATTATGGTGTTGGTATAGTTGCTCCCCTGTGTGAATTTGTTGCTGTCTTATGAGGCTGAGATTTAAACTCTTGTCACTTTCAACAAATGTCTATGGTTTCCCTCCAGTCTAAACTTGCAGTTACATTTTCAGGCATTTCTTCTGGCAAAGACACTTGTAACATCCAGCATATTTATTCTTTCACTCCCCCATGTGAATCTGCTAATGTGTCATGAGGCTGCTCTGTACTACTGGACACTTGCCTCATTCCACACAAGTATATGGTCTCTCCTCCATGTCAACTAGCTGATGTATTTTGATTATACTCTTTGCTCTAAAACATTTTCACATTCAGTGTGTATATAATAAATATATATATATTCATTCATTCATTACTCCATGTGAACTCACTGATGTATTATTTGTTTTTTCCTCTGGGCAAAACCTGTGTCACATTCAGCATATTTATACCCCCCCCCCGTGTGTGTGTGTGACCATGATATTATATGAGTCTAGTCATCTGAGTACAACTTGTTACAGCATGGTGATTCTGCTGTTATGTTGTGAGTGCACTTTGTGCTCCAAAAGTCTTCTCACATTCAAAACATTTATATGGTCTCTTCCCCATGTGAACTCACTGATGTGTGATCAGAACATTCAATTCAAGTTGCATTTTACCAGGAAAACACACACACAACATTGGGCAGGCTCATTTACAAGGTGGTCCTGGGAGGACACAAATAGAGAATAATACAATATGGAGTTATGAATACAAGATAAGAGCAGAGCACTTTACGGCAAACTGATGTAACTTCTGTGGCAAGTATTCAACTTCTATGGCACTGTTTGGTCAAGTTCTGCAGCAAGGTTTAACGTTCTTCGGCACATTTATATATAAATAATACAGAGCCAGCTTTACAGTTTTGGGGACCCCAGCAAGGATGACCTGTGAGGAGTATCCCCCGACTTCCACCACATAAATGTAAGTTACATAATTTCCCTTAAACCTTCAGTTTTATTCTTTTGCTTTTCAGAAGCTATTCTAGCTCTCCATACTTATCTAAACATATTTAGGGCTTAGTGCCATGTCATGTAACATTAATGGCTACAGGCAGGCATCCCCTCAACATACTGGCAGCAAAGCAAATAGCTCAATAGTTATTCTCCAAGGGACAGCTTGAAGTAGCCAAGCCATGGAGCACCAAAGACTCCCATCCTCTGTGAACACCTGTTAGGGGCCCATACACAGTATAGCCAGCCAGTATAGCCTAGAGGTTAGAGCAATAAGCTGTGAATGAGCTTGCTGCATCCAGCTGACCTGGGTTTGATTCCTACAATCTCCACTTGTATATAGTGCAACTCTAAGCAAGTCACTTAACCAGCCCAAAGCTCCCAGGTCGCTCCTGAAAACAGGCATTTGTGCCTAGTGGGCCCTACCTGGTTAACAATGAATAAAGAAATACAGTTGTAGTTGGGGGTGGCAGGCTATTGATGCATACAGAGACTCCCTGTACTGCCACCCTGAAAACAACCATATATTAAAAATATAAAATACTAAACAATAGCAGTGTCAGCATGATTATTTCTTTTTCACTATGTCACTCTTTCCTTTGTTCAGGTGTCACATTCTGAATTCATATTCTTTAGCTTGGTTGGCATCTTTCTTACACTGGTTTATTTATTTATTTATTTATTTATTTGTTTTTACTTTCTTTCATATGCACCTATGTCCCCTAGCCTGAAAGCCCTGGCATCTGCAACACCCTCTGACCATGGGCTGCCCTAGAGCAGGTAATCTCAAGATCTCACCTAATGATGGGTTGCCCTCATGGAACCTTGATGCACTACAACTGGCCTAGTACATAGATACATAGACAGTGTCGGCAGATAAGGGCCTATGGCCCACCTAGTCTGCCCATTTGAGCTTGTAAGTTCAATTTGTTTTCCTAGAAGTCTATTTCCCCTTACCCCTGACCTCTAGAATTCCTTTATGTCTATCCCATGCATTCTTAAATCCCGTGATTGTTTCAGCCCCCACCACTTCCTCTGGCAGGGTGTTCCATTTGTCCACCACTCGCTCTGTGAAGAAATTCTTCTCTATGTTTCCTCGAATCGCCCTCCTCCAACTTCATCCCATGCCTCTAGTCCTGAAATATCTTTTCGCTTAAAATAGTGTTTTCCTGCACCCTGTTCCTCCCTGTAAGATACTTGTATGTCTCTATCATATCCCCTCTCCTCCTCTCCTCCAGGGAGTACATGTTCAGTTCCTTCAACCTGTCTTCATAGGACTTGTGATGCAACCCATGCACCATCTTTGTTGCCCTCCTCTGAACCTTCTCTACCCTGTCTATGTCCTTACGTGAGGTATGGTCTCCAGAACTGTACACTGTACTCCAGGTGGGGCCTCACTAGTGTCTTGTATAGCGGAATTATGACCTCCCTTTTTCTGCTGGTGATGCCCCTGCCTATACATCCCAGCATCCTATTTGCTTTACCTGATGCCTTGTTTGACCGCTTCCTCTACCTTGAGGTCATCAGAGATGACAACCCCAAGATCCCTTTCCTGCTTGGTGCATGCTATATCCTCACCCCCAACTGATATATTGTGCCAGGGTTTTGTGCCCCATATGCATTATCTTGCACTTCTTTGCATTGAATTTCAACTGCCAAACCCTTGACCATTCTTCAAGTTTCTGCAGGTCCTTCATTTTGTCTACACCCTCTGGTGTGTCTACTCTGTTACAGAGCTTTGTGTCATCAGCTAACAGTGAAATTTCTGCCTCTATATCTCCTGTGCAATGTCACTGATGAAGATGTTGAATAGGACCGGTCCCAGCACTGATCCCTGTGGTACCCCACTGGTCACTCTTCCCTCTGTGGGAGGACAGCCATTTACCACCACCCTCTGTGTCCTGCCACCCAGCCAGTTACCTACCCACCACACTCACTGTCCTGCCCACACCCATATTCCCCAGTTTGTGTAATAGTCTTCTATGTGGCACAGTGTCAAAGGCCTTGCTGAAGTCCAGATAGGCCATGTCCACTGCCCTCCCTGATCCACCTTCCTAGTCACCCAGTCAAAAATTCAATGAGGTTGGTCTGACATGACCTCCCCTGGTGAAACCATGCTGCCTTAGGTCCTGTAGTCCATTGACAACCAGATGTTCCACCAATCTCTCCTTCAGTAGTGCTTCCATGATCTTTTCCACTACCGAGGTGAGGCTGACTGGTCTGTAGTTCCCTGCTTCCTCTTTGTTCCCACTTTTGTATAAGGGGACTACATCTGCTGTCCTCCAGTCTTTGGGTACCTCCCCTGTTTCCAGTGATTGGCTGAACAGGATAGCCAGAGGTTCAGCCACCACCTCTCTTAGTTCTTTAAGGACCCTGAGGTGCACCCCATCTGGCCCCATTGCTTTATCAGCTCTTATTACTTCCAGTTCCTTCAGGACCCTTTCTCGTGTAAAGGGACTTGTGTCCATTTCTGCACCATTCTCACCCCTTGTACTCCCTTCAGACCCATTACCCCCTCTTCCTTAGTAAAGACTGAGCAGAAATACCTGTTCAATATGTCAGCTTTACTGTTGTCATCCTCCACGCGGCTCCCATCCTCCCCCTTCAGTCTCACTATCCCTCCCTTTGTCCCTCTTTTTTCACTTATGTACCTGTAAAAGGTTTTGTCCCCTTTAACCACTGATTTTGCAATGTGTTCTGTCTGAGCTTTGGCTTCCCTTACTGACTTCCCTGCCTCCCTTTGTTTCTCCTGGTACTTCTCCCTATCCCCTTCTGCCTGTGTCTTTTTGTATTGCCTGAATGCAATCTTTTTGGCTTTCACTTTCTTTGCTACCTCTTTGGAAAACCATAATGGTCTCCTCTTTCTTTCCTCTTGCTAACCTGCTTAATGCATAATTCTGTTGTTCTTATAATCCCCATTTTAAATACTGCCCACTGTTCCTCAATCCCTGATTCCTGTCCCATTCCCCTTAATGCCTCTTTCAAGCATCTCCCCATTTTCCCAAAGTCTGCCCCCCTAAAATCCAGGATACGTGTTTTTGTGTGGTTTGCTTCTGCTCTTTCTGTGATTTCAAACCACAATGACTGGTGGTCACTGTTACCCAGGTGCTCCCCCACTGTTACCCCCATCACACTGTCCCTGTTTGTGAGCACAAGGTCCAGTATTGCCTTTTGCCGAGTTGGTTCCATGACCAGTTGCTTGAGAAGGCACCTGAAGGAGTCCAGGATAAATCTGCTCCTAGTTGATGCTGCTGCTGGGATGCTCCAGTCCACGCTAGTATATTGAAGTCTCCAACCAGTACTACCTCCCTTGTCTGCCATCCTTTGGATGGCTAGCATCAACTCCCTATCTGTTTCTTCCTCCTGGGCTGGTGGTCTATAGACCACACCTGTGCGGATAGCTGGCCCCATTTTCCTTTCCAGCTAACCCACAGTATCTCTCCCCCATTTGTGTTCCTCCTGGATCTGTGTGGCCCTATGTCATTTTCATACAGTGCCACCTCCTCCCTTCCTGCCTGCTCTGTCTCTTCTGAATATGTTGTAGCCAGGTATGGCCATCTCCCAGTCATGGTTATCATTACACCAGGTTTCAGTGATGGCCACAATGTCCAGGTCTGACTGTACCATGACAGCCTCCAGATCTTCCATCTTGTTGCTAAGGCTCCTGGCATTTGACACATGGCTTTCCATGATTTGACCTCCTAGACTGCTTCACTGTTCTCACCAGCCCCTTCCTTGGTTGTCATTTATCCTGGTTCTCCTTGCTGTCTGCCCTTTGCTGAATTTTGCCCTTTTCTGCTTATCCACCTTTTGGACACTAATCTCCAACTTTTGCACACTGCTTTGCAAAGATAGCCACCCTCTGGTTCACTGGTTCCATTACTAGCTGTGGGGAGTGAGCAAGTAGGTACCATCCTTGCTGGCCTGCCACCCCCTTTGCTAGTTTAAATGCTTGTCAATGTAGCATTTAAACTTATCATTGAGTGCTTGATTCCCTCCAGGATGGATGCAGGCCAGGCTTGAACAAACCTCCATCCCTCCAGATGTGTCCCCAGTCACCAATGAATCCAAACCCTTCCTCACAGCACCAGTTCTTCAACCATGAGTTAAAGTTCTTGGTGCATGCACTCCTATGCTCTCCCTTGCCTCTCACAGGTAGTATTTCTGAGAAAGTGACAGGAAGTAGCTACTTGTGAGACCCCTCCCAGTTTCCTAAACTCTTCCTGAACTTCCTTTGGCTCCCCATTTGCCAAGTCATTAGTACCTAGGTGGATAATGACATCCAGCTCACCCTCCTGTCTTGCCTTCCCAGTGATCCCCAGTATCTTCCTTCCATCCCTCCATGCCGTGGCACCTGGTAGGCACCTCACCTCCCTGTCCTCCCCCTCCTGTGTTCCTAGCTGGATCCCTCTTATGATGGAGTCCCCCACCAGGATTCGCTTCTTCCTCCTCTGGGGTCCACTGCTTTCCCCACTGAGGTCACCTCCTTGCCTAACCTCCACATCCTTTCCTTCCACTTCCCTGGGTACCTCTATTTGGTTGTCCTCATTTGACTTTCCTCTTCAAAACCTAGTAAAATAAAAGCTTACTCCTCCTTCATCTCCCACCTACTTAATGGCAGCAGTGCTATCTCCTCCCCCAATCTACATAATGGCAGCAGTAATTTATCTCTGCTCTCTTTCCTAGACCTAATCCTAGTAGGGTGACTCAGCTAGCTTTTTGCATTTTCCTTATTTTCTTCTGCCTCTGCAGTCTCATTGTCTATGTTTCTAAGTCAGGCAAAGTTCCCCTTTCCCCGGAGGAAAAAATGGCAACAGTGCACTCGCCTCCACTCCAGACCAAAAGGCTGAAATGCTCTCTGATCCCTTCTTTCCTCTTCAAAACCTAGTAAAATAAAAGCTTACTCCTCCTTCATCTCCCACCTACTTAATGGCAGCAGTGCTATCTCCTCCCCCAATCTACATAATGGCAGCAATAATTTATCTCTGCTCTCTTTCCTAGACCTAATCCTAGCAATGCTCTTTCCTCCCCCTTCCCATAATGGAAGTAATGGTCTCTGTAACCTCCCCCTGTCCTAGACCTAACAGGAGCAATATATTTTCTCCTCTCCCTAACATGATCCTGCACCCCAAAAGCCTTGCCTGATCCTAGTTTTTAAAATCTAGTGTAGCCCACCTCTGCCCATCTCAGCAACACTACCCACCTAGGAAGAAAAGGGATGGCATTTGCAATGCTCTCTAAAAACTTTTATCACAGAATTTTTTTTTATTTAATTTATTTATTGAAGTCTTGGAATTACAACCTTTGATCCAGAGGTTTGTTTACAAAGGCTCCACATCAAGGATAGAGAGGACAATAATTGAACATGGTACAGGGCAACACAAGTGTACAGGTTGCAAAAAAGTATGATACAAATAGATTACATACAATATTCAGTAAGTGCTGCTAGGTTACATATGTTACAGGGCTAAAATATATTACCCATTTTTTTTTCGGTCAGAGAGGAAGACCTTGTCAGAAAATCAGAGGTAGGGGTGACACTAAGATAGGGAGCATGTTAAAATAAAGGAGCTTTCCAGCCTTAGGGGAGGGAGAGGGTAAGTAATGTAAAGATATGAGGGATTGTCAGGGAGGTAGAGGAAAGGTAGGGGTAGAAGAGTACTAGAGTTAATATGTAAGCAGTGATAGCCATAGGGGAGGGAGGGAAAGATACAGTAGGAGTTAAGTCGGGCACTCACAGCTACTGCAATTTATTAAATGATGCCGCACTTTGGCTTTGAAGGGTCTGATTTTGGTGTATGACTGGAGGTCTGGTGAGAGGTTATTAAGCCAGGTAAGTGCCCTATACATGAAGGAGCACTGGGCCTGTGTAGTATGGCAGAAAGGACCTAATAGGTGGAGTTTGTGATGCTTCTAGTATGATGGTGGGTCTCTGACCTGTTGAAGAGCTGCAGTAACTTAGGTGGGACTAGACCTAGGCTGATTTTCTTCATGAAGAGGCAGGTATGGTAGGAGATACTGCCCTGAAGATTCAACCAGTTTGCTGTTGTATAGAGTTCACAGGAGTGGGTGCTTAGGTGGGAGCCAGCGGCGAGTCGGCAGGCCTTGTTAAGGGCAACAGTTAACCTCTGAGGGTAGTATTGGTGGCAGAGCCACATACTATTAACCTGAAGTCAACAATTGATAGAATGGAGCTAGCCTAGTAGTAATGGCAAGGTGAAGCGCTTCTTGGGACATGCTCAGCCTGTGCCTGTACAGAACACAGTGGAAGCTGGCTGTCAGACTAGGGAAGCAGAAGAGGTATGGCTGCCACTTCAAGAGAGCCAACATTTGATTAATTCAAATTAGGGGGTGGGCTACACTGGATTCCTTCTTTGGTAACCTTACCTGGTTACCAACGAATAGAAAAAAAATGACTATTGTATTGAACGGTCAAGTTATTTGTGCTATAAAAAAAACTTTGAAGCTGCACTGATGCTCTAAGTAAATCTACTTGTCCCCCAGTGGCATTTTTAATTGCGATACAGTGAGCTTAAAATCTGTCTTGCCCACCCTTGCATATGTTATAAAGTTACCAATGTTTCATCAGCAATGTCATTACGACTGTCTCCATTTTCCCAATTTGTTTTTCTCTTCCCTTTAGTTTCCACATTTTATGTAAATCGCCTTTAGCTTTTCATTTTTCTTACCTTGGTTTCATCTTTTTAATTTCTTCAATCTATCCAACATTCTCTCATTCTTTTCCTGTCCCAAGTTTTTTTTTAATTTAATTAGCTGTCCCTTTGCTTGCATTTTTTATAATTTACATTTTTGTTCCCTAGGCACCATAGTTGACCCATCAGGTTGGCAACCACATCGTCCCACCCAAAGCAACCTCTTGTGGTCCAAACCCCACAAGGATAACAAATTGCCTCCCCCTCCCCAACAGCACTTTATCCTCTCATGGTTTTAGAACAGGTAAAACCTGCCCATCTCAACCCCACCACTTTCCTAACAAGCCTTAAGAATGCCACTGAGTGGTCTTGTAGATTTCAATGTATGTCATTACCCAGCCCAAACACTGTACAGTGATCCTCTGCCTCTTCCTGCCTTAAAAGTATTGTAAAGTCTTCTCTTAGACATTACTCTGTCCCCTCATACGAGAAATACCAACTACAGCCCTACATATCTAGGCCCCAAAAGGTCATTCCACCCAAAGCAATGAGGCTCACTGTTTTTTTTTTTTTATATTGGCACTCTTTTTTGGTCCAACAGTGTAGGACAATCCTCTGCTTCTTCCTATTACTGCTGGTCCAAAATGCTGGATTCATGTCCCAGTATGGCTTTTTGTGGGCCCTACAAAGCACTACTTTGATAAGAAAAAGCATTCTGGTCCACTAGCAGTGATACAAAAAGACAATGGATCATCACGCAGCCTTGGACCAATATAAAAAAATAGAGTGACTCAAGGGGGCTCTCAGGGCTAGGTGGGGATGGTTTGAGGGGCTGAGATGTTTGGGGCAAATTTTAGTTCTTTTAAAGCTACAAGCAGGCAGAGGAACTGCTTGAAAGGAGTGGTGTCAGTCTCTGTCTAAACTTTCTGGGGCAATTTCTTCAGCCAACACCAAATTCTGTGGCAGGTCATAATTTCTGTGTTAAACACCACGTGTCGCAGAACCACAGGAAACAAGGGTCCCTGGTTATACTTTTCCTTCAGTGAGTGTCTTAGCAGTGATTTGAAGTTAAAGATCCCAACAATTTGTGTGAGCTTTAGCGATCTTTGGAGGGTATCCCATTGGGTAGGTACAGCATGGCTTAAATATGCAGCGTCAAAGCGAGATCTTATTCTAGGAATATCGAGCATGATATAGGAGTATCTTCTGAGAGCATACACACAAGGCATCCACTTGAAAAATAAAGATGATGGGGAAAAATGTATTGGTAATGGCTCTGTAGGCCCAGAGGGAGATATTTCTCCACCTTCTAGTGCTAAGTGAAGTCCAACCTAGTTGCCTATAGAGGGAGCAGTGATGAGTATTACATGGGGCATTGGTGATGAATCCTAACACTCCATGATACAGAGTATCCAATTTAGCCAAGGATATTTTGGAGCAGTATAAAGAAAGTCTGCATAATCATTAAGGGGGAGAAACGTGGTCTGCACCAGTCTTAGTTCTGCTTCACGAGTAAGACATAGTTCTGGGCAAAACTCTTGTCACATTCAGTACATTTATACAGTCTCTCCCTCATGTGAATTCACTGACGTATTATTAGGCCAGTCTTCTCCCAAAAAATCTTGCTACATTCAGCACCTTTTCTTGGTCACTCCTCAGTCTGAACCTGCTGATGTCTTAACAGACAACTGCTATGTGAAAAGCTCTTGTTACATTCAACACAGTTGTCTCCTCTCACGTAAACTAACTGATGTTTTATTACAGCACTTGCCTCTGAAAAACTCTTGTTGCATCCACAACAGTTACATGGTCTTTCCCTCGGGGTTAGTGTCTCCAAATGTTTAGGGATTTCTAATACCGTGGCAAGAATGGACCCCATTCTTTAGCCAAGGCATATTCAAAACTCAAGAAATTAGTACTGTATTAATCTTTGATGTTTGCTGAGAGCGCTCTTCTCAGCACATGCAACGTCCCCAAAATGGCTTCCTTTTGAAGTTCATAAGGTGTCACAAGTATTGGTAGCATATTTAAATGTGCCTGAAAGTTCTTTTTGATTAGTCCCATTGCTCCAAGCACTACTGGAACAATTTGTGTGTCCTTATTCCACATAAGTTTGGTTTCTGACTGCATATCTTGGTATTTCATGATTTTGTGTCTCTCTGTACGCAGCACACTGTAGTCACTAGGGGTGTGCTGCGTACAGAGAGATTTCCCCATGTGAATCTGCTGATGTGTTATCAGTATACTCTGTGATGTAAAACCCTTGTCACATTCAATACATTTATATGGTCTTTACCTCGGGGTTAGTGTCTCCAAACGTTCTCGACCTAATGTGAACTTTCTGATGCTTTATCAGATCACTCTTCTGTAAAAAGCTTGTTACATTCATCACAATTATATGATCGATATCCTGTGTGAATTCTCTGATGCATTTGGAGGTTACTCTATGATTTAAAACTCTTTGCTGCATTCATCACATTTGTATGGTCACTCCCCTGGGTGAACTTGCTGATGTTATAGCAGATCACTCTTCTGAGAGAAACTCTTGTTATATTCAACACATTTATACTGTCACTCCCAGGATTAGTGTCTCCAAATGTGCAGAAATTTCTGGTACCAAAATGATAATGGACCCCATTCTTAAGCCAGGGCATATTCAAAACTCAAGAAATTAGCACTGTATTAATCTTTGATGTTTGCTGAGAGCGCTCTTCTCAGCACAAGCAATGTCCCCAAAATGGCTTCCTTTTGAAGTTCATAAGGTGTCACAAGTTTGGCAGCATATTTAAATGTGCCTGAAAGTTCTTTTTGATTAGTCCCATTGCTCCAAGCACTACTGGAACAATTTGTGTGTCCTTATTCCACATCAGTTTGGTTTCTAACTGCATATCTTGGTATTTCATGATTTTGTGTCTCTCTTTACACAGGACACAGTAGTCACTAGTGGTGGCTATTTCAATCAGCAATGCTACCTTTGTTCTCTTTTCTTGTATTACAATATCGTGTTTTCTTGCTTCCACTTTCTTGGCTGTTGGTATTGAGTGATCCCATGTGATCATTACTTCTTCATTCTCTGTGATTCTTTGTGGTTCATGTTTCCAGTTTCTCTCTGTTACCTGTATGTTATAGTGTTTGCACAGTTTCCAGTGGATCAATCTTGCTACATTGTTGTGTCTTTCAGTATACAGGCCTTCTGCCATGAGTACTTCACATCCAGCCACAAGGTGCGTAACTGTTTCTAATTCTGTACTACAGAACCTGCACTTGTCTGTTTCTCCTGTTTTTCTATGGATTTTGTGAACCATCTTGTACGTAGCCCACTATCTTGGGCTGCCATTATCAGTCTTTCATCTCGTGGCCTAAATTCACCTCTTTTTAACCACTCATGGGTCAGGGCTTGATCGACCTGTGGTTGCTCCAGTAGCTCCCTGTATTTTCCACTATAATTATGGGCTTTCCAATTGTTTTTTCTTTTCTGTTGGTCTTTATCCTTATACTCCTTTTTCTGATTCTTTGCCTTTTTCTGTTGCTGACAGTTCCTTATCTACTTGTGGATTGACATCAATCTGCCACCCTTCTGAAGGCTTCTCCTAATTTGATGAGTGAAGTCATTTTAGGCTTATTTTCTTCATGATGCAAGACCTTGACTATATTTGGGTCCAAGGATGTCAGTAAGTATGTATGTAGCCCAACTATTGTGGATCTATATGTGTAATCAATCTCAATGAGGCCCATGCCTCCCCCTGCCCTTGGGATGTATAATCTTGGCATGCACTGGTTTTTGTATGTTAATTGGTGAGCATGAAACATTTTTCTTGTTTTTATATCTAGCTGGTTCAACACTTTCTGTGGCCAGTCTATCACACCAAAGCTGTATGATATCACTGGAAGGGTGAGTTGGTTTATAGCTTGCACTTTATTTTGTGTTGTCAAAGCAGTTTTCAGAATTAGCTTTAACCTTCTAAAATATTCCTTGCTTACTTTTACTCTCATTTGTTCATGTTGTGCTGTTGCTCCTTCATCTATTCCCAGGTATTTATACACTCCCTCTTGCTCAAGTTCTTTTATGTCACAAACCTCCACCAGATTCATGTTTTCTTTATGAGTTAACTTTCCTGCTACAAATGTTGCTTTGGCACATTTGTCTAGGTCAAACGTCATCCGTATGTCATCAGAAAAGGTCTTAACAATTTGTAGTTGTTCTTTCAAATGTTTGTCAGATGAACTCCCCAATGTGAACTCACTGATGTTTTATCAAATCCATCTTCTGGACAAAACCATTTTCACAATCAGCACATTTAGATGGTCACCTCCCCATGTGTACTTGCTGGTGTATTACCAGGCCTTAGCTGTGGGCAAAACTGTTCTCAGCCCATTTATATGGTCTCTCTCTAGTGTGAATTCGCTGATGCCTTTTTAGGTTAGTATTCCTGGAGAAACTCTTGTTACATTCATTACACATATACAGTCGCTCCCCTGTGTGAACTCGCTGATGTTTTATCAGATCACTCTTCTGAGAAAACCTCTTGTTACAATCATCACATTTATACGGTCGCTCCCCTGTATGAACAAGCTGATGTTTTGTAAGATCACCATTATGTGAAAAACTCTTGTTACATTCAGCACATTTATAGGGTCGCTCCCCTGTGTGAACTCGCTGATGTTTTATTAGGGCAATCTTCTGAGAAAAACTCTTGCTACATTCACAGCATTTATATGGTCGCTCCCCTGTGTGAACTCGCTGATGTTTTATTAGAACATTCTTGTAAGTAAAACTCTTGTTACATTCAGCACAGCTATATGGTCTTTCTCCCGTGTGAATTCGTTGATGGACTACTAGGTTATCCTTTGATTTGAAACTCTTGTTACATTCAGTGCATTTATATGGTCTCTCCCCAATGTGAACTCTGTGTTTTATTAGGCAAGCCTTCTGAGAAAAAGTCTTGTTACACTCATCACATTTATATGGTCGTTCCCCTGTGTGAACTCGTTGATGTTTTATTAGAACATGCTTGTAAGTAAAACTCTTGTTACATTCAGCACAGTTATATGGTCTTTCTCCCGTGTGAATTCGTTGATGGACTGCTAGGTTACCTTTTGATGTGAAAGTCTTATTACATTCAGTGCATTTATATGATCTCTCCCCAATATGAACACGCTGATGTTTTATCAAATCCAGCTTCTTGACAAAACTATTTTCACAGTCAGCACATTTATATAGTATCTCTCCCGTGTGAATTACCTGGTGCCTTTTTAGGCTAGTCTTCCTGGAGAAACTCTTGTTACACTCATCACATTTATATTGTCGCTCCCCTGTGTGAACTTGCTGATGTCTTTGCAAATCATTCTTAAGTGAAAAACTCTTGTTACATTCAGCACACTTATGTGGTCTTTCCTGCGTGTGAACTCGCTGGTGTATTTTCAGGTCATAGCTCTTGGCAAAACTCTTGCTACATTCAGCACATTTATATGGTGTGTCTCCAGTGTGAATTTGCTGATGTGTTTTTAGGCCACTCTTCTGGGAAAAACTCTTGCTACATTCATGAAATTTATACAACTGCTCCCGTGTGTCAACTTGCTGGAGTTTTATCAGATTCCTGCTATGTGAAAAACTGTTACCTTCGGCACAGTTATGTGGCTCCTTCCTTGCATCAACTTGCTGATGTGGTATGAGGCTACTCTGTACAGAAAAACTCTTGTCAAGATGAGTAAATTTATACTGTTTATCTCCCCTGTGAATTTTCTTTGGTATAATTTTATGATGCACTGCAAAACTCTTTTTTGAACATTTAGCTACATTTAACTCTCTTAAACTCCTCTGATATTCAGTACATGTATACTGCCTCTCACTGCTAATCTGTTGTTCAGAGATGAGATGCGAGTCATGGAAACTCTTCCCACATTGAGGATACTGATGCATCTTCTCTGTTGTGTAACAGAGCTGGTATTTCCAAAGTGATGATTGCTGGCTCTGACTCTCACTGCAGTCAACCCTCCTGTTGACTAAAAATACATATTTCATTAGTATTTTCTTACAACAAGAAAACAAAGGTCTTATACATTTTTTTCATTATACAAATGTTTAACATCAATTTTTGGGTAACCTCATGCAGTCTATCATGTAAAAAAGCCATAATGGCATAACTAGAGGCAAATAGCTTGCAGGGTAATCACTAACATGGGTCTGTGAGAGTGGGGTCAACTTACAGTCCCTGAAGAGCCACTAAATCGCACAAAACCAGTTGGAGTCACAAAACCTGGTCACTCTGCTTTCCCAGCTACTGCAAAATGTAGCATGATATTTGTGTGTGATGTTTTTATGTACTGTAAGTAACAAAGCCTTGTTTTTAGTAAACTTATGCAGAGATATGATGCTGACTTTTCTGGCTTTGGTACCCTGTTTTTTAAGTCAAGCATGCCAAGTGGCTGAGCTTCTAAGGTTGTTTAAAATCAGACAAACCTTATTAACATCTTCAGTTTTGTAATACAACCAGAGAACTAAGATCAAGCAGTTAATGTGCTGTATCTGGATTTCAGTAAAGTTTTTAACTCAATATCACATAGCAGACTAATAATAAAAACTAAGAGACCCGAGGGTGTGTATGAAGCTTACTAGATGGATGGACAACTGGCTGAGAGGGAGGATACAGAGGGTAGTACACATCTGGAATACTCTTATCGGGAGTGTCACTACTGGGGTACCAAAGGGGACAGTTCTGGACAGGTACGGTTTAATGTATTCATCAGTGACGCTGGTGTAGGGATAAAGGGCAAAATTCATGTATTGACAAAGGGCAAAAATCAACCGGGAGTAAGGGAATTAAAAGAAGTTGTAAATAAACAGGAAATATAGTAAAAGTTGTGGCAGCTAAAGTTTAACACAAACATATGAACATACGATGACACCAGCAGAAGAAGGCTATTTGGTCTATCAAGTCTGCTTATACTGCAGGGTCCACAGCTTGAGCTAATGTCCCTGCCCTCCCTCCCCACTCCTCCCATCCTCCCTACCCATAAACCTTACTTTCCCCCATGCCTATCCCACCCTCTCTTAAAGCTGCCCACTGTCTTAAATGAGATGACCGCTTCCAGCAGTGCATTCCAAGTGTCCATCACCTCTCTGTGAAGAAGTACTTCCTGACCCCCTCCTAAACCTCCCACCCTCCAGCTTAAGACTGTGCCCCCTGGTGTTATGGTTGCCACTCGGCATAAAGAGACTCTCTTTATCAACCTTATTTATCCCTTTCAGGTACTTGAAGGTCCCAATCATGTGTCTCTGTCTCTGTCTCTCTCTCTCTCTTGTCTTCCAGGGAGTACATGTTCAGCACCCTTAGTACAATGTATATGGGCAAAGAAACCCAAAGACAAACTATTGGCTAGGGGTGTAGAAATATGTCTGAACAATAAAGAAAGGCATCCGGGAATAATTCAATTCAATTTTATTTGTTAACCAGGTAAGAACACTAGACCAGAGGTCTGCTTACAGGCATGACCCAAGTATTTTTAGTAAAACACAACTTATCTACAAGAGATTTACAAAAATACCGCTACATTCACAAACATAAAGTTGATCAATATTGTGCAAGATTTAAATCATCAGCACTGGACAAATATTTCTATTCACACAGCACCATACAAACAATCAATAACTGACATGAAAAACAGCATACATTTGCATAAGGATGTGAGTGACAAATGACCTAGCTGTTTTTGTCCAAAAACTTGGGCAGATGAAGCTATTCTGATCTCCTCTGGCAGCTCATTCCATTTCTTTACTGCATAATCAGAAAAGGCTTTTTGGCCCATGCCTGTTTCGCATAGCGGCAGTCCCAGGCAGGCATGTTCAGCTGATCTCAGGCCTCGGTTTGCTCTGTTAGCAATTAAAAAATCTGATAGGTGGTTTCTGTCATCCAGTTTTATATTTTTTATATACAAGTTGCATTAGCTGAAAATTTTCTCTGTATTTCTGGTAACCATTTAATCTTTTTCACAGGAGTTTACAACGATGCTCTCTTTATGGACTAGCAGTGGCAAAGTGACAGATCACATTATAAAGAACTTCTCATTTGTTTAAAATCTCAACAGAGGCTGACCCCAAAACTACGCTTCCATGTTCTAAAGTGGGAAGCAAACAAGTTCTAGCAATACCAGTTTTTGTTTCACTAGTGAGTGTGTTATTTCATCTACACAGGGAACCTATTTTTCTATGCAAAGTATCTGGGACATTTTCCATGTGTCTGTCAAAGTTTAAGCTTGTGTCCTGCATGACTCCCAGGTATTTGAAGTGCTCCACTTGATCAAGTGCAGTGTGATCTGACATTCTTATGCAGAAGTGTATAATTGCCTTAGAGTATCTTAGGGGTGTGCAATAAACCATGGCCGCTGTAGTCGTCTTGTCTAGCAACAGCCTATTAGATTCAAACTAGTCCTGCAGTTTTACAAACTTTAGTGGTAATTTTTCATTTAGTGATGTTATATTTGGGTCAGCCATATAAATTATTGGGTCATCTGTGTACAGAATTATGTTTGAGTTTTGACATATGTTTGGCATAACATCAACAAAGATGGTAAAGAGTAGAGGTAATACTAAATACCGAACCTTGTGGAACACCATATTTTACTAGACATGGAAAAGACAAGTCTCACAACCTGTTTGCGATCTGTTAAATAATTGCTGAACCATTTTTTTGTGCTGATTCTCCGACTCCTATGCTATCCAGCTTGGTCAGAAGAAAGGAGTGGTCCATCATGTGAAAGCCATGGTCAGGTCCATGAAGACCGCACCAGTCAGGCAACCACTCTCCATATTCAGGTACAAGTCATTAGTGAACCTGACCAGGGCACTCAATGTCCCATGTTCCCTCCTGAAGCCAAACTGGAACTCAGTGAGCAGTTGGTGCTTGTCTAGATACTCCATTAGCTGTGACTGAACTACCTTCTCTTGAAATTTTATGTATGCAAGATAACAGAAAAATCAGCCTGTAATTGCTTAGAACTTCTGATTGACCACCCTTGTATAATGGAATAACATTTACAGAGATTCCACATCAGCAAACAATACAGATGAAGACAGTTACAACATTTGTAGAGAATGCAGAGGTTCCAGGTCCACAAAACAAACCGATGGAAACAGAATAAAAAAAAAAGACATTTGAAGAGAACACATTGGACAAAATACAAATAGTCAATTATACAGTAGATATAGACATAGATTACAATAATGCAGGTTAATAGTGAGGAGAACATAGCTAGATATGTTTTAAGAACATACTTCTGTCCAAGTGCAAAAGGGGATAACATAGCAAGTTTAGTCAGAATCCAGAGAGAGAAGAGTGCATGGGGCAGAACAATTGAGATATAAGGGGGGAGTGAGCCAAAGCTGTAGTGAAAGTTGAGGGGTAGGGGTATAAGTAGCAGAGGAGTGGGTATAAAAAGGGTAGGCAGGGAGTGAAAGAACGAACACCAGAGAGAGCGCGATGGGTCGGGGGGATTCAGAGAGGGAAGGAGAGGAGGTGATGGGGGGGGATTAAGGAGGAGGGACAGAAGGGCTTGGAAGCTCCTGGGATCAGGAAGAGGCAAATAAGACAAAGAATAGTTGTGATTTCATGAGGATCAGAGAGAGGTGGGTGAAATTGGAACCTAGGTTGAGGAGGGGTAGGGGAAAGAGACTGGGTGTAGCCAATAGCTAAGTGATAGCGAAATAAGATATAGGGGGTAGGGTTAGAAGTTAGTTTCCACAGTTGCAGACACTGGTGGATGCTAATAATGCCCGAAGTTTTGATTTAAACAGTCCTAGCTTGGTTTACTTCAGAACATCTTCCCAAGAGAGTTCAGACATTTTAAACCATAAGTAGCTCACGTAAGGTTTCTGTTTTTACTTTTTCTACCTCTAATACTTCTATTTGTTTGATTAAAATAAATCAAAATCCCACTCCCAAGTTTATTAGGTTTGTCATGTCTAGAGCTTTTGTATCCAGGCAGACAGATTTCTTGATCCCTAATTTTCTCAGTTAGCCAGGACTTACTTACTTATTATATCTGGTGCATATATACTCATCCAGGCTTTAAATTCACTCCATTTTGCTGGCAGGCTACTAATAGTCATGTGGGCTACTCTGAGACTTGGCTAGCTACACCAATATTTTTTGACTGAAATGGAAGTGTGCAAGAAGGACCCAGGTTGGAATCAATATCCCCTGCTAGCAGTAGCCTTGCAATTAAAGCCACGTTTGAAGTTCACACAAGCTCTTATTTTTTTGTCCCAATTATTTAGTACTAAGATTATTTGCATGAAATCAGTACCTTTTCTCTTTCAGTGTTTGTCCTCACCTAATCATTAGTGATAACTACAAATTATCAACACAGTGTAATAAAGATATAGCAAACACCAATAGAAGGCTGGGTTACAAAGGGGAGGATTTACCAGCAGAAGGAAGGAGGTGGTAATGCCCTTCTACAAATCATTAGGAAGACCTCACCTGGAGTACTATATCCAGCTTTTGAGCCTGTTCCTCAAAAAGGACATCAGTAATTATATCTGCCTACAGGAAGGATCACAAAAATTATCAGTGGCCAGCATGGAAGGTTATATAAGGGGAGGTTAGCCAGCCTGAACATACACTTACTGTAGAAGGGAAAGAGAGTCAAATCTTTAAAGAGCAACCAAAACCTTCAGGAGAACTTTGAAAAACAATTTGTAAACACAGTTCAGTTTATTTTTTCACACAAGCTCTTGTTTCTTGTCCCAGTTATTTAGTACTGAGGTTATTTGCATGAAATCAGTATCTTTTCTCTTTCAGCGTTCATTAGCACCTATTCATTTTCATCACCTGGGGCCCAATATTCTAAAGATTTCCCTGGTGCAAATCTGAGTTTGCCTTCACAAACTGGGTTTTGTACGGACATGCAATATTGAAAAGCCCAGAAGCATAGGCAAACAGGGTTTGCACCCGGGCAATATTAAGACGGGGTGCAATGTAAATGAAGGGGTGGGGGCCTGAATATTGGCACAGTCCAATATTCAGAGTATGTGCACTGTGCAAGGTCATTTCCACGGTCCCTTTGCAAGGCACATATACAGCCAATCAAAACCTTGACATACTCCTGCCCAACCCTAGTGGTTGCCGGAGGAAGTGTGGAGGTACCTCCAACCCCTAACATAATTGTCCATGGTGTCTAGTGGTCCCCCCAAAGCACCATCCTGAAGTTGAAAAAGAAAGGTGTCCAATGATACCTCTCCTGCTGATCACTGTCCCAAAGTTGAAAAAAAGTTTTCCTGGTTCTAGTGGTCCATCACCCCACCAATCGCTGACTCAATGATAAATATAAAAACTTCCCTGGTGTTTAGTGCCCCCTCAAACCCACTGATCGCAGGCCCAATGATAAGTGCAACATTTCCCTGGTGCTAATGGTCTAGCCCCCTCCCCAACAGATCGCCAGACCGATGTTATCTATGAGACTTTCCCTGGTGTCTAGTGCTTCCCTCCTCCCTATCCCATCCTAACCCTGATCCCCTGCATATATGGTAAAAAAAAAAAAAAAAAAACTCCCTGGTGGTACAGTGGATTCTGTTTCTCATCCGCAGTCTGCTGTTTTTTTTATAATAGGTAACATTCCCTGGCAGTCTAGCAGTCCCCTCTCCCAAACCCTGACTTGCCCATATATTAGGTAAATCTGCCCCAGTGGTATAGTGGACCCCCTCCCTATCCTCACCCATCTGTATACTACATAGATCTGTCCCCTAGTGGTCTAGCAGACCCCACACCCCAAAAGGTACTGGCTTACCACTCCACTCACCCCCATCCATCACTCTGAGCCAGTGACCTGCACAGCCCTCTGCTCACAACCAATGCTGTCCGCCAACTAAACACTCAATGAGCATGTACTGTAACAGCTGACTGTACAGTATGCACTCACTGAGAGCTCAGCTGGTGGCTGGCCATGGTGGTATCTGGAGGGCTGTGCCAGTCGCCAGCTTAGAGGAGTGATGGAGGAAGCAGGGCAGTGGGCTACTGCCTGCTGGGGTGCTGGGGTCTACTACACCACCAGGGACAGATGTTTGCAGTATACAGGCAGATCATGATAGGTACGGGGTTCACTATACCACCAGAGAGTTTGTAGGAATCAGACAAGGGATCAGGGATAGGAAGAGGGGGATCCACTTAATACCACGGGAAAGCCTCGGATAACATCAGGCGGTGATTGACTTGGGGTGGGGCTCAACACCAGCGCCAGGGAAATGTTGTCGTTATCGGGTCAGTGATCAGTGTGGGGTAACACTAGATGCCATTATCATTGGGCTGGTAATCTGCGGGGGGGGGGACCACTAGCACCAGGGAAAATTTCTTTTTCAACTCCGTGCCTGCGACTGGTGTGGCTAGATCACTAGCACCAGGGCTAGATCTCTGGGACCAGAGAAGTGGGGGAGGGGTGGCACCATGTTAAATTGCCAGACTACCCATGCAAATGAACCCATAATGAGGATGCAAATTGCCCCTTAGCACCTTGCATGCCCAATGAGCTCATTTGCATGGGTGTATTTGAATATGGGAAATTCAGCGCAGGCACAAGCCATTGTGGAAGCTCATTTAGGGAGCCGTGTCTGCCCAGCACTAAGTGGGTTAGCGCTGGACAGCCATGGCCTTATATTCAGTCAAATAGCGCGGGTGCAATATTCCACTGAATATGGCCTTTCTGGACACCTGGGCAACCACAAGGTGCAGCGTTAATGTTTGTGCTGTGCTTTGTGCCTTTCTGAATAGCAGGCCCCATGATGCCTTAATACTCTTCTTGTGACATCACTGTTATTTTTCATGGTAACAGACTGTGATGTCACAACAGTGAATTATAACTAAGTAGGGAATGAGTTGCTGATACAGATGAACTTAAAGGGATAAAGATCTTGTTTTGTGCAAATGTTTCCAGTAATAAATAATGGGGAGAAGAAATCTACAACAGATACATGAAATACAAGCTGAACTGTACCTAAATATTATGTTTGTCAAAGTTTTCCTAAGGCATCAACAGTTCTTTAAGCAAGCGATGCAGTGTAAGAAGATGGCAGCCAAGGCAAACAGAATGCTGCAATGTGTTGCCAGAGGGATCTTAAGCAGAAGGGAAGAGGTTATACTGCCACTATTACAGATCCTTGGTGCAACTGCACCTGGAGTACAGCGTGCAATGTTGAGGCCCTATCTGAAAAATGATATCAACCAAGTTGAGGTGGCCCAAAAGAGGGCAACAAAGATAGCACTGGAACAGTAAGGCATGTAAGGACAGGTAGAGAGAACTTAACATATACTCGTTAAAGGATAGGAGAGAGAAAAGAGAGAGAGAGAGAAAACATGATCAAAAACGTCAAGTACCTAAAAGGTATAAACACGGTAGGTAACGGAGACCTTTTTTGTCTCAGTGAAAACAAGACCACCAGGGACACTGTTATAAGCTGGTGGGAGGTCAGAAAGGAGATCCAGAAACACTTTCTGCAGAGAAAATGGTGTTGGGATGGAATGAACTCCCAGCTGAGCTATTATCTCAAAAGACGGTAAGGGGTTTCAAGATAGGGTGGGACAGAGGGAGGCGGAGGGCCAGAGCTGGAGGGAAGGTAGAGAGGTGGAGTCCACTGTAAGTCTCTAGATCTGGGGTATATAACAAATTTGATAGACCATAAGCATCAACAAGTTAGATCACAACAGCCTATTCAAAAGCTGCTGTCATGCTACTACAGGGACCATGAATGTAAACTGGTTTGGGGAGGGGTGGTAGTTACAGGAGGAATCTAAGGAAATCCAGTGGAACCAGTAAGAATGCAAAATAAATACTGCAGCATTCTGAGGCAGTTGCTGCAAAAAAACAAGGCAATTTCCCTGGCAATTAATCCCCTTTGGGAGGCAGTATAGCATAGTGGTTAAGAGCACTGAGTTGCAAACCTGGAGAGCTGTGTTTGAATTCCACAACCACCACTTGCAAACTGTGCGACCATGAGTAAGTCACATAAGCATTTTATGTAAATCTGCTGCTTGTACTGTTACTTCCCGGACCCCTCATCTGCTAAAAAATTTTTTCTTCCCTTCATCTCCACTCACCTTGACTACAGTAATTCACTTCTTTCTGTACTTCCCAAGTCCTTCCTTTCTAAATAAGAACAATATTTATATTTTTAGTACCAGCAGGCTCATCCACTCCTGGCATGAAGACTCAATTAATTAAATCCTTTGTCATGTTCAACTCTCAGTTCAGTCCCATGTCCGGTGTAAAACTGACCTGCTTCTTTTTAAAATTCTTCTTGTCTTTACTCCTTCCTATCCTATTTATCAGACAGTCATGGCCTACTTATAATACCATACTTTCTGCTCCTCCGTCTCTAAACATTTTCCCTGTTCCTTTTACCCCCATCTCAAACACAGTTGGGACAATCATATAAAACTCATTATCAAGCAATCTACTTACTGTTAGGAGAATCTTCAACATGATACTTTAGGTGTTTAGTCTGTTTTGCCTCCACATCACCACATGGGCATTCCTCATCCCGCCCAAACAGCAATAGCAGTTGTTCCATTGGGACACTGTATCCTGCACAATAAGAATATACATTAAATAAATTTTTTTTATTTCATTTTTTATTCAACAGAGTGGGTACACTGGTCCCAGAGACTGTTTTAAAGTATGGCCTGGGCCATCAAATAATAGTTAACAGGAAAAACGCCATACTTGACAGGAGATAAACAGCATACAGCAATACAGCATAAAGTCAATTACCCAGTCATGAGTGCTTGCCAGTCAATTACAAAAAAGTATAAATTCAAAGGCTTCAAAGACACGATTAACACACCAAATTAGGTGAGAGACTCCCAACAATAACAATGTACACAATAAATAATAATGTACACAATAAATAAAAACAACGTACACAGTAAACAGAAAGTGCACTGAAGTGTCAAGCTGGGCTTAAAGGATGGACCCAAGACACTCCCATATTACCGTGTCAGGGGGATATACTTACAGGCTAAGGTAGCTATGAGGGCACTTCTAAAGTGTGACTTGAAAATATAAAAGTTATTTATAATTAGAGCTAGATAAAGGTGAATAAGACTATCAAGGAGTGTCTGAATTGTACCTGTATTTGCTCATACTTGAAAACTGACAGACTATAGTCCATAACCATAACATTCCATGACAGATTGCAGGTACTCTCCGTACTTAAATATTCTTGCAACCCCACTTCTCGCCATACTTGAATATTCTTGAACTTCATTTTCTCTATACTTACATACAGTTACCACTGTTTTCCTCCATACTAAGACATAACATAGAAACACAGAATGTGGTAGCAGAAAAGGACTGGTGGGCCCATCTATTCTGCCCTATTTTCCTTGCCTACTACTATCCCCTAGACTCTGTTTGGTCACAGGTGTCCCTCCTTCTTCCCTTACCTCTATTTATTATACCCATGTGCCCATCCCATACGTGTTTGAAGCTCTCCAATGTCTTCACCCCAGAACCTCTTCTGGCAGACTGTTCCAGGCGTCCACCACCATTTCCATGAAGAAGCATTTCCTCACATCCCTCTTAATTTTCTCCACTCAAAACTCCTTACCATACCCCTGTGTTCTTGTGCTCCTCTCCTGTGAGACTCCCCTCCTGCACCTTCTTCAACCCCGTTAAGTATGCATAGGTCTCATTTACATCCCCTCTCACTCTCCTCTCCTCTAAGAAGTACATGTTGAGCTCCAAGAACCTCTCCTTTTTTCCTTGTACGACCCCTGCACCATTTGATAACCCTCCTCATGGCCACTTCCACCCTGTTGATATAATTGCAAAGGTGTGGCCTCCAGAACTGGACAGAGTACTTCAAATGGGGTATCACGAGTGAGCGATACAGAGGCAATACCACCTCCCTTATCCAGTTAGAAATCCCCCCACCCATGCACACCAGCATCCTGCTTGTTTGCCTACTGTCTTATTGCATTGCCCTGCCTCCTTGAAATCATCAGATGTGGTCAACCCAAGGCCCCTCACTTGCATTGATAACTTAAGTACCTCCCCGCATCTTACACATAGCCCCCAGATTTCCCCATCCCAGCTGCATACCTTTGCAGTTTTTGGCACTGAAACCCAGCTGCCCCTCACTAGGCCACTCCTCTTCTTTCCCCAGATCCCTTTGCATTCTCTTTATCCCATCCCAGATGTCCACCTTGTTGAAGATTTTTGTGTTATCTGCAAAGAGACACACCTTCCCCTCCAGTTCCTCAGCAACATCACTTATGAAAACAGTGAAGAGGATAGGACCCAGAATCACACCCTGAGGTGGTCGCTCTATCATCCTCCGAGTGACTGCCATCTACCATCATCCTCAGCTTCCTAGCTTTCAACCAGTTAGATATCTAGCCCACAACCACCATCTCCCTCACCTCCAGACTGCTAAGTTTCTTTTACTGCCTCCTGTGTGGCACAGTGTCAAAGGCCTTACTGAAGTCCAGATAGGCTACATCCACTACTCTCCCTGATCCACCTCTCTAATTACCCAGCCAAATAAATCTATTGGGGGGGCACCAATGAGCAGCTAAACAAACAGGACGCATCTTTCCGGAACTCCGCACCACAACGTGTTTTGAATATACATTTTGCTGATAAAACTCAACTACAGTCAAACTAATCATCATCTAACAAATTGCAGAGATGGAGGACTACCTGAAATCAGCCAAATGCTCTCAGCAAATGGTGAAAAACACTAAGAAAATGGCTCTGCAGGATGGGAGGGATGGCTGGTGGAGTGGGCCCAATTTCCCTCTCAGAGGCAGAAATCACCTTAATTAGCAAGGCGGACACAGAGCAAATTCTTACTAATTTAAGCCCAAGATGGGACCATTTTGAAAAGACAATCTTTGATTTGACTGCTGAACTTAAACAGCACACTAATCACCTGTCTGAGTTACAGCAACATGTTTGACTTGGACGGCAGCACTCGGGTGCTCCCAGATAAGATAACTCATCTAAGACGGGAGATGGAGGAACTCCTGGATGCTCTGGGCTACCAAGAAACTACAGCCGCAGAAACAACCTGTGGATCAGAGGCCTCCCCAAGGGTGTAGAGAAAGGAGGACTTAAGAGTTTTGTGCTGAAACCCTCCCCAAACTGCTGGGTTTGCTCCTAAAGAATGGCAAGCTGCCCAGCGATCAACCACCACGGCAGGTAATTTTCCGGCTACACCACTTCCCCAATTGGCAGGCAATCCTAAAGGCCTACAGAAATAAGAAAGAGCTCCTATATGAGGGGCATAAACTGACCTTGCAGCAGGACATATTGGCCCAAATTCAAAAGAAGGGTCAGCAGTTCAATGCCCAGATGGATGGTATGCGGGAGAGAGACCTGGAGTTTTTCATGACATATCCTGCCACTGTAAAAGTCCAATCGGAGGGGGCTATGTATTCATTCTGGAAGCCGGTGAAACTGCAATCCTTTATTGCCAAGTGGGACAAAAAAAATAAACAGGGGTGAATAAAACATGGAGAATTTTGAGGTTTCCTTCAAATTATTTTTGGCTTGTTTCTTGACATATCTCCATGGGAATGGTCGATCACATGGAGTCTGGGATGGGGAGCTAGACCCCTTGCTTACTCATGCACTTTTCAACATCAGGCATCTGCTGAGACTCCCTTGATGATGCACCCATAGGAATTATTTGGTTGCCACCACACAGGGCTTTGCCCTATGCCAGGGAATAAACTGCTGACTCTCTCTTGGACTTTTTGCTGGGTAACATGAGCACGGGACATTGAGTTAAGTGAGGTCCGACACTGGACTAGCGGCTGTCAGGATGTTGGATGTGGTGAGAGGGTTAAGAAACTGGCAGTGGAAAACCATTTGGCAGTTCCAAAAGGTGCAGCTGCAAATGCCTGGTACTGTGTGGTGAGGTGCAGGAAAGGCTTGCGTAGCCACAATTCAAATAATGAAATCCAGTGACCTGCATGCTGCAGAAAATGAACTCGCTGACAGCATGTGCTATTTCAAACATTTTATTGTGAATTTTAAAGGCTTGTCAGAGTTCAAATGAACATACAGATGTCCACAAATGTCCTACTGTCTGGGCCTGCAGGATGGTTGTGCAGGCCTCTCTCTGAAATATCTCAGCCTACCAAGATTTGGTTGGCGCATCACAATCTGGGACCAGCAGAGTGGAAAATGAAGCACAATGGTGAGTTCTGTGGACTGAGGGGGGCTTGGTGCATAGAATGGTGGGGGCTGGCTGTCTCCCCTGCTCGGCCTGGGTTCCCCCCTAAGAATAAACACTTTTACCTGCAGGACTGTCCATATTTAAAGGGACTAAACAATGCAGCGAGGGCAATGGTATGTAGGGAGGAAGGGACAGTGCTTATAAGTTCATGGGGGGGGAAGGGGACTGAGTGAACAGTGCAGTAGAAAGACCACTGCAGAAGTTAAGCTCCTGACATTTGCATACAGACAAGAAGGATGGAGGGTGAGTGGGGGGGGACTTCTTCTGGGGTCGACTAATGCCGACAGGAGGATCGCTTCTCTGAAAGCACCACTGCAGGGAAATTGAGTGCCGAGAAACAAGGGAGGGGAGGCTAAGGGGTAATTATTTTGGAGGGATGTTGGGTATGTTATTCAAAGGCTTTCCCTGCTCTTGCCTCCACCACTTTAACTTGGTAGCAAGTGGGGGCTGTGAATAGGAGAATGGAGTCATAACAAAAAAAAAGGGAGACTCATACATGTTTGTTTAAAAATGGTGCAGGGGGCATGGGGAACACCTATGCAACAGTTACAAGATCGAATCTGTGAATCTAGACAGAGAACATTACTATTAATGGGCCGGGTGACAGTCTTGTGGAAGGGAAGATTAGTCTCATGCATTCAAAGGGGATGGGGGTGAGGAAGGGGTTACTGTTTATATGTTGCAATGTTTAGTGTTCTATGTTATGGTTAATGTTTATGAAAATGACATGAAATGTTCTGCTCACAAAAATGGAAGGTAAGGATTCTATACAGGAACTACCCATCAGGATGCAGCATGTCAGGGTGCCAATGGAACCAAGGTACAGGGACAATGGTGAAGGAACAATCCGCCAATATCATATCATGGAAAATTAAGTGTTTCACTTCCCTGACCAAGAGGGCTAAAGTGCTAGCTGCACTCAGAAGGAAGGGGGCTCATGTTGCACTGCTTCAAGAAACCCACTTGACCCCAAGAGAGTATACCAAGTTGGTAGGGGGATGGGTTGGAGCCTGCCATGTGTCCTCGTACAATTGTCATCAGAGGGGGATTGCAATATTAATGCACAAAAATGTCTTCTTTGTACCACAGCGTACTGTAAAAGATCCCACTGAGGGTTGTTTCGCATGTGTAGCTGAGGAAGTACAGGGGAGGATGATCATTTGGTAGCATATACGCCCCTTCGATAATGGATCGACTTTTACCAAAAAATCATGGATCTGATTGTTAGGGAGGAATTCCCCAATCTGATAAGGGAAGGGGACTTTAATTAATTGTGTTGTGGATCCTAAAATGGACTATTCGGGGACAAGGCATAGGGAAGCAGTGACAGTTCAGCAATGGCAATTGGGTTTGATGGATCTTAATCTGTTGGGCGCATGGTGGATGGCCAACCAAGGAGCTCGAGAAAATACTTTTTTCTGGCACTCACATATATCATGGTCGAGGTTAGACTATATTTTATCAGCGAGAACTGCATCCTAAGGTTACCAATGTGGCACACAGCCCCCCACCTTTCTCTCAGATCATGCTATGGTGCAGATGGAGTTAGATTTAGTGAGGCGGGAAGATAGCCAAGGTGGGTGGAGGTTCCCCACATATCTACTAGTGAAGAAAGAGTTCAGGGAGTACCTTAAAACACAGTGGAAAACCTTTGTAGGCCATAACCAGAGGATGGTAGATACAATAGGTACCTACTAGGAGGCAGGTAAAGCATACATAAGAGGGGTGATTATTGATTATACAGCTAGGCTGAAGAAAGAAAGAAGGCAAAGACAGGAGGACCTTGAAAAGAAAATTGGGGACTTGGAATGAAAAGTGATCTGGATGGGAGGGATGAGAGTCGTGAGAGAGCTGCAATCGGCTAGAGAGGCCTTGAACATATGCCTGACAGAGGAAGCCAAAGCCAGGGTACTGTTTACGAGGCAAAGAATTTATGAATGGGGGAATAAACCAGGCCCATTACTGGTACATCTCATGAAGGGAGGCAAGATGACAAAAAGGATAGTGATGATCAAGAATAGAGAGGGGACTTTGGTAAGGGAAGATGCACAAAACAGGAAATGTTTCAAGGATTTAAAAAAAAAAAAAAAAAAAATTATACCAGGCAGAATGTCAGGGTTCAGAGCAACTAATGGAACAATTTCTAGAAAAGCTACCCATCGCCAAACTAAATGACGATCACAGGGAGGCACTGGGGGCAAAGATCACAAAGGAAGAGGTGCAGAAGGCTACAGGATCTCTTAGGAGGGGAAAGGTGGCAGGTCTGGACAGATTTGGGGCAGAGTATTGCAAGGAACTATGTGGGGACCTGGCAGAACCACTCTATGACTAGCTAGAAGAGGCAAGAGGGGACTACCCAGAACTTGCTGTGAGGCTAATATCTGTGTCCTTCCCAAGCCGAATGACTGCAAGATTATCACCAAGGTTTTGGCCAGGAGGTTAGAAAAGGTGTTCCCCCTTGTGGTTCATCCTGACCAGACAGACTTTGTACAAGGCAGATTATTTTACCATAATAGGAACAGATTGTTAAATGTAATACGGTGGGGTAATCGGCATCCTAAACGGACTTCTGAACTATCCATGAATGCCGAGAAGGCATTCGACAGGATAGAGTGAACGTACATGATGCATCTTTTAACAAGGTTTGGACTGGAAGATGGGTACATACAATTGGTGAGGGCTTTTTATCAAACCCCAACTGCAGGAGTGCTGGTCGATGGTATCCAGTCAGAGAAATTTCGGCTTGGGAGAGGCACTAGACAGGGGTGTCCTCTCTCTCCTCTGCTATTTGCCATTGCAACTTGAGCCTTTTGCCATCAAAATATGAAATAACCCACTGGTGAAGGGTTTTCCAGGGGTGGGCGGGGCACAACATACTGTAACTCTGCATGCCGGAGATATTCTCTTTTTTTTGACAAACCCAGAGTAGTCCATGCCTGCCTTACTCCAGAATGTTAATCAATTTGCCAAACTTTCAGAATATAAACTGAACCTACACAAGTCTGAGATAATGTATTTAAATGGGGGACAAGGGAGAGGGGGGCACGTGAGGGCTTAGGCTAGTTAATAGGGCATTTACTTATTTAGGTATCAAAGTGCGCTGAGATCTGGGTAGCCTATACAAACTAAGTTATCCACCATAGTTTGACACAATTCTAAAAGACCTCAGTAGATGGAGGGCACTCCTGGTCTCATGGTTGGGGAGAATTCATCTTTTGAAAATGAATATTCTGCCCAGAATCGTAAACAGTACATAATGCAAATGGTACCTTTTTGCCCCAGGAACAAAGATATTCAAAAGTTGGAAAAAGGCTTCAAGGATTTAATTTGTCAGGGCAGAAAACCAAGAAATAGCCAGACAAGACTTAAAGCTACAGGGGAAAGGAGTGGCATGAATTTCCCCAGACATCAATGGATATTTCTGGCCACACAATATACTGTAGATATCTACATAACTGGGTAAACAGAGCTGAGGTGGCTAACTGGCTAGATCTGGAACAGTAAGGGTATTGGGCCTATCTAGGTGGGGAAGAGTACAAGCATATAGGTACCTCAGGGACCCCAACCCACAGGTTGTGTTGGTCTCGGAGGCCTGGGGAACTATTAAGAAACAAAGGGGAGCTGATCAGGTGAATACTATGTTAGTACCGTGGTGGACAACCTGGATTTCCTATCCAGGACTGGGTGATGAAGGATTCAGACTCTGGCAAGAAAATGAGGTGTGATGTGTGGGAAGTCTCCTCACCCACACAGATATGTACACATTTCAAGAAATTCAATTGGGGCTGGGTATACCTGCGTCGCATTATTCAGATTTTTCCAAGTCAGGTACTAATGTAGAAGTTGGATAGACCTTCATTAATGGAATCACCTCTCTCTGGGTAGAGAGAGAAATTTTGGGAGCTAGAAGAAATGAAAAGGGGCTGATGGGCAGAACGGCAAAGCTAGATAGAGACATGTCTCCGAACTGTGGAAAATGCGAAGAGGCCTGAGGCACTTTTTCCACTACTACTGGGACTGCCACAAACAAACACGTTGGCAGGAAACAGCAGGTGAGCTATCCAGAATGGAGGGTCACCCAGTAGAGATCTCTCCAAGGTCACTAATGCTGGGTATGGAGGATTGGGGAATGGAGACTGGAAGCTATACCCCAGATGTACAAGAATTCTTCTGGTGGTTGCATGGTGGGGGATACAAAGCCTATGGGTAACTAATTCTGTACCTACACTGGAACAGTGGAGGGGATTAACTCTGAAGGTATTAGCAGTGGATAGGCTAACATATGTGCTCAAGGGAAAGGAGGAAAAATTCCTAAGTGATTGGGACAAATTCCTGAATGCCCTGACCCCAAGGGAAGCACTAATAATATGAGAGGGGGGATAGCATAGGCTCTACAGATCCTGGACAGACACCTGATCCCCATCTCCACCCCCCCATCTCTAACCTCCTTTCCCACTTTCCCCCAATCACTGCTTTGTTTCCTGCCTCTAAGTTCACACCCAAAGCTGCCTATGCCCCTCTTTGGCACTTGCAAGATCTCTGTCTCTCATGTAACTGCCCCAGGTATACTGTGTACAATGAATGGTGTTTTGTCCCAACTGCATCTCTTATTTAATTCACATCTTGTTCTTTGACAAAGCCTTTGGTGGCTCCTTGTACTGAAACTATACTGTAATGTTACTTGTTACTAATTGCCTGTTATTTGTCTTAAATTGTGCAGTGTCCATGATGTGGAACCTTGTAAAAGAGCCCAGTTGCTCAAAGGTGATATCAGAACTTATAATAAATAAATACTGTAAATAAATAAAAATATAAGGAGTGATAATGGACACTAAAAGGGTCAACGAGATACAGAGCTTGCATATTCTATATGGTTATGGATGCATTCAGGTGTTGAGCAAAACACATTGTTTTTCTTTCTTATCAAACCATATGATATCTCTCTCTCTCTTTCTCTCTCTCTCATATATCTATATATCTATATCTATCTATCTATCTATTCCTTTTAGTCAATGTAAAGTGTCCAGTGTTTTATTAGGGCACTATCTGTTTCTTCATCCACTTACTTCTGAGAGATACATACCTGGTGCTAGTTGTTTTGGGACTGCAACTATGACATACTTTCTATAGGCTCCTTACAACATTACTTAAGTAGAGAAGTCATACGATGTGGAAAGGCCTATTATTGGGGGAGGCATTACATACTGTGCTTAAAATGCATTAGTATACATATGATTGGCCATATATGTGAACAACTGCAAGTATCGTGTTTATTCTATGTGCATGTGTTCTATACATCTGAAAAATCTTTAATAAAGATATGATACAAACAAAAAAAATTATGAGATGTGTTTGACATGACCCCCCCACACCCCCACACACACACACACACAAAACTGTCCTGTCAGAAGTTCTCCAGCCAATTTGTCTCCAGGTACTCCATCAGCCTCGCCTTTAGCTAGGACTACATTAACTTCCCCATAACTGGTATGAAACTGACAGATCTACAATGCCAGCATCCTCACTGCTGCCATTCTGGTGCAGACAAGCCACTCTGGCCCTCTTCCTGTCCTCTGAAACCAACCCCGTCTTCAATGAGGTGCTGAATAGTGTAGCCAGTGGGGCTGCCACAGTGCTCAGTTCTTTTAATACCTTTGGGTAGACCCTGCTGGTCCCATCACTTTGTTTTCTTTTAGAGCATCCAATCCCTGCTGGATTCCCTCTTCAATAAATGGACCTGTGCCCATTCCCATCTCCCCCAGTGCCTGTTAATGCAGGTTGGTTTGTTCTCTTCCACTGTAAAGACCAAGCAGAAGTATTTGTTTACAATTGTTGTTTTTTCTTGGATATCTTCTGCACAGTCCTCCCATCTCCTGATCCTCACTATATCATATCTTGCCTTCCTCTTTTTGCTCATGTACCTGAAGAAAGTCTTATCCCCACTGTCGACCTCCTGGGCGATCCTTTCTACAGTATGAACCTTTGCTATCCTTACCCTCCTCCCCTGATTTATCTAGCTATGATATTCCTGCCTGGCCACCTCCGTTTGGGTCTCACTGTACTTCCTACCTATTCACATCCCCTGTTCATTACAAAATAAGATAACGGGAAACATTACAGGCAGAAAAAGATCAAAGGTCAATCCAGTCTGATCTGGTGTAGCCTATTTTCACTCCAGCCTATTTATGAATGGGTTTAGTCTAAGGTCCCATTAGCAACTCCATCTGATAAGTAGCTTTATCCCCCACCTCCCTTGCTCCTAATCCTATAAACCCCTTCCACCTGTCCACAGTATCATGTAAATGCTATTTATAATCAAAGCTAGAGGAATTAAAAAAAAAAAACACCCTCCACACCCACCAGTAGTTGTTTATACTTGAAAACTGACAGACAATGGTCTGTAACCACAGTGGTATTCCATCATAAATTACGGATCAGGATTGGCCAGCTCTGAAGCCAAACTGCTTATTTTTATACTTGCATATTCCTGTACCCTCTGTTCTCTCCTTACATATTTCTTTCTATGCACACTGTTGTCATCATACTGTTATTTAAATCATGTTTATTGAGAACATGTAAAAAGCATGACAATCATAAGCAGTACATCTCATTTTTCAAATTTTGTACCAACTACCATTGAAAATAATTACATATTCTGGCTCTACAAGTAAGTAAGCAATGGAAGTTTATGACTCTGTAACATTATGCAAACTAAAATAGTATTTTTTATACATTCTGTACTTTGCAACAAATGGTTCAAAAATCTGGGGTGGGGGGTAGGTGCTAGTAAGGAGTTCCACTCTAAGCTGGGGATGCTAAGTGAGGACTAGGGTCCCAAGTGTCCCATACTGATGCATAGCTTAGGGTGGCGGGGGTCCCTGTGGATACATGTGCAGCCCTGTTCATGCCCATCACGTGCTGGGGTAGATAAATGAGGAAGGGGCCCAGACCACTTGATATCTTGGCAGCGAGTTGCCTGCCATATGAGAAAACCTCTTGCATTTGGCCAGCTAAGCGACCACTGTCATTCATTTAATCATGGTGGGGTAGGTAGTACAGTAGTGTGGCATGAGAAAATTCCAAATTTGCAGAATGTTGACAGACTTTCACAAAATGTTTGAAATGTACTAATTTGGTCATAACAGCTGCCAACTGAGGTAGAGATTAAATTTAGCATGCTAACTTATTTATAGGTGCTCTAATGGTGTGGCAAATATCTTGACATTAGGTGCGCAAAGTCTGTCATTTTTATTTTGGGGGGGGGAAATTTCATGAACACTTCTATCTGCATGTAACTCAAGCACCTTTGGAGCTAGAAATCGGAAACTAGGTAGATATATAAATGTAGCAATAGCCCTTTTACCTGCAAAATGTTATTACATGTTGATGAATGCTTTAAAAATTATAATAAAATAACTAAAATTGAAATGATGGCAAAATGTCTGGCTACCTATAGCATAGCCCCCTTTAAAGTTTGATACTTAAAACCTGGCGCACATACCCATGTTGAAAGTTTCTGTAAATTCTGACACTGTGAAGGCATTTGGATAAGAATTTTTTAAATCAGATGGAAAGAATGGAAAATTAAATTTTGATTAAATGTTTGGCCACCCACAACTCACCCCCTTTCAATATAGGACTTTGAAATGTGGTACACTTATGAAATCTGTCCTGTATACCTGCCAACTTTGGTACCATTTGAATACATACTTTGAAAAGCAGACCAAAATAACTACAATGTAAATTTGACTAAATTTAGTGGAATTTTTGGAATGTATTAATTTGGTCATAACACAGCCTTCTATTGAGCTACACATGATCAACTTCCATGTTCTATTGTACTAATATATCTCTGAAGTTGCAAAGTTACACAACACCTAGAGAAGGGAATGTGAATTTGAAAGGAAGAACTGGACAGCCCCTGCAGCTGTGTGAACCATAGCTCAGAGGCAGAGTTACTGGCACAAAACTCCATCATTCTGTCATCCACTCATCAGTGCTCATACTAAACAGACCCCGAACTTCCATATTTGTGGTTATATCTAACCAATTCTTTTTACCAACTGTGCCATCTTCCAGTTCCTTAATACAGTAATAAACACAAAAATCTATCAAAAACCTCATCTTAAAAACCTCAGCTGATTAACACAACTACTGTCTATGACACAATCAAAGCAGGAAATGCATTCATGAAATGTCTCGGTCTTTCCTAAGTGACTGCAATCAACTCAGACATTTTCTGGCTACTTCAAATAACCACACTGAAAATGTTCAGTCTTCTGTTGTAGTTTGTCCTTTCAGAGTTACGTACGTGTCTGCAGTGGTAGTTGAGGGAGGGTGTAATGGAGTAACAAAGAGTTTTGGGACTGTGATGCTATGAACTACCCAGAGGGAGAAAGGCAGTATTTGGACTTCATGTCATTACTTATTGTAGAACAGAAAAAAGTCTTATGTACAGAACAAGTGCAAAATATTAATTCTCTGCTACATAGAAACATAGAATTTGATGGCAGATAAGGACTGCTTGACCCACCTAGTCTGCCAATTTCCCTTACCTAAACGGATAAGCTGCAGATCCTAGTTAAACAACAGCTTACTTCCTCCTACCCCCCACCTAGAATTGCCTTATGTCTGTCCCATGCATTCTTGAATTCCCCCATTGTTTTTGACTCTATGTCCTCCTCAGGAAGGCTATTCCATGCATCTACAACCCTCTCTGTGAAGAAATAATTCCTCATATTACCTCTGAGCCGCCCCCCCTCTATCTTCAAATTATGCCCCCTTATTCTTGCACATCTCTTTTTTTGAAAGATGCTACCCACTTGGACTTTGTCGATTCCCTTGAGGTATTTGAAAGTTTCTGTCATGTCCCCCCTCTCCCTCCTTTCCTCGAGGCTATACATCTTAAGCTCCTTTAGTCTTTCTTCATATGTCTTCTGGTGCAGACCCTGCACCATTTTGGTTGCCCTCCTCTGGACAGCCACCACCCTGTCTATGTCTTTGCAGAGATGGGGTCTCCAGAACTGTACATAGTACTCCAGATGTGGTCTTACCAACAGTCTGTACAGAGGGCCAACAACTTCCTGTTTTCTACTGGTGATGCCTCTCCCTATGCATCCCAGTATCCCCAGCCCTCATTACTGCCTTCTCACATTGCTGGCCCACCTTTAGGTCATCTGATATGACTACCCCCAGGTCCCTTTCCATTTTTGTTGTCAGTATCTCACCCCCATTGTGTACTCTTCCCCTGTGTTTTCGTTTCCCAGGTGCATTACTTTGCACTTCTTTGCATTGAATCTAAGCTGCCATACATGTGACCATTCCTCCAACCTTGCCAAGTCCCTTTTCATCCTTTTCACCCCTCCTTGCTCATCAACCCTGTTGCAGATCTTTGTGTCATCTGCAAAGAAACATACCTTCCCCTCCAGTCCCTCCGCAATGTCACTTATAAAGACATTAAAAAGGACCGGCCCCAGTACTGAACCCTGTGGTACCCCACTAGTAACCCTCCTTTCTTCACTGTAGACTCCATTTACTATTACCCGCTGTGTCCTGTTGTCCAGCCAGTGTTTATCAGGCTACCACCCTGGGACCCACTCCCAGGCTGGCTAATTTGTTTATTAATCTTTGTGCAGGACTGTGTCAAATGCCTTGCCAAAGTCTAGGTAAGTCATGTCCACAGCCCCTCCTTGGTCTACTACTTTTATCACCCAGTCAAAGAAATCAATTAGATTTGTTTGACATGACCTTCCTGCTGTGAATCCATGCTGCCTTGGGTCCCAGCCCCATGGCCTCTAGGTACTCAACAATTCTTTCCTTCAGAAGTGATTCCATCATTTTCCCTACCACTGAGGTCAAACTGACAGGTCTGTAGTTTTCTGCCTCTGTCTTGCTCCCACTTTTGTGAAGGGGAATCACATCCGCCCTTCTCCAGTCCACAGGTACCATACCATCCTCCCATGATTTATTAAAAAGGGTAGTCAGTGGTGTTACTAGTTCTTCCCTTAGTGCTTTTAGAATTCTGAGGTGAATCCCATAAGGCCCTATTCCTTTATCCACCTTCAGTTTTAAGAGTTCTTTCAGAACGCTTTCTTCTGTGAAAGGACTAATATCAACCCCCCTATCAAGAGTGCTTCTATTGACTGGATTAGGTCTCTCCCCCTGCTTTTCCACTGTGAATACTGAGCAGAAATATTTGTTCATTATCCCTGCTTTTTCACTGTCGCTCTCTGCCCAACCACCTTCCTCTTTATTCAGCCTCAGTATCCCTGCCTTCATCTTTCTTTGCTCCCTAATGTACCTATAAAAGGTTTTATCCCCCTTCTTAACCGAGTTGGCTATCTTTTCCTCAGTTTTGGGCCTTTGCTATTCTGAATGCCTACTCCACTTCCTTCTGTTTTTACTGGTACAGTTCTCTGTCCTGCTCCTTCTGTGTTTCCTTATACTTCCTGAATGCTGTCTTTTTCTCCCTTACCTTCCCCACCACTTCTTTTGAGAACCATAGTGTTTTTTTTCTTTTGTTTTGATTTGTCTATTTGCTTCACACAAAGGCTTGTTGCCTCTGTGATGGCAGTTTTGATGTTTCCCCATTGTTGATCCACCTCACCTTCTCGCCTGTTTGCTAGTGCTTTTCTGAGGCACTCTCCCATTTTGACAAAATCATCCCTCCTGAAGTCCAGTACCTTCACTTTTGTGTGGCTTGACTCTACAGCTAAATTTATCGTGAACCACATTGTTTGGTGGTCGCTCCATGAATCTGACTGATACTGAAATTTACCAGGATGACAGTGGCTAGAAAACGTGTTTTTTTTTTTATTTTATGTTTCCTATGGCCAATTGTGTAGAAAAGTATAGCACTGTACTGGTAAAAATATGCTTAATGAAAAGTAAATGATGAGTCACATATGTCTCTTGGCTTATTAAGATATGTCATCTGATAACTTCTTGGCATTCCAGAACAGTTCAGTTTTGCATTGTGGTTCTCAAATGCTAAGATGCTAAGAAGTCACAAGATGACATCTCTTGATTAGCCAAATGACATCTCTGATTCACCATTAACTTATAGAACAGGGGCCAGATATTCTAAACTTTGCACTGGGTGCAAACCGCTGGCACCAGGTCCCCTATATTCAAAAGTCCAAACAGCATGGGCAAACTGCATTAGCGCTGGGCAAAGGTATAATGTATGCAATGTGCAAAGAGAGGGGGCATGTACATGAATACTGGGGTTATGCTATATTCAGTCTATTAGTGCCGTGCGGAGTATGTTTGCACGACTTTGCGCAACACTCTGCGTGGTGCAAATTATCACCCAAGAAAAGGCAGTCTTAACTCTGGGCAAACCAAGGACTGGGGGGCATGGACAAAGCAACAAAAGGAAACAAGGCTTATGCAGCCAATGAGGAGACAGTGTGGGTGGTTGGTCACCCTTGGCCACTCCATATGCACAGGCAGCCAAAGTGTGGAATACAATGCAGTAATACTGCTTAGAAGCCAACCATCCTGTCATTGATAGAACTGAGATGAAACAGCACTTGCAGCAAAAATGGTTTGCAATGTGACACTATGTTGCACATTGTGAACTGTATGTTGTTAATAGTATGTATTTAGTGTACTCTGTATCATCTCCGCCGCACATGTAGTGGCTCTGGGTGGTTACTGACAATGTGCCTTTGCCCAGTGAGCTTACCCGGACAACAAGGTGATAAAATATAGAATATTGTATGGGGAAGTGTGGTTAATGAGGATTTTATGAACACCTGGGGTGTGTGATGCACCATAAACACCCGAAAGCAAAGCCTGAGAGGTGTATGTCTGGGCATCACACACTGAAGGTGTGCATAAAATCTGAGTTCCCAGACTTCCTCATGTTTTACTTTTTATATTTACTGGTGGTTAGCATTGCACAAAACTGAGTTTACACAGCTCTGTGCAACTTTGTGGGACATAGAACTGTGGCTTATGGAACTCCGTAATTCACAAATGTGAATTATGGGTTTTGCAAGGGACTGCCAGCGGTAGTTTATTGACCCTAACCAGTAAATATTAAACATAGAAAAAAAACAGACATGGAAAAAACATGTTGTACAAGGACAGCACCTCCTAGGTTGCCATCATCGAGCCCCAGTCTCAACCATGACAGGTGTTATTGGGTGCCCCAGTGCCCAGCGGACACCATGGTGGTGTGTCCATAAGGCACACACCTCCAGTCTACCCATTGGGGTACACCAACACAATACAGCAGACACATGCAGCACTGGGGGGGTGGAGGGTGTTGAGGGGAGGGTGTACAGGTGGCCAGGCTGCACCACATACTGGGTGCTGCCACAAGGCTGGGACCATCCACACTGTACAAATGGTCCAGTGTAGGGAATACCCAGACACCAGTGTGCCTGTCTGATTGTATGTGCCCCCACCCCGGGGCCATATACTGCACATCTGTACAGACACCACAGCACACACAGCCAGCCATGTACATGTCACTGAGTATCCAATGCCAGTGGCGCAGCATCTGTGGGTCACACAACAGCATGACAGTAATGTCCACTGTCACAACAGACCTGCCAGATGGGCCTGTCACTGTGTGGAATGCAGCAGTCATTGCTGTCTGACACACCATAGGCAATGCTGTATCCCTCACACTACCAACTCATTTTGTTACTGTAATGTCTGCCACGCACTGTAGCAGGAACTGCAGTTTGACTGTTGCATGCAGAACCACCACCTGTGCCTGTGCTGTGTAGTCCACTGGGACACAATAGTTTATGCATCTGTGTACAAATGTAGCGTGCAGCTACCACCATGCTCTTCCAGACTGACCTAAAGGTGGAGCTGTGAGCAGAACCAGCCTACCCCTGTACTTTCAGACTGACCTACAGGTGGAGCTGTGGGACCCTGCAATAGTGCTGGGCAATCTACATGCAAAACAGGCCACAATGAGATGCTAATATGGATGTCTGCCCATGGACTGCCTAAATAGGCTCATCTGCATGTCACTTTTGAATATAGCAAATGTTAGCCCTAGACAAACATCCTAGCCCCAGGCAAACATGTTAGCCCTGCACAAACACTGAGCAAATATATTTGCGCCATGCAAACCTGTCTGAACCATTACAGTTCTGCAGTATTTGGCCTGCACTGTTTGCAGCTTTAGTGCATCCACTTTCTTGCTAGCATGCACATTGGCCATATAGTTCATCTTTACCTTCCTCAACGTCTGTGTGCACTGGGCTGCTGTTGTCATTTGCACGTCCCTGATGCTGTATTCAGAGCTGTCTTATTTGCTGGGTTATTTTTGCACTGCACTCCCAGCCCTGTTTGCATGCCTTCATTTGCACGCTATATTCAGCTGCTTGAGCCCTAGGGCTATTCCTTTGCATATAGCATGCTAATTTTGCCCTGGGGCTAAGTTTTGAATATCTGGCCCCTGATCTCTAAAATTCTAATAGCTCTTGACAAGAACATTCAAATAAAGTGTGTGGCTAACTTGTGTCAGCAGTTATTATAGATAAATAACTATCCGTAAATTAAAATCAAGACAGTGGGCATTTGTTGGAATCTAGAGACAGAAACTCATGTCACTGATGGGCAAGTCATATGTGGTATATACAAATTGTCACAAACCCACTCAGCAGGTCAGCCCTTTACTCCCAAAGTGCCAACCTCCGAGCGCAGTCTTGGGAACAATTTACAGAAACAGGGTAACCCTCCTCTCTGTTTTGTGGGTTCAAATCAACCTTTTGTCTCAAGTCCTGGAGGGATTCAAACTGTGAACCTCTTGCTAGCATACCCAATGCACAGGCTCAGATAATTCTGTCTTCGGGGGGCCAGATATCTTTGCCTACGGGCACCTAACCAGGTGTACAGAAATTAACCCTTAAAAACTATAATAAAAGACCTCAGATTTTAAAATGCTTATTTTTTTCCAGTTTGGTATCACCATTCAGGCTTATGTACAGTGTCTGCTTTTACCATATATACTCCACTTGCAAAAGGAAAGAAATCAAAGACAGACCAAGTAGGCTCTAAAAATAGAGTTTTACTAAAATAGAAACAAAATATGTAAAACATAAAATACAGAACCAATATCACAAGAACCATACAAATCTTTTAAAAGAACAAGGTTTAAACAGTGCAATCCCTACTACAGTACTTAGATTTGTCTCCCTCTCTAAATACCTGCTTAAAGTGCTCATAGATGTTTCTCTGTCAGAGTCTAGATAGAAGTGTCTCTGTGAAGTAAAACAGAATATTCCTTAAAGGAAACTGTATTTGCCAACCCCTTTGTGTGAGGTCACCTAGCTCCTCCTCTGTCAGAATATATAAAAAATATATCTATACAAAAACAGGATGTCTTTTCAAAGTACTAAATTCTGTAATCGTCAGCACAACTCATTTTCTCTTTCAAATTACATTTCTTTGATCTGTGAGCAGTATCCCCTCTCACACAGACACCAAAGCACTTATGATTTCACACCAGTGTACTAAACCTGGTTTCCCTCCAAACGTCATAAAATGGATATGATCTATCTTGGCATCTGGCAAGCTACAATTTGCCACCTAAACAGGATATCTTCAACTTAAGCCTCTTCCAGCCTGTAATTATCTCATGGCTTTCATCTTTCAGCTGAGACCGGGGGGGGGGGGGGCGAGGTCACTCCAAAAGCACCAGATTTCTCAGCATCTCTTATGACAGACAGTCCATAACACATTTTTATATTACAAAAATGATACAGTGATCAGAACCAGCAGTCCAAGTGTCACACAAAGCCCTACATGATCAGGGTCCTGGCCACCTAAAACAGCTCCTTTGTCCATGTGCTTCTGACCGAAATCTCCACTCTTCAGAGGTGGGCCTCTTGAAGGTACCCAGATCACATTAAAAGTTGTTTACAGATTGTGCCTTTGCTGTACCTGCTTCAGTTTTCTGGAACCAGCTGCTGCGAAAAATGCAGGTGAAACATTCATTTGAGACCTTCAAGTGTGGGGTGTGTTACAGAACTATCTGTTTATAAGAGCTTACCCTATTATATCCTAACTGGTTCATATGTATAAGGTAACATTTATTTCCTTTATTATGCTGATGCTATTACTCATATTGTTCTGTTATGTAAGGCACCCAGAGCCTGTGGGATCGGGCACATAAGAAATAAATACACTACTATTACTCTGTTGCTATGCACTTTTGCCCCTCTGTGACTCCCGTTTCTATCTTAAGATCCCACGAAATGTTATGGCACCACTGGGGGGCCAGTGTCTCCCACTCTCCAATACAATTTTACCTCTTGCTGTGCAGTACTCCGGCCCCTTGCTAAGTGCTCACAGATCACTGCCAAGTTAGTATTGTAATTGTTATTGTCCTCTGTGCTACCATAACTATCTGTACTATTTCTGGGTCTCTGGCAATTGTATTCTAATGTGTATACTATGTATATATTCTATGTACAGCAAAATGTATAATCCGCTGCTCATGGTTTATGCAAATTTTCCATGCTTGTTGCTCATATCTACTGTAACCACCACAGTTATTGTATTATATATTCCATGCTATTATATTGTTTATTCCCCACTCCCCCACCCCCAAGACGCATCTGGAATTGAGCGGTACTCCGCTCAGTATGCCTTCCTGGTAAAACTTTTAAGTAAATAAATGGCCTTGATTAAATGTATGTACAGGTTAAATATTTATATCTACACACTGCTGATTCCTATATATAAGCCCATTAAACTGTCTGCATGATGGGGCTGTAAACTTCCCATGAAAAGTTACAGATAAAAAAAAATTACTATTGCCAGACATAAGTTTATTAATGATATGTCCATACATAATCTAGCACCCTTGAATGGGAGAATTAAAGGACATACACTGGGAAAATGTACCTTCTCCAACCCTTTGGGCTTCTCAGTACCAGATTTAATTCTATGGAGTGGCCTCATGGGCGTGTGGAACAAATGTATGGTTATTACAAGGTGGGAAGTGATCATTTCCCAGTTTCAACAGAATGGGGAGGAACATTAGGCAATAGAAATGGGGAACTACACGCCAGCTTAAACCTAGCAGCAGAGGTAAGGAACCCTACACAAATACGGCGGAGCTGTCCTGAACAAGAAAGAAAAATAAAAATCAGCAATCATCTTGCACTTTCTACTGGCCCAGAGAATATAGTGCCAGAGCAATTTAAAAGAAAATTCATAAAGAACTTTTTAGTTGCTACAAAGGTTTAAGAGAACTTTAGGGAAGGCAGTCAGAATAGCAGAGGCACAAACTGAGGAAAATGTAGCCAACTCTGTTAAGAAGGGGGATAAAACATTTTATAGGTACATTAGGGAGCGAAGAAAGACCAAGGGAGGGATACAGAGACTTAATAAAGGGGAGTGAATGTGGGCAGAGGGTGACAGTGAAAAAGCAGGGATACTGAATGAATATTTCTGCTCAGTATTCACAACAGATGAGGAGGGAGGTGCCTAAACCAAACAAGGGAGGCACTCTGAATAGGGGGGTCGATACCAGTCCATTCACAGAAGAAAGGGTTTTGAAAGAACTCTTGAAACTGAGGGTGGACAAAGCAATGGGGCCTGATGGGATTCACCCAAGAATACTAAAAGAACTAAGGGTAGAACTAGTAACACCGCTGACTACTCTCTTTAACAAATCATAGGAGGATGGAGTGGTACCCGAGGACTGGAGGACGGCAAATGTGATTTCACTTCACAAAAGTGGGAGCAGGGCAAAGGCAGGAAACTACAGACCAGTTAGTTTGACTTCAGTGGTAGGAAAAATGATGGAATCACTTCTGAAGGAAAGAACTGTTGAGTACCTAGAGGCCAGTGGGGCACAGGACCCAAGGCAGCATGGTTTCACAGCAGGAAGGTCATGTCAGACGAACGTAATAGATTTCTTTGACTGGGTGACCAAAGTAGTAGACCAGGGAGGGGCTGTGGATATGGCCTACCTAAATTTTAGCAAGGCATTCGACACAGTCTCACACAAAAGATTAATATACAAGTTAGCCAGCCTTGGAGTGGGTCCCAAGGTGGTAGCCTGGATAAAAAACTGGCTGGACAACAGGACGCAAAGGGTAACAGTAAACTGAGTTCACAATGAAGAAAGGAGGGTAACTAGTGGGGTACCACAGGGTTTGGTACTGGGACTGGTCCTCTTTAATATCTTTATAAGTGACATTGGAGAGCACCTGGAAGGAAAGGTATGCCTCTTTACAGATGACACAAAGATCTGCAACAGGGTTGATACACAGGGTGGGGTGAAAAGAATGAAAAGGGACTTGGCAAGGTTGGAGGAATGGTCAAATACGTGGCAGCTCAGATTCAATGCAAAGAAGTGCAAGGTAATGCATCTGGGAAACAAAAACCCAGGGAAAAGTACACAATGGGGGTGAGTTAATAACAACAACAAAAATCGAAAGAGACCTAGGAGTAATTATATTAGATGACCTAAAGGTGGGCAAGCAATGTGAGAAGGCAGTAAGGAGGGCTGGGGGATATTGGGATGCATAGGGAGAGGAATCAACAGTAGAAAACAGGAAGTTGTTATCCATCTGTACAGACAGTTAGTGAGACCCCATCTGAAGTACTGCGTGCAATTCTGTAGACCCCATCTCCGCAAAGACATAGACAGAGTGGAGGCTGTTCAGAGGAGGGCAACCAAAATGGTGCAAGGTCTGCACCAGAAGACATATGAGGAGAGACTAAAGCAGCTTAATATGTATACCCTTGAGGAAAGGAGGGAGGGGGACATGATAGAAACTTTCAAGTATCTCAAGGGAATTAACAAGGTACAAGAGGGTAGTATCTTTCAGAAGAAGAGATGTGCAAGAACAAGGGGGCACAATTTGAAGATGGGTGGGGACGGCTCAGAGGTAATGTTAGAAAGTATTTTTTCACAGAGAGAGTTGTGGATGCATGGAACAACCTTCCTGAGGAGGTTGTGGAGTCAGGAACAGTGGGAGGATTCAAGAATGCATGGGACAGGCATAAGGCAATTCTAGTGGGGGGCAGGAGGAAGTAAGCTGTTGATTAACTAGAATCTGCAGCTTATACATCGGGTAGGGAAATGGGCAGACTGGGTGGGCCAAGCGGTCCTTATCTGCCGTCAAATTCTATGTTTCTATTAGATAGGAACAGTGTTTATCCTCAGACCAGGCCAACCTGGTTTGATAAAGACTGCAATAACCAAAAAAAAAAAATCTAGCCTTACCAAACTTGCAAGGAAAAGTAAAACATTTCTAGACAGGAACAGTCTAGGGACACTCAACAGAGCAAAGAAAGCTTATGAACTCTTTTAGATAATAAAAAAGGAGTTTCATCACAAGCAATAGAACAAGATGTTAAAGATCATACAGAATAAAGATGCACACTCCTTTTGGACTCTAGGGCTTGGCAGAGCACAGCAGTCCTGTCTGTGGAGACTGGAACAGGGGGCAACAGGTGGTATTGACCCAGACTGGGGAGGGGCAGAGGGAAGCAGGGTGCAGTAGCCTCAACTGAGGGGCAAGAGACAGGGGCATCATGATGTCACGTAGTATGTCTGGTTACACACATACATGATGTATTTCCACACAGAATCCCTCAGAGAACTGAATTTTGTGAGGTCACACAGCACATGGTCCTGAAATAGCAGTGTGTGGCAGACATCCGTTTGTCAATCTGACATTACAACAATATTGTTCTCACATGAATATACAGGTCTGTATGGAGGCTACAGCAAAGAAAACACTACTTCTATGACTTAAACTTTAGATTTATTTTATATCTATTAAACAACCCTGTGTTTATATAGCCAGAAAACAATGCAGAGTTTTGATGTGACAGAACTCAGCTGTGATACAGACAGGAGATTTCTCACAAACATTCATTTATACCACTTCAGTTACCCACTGAAACACAAATGACCAACTCTTCATGAGAATGGAATGATACAATCTATCTAGACACAAACCAGATGGGTTAGTAACTCACTTGGAGTAAAGACAATTAGCCCTACAGATTGCTCTGATTGCAAGTGCAACAGCTACTACGTAAGCATTAATCACCGCCAGCTGAGGGCTCTACCGGTGGATTAATGCCGCTGGGAGGTTAGTGCATGAGCGCCCCCAGCGGCATTAATCACCGGTAGAGCCCGAGGCTGAAGGTGATTAATGTATTTAACTATAGGCTCGCCGCGGACGACTATTGCTTCATGTTATCGCATCACCGCAGCCAGGATCGGTTCAGTGTCACCCGCGGCGAGCTGTATGCGCCCGCGCACCCTTTCCACACAACGGTGGCAGGCAGGTCTTGCAGGTCACTCCTGTTATTCACTTACAGGCAGAGAACACAGGCTTTACCTGTTCAGTCCTGCATGATTACGGTGTTCGATCACGTGCTGGCTGCCGGATACGCTGAGTGCCTCCTGCAGTCCAGGAATTTCAGGGCTCAATCACTGCCGTCGCTCACCGGTGCTGCTACCAGCTAGTACCGCTGTCCTCTCTGCGCGCTCCCCGCCGCGCTCCCGGTGGCATCTCCGGCTGTTTCTGCCTGCTCAGTGCTGCACCCTCTGCCTCCTGGCCACTCTGGGTACTGACCCAGCGGGCTGCTACCCTCGGGTGCCTCCATGGCCACAGCTGGTACTGACCAAGCGGGCGTTATGTCTGGCTTAATACCCGCTCGGTTTCAGTCAGCTGTGGCCATTCGGCCAATCCTCGCGCTCCTTTCCGCCACCTGACTGAGAGCCGTGTTACAAAGGCAATTAAGGACTTCATTGCTGCAGCAACAGGCTGGACAGGAATGATGTCATCGCTCACTGATAGAGACATAAATATCTTCACTGTTTCTCCAGTTTTCAGTTACTGCAGAGCACATTAACAGATGCAGATTTAAAGAAAACCACAAAACCAAACAGCATATTTTCAGGAAACACTACTCATGACACAGGGACTTGAATTCCTGTGCTTATTGTAAATCTGTAAAACACTGGTATTAGCACAGGGAATGTGATCCTTCGCTTTTCCCCATCTAGCCTTTAGGCAAACCTAACAAGATAGCTACTGGATCCAATGCCAGGGTGTGAGCCAAGACCCTACCCAAGAGGGAAACTATTTCCAGCCAAAACTGTAACACATAAAGACAATCCCAAATCAAATGACTAAAAGTTCCCACCCCATTACTGCATTTCAAGAATATATCCAATTTATTTGCATCTATTTTGTGGGCCATGGCCGGAGTAAGGTACGTCCTGTGAAGTATATTGAAGTGTACTGCACAGAGCCCATTATTTTTGGAACAACCCATCCCCTTCTATAATAGTACATGCCATTCTCCTTCTGTTAACCTTTCAGGCCATAAGTTCTTCTCCCACTTTCCCTTTGTCACCACCAAGGGATCTGGCAAGCCCCCCAAGAGGGTCCTGTAAATTGTGGACATTGGTTTAGGTCTAGGTTTTTTACTTTCTAAAAATAGTGCTTCCTCAATAGGGAATTTTTTCAGAGAAACTGTTTGCCCTAGAGTATCCCCCCCGAGTAATAACCCAATTCTCACTTGAAGAAAGGCAAAGCAATGAGCAGGCGTGAGAAAAAAATTCTCCAGCCAAGAACTGAAAAATGTTAAGCTCCCCATCCTGCACCAGTTGTGAGAGATGTTAGATCCCTGGATTCCATGAACAAGGTATCTCTCCCCGCCCAGAATAAAGTCTAACATAGAAGTGAATTGAAACTGACAAATAACATAATCTTAACTTTGGGACTTCCAAATCACCCCGCGAAACAGGCTGCCGCAGTGTTTCCTCCTTTATTCTAGGTCTTTTCCCCTGCCATAATAAGGTTGTAATAGATACTGTCAGGCTTTTAACTACTTTATTTGGAATATATGCAGACAGGGTCTGGAAAAGATACAAACACTGGGGCAGAACACACATCTTGGCCAAATTTGCTCTCCCAATTAGACAGGGGTAAGGATTTCCTCCTTTCACAACCTTCCTTGATTTTCTGAAGTAAGGGTTTATAGTTAATTTCCCACAACTGGGACAGTGTCCTTGGAAAGCGCACCCCCAGATATTTTACTACTGTTACTGGGGAAATTGTTGCCCCTCCTATCCGAATTGGGGTCCCCGCCCCTGACAAGAAAAGCCACTCCCACTTTGACCAATTGATTTATGACCCGATAATGGGCCATATTCTTCAAACAAAGCTGTGAGTGCTGGTCTAGATCTATCCTACTCTACCACAAAGAGCAGGACATTGTCCGCAAAAAAGTGAGACAACATGCTCTTTGTTCCCGTGTTTAGAACCTTGAATGTCAGGATGATGTTGAATCACCTAAGCCAGGACTTTGATTGTTAAGATATACAATAAAGGGGACTGGTTTCTCTGAATAACCGGAAGGGGGAGGAAAGGGTGTTGTTAGTCAAAATCTGTGCTTTCAGGGAGTGTTGCCACCCAGGAATGAATCTTTGGACTAAACCCATATTTATTTAAGGCGGCAAACATAAATGGCCATTCCACCTGATCAAAGGCCTTCGGTATCTAATGCGAGCAGGTCCCGATCTCCCTCCTTCTTTTCAAGCTTCCACCTGTGGATAATGTTAAGGGATCTTCAGATGTCGAGTTCAGCTTGGCAGCCCATCATAAACCCTCTCTGATCTGGGTAGGCAAGTAGAGGTAGGGCTTTGTCAATCCTTATTGCTAACAATTTTGCTAAGATTTTATAGTCTGCATGTAGGAGCGATATTGGTCAACAGGATCTGCAGTAGACTGAATTGTTTCCCGGCTTGGGCAGGACCGTTATGGTCGCCAAAGTTTGTGACTCTGGAAGGGTGCCAGAATCCATGCATAACAAATTTGCATGCACTGGCAACTATCTGCAGAATAAATTATTGGTTAACAATCACCAGGATGCCAGCATTCAGGTTCCCCTACAAATGCCCGAAGGAAAAGCAGAGCTGGGCCAAGACAGGTTACAGACAAATCTGACTGGTTTAGGGGAATTTTGAGGGATCTCAAACAATATGATCTGGAATTCCTTGAAAAATACATCAGTAAAGGAGTTACTCCCAGTACAAAATACAAGAACTGGACTGGCAGTATAGCCTAGAGAGTAGCGAACTGTGAATGAGCTTGGTACATCCAGAATTGATCCTTCTTATTTGTAGCAGACTCGATAGACTGAGAGGGCTCCTTCTGCTGGCTATTTTCTTATGTTCTTATCCAGCAGACCTGGGGTTGATTCCCACAACCTCCACTTGCATACTGTGTGACTGAGCAACTCACTGAACCTCCCCAGTCCTCCTAGGTCGTCCCTGAAAACAGGCACTTGTGCCTAGTGGGCCCTACCCAGTTACCAGACTAAAAAAATAAACATTATAGTAAATATTAGTACTATTGAAGATCTTGAAGAAATTAGAAAATCTAAATATTCACCTTGGCTCATACAAAATGACATCAGGCACTGCCTATGATATTACCTCCTAGACCTTTTGACTGAGCCTCGTAAAGGAGATTATATACTCTTTACAGATTTGAACTAGTCTATAGTAATGTTTTAAAGGCAATGTATAGTAATTCAAATAACCATGAAACGTGTGAATGTGAGAAACCAAACTGAAAACCTGTTTCACATAATGTTTGAGTGTACTTGGTACAACAAAGCTAGATGCACTGGACTAATTCCAATATGGAATGGCATAAGTCTGAAAATAAACATGATCTTTTGACAATCATGTTAACCACTGAAGAAGACCGTTATTACAAGAGTAGCCAGATATTTATGTGCAGCCAATAGAATATGGTTGAAACACTATTAAATTTCTTACAAATTGTTCTGAGGGTCGTCTTCTATAGAGGTAATTAAAGATGCATATGTTACTGCAGATACAGTTGGTCTTCCTCTGATGTAATTGAATACGAGTCTACCATCTACACTTATGTAACTATGTGGCAATACATCTTGTCTCGCAGAATGATATTCTGAAGGGCATAATTACTTATTTATTTATTTAAAATCTGGTGACGGGAAAGGCACACAGAGCAAAAGCTTGTTTCCAGGTACGACCCGGGGACAGCAGGCACAAATACAATAAAGGGATAACAAAAATCATATACAGTAATAATACAGAATAAACATAAACAGTATAATACAGAATAAATTCATTTACAGTATATCAGTGAGCAAATAAATTTTCATTGTAGGATTTCATTGCAGATTAATGTACAGGAGGTTAGATAGGTAGAGTGAGATGCAGAACAAAAAAGAAAAGGTGAGGTCACTAGTTAACACTAGATCAAGGAAGAAAATGAGAAAGGAAAAGTGTGGCCCACTGGGAATTGAATCTCAGAACCCTAGTATGCCGTTTCAGTGCTCTAACCATTAAGCTACAGGCTCACAGTTATTAGGCTCGAGTCTTTTCTTAAATCCACACAAATTCCTCTCTCAAGTGTTGTGCAATATTGAAAGAAAAAGTGTGGCCCACTGGGAACTGACTCTCAGACCCCTGGTATGCCATTGCGCAACACTTGAGAGGGAAATTTTTGTGGATTTAAGGAAAGACTCTGGCCTGCTAACTATATGAGCCTATAGCTTAACGGTTAAAGCACTGGAACGGCATACCAGGGGTCTGAGGTTCAATTCCCAGCGGGCCAAACTTTTTCCTTCTCATTTCCATCCTTGATTTAAAATATGCCTGGCAGGGGCTGAACTGCACTGAAAAGTGGTCTGTTTGTATTTCTAATAGTTAACACTAGATATGGAAGGGGGGGACAGTAGTATGGTTATGGCTTAGGGCAGTGGACAGCTATAAGACGTAGCAGGGGATGGCCTGAGGAGGCACTTTAGAGCAAAGAAGGAGGGGGTGAGGTGGGTTTGAAGGGACAGGTTATTCCAGAGGGACGGGAGTCTATAAGAGACTGCAAGTTTCCCAGCTGAGGTGCGTACTCGCAGGAGGGCAAAGCAGCGTAGGCAATTTATGCGAGAATTGTAGGAGTAGGGAGTAGCACGAGTTAGGAGATAGGAGAGGTACTAGGGATGAGTACCAAACCAATATTTGGAGATGAAAGTGGAGCAGTGGGATGTGCAGCTCGGTGACAAGGATAGGAGGAATAGGGAGGAGTAGAGGTCACAGTAATGTGTCGGAGGGTAATTTAAGGCAAAATGACAGAAGATGTTGAAGAGGACATCATGTTTGGTGAGTGAGGTGGCTGTAGCTGCACTGAAGACAACGTAGCCATAGTCAAAACCTGGGAGTATTCATTTGACCAGCAGGTTATGTCTGACAGGGGTGGAAAGACTATCCTTATGGCAGTAAAGTAGATCCAGTTTGAGATGTAGATTGGAGTGAAGGGCCTTAAAGTGGGAAAAGTCAAGTGAGGGATCAAACCACACTCCTAGGTATTTGCAGGCCATGACATTGTTAAGAGTAGTGTTGGCTAGGGTAGAGGTAAGGTAGGGAGCCTAGCCAGTTTCTGTTTGGAGCCAAAAGTCATGGCTACTGACTTTTTGGTATTCATTTGTAGGCAATTAGTAAACCAGTTAGATACTGCGGAAAAGTCGTGTTGAAATGGAGCTTGGACGGCAGGGGGCAGAGGGGCCAAATAGGAATAGGACAGTGTCATCCATGAACATATGGATCCTGGTGTGGGTGCATACGGAAGGGAGGACATCAATAAAAGGGAAAAGACAACAAGTCTGCGGATCAAGCCCTGGGGAATACCTGCAAGGATGGGGAGGGAGGGAGACAGGAAATTTCTGATTTTAACTGACTGGGCCCGGACAGTTAAGTAGGAGCTAAATCAGGAGACAGAAACTGGGGAAAGGCTGGTGTCATTTAACATATTTAGAAGAAGAGAGTGAGAGACTGAGTCAAAGGCCTTAACAAGGTCAATGAAAATAGTCAAGGTGGTCTATCCTTGACCTATTGTGGAGTGAATGGCATCTGTAAAGTGAAGAAGGGAGGAGGTGGTTGAGTGAAGTTGTCTAAAACCAGACTGGACAAGAGAGAGAGAGAGAGAGAGAGAGAGTTGGAAGAAGAAAGGAAGTCTTCTAGCCATGATAGGACAAGTGATTCTTGGACCTCGGCAATTGAAGGGAGAAGTGATATGGGATGGTAGTTGCCAGGGACAGTGGGATCACCACCTTTCCGAAGGGGTATGACCATAGTGAACTTCCAGGCTGAGGGATGGTAGAGGAGAGAGCTAGGTTGAGGAGGTAAGTTTGAGGGGTCAAAACAGAGGGTGCAGAGATTTTGAGGAGTCTAGGGTGTAAGCCATAAGGCTGGATTTGATGGAATTTAGGGAGCCTAGAGCTCTAAGGACTTCCTCTGGGGATACCAGAGGCAGTTAAAAGTCACAGAGCCGCAAGGGGGAGGGACAGAAAGGAAGGGCGGAATGTCATCCAGGAGGGCACAGGTAGTAAAGAACTTGTTTAGGGGATTTGCAACAGAGGTAGGGTCCGAAACTAGGGAACCTGCCACACAAAGAGTGGGTGGGGAGGTGCTGAGGAGGGGTGCAGGAGCAAATGTAGATAGTTCCAGAAGGAAGATAGAGAGTTACTGGAGTGTGGAGATGGGATTTGAAATAATCAGATTTTGTCTGCCGAATACACTTAGTACAGCTGTTCTGGGGGGCTCAGTAGTTCAGCACGTCAGTTTGGTTGCCTGTGGTTTTGAAGCATCGCCAAGCAAGGCCCCCAGTTTTGCAGAAGGATAGGATTTCCAGGGAGATCCAGGGACTGTGATGACGTTTTATTTATTTATTTACTGAACTCTTGGATGATACCAATGAACGGATGCTCGTTGAGAGGTTCCACATCAGATACATTAACACAAGAAGACACAAAATAGTTGCAGTAAATTATACATACAGAGTACAAAAAATTCAACAGTACTTGGGTTGCAATGACAAGCAGTTCACAAATTGTGCTAAGGCATTGTACATGGCATGCCAGCATCCTGTAGAAGAGATGGAGGAAGAGGCAGACTGTTAGGATGAGGTACGGAGGGGCAGGGGGAGCTGGGATAGGGAGGGCAGAGGGAAAGAAAAGAACCAAGGGGTAGAGGGTGGGCAGCAAGTGCTAGGGCAAAGGGGTTGGGAAGCAAATGCTTGGGCAAAGACAACCTAGCCAGCCAGGAGTTGGAAATGCTGAGGCAGGCTAAAGCTGCAGGTGCAGACTAGCGAGGGCACCTACAGGTATTACTGTCGGTGGGGTGCTGACAGTTTGCGCTTAAAGGAACCAAGGGTTGTGGCTCCGATGATGTCAGGTGGTAGACCATTGTCCACAGAGGGGCCTGGTGAGCAAAGGATCGCTGGGCCATAGTTATGCGGGACCTGGGCACATAGAATACTTGTGTAGTCTAGCTCCTGGTAACCTGGCATTTATAAGTGGTGATAGAAGGCTCAGATCTCCTTGAGGAATTAAGTTCAGTGAGACCCTTTTTGCGAGTAGGAAGGTTTGATAAAGTATTCTGTCCTTCCATTGAAGCCAGCCCAATCGCTCATAAAGCTCACAAGTGTGGGTGACTTTTGGGGCATTAGTGAGCAGGCGGCAGGCTTTGTTTAAGACTGCTGAAAGGCGTTAGAGCACTGTGTCAGTAGCAGAGCCATAGACAGCTAGGCCACAGTCAATCAAAGTGATGAGTGAACTGTTAATTGCCAAGTTCAGAACTTCATAGGTCAGGCAATGTCTGTGCCTGTAAGGGATATCGATCCTGGTGTTAAAGGCTTTGGCTGTGATGTTAGTGTGCTGTATGTAAGACAGGGCAGTGCCCAGTGTGATTCCCAGGTATGCGAAATGGGGGACAAGTTCCAGGGTGTTACCAGAGTCATTCTGAATTGCCAGGGGATAGCCTTTTAGCTTGTTTTGGGCAGTGACGAAGAGCACGGTCTTAGACGTTTTACAGTTCATGACCAGTTTTTGCTCTTTGAACCATTTTTCAGTCACTGTGAAGCCACTCTGGAGGCTGTATTCCAAAAGGACGGGGTCAAAGTTGCTAGAAAAGATCACTGCATCATCTGAGTAGAGGAGCATGTGGCTATTGCAAGCACCTGGGTGGTTGTTTAGGAAGACACTGAAGAGTAAAGGACTGAGTATGGATCCTTGTGGTACCCCTGATTTGACTGGTCGACTTTCTGATAGGATGTGATAGGGGGAGGTAATAATCCCCCTTTACAAAGCCATGGTAAGGCTGCACCTGGAGTATGGGGTTCAGTTCTGGAAGCCCCATCTCCACAAGGATATAGATATGTTGGAGAGGGTTCAAAGAAGGGCAACTAAGATGGCACAGGGTATGAAGGGAAAGTCATTGTAGAGGTGTAAGGAGCTAGATCTGTACATGCTGGAGACAAGGAGGGAAAGGGGGGACATGATTAAAACTTTTAAGTATGTAAAGGGGCTCAATAAAGTGAGAGAAGAGGGTTTACTTAAGAGGAAGGAGGGGGTCAAAACTAGAGGGCACAGCCTCAGACTGCAAGTAAAAAGATACAGGGGCAATGTAAGATGGCGTTTCGTCATGGAGAGGATGGTGGAGCCCTGGAACAGACTACCAGACAGAGTGGTGGGGGCTAAAATCGGCGGAAGAATTCAAGAGGGCATGGGATAAACATATGGGGATGGCAGGGGTTGGTGGGGAGGGGGAGGTATAGGGGGACAAACAAAGAGCAGACAAGATGGGCCGGTATGGTCCTTTTCTGCCATCAAACTTCTATGATTCTGTGATTCTATGTCCCTGATCTTTACTTGCTGTGATCGCAGGCTGAGGTAGCTACAAAACTATGCTACGGTATCTAGGACTTGCCCTCTGTCCATGAGCTGTTCAAGGAGGAGGGCATGATGGACCATGACAAATGCCTTTGATAGGTCAAACAAAGGCTGCCCCTACAATGTGCCCTTTGTCAAGAGCACTATGTATGAATCCAGTAAATTCCAGGAGCGCTGTGATGGTGCTATGGCTGGCTCAGAAACCATGCTGTTCTGGGCATAGGAGCTGATATTGATTGAAGTACTCCTCCAGCTGGTCAGCCACAATCCTTTCAAGCCTTGGAGAGTGTGGGGGGGAGGAGGCTGGAAGAGAGTATAGTGATCGGCCTGTAGTTGTTTGAATAGAGTAGGGTTACCACCTGTCCCGATTTTTCACAGGAGAGTCCTGATTTGGGCAGCTGTGTCCTGCAAAACATGAAAAATACTACTTGTCCTGACATTATAGTAGAAAAAATATTTTCTTACTTTCCTCTAAATGTTGCAAAAAACTATATCATTTTAAGGTGTTTTAATAAAGGTAAGAAATACTAGAAACAAACAACTGAAAAACTACAACACTTAGTCTTAATTCTGATTATTTAGTGAAAACAAGTCTGTTGTATTGGTCGAGGTTACATACTGTCCTGTGAAAAATCATGTTTCAGTAAGAAATGTCCCACTTTGAGTTTCTTAAAAGGTGGTAACCCTGGAAGAGACCGGTCACCACTTTTGTATACCAGGGTGACTGTGGCAGCTTTCCAGCTTTGGGGGCGTTTGGAGTGGCAGAGGGATTGATTATCTTTGTCAGTGGACCAAGTACTTCATCTAGTGTTAGTCCAACAATTTTAGGTCCAGAGAGTCCCCACGGTGCCTCGATTTGCTGAGGGCTTTATCAAGGTGTTTTCTAGCAGTGGCTTCAGAGACCAGTTTGAAATGGAAGAGCGGTCGGTTTGGTCATGCTGGGGTCTTCTCACTGACCCTGGAGTAGGGGTATTGAAGAAGTTCATCAGGAGCACACTACTGAAATCTAAGAAGGTGAGGTTCAGAGAGCTAGCAATGAGCAGAGGGTCCAAGGTAGGGACACTCAACATTTAACATGGGTGGAGTTGTTTTAGGGTCCGTCCCAGTGATATCGTTTAGATTTGCCCAGAACAATTTGCTGCTATTCCATGTGTTAGTGAGCACTCCCTTGTAGAATTTGCTATTTACTCCAACTGATTTCAGTGGAGCATGAAGATCCCAGACTTTTAGGAAAGTTGCTGTGAAATGAGTGAGAGCAGCATCAAAGAAGGTGGAGAGGACCGGTAACCAGTTAGCCATGACCAGGTCAAGGAGTTTATTTGTGTTGAATGGATTTGAGGGGTCAACACTGAATATATTTAGGAGGTGTGGAGGACAACGTACCTTTCTGATGCAAAAGGTGGGGCAATGATCGCTGAGCACATCGGGAAGTACACCTGCAGAGCTGATGCGGTGAGGGGTGGATTGATAGTACCAAGTGTAGCAGGGTATGAGACTGGTGGCGATGGTTGAGGCAACTTGGCTCCTTAACTGGGTCAGATTTAGTGCTTCAATCTGGAGACATGCATTTTGTGCTGAGGGGGAGTGCCAGTCCAGATTGAAGTCACCAAGAAGAATCAGTTCACCTACAGATGCAAGGGAGGTAGTGGAGGTGACGCAGGAGACAAGGGAGGAGGGAGGGAGTTTAGGGAGGCATACAAAACCCCAACAAAAAGTGGCGATGATGGTGGAAAAGTGAGTTTTGTCAGAAGTTTATGAGATTGCGAGACAGCTTCACTGTGGGTGACAGTGCAAGAAATAGAGTTGCAACAGTAAATAACACCCCCTCCCTCCTCCCCTTTTCCATAGTCTTGCTGGTGGAGGTTATAGTCAGAGGGGCAAGCTGATTGTCTGGGATACATGAAGACAGACACGTTTCTGTGATGCACAGAATGTCAGGGGAATACAGAGCTACCCAGACTTTTACATCATCCAGTTTAGGAAGTAGGCTACGGGCATTTATATGGATGAATCTCAAGCCCTTTGGGAGGCCCTGTGGAGAAAAGGGATTGGAGGGGCCAGGACTTAGCTCAACATCCCCAGCTAGGAGTAGGAGAAAGTCTAGAAGGTGACAGTTAGGGGAATGTCTTTATAGCTTTAGCCAGTACCCTCAGAGTGGGAGACGTTTAATATCTCCCTCTTTTCGCAAGAGACTCCTGATTTTTTGACTGAACTACCTCCCTCCCTCCAGGGAAACAAAATCTCCTGCTTAAGTAAAATTCTGTTCAAAATATCCATTCATATTTTTTTTGGTAGATAAAGACACGAAAAGTGAATTAGTGATGAACAATGTAACTGATACCTTTGTACACTAGTTGTTTATTCTTTATAGTGCTTATTCTTGACAAAATTAAATATATTAAATGTTTTTAAAATGCTGCTTTTCTTATTTTTTGGTGACATTTAAGGACAAACTCATGACATTACAGCATCTCCTTACTAGCAGGCCAGTCTCCCTATTAATTTGAACCAAATCTAACTCTTAAGCAAGTTGGACATATCACATGTATGGGGATGTTGGATGGCTTCAAGCTTAATGAGAGATGTGCTGAGTAGCCCAGGGTAGATTATCAGCATATGATAGTTGGAAAGGGTGAGGGAGAGGAAGTGGACAGCAGCGAAGGAGCAGATAGGTTGGTCACATACGAGGCAGGATATGGCAAGCAAGTATGACATTATGATGGGACGGGGCTGAAACAAGGAAGGAAACAGGAAGAAGGAAAAGGAGAGCTAGGAGAGAGGTGAAGAATAATATAGGGGAAGGCCATGGAAATACTGAGGAGAATGAAAGTGAAGCAACAGTGGCCAGTCCATATATGATGTAGGTAGGTAATGTTGAAGTAACACTGGCCTCTGGTGGCCAAACAATATAAGATGCAGGTCAGGATCAATGGAAATGGAAAAAGATGGAGAGGAGGGCTAGGGTTCAAGTAGAACACACTAGGTGGAGATACTAACAGGTTGGGTGGCCTGATGGATAGAGTTACAGGATTCCGAGTGGGCTGGAAAACACAGAGGGAGTTAGAGTCCCACGGATGGGCGGTGAACTGAGGGGGAGGAGACTAGAAAGAGGGATGGTCATTCAGGGGGATGAAGGGAGAGAGAGAGAGAGAGAGAGATATTGGGTAAGCTGAGAGACAGGATCTACCTCTGTTCCATTTAGGAATTGATTGAAGGTGCAAGGGAGAGCACAGCGTCTCCTGGTGGCTTAGGAATATAAGCAGCTAGAGGGTATTTGGGGAGATTATGTGACACAGTCACATGACCAAGTCAACCAATAAAAAAAATGCGTGGGTGGGGCAGGATGTCACATGACCTAGTCAACCAATAAAAGAAATACCTGCCCAGTCTGGGTGGGGCAGCCACCATGCTAGGAGTAGTGGGGCAATGCAAGTCCTTTGACGTTTTGTACATGGCAGATTAGCTCTGTACCTACGGTGGGGAAGGAGGTCTGAAGCCAGCAGCTGCTAAAAAGGAGCCCTCCAATTTTGGCTCCTCTGGATTCAAGTGTGTACCCAAAGAAGGGAGGGAACAAACGAATGGTTAGGGCAGGGTGTAAAAGCAGGGATTAAGAGGTCAGGACTTGTAGAAAAAGGTCAGGGTGGGAAACATGAGTGTCAGAGGGGGTGGGAAAATTCAGTAATGGCAGTCAGAAGGAGGCAAAATGGAGCAGGACACAGAAAGAAGTAAAAATGGAACAAGACTGAGATACCAGTAAATGGACCGCCAGCATCTACCAGACTGAAGTTAACAATACAAAAATCAGTCCTGTTCCAGTAGCGTCTACCGCAATTAAGGTACCGGGCAGAATTAATGCAAATACAGTAGCTCTACAGCACTAGTCATTAAAGTAACAATCCACAGGCTAAAAGACAAAGAACCTTAGTGCGCAAGTACTGAGGCTAGGGTTACCCAAAAGGGCACTGGCTGCGAAGCCAGGTTTCAAAGAAATACAAAATCACACATACCCCCATAATGCAAAGCATCATGGGATGTATATGTAAATCACCACAAAATATTATGCTGGTTCAACTTTAAGCAGAAATGCATGGTGCCGAAAGGCCTCTTACACAGTCTGCAAAGGGTGCCAACAGATGACATAGACATGTGTTTCATCCTACCAGAACTCAGTGTGCCTCGTCTGTAGGACACCCGAATGGAATGAACCAGCTACCCTAAGTTGGTCTATCTGGGTTGGGTTGTGGTGAGCCCAATAAAAACAAAAAACAAGCTAAAAGACAAAGAACCTTAGTGCCCAAGCACTAGGGGCAACCCTAGCCTCAGTGCTTGCGCACTAAGGTTCTTTGTCTTTTAGCTCGTTTCTCAGCTTCTGCAGCAAACAGAGTCCACCATTCAACACCTGTTTGTAACCCACAGTCCATCAAGACTTCTTCAGTTCCTCTCCTTATCAGACACCTCTTTCACAGAGTTTCAGTAACAGCTCTAGTCACAAATGACTGCAAATATTCTCCCAGCCAGATTACTTCCCTAGCAAATTAAAGTTACACTAAGTAAAGACAATTCCCAAAACAGAGAACCAAAACACTGACTACTACTTAGTATTGCAGGCCCCTGAATTAAGATTTCAATTCAATGTACTCAGTAAATCACCTCCTTGCTCTAGGGTAGCTGGTAGCTGCCTCTTTCTCAGTTTCTGCAGCTAAAAAAAAAACAATCATTTGTCAATGCCGAATGTTGTCGTGCTGGCACTGGCTTTGGTAGTGCAGTGCGGAAACACATTTTTGGCAGAATGTGAAAAATGACAGCTGTACTGTTCATAAGGAGGTGTAAAAAAATGGCAGTGGTGAAAATGCGGCATGTAAGTATTGCAAATTTGCGAAGTTACAACGGTGCATGGGAAATGCACACACACTTGTAACACAGTCATTTTGTGGAGTTTTGGCACCAAATTTTCAACATAGGCATTTTAGCACCTCTGCTCATGTACAGTGTCACTGTCATTTTCTCAAACTGTCCCAAAAAGTGGAATTCGCACAGCGACCGTGCTGTTCTGCACCGGACGTGTGAAAACACATTTCGGGCAGGATATGTAAAATGACAGCTGTACTGTTCATCAAGAGGTGTGGAAAAATGCCAATGGTGAAAATCCAGAGTGAAAATATTACAAATGCACAATGTTACGAACGTGCGTGTAAACTGTACCTGACGCTCGTAACACAGTCATTTTATGGAGTATTGTCACCAAATTTTCAACATAGGCATTTTAGGACCTCTGCTCATGAACAGTGTCACTGTCATTTTCATAATCTGCCCCAAACACCAATTTCCCACAGCGACCATGGTATTGTGTGCCAGAAGTGAAACACATTTCGGCCAGGATGTGAAAATGACAGCTGTACTGTTCTAAGGAGGCGTAGAAAATGACAATGTTGAAAATTTGCATGAAAATATTGCGAATTTGCGAATTACACAGCGTCGTAGCAACTACGCAATGCATGTTTAAAACAGTCATTTTTGATTTTGCCATCAAATTGCAACATAGGCTTTTTTAGAGCCCACCTCATGAACACTGCCACTGTTCTTGCATTAATCAGTCCCAAAAGGCGATTCCATGCAGCGAATGCAAAATCACCTTTCGGGACAGGTTAACGTCATAACTGTAACAGAATTCATGTGGAGGGGTCCCAAAAACCCCACGTTGAAAATTTGGTGCAAAAATTCCAAAAAATGCCCAAGATATGCATCAAAGTTGAAAAAACCCTATTTATTCCATTATACAGCTTACTGACATTTCTTCAGTTCGTGGTTGGCTTTGAAGAGTGCAGATGTGTTCCTGGTCCATCGAAGATCGTCTCGCCAAGCACCGAAGGCAAGTATGGGGTATGGGGAGGCAGGGTGCGCAGTGGGTGGGTGCAGGTGGTGGGTAGGGAGACTACAAGGAACCGTTTTTGGTTTACAGGTACAAAAAACAAACAAACAAAAAAATATTGGATGTTTTTTTTTTTTTTTTTACAGGTGGATTCTTTTTGGGGGTACAATAGTCGAAGGGATTGGGCACCTCCTTGGCACAGAAGAAGGGGGGACATCATGCCGACGGGAGTGTGCCCCCGTCGCGGCACATTAAAGCTGGACAGGGACGGATGCCGACGGGAGTGGGTTCCCCGCCACTTTGAGGGGCAGGGTAAGCCGACCGGGGGATTGGGCACCACCAAAGTCGGCAGTTTAGCGGCCACTGAGCCGCCATGTTACTAGCTGGCGAGCACGTAGGAAGGGTTTGCTGCATGTGATGAGCTTTGCTCGCATTCCAGCGGACCTTTCCTTAGATGCGCTCGCCACATTAGTATGTGTGGTGCGGTGCTGGCATGCAGGCTGATTGGGGAACGAGGGACGCACCTACTGGTGCATGCCCTGCATTCGCCCAACAGCAACCATGCCTCCAAAGCTGTACTACCGCAAGATGTTGGCTGCGCAAGCGCGCCAACATAAAAATCTAACCTCCCCCCATGCTGCCCCTTCCCTGCTTCTCTTCCAAGTTCCTCATCTCTCTCCTCACCTAGCCCTGCGGCCTGTAAACAATTCCTATGCAAAGTTTCCTACTTGACAACTCTGTGAGCTGTTCCCACAGTTATTCTACCTCCCTTTTCTCTCCAACAGATGCATCCTCCTTCTACTCCCTTGATTCCTTCCCTGACATAATAGTGATCCTGCCTCCTTTCCCCAATCCCTCTATCACTGCCATATAAGGTGTATCCAGGGATCACTAGGTCCCAGTTGTCATTTATCCCAATTTCTGTAATGACCACTAGATCCAGCCCAGAGTCTGCCACCAGTGCCTGGAGCTCCCTAATGTTAGTACCCAGACTCTGGGCATTGAAGCACACCACTCTCCAGCTTGTGCTCCCACCTCTCTTGATTTTGGATGGCTCCCCCGTCACACTGCCATGATATCCCAGGTGTCTTGCGTTTATAGGCTGTTGGTTAACTAGGATCTGCGGCCTATCCTGTAGGTAGGAAAATGGGCAGACTAGATGGGCCTAGCGGTCCTTATCTGCCATCAAAGTCTATGTTTCTATGTTTTCCTGTTTTTTTGCTGGTCTATTTAGTCTACACTCCCAGGACTCCTGAACGTGTTCCACACTGCTGCTACTTGTATATCTTTCCCCATCCCTTCTGGAGACCCGGCTAGGTTCCCCCTTCACCGTCTCAACTTCGGAATCTTTAACATAGCATCCTCCATAGCCTTACCCCCAACAACACAGTGTGTCACAAAATGGAAGTGGAGGGTAAGCTTATTGTACTTCACATACTGCTTCAGTCTTCAAAAAGGTTCAGGAAAGTTACTGCAGAGTCCCTAAGCTACTTCACTCATCACTTCCCCAGATATAATCACATCAGGCTTTACATTTTAAAAGCAAGCCCATCCCCTCAGGCTAAAGATCCCACCTCAGACACTGTGTCTAGCCTTACCTACTGAAACCATGTTTTCAAAATTCTGCACCATCACTTCCCTGTGAAGCGCCTTCTCCTGTTTGCTTAACATCTTCCACTCCTCTTCAGAAAAAGCAACAGCAACATCTTCAAAACTTTCTGGTACCTGAAAGAACATGAGGCATGTTTAATTGCTTTTGACTTCACTGAACACATGGAGAAATCTGAAACTTTACAACACGAAGGGGACAGGCAAGGTTAAAAAACTCTCCCTTTCACCTTACTGAATGACAAATTGCAGACACCTCAATAATCTGAAAGGTGAGCTACCAGGCAAGATGGAGAGCGCTCATTATTTTCTGTCTGCTGATGGTGCTTACACAACACGAGCAATAGCTTGGCAGAGCAGAACACATGTAACAATTGACTACTTACAGTAGCAGGAGGTGGTTGTTACCATATGTGGCCAGTGCGGGAATCACGCCCAAGATAATCCACTATAGGTAAAGCTGATGTGGGAAGAGCTACAATGAGTATACAGGTAGTGTGCCATCAAGGTACTAGCATTGTTTAAGGTTCTGTGCTCATGGATATAGGAAGTGATGCTCTTGGGGAGAAGCCACTAGGTGTCAGGAAGCTATCAGGGAGTGTCAACACTCTAGGTGCCCTTGCTGGGTAACCAACCTAGAGGCGTACGGCAGGAATTAGCTTGGACACAAAAGGTATGGGTGTCTGCTGACAGGGTGGCCAGGCAACACCAGCAAGGCAATGGGGTGTAAGGGACACTCCTGCTTTCTTAGCAGGCTTGGGCACATGCCATGCCCACTAAGTGGCTGACTATAGGACTTAGGCCAGGAGCACATTAGTCTCCCGAGGTATTCACCTACCTGAAAGCATTGGTGCCAGTTACTCTCAAATCCAAAGAGTGGTTCGAGATCCTGGAAGCTGCAGTGCAGTAATATCGGTGTAGCTTCAAATGTGAGGCACTGGTGGCTGCATGGAGGGACTTTGTGCACACGGGACATTTTCCATGTTAGTGGCGAGGATGGGGAGGGCCCATAATTTGGGAGTTTAGAAGGCCACCAGGAGGGTGCAGGAACTCCAGGGGTGTCCCAATGACTTATGAGTGTGAGGCAGGTTCCCCCAAAGTTCATTGTGGCCACCCTGGTGGAGGAGCAACTGCAGAGACCAGTGTCTTGAGACAATCAAGCACCTGAGGAACAGGTGAAGTAGGTACTCCGCAGAGACAGCAGAAGCCAGATAGAAGACTTCTAGAACACAGAAGTTGTCAGCAGAAAAGGATACCTTGGCTCACCTAATCTGCCCTAAAATCTACTACCTACTGAGTCATCAGCGACCCTACTCGATCTCTGGCCTTAACCCCCAGCCCTGTTCCTAAGGTTCCCTTGTGTGTCCATCCCATGCACACTTGAACCCTGCTACCACTTTGATACCCACCTCCTCTGCTGGGAGTTTGTTCCAGACATCCACCACCCTTTCCATGAAGAAGTACTTCCTCACATCCCCTCAGAGTCTCCCCTCTTCCAGCTTTAAAATGTGTCCCCTTGTCCTAGTGCATCTCTTTCTTTCTATGTAAAATGCTATCCTCCTGTATCTTCTTAATGGTATCAAGTTGGAACAGCAACATGAATACAGCAAACACCATCACAGCAACATTTTCGGCAGTTCACTGTGATGGTCCGATAGGTTCCCAATGCTGCTGCCTCCAGGATGTTGGCCCCCTTCCCAAACCAACTCCAACTCAGAGTTGGTAATCTTAAATGAGGGGTGCAGGGGGCAGAGCCCCCTCAAATGTGGGTGTAGGGGCAAAGCCCCCACAGAAAACACACTTTTCTCCAGCGATGTGCTGGAGGTGTTGTGCTGTCACTGTACTGACAGTCTGCGAATTCCATGTCGCTGCAGCATGGTGGACCTTAATACCCTTGACATATTTAAATGTTTCTGTCATATCTCCCCCTTCCCTTCTATCTTCAAGACAGTACATATTTAATTCATTGACTCTTTCCTCATAAGGCTTCTGATGCAGGTCATGCACCATTTTGGTTGTCCTCTTCTGTACTGCCTCCACCCAGTCTATGTCCTTCCTGAGATGGGGCCTCCAGAACTGGACACAGTATTCTAGGTGTGGCCTCACCAATGATCTATACAGAGATAACACCACATTATCTCCATAATATATGTGGGTGGGGGAGTCACCAAGCAGCACTATAGGAGTCTATGGTATGTGGCACTAGAATGCTATCCTGGTAGGGCAGATCAAAGTGGCGTGGGCTGTGTCCAGTGAGACAAGCTGGCTAAAAATATGAAGGTGCATAGGATATCTGGTGAGGATGTGCCAGACAGAGATTCTTTAGGCTGAGAGTTCACACTGATATTATTGGATACCTTGCCTGTGTACTGTGTTCTGTAATAAGTAATGGGCCACATATGAAGGTAGTACCAGCAGATGAAAGAGAAGAGAAGCCAGGTTTTAGTGCAGAAGGGGGACAGACATTGTGTTACCTGAAACTTACAAATAGGCCATCCTGAGGTGCCTTGCATATCAAAACAAAAACAGCAGAGAGCGTCAGAGTCCGTGCTCAGAGGAAGAACTGCTAGGGGTAAGGTAGATGGATAGACTACACCAGTGCAGGTGGTTGCTATGCAGCTAGCATGCCATATAGTCAGAGATAACAGGTGAATTACCATATTGAGTTGTGTATGAGATGATGAACTGGGGGGTCTTTGGGCCCACAAGTACTTATCGTGTAAATGAACTCTGGCGTTAATCCTTCCAGTAAAGTCAAGTGCTTTAAGCCCAGTCCTTCTGTGCATTCAGTTGGTTCAGTGTAGTTTTTTCTGCAATCTACGGTGCCCACATCCACCAAGTTAAGCAACCCATACTGCTGTGTGCAAGGGGCTTCCCATGAGCAGTTCTAGCAGACATGCAGTTTGGTCACTCTGCCTCCTAAAGGGAGAGATTGCACCAACAATATCAACCCCCTTTGGCCTCAAACACCATTCCTAGTTTAAAAAAAAAAAAAAAAAAACATTTTATAGTTGTTCAGTAGAAATTGCTGATGTAGCTGGTAGTTGAATTCTGATTCCTATATTAACTGTAACTCCCTTTACCTGGTGCTTCCAGGGGTTGATATCCGACACCTGCAGCTGGTGCAGAACGCAGTGGCAAGATTGCTGTCTGGATTATCTCATTCCAGTCACATTACATCTGTGCTGCACGAACTGCACTGGCTGCCTGTTCAGTGGAGATCACCTTCAAAGTCAGCTTGCTGACCTAGAGCTCTACATGGACTGGGACCGAGCTACCTGCAAGATCTCCTGTATCCTTACTGCCCCCTCCGACCACTTCACTCAGCCGACGAGGGATTGCTGGAGATTCCCAGGGTACTATTAAAAACCTCTGGATCTCGGGCATTTTCATTTGTAGCCCCAACCCTGTAGAATTCTCCACCTCATCAGATACGAGACTGGCAGTGGAGAACTTCAAACCTGCATTAAAAACCTATTTCAGCTGGCCTTTGGAGGCACATTTTAATTCATGTTGGACTTTCTTATCTGTGTTTTTAATTATAGTGATTGCATGAATGATTTTAGATTTGTATTGTTCTAATTTGATATTGTATGGTTTGTACAGCTCTTTGGTACAATGTGAATAGTGCTTCATAAACAAAGATTATTTGTTTTTAAAAGTGAAAAACACACTGCCCAACAAGCTGTTTCCATATAAACATGTGTTTATAGTCCTTGATCAATTACACTGCATCTTCCTTGGAGTTGGAAACAACCCCAATACAACAGAGACACTCGTGAAGCAGTAGGAGGAGAGGAGACTGCTGTAGTACAAGTGGCTGCACTGTTTGGGAATGTTCCCAAATGTTCTAGAAGTATGCAATAAAAGCAGATCAAGGATTTGAAACAAAACAAGGTTGGGTATAACTGCACCATTAGCATGCACTTAAGTCCTAAGAAACGAGGCAAATAAAACCACCAGCAGCACCAATAAATAGAAGAGAAGGTACGCAATCGTAAAAAGTGGGTTTTCAACTTGAAATAACATGATGCAAAAATGGTTGACTGTGTCCCTTTAGAGAAGATGCTGTGCTAAAAATTAAACACTAAGGTAAACAATTACTGTATATCACCTATCACAGCTGTCCATAGGCTAATTTGAAGGAGGGTTTGCGAAACAGGGGGCCCCCAGAAATCCCTGCCCTGAGCTGCAGATCTGGAGACCTGGGTTTGAATCCCACAGTGGCCTAGGTGCACACTGTGTGATCCTGAGCAAGTCACTTAACTTCCTTGTGCTCCTGGGTCACATCTAGAAACATGCTTCGGCTTAGTGTGCTATTCCTGGTTAAACAATGTTCCCTTTCCTTTCCTTTTCGTGTCATTTGTGGGAGGGCTTGTAAAACACCAGGCCCTGCTTTGATGTCTTTTTAAGTGTCTAGGACAGAGACAAAATCACACGTAATAGCCCCCCCCATTTGCGGGGGCTTACCTGAAAGCCTCAGAGTGTTCTCCCACAGCCACCGGCATCTCCGCTACCTTCACAGCACTTTGCCGCTTAACCCTTGTCCCCCTGTGTTGTTGAACCCTGGGGCTCGCAAAGTCCATTTGCGAGCGATCGGCGTGTTAATAGGGCTGCCGGCTGTACCATCGAGGGGGATGCATGGATCATCTGACCGCCATTGCAGTCAACAGTAGGGAGGTATTTCCATGGTTCCTGGTGCCAGGTTAAGTTTAAAATGACACCAGGGACACAAAGCAAGGGAGAATATTTTAAAATAAACTGGCAGATGCCATAAGCACTGCCTCTGGGGCACTAGAAGCTAGGGGCAAAGGTCAGGGCAGTAAAGCCCTTATGAATATTTATGAGTCACTGCTGTGCTTCTAGGGGCAGTGTGTTACAAGAGCGGTGACTCCCCGAGGGTATAGTTAAATCATTCAAAAGTGGGCATGTTTAAGAAAGAACTGTTGGGGGTACAAGATAGTAGGGATAAACATTAAACTGCTGGCTGCCCAGACCTTTACTCTATGGGGACACTGAAATAGACTGCCTAAAACTGAAATGCAGCCACCATCTTTGTACCTATCAACCAACTGGGAGCCAACATTTAACAAAGGGAATCGTGGGACATTGCCAAAGACTTATGGGGAATTATCTGGGACAAAATCTAGGCACCAAAAAACAAGCCAATTAACAAATGGAAACTGTTCAGAACAGTTTTGCCAACCAATAGGATCTCTGGACCTTAGCCCCATATAAAGGGGGGACTGCAGACAGAGAGAGAGAGAGAAAGAAAAAGCGAGCGAGCACATCTAGGGAGCTGGCCAGCTCCCAGAGGTTGGGCCTGCCAGGTCTAGACTTTTTCTGCCATCAGTCCGCAGGTCCGAGGTCTCCGTCGGCCCAGGTTGGGGTCACAGCAGCAGGGGATTCATGCAGCAATCAAGCTGAAAAGTTAGGATCAGCCTGCAAGCTAACAGGAAGGACGAGAGATGGACAAGCCTTACAGATAAATGTTCATAGTTTGCTGAAGTGTTTGCATGGCCAGCCAATTTGCGACGTCTGGTGTGCATGTTTCGGCTAAATTTGAATCAGTCAAGCATTGGCTGTTGCTCCTACATCCAGAGACCAGCATTTCGACAAGGACCATGAGGGAACCCTTCCTCATGCTTCATGAAATATCTGCACAGGTCTCATGTTGTCAGATCATCCTTCTGGTTTGGGTAGCGTGAGTAATTTCAGGGTAGATCACTGCAACAGCAGCCACAAATCACTGTATACTATCCAATTATCTTGTTTTGGGTTTACTGCAATGGACTGAGCCATCCGACTGCAGATTACAAATATTTGGGTTGAGTGCATGTTAATTGTTTTCCTTCCTAACAACCTCAACAACAGCTGCAATGCCGACCTACCCTGGGCAATGCTTCAGGCTAGCATGTTTAATGTACTGGGTACCCAGGGTTGTGGGACTGTGTCAAATGGACTTACAATGCATGCTTAATCAACCTGAATTTAATCAGAACTGCCAATTATGTGCTAGATTTACACCCCACCCTTGTTCACATCCCCCTGAATGAATCTGATTTTTTTTTCACGTTTAACCTGGCTAGTGTGTACCTTCTTGGTGGGGATATAGTACTGCTATTGTATTGTTGCATCACTGGTCTTATTTTCCAGGGGGTCTCCAGGGTAGTTGCAGAGGATCCAGCCCTAGTGGTAAGTGCAATGAATGTAAGCATATCATTACTGTCATATAGTAAATGTGAATGTTTTATTGCTAAACTGATTAGGCCATTAGAAGGGTTGGTGGGGGGTTATAGCATGCCAGAGGGCTATACCAAAGCAACTATGCTACTCCAATACCACCCGTTCACCAAACTCAGGCACTCCAACCTGTGCATAGCCACACAGGCAGGGGTAGTAGCCATTAGGATAGCGCCACCTAGAGGTTACATTTTTGGAGGCACCACTGGGATTAGCACACCCTAGTGGCCGAAACCAAAAAGTACATATAGAATTTTTATGGGTACCACTAAAAAAAAAAAAAAAATGGCCGTATATCAGTTAGTTAGTTAGTTGGTGTATCGGGCATGAAACTGACCCCCAAAATGTCTTGCTTATACTGGATATAACCCTGGGCACTAGTAAAGACACTGTAGAGTGGGCACTTTCAAAACTTGAGTGTTTGGGAAAAAGCTGACTTGACTGCTCAGGTTCTAATGGCTGTGATGGAGTGCAGAAACCCCGTAGACAGCACTCAGGTGCCCAAAACTGTTGCCGTTGATTGGTTCCCAGCTGTTTGGAGGGTGGTAACTAAAAATAGTGAGGACCCCTCAGAAAACGAGCTCCCACCATTAACCAAAAGTTTTGAGGTAAAGCTTGCCAAATTGTTACTAGAGGAGTGTAAAACAACTGAGGACTTCAAAAAATTATTCATGCCGCCTAAAGATGTTTCTTCTCAGACACCTATTACATTTCTAGTAGCAGCCCCTACACCAGCTCCAGTGCTGGCACCCACAGTTAGTCATGACTCTTATCACTGGCTGCGAGTGTTTTCCAGCACACTACCCACACCTAATGGGGAAGATGACTGGCAGACATGGATAGACTATGTTACCCCCTAGTGCCCAAATGGCAATGTTCCAAGACGGAGAAGAGAAGAGAAAAAGATTGAGTGAAAGTCTCTGGGGTCCTGCTCTGGCTACTATCCATGCCAAGTGGGCCAACCACCCCAAGGCAACTGAACAGGACTACTTGGCTGCTTTGGAAAATGTATTTGGGAGCCCAGACTCAGACGAGGACCTGTGGTGGAGGATGAAAACCACTCATCAATACCAAGGGGAGCCCTTGTCAGTGTATGTACCTCGACTTAAAAAGGTGCTACAGAAGTGCCTCAGGAAAGGTAGCGTTACCCCAAACAAGTCAGATCAAATTAGATTGGACCAGATACTTAAGTCTGCCCCATTTTCTGAACTATTGCTACTCAAGTTACGGCTTGCAGCCTGGCTGGATTTGCTTCCCTCCTATGATGAACTAATGAAAGCAATCTGGGAGGGGGGGTCAAACAAAGGTGGCCACTCTGGGGGCCCCCCTCATGTATCTGCTGCTGCTGCCCAGGTAACAGAGGGTGATCATGCGGGTGAAGTCCAAGGGCGAAATATAGCGCCAGATGAGCACTCAGAGACTGCTAAGGATACCCCACCATGGGTAGAGCTGCAGAGAGGATTCAGAGAAGTAAAAGCTATCATCTCTTCCAAGGCCCTTCCACAGATAAAAACCCTGGTCCCTCTCAGAGCACGTCTGCTATGGGGTGGGGCTGCACGCTCAGGCAGCCCCTGTCGATGGCAGCTCGAAAACCGAAACAAGTGAACCGACTGCTGCAATAAAAGAATTCCTGAGACGTATTGCACCATCTTCAACATTGCAGATGGAGGGTGAACCAAGACTTTCTGTTGTCAGCGCTCCAGCTCCAGCGCCACATGTGTACACCTCTCAACCACCTAGTTGTGAATGGAGACCAGCTTCTAATACAATGTTTCAGCCAAGATGGACCCAAGAATATGCAATTTGTCACAACTGTGGAAAAGATGGCATATGAAAAAAGAATGCCGGTCTCAAAGGGACCTAGAAAAGGTGGTAAACAAAACTACAAAGGGAGCTCAGAAAAGCAAAATAATTGCAGAGGGGTGCAGGAAATGATCGCAGTAGAGGTTAAGGCAATCCCAAGTCCAATTTCTTTGTTGCTAAATCGTCTGTCCAAGTTCCTACTAATGTCGCTCCAGACTGGTCCAAATTGGAGGGCCCTTCCATGGACACTACTGTACACATAGACGTAATTCTGGCTCGAGCAGTTTTAGACAGCAGGTCTCAAATCACAATAATCTTCCAAGACTGGTATGAGCAGTATTTATCTGACCACCCCCTCCAACCTCTCGAGGAGCTGCATGTGTGGGGGTTAAGTGAAATGTATCTATAACTTGGCTACTTAAAGCTGCATGTGTGGGGGTTAAGTGAAATGTATCTATAACTTGGCTACTTAAAGATATGGCTTTCTTTTCCATTCTCTGTGGCTGGTCTAGGAGATTCCTTGAAGACGCTAGCCCTGGTCTATCCTTCTATCGGACTTTGTGATGGTATCCCTGTAATACTGATTGACAACAACAAACATGTTTGGGTGCCTGGCCCAGCTATGAGAAGAAAGGCAGAAGAAAAACACAGGAAGAGCCCTGTGTGTTCACACCCTGATCCAAAAGGCCTATGAAAAACAAATGCACCCCAAGGAGAGCGACAAAGATAAGCCTATAGGGATGGTTTGGAAAAAGGATCCTGCTGCTATCACGTTACCTCCAAATGCAGAATGCAGTATCAGTGGTGACGTGTAGCTTCGAAAAAATGTGACCAACAAAATTCTGATGCTGGATGCCCCAGATGAGAGAAAACTACCTGAAGGACTGCTGATTAAACCAAGTGTGCTTCCAGCCCGGACTCATGCTTATGCCCAACAAGTGGTGGTACGAATACTCAATGTTACAGATCGCGACATCACGGTACACAGAGGATGCACCCTAGCTAAAGTTTATTGTGCCAACACTGCTGTGCTCCCACACCAGTGCAAAACTGACAAATGTAAGGTATCACCTGACCTGTTTGATTTTGGAGATTCACCTATCCCAAACAGCTGGAGAACCAGTATCAGTAACAAGCTGGCTCAGAGAACCAAGGTATTCTCCCTCAAGGAATGGGATGTTGGGTGTGTCCTGGGTGCTGCACACTGCATTCGCCTGTACGATGAGAGACCTTTCAGGGAGAGGTCTAGACACCTAGCTCCTGCCGACATCAGCGCTGTCAGACATCACCTACAAGAAATGTTAGTGGCTGGCATCATACAAGAGTCACACAGCCCGTACGCCTCCCCAATTGTTGTGGTGTGGAAAAAGAATGGCTCTGTCTGCATGTGCGTTGATTACAGGATCCTTAACAAAAGAACTGTGCCTGATCAGTATACTATGCCATACATACAGGATGCCCTGGATTGTCTAAATGGTTCTCTGTCCTTGACCTCCTAAGCGGATACTATCAAAACCAAATGGCTCCAGAGGACAGGGAAAAGACAACATTCATTTTTCTCTTGGGTTTCTATGAGTTCCTTTGCATTCCCCAAGGCATATCGGGTGCACCAGCTACTTCTCAACGATTAATGGAGCGTGTCGTGGGAGATATGAATCTCTTGGAATGTCTTGTGTATGCTGATGATGTGATAGTCTTTGGCAAAACTGTCGAGGAGCATGAGGCTCGCTTACTCAAAGTATTGGACAGACTTGAAGAGTTTGGTCTTAAGTTATCCATTGAGAAATGCTAGCTATTCCAGAGCTCTGTCAAAGACGAGGGCCACATTGGGTCATCAGAAGGCATACAAACAGACTCCAGTAAGGTGGAAGCATTAACCAGCTGACCAAAGCCCAACAACTTAAAAGAATTTCAAAGGTTTCTTGGATTCTGCTGCTATTACCGCCGATTTGTCAAGGATTATACCCAAGTGATCCACCCCTCACTAAACTTAACTCAAGGGTATCCACCTACTCACAAAAAGTTTAAGAAAGTCTCTGACAGAGAGACTGTAAAAACCTATTTCAGACTCAATGAATCGTTTGGATACAGGTGGACTCTAAATTGTGACACTAATTTTGAAGAGATAATGTATAGATCAACTCACGCTCCTATACTTACTTATGTTAATCCATCAAAGCTCTATGTATTACATACATATGCCAGCTTGAGTGGCCCCGGAGCCATAGTCTATCAAAAATACTTGGAAGGACTACGTCCCGTAGCCTTTGCTAGTAGAAGTCTGACACCTTCAGAAAGAAAGTATCCGGTACATAATTTGGAAATTCTCGCTCTCATGTGGGTAATAGTTGACCAATTTCACAAATGTATTTATTTATTTAGTTTTTGTTAACCAGATAAGCACTAGACAAAACATATGCCTATTTTCAGGTGCGACCTGGGAGGTTACAAGGAAATAAAGAAGCAGATTACAAAACAGAGCTCAGGTAGATAAACATACAGATATTTCACAGATGAGGCAGGAGAGGCAAAAAAAAAAAAAAAAAAGAAGCATACAGTAACATACACAGGAGCAGGTAGCTTAATATACATACTTTACAAACTGTGAGAAGAGAGGCAGATTTCAAATACCATTTCAAATACCAAACAGTGCAAGCACGAGGAACACTGTGGGCAGGTAGGGCAAGGAAGGTAGCCGAGCACAGAATCCAGTTAGGTGCCTCTCAAAGAGGACCGGTGGTATCCGGTGTGTCATTAGTTTAGGAGGGCCACTGGCATCACTAAGTGCAACTGCAGGCCAGGGAGAGCAGCAAATGATCCCAGAGAGAGTTATGGAAACAGGTACTGGAGGGTGTAGTGCGAACAAGGGCAGGAAGGGAGTTCCATAATTTTGGAGCACATGATGCAAATGCTCTGTCACCCATTTGGATGCGGGTATTGGGGACCTGGAATATCACAGGACCATGTGACTTTAGGGAGTAGGAGGAGGCGACAGGTTTTGAGGAGCTCTGCCAGAACAGGAGAAGTGGCCGTTCTTACCATCTTGTCAGTAAAACAACCTAGGACAAAGCTACGATGCTGGCCCGGTGGAAGCCAAGTAAGCTTACTGTAAAGGTTGCAGTGGTGGGTGAGATGCCAGGCTGCAAGGGAAAATTGGCATATATTATTGTAGGCCACGTCCCATTTTGAGAGGTGAGTTTTAGCAGTGTGAGCAAATGTGATGAGTCCATAGCAGAACATGGGAAGAAACACCCCACTTGCCAGGGCAATATGGCGCAGCAGGGGTGAGACTGTTTTTTTTGCTCTGTAAGCCAAGCCCGATTTACTATTTACAGCTCTACATACAAGGTGAATATGCTGGGAGAGGTCAAGCTGAGGGTCGAGGGTAGCTTCCAAGTATTTAACGGAGTTGGCGACCATCATGGAGGAACAATCAGCGCCGGTAATATGCAAGGGCACAGTGGATGCTTTTAACTTATCTGGGAACCGAAGAGCATCGCCTGAGTTTTCCTGAAATTGAGGACGAGCCTATTTTCTTTTAGCCAGGTTTGTATATCACTAAAGTCAGTGTTAAGGTGCCGGTTGATGACACTAATATCACGGGAGTCAGTAAGGATGACCAGGTCATCTGCACATAAGGTGGCACTGCAGTGGGATGGTACAGTGGGGGAGACTGTTTACAAATAGAGAGAACAGGATGGGCCCCAGGACAGACCCCTGGGGAACTCCAGATTTGACTGGGGTGAGCTCGGAGAGGGCCATATTAAATTTTGTAAGTCGCTGGCATCCATGGAGGTAATTGGAAAACCACCCAAGGATGGGGGTGGATAAACCAAGGAACCGGAGTTGTGAGCACAGAAGTGCATGATCAACCAGGTCAGTGGCCTTTGGAAAGGTCAACGAGGATGGCACCAGTGAGTTTGCCTTGATCCATGGCAACCCTAACCTCAGAGGTAACCTTAGCAAGGGCAGTCGAGGTACTCTAGCCCTTATGAAAGCCATGTTGAGCTGGAGTCAGCAACTCATGTGACTGGATATATTCAGAAAGTTGGGAAGCAACAACTTTTTCAAGGAGTTTGCTGACGGCCGATAAGATGGCAATGGGACGGTAGTTTTCAAGGTTTTTTGGGTCACCTTGTTTGAGAACTGGGACCACCCTGGACATCTTCTAAAGGTCAGGGATAACCCTAGAAGAGAGCGATGAATTAAAGATATGGGAGATGGGTAAGGCAATGACGGAGGCACCAAGGTGGAGGAGTTTGGGTTCCAGGTTATCATGCCCAACACTAGAGTGAGGGGAGAGACCAGAGAGCAGTCTCTGCATCTCCCATCTGGACACAGCCTTGAAATAAAATGAGGGGCTAGGGACAGATTCTGACTGGGAACAGTGAGGAACACCTTGCTTACCAGGATCCAGATGAGGAAATAGGGAGGTAAATGCAGACAGGTCAGAGAAATGAGAATTAAAGGCATTCGCAATTGTGAGCAGATCCTTACAATCTGTACCACCTATAGTCATGTCTGAGACATCCCCTTTAGAGGACCCACTAACTATGTTTTTGATATTTTGCCAAAAATCCCTATGGTCTCTGGCTGTAGACAGCAAGGTAGATTTACAGAAATTACTCTCTGCTGACCTAATAGCTTTTTTGCACACATCTCTGACATGTCTGTATTACTGGTAAATAGATAAGTCATGAGAGGCCTTGAAACTAGCCCAGCAATTATCCCTAGACTACGAATACTTGTATGGTGCTAAAATCTTTGTCAAAATCAATAACAATCCATTAACATATGTCCAAACAACTGCTAAACTAGAGGCTACCAGACACAGATGTCTTTCCGCTCTAGTAACATATGATTATACGGTGGAGTACCGACCAGGCCTGAATCATGTAGATGCCGATGCTCTTTCATGAAGACCTGTTTCTGACCCACAGTGGGGTCATATCCCTGAGCAATCTGTAAAAGCCCTATGCCACAAGTTCAACCAGGAAGAACCCTTGTCCTCCGAAGCTGTAAATTGCCTGGCAGATTGCTTGGGACCTCCAGAGACTTGTATATCAGTTGCCTACTGTAATTTTGCAGCCTCAGATTTAAGTTCTTTGTCACAGCTAACCCCAGCTGACATCTGCAAAGAACAGTACTATGATCTAATGATCAGACCAGTAGTTGACACTTTAAGAAAAGGGGAAAATGCCTCCAGAATGCAGTCCAATGACCCCAAGACTACTTTACTTCTTCGAGAAGGGCCCAAACTCAAGCTTCAAGAACAGCTATTCTACAGAGAGCTTACTGACAGCCAAGGTGAAACTGTAAGGAGACAGCTAGTACTGCCATCTAAGTTCACGAATATTGTCTTAAGAGCCTTGCACAACCAAATGGGACATTTGGGTAGTGAAAGAACCCTTGATCTGGCCCATTCATGCTTCTACTGGCCTAAAATGGACCTAGACATTGAGCAACATGTTAAAACCCTGTGGTAGGTGTATTCAGTGCAAGGCTCCACCACAAAGAGCAGCCCCTCTGGTTAATATCACAAGTGCCCCAATGGAACTCGTCTGTATCGATTGTCTTAGTTTGAAGTCAGATTCAAAAGGCATTACTAATGTACTGGTAGTAATGGATCTCTTCACAAGATATGCACAGGCCTACCCAATGAAAGCTCAAAAGATCTCAACTGTAGCCAAAGTTCTTGTTGAAAAGTTTTTCGTACATTACGGTGCCCCCCCCCCAGTGTATCCATTCAGATCAAGGCCGGGATTTCGAAAGTAGACTTATCAAAGAACTGAAGTCCCTATGGGGTGTACAAAATCCAGAACAACCACTTATTCACAAGGAGACCCACAACCCGAAAGGTTTAACCGAACCTTGCTTGTTATGCTGTGCACCTTGCAACCTAAAGATAAGCCAAAGTGGAGCCAACAAATAAGCACACTTGTCCATGCTTATAACTGTGCAAAGAACGATGCTACTGGTTTTTCAACGTACCACCTTATGTTTGGCAAAGAAGCTAGTCTCCCAGTGGATGTGTGCTTTGGAGTGTCTCCTGATAGTGTTCAGTCAGAAAACTACCTGCAGTATGTTACAAATTTAAAAGCTCAGCTGGATCATGCCTATCAGCTTGCAAATACCATGGCAACAAAGCAAAATCTGGCTAACAAAACTAGTCATGACAAACGTGTTAAGGCCCAAGAGCTCCAACCAGGCAACAGAGTATTAATGAGAAATTTGGGACTTCTAGGTAAACACAAAATAGCCAACCGCTGAAGTCACATCCCATATATAGTAGTCAGTAAGCTAAATAAGCTTACTGTGTATAAAGTGCATCTGTGTATAAAGTGCATCCAGAAGGGGATTCATGTGTTAAAACCATTCACAGAAAGCACCTGTTACCTACTGGCCAAATAGTAAATCAATAATCTGCATGAGAGCCTGAAGCTCCTCGATGCCCTGTAACTAGGTCTGCTACTAAGGTCAAGCAACAAAATCAGCAAACTTCTGCATCCCAGCCTGTTGCTCCTAACAGTAGTGTCCCCAATCCTGCAAACAATGCAGATACTGAAAATGCTGTGTCAAAGTGATAACGAAAGTGAATTCTGTACTGCCTTTTACCTATCTATTGGACTTGAAAGAGTGTTCCAGGGAATTCCTTCCATTAACTATGGCGATGACTCTGAACCTCCAGGTGTTTTAAAAAATCCCAATTCATACATTGTGCCTGAACCTCCAGAAAGTGACGCTCACAGTGTGGATCTTGAAGCGGCTGAATCCCTTTGTATGATGGAATTAAAGGCAATCAGTGAATCTGAACACAACGAAGCAAGTAGTGAACCTAAAAGTGACCACGCAAGTGATAATGAACTAAGTGGGCTAAGTGAACTGTTCCATTCTACTGATAGAAATCCTGGTCAAGAACCAGAAAAATGTGTCCTGGATGATTCTGACCTTGTAGAAATACCTCTGACATATGCTAGTGAGCCTAAACAGCCTGAAACCAGTACTTAATGACAAGAGAGTGCCGTGGAACCCATTTCTTCTGACGCCATTTTGTTGCTGGACAATGAACCGGGGCAGATAACCCCGAATGCTGAAGCAGAAGAGCAAGTGCCTGTGCCAACTTTGCCACGTCACTCAGGATGATCTGTAACGTCAATCTTAACGCTCACATGACACCCAAGGACAGCCTGTTAACCAGCCCATGAATGTTGTGCGTAAAGGAGTACATGTTACGCCCAATTCCGTGCCCAAAATTGTGTTCACTGCCTCCACCCAAACCAAAGATGCCCATTCAGTGTAACAAGGGTATGATGGTAAAAAGATGGGAATAAGGTGAAATACTATGATAAAACGTGATAAATGACAACTGTGCTGAAAATGAGAGATACTGTCTGATGTGAAAATGTGATTCTAAACTGCTGATATATATCCAATGAAAATGTAAAAATTTCATGACAATGCTTTAAGTATAGGATGTCCAAATGCTAAGTAAGACTAAATTTATAGCATGCTACCTTGTAAATAGTTATTCTACGCCTAGCTAGGATGTTATAGAAAAATTGCTATTCAGATATATCTGCTTATTACCAGTATAAGTGTTATACTATCTAGTAATGTGTTTAATGGCTACCAGTCCAACATTGACTTGGCACGGATGTCAAGCTTTCCTAGACAGGGGAAAGTGTAACCCCCCCATTTGTGGGGCCTTACATGAAAGCCTCTGGGTGCTTTCCTGCTTTCCTGCTGCCTCAAGCGTCCCCACTACCTTCACAGTGTGACACTCTGCCCCTGCTTCTGGTAACCTGTATGATATTTATATTATAAATAACTGGTCATAAATAACTGGTCTGTGTATGAAATTGTCTCACATGTCATGAGTGATGAGTGACCTGACCCCAAACAAAGTGTCAGTAGCTGAAGCCAGGAGGAAACAGTTAATTGAGACATCCTTCTAGAGAGACAGTTTATGGCCCTCATAACCTGTGCTGCCTTTGAAGTGTCCCACATATATGACTTTTATGATGTAGCAAGAAGTCACTGGACTGACTCTTAATGGTTTTCTCACGTATCTGAGAATAAGGGACATGAGTGTGGGATTGTTAAGTTCAAAGAGAAATGTTTGATTAAAGACTGTCATATTTGGGAAATGGCTAGTTACAGATTTTTTAAAAGCATATGACTCACATCCTCAGAGACACTGATGTAAGAATATTAAAACTGGGGAGGTTCTAGCTGACCTCATCAAAGAGGGTAGGGACAGAAAGAGTTAAGAATGAAACATAGTATGGAATGGACACATATGATTCTAGACTCTGACTGGGAAAGCACTTAGAAAGGTAATAGCTAGAAAATAATTATCTGTGGTAGGAGTGTTTGTTCTGAAACTTCCTTTTTTGTTTTACAAGATTGTAAACTGTATGATGTATTGTTCTGTGTTTTATTTTACCTGTTTTTATCATATTTTTTACTAAAACAACCATTTCTTTGAAATACTGCCTGGGTGTCTTCTCAGTTTCTTTTTGTATGTGATGTATTTGGGATTAAGTCTGACAGCTGTTAAAAGGCTTGATGGTGTTACTAAGCTTGGAAAAGGTAAGAATATACATAACGTTTCTTATAGAGTTTTAAGGGTTCATTTTGGAAACCTGGCTTGGTGCCCCTGCCGAAAGATTGTACTGCAGTCCCGAAGAGGGTGCATATCTGAGCCTATAAGTGGGTATGCTAGCATAAGTTACACAGTTTGAATCCCTCCAGAACTTGAGGCTAACGGTGATTTGGACCCAAAGCAGACAGGAGGGTTACGCTGTCTGTTGCCTGTGTACACTATTGCACTCTGAGGTTGGCACTGTGGGAGCAGAGGGCCTGACCTGTGGAGTGCGTTTGCGACACATGGCACTTTGCCGCTTAACCCTTGTCCCCCTATGTTGTTGAGCCCTGTGGGGCTTGCAACCTCCATTTGCGAGCAGTTGGCATGTTATGAGGGCCTACTGCTCGCACCATCGAGGATGACGCATGAATCGTCTGACCGCCATTGCAGTCCACAGTTGGGAGGCGTCTCCATGGTTCCCGGTGCCAGGTTAAGTTTAAAAAGGCACAGGGACACAACAAAGCAAGGAAGAATATTTTAAAATAAACAAACCAGCAGACGCCATAAGCACTGCCTCTGGGGCACTAGAGGCTAGGGGCAAAGGTCAGGGCAGTAAAGCCCTTATAAATATTCATGAGCCTTTGCTGTGCTTCTAGGGGCAAGGTGTTATGGGAGCCACAACTCCCAGTTAAATCACTCAAACGTGGACATGTGTAAGAGAGAACTGTTGGGGGTACAAGATAGTGGGGATATTAATAAACAATAAACTGCTGGCTGCACCAGAGCTTTAATCTATGGGGACACTGAAACAGACTGCCTAAAACTGAAATGCAGCCACCATCTTTGTGCCCATCAACCAACTGGTAGCCAGCATTTAACAAAGGGAATCATGGAACATTGCCAGAGACTTATGGGGAATTATCTGGGACAAAATCTAGGTTCCAAAAAACAAGCCAGGACAAGGGGGAGGGTCAATGGAGGGGAAGGAGGGACAGCTGCAGAATTAGGGGTGCTAGCTGCACATTCAAGCAGACTTGATAGACCTCTAGGCCTTCATCTGTTGGCAAATTCTGTATGTTCATAAGCCAATTAACAAATGGAAACTGTTCAGGACAGTTTTGGTAGCCAACAGGAATCTCTGGACCTAAGCCCTGTATAAAATGGGGGAAACTGCGATAGGGAGAGAGAGAGAGAGAGATTTGCCCAGGAGTTGCGTGTGTGGGCTCATCTGGGGAGCCAGCCAGCTCTCAGAGGTTGGGCCTGCCAAGCCTAGACTTTTTCGTCTGTCAGCCCGTGGGTCCGAGGTGTCCAGCTGGCCCATGTTGGGGTCACAGCAGCAAGGGATTTGTTCAGCAGTCAAGCTAGAAAGCAAGGATCAGCCTGCAAACTGGCTGGAAGAACCAGAGAAGGACAAGCCTTACATATAAATCTTCATAGTTTGCTGAAGTGTTTGCGTAGCCAACCAGTTAGCAACGTCTGGTGTGCATGTTTCGGCTAAATTTGAATCAGTCAAGCATCAGAAGTTGTGCCTACATCCCGAGATGGTCCCAGGAGGTCCCGTGTCATCTGATCATGCTCCTGGTTTGGGTAGCATGAGTAATTTCAGAGTAGCTCCCTGCAACAACAGCCACAAATCACTTTGTACCATCTAATTATCTTGTTTTGAGTTTATTGCAGCAGGCTGAGCCATCCAGCCCCGGATTACAAATATTTGGGTTGAGTGCATGTTATTTTCCTTCCTATGGGCCCCAACAACAGCTGCAATGCTGGTCTACCTCACTCAATGCTTCAGGCTAGCCTGTTTAACATACTGGGTACCAAGGGTTCTAGGACTGTATCAAAGGGACTTACAGTGCATGCTTAATCAGCCTGAATTAAATCAGAACTGCCAATTACTTGCTAGATTTATGCCCCCTCTTCACATCCCCCTAAATAAAATCAGATTGTTGTTTTTTTTCATGTTTAACCTGGCTAGTGTGTACCTTCTTGGTGGGGATATATATTATTGCTATTGTAGTGCTGCATCACTGGTCTTATTTTCCAGGGGGTCTCCTGGGCAGTTGCAGAGAATCCGACCCTGGTGGTAAATGCAAGGAGTGTTAGCATATCATTACTGTCATATGGTAAATGTGAATGTTTTATCGCTAAACTGTTTAAGACACCAGAAGGGTTGGTGGGTCGGGGGGGTATAGCATCCCAGAGGACTATACCAAAGCAGCTACACTACCCCAATACCATTCATCCGGGTGGAGGCACCCATTCACCGAACTCAGGCCCCTCAACCTGCGCATAGCCACACAGGCAGGGGTAGTAGCCCATATGATAGCGCCACCTAGGGGTTACACACATGCATCTTAACACCTGGAACTATGGTCCGGACCAGCCAGGACTAGCATGAGCCCCCTACTCCTTGTGTGTGTGTGTGTGTGGGGGGGGGGGGTTGCCAGAGGTGTTACACAAGTATTTATTGATTATCTCAAAGTATATATGTCTCACCTAGTATTTATTTACTATGACAGCGTTAACATTTTCTATAATGATGTAATTATGTTTTTTACCCTTTTGAACCACTCGTCGCACCTTAAAAATAAATAAAAAAAAAAAAAACCACACACCAGAAAGCTTGATTAAGCCATGTTCCCCGTGTGCTGTTTTTAACATGACTGGGCTAGTAAATCTCTGAGTACAGGTGCTCGTTTCTAACACATTCTTGGTAGTATACTTCCTAGATCTCATAATACAGTATCTGTTGTAAGTACATGCCAGTGTTTCTTAACAATATTGTCTAAGTCCCTCGGCTGTGCAGAAAAGCTAGTGGTGAAACTGAGTCTATCATCAGTTTCTATATCTGGATTCCTGTCTTGTAGCAATGTTTCTCTGCTCCTATTTCTGGCCTCCTCGTGTTTCTTTAATGCTGTCTCTTATAGCCCCTTATTAATAGTCTTGTCAAATCTGTAGCACCCCTTTCAAAATTCTCCATGGTAGAACACTTACGTCTGGTTCTCAAAAATTGACCTTTCAGAATATTCCTGTGTAACCCCCCTTTGGGGGCTTACCTTAATTGCCCCGATCTTCTGTTTGCTTCTGTTGTCTAGTTTCCACACATACAGTCCTATACTTCATTCTAGCCCATTTGGGCTCACACAATAATGGTTGGAGTCACTGCAAGGACTCAATGAACAACTCAGCACAATGCAGGGAAGCAGCTGCAAAGGCCAAGAAAATGCTGGGTTGTATTGCCAGGGGTATATCTTCAAGGAGAGGGGAGGTGGTCCTGCTGTTGTATAAGTCACTGGTTAGGCCACACCTGGAGTACTATGTGCAGTACTGGCGCCCATACCTGAGGAGGGACATTAAGTTTCTGGAGGGGGTGCAGCACAGGGCAACAAAAATGATCCAGCGACTAGAGGACATACCCTATGTGAGCAGGCTGAGGAAGCTGAACATGTAATCACTGGAGGAGAGGAGAGACAGGTGGGATATGATCAAAACCTTCAAGCACATGAAGGGAATAAACAAGACAGGCATTGAGGGACTATTCAAGTTGGGGGGGTAGGGACACTCAAGGCCACGATCTCAGACTGGGGGGAGGGAAGGTTCAGGAGGGAACTAAGAAGACACCTCTATATGGAGAGAGTGGTGTCTGGGTGGAACATGTTGCCTACCGAAGTGGTATCCTGTAGAACAATGGACGGCTTCAAAAGGGGATGTGATGGCATAGGGTAAGAGGGAGGGGCAGGGAAGGGAGGGGCAGCTGCAGTATAAGGGTTGCTAGATGCACACTCGAACAGACAACAGACCATAAGGCCTTTATCTGCTGGCAAATTCATATGTTCGTATGTATGCGCTAGGAAGCACTTTGCTGTATTCGACCGCCTGTTGCGGTCAAAATGGGAGTGCCTCTGTGGTCCTAGTGCCCCTCCTTGTGTATTTGAGGACCAGAGAACATTAGGAGTTGGGCAAAAGTCTCATTTATATTTTTAATAATTACAATTTGATTCTGGGCACGATCTAGGGCTCATGAATATTAATGAGCTGCTGCCTGTCACCTGGGTGGGGTGGGGACTCTGTTTCAGTGGCAGCAACAGCAGATTTACTGAGGATAATTATACAAATGTGGGCTCATTTGAAAGGGGATAGTTGGGGCTACCATCCGGTAGGGTGCTGTTATAAACAAAGAGTGTTGTGTTGGGCTGCAGCAGCATTATGAAGATGGGGAAACTGCATGGATGTCACATGACTAAATGGAAGCAGACATTTTTGGGACACCTGAACCCAATGCAACAGCCAATCAGTGATCTAGGTGCCCAAAACTTGGACAAAGAGACTCCTGGGAAAATGAGGGGAATAATTCTGGTGCCTAGATCATGCCCCAATAAACGAACAGGACATATTGGTCACTATGGTATCCCTAATTGATTGGCTGATGGAGCCTTTCAGAACACTGGATTTTTGGCTGAAACAGTGTGGACTTTCTGGGACTTCTTCAGTCTAGTCCCAGGCTCTGTACAAGTCAGGTGTGTCTGGTGAAACTGGACTTTGGACAGGAGGGGCATACCCAGGCCGTGTGTGGAGATTACTGTATTGCTGAATTGGATATTGCTGAAATCGGAGACTGCTGTGTGGCAGAATCAGAATGAGAAGGGGAAAGACAGAAAGAGACTGAACTTTAGTGCGGATTCCACAGGTATGGAAGAGTTGCTTGCTATTCACTACCAACCCTGACCTCCGGGTGGAGGCGCCCATTTCAGAACTCAGGCCCCTTAACCTGCTACTAGCCAAGCAGGCAGGGGTAGTAGCCCTTGGGATAGCACCACCTAGGGGTTACATCTTGGAGGCTCACGGCTGATATTTTGTGCCTGTTACTGGCAAAAAATTATGAATTATTGTTAAAGATTAATGGCTACCCTAGTAGAAATTGCTGTTCACCAGTTGGTGGGGTGATGTACTGGGCAGGAGATCGACCCCAAAATGCTCTGCTTATACTGGATATTCCCCTGGGTACCAGTAAGGACACTGTAGAAGGAGCACTCTCCAAAGCTGAATGTTTAAAAAACCCTGTGGTGGTGGGTCGACAGGCTGATTTGATTGCCCAAACTTTCACAGCCATGGTAGAGTGGAGTGACCTCGTGGACAGCTCTAAAGTGCCACAAACTATTGCCTCAGAAGGGGTCCTAGCCACCTGGAGAGTGATAACAAAAGACAGTAAAGACCCTGGGGAGGATCAGCTCCCACCATTATCTGAGACTTTTGAGGAGAAATTTGCCAAGTTGTTGCTGGAGGAAGGGAAAACCATAGAGGACTTTAAGAAACTATTCCTGCCACCTGGGGGTGTTCCTTCCCCAACACTCCCTCCCACTCCAGAACCTGTTACTGCCCTGCCTTCTATGCCCATACCAATACTGGCCCCTATATCTGTACCCGCCATTAGTCATGACTCCTACCGAAGGCTGAGAATCTTCTTAAGCACCTTCCCCAACCCCTAGGGGAAGGATGACTGGGAGATCTGGATCGACTATGTTGCCCCTTTGGTACCAGAGTGGCAGCGTGCAGATGCTGAGAAGCAGAAAACAATCATAGAAAGTTTGAGGGGCTCCGCCCTTGAAGACGCTAAATATCTGAGGTCCACGAACCCTGATGCATATGCTCAGAAGTACCTATCTGTACTTGAAGGCAATTTTGGGAGCATTGAATCAGGGGAGACTTTGATATGGAAATTCCAAGGTATCAAACAATGGAAGGGGGAAAGTTTGTCTGTGTAGGTTGCTCGCCAAGAAAGAGCTCTGCAGAAAGCTTACCGGAAAGGTGGGTTAGCCACCAGTGATTTTAACTGTGTGAGATTGGGGCACATACTGCAACATGCCAAGCATTCTAAACTGCACAGCATCCGGTTAAGGCTCCAGGATAAGTGTGGTAACCCACGTGACTCCTGTGACTTGATAAAAGAATTCCAGGAGGTAGAAGGTGAAGACAGAGACTGTAATTATGGGGTGAGTGCAGCCCAAATAATCATGACACCAGAAGATCCTTCCGAAATGAAGACCACTACGAGTGTCCCGCCGTAGGCTAAACGGTGGGGGGAGGAGTTGCTGAAGGAAGTCAGAAAAGTACAACCGGGTGAGTATGCTGAGGTATCCCTTGCTGACAGAGACCCTGGCCCCTGTCAGGACGTGACTGTTATGGGGGTGGGGGTGCACCCTCAGGCATCCTCTACTGAGGGTGGCTTCTCGGCTGAGCTCAAGGAATTGACTGCCACCCTAAAAAGAACTTCTGAGACATGGTACACTACCAGCAGAAGTCAGATCACAATCTCCCATTGATGCTCTAGCATCCCCTGCTAGGGTTTTCCCCAAGGATGCCCCGAGAGCCTGACATTTGTCACAACTGCAGAAAGGATGGCCATATGAAGAGCGAATGCCGGTCTCAGAAGGAATCAGAGAAGTGGTGAACCAGTTTCAAGGACAGCTTCAGAAAACGAGTCAGTGATCAATGGGTACACGAAATGTCCACGGTGAAGGCTTCGGCCATCCTAACTCAAACCCGTCTGTGGCTAAATCGTCTGTCCAGGCCCCCGCTGTTGTCCCTCCAGACTAATCCATAATAGTGGGCCCTTCAATGAAGACTACTGTGGCTGTGAATGGTATTCCTACTCGGGCTGTGCTTGACAGTGGGTCACAAGTGACCATTGTATTTCAGGACTGGTATGACAAAGACTTATGTGATGTGCCATTACAATCCCTAGAAGGCCTACATGTGTGGGGGCTGAGCAACAAGTCTTATCCCTACCTAGGATATATCCGCCTCTGGTTGTCTTTTCCTGCAACTGTAACTGGTGTAGAGGAGCAACCTGGCCCTAGTGTGTCCCCCCCCCAGACTGTATGATGGGGTTCCCCTGTTAATTGGAACAAATGCCCGTTTGGAGACTAGCACAACTCTGCCATGAAACAAGAAACAACTGACTGGGCAGAGCCTAAGAATTCCAGCCTTAGTAAAAGACACTATGACTTACAACAGAAACCCAATGAAAGGACCCAGATGAGCCGGTGGGATAGTGTGGAAAAGAGCAGCTCATGATATTGTTTAGCAGCCACGCGCACAATCCATGGAGAAGTCTGCCAAAGAGAAATGTAAAGAACAAAATATTAATGGTGGATGCACCAGGTGATGGAAAGTTCCAGAAGGATTATTGGTTAAACCCAGCATCTTGCCTGCCCGGTCCCATGCCTATGCACAACAAGTGATAGTCCAGATTCGAAATGTGTCAGATCGGGAGGTCCGGCTGAACACAGGGTGCACTCTAGCTACAGTACACTGCGCAGACACTGCAGTATTAACCAATAACAAGTACTCTGGCCAAAAGAAGAGAGTGACCCCAGACTTATTTGACTTTGGTGATTTCCCGCTGCCAGCTGAATGGAAGGCTAGGATTAGCAAGAAACTCGCCCAGAGAGACCAAGTGTTTTCGTTAAAAGAATGGGATGTGGGGTGTGTCCAGGGTGCAGAGCATCATATACGCCTGCGTGTTGACCAGCCTTTTCGAGAGGGATCCCGACGCCTCACCCCAGCAGACATAGATGATGTGAGGAGACACCTGAAGGAAATGCTCGCTACTGGCGTGATACAGGAATCAAGGAGCCCATATGCCTCTCCCATTGTGGTTATGCACAAAAAGAATGTGTCGGTGAAGATGCGTGTTGATTATTGAACCGTGAACCGGCGGATTGTCCCAGATCAATACACCATGCCCCATATTCAAGATGCCCTGGATTGCTTGAATGGCAGCAAATGGTTCTCAGTATTGAATCTTTGCAGTGGATATTACCACATTCTGATGGCCACGGACGACTGAGAGAAAACTGTCTTCATCTGTCCTTTGGGGTTCTACGAATTCCTGAGAATGCCACAGGGGATTTCGGGTGCCCCAGCCACCTTTCAGCAACTGATGGAACGTGCGGTGGGAGATATGAACTTGCTGGAATGCCTAGTGTACTAGATGATGTCACTGTGTCCGGACACACATTAGAGGAGCATGACACCTGACTGTTTAAAGTCCTAGACCGATTGGAAGACTTCGACCTCAAGCTGTCCATTGACAAGTGCCAGTTTTTTCAAACCTCCGTGAAGTATGTGGGGCACATAGTATCTGCAGAAGGGATAGAGACCGATCCAAGTAAGGTCGAGTCACTGACTACTTTGCCCCAGCCCCATAACATGAAAGAACTACAACATTTCCTGGGGTTCTGTGGCTACTACCGCAGGTTCATAAAAGACTATGCCAAGGTGATTCGCCCGCTCCTGAATCTCACCCAGGGTTACCCCCCTACCAACTGTAAATGCAAAAGGGCTGTCAAAGAACCGAGAAAGTATACTTCGAACAGGTGAACCTTTTGGGCCACTGGACACCAATGTGAAACAGCCCCCACTAAGTCATATACCAGCTCACCCATGCCCCCATCCTCACCTATGCTGACCCTACCAAGCCCTATGTGCTGCATACGGACGCTAGTCTGCAGGGCCTATGAGCTGTGCTGTATCAAGACTATGAGGATGGTTTGAGACCAGTGGCTTTTGCCAGCAACAGCTTGACTTCATCAGAAAGAAACTATCCTGTGCACAAGCTGGAGTTCATTGCCCTAAAATGGGCCATTGTTGACCAGTTTCACGAGTACCTCTATAGGGCAAAGATATTGGTGAAGACCGACAATAACCCATTAACCTATGTACAGACTTCAGCTAAGTTGGACGCCACTGGGCACCAGTGGCTCTCTGCTTTATCAACCTATGATTATGCTGTCGAATACAGGCCTGGACTGAACCATATTGATGCCGATGCCCCGTCACGAAGGCCAGTCTCAAGAGTGATTGGGTCAGGTTATCTGAACCCAACATCCGAGCACTGTGCCAAAAGTTTGATAGAGATGAACAGATGTCTATGGACACAGTGGACTGTTTAGTAGATTGCTTGGGCCCTCCTGATACCTGCATACCGGCTACCTATTGCCATTTCTCTGCTATAGATATTAGTGCACTACCTCAATTTGACAATGACAGCATGCAGTGGGCTCAATCCCAAGATCCTATGATTCAGCCAGCACTTGATGTCCTGCGTGTGGGGAAAGATGTGTCCCAGTTGCGTTCCCCTGACTTGCAAACTGCCCTATTGTTTACAGAAGGCCCCAGGTTGAAGTTACACAATCAGTTGATATACAGAGACACAGTGGATTGCAGTGGTAGAGTAGACAAGCAACAACTGGTCCTGCCCACGGCCTTTAAAGATTTGGTACCGAGGTCCCTCCACAATCACATGGGGCACCTCGGTATTGACATAACTCTCGACCTGGTACGATCTCGATTCTACTGGCCCAAGATGGGGGCCGATATTGAGCACCATGTAAAGAGCTGCAGTCATTGTCTGTAAAGGAAAGCCCTGCCTCAGAGGGCTGCCCCCTTGTCAATATTACTACCAGCACCTCCATGGAACTGGTCTATATAGACTTTTTGTGTTTAGAACCTGATCAGCGGAATATTGGCAATGTGTTAGTGGTTACAGATCATTTCACACGGTATGCACAAGCTTTTCCAACTAAAGATCAAAAGGCCTCTACCGTAGCCAAGGTGCTAGTGGAAAATGTCATTGTCCACTATGGTGCCCTCCAGCAGATCCACTCTGACCAAGGCAGAGACTTTGAAGTTGGCTAATCAAAGAAATGCTCTCTCTGTGGACGGTGCGGAAGTCAAGAACCACACTTTATCACCCGCAGGGGAACCCTCAACCAGAACGTTTTAACCGCACCCTTCTAGACATGTTGGGCACCCTCCACCCAAAAGACAAGCATAAGTGGAGCCAGCAGATTAGCACCTTGGTACATGCATCCAATTGCACCAAAAATGATGCTACTGGGTTCTCCCCCTACCGCCTCATGTTTGGGAGGGAGGCCTGCCTGCCAGTTGATGTCTGTTTTGGGGTCTCTCCAGATGGGGTCCGAGCTGAAAACTACCTGCAGCATGTACAGAAACTGAAAGCTCAAGTAAACCATGCATATCAACTGGCCCAGACAATGGCCATTAAAAGAAATCTCGCCAACAAAGAGAGGCACGACAAGAAGGTAAAGGCTCAAGAGCTACGGCCCGGAGACCGTGTGTTATGCAATTTGGGACTACATGGCAAGCACAAAATTGCTGATAGGTGGCACCATCTTCCTCATGTAGTAGTTGGAAAGTTGGGTGATCTACCAGTATACAAGGTACGTCCAGAGAATAACTCCAAAGCTGTCAAGACCATGCACCATAACCACTTGATGCCTATTGGCCAAGTTATTATTGAAGCTGAGCCAGCAGACATTGCCTCCCCTGGGCCGGTGACTTATGCTGCTGCAAAAAAGAGACACAGTCAACCTACCCCCATAGTTAGAGTTAAGGTTTCCCCCGCAGCAGGCCCAGAATGATAGTGACTGTCAGTCCACCTCTGACAATAGTGAGTGTGACAATGCCTATTACCCGTCCTATGAACTGAGTCAGCTGTTTTGAGGTAACCCTATGACTAATTGTGGAGATGAAGCTGGGCCTTCTGGACTGCCTAACTCCCCAGCTTCGTCCTTGGAGCCAATGCTTCCCGAAAGTGAGGTGCAAAGCATCACATCTGCAGACTCTCTGTTTTGTGGAACTGTGTGAATTGCCCGAAGAAGAGGCTGATGGTCTGAGTCTTCCTGGTGACACACCAGAACTTGAACAACAATATGAGAGTGCTGACCGCTCCCCTTCAGTGCCACAAAGCCTAATTGTGCCAGAACCTTCTCTAAATGAGCCAAGTGTTGTGGAAAAAGAGCCTACAGAGCAAGGAGCTGACAGTGCTCCCAGTTTTGACATTCCCATCCATGCAGAGGCACCCCTCACGAATGACAAAAACTCCAAATTTAGTGCTGAAAGTACAGAGACTGTGGCTGTTCCCCCAAAAAAGACTGGCTGAGCTGTCAAGCCAGTATTGCGCTTCAGTTATGATTCTCCCGGGAGGCCAGTGGATTTGCCTCTCAATGTGGTTCACAAAGGTGTTTATATTTCTCAGAGCTCACTACCCAAACTGAGCTTAATGGCCAATTCCAGGTTTATTGTTCTTCCTTCTCAGTATGGTGCCCCTGCCCCATCCAGCCCCAAGTTAGCCGATAGGGAAGGGCCACTTCCTACATTGTTTAACGTACAGGAAGTTATAACATGAATCAGTATTGAGATGTCACAAGTATGTAAATCATAGTGGAATCAGTATTTTCTGTATGAAACATGCATCAGTATTGTCCTTATGGATGTAGTATCATGAAGTGTAGTGAATATGTATAGTAAAGTAATAAGTTTATGTTAACTGATGCATGATAGTACAGACTTGACATGGACGTCAAGTTTTCTCCAGGAAGGGAATGGTGTAACTGCCCTACAAATGGGGGGGTTCCCGAAAAGTCTTCCTTGAGCTTGCCCAAATGCTCACTGCCAGGCTGGTGTTCTGCGTTTTTGCAGTTTAAATGTGTTGCCAGACAGTGCCTGTATAGCCTCTGTGTACTGTCTCTTTAAGAGCTGCCTGGATCACAGTCATAATTAATCTGAGAGGGAGCTCTGTTAGAAGATGTACTTGTTTGCTGATCATTTGTTATAGTAGTAATATTGCAGTTTGTTCTAATCTGCCTTCTTTGCAGCATGGACATTTCTGTTTGTTTCCATCATCTTGGTCCTGGACTGCAGAATGGGCCAATCAGTACATTTGGGACTCTAAAATGGAGCCTGCCTACAGGGGCTTGGTGGGGCCAAAACTTGAAGGAATTATAGTTTGGGCTTTTGGCACCTAAAATAACCTGGAGGGGGAGCCTTTGTTGTGACTGACAGACAGCTCAGCCAACCAAACCTTTTGGATCTTGGGGAAAGTCCCACACTGCTTGCAGTTTCAGTTAGATCTGAGTTGGGAAGTGAAGATGTAACAGCTCGAGATAGTTCAAGCAGCAATCAATAGTGGATTTGCTCGGCAGAACTGTGGAAAGGCCTGAGTTTGGCCTGCATGCCTGCCTGCTGTTCCTGAGCGGGAACTTGTGCTTTTTTTGGACTGAATTTGAATTTGGAGAGCGAATTAAGCCACTGAATTGTGACCAGGCTTCAACCTGAAGAAGACCAAAGATTTGCTGAATGCGATCAGCCTGTCAGGACTTCCAGCTACCTCTGAGCTCCCGAATTGTGCAGAGACTCTGTAATTGCGACCAGAGAGCCATTTGCCTGGTACAGTGGACTTTTCTTACATGTGAATGTACTATGTGCTTATAGTGGGTCGTGATTTGGTTCCCCACTGTGTGTCTGAACTGTGTTTTGCTTGCTGGAGGCTGTATCCAGCTCCACAGACTGAATCCGTATCCATTTCCGTTTGCCTGGGCCCTGCTGCACTGGCCCAGCCAGAATATCTGCTACGTAGAGAAAGTCATCGACGAGAGACCGGCCTGGGGATCAGCCCCCTGCTCGATGCCTTCAACAGAAATGATGCCTGGGTGATTTGTGTGGGCCCTGCTTCTCCGGGCACTCCAGCTCAACAGCCTGCAGTCTCTATTTTGTCCTGCCTGTGTCCAGTATTGGGTATCATGAGTAAACATCAGGGTAGCTCTCTGCAACAACAGCTAAATCTAAAAGTGTTGTCATCCGATTGTCTTGTTGCCTTTTCTTTCACGAACTGAGCCATCCGGCTCCAGATTACAAATAGTGTGTGTTGTGCATGTTGCTTTCTTCCATCACAGGGCCCCAACCAGCTGCAACATTCCTGGCTAGCCCACCGTTTTCCTACCTGGGTACCTAGAGTGTGTGACTGTGTAAGGACTCTGAACTGCATGCATAACTGTCTATTAATATATGTTTTAAGCAAATCAACCCGATTACGCCCTTCCCTTGTTCAAGTCCCCTGAATAAATCAGATTTAACTTTGTTTGCATTTAACCTGAGTGTGGTTCCAGCTTGTGCCAAAAGTATTGTACTGTTGCTATTTGCTGTGCTTAACCTTGTTTTACAGGGGGGTCCCCAGGGTCAAGCTAGAGGAACCAGCCCTGGTGGTAAGTGCAAACAGTGTGGGTAATTTCCTGGTGAATAAGGGTCATTGTGAATGTAATTATTGTATATTGTTCAGGCCACTAGAAGGGAAAGAGGGGGGGTTACAGTGTCCCGGAGGGCTGTGCCCAGGTTAGTTTGACCACTAACGACCCTGACCTCCGGGTGGAGGCACCCGTTTCATTACCCAGGCCCCTTAACCTGCTACTAGCCAAGCAGGCAGGGGTAGTAGCCCTTGGGATAATGCCACCTAGGTGTTACATAGCTTATTTCATATGTCCATGTTAGTCAGCCCCTCACCTCAGTGTGGGGCACCCAGATTGAATTTTTTTAATACCTGCTTCTGAAGTAATTTTCTTTTATCTGATTCATACTGCCATCTCTTGCATCAGCATTTTGAATGCAGTGCCTCTAGGGGCACATCCCTCAATTGCCTGCGACTAACATCAGAGTGGGGGAGCAACTGTGGGAGGGTGTATAGTGTTAGCGTATGGATGGAGCCATTAACAACTCTTGTTTGCCACTTAGCAGTCTCGGTGCTATACCGAGAGGAGGCATAGCATGATAGTCAATCAGACAGTCTATACTTGATCTCGGTATAGCACAGAGACCTCTGAGTGGAAAACCAGAGCTTTTAAAGAGATACTGATGCCTCAAAGAAAACTTTAAAAAACATAATAATTAGGTACAATTCTGCTTGCATTCCATTTATGATTTTATATATTTCTCCTCCCCATAATTATTACTAAAGAAATGTGTATGAATACGTGATCACTGCCCCTCAGAGTTCATTTTGAGTTTGTCTGACTCTCTACTTCAAGTCATAATCCTCTGTTGTGACATCACAATCTGTTGCCATGGGAGTAACTGTGAGGTCACAAGCAGTGGTATATGACTTCAGGTAGGGAGAAAGCTGCAGGAATAGATGAACTCTTCAGGAGCAAAGATCCTATTTTCATGCAAATGACCTCACTACTAAATAATGGGGAGGAGGAATGCAGAACTAATGGGAAATAAAAGCTGCATAATTATTATGTTTTGTTAAAGATGTCCTGAACATGTCACCAGCTCTTTAATGGCTCCATCCGTACACTAACACTATACACGCTCTCATGGTTGCTTCCCGCTCTGATGTCAGCTGCAGGCAACTGTGGGATGTGCCACTAGAGGCACAGCATTCAAAATACTGATGGGAGTGATGGCAGGATCAACCAGATAAATGGGGTTGCCAATTAAAGGCAACCAGAGTTGTCAGAGGTTCCCACAGGAATAGGCAAGGGATGGAGCTAAGGGAGAAGGGGGAGGGGCAAAGCAGGCATGGGGCAGAGTCTCAGCAGGTGAGGTCATTGGGTGGATAGCTCCCAGCAAGTGAGGTCATGGGGGGGGGGGTGAGTGGCTTGGACCGGGAGAAGCAAAAATTTGATTGAACCAGGGGTAGGGCTGGTAGGGGTCCCGATTAGGGTCCTAAGGGGGTACTGAAGGTGAGTGCAGATACCTGCTCTCCCTTCTTTCCTGCCGAGACTCAGTATTGTTTACAAAGCACATCTAAGGCTCATTTGTGATTCAGATTAGGTCAGGTGATTCAGCCATGAGGGGATGGCCTACAGGCCTTGGCCTAGGTGGTGGCTTCTCCCCTATGGTGCATTTTATTATGTTATGGTAGGTATAAGCAATGGTGTGGATAAGTTTAGTTTTGTAAACTGAAAATTACCCAAAGAAATGGATAACAGCTTTTAAAAAAGGGGGGGGGGGCCTCATCGAGAGGTGGGTTTTGGGGCCTGGCTAGAAGGTCAGAGCTTAGTTTGATTCATGACTGAAGTGAGCCTCCAGCAGACCAGGGTTCGATTCAGGCAAATATTACTGGCATGCAGTGTAATCCTGATTTGGACTGGAATCCTTAAAAAGAAAAAAAAAAATGTCATAGTAAATTAGTTTTGAGGGCTGGGAAGCTGAGGTTACAAGCCAGGCTGTGCGATAGTATGCTGTGGTGTTTCAGCCCTGGTAATACACCCCGTTCTGCTGGTGCTCTGTTTTAAAAAGAATATGTTGTTGGCTTGCTCTCGGCAAGCCCACGTCCCACTACAGCAAGATGGAGCGCGGGCAGGGTCATCCGCCCGGCAGAACGGTATGGGGGAAGCTCCGGTACGGCCTTGGGTTGCGAGCCAGGTTGGCATCAGATGGTTTTGTGGTTCTCTCTCTCTCTCTCTCTCTCTCTCCATGGTCACTGGTGGTGGTGGGGGGGGTCGGCCTCCCACGCTGGGAGCACGTACAGGACTAGGCATTCTGCCTCAAGGTAGGCCTCCATGTACACGTGGCCCTGTTCTGGGGCCCAGCCAGTTTTGAAAAGCAGCCAGGGAGCAGTGGTTTGGTAGGCTTCTGGCCAAATAGGCAGTCTGGCGTGTAGAGAATAAAGGGCCATTGCCCTAGAAGGACACACTTGGGGGGTGGAGATTCAAGTAACAGGAAGGGAGTTGGCGTGGGAGGGGGGAAGACTGATGGTGCACAGCACGAGGGGATGGATTCCAGTTTGAATAGCTAATGGGGCATTAAGCAGCAGAAAAAAACAAAACAAAACACGAGATTTAGGTAGCTTACTGTGCACTGGCTCCAACGAGGGATGAGAGACTGAGCAGGCAGCGTGTGACATCACGGCCGCATTACTGCGCCCATCCATTCAAGGGCATAGCTACAAGGGTGCAGGGGGTGCAGTGGCACCTGGGCCCATGAGGTTTGAGTTGCTGAAATCATAATTTTGATGTTTATTCAAAACTGGGGAGGGGCCCTGTAACATCACCTTGCACCCAGGCCCTCTGGGAATTTGCTATGCTACTGGGTCCATTGGTTCACTAGGATCGTGTTGCGGCCTAAAGGAAGCCTGGGGAATACAAAAATAAATAAAAAAGAGATGTGGGAAAGTTTTAAGGCCTTAGCGAGTAAGGGCATGAGGGGAGCGAAGGCTCATGAATGGGGCAGAAGGGAGCTGCTTAACTTTCTTGGATTGGGGCCTACAAGGCATGAGCTGAGGGCAGACAAGGATGCTGGGCCATATGGGTTGTAGCAAAGGGCCACGTCCATTCAGTAACGGCTGCAGGTTTACTGCTTTGATCTGGGGAACCAAAGTACTCTGTGGGGTGAAGGGGCAACGAAAAAAAGAAATATAAAAACAAAGCAAAAGTGGAAGTGGGGAGATGAACAAGATCCGTGAGAACGTTTTTTGAAAGCCATCAGCTTGGGATGGTGGGGGGTGGGGGTACATCATGGGGCTCGCCTGCGGCTGGTATGAGGGTGATTGTCCCTCCATCCAGGCCCAGATCCCCAGCCAATCAGCATGGGGAAGTGTGGGGAATGGGGCACAGATGTGGAGGGCCAAGCCGGGCCGAGAACAGTGTGGGCCCCCCCCCACCTGGTTAGTCACGTCAAGAGACCAGTAGGCCTCAGAGGGTATGGGGTGCCATGTATAGGGGCAGACACACACACACACACACACACACACACACACACAAAAAAGGGGGGACAGTATTGAGGGGTAAGAAGGGCAAAATAGAGGGGGGGACCAAAGGGGGCCAGCAAGGCTCATATCATAGAAACATAGAATTTGATGGCAGATAAGGACCGCTTGGCCCACCTAATGGATAAGCTACAGATCCTAGTTAACCAACAGCCTACTTCCTCCTACCCCTACCTACAATTGCCTCATGTCTGTCCCATGCAATCTTGAATTCCCCCACTGTTTCTGACTCCATGACCTCCTCAGGAAGGCTGTTCCATGCAATCACAACCCTCTCCATGAAAAAATACTTCCTCACATTACCTCTCAGCCATCCCCCCCATCTTCAAATTGTGCCCCCTTTTTGTGACCTGCATACTATGCCTAATGTATGCGTATCACGCTGTATACCTCATTTGTATCCTCTATTTTATTGTTGTTATTGTAATTATGTCAGGTCCATCTTGAAAATGAGTCTTCACAACGATGTTTCGCCTGGCTAAATAAAGATAGATTGATCGACTGTCCTTGCACATCTCTTTTTCTGAAAGATGCTACCCTCTTGGACTTTGTTGATTCCCTCGAGGTACTTGAAAGTTGCAATCAAGGTCCCCCTCCTTTCCTCAACAGTATATATATTAAGCTCCATTAGTCTCTTAGTATGTCTTCTGGTGCAGAACCTGCATCATTTTGGTTGCCCTCCTCTGGACAGCCTCCACCCTGTCTATGTCCTTGCGGAGAGGGGGTCTCCATAACTGCACGCAGTACTCCAGATGGGGTCTCACCAACTGTCTGTACAAAGGGATAACTACTTCCTGTTTTCTACTGGTGATGCCTCTCCCTATGCATCCCAGTATCCCACCAGCCCTCCTTACTGCCTTCTCACATTGCTTGCCCACCTTTAGGTCATCTGATATAACTACCCCTAGGTCCCTTTCCATTTTTGTTGTCAGTATCTCACCCCACATTGTGCACTCTTCCCCTGGGTTTTTGTTTCCCCAGGTGCATTACTTTGCACTTCTTTGCATTGAATCTAAGCTGCCATACATCTGACCATTCCTCCAACCTTGCCAAGTCCCTTCTCATCCTTGCCACCCCACCTTGTGTATTAACCCTGTTGCAGCTCTTTGTGTCATCTGCAAAGAGACATACTTTTCCTTCTAGTCCCTCTGCAATGTCACTTATGAAGACATTAAAAAGGACCAGTCCCAGTACTGAACCTTGCAGTACCATACTAGTAACACCCCTTACTTCACGGTGGACTCCGTTTGCTATTACCCTCTGCATCCTGTTGTCCAGCCAATGTTTTACCAGGTACCACCCTAGGACCCACTACCAAGACGGAAAACTAGCAATACAGTGTTTGGGCCAAGAGTTTGGGACTAACCTAGTTTTTACTGCTGAATTACGTTTTGGGCCAAGTAACATTATAGACCAAGATTAGAACTATGTAATTGCAGCTGGCTAGAGGCTGCTCTGACACAGACATGATGGGTCAACAATAAATTCTACACCTTGTGTCCTTGCAGTCAGAATTTTCAGCCACTTTTCCAAGCACACAGATTTTACTGTCAAAGTTAACAAGATGGCTTTGAAGAAGGTCCCGGCTCAGCATTCAAGCGCCCATCTAAAAGGATGAGGTCACACAGCTGATGACAAAGATGGCGGAGCTCACTGAAGTGGCAAGGCTGTGGGAGAAGGAGGAGGAAAGACCCACCCGGTCCCAAAAGGACAGGCAAGGGAAAGAGACCACCAGCACCAGTGCCTGTAACAGAACTATCCGATGGTGCCAATGGAAAGGGTAAAGTTGACCTGAAAGGTGAAGACGACTTGAAAAAGTATATGGAGGAGCTTATAAATGAGATGGGGAGACTGGCATAGAGAAAATGGAGGAAGCCTTGGCAGAGATAAAGGGTGGTAAAACTGGGACGGGTAAGGATATCACAACATGTACCAGCAGCCAGGCAGCACGCGGGGGGGGATACTGGGCATGACATTGGGTGATCATGTACCTCAGACCATAAAGGAAAAAAATTTGGAACGGGGAGTTTGTGGATCTGTTTGCACTGGTGGACAACGACACCGCCAAGAAGTATGAACAGAAAGAAACGGTAGGGAACTCAGAGATGATAATGGCCTTGGCCATGGTGGAGAACACGGCAGAAGAGGTGACCTATAAGGGAAAAAACACTGAAATGTGGCAGGTTGGTTCTATGGTTTTTAGCACATACTCGACCATCATAAGGGACGCCTATAAAGAGAAGCTCGGTTATGGGTGGTTGAAATACGATGAAGCCTTCCAACAACAAATGACAGCAAAGGGGATCTGAGATGGGACTGCACCCATTCAGAATTGTGGGTAAGAATCCTGTTGGGTCAGAGTATGGGGGATGGGGAGACTAGCAAGAAGGCAGCGACTGCGTCGAGTGCTAAAACTTGCTGGGCATACAATGAGGGCTCCTGCACTGGGCGAACTGGTGTCATACTAATCCATACCCCTTGGCAGGTGGCTGGGACAGAACCTGGGAAAATAATGGCCTGTATAAAGGTGACAGGCTACATTTTAACAGGGAGGGGAAGGAAGGGAGTGTTAAAGCAGGTGATACAGGGGGTACATAGCAACAAGGGTAGATTTAAACTAGGAAGGGGGGGTGGCAAGTGGAAAGCTGGTAGGCAGGGTTTCCAGGAAGGGAAGCCAGACAAGTTTACCCTCCAAGCGATAGGGGAGGGCATCAGGGTAGGGACAAAAGGGAGGGTAAATCAGGGAGGGGAAGGGAAAGAAACAGGTGGAAGGGTGGTGTCACTGAATGCGAGGAGCCTAGGAAACAAATCAATTGAGTTACAGGCTCTCTTGGCAGTGAGGCAGGTGGACATTGTGGCCACAACAGAAACTTGGGCCGCCCAGTACCAGGACTGGGATATGATGATCCCAGGGTATAGGATATTCAGAAAGGACAGGACAAACAGGAAAGGTGGTGAGGGTGGCGATCTATGTATGGGAGGGAATAAGATGCATAAGGGAAGAGGGTGAGGAAGGCGGGAGGGCCTATGCATGCAGTTTCAGGACTCAAAGAGCAGGGTGAGCATGGGGCACCAACTCAAGGGGAGGAGCTGGACAGGGAGTTGGCAGAACACATTAAGAGGGTTTGCAGGAAGGGGAATACGGTGGGGGGAGACTTCAACCTACCTAGGGTAGACTGGAGCACACCAACCACCACAAGTGCAAGGAAGCAGGTCGTATTGGGGGCATTTTAGGACAGCTTTCCGGTGCAGTTGGTATGCGAGCCAACTAGGTTGGGAAGGACTCTGGACCTTGTACTATCAAATGGGGAGGTCGTAAGGGACCTGGAGGTGGAGAAACCTCTGGCTGGGAGTGATCACCACTCAGTATGGTTCATGCTCAGAATGGGGAAGCAAACTGGAGGTTCAAGTACCAGAGTGATTGATTTTAGGGGGGGCAGACTTTAACAAGATGGAGGAAATTTTGATAAATCATCTGGAGGGAATCCAACCAACCACTGATGCCAATCAAAAGTGGTATATTATTAAAGCAGAGCTGGTAGAGGCTACTGGGACATGTACTAGGCACAAGGTAAGAAAGGAAGGGCAAGGAAGCCCAGTTGGCTGACCCAGGAGGTACTGGAGGGGGTGAGGGCTAAGAGGAAAGCTTTTGAGAAATTCAAGAGATCGGGGTGGGGGGAATAACAGGGTGGAGTACAGTAAGAAGTCCAGGGAGCTTACCAGAATAGTCAGAGCCACCAAGGCATCCAGAGAGCAGAGGCTGATACAGGGCATTAAGGGCAGAGAGAAGGACTTCTTCAGCTACATTAGGGAGAGAAGTAAGAACAGGGACCAGATAGTGAGAATTAAGAAGGATGGGGTGGGGTAGAGAAGGGGGAGGAACACGCAGAGGCACTCAATGAGTACTTCTGCTCTGTATTCACAGAAGAGATGGGGTACAGACACCTCACGGGAGTGGTGGGGTGGGTGGGGAGGAGTGACAGATGGAGAAATTACAGAGGACAGGGTACTGGAAGGACTAAGGGTACTGCGGGTGGACAAGGCACTGGGACCCGATGGCATTCACCCTAGAGTACTCAAGGAACTGGCAGGACCACTGGCTGACTTGTTCAATATCTCTGTGGACTCAGGATGTGTGCCACAGGATTGGAGGTTGGCCCATGTGGTGCCCATTCACAAAGCTGGCCCAAAGGATGAGTCAGGTAACTAGAGACCAGTGAACCTCACATCAATTGTGGGAAAGCTCATACAATCTTTAAAGAGAGGCCTTTGACATTTTTGGAGGATAATGGTCTCCAGAACTAGCGACAACACGGGTTTCTCTCGGGCAGATTCTGCCAGACAAACCTAACTGAGTACTATGATTGGGTGACCAGGGAACTGGACAAGGGCCATGCAGTGGATGTCCTGTACTTAGACTTCAGCAAGGCCTTCAATTCCGTGCCACATGGGAAGCTGGGGGGGTACTAAGATGGTCAAATGGATCACTAACTCGCTGAAGGGCAGGCAGCAAAGGGTGGTGATGGAGGGGAAACTCTTCACCAAGAGCAGTAACAAGTGGGGTGCCACAGAGATCGGTACTGGGACCAGTGCTGTTTGGGATATTCATAGCAGATATCTCACACAGGATCCAGAGTAAGATCGGTCTGTTCATAGACGATACCAAGATGGGAGCTGTGGTGGATGACATCGAGGGGTGGAGGGGACTGCAGGAAGACCTGACTAAACTACCAGAGTGCCCAGTGCAGGAGAGTGGCTGCAAAAGTGAACAAAATGCTGGGGTGCATAGAGAGGTGTTTTTCATCCAGGCAAAGAGAGGTGATCTTGCCCCTCTACAGGTCGCTGGTAAGGCCACTCTTATTGTGTGCAGTTTTGGAGGCCATATCTAAAGTGTGATATCAGGCTACTGGAGGGGGTGCAGAGGACGGCAACAAAGATGATATGTGGAATGAAGGGGAGAGACTATGAGAGCAGACTTGGAGACCTGAATATGTACACTCTGGAGGATAGAAGGGACGGGGGGACATGATAGAGACATTCAAGTATCTGAGGGGAATCAATAAGGATGGGGCAGATGGGGTCTTTAAGCTAAGGAGGGGAGGAACACCAGGAGGCATGGGCTAGAATGGGGGTTTATGAGGGAAATGAGGTCACTATTTCAAAGAGAGGGTGGTAGCAAAATGGAATGCACTACCAGAATGGGTGTATCATGTAAATCTATGAACAGCTTCAAAGTGCATGGAACAGGGAGAGTGAGGGGTGGGAAGGTGGGGGGTGGCAGTGGGATGACAAAGGGGAGGGGGTGGGGCAGCTGCTAACTAGGGGTGCTAGCTACACACTCGAGCAGACTTAGATAGACCAGATGGTGCGTTTCTGCTGGCACATTCCTATGTTCATATGTTCGTATGGAAACATGACAGATGGGGTTCAATGCCAAGGAGTGCAAAGTGCTGCACCTTGGAGCCAAGAACCAGAGGAGGAGCCATCAGCTGGGAGGGATACAGTTGGGGAGCACAGAGGAGGAAAAGGACCTGGGTGTGATTAGAATGGGGAATATGAACAACTCTGCTCAGTGCAGGAAGGCAGCAGTGAACGCCAACAAGATGCTGGGCAGTTTAGTGAGGGGAATCTGCTCTAGAAGTAGTGAGGTGATCCTTCCCCCGAACAGATCACTGGTCAGGCCGCACCTTGAATACTGCAAGCAGTACTGACACCCGTTCCTGAAAAAGGACTTCAGATTGTTGGAGGGGGTGCAGCGCAGAGCAACTAAGATGATTCAGGGTTTGGAGGGGAAATCCTACGAGGAGAGGTTGAACATGCTTAATATGCATTCCCTGGAGGAAAGAATGGATAGGAGAGATATGATCGAGACCTTTTTGTACCTGAAGGGGATAAACAAGACTAATACAGGAGAGATATTCCAGATCAAAAGAGGGAGAGATACAAGAGGGCATCAGCTAAGGCTGGAGAATCAGGAGAACAATCAGGAGACATTTTCTCACTGAACAGGTGGTGAGCAAGTGGAACACTCTACCGAGAGGTGGTATCCTGTAGGAAGTTGGGCTGTTTTAAGAGGGATGGGACAGAGTGAGGGATGACTGGGGGAGAGGAAATGGGGCAGCTGCAAGTTGAAGGACTAGCTGCACAATCAAGCAGACTCAATAGACCTCGATGCCTGTTTTTTCCTGGCATTTTCATATGTTTGTAAGTTCGTAAGTTCAGGAGCGTGTGCTCAAAATGCACCAGTCAGCACCCAGTGACCCGCTGCAGGTTGACAGGCAATAGGCAAGGGTACCAACACCAAGGTGACCAGCCTTTTAGAGGAGGCTACCAAGGAAATGGAGGGAGTGGCCATTTCAAGGGGAAACCAAAGGAGGTGGCAATCAGGACACGGGGCTTATAACAGGGGATATGGAAGAAATTAAATCAGTGGGACAGAAGGGGATGAGGAGGTTTTTTTCAAATAATTTGCACATGGTCACAAGGGTATCCGGATATGGCTGGTGGGGGACTTTAATAAGGGAGGGTTTCTCAACGGGTTTTAGATTGGGTTACAAGGGACCAAGGAGGACCTTGTGGGCTAAGAATCTGGGCACGGTAAAAGACAATAAGAGGGTGGACCTGCAGAAGATTCAAAAAGAGGTGGCTGCTGGTAAGATGGAAGGGCGTTTCTGGTTTCCCCCATTCCCTAACTTGAGAGTGTCCCCTTGGGCCTGGTCCTGAAGAAACAGGGCGAATACCATCTAATTCACCTCCTGTCCTGCCCAGAGGGTGAGTCGGTGAACAATGGCATGCCTTAGGAATGGAGCGCGGTGTCTAAGTAGACTTTGGACCAGGAAGTGGACCTCATCAAGTCAAGGGGGGGGTGGGAGTGGTCAGTGAAGACTGACATAGACTCTGCGTTCAGACTCCTTCTGGTAAACCCTGAAGACTGGGACCTCCTGGGTTTCCAATTTCAGGGAAGCTACTACTTTGATAAGGCTATGCAGATGGGCTGCTTCATAGCCGGCTCGACTGCGGAGCAATTCAGTACTTGGATACCTTGGGTTACTAGGAACCGGTATAGGCACAAGGCAATGATGCATTATTTACACAACTTCCTGATCATAGGGATCAGCAAGCAGGACATGGCAAAAATATTAAAGGGGTTTCAGGAGTTATGCTCAGCCATGGGTATCCCATTAGCACTGGACAAGACAGAAGAGCCAGCAAGGAAATTGGAATTCTTAGGCTTGGAGGTGGACGCAGAGCATAAGCTGTTCAGGTTGCCTGGGGATAAGGTGGGGAGATTGTGGGAGCTAATAGATCAGGTTCGATCCAAAAGGTGAGTCCACCCAAGGATACTAAGGGAGCTGCGAAGGGAGCTAACAGTTGCCCGGTTCACAGAGTCACTCAACACAGCTGTGGTTCCAGAGGACTGGAGGAGGGCACATGTAGTCCCACTGCACAAACACGGCAGTAGGGAGGAGGTGGGGAACTACAAGTCGGTCAGCCTCACCTCAGTAGTGGAAAAGATCATAGAGACACTGCTGAAAGAAAGGATAGTGGCACACGTGGAATCCAGGGGTGCTAAGGACCGGAGGCAACACAAAGTCACAGCAGAAGGTCACGTCAAACGAATCTGATAGAGTTTTTTGATCGGGTGTCTAGGTAAGTAAATCAGGGAGGGGCAGTAGATGTCGCCTACCTAGACTTCAGCAAATCCTTCGACACCGTCCCACACAGAAGGCTGATTAATAAGATGGGTAGTCTGGGCATGGGAGACAAGGTGGGGAACTGGGTTAGGAACTGGTTAACAGACAGGAGACAGAGGGTGGTAGTAAATGGGGTACAGTCTGGGAAGGGGGGTGACCAGCGAGGTATCACAGGGATCAGTACTAGGACCTGTCCTGTTCACTGTTATCATTAGTGACATTGCAGAGGGGCTGGAAGGAAAGGTCTGCCTGTTTGCAGGTGACACCAAGAGAAGGGCAACAAAGACGGTGCAGAACTTGCGCCACAAAACATATGAGGAAAGACTAAGGGACCTCAATATGTACTCACTGGAGGAGAGGAGAGGAGACAGCGGGGGGACATGATTGAAACTTTCAAATACCTCAAGAGCATAAACAAGGTGCAGGTGGGGGACCTTTTCCAATGTAGAAAAAGTACTAGAACAAGGGGACACAATATGAAATTGGAGGGGGGTAGATTAAGAGGTAACGTGAGGAAGTTTTTCTACACAGAAAGGGTAGTTGACGCTTAGAATAGTCTGCCACAGGAGATAGTGGGGCAAGTACAGTGGAGGGGTTTAAGCATGCCTGGGAAAGGCACAAGGGAACCTTGAGAGGGAACAGAGTGATGAAAAGCCATTGATCACATAGGGTCAGTGGCCATATACAATGTGTAGGGCCTACAGGCAGACTGGATGGGCCTAGTGGTCCTTATCTGCCAATAATTTCTGTGTTTCTACGAGTCCCACTGTCATGAGTGCAGCAACTAGCTATACTAGCAGTATAGTGCAGTGGTTTAAGGCTCTGAGCTGCAAATCTGGTGACATCCAGCAGACCAGACCTGGGTTTGAATCCCACAGCTTCCACTTGCATACTGTGTGACCCTGAGCAAGTCACTTAACTTCCCTGTGCTCCCAGGTCGCTCCTGTAAAAAAAGCTTTCAGCTTAGTGTGCTACTCCTGGTTAAACAACTAAAAAAAAAAAAAAAAAAAACCACAACTATTGGGTTATTTGAACTTTGCCTGCAGGGCAATCAGCCCTGGGAGAGCATTCACCAAAAGGTTAGGTAGCTGTGTGGGTAAAGCCAGGTTACCGCACCACTGGGTAAATGTCTTGAAAGGGGTGCAGCAGGACTTACAGGTTTGGGGAGAATTCCTGGCCTATTATAATGGAGTTCCCTTTAGCAGCATGACTGGTTGTTTAGTAACGATCTAGAGCTATATACAAACACATCTGGGGCATTGGGGCTTAGTTCAAAGGGGAGTAATCTCAGAGGTTTGGCCTGATGAATGGCGGAGCCGGGGGTTCTTGAAAGACATCACATTTCTAGAACTGTTCCCGATTCCAGTGGCGCTCAGGGTGAGGGGACAAGATCTGGTAAATTGGAAGATATTATTCTGGTGCAACAACAAGGTCGTTGTCGAGATCACTATTAGGCAGAAGGGGTCCACCAAGTCAGTAATCTGTGTCCTACGGCAGCTGATTCTAGAGAGGTTAAAACAATCTATCCTTTAGAGCGAAACACATCAAAGGGATCCAGAATGATGTTGCCGACATTGTTTCCCCATCTCCAGTTGGACAGGATCAGGTCCCTAGCTCCTGAGGTGGCAACAGAGAGAACAACAGTGCCTGCCCAGCTGTGGGTGGTTGGATGGATGGACAGAGCCTGGCTTTTGCACAGTAGCTATTGGATGACTAACACATTAAAGGACTACGAAGGTTATGGGCAGCCTTCCAAGAGTTCCGTACAGGCCAGGGCTTTGAAGTGAGTAAGCCAGTCATGCAAAGACAACTAATGCAGTACATGGTACAGTGATGGGGGAGATATCACACATGGCCATGCGGGTACAGACAGTGGGGTCAGTTGGGTGTGTGGCAACAGGGTGAGCAAAAGCAAACAAATTCAACGTGGTACAGCACATGTTTATCGGCTGGCACAGGTCACAGGGAGCTGCCACTGACCAGCACATATCTATAGCAGGAGACCTACTGGTTAAAATCCTGAGGGCCTTACAGAAGGTATGCTGTTCAGAAGTGGAGGACTGCTTATTCAAGGTGGTGTTCACAGTAATGGCAAAAGGAGCATTTAGGGTGGGGGAGGTAGTAGCCCAGAATAAGAAATCGGGGGGGCAGGGGGCTAGACTTGGGGGCAGTGTCTCGGGGTGCAGCATCAATCTCGATCTGGTTAGGCAAGTCCAAGACAGACCAGGTGGGCAGAAGTGTAGCTATCACCTTGAAGAGCCAGCCGGCACAACCATGGTGCGTGGCGGCCGCCCTGAACCAGTACAGACAGCCACGACCTTGAGGCCCTGGCCCACTGTTCATGCATGGGTTTGGGGAACCCATGACATGCTACCAAGTAGCAGCAGTTTTAAAGAAATGGTTGGCATTCCTATGCGAGGACCCCAGCCTATTCTCACTGCATTCATTCAGACTTGGGGCAGCTTCAAAGAGGGCAGCTGCGGATGCTTGGTAGAGGAAATCAAGGAGGTGGGCCAGTGGAGATCCGATTGTTATGCAAAATATGTCAGGGAGTTAACATGCATCATTTCTTTTGTATTCACAGGTGCAGGGTTTTAAATAATCAATTAGCAGTTTTTTTTCTTGGGACAATACTAACTGTACAGAAAGCATTAATATAGATTTTCTAGAAGTGTTGTTTGTTAAACACAGTGAGGCAAGTGCTATGCATTTTCACAATGTTTTAGAACTTTTATGAGCAAAACGCTAATCAATTTTTAGAGTTAAATAAAACCCTGAGGTGGGCGCAGACAGGCTCAAGTATGGCTGACAGGACACTCATTTATATACTGGGCAGAGAGACACTCAGCCGTCATGACAGGAGGGAGGCAGCTGCACAGGGATGTTAACCAGACACGAGTCACATAGAAAGGAGTCCGGGGCATGAGGTGGGCCCAGTTGTTGCCAGCTTTGGAGGAGCTCAGGAGGCAAGGGAAAAAGTCAGACTTATTAATAATCCAATTGGGGGGTAATGACTTAGGCGACAAGCCCAGGGGGTCTCTTTTGCAAGAAACTGGGAGGGATTTCAATATTAATACAGGCTGGTGGTCGGGGTGACCACTGGCTTGTCAGAGATTATACTGAGAAGGGTGTGACACCACACCAGGAACATAAAAGCTATTGAAGGGGCACACAAGCGGTTTAACCGCAAGGTGGCCCAGTTAGTATGAGCAGCTGGCGGGGGGATCTGCATTAGTCATAGGGATATAACTTAGTCAGTCTCGGGTTACTATTGGGAAGATGGCATGCATTTGTCAATAGTGGGGAGGGCATTCTTTAATCAGCAGTATAGCTAAAGCTTTAGAAGGGTGGGAGACAGGGCAAGGCGCAAACTAGTTTTGGGGGAAAGCCCACCATTCCTTCGCAAGCTGGAGGTGGGCTAATGGAGGAAAAAAATATAAGGGTTAGGGAGGAGGGCAAGGGGTGGGAACATAAACAGGGGGAGGGACAGGCATGGGTCAACTGCACCCGGCCGTGGTGGGAACAGAAACACAGAAACATAGAATTTGACGGCAGATAAGGACCGCTTGGCCCACCCAGTCTGCCCATTTCCCTACCTAATGGATAAGCTGCAGATCCTAGTTAACCAGCAGCCTACTTCTTCCTACCCCCACCCCTAGAATTGCCTTATGACTGTCCCATGCATGCTTGAATTCCACCACTGTTTTTGACTCCACAACCTCCTCGGAAGGCCATTCCATGCATCCACAACCCTCTCTGTGAAAAAATACTTCTTAAATTACCTCTGGCGCCCCCCTCTATCTTCAAATTGTGCCCTTGTTCTTGCACCTCTTTTTTGAGAAGATGCTACCCTCTTGGACTTTGTTGATTCCTTGAGGTACCTGAAAGTTTCTATCATGTCCCCCTCTCCCTCCTTTCCAAGTATATTAAGTACATATTAAGCTCCTTAAGTCTCTCTCATATGTCTTCTGGTGCTGACCCTGCACCATTTTAGTTGCCCTCATCTGGACAGCTTCCATCCTGTCTATGTCTTCATGGAGACTGGGTCTCCAGAACTGCACACAGTACTCCAGATGGGGTCTCACCAGCTGTCTGTACAGTGGGATAATAACTTCCTGTTTTCTACTGGTGATGCCTCTCCCTATGCATCCCAGTATGCCCTAACCCTCCTTGCTGCCCTCTCACATTGCTTGCTTACCTTTAGGTCATCTGATACGACTACCCCCAGGTCCTTTCCATTTCTGTTGTTGTTAGTATCTCACCCCCCATTGTGTACTCTTCCCTGGGTTTTGTTTCCCAGGTGCATTACCTTGCACTTCTTAGCACTGAATCTAAGCTGCCATACATTTGACCATTCCTCTAACCTTGCAAGTCCCTTCTCACCCTTTCCACCCACCTTGTCATCAACTCTGTTGCAGATCTTTGTATCATCTGCAAAGAGACATACTTTCCTTCCAGTCCCTCTGCAATGTCACTTATAAAGACATTGAAGAGGACCGGTCCTAATACTGAACCCTGCGGTGCCCCACTAGTAACCCCCCTTTCTTCAGAGTGGACTCCATTTACTATTACTCTCTGTGTCCTATTCTCCAGCCAATTCTTTACCCAGGCTGTCATCTTGGGACCCACTCCCAGGCTGGCTAACTTGTATATTAATCTTTTGTGTGGGACTGTGTCAAATGCCTTGCTAAAGACTAAGCAGGCCATTTCCACAGCCCCTCCCTAATCTACTACTTTGGTCACCCAGTCAAAGAAATCTATCAGATTTGTCTGGCATGACCTGGCATGAAAGAGGAAACCACCAACTTAAGAGATTCATGAGGGGGTTATGGTTAGAGGCACCTGACCCAGAGCATAGAAGGGGCAGAGGGCCAGGTGGGACATAGGGGTCATGCACCCAGGCCCTGAGAAACAAAGGCGACAAGTAAGCATTAAGCCACGACGAAGGTGGCATTTAATGCTGGATTGATGCATGGTTGGGGAGGAGTTGTGGCTGAGGCGGAGGCTGAGGCGACAACCGTAACCATACATCAATACGATAAATCTACAGCAGATAACTCACCTGCTCTTTATGGAGCCTGCGGGTTGGGTGGGCATGTCGAGGGCACCCACTCTGTCAGACAGAGAATAAAAGACAGAGGCGCTGTGAAATTTGTTACACTTTACTTAACTTTCACACAACGGTGCACAGGATTATATACATACAGATGTGGTCACCATCTGGAGTAGCTGGAGCCGCGCAGCTCACCGCTGCCAGTATTTCTGTGCTAGTGCAGTCCAGTTCCGTGGAGGTATTCTCCTCATACCCGCTGCGGGAGGTCTCCGGTGGATAGTTCAGCTGCCGCGAGGAGGACTGCGGTCGCGCTTTGCATGTCGGGGGTGCTCACTTCCTGCTCCAGCCCGCACACTGCTCCGGCAGTGCCCTGCTCCAGCTAGGCAGTCTGTGTTGTTGCTGGCTCTGCCCCTCACATTTGCCGTCTGCGCGCCCAGCTCGCTGCCCCAGGAGTGTCCTACCAGATGCTCCTGCCCCTCGCTATTCAAGGAGTCTGCCGCCTCCATACCTGACCCTGTCACAGCACGCTGTAGGACACTACCGCCCGGTCCTGCACCCCACCAGTGATCGGCAACCCACTGCTACATCCCGACTGTCCCATACACAGAGAAGCACACGCCGGGATCCTGCATTCCGTCTACACTGCCGTTGTCATTAGTCTCCCTAATGTGCGCCATGGGTTGTAATTACTCTTCCCCATTTCTGGACTCGGATGCCTAGTGAGGGCTGCCGTCGCGCCTAGATCGTCGCTGCTGCACTGGCTGCCCTACAGTGCCCAGTGCTGCTAGGCTGGGGTCTGGCTGCTGACGGTACTGCCGAAGCGAGCACGGCATATAAGTAAGCATTAAGCCACGATGAAGGTGGCATTTAATGCTGGATTGATGCATGGTTGGGAGGGTTGTGGCCAGAGGCCGGAGGCTGAGGCGAACAACCGTAACCCTTGCATCAATGCGATTAAATACCACCACCGGGTAACAATGTCGCTATAGGGCATGAGGTTGGTGGAGGCATGCCGAGGCACCCATTCTATCAGACAGACAATAAAAGATGGGCTGTGAAATTTGTTACACTTTACCTACTTTCACTCAGCGGTGCAAGGATTATATACATACAGATCACGGTCACCTGTCTGAGTAGCTGGAGCTACGCTGACTCGCCGCTGCCAGTATTTCTGTGCTAGTGCAGTCCAGTTCCGTGGAGGTATTCTCCTCATACCCGCTGCGGGAGGTCTCGGTGGGCGGTTCAGCTGCCGTAAGGAGGAATTGTGTCGCCTTTGCATGTCAGGCGCTCACTTCCTGCTCGCCCGCACTGCTCGGCGGTGCCCTGCTCCAGCTAGGCTGTCTGTGTTGCTGCTAGCTCTGCCTCACATTTGCCATCTGCGCGCTCAGCCGCTGCCCCAGGAGTGTCTCTACCAGATGCTCCTGCCCTCGCTATTCACGGAGTCTGCCGCCTCCATACCTGACCCTGTCACAGCACGCTGTAGGACACTACCGCCCGGTCCTGCACCCCACCAGTGTTCGACAACCCACTGCTACATCCCGACTGTCCCATACACAGAGAAGCACATGCCGGGATCCTGCATTCCGTCTACACTGCCGTTGTCATTAGTCTCCCTAATGAGGGCCGTGGGTTGCAATTACTCTTCCCCATTTCTGGACTCGGATGCCTAGTGAGGCTGCCGTCGCGCTGCTCGTCTCGCTGCTGCACTCGCTGCCCTACAGTGCCCAGTGCTGCTAGGCTGGGATCTGGCTGACAGTACTACCCGGGCGGGCACGGCACATAAGCTGGGTTAATGCCGCTTCAGGTGCCGTCTCGTGACGCTCGACCTATCGGCTCGCGGGATGACAAGCACGGTATTAATGCCATGTTACAAGGAGCAATGAGGCCTGGAAAAGGGATTGGACTGCATCATGATGATACACATTTGAAGTGCAATAAAAGTGTTGTTTGTGTCTGCTGATATGATTTCAAGGATTTGTCATATATATTTCTGGATCAATAAACGCTAGCCTTTAGAGCACCACATATAAATTTGAGTGTAAGCTCAGCAAAACAAACTGAAGTTGGCACACACCAGCTCAAACTGGTTACATATGCACTCTTGACTCATACTGAAGGAGTCTTAAAGAGACAACAGTGTATGTTACATTACTGACATGAAGTTTTCCCTTTAATAAATCAATCAATCATAAAGTTTTATTTTTAGTGTAAGATGTTAAAACTTTCTCAAATCAATTTCTTTCACACATTTATAAATACTTCTAATTACAAAAGCATTATCAGACTGATTCAATTTTTGTCTTAAGTTTGCCTTTGGTTTGTTTATGCAGCAGCTCAGCATTCCTTACCTCCAGCTTCATGATCCTCTGTTTCAATCTCCAACACCACAAACTGTACTGTTCAGAAACACAAGCAGCTGCTGCTCTTCATAGTTTGGGACTAGAAGAACAATGGATTTCTATCCACATAAAATCAGTTCTCTCCACACCTCTCTTTCTGTTCCGTTCCTATCTTTAACAGCTTTCAGAGCCTAAATTCACTTCCTGTTCACCTCTGAACTGCGTCCCCTATACCAATCAGAACAACTTATTAATATTTACAGAGTGCAGCAACAAGGGAGGAGCAAGAGGAAGGGGTTGCTAAATATTTAAAGTGACAGACTAGAACATCCAGCTTTGACTTCTCACTCTAACAAGAGAACTTTCATCTTATTTTTACAGTCAATCACATTTATATTTTGAAACATAGAAAAACAAGAGAATCTGTCAGCAGATAAGGACCTCTTTCTTGGCTCTCCTGGTCTGTTCTTTTTTTCCTGCCTATACTGACACCATAAACCCTACATGATCTCTGGCTACCTCCCTTCCCTCCACCACTTCCATACAGAAAGATTCCTTTGTGTCTATTCCATGCATACTTGAAGCCCACCACGGATTTCACTCCCATCAACAAAGCTGAAAGACTGCTCCAGGGTTCCACTATTCTTTCAGTGAAGAAGTACTTCCTTACATTGCTCCTGAATTTCCCCCTTTCAGCTTCATTGCATGCCCCCTTCTACTTGTGCAGCTTCTCCTCTGAAAAATACTCCCCTTCTGTACTTTATTTACCCCCCTTCCAGGGTGTACATATAGTTGCCCTCCTCTGGACAGCCTCTTTCCTATGTCCTTCCTGAGGTGTAAATCCTGTCCATAACACATGTTCCACCACAGAGTACCTGTCCATAACATGTGTTCCCCCACAGAGTAGTACAATAGCATAATAATCTAAATACAGATACGGCAATAGGGCCATCATGTCTTCTTGAAATGTGTGGTCTAAATGGACTCTAGGTCCATCATATCTACCCCAGTCCACATTCTAATGTAAAAATGTAAGATCAGAAGGGACATTAGGTCCATCAAGTGTGCTCATCTACTCACTTTGTGATTCACTGACATAGTAATGTATGGTTAGAAGGAACACTATATCCCTCATGTCTATCCCAACACCCCCCCCAACAATGTAACATGGTAACACAGTAATGTACAATTAGAAGGGACTCCAGATCCATCATGTTTTCCACCCCCCAACAAGCTATGATGTACAAATCTAATGTCGGAACAGACGTTAGGTCTCTAAAGTGTACCCACCCACCCAAAGGGTGGCATAATAGCACAGTCATGTAAAGTCAGAAGGGACAGTAGGTCCATCATATCTTCCAACTGCAACAACAATATAACCTAGTAACATTGAAACATACAGTATGAAGGGACTCTAGGTCCATCATATCTACCCCAATCCTTCCCCCCAGCAATGTAATATAGTAACATAGTAATGTAAGACATAGACAAGGTGAAGGCTGTCCAGAGGAGGGCAACCAAAATGGTGCAGGGTCTGCACCAGAAGACATATAAAGAAAGACTAAAGGAGCTTAAGATGTATAGCCTTGAGGAAAGGAGGGAGAGGGGGGGACATGACAGAAACTTTCAAATATCTCAAGGGAATCAACAAAGTCCAAGAGGGTAGCATCTTTCAGAAAAAGAGATGTGCAAGAACAAGGGGGCACAACTTGAAGATAGAGGGGGGACAGCTCAGAGGTAATGTGAGGGAGTATTTCTTCACAGAGAGGGTTGTAGGTGCATGGAACGGCCTTCCTGAATAGGTTGTAGAGTAAAAATCAGTGGGGGAATTCAAGAATGCATGAGAAAGACATAAGGCAATTCTAGTGGTGGGTAGGAGGAAGTAGGCTGTTGGTTAACTAGGATCTGCAGCTTATCCATTAGGTAGGGTAATGGGCAGACTAGGTGGGCCAAGCAATCCTTATCTGCCATCAAATTCTACGTTTCTATGTTTCAGAAGGGACACTAGGTCCCTCATGTCTATCCCAACCCTTCCCCCAGCAACTTAATATAGCAACATTATAATGTAAGGTCAGAAGGGACACTAAGTCCCACATGTCTAACAAAGCCCTTCCCCCAGCATTGTAACATAGTAATATTGTAATGTAAGGTCAGAAGGGACACTAAGTCCCTCATGTCAAACCCAGCCCTTCCCCCAACAATATCATATAGTAACTTTATTATGTAAGTCACATAGCACACTAGGTCCAGCATTGCTAACCCAACCCTTCTCCCAACAATGTAACACAGTAACATACCATAGACGTGTAAGGTCAAAAGGGACAGTAGGTCCCTCGTGTCTAACCCAACCCTTTGCTAGCCTACTACTTTGCTAGAAACTTTCAAGTACCTCAAGGGAATCAACAAAGTCCAAGAGGGTGGCATCTTTCAGAAAAAAGAGATGTGCAAGAACAAGGGGGCACAATTTGAAGATAGAGGGGGGACGGCTCAGAGATAATGCGAGGAAGTATTTTTTCACAGAGAGGGTTGTGGATGCATGGAACAGCCTCCCTGAGGAGGTCGTGGAGTCAAGAACAGTGGGGGAATTCAAGAATGCATGGGACAGACATAAGGCAGTCCTAGTGGGGGGTAGGAGGAAGTAAGTTGTTGGTTAATTAGGATCTGCAGCTTATCTGTTAGGTAGGAAAATGGGAAGACTAGGTGGGCCAAGCGGTCCTTATCTGCCGTCAAATTCTATGTTTCTATGTTTCACCCAACTAACATAGTAACATACTTTAGTAGTATAAGGTCAGAAGGGACAGTAGGTCCCTCATGTCTAACGCATCCCTTCCCCCAGCAATGTAACATAGTAACATTGTAATGTACAGTCAGAAGGGACACTAGGTCCATCACGTCTAACCCAGTCCTTCTCCCAGCAGTATAACATAGAAACATTGTCGTTCAAGGTCTAAAGGGACACTAGGTCCTTCATGTCTACCCCAGCCCTTCCCCCAGCAATGTTTCGTAGTAACATTGTAATGTAAGGTTGGAATGCACACTAGGTCCCTTATGTTTATCCCAATGCCTCCCCCAACAATGTAACATAGTAATGTAGGGTCAGAAGGGACAGTAGGTCCATCATGTGTAACCCAACACTTTCCCCAACAATGTAACATAGTAATGTAAGATCAGAAGGGACATTAGGTCCCTTGTGTCTTACCCAACCCTTCCCCAAACAATGTAACATAGTAATGCAAGGTTAGAAGGGATACTAAGTCCCTCATATCTAACCCCCCCAGCAATGTAACATAGTAACATAGTTAGGTTAGATGAGAAGGGACACTTGGTCCCTCATGTCTAACCCAACCCTTCACCCAGTGATATAAAATAGTAGCATAGTAATATAAGGTCAGAAGGGACACTACTGTAGATCCCTCATGTCTTATCCAACCCTTCCCCCAGCAATGCAACATAGTATGTAGGGTCAGAAGGGATACTAAGTCCCTCATATCTAACCCCCCCAGCAATGTAACATAGTAACATAGTTAGGTTATGTCAGAAGGGACACTAGGTCCCTCATGTCTAACCCAGCCCTTCCCCAGCAATGTAACATAGAAACATTGTAACGTAAGGTCAGCAAGGATACTAGGTCCCTCATGTCTAACCCAACCCTCCACCCAACAATGTAACATAGTAATGTAAAGTCAGAAGGGACAGTAGGTTCATCATGTCTCACCAAAACCTTCCCCCAGCAATGTATTTGTTTATTTATTTATTTATTAAGATCTCTGCTGGAAACACCTATGAGCTAACAGTTCTTTTACATAGGTTCCACATCAGTAGGACTAAAGTTACTGTTAGAAACAGATTACAACAGCACACTAGAAACAAAAAATGGAGTGGCATTGTACAATGTATGCCAACAGTTTTGGTTACATACATTTGCAGACATTAGGAACACAATGCTAGTAGTTGAGGGTGGAAGTGGGCAGGAGTCTGGCAGGATCGTCAGGCAGGAAGCCAAAGCTACCCCATGCTGGCAGCAGGGACTTAGAGAGAGGTCAGGAGAAGGTGCTAAAAAGGGACAGCAGGTGGGGGGAGTGGGGTGGAGGGTGGTAACCCTGAATGCTAGCAGTCTAGGGAACAAAACAGAAGAGGTACAGGCTCTCATGGTGGTTAGGGAGACAGATATGGTGGCCATAACCGAAACGTAAGGTCACCCATTACCATGACTGGGACCTGACAGTACCAGGATATAGGATATAGGACATTTTGGAGGGATAGGATAAAAGGGAAAGGGGGGCTGTATGTGATGGAAGGTCTATAGTGTGTCAGGCAAGAAGGGAAGGAAGGCAACATAGAGTCACTATGGGTGCAGCTCAAGGACTTAAAAAATAGGACCCTCAGGATTGGAGTGGCATACAGGCCACCCTCTCAGACTGAGGAGTTAGATAGGGTTCTAGCGGGACAGATCTGAAGGACCTGTGGAAAGGGCAGTACGGTGATTGTGGGGGACTTCAATCTGCCAGGACTAGATTGGGTACCCCAGTCGCCATAAATAGGAGGGAGCAGGTACTTCTGCATGCTTTCCAGGACAGTTTCCTATTGCAGCTGGTCAATGAGCCTACCAGGTTAGGGAACACCCTTGACATCATGCTGGCAAATGGTGAGTTTGAGAGGGAGCTGAGGATGGCAGAACTGCTGGCGGTGCGTGACCACCACTCGGTGTGGTTCAAGTTAGCCATGGGAAAAGAGGGAGTGGTATCGGGTCACAAGGCTGATAGACTTCAGTAGGGCTGACTTTGGGAGGATGAGGTAAATAGTACAGGGGAGTCTGGCCAAGATCATTCCACATATGGACACTAATCAGAGGTGCGAGGTCATTAAATGGGGTATACATGTGGCAACCTCAACATGTGCAAGGGTCAAGAGTAAGAGGGCTAGGGCCAAGATGCCTAGCTGAGTGGGTATGGCGGTCATGGAGAAAGTAAGAAAGAAAAGAGCTGCCTATAGAAGGTATAAAAGAACAGGAAGGGGGTTGACTGAGAGGAATATCTGAAGGATTCAAGGGAGGCGACAAGGGCAGTCAGGGCAGTCAAGGCATCCCAGGAACTCAGGCTGACACAGGGCATTAAAAGGGGAGAAGGACTTCTTCAGGTACATCAGGGAGAAAAGGAGCTGCATAGACCAAATGGTGAGGATTAAAAGGGAAAGGAGGGAGGTGGATACTATGGCAGAACAGGCAGAAGCATTAGACTAGTACTTCTGCTCAGTGTCTACTAAAGAGAAAGAAAGAGCAATACCAAGGGGGGCTGGGGGTGTGGACGCGGGCAGGAAAGAGGTGAGAGACAGGGAAATCTTAGTGGGTAGGGTACTGAAGGGATTGAGGGCACTAAGGGTGGACAAGGCACCAGGGCCAGATGGCATACACACCAGGGTGCTAAGGGAGCTAGCAGAAGTCCTGGCAGAACCCCTGGCAGACATGTTCAATGCCTCCCTGGATTCAGGGAGTGTACCGCAGGACTGAAGGATGGTGCACATGGTGCCCTTCCACAAAAGCGGCCCCAAGCCACGAACTATAGACCAGTAAGCCTCACATCCATCGTAGGAAAGCTGATGGAGACAATCCTGAAGGAGTGGCTAGTTTGCCTTTTAGAGGCTAATGTGCTGTAGGACAGCAGGCAACACACATTTGTCTCAGGCAGCTCCTGTCAGACCAACCTAGTGAAGTACTATGACAGGGTAACCAGGCAAGTAGATAGGAGCCATGCAGTGGATGCCCTATATCTGGACTTCAATAAGGCATTCAATTCAGTGCCGCAGAGGAGGCTAGGTAGTAAGCTGGAAGGCACAGGGGCCGGGGCGAACATGGTGGGATGGGTAGTGAACTGGCTGCAAGGGAGACAGCAGAGAGTGGTGATGGGAGGAAGCGCTCGTCGCCCATGGCAGTAACAAGCAGGGTGCCACTGTACTCTGTACTGGGGCCAGTGTTGTTTGGGATCTTCATAGCAGACATTTCAATAGGCATCAAGAGCAAGATCAGTCTGTTTGCAGATGACACCAAGATGGGAGCAGTAGTGGATGACTTAGAGGGGTGGCAGAGATTACAGGATGATCTGGCAAAATTGGAGGCCTGGTCAGAAACTTTGTAGCTGGGGTTCAATGCCAAGAAATGTAAGGTGTTACATTTCGGAGCCTTCTGGGTCAAAATGTCATATGCTTAATAGCGTACGACACAAGCGCTAAACAGAAACAGCTCTGTACATGACAGTGAGAGGGTACAATACTGCAATACTGCAAATGGTTCTGTACATGGTATTGCACTCTCACACTGTTCCCAGGCAGAGAATAAGACATCAGTTGGGATGGGCTTCCACCGAGCTGCTGGTCAATGAGATGAGCCACTGGCAGCACGGGACAGAAGCAGAGCATTTGGGACCAGGTTCAATTCCCGAGCCCCAGACACAAGGTAATTTTTTTTTCACACTTTGTGTGATATTTGTGTCAATCCTCCCCCAAAGATAATAATCATAATTGGGGGGGTTCGGGGGTGCAGCCCCCTATAACAGGGGGTGCAGGGAGTGGAGCCCCCGTGGGAAAAAAAGTATGCCACATGACCATATTGCACTGTTTCAGCAGCACGATATATGCATGTGGCATAATGTCTTGTGGCATTGTGACCCTGTGCCCATTTTGGAGCAAAATAAACAAGCAGGAGCTACCAGCCTGGGAGGGTTTCAGCTTGCCAAGACAGACGAAGAGAAGAAGGATCTGGGGGTGATCATAACAGGAGCAATGAACAACTCCACACAGTGTAGAAAGGCAGCTGCAAAGGCTAACAGGATGGTGGGTTATATTGCCAGAGGCATATCCTCCAGGAGAGGGGAGGTGATCCTGCCATTGTATAGGTCACTGGTTAGACCACACCTGGAGTACTGCGTGCAGTTCTGGTGGTCATACCTGAAGAAGGACATTAGGTTACTGGAGGAAGTGCAGTGCAGGGCAACAAAAATGATCCAGGGGCTAGGGGACTTGCCCGATGAGAGTAGGCTGAGGGAGTTGAACATGTAATCCTGGAGGAGAGGAGGGAAAGGGGGAAAATGATTGAAACCTTCAAGTACATGAAGGGAATAAATAAGATGGACACAGAGGGGCTTTTCCAGTTAAGGAGAGGGAGGGACACCCGAGGTAACAAGCTGAGATTGGAAAGGGGAAGTTCAGGAGGGAAATGAGGAGACCCTTTTTTACAGACAGGGTGGAGTCAGAGTGAAACGCATTACCAGAGGAAGTGGTATCCTGTAATACAGTGGTCTGCTTCAAAAAGGGATGGGCAAGGTAAGGGGGAAGGTCATTGGAAGGGGGGAGGGAGGAGCAGCTGCAGTATAAGGGCTGCTAGCTGCACAATCAAGCAGACTCGATTGACTGAAAGGCCTTTCTCTGCTGGCAAGTTCATATGTTCTGCAGTGTCAGTGGCTCAGTAGGTAGCACACTCACCTCTAAGGCTGGGAGATCAGAGGACTGTAGGTTCTGTTCCCACATCTGGCACTTGGGTTAATATCCCAGTACTGACACTGTAGTGCAGCATGAGAGGGGTGCTGCACTTCTGAGGTGCCGTCTTTCAAATGAGACATTAAACCGAGGTCCCATCTGCCTGGATTGGTGGTAGTTCAGGTGGATGTTAAAGATCCCATAGCACTTATCGAAAAAGAGTAGGGGAGTTTTTATTGAATTTCACATAAGACATACAAGAAAGAAAAAAAACATCACATCACAAATCATAAACCATTATACATAAAATCATATACACATGAAATACCAAAAAAACAAAACATGATTATCATAGTATTACAATACCGAAATACTTTACTTATATTTAATAAAAATTTTAAACCCCTTCCACCAGCGATACACCTTAATCCCTAGATAATGCAGTAAATCAGACTGATAGACAGACTTCATTGCTTGTGCTACTAAATAACTAAACACTGAATATGACATTATTCTTTGGTAAAGTACCCACTGACATCTAGCTTGCCATAAATAAAACCTTAAACAGCTTAAAAAAAGAAGATAGGTTCCAAGATGGAAATCTACAGCCTCTTTAGGAGAACGCCCAACACCAAGGTGTCATAATCTAACGTTGCAACCAATTCATATGCTATTTTCTGCAAGAAAAGGCCAAGCTGACCTAGAATAGAACAAGTCAACAAAAATGACACATAGTTTCTTCCAAGTTTATACAGGCCAAATATGGACAATTCCTATGTTCTATATTTTTGTGCTTTGCATTACCTCGAACGTTCAACCTACCATAAACCGTAAGCCATAGTATTTCCCACATCTTAACCGGTACCCTCTTATTATTAAGTTGTTTTAAAACCTGTTCATTAAGGGAAGGGGGCAATCCTTAAAACAAGGTTCTACAGGATATAGTTTGGTTATCAAAGAATAGTAACATTTTTTCCTAGTGGCATGCAAAATATCAGTACGGGTAATCTTCCATTTAAACAATTTTTGGGCTACCGGATGAAAATATTCAGGCAATTGCAGTCTAGTATGAAGTTTGGGTGCTGTCTCACCCCAACCTGCAAAATATCATCCAAGTACTTGTTTTATCATACCCCTAAACCCACCCAAAATGTTAGAAATACCATACCAAACTGTATGATAAATGAATAATGAATAGAAAAAAACAATAGGTTCGACCATACCTAACCCTCCCTTTTCCTTGATCAAATAAGTATAACATCGTTTGACCGGATTAAGCTTATTCCCCCACAGCATTTGAAAAAACATCCCATATACCGTCGTTTCTAAAGAAGAAGGGAGAGGAAAAATATAAGCCACATATTGTAACTGAGGGACAATAAAACGTTTCAAAATCTGGATTCGTTTCAATTTGGACAATTTCAAAATTGCCATTTCCTAACCTTAAGCTTGAGTTTTCCCTAAAACCTTTTCCCAATTAGTTAAAGGTAAACTAGAAGGTCCAAAGACGATACCCAAAATGCTTATTGGTACTTTTGAAAATTGAACCCCAGATACCTAACAAGAGGAAACCTCCCATTAACCAATCAATAATCCTTTACATTTAAAAAAATTAAGTTTTGAGTTAGAAACAACTGCATATTGTGCTACTTTTTGCATAAAAAAGGGAACTTGATCATAATGGGAAAAAAACCCCACAAATTTCATCTGCGTAGGCCAATACTGAAAGGTTATCAAGTTCACACTTGACTGATAAACTATTCCCTCTTGACCTAATCAAGTAATGCAATAAGGGATCAATTGAAAAAGATATAACAAAGGACTAAGGGGAACCTCTGCCTTACTCAGTGAAAATGACAAATCCTTCCGTGATATGTCCTTTTAGAAATACTTTAACAAAAACATGCGAATATAACAGCTGTATATATTTAATAAAAACTAAAGGTACACCATATTTGGCTAAAGTCAAAAAAAGAAAATTCCTGTCCACTCGATCAAAAGCTTTCTCTTGATCCAAAGAAAGTATACAACCTTTACTACTTTGTAAAGGTAATAGCTCAATAAAATCTCTAATCATAATAAGAGCATCCTGTATTTTCCTTCCTGGTATGCCACAAAATTGATATTCAGATAAAACAAAAAAAGCATAATGCTTGAGACTAGTATTAAGGATATGAGCCAAGATTTTATCATCTGAATTTAACAAAATTATTGGTCTCCAATTTGTAATGTCTGCTCTATTCCCAGCTTTAAACAAATAAACCAACAAACCTTCTGAAAAGGCAGTAGGAAACCTATGATACTGAAAAAAGGATGAATAAACCGTGTGTAAAATAACAGAAATTTCTGAAATAAAAACCTTATAAAACTGATTTGGCAAACCATCCAAGCCAGGTGAAGTACCTATTTTAGACTCTTTATAGCTTCTATAACCTCTACTAGAGTAACATGTTTAAGTAATGATAATACTTCCTCCGGACAAAATGGAGTATCAGTGTCCTGTAAATAATCCTGAATGACTCTATCTGAAGGAGCCACTACTGGCTGCAATGACTGATAATGTAATTTAATCAAATTTTCCATATCTAAAATTGAATCAATCCTATTGCCATCCAAATCCTGTAAATATTCAATAGTCCTATCAGCATGTATTTTTTTACAAGCTTCATATGGGTCCCCAATAGGTGCCTTTTGAGTTCCAGTAGAGAGCATAGCTGATATTGTTGAGGCCCTATCATACTGATACGTCAACATTTCTTTTTTTATTACATTAATTTGAGCGGAAAAATCATCATTACTTAAATATGATAGTGTATATAAATGCTGCAACTGACTTCGAAGGGAGAGATATTTCAAGAATTTTTTATTTCCTAAAGATCTACCATGGGCACAAAACCAACTCCGTATATCTTCCTTAGTATCCACCCACCAATCTCCAATATTATCATATAAACATAATACCGATACTCTAGCTGCAAATAAAGCCACCATTCCTGTCTTAACCACCGGAGACGTCAACATAGATGTATTTAATTTCCATCTATTCTTAATCTTAGATCGCAAAGGTATATCAGAAATAGTAAACCGTAATAAAAAATGATCCGAAAATTCACTAGGGAGTATCCGAAAATGACCATTCTTCAAATTCCGAGAGTGAAACAAGTGATCTATGGTGGTTTTATAAATACCCCTACTATAGGTGAACCTTGCACCTACATTATATGTACCACAATTAATTAACCCCACAGTATCAATTATAGCCGATAACATATGAGAGTCACAATACACCTTCTTCCTTTTAACCCCAGCCACTTGATCCCTCACAACATCACAATTGAAATCACCTCCTAAAAAAATTATATATGAAGACACCAGATAGGGCTGAACCCTTTTCAAGAGATCCACCCGGGCTGCCTTAGTCTGGGGCCCATAAACATTAATGAGGCGAAAAGCCTTTGACTTCCAATTTCCATCCAATAAAAACAAACGACCTGGAATCAAATCAATTAATTTTGTCAAAGAAAAATTATAGGATCCAAAAAGAATACTCACCCCATCAGCACAGTCAGGCCCAAAGGACCAATAGGAAGGCCCCCAAATCCATTCCCTTTTAAACAATAACAACTGCTCTCTAGAGCACATCCGTGTTTCCTGCAAAAAGAAAATGTCATAGCCACAATGGTGAATAAATGAAAAAAACGCCTGTCTCTTAACTACATTTAGTAAACTGTGGATGTTTAGAGATCCTATAGAAAAAGAACCCATAAAACAAAAAAGAGAATAATAATCAAATTACCTATTTTTTCCGTTTTTTCCTTTTTTTATCTTTATAATCCCCATACTCAACCCCAATAGAAAGTTGGCTACTGCCTACTGATTGGAATCAACCTCACTGTGCTCCATATCAGAATTCCTTCTGGTAGAAACAAACCGCATAAGTATTACTATCCTCCTAATGCCTGGGTCAGTTGATTTAACCAAAGGTATTGATTTATTATTCCTGGAAGAACATCTCCTAGTCACTGGCTTAAAACCAAAGTGTCAGCCAAGTAGACCCAGGAACAACACCCTCTTCATAACAAACTGGGGCAAGGAGGGACTAATTTTAGCACCATCATTTTAATAGTGTGCTGGGTCAAGGAATCAATTTCTAAACTAACCACCGAAGGAAGGGGAGGGGAACTGGATTAATCCCTTTGTCCTGCAAGGAAACAGGACCAGGAGAGAGAACTATTTTTTGGGGGGTCCACCTTCCCCAACACTAAATCCTGCGCATGCTGAATAAAAAAATCAGGACTAACACTTGAAACTTTATTCCTGGCAGCCCAAGGACATTCACCAAATATGTGACCAAACTCCTCACATAGGTCACATCTGGTACGATTAGTACAATGCAGTGCTATATGCCCAATTTCCCCACAATTATCGCAACATGCCTGGTCCGCAGGTACTAGATAAATGAGTCCGTGCCCTACATTTATAACATGCCCTCGGCTGTCCTACGTAAAAACAAACCCCCCTATCTTTACCCAACATGAAAGAATTAGGGATATGTTCCATTCCATTGTCAAGGACACGTAATTTAACTTTATATTTCCACCCCCCAGTCCAAAAGAATTCAGAATCCAACAAAGCTTCTGGTTTACTTAGAACTTCACATTTCTGTGACAACCAGAATGTGATGTCGTCAACATGAACCCCTTCATTTCGAAACATAACCATCACGAATTTAATTAAGGGCTTAGTTAAAGGTATAACTAAAAAGGGGGACCATAGTGGTGAAAATTTTACCTGCGCATAGCGCTCCCAAAAAAGATCTAAAGTATGAGCAGTTCTAAAACTAACATCATAATTATCTTCCCCCTGAAATATTAATCAGAGCAAAAACATCCTTGGGAGAAAAATGTAAAGATTCTTTCAACAAAGTACGACCAACATAGACACGGTCAGGTCTATCCGCTAAACCTCCTTTATAGCGAATGCGAACTGCATTCCTTCTGGGTGCAGCCTCTTTCTTAATATTAGAAAATAAATCAGATAGCAAAGGTGCCTGACCAGCTTTAGGGACTTGCAACTGAACATCATTAGTTAAAGGATTATTCTTTTCAGAAGTTAAATTCATATTGAGTACATTAGTCTCTGTCAGAGCAACAGAACAGTAGAAACACTACTATCCTTAAGCAACTTCCAGTGAATCCATTACTGGAGCAACCATGTCAAAGGGTTTCCATTCAGGTGATGCTTGTGAGAAGTTGTCAATAGAATCCCAATTGGGATCTGAGACCAAGTTCCTGCTTAGTTTTTAACCATCCTGCCTTACAACGCTTGACAAGGGGACCATGTTTCTGCCGCAACAGGCAACCTCAATGGGTCAGTTAATTTTAAAGGAGCAGTCACAGGAGCCACAGACCTTGGCTTTGGCCACTCTTGAGAATGATTCCGGCCAGAATGAAGTGAGGAACTTGCCTGACGCTCTGCTCCAAAGGAAAAGGTGGTAGCCCCTCCTGGGTACCTGAATCAGTTTGATAAATAATCTGTTGAGTTGTATCAGCTTGAAAATCAGAATTCACAGGTGGAGCCGGAACTCTGAACACGAAACCTGAACCAGTCATCAGGGTGGAGGAATTTAATGCAGCCTCAGCTGACTGTATTTGTTTTAAATCACCCTTTGGTAATTTACTTTCATTTTCTGCCTCAACAACCGCTACATTAGAAGGGCAAACAGACGGAGTGTCAGGCTTTCGGCACACACCTACCGTGGTGCTTATACTGCCAGCCTGGTCAGGGGATATCTTCGAGTTAAAAGGCGTACCTGCCTGTCGGCTTGTAAACACCATAGCAGTACTGGCCACCTGAATCACAGGTGGAGAATCAGTTACACCAGCAGTCACAAAATCAATCTTCACAGCTTGAACAGCGTTTTTAGCAGGTAAATTAACTTCATCCACTTTAAGCTTTACAAGCTCACCTTCTTTCTGATGCCCGGAAGGCATATCATCAGTCACTGGACGAGCCGCCACGCAACTCGTCTTAACATCCGAGTTAGAAAAACTCCTCATGTGAGACGGAACCTCCGTTACAGAGCCAGACATCCGCAAATCTTCCGTGGATAAAAAAATATCGCTAGCTTCCCCATCATACTCCAAATCTTGTAAATCCTCGTAGACAGCCTCTTGGTTAACCAGGATAGGAGAGGAGGCCCGCTCTCCTAATCCCGCAGCGTCCTGCTGCACCGATGACTCCCTCCGTGTGGCCATTGCATGGGCCAAAGGGTCCCCCTACCGACAACAAACCAGCATTGCAGTCTCCACACAGTAGGGGAATTTCCCCGGTGTCCTGACCAAATTTCCCTCATTCACTAAAAATACCACCAACAGCTTAATCTGGTTCAAGGTCAGTTGGCATTCGTCTGTATCCCCCTTCCCCAGGTCGTGCCTGAAAATAGGCAGGATTTGTCTAGTGCACTTACCCAGTCAACAAAAACTAAATAAATAATACAGTAACCATTGGTTCAGTTCATGAGACCTTGTCTTGGGAAGGACTCAGGTAGGAAGTGGGAGTAAGGAGAGGGCAGGGGGTGAGGAAATGAGGAAAATGGGGGGAGGATAGAGGCATGGTATAAAAGTGGGTGGGGAAGTGATAGAGAGGAAGTATACAGGGCAGAGGTGGCAGGGATAAACTCAGAAAGCAGGTAATAAGTGCTGATAGGGGAGGGTGAGAGGGGTAAATATATTTAATGGAAGCAGTCACAGCAGGCATTAGCTACTAGGTCCTCTCAGAGCTCTTGTTTGAATGATCCCAGTGTGGTTAGAGGGATGACTTCAGAGTGTTACATGTTAACCCAGAGAGGGTCTCGATTGGCAAATGATCTTTGTCCTAAGGAAGTGCGGCATCAGGGGATCAGGAAGATCTGGTTGTCTCAGCCTCTGGTTCAATGTGGGCTGTTGTAGGGGCTACGGATCTTCTGAACCCCTGGAGGCATGATACCTAGGCTAACCTTTTTTGCAAGCAGGTAAGTTTGGTAGGTGATGCTACCTTTTAGCTGGAGCCAGTTTGCCTGAGCATAGAGGTCACAGGTATGCATAAGGCATGCGGATCCAGTGGGGCGTCTGCAGGCTTTGTTAAGTGCCATTGTGATGCATTATAGGGACGTGTTCATGGCAAAACTGTTCAATAGTTAAATTTAGTAGGGGACTCAACCAGCTGGGTGAGGTGGACAGTAGCGATAGCATCTTTATAGGTGCTTGCATCAGGGTAGTGCCAGTTGATATTAAAGCCCTCCATCATTATCATTCCTGAATTTTGACATAGGCTATGTATGCAGTCCATGACTGAGATTAGACCACTAGCACTCTGCTTGGATGGAATGCAGGCTGATATCACAGTAAGGGCTTTATTGTGTGCCCCCAGCAGTACCTTAATTGCCAGCACCTGTATATTTTGCTCAGTACTAGACAGGAACAGGACGTGACCCAGCAATGTGTCTCTTAGACAGATAGCACATCCACCACCTCTCTTGGTGAGCCTATCCTGTCTGAATGTAGTGTAACCGGGTAATGAAATAGCAGTATCTGAAAGATTGGGCAAGAGCCAGGTTTCGACTATAGAGAGAACATCTGGGTTATGCTGCGTAACCCAGGCTTGTAGATTGTCCGGTTTGGAGATACGGCTGCAGATGTTGATGGACGCAAGCATTAACGCCCCTGTGTTTCTCACTGTAGTTTGCTGATTTTGTGGTGGGCCAGGGTTAGGACGTATATTGCCAGAGAGCAGCAATAATAACAGTATAACCCTTCTAATATATTAACATAGTAACATAGTATTATAAGGTCAAAAGGGACACTAGGTCCCTCATGTGTGACCCAACCCTTCCCCCAGCAATGTAACATAGTAACATTGTATTGTAAGGTCAGAAGAGACACTAGGCCCCTCATGTCTAACCCAGCCCTTCCCCCAACAATATCATACAGCAAAAATGTAATATAAGGTCAGAAGGGGCACTAGGTCCCTCATGTTTATCCCAACTCCTCCTCCAACAATTGTAACATAGTAATGTAAGGTTAGAATGGTTCTACCACATTACGACAGCAATGCTGTCGACATCCCCAACACTGACGGGAACAATACCGACAGTCGACATTGTTCCTGTTGGAACTATGCTGAGTCTGAGTTAGTTCAGGGTGGGAGCGCAACACCCAGAAAGAGAGTGGCAGTGTGAAGTGAGACCATCACAGCAACCTGGCAAGATCTGTCTCTGTGGTCTTTGCTATTGAAATGTCACTGAATGCATACTGGTCAGAAGGGACAGTAGGTCCCTCATGTCTAACCTAACCTTCCCATAGATATATAATGTATTAACATTGTAATGTAAGGCCAAAGGGACAGTAGGTCCCTCATGTCTAACCCAACCCTTCACCCAGCTTTGTAACATAGTAACATAGTAATGTAAGATCAGAAGGGACACCAAGTCCCTCATGTCTAACCCAGTCCTTCCCCCAGCAATGTAACATAGTAACAAAGTAATGTAAGGTCAGAAGGGACACTAAGCCCTCATATCTATCCTAGCCCTTCCCAAGCAATGTAACATAGTAATGTGAGGTCAGAAGGGAAACTAGGCCCCTCATGCCTTACCCAACCCTTCACCTAACAATGTAACATATTAACATAGTAATGTAAGGACAGAAGGGACAGCAGGTCCCTCATGTCTTACCCAACCATTCCCCCAACAATGTAACATAGTAACATAGTAATGTAAGGTCAGAAGGGACAGTAGATCCATCATGTAATCCCACCATACCAGTAATGTAACACACAGTAGTAACACTGTAACATACGGTCTGGAGGGACTCTAGGTCCATTATGTTTTCCACCCCCCCAACAAACTATGACATAGGAAGGTAATGTCTGAAGGGACATTAGGTCCATAAAGTGTTTCCACCCATCCACAAAGTATTATAATATAGCATAAAAATATAAAGTCAGATAGGACAGTAGGTCATAAAAACAGAAATCAACATAGAAACATGGAAACATAAAAATCGATGGCAGATAAGGACTGCCAAGCCCATCCAATGTGCCCTTATACCCTGCTCTTAATTAGCCGCTGCTGGCTCTACTTGGTCCTTAGCAGCTGTGTCTCCTTATGTTTTCCTTATGCCTATCCCATAAATGTTTAAATCCCCCCACTGTGCTTGCCCCCACCACCTCCTAGGGCAGGCTATTCCAAGCCTCCACCACCCTTTCCATGAAAAAGTACTTCCTCATGTTGCCCCTTAGTCTACCCACCTTCCAGTCTCATGTCATGCCCTCTTGTTGTTTTAGAGCAGCTTCTCTTCTGGAAGATGTTGCTGCCTCTACTTTATTAATCCCCTTAAGGTACTTGAAGGTCTCTAGCATGTCCCCCCTTTCTCTTCTCTCCTCCAGGGTGTACATATTGAATTCCTCCAATCCCTCCTCATGTGACCTGTGGTGCAGGCCCTGCACCATTGTTTTGCCCCTTTCTGAACTGTCTCCACCCTGTCTATGTCCTTCCATAGATGCGGCCTCCCGAACTGGATGCAGTATTCCAAATGAGACCTGTCTCACCAATGTTCTGTACAATAGCATTATGACTTCCTGTCTTCTGCTGGTTATACCTCTGCCTATGCACTTCAGCATCCCACTGGCTCTCCCTGCTGCCTTGGTTCACTGTTTGACCACCCGTAGGTTGTCAGATATGATGACCCCCGGATCTCTTTTCTGTTCTGTGGTCACCAATAGCTCCCCCTTCATCATGTAGTCCTCCCCTAGGTTCCTGTGGCCCAAGTGCATGATTTTGCACTTCTTCACTTTGAATCCTAGTTGCCACACTGTGGACCATTCTTCCATTTTAGCTAGGTCCCTCCTCATTATCTGCACCCCTCCAGGACTGTCCACTCTATTGCAGATCTTTGTGTCATCTGCAAAGAGGCACACCTTCCCATCCAGCTCCTCAGCAATGTCACTGATGTAGATATTAAACAGTACTGGTTCAAAAAACTGACTCCTGTGGCACCCCGCTGGTCACCCCTATACTCTGGATTTAGCCCCATTCGCCACCACCCTTTGTGTTCTGTCCTTCAACCAATTTCTTACCCAGTTCACTGCCTTGTGTCCCAGTCCCAGGCTGCCCAACTTGTTCACTAACCTCTTATGTGGCACGGAATCAAATGACTTGCTGAAGTCAAAGTAGGCTACATCCATCGCTCCCCCCCCCCAATTCACCTCTCTAGTGACCCAGTCAAAGAAATCAGTTAGATTAGTTTGATATGACTTTCCTGAAGTGAATCTATGCTGCCTCGGATCTTGGGCTCCACTTAATTCAAGGTGCTGTACTATCCTTTCCTTTAGCAGAGTTTCCATAAGTTTACCCAACACAGAGGTCAGGCTGACAGGTCTAGTTTTCAGCCTCCTCCCTGCTCTCACTTTTGTGGAGAGAGACCACATCCACCCTTCTCCAGTCCTCCAGAACCTCTCCCATTTCCAGTGACTTGCTGAATAGTGCTGCTGGTGGTGCTGTCAGCATCTCCCCAATTCCTTTGATATTCTAGGGTGAATCCTGTCTGGCCCCATTGCCTTATCCACCCTCAGTTTTTTAAGTTATTCTGGAATTCTCTCCTCTCTGAATGGACTGTTGTCCACCGCCCCTCCCATCCTGATTCTTAGCTGTGATCCCTCCCCTTCCTCTTCCTCTGTGAAAACTGAACAGAAATATTTGTTCAGGACTGATGCTTTGTCCTGGTCACCTTCCACTCCCACAGCTTCCTCCCCTTACAGCCTTGCAATCCCTCTCCTGGGCCTTCTCTTCTCACTAATGTATCTGTAGGAGGTCTTGTCCTCTTTTATAATCTCATTTGCTGTATTTTTCTCGGTTCTTGCTTTGGTGCCCCTGACTGCCCTCCCTGGCTCCCTCTGTTTTTTACATCCACAGCCCTGTCCTTCTCCTTTTGAGTCTCCTTATATTTCCTGAAGGCTAACTTCTTTGCCCTTACATTTTCCAACACCTCTTGTGAGAATCTTAGTGGTCTTCTTTTCCCTTTTCCCCATTACTATTCGTTGAATACAATGGTTTGTTGGCTTCACTATGGCTCCTTTTAGATGTGCCCATTGTCCTTCACTTCCCCCCATTTCTTTTCCCCAACTAGGGCCTCCTTAAGACATACCCCCACCCTACTGACGTTTGCCCTTCTGAAGTCCAGAATCCTCACTTTTGTGTTCCCCTGTTATAGTTTTTACATCAAACCACACCGTGTGATGGTCACTGGACCCTAGGTGTTCACCTACCCAGATGTCTGCAATTCTGTCACTGCTGATTAGTACAAGAACTAGAACTGCTTACTCCTGTGTTGCCTCTAGCACCAGCTGCTTGAGGCATGCCCCTTGCAGTGAGTCCATGATGTCTCTGCCCCTGGCTGTTGTTGCCTTTTGAGTGTGCTAATCAACTTCTGGTAAGTTGTAGTCGCCCATGAGTAACACCTCTCCCTTGGCTGCCATCACATGGTTGGCTTCCAGTAGATTCCTGTCCATTTCCTCCCTTTTTGCTGGGGTCTATATATTACTCCAGTGCGAAAAACCATGCCTTTGCCTGCCTCCAGGGTGACACACAGTGCTTCTGCCTCACCCTTCATTCCTTCCACTTCTGTCACCTTTATACCTCTATGACATTAAAAGTCACCCCTCCCCTCCTTTTACCCTCCCTTTCCCTCCTGAATAAGGTATACCTTGGTATAGCTATGTCCCAGTTATGGTTTCCATTGTACCATGTCTCTATAACAGCTATAATATCCAGGTCAGCCTCTAATGCCACTACCATCAGATCAAGTATTTTGTAACCCAGGCTGTGGGCATTGGCGCACGAGGTCCTCCATTTACTGCAAACACTCCTCCTGACCTCCCCCCATTCCCCTTGCTTCTCCTGTCCCCCTATTCTCCTTGTTTCTCCTGACTCTCTTACCTCTGCCAAGTGTCATTATGGTGTGCTTATTATCCTCCCTGTTTGCTACATTTTCCTGTGGGGCTGGGTATTTAGCTTTCCCTTTCTCCCTTCCTCCATCCCACTTGGTTAGTTTAAATGCTCAGCAATAAAGCCTTTAAACTTTTCACTGAGGACATCGGTCCCCCTCCCTGAGGAATGCAGGCCACCACCACTGTACAACCGTGCATTCTCCCAGGTGGGCCCCATCCCCAATGAAGTCAAACCCTTGCTCACCACACCAGCTCCTCAACCAAGCATTGAAGCCCTTGGTGCAGAGATCTCTATCCTCCCCCTTGCCCTGGGCAAGCAGCACATCTGAGGTCCATCATGTCCAAGTTAGTCAACCTAGGAGTGGGTCCCAGGGTGGTAGCCTGAGTAACAAATTGGGTAACAAATTGGCTGCACAACAGGATGCAGAGAGTAATAGTAAATGGAACTCACTCCGAAGAAAGGGGGGTTACTAGTGGGGTACCGCAGGGTTCAGTACGGGGACCAGTCCTCTTTAATGTCTTTATTGGAGACATTGCAGAGGGACTGGAAGGAAAAGTATGTCTCTTTGCAGATGACACAAAGATCTGCAACAGAGCTGATACACAAGGAGGAGGGGATGGAAAGTATGAGAAGAGACTTGGCAAGGTTGGAGGAATGGTCAGAAGCATGGCAGCTTAGATTCAATGCAAAGAAGTGCAAAGTAATGCACCTGGGAAACAAAAACCCAGGTGAAGAGTACACAATGGGGGGGGGGGGACTAACAACAATAAAAATGGAAAGGGACCTGGGGGTAGTCATATTCAGATGACCTTAAGGTAGGCAAGCAATGTGACAAGGCAGTAAGGAGAGCTGGAGGGATACTGGGATGTATAGGGAGAGGCAACACCAGTAGAAAACAGGAAGTTGTTATCCCTCTGTACAGACAGTTGGTGAGACTCTGTCTGGAGTATTGTGTGCAGTTCTGGAGACCCCATTTCTGGAAGGACATAGATAGGATGGAGGTGGTCCAGAGGAGGGCAACTAAAATGGTACAAGGTCTGCAACAGAAGCCATATGAAGAGAGACTCAGAGCTTAATATGTATAACCTTGAGGAAAAGAGGGAGAGGGGAATGTGATAGAAACTTTCAAGTACCTCAAGGGAAATAATAAAGTCCAAGAAGGTAGCATCTTTTAGAAAAAGAGATGTGCAAGAACAAGGGGGCACAATTTAAAGATGGGGGGATGGCTCAGGGGCAACGTGAGGAAATATTTTTTCATGGAGAGAGTGGTGGACGCATGGAACAGCCTTCCTGCAGAGGTTGTGGGATCAAAAACAGTGGAGGAATTCAAGAATGCATGGGACAGCCATAAGACAATTATAGTGGGGGGTAGAAGGAAGTAGGCTGTTGGTTAACTAGAATCTGTAGCTTATCCAGTAGGTAGGGAAATGGGTAGACTGGGTGGGCCAAGCGGTCTTTATCTGCCGTCAAAGTCTGTTTCTATGTCTTCCCACCCCACCAACAATGCAACATAATAACATTGAAATGTACAGTCTGAAGGGACTCTAGGCCCATCATGCATTCCCCCCACCCAACAAACTGTGACATATGAATGTAATGTAGGAATGGACGTTAGGTCCCTAAAATGTGCCCATTCACCCACAGAGCAATATAATAGCATTGTGATGTAAAGTCAGAAGGGACAGTAACATAGAAACATAGAAACATAGAATTTGACGGCAGATAAGGACCTCTTGGCCCACCCAGTCTGCCCATTTCCCTACCTAATGGATAAGCTGCAGATCCTAGTTAACCAGCAGCCTACTTCTTCCTGCCCCCACCCCCTACAATTGCCTTATGACTGTCCCATGCATGCTTGAATTCCACCACTGTTTTTGACTCCACAACCTCCTCTGGAAGGCCGTTCCATGCATCCACAACCTCTCTGTGAAAAAATACTTCCTTAAATTACCTCTGAGCCGCCCCATCTTCAAATTGTGCCCCTTGTTCTTGCACACCTCTTTTTGAAAGATGCTACCCTCTTGGACTTTGTTGATTCCTTGAGGTACTTGGAAAGTTTCTATCATGTCCCCCCTCCTTTCCTCGAGGCTATACATATTAAGCTCCTAAGTCTCTCTTCATATGTCTTCTGGTGCAGACCCTGCACCATTTTAGCTGCCCTCCTCTGGACAGCTTCCATCCTGTCTATGTCTTTGCGGAGATTGGGTCTCCAGAACTGCACGCAGTACTCCAGATGGGGTCTCACCAGCTGTCTGTACAGAGGGATAATAACTTCCTGTTTTCTACTGGTGATGCCTCTCGCTATGCATCCCAGTATCCCCCCAGCCCTCCTTGCTGCCCTCTCACATTGCTTGCCCACCCTTAGGTCATCTGATATGACTACCCCCAGGTCCCTTTCCATTTTTGTTGTTGTTATTATCTCACCCCCCATTGTGTACTCTTCCCCTGGGTTTTTGTTTCCCAGGTGCATTACCTTGCACTTCTTAGCATTGAATCTAAGCTGCCATGCATTTGACCATTCCTCTAACCTTGCCAAGTCCCTTCTCATCCTTTCCACCCACCTTGTGCATCAACTCTGTTGCAGATCTTTGTGTCATCTGCAAAGAGACATACTTTTCCTTCCAGTCCCTCTGCAATGTTGCTTATAAAGACATTGAAGAGGACCGGTCCTAATACTGAACCCTTCGGTACCCCACTAGTAACCCACCTTTCTTCAGAGTGGACTCCATTTACTATTACTGTCTGTGTCCTATTCTTCAGCCAATTCTTTACCCAGGCTGTCATCTTGGGACCCACTCCCAGGCTGGTTAACTTGTACATTAATCTTTTGTGTGGGACTGTGTCAAGTGCCTAGGTCCGCCATGTCTTCCATACCCACTAACAATGTAACATAGTAACATTAAAATGTATGGTGTGAAGGGACTCTAGGTCCATCATATCTACCGTAGCCCACACTCTGTAACATAATAAAGTAAGGTAAAAAGAGATATTAGGTCCAACAAGTGTGCCCCCCTTACTACTTTGTGCTACACAACCATAGTGATGTTTGGTAAGAAGGGACACTATGTGGCTCATGTCTACCCCAGCCCATCCCCCAACAATGGGACATAGTAACATTGTGATATAAGGTCAGAAAGGACAGTAGGTCCCTCATGTATATCCCAGTCCCTCCACCAACAATGTAACGGTAAACCCTAGGTGGCGTTTTCCTAAGGGCTACTACCCCTGCCTGTGTGCCTAGGTGCAGGTTGAGGGGCCTGAGCTCGTTGAACGGGTGCCTCCACCCGAAAGAATGGTTCTGGGGTAGTGTAACTGCTGTTGGTTTAGCCCTCTGGGATGCTATAACCCCCGACCAACCCCTCTAGTGGCCTAAATGGTATAGCAGCAAAACATTCACATATACCATATGGCAGTAATTACTTGCTCACGCCCTTTGAACTTACCACTAGGGCTGGATCCTCTGCAGCTGCCCTGGAGACCCCCTGTAAAGTAAGACCTGCAATGCAATGGTTCAATGGCAGTACAATACCGTCACTAAAAAGGTACACACTAGCCAGGTTAAATGCAAAAACAACAAAATCTGATTTATTCAGGGGGAAGTGAATGGGTGGTGTATGAATCTAGCGGATGATTGACAGATCTTCTTAATTCAGGCTGAACGTGCATGCACAGTGAGTCCCTTGTTTACAGTCACATAATTCTGGGTACCCAGTTGTTAAGCAGTCTAGCCTCAAGCATTGCCTGCATTGCAGCTGTTGTTGGGGCCCTTAGAAAAGAAAACAATTAGCATGCAGATCAACCCAGAATTTGTAATCCAGAGCTGGAAGGCTCAGTTCATTATAACAAACTCAAACAAATAAATCAGATGACACACAATGATTGCAGCTTTGTTTTTTATTTATTTATTGTAAAATCAGAATTACAACCTTTGAGCTAAAAGCTCATTTACAAAGGATCCTCGTCGAACAGAGGGTGGGGGAACATCAAGTACATGAACAGTGGAGAAAAACAGAAGCAGCTAAAAGTCAGTGTCAGTTACACATCATTAAAAAGGCTAAACAGCATTACAAATAGAAGGATGGGGAGAGACAGAATACATTGCAAAAGCCATCACTTAATTACAAAATACACAGGAAAATAGTCCCATAACAGATTAGGTGAATAAAGTGCAGATTCCAACTATGTACAAAGTATGAGAGTTCCCAGAATGCAACTATAGAGCTTAGACAGGTTCTCAGAGGGAACAAGTAATGTGACCACCGACAAGTACAGCTGTTAAGGGAGAGTAGGCTACAGGCTAGATGGGTGAGGGGGAGAGCACAATGGTGGATGATAGCTTAAGGGTCAGTGGGGCTAAGCGGGAATGGAGGTGGGGGGTATGGAGGGTCAGGAGGGCTTAATGGGTGAGGGGTTGGGGGAATGGGGGACCAAGGGGTGGGTAGGTGGGGATTAGCGGGAGATTCTTAGGAGCCATGGGTCTCTGCAGCCAAGCCATATTGTGTCAGAGTGCACCAGAAGGGCTAGAAATGGCTGGGGTGTTCTTTATAGCGACATTGTACTGAAGGGGAGATAGACTTTCGAATTTCAGATTTGAACTGGCCAAGGTGAGCAAGGCTAGTAGTGGCTTGGGGGAGCTCATTTTGCCAGGTGGGGGCCCTTACTGCAAAGGCTCGCCTCCCCAAGGCAGTTCTTCTGAAAGGTACTGCTACAGCATGTCTTGTAACACTTCTCATGAAGTACTCAGCCAGGACCGGACGGAATAAGGCTTGAAGAGATGGGGGTGCAAGACCTAGAAGGGCCTTATTCCCTGGAAGGCAGGAGTGGAGCTTGGTTCAGTCTATGAAAGGAAGCCATCATGTCCCAATATAAGGGTTGCACGTGTACGTAAGGCAATCTGCACCTAAAACAAAGCGGCATGCTTTGTTGAGAGTAGTATAGACCCTGTGCAGACTGGTTTCAGAGGCCATGCCACATACCACATTACCATAGTCCAGGATGGGTAGAACTGTCCCTCTTACTGCCTGGACCCTAGCCTCAGGTCTGAGGCAGAACCAAAGCCTATATAGGGCTCCTAACTTCCTATTGGCAGCAGTGGTAATATTTTGTATGTGTTCATTGAAGGACAGGGACTTGTCGATTGTAATCCCTAGGTATCAGAACAAGGGTACCTGCTCAAGGGTGGAGTGGGAGTTGCACAAGATTGAGAAAGGAGTGGTATACCTTCTCCTTTTGGCTTCCGGCAAAGAGCATGGACTTTTTTTTTTTGCTGTTGAGCACTAGCAGGCTATCTTTGAGCCAATCCTTTAGAAGGTCAAAGTTGTACGGCAGGTTCTTAGTGAGGGCATCTTGGCAAGAGCCCCGAGAGAACACCAATCAATCAATCAATCAATCAAAATCTTTATTTATCCAGGTGAACATTTTTGAGCAGAGCTCATTTACAAGATGGACCTGGTTAGGATAAGGTCAGTGAGTTGGTCAGCTATGATTTCTCTCCAGTGCTTTGGAGAGCAGAGACAGAATTCAGATAGGTCAGTAGTTGGACACCACTGTGTGATCTGCATAGAGCAGTACCTTGGTGGAGGAGCACACTTCTGGAAGGTTGTTCACAAAGAGGCTGAACAGGAGTGGGCCCAGGATGGACCCCTGCGGGCCCCCTACTGTGCCTTCACTGGTCTCAGAGATGGCTCCATTGATTTTCACCTGCTGAGAGTGCCCAGATGACAGGAAGCTGGAGAACCAACTGACTATGTTGGGGGAGAGCCCAAGGCAGCTTAGTCTGTGTAGCAGCAGCTGATGATTCACATGGTCTAAAGCCTTGGTCAGGTCTATGAAGATTGTTCTGACCAGTTGGCCCTGGTCAAAAGCCTCGTGCACGTAGTCTGTGAAGGCAATTAGGGCAGTATTAGTGCTATGCATCTTGCAGAAGCCATGTTGTTGGGGGCAGAGGAGTTTATATTTATGCAGGTGGTCAGTGAGTTGGTCGGCTGTGATTCTCTCCAGTGCTTTGGAGAGCGGAGACAGAATTGAGATAGGTCAGTAGTTGGATACTAGTGCCCAGTCACCTCCATTGTGCACAGGAGTGACTAGAGCGGATTTCCAGGTAGAGGGGAAAGCAGACAGGCAGAGAGACAGGTTAAACAGCTTGGTGATGTGAAAGACAACCTCTTGTAAGGCAATGGAAATCAATTTCATATCGATTTCATCACCCCATCCTTGTTTTTCCCAGGACACTTGCAAGGTATTATCTTGTTTCCTTTACGGTCACCTGTCTGAAGTAAAAGCTTGGGCTGGGCTTGGCAGTGGTAGAGGAGGGCAGTTGGTTGAAGGCTGGCATTCCATCAGGGTATGTGGCAGGCCTGGAGGCAGGACTGTGCTGTAGTCAGAGAAAGCCTTATTAAAGATATTGGCCATGCAAGCATCAAGTATGATTTCATCATTGTGGTGGAGCATGGTGGGGGGGGGTGTCCTGTTATCAGACCCGAGTAGGCTTTTAATTGAGTCCCAGAACTTCTTCCCATTACTCTAGCAGTGAGATTGCTGGTTCTTGTAGAATGATGCCTTGGCCTGTCGTATTGCCCAGGTGCATTTGTTTCTGGCCTCTTTGTAGTTTTGGATATCCGTAGTTATCCCTGTTGCCCTGGCCTGGTGCCAAAGGAGATCCCATTGCCGCATCATACCAAGAAGCTCAGGAGTAATCCAGTCCATACTATGACCTTTTATCATCTTCTTACGGTATGGGGCAAACTTGTCCGCAGCTGCGTTGAAATGAGTGAGGAAGAATTAGAGGGCTGTGTCAACAGTAGGGCATAAGTCAAAGAAGCCCCAGTCAATGCCTGAAAGGTGATTCCTGAAGTTGGTCATAGCGCCATTTTTTATAACTCTTTTCCTCACCAATTTGGGTGGGGGGTTGGCCCATTTTGTCGACCACTCACATTGGATAGGTGAGTGGTCACTCAGAGTACCTGGGAGTACCTTGACATCAGTTAGCCTTTCTGGGTGAGTTGTTAGTACCCAGTCAATCAGAGTGCTTGTACCGGTGTGGTAGTTTGTTCTGGTGCAGCTCTTAACAGCCTACATTAGGTAGAGTCCGGATACAAGATCTCTGTGCACGGCACAGGAGCTGACAAGCCAGTTGGAGTTAAAATCCCCTGGTACACTAGTCTCCTTGTGTTGGCTAGCCTGGGTGTAAAGATTAGCAAAGGTTTCTAGCCCAGCTTGCTGCTGCCCTGGTGGGATGTAGACTGCCATAACGATCAGGCCTTTTTGCCCCTTGCCTAGTAGGATTTTGATTGCTAGGCATTTGCAGACATTGTTGAATTCTGTGTTACTGCAGGTGGTTCCGGGTGTATATTATGCAGCCACCACCTCTCTATCCGGAGCGGTCCTGTCTATGAAAGTTGTATCCAGCAATGGAGACTACCAAGTTGGTTGTTCATGGGGAGAGCCAAGTTTCTGTTGGATCATGACGTCAGGCAGAGTATGTGCCACCCAAGTCTCAAAATGCATTAGCTTGGCTAGGAGGCTGCCAATGTTCAAGGCCACAATCCTTAATTGCCCCGTAGGAATCTGGGTCTGAGTGTGGGTTGGAATGGGGCCAGGGTTAGAGTGAATGTTTCCAGCGATCAACAGCAGAATTAGGATGAGTTTCCTACATAATTTTGGGAAGGTAGTCTTTACATTTGACCTCCAGGAATCCTGGTAGTCACATTTAGTGTGGGGTGAGCCAAGCGCAATGTTAAGTCCAGGAAAAAGATATATGGTTGGGGCAAAGATCCGGGTGACAGAAGGGGTCCAGGAGCGATGTTGCATGGAGTGGGCAGATAGGGACGCTGTAGAGCTGGTCTCCCACTGAGTAGGTTTTCTACATTGTATGACAGGAAAGTCCTAGTGGCAGGTGGATGTGGCTATGGTCGGCTGTCTTAGTTTCAGGGCAAGCAGCAAGAATAAGAGTATTTGAGTAGGTACCAGGGGCGTAGCTACAAGGGTGCAGGGGGTGCAGTGGTACCCGGGCCCACAAGGTTTGAGGGGCCCAAATCATAATTTTGATGTTTATTCAAAACTGGGGAGGGGGCCCTGTAACATCGTCTTGCACCCAGGCCCTCTGGGAATTTGCTGCGCTACTGGTAGGTACACCTCCTGGTGCAAAAAGCTACCCTGTTTGGTACTCACACTACCCAGACCAGGAGGCAGGACTGATGAGATGAAGCCCTCTGGATGGTCTTCTGGTTTGCCTGGGGAAGCAGGGCCCACATGACTCACTGTGGTGGTCGCTACCTGTTCGATGGTGTTGAGCAGGGAGCCAAATCCGCGAGCGGGTCTTTCATTGGAAATGTCTCTGTGATGGGAGCAGCAGTCTAGGCTGAGATGGCAGGACCCAGACCAGAGCAGGCAGCTCGGATTTAGTCCATGTGAGTACTGGATCAGCTTCTAGCTGGCATAACACACTTGAAGGTGAGGAACCAAATCGCAACCCACACAGCACATTCAGCACGCTTATAAGCAAGGCCCCTAGAAATCTGTGGCCGCAGAACTTGCAATCTATCGCAGAACTACTGCGGTGCCGCAGAATTCACTCTTCTTGGTGATTTTTTATTAATATTTCTGTTTATCCATAGAATCTGGTTCCCGTCCCCTCTTCTTATATCCAAACCCCCTATATGCTCAGAATGTGATGTTATCATTGCTATAACATCATACATTAGCTAATGAAATGACTGCATTCTGCAACAGAAATGAACAGTCACTTATCTACCACAGCTCTCTCTGCCAGAGACGGTGGCACAGCACATCATGCATGGTGATATTTGCTCAACCTGCACTACAGCCTAATACAATTTTCAGTCTTAAATTATTGCACTAGGGCCAACTTGAACAAAACCTTGTCAATAGCACAGACCTGTTAAATCCATACCTCACTTTATACCAACCTATTTGTGCCTTTAAGGTATAGAGACGCCATCTGAAATGAATAACTGGTAAAATGATTTAACTGTCATTTTTAAGAAAAATAAAGTAATTATGCTCCGAAAAGTGGAATATAATAATGTGTAGACCTGTTGAAAGAATAGACCTGTTAAATAAATAATTGCCCTGTATGCATTTTTGCCAGGGTTATTGATTACATATTGTCATTGGTTGATAGAATCACCTAAAAGTTATGGAGAAATGTTGTGTGCAGGGACAGCTGTTGGGCCAGAGGGTAGCATGCTGTGTTTCCGTGCCGGCAACTCAGGTTCAGAGATTAGCTCTGGGAGCTGGCTGGGCAGCACAAGGATTGGTGGAACACATCACTGCTCGGAGCCTGGGAAGGTATGGTGCAGTGTTCTGTCACATGGTGGACACATTGTGATGGGCTGGAGAACTCTAGCTCACAATCAGTTCACATGCATGTCATGGCCTGATGGTGTTACACAGAATGTCAGGGAAGGCAGGTTGACATGAAAAATGAGTTTTGCAATCAACTCCTATTCCATTTCCAATGGGACCTGTATGAATGAGGATGCAAGTTCATGGAAATATATATATATATACATATACGCATACACACACGCACACAGTATCTCCGCCTCTGTCACACACACACACACACACACACACACACACACACATATATTTGTATGTATGTTACAGATTGCATATAAATATATAAGTGATACAGTGGGAACCTCATGAGTGGTGTAGAAAGCACATACAAATATATAAGTGATAGACAGTGGAGACTCATTAGTGGGATAGATAGCATGCATATAGAAATACCTTATTTATCATATAAGATAGAAACATAGAAACATAGACTTTGACGGCAGATAAGGACCGCTAGGCCCATCTAGTCTGCCCATTTCCTTACTCTACAGGATAGGCCGAGATCCTAGTTAACCTACAGCCTATTTCTTCCTACCCCCACAAGAATTGCCTTATGTCTGTCCCATGCATTCTTGAATTCTCCCACAGTTTTAGACCCCACAACTTCCTCAGGAAGGCTGTTCCATGCATCCACTACCCTCTCTGTGAAATAATACTTCCTCACATTGCCCCTGAACCGCCCTCCTTCTATCTTTAAATTGTGTCCCCTTGATCTTGCAAGTCTCTTTTTCTGAAAGATGCTACCCTCTTGGACTTTGTTGATTCCACTGAGGTACTTAAAAGTTTCTATCATGTCCCCCCTCTCCCTTCTTTCCTCAAGGGTATACATATTAAGCTCCTTTAGTCCTCATAATGGTCTTTGCAGACCCTGCACCATTTTAGTTGCCCTCCTCTGGACTGCCTCTATCCTGTCTATGTCTCATGGAGATGGGGTCTCCAGAACTGGACACAGTACTCCAGATGGGGTCTCACCAACTGTCTGTACAGAGGGATAACAACTTCCTGTTTTCTGCTGATGATGCCTCTCCCTATACATCCCAGTATACCCCAGCCTTCCCTACTGCCTTCTCACATTGCTTGCTAACCTTAAGGTCATCTGATATGATTACCCCAGCTCCCTTTCCTTTTTGTTGTTGTTACTACCTCCCACCCATTGTGTATTCTTCCCTTGGGTTCTTGTTTCCCAGGTGCATTATTTTGCACTTCTTTGCATTGAATCCTAGCTGCCATACTTCTGACCATTCCTCCAACCTTGCCAAGTCCCTTTTCATCCTTTCCATGCCTCCTTGTGTATCAACCCTGTTGCAGATCTTTGTGTCATCTGCGAAAAGGCATACTTTTCCTTCCAGTCCCTCTGCAATGTCACTGATGAAGACATTAAAAAGGACTAGACCCAATACTGAACCCTGCGGTACCCCACTAGTAACCCCCTTTCTTCAGAGTGGACTCCATTTACAATTACCTTCTGTGTCCTGTTGTCCAGCCAATGTTTTGCATTAGGCTACCACCCTGGGTCCACTCCCAGGATGGTTAATTTGACTATTAATCTTTGTGTGGGACTGTGTCAAATGCCTTGCTAAAGTCTAGGTAGGTCATGTCCACAGCCCTCCCTGGTCTACTACTTTGGTCACCCAGTCAAAGAAATCTATTAGATTTGTCTGACATGACCTTCCCTGCAGAACCCATGCTGCCTTGGGTCCTGTGCTCCACTGGCCTCTAGGTACTCAACTATTCTTTCCTTCAGAAGTGACTCATCACTTTCCCTACCACAGAGGTCACACTGACAGGTCTGTAGTTTCCTGCCTCTGTCTTGGTCCCACTTTGTGAAGGGAATCACATCCGCCTTCCTCCAGTCCTCAGGTACCACACCATCCTCCCATGATTTATTAAAAGAGTAGCCAGTGGTTTCACTAGTTCTTCCTTAATTTTTAGAATTCTGGGGTGAATTCCATCAGGACCCATTGCTTTGTTCACCTTCAGTTTTAGGAGTTCTTGCAGAACCCTTTCTTCTGTGAAAGGACTGGGATCGACCCCCCTATCAAGAGTGCTTCTGTTAATTGGATTAGGCACCTCCCCCTCCTCTTTTGTGAATACTGAGCAGAAATATTTGTTCAGTATTCCTGCTTTTTCACTATCCCCCTCTGCCCACCCACCGTTCATTCTATTCAGCCTCACTATCCCTCCCTTTGTCTTTCTACGCTCGCTGATGTACCTATAAAAGGTTTTATCCCCCTTCTTAACTGAGTTGGCTATCTTTTCCTCAGTTTGGGCCTTTGCTATTCTGTCTTCCCTTCCCCTCTGCATGTGTCATTTATGCAACAGGCTAGGACCTTAAGGGAGAGACATTTGTTTTGCTTTTTTAGGCATAAAATTATTTTTATAAAATCTGTTATTTTTTGAACTAGTGTTACAGTGCTTTTCACCATCCTGATTGTTATAACCACTGCCATGAAAGTGAAGTCAGGATGACAAGCTGACACTGTGATGTGGTGTAGTTAGTGCTGCAGAACTTCATGAAATTATAACCATCAGTCAGAAGTTCTAGCAAATGGTAGTCTTGCCGCAGAACTTGGTCCCACTGTGCCGCAGAAAAGTAGGGACCCTGCTTATAAGCAACACAACTCTTAGTCACAGTTCAGGTAAAGTCCGGTAGCAATTTAGCAGTAGTTCTGCACAAACCTCTCAATCCATGACTCACTTCAGTATCTGGCAGGCCGATCACTTCTGGAGCAAGTCTTCAGTCCCAAATTCAGGTAATGATCACTCTCTTTCTCTTCAGGCTTCAGATCTCAAACAAAGGAATTAGATTTAAGTCCAACTTTCACATTCACAGGATTTCTCACTGGAAGATGTGACAGGCAGGCCAGCGCAGCCTTCCCACCGATTCTCCTGTGCTCCTATACAGGAGCAGCTGCTCGATGGTTTGAGCTGTTCACTCTCCAAATTTCAGCTCATAACTGACCCTGCTGCAGGCAGTTCTGGAGATTTCCTCTGAGATCCAAAAGGTTTGGTTGGGTGAGAGAACTGTCTGTCACAGCAAAGGCTCCACCTCCAGGTCCATTTAGGTGCCAAACCTTAAAAACTTCAGTTTCTACAGATTTCAATCCCACGAGACCTCTGGGGACAGTCTCCATTTTAGGTCCCCTGAGGTTTGATTGGTCCAACTCTGGCAGTCCAGAACCAAAGTGGTGGCTCTTATGCAAAAAGTCCAAGCTGCAAGACAAGGCAGGTTAAACAAACTTCTATACCATTATTATTAAGGCAGACAAACAGTAAATGAACACAGTTCCTAACAGAGCTCCCTCTGTGCATATAGTGACTGCAGAATGGAGCAGAAATGTATTTTTATTTATTTATTAGATCATCAGTTTACAGGCCTTTGAGTCAAAGACTCATTTACAAAGGCACCTCATCAAGAGAGCAATACATCACAGCAAACAAAACAGTACAGTACATAACGCTTAGATTAAAAAAGCAACCAGTGTTACAGGCATTCACTGGTGGTACACGCTTGGTAATAGGTAGATCACAGTAGTCATAATATAGGTACACGAGTACCATGTCAGGTAGCAACCAGAGATATTTTATTACATTAGTCAGCAGATGTTGCCTGAGACCCCAGGTATATACAGCAAAAGTAGACAGGGCAGACCCAGCCTAGGGGTGAGGGTAAGTGGCAGGTGGGGGATTATGTGCAGTTGCAGCAGCGAATGCTTGTCAGATGGCTTCTGAGGGAGACCTTGAAAGGACCAAGCTTAGTGGAGTGAGCTATGTTGGTTAGGAGGGAACTGAACCAGGAGGCAGCCCGATAGCAAAAGGATCTCTGGGCCATAGAGGTCCTTACCCTGGGAACAATAAGGGAGGTTTTAACAGTGCTGCGGGTGGAGACTGAGAGGGAGGCATGCTGCAGGGAGGTGGCGACCCCAGAGGGGGAGAGCCCTAGCAGGGTCTTTTTTACAAGAAGGCAGGTTTGGAAGCGGAGTCTTTCTTCAAGGTTGAGAAAGTTGGAGGTGGAGTATAGCAGGCACATGTGGGTGCGCCTAGGGGCTCCCAGCATTAGCGTGCAGGCCTTGTTTATAGAGAGCTGGATTCTTGCAAGTGCAGTGTTATTGGCTGCAGCATAGATGGGCAGCTCATAGTTGATTAGCAACAGGACAAAGGAGGTGATTGCCAATCTTCGGGGCTCTTGTGGTAGGCAGTCTCTATGGCGGTATAACAGTCCAATCCTGACATTGGTGGCAGCAGAAAGAGCATTGATATGGGAATGGAAAGAGAGTGCTGAATCGAAGGTAATGCCCAGATACTTGTAGGAGGAAACATGCTCAATGGGGTTTAGTGTGCTAGGCAGCATCACAAGAGGGGCACCACTGGCTTTGCTTTGGCGATGCGAGAAGAGCATATCTTTGATCTTTTTTAGGTTCAGAACTAGCCTTCGTGATGTGAACCAATGATCAGCTCCATCAAAAGCTTGTTGGAGGGTGGCCTGGAGTCTGTTGGGGTTGGGGTCAGAGGCGAAGAGCACAGAATCATCCGTGTAGAGGAGGATCTTACTTGGGAAGGCCAAGGGGAGGGAGTTGAGGTAGAGACTGAAGAGGAGAGGGCCTAAAATGGAGCCCTGGGGAACCCCAGAGCGAACAAGTCATGTGTCAGATAGGGTGCTATTGATTTGTACACACTGAGTTCTGGCAGAGAGGTAGCTGGTGAACCATGCAAGGGGGCTGGGGGAGAAACCAAGGCATCTGAGGGAGTCAAGCAGGAGGGGATGGCAAACCGTGTCAAAGGCCTTGGAGAGGTCAATGAACGCAGCACCAGCAGGACTTCTGGCATCAAGAGCAGAGTGCAGGAAGTCGGAGAATTCAAGTAGCGCAGATGTGGTGCTGTGACCTGCATGAAAGCCATGCTGTTCAGAGCACAGGATGTTGTGCATGGCCAGGTATTCGGCCAGCTGGTTGGCAACTACTTTTTCAAGGGCCTTAGAGAGTGGGGGGAGGATGGAGATAGGTCGACAGTTACCCAGGGTTGCTCGATCACTGCTCTTTAGGATGGGAGTGATGATGCTGGTTTTCCATGTGCTGGGGAACTGCTCCAGGCAGAGAGAGAGAGGTTGAGCAGCTTGGTAAGTGGGACCAGGATAGCATCCAATGTCAGACAAAGTAGCCTAGTGTCCAGTAGGTCGGTGCTGGAGTTGTTACTACTAACAGCTTTTTGCAGAAGGGGTCTAGCCTCCAACGGGCAGATGGTACGTAGGTAGAAAGGAGGTCAGAAATACCACTCACCTGGCTGGTCATGAGCCCTAAACTACTCGGACCCAACCCAGACTAATTTCTAACACAGCATAATGACTCTTAAAGAGACAGGCATGGAGGCTTTCTATAGCACTCTCATGCAGTCACGTACAGCTACTGCAGACACAGGACACCATCCTGAAAGAGGGCATTAGGCAACCCAGAAAGACATTTTAGTAAACCCCAACTTGTAGGGGGGGTTACATAACATAGTCAGTTTGTTATGTAAGGCCAGAATGGACTCTAGGTCCATCATGTCTTCCCACCCCACCAAAAGTCTAACATTTTAACACTGTAATGTAAGATCTGAAGGCTGGGTCTCTAGGTCCATCATGTCTGCCACAACCTATGCTCTGCAACATAGGAATGTAAGGTCAGAAGGCACATTATGTCAATCAAGTATGCCCAACACCCACATCATAATATATTAACACAGTGATGTAATGTCCGAAGAGGGGCACGAGGTCCATCATGTCCCCCAACTCACCAAAGGAACACATGAAAATTGTAATGTATGACCATAATGGTCTCTAGGCCCATCACATCTTCCCCTTCCCCAATACACTGGACCATAGGACTCTAACGTCAAAACAAACACTGTGTCCATCATGTGTGTCCACCCGCCGCACCATGTAACATAATAACTTAGTAATGTAATATCAGGAGGGTCATTAGGCCCATCATGTCCCCTTACCCCAACAAGTAACAAAGTAATATTGTAATGTATGGTCAGAAGGGGCTCTAAATCCACCATGTCCGACCCCCACCATGCACTATATCATAAGATTGAAGGGGACACTAGGTTCCATTGTGCCCCCCCAACCCACACTGCAACACAGTAACATGGTAATGTAAGGTCAGAGTGTCTCTAAGTCCATTGTGCCTGCCCCATCTGTACACTGTGAACTGTAATATAGTAATGTTAGGTCAGAGGGACTTTAGATAGATTTATGTAGACATACAGCACGGGAATAAAAGTCTAATAAAATACATGTACTCACATTTTCCAGCTGATGTCTCCTAATGTATGAACTAGTTATTCTGTGTGTGTCAGTGACATGTGAAGGTATACTACATGGTACAGCACCTTTCTTCAAGTCTAGTCACAGGTGGCCACAATGATGCACCAACTCCAGTACAATAGTGAATGATTCAGCTTTAAAGTGATCTTCACAAGTGACAGATTTGTCACGTGGTTGCCAGCACAACTCTCTTCTGCATTCAGTCACCCACACTTGCCTTAATTTTTTTTTTTATTCTTGGGAAAGGTAAATAATAACTTCCCGCTTCTGTCATCATTCTTACAAAAGAGGTAGATGCAGCATACCATTGTGTTTATACCGAAAACAAGTTACTGCCTTGCCAACTAATCCTAACCTACTATTAGACAAAGAACCTGCTCAGATGCTTTGTGGAAAGACACTAAGTGACTTTGCGCAAGCGCTGAGGCAATCGTTACCCCAAGGGGCATTGCCCGGGAAGCCAAGTTTCAAAGAAAGTTCTTTGTCTTTTAGCTTGTTTTTTGTTTTTATTGGGCTCACCACAACATAACCCAGATAGTCCATCTTTGGGTAGCTGATTCATTCCACTGAGGTGTCATACAGACAAGGCACACTAATGAGTCCTGGTAGGACGAAACACGTGTATGTGTCTTCTGTTGGCACCCTTTGCAAACTATGTGAGAGGCCTTTCGGCACCATGCATTTCTGCTTAAAGTAGGACCAGCATAATATTCTGTGGTAATTCACATATACAGCCCATGATGCTTTGCATTATGGGGATAAATGTGTGATTTAGTATTAACCTACTATTGCCTCCTCACATACCAATCACATGGCTCCCCAATTACACCCAGTTTTGCTGTCAGTCTCAATACTTGGGTCTCTTCTATGGCTCTCACTGGTGTGCTGCCCACCCTCCTTGGAGGCATACACCACAGATCCAAATGATTTTACCTTCTCTAACATGCTTATATGGATCTACAAGCCTCATGTCATCACACCCCTACTTGTCCTCCACAATTACATCTATCATGTAGCTTATACTCTTCAGAAGTCCCTGCTCTGTTATTCTATCCTGCCACCCCCTTTCATCCATCTTAAACTGTGGTATCTGCTCCTTCTTGCTCTAATACTTGCAGGGGACATTGAACTAAACCCTGACCCACCTGGTCACATCTCCTGCTCAGATGGCTTGTGGAAGGACACTAAGGGACTTTGCATTGTTCACCTGAACATGTATTATTTCCTTGCAAGATAAAGATGGTGGCCACACTGGGCCAGCAATCAGTAGCAGCAGCATTTTGGTTTTAATTTATTGTGTTATTTATTGTGTTTTTCTTTTTTTTTTTTATTTATTTGTTAGATATTAGCTTTTGTTATCAGAGGTAGTTAGAGATTATTAAGTGAGTCAGGTAGGCAAACATTGTGTGTTTTCAGGGTTAGGGTAGTATCAGAAGGACAGCAATATTAGTACCGTCAACATCAGTACCGCAGTACTGTTGCAATGCCACAGTTTGGTTACTTACATTTTTTGTAAGTAACTATAACCACAGCTTTGGTATATGGCACTAGTTTCATATACCGTAGCATTGTATTTTTCACTCTCTTCTAATTTAATCCATTCTGCCTGTTCTGGATTGTCTGACTAATGGACTCCGGTGTTATTTAAACTGACCTGGAAAGCCCTTGGAGTGTTCAGGAAGTGTGGAAGATACAGCTGAGAAGCTGTTAGTGGAGCTGAAAGACTGGTAGAGGAGTTGGTACAGAGAGCCCAAAAACCCAGAAGCCTGGAAGGCCTGAGAGTTTTTAGAAGTGGCTGTGTGGCAGACATTTAACCTGGGACCGCAGTTTGTCTTGGAGGACCTGTCTGAAAGCTTTCATCGACATCTAGCCAGAGGATACTGTGTGTACCAGGGGTCTGTCTTTTTTATTTTTCAGGGGGTGGTCACCCCATTCTTGGTCTCCCCGTGGTGGGGCTCAGGAGTGTCGACTAGAGGGCGGATACTGCCCTGATTGCTGTATACTAACTGGGGATGCCAGCAAGAGGATAGATGTTTCCCTGAACTGTAATTCGTGGGGTGCCTGGGCTGGGTGACCACTCTTGGGGCAGGTGATTAAGGGGCCCTGATCTTTTACTTGCCTTGCACTGTGTGGCTCCTATGGTATTCTGCTACAGTAATGGTGGACACTGGAGGGTTCTGCAGGGAGGCAGGTAAATTTACGGCGGGCTGAAGAAGAAGTAGAGGCTTCTGTTGTAGAAAGTCGAGGAGTGTGGCTCTAATTATTGAAGATTTGATCATTGTGGATTTCAGCTGGGGCAGAATTCGGATGTCATAAACTGGACTTCAGGGCAGTGAGAGTGCCTAATTTTCCATTTACAGTTATTTTTTTAAGCTGTTATTTGCTGTAGAGATTGTGGAAGTGAGAGTCTTACAAGACTTGGGGTGTTCTGTATTATTTTGGCTAGTGGAAGTGAGAGTTCCGTCAACCTACCTACCCTTATACATTGTTTTAGATTTTGCAAATCTTGACAATCTGCTGCTAAATTCAATTTGGAAATGGACTGTTGAAGGACTATTTATTGCATTATTGCTACCCCTGATTTGTGTATTAGGTATTTTATAGGGGTTGGGGGATAATTGTTTTATTTGTTAAATTGTGAGGGGTGAGAGTCTGGAATTGCTGTTAGTCAGAATTGTATGTTGTATGATTTTGGTGTATTAGGTGTATTTAAGAGTTATACTGTTAGTTTGTGAATGACTGTTGAAAGTTTGGTTGGTTTTGATTGGTTGTTTGGTGATTGCTGCTTCCATTTGTGATGTGCTGGGAGGGTATAATGATGGTCAGGTGTTCTTCCCCCACCAGGCTCGGGGACCGCCACCTTTTTGACTGTCCCCCTCTATCATTGCAGGCTTAAGGAATTGCCGGGCTTTGGGGATAGTCAGGAGAAGGAAGAAGTGGGTCAGAACTGGACCTGATGGGGGAATGAAGAGGGGTGGTTGGATAGAGGTAGTGGGAACAAGGAAACACCCTGAGGTAAAATGGGACTAGAATAGGGGTTCTCCTTGTCTGGTTCCCATACCCAAGGGCTCTGATGTGTACAGGCAGGTTGTGCAGTCTTCCTCGATAGTTCATCCCACTTTGGTGTTGTATAATGCCAAGGCTATTAAAAACATAACCACTATAATAGCAGATTTTGTTGGGACATCTGACCTGGCATGCATCACCGAGACCTGGCTAGAAGAGAATGCAGGCCCTATATTGGCCTCAGCTGTTCTGGCCAGGTACTCAGTGATACACCACTTGAGGGTGGATTGTAAGGGCAAGGGTGCAGACATTTGTTTTAAAACTGAACTGGGCCAAGTAGATGTGCCAGTGGGGTCCACTAGATCCTTTGAATGTATCATGGGTGCAGGTGTGGGGTGCAGGATTATGCTTGTCTACCATCCACCTGGAGATGGGAGAGAAATCCTGTAGGAGATTGCAGACTTCCTTGTCAACATGGTGTTGGGATCCCCCAGATAGTTAATTCTGGGGGATTTCATTGTCTGGGTTAATGATGAACTCTTGCATTTTGGTCAAGATCTCCTCCAGCTAATGACCTCACTGAGCCTCAGACAGGTTATTTCCTCCACAACTCACACTGGTGGTCATTCACTAACCTGGTGTTCCTTCTGGGGATGGAAATCTCTGATTTGGTGGAGGAACCAGTCAGTTTGTCTGACCATCACACTATAGGGTTTAGTTTCCGGGGCTCCCCCTAATGGGTCTGCCCCTATGGAGATGATCCAGTACTGCCCTTTGAGGGTGGTGACCCCAGACGGCCTAATGGTGGTGCTAGATCTATCAGGCTTGTCAAATGAGTGCAAGGATGCAGGGGATCTTGTGCTTGCCTATAATAGAATGGTAACAGATGCCCCGGATTCCGTTGCTCCTGCTCGTGTTTGATCGCTCATCCTTCACCCAAGGTCCTCATTGTTTGATGGGACCTTGAAAGAGATGAGGAGAGTGTGGGCCAAAGGTTAATGAAGGCTTGGCGGAGGTCCAGACTGGAGGCTAACAGGCTTAGATTAATGGATCATTATGCTGTTTATCAATCGACAGTCACCTGTAAGAAGGCAGAATTCCTGTCTAGGGAGATTGCCACCATGCAAAATGGACCAGCTCAGCTCTTCCAGACTGTAGACAGATTGTGCAATCCAACCTGTCTGCAGGATGAGGTTATCACAATCAGGTCCTGTATCCATCCAGCCCTCTCTATGGGGTGCGGCGGAGGATAGTGGGAAATTGCGAGCACCCAATCTGTCTGGTCTGACTTTGACCAACCGTCTGACTTTGACTAATCCTCATGGACATTGTGAGAATCATTCAGACTCTGCAGCCAACGAGCTATAGCCTGGACCCGGGCCCAATGCATCTTATTGTGGGATGCATTGAGGAAATCAAACCAGCCCTGGCTGAGATAGTCTGGCAATCACTGTAGAGAGGGATCTTTCCAGATCCCCTAAAGGAGGCAGTTGTACAACTGCTCCTGAAAGACCCCTCCCTTGATCCAGATAATCTTACCAACTACAGACCAGTCTCTAACCTGCCCTTCGTGGGTAAGGTCATTGAGAAGGTGGTTGCGCTGCAGCTGGATGATCATTTGTCTATTCACAATGTCTATGATTTTCTCCAGTCTGGGTTTAGGAAGAGGCATAACAATGAAACAGCCCTTGTTTGGGTACTTAATGACCTCCTCATAGTGAGAGATTGGAGGACTTGTTTCATATTTTCCGCCTTGATCTCTTGGCGGCATTTGACACTGTGAATCATGGTTTGCTATTGGAGTGCCTCCAGCCTCTCTGTAAACTGTCAGGTACCATTCTCGGGTAGTTTCGATCTTACCTTGAGGGTAAGACACAGAGGGCCAGATTCACAACAGGCAACTCAGGATGCAAGGCAACTTGCGTCTGAAAAAATTATGTAAGTAGCATTTGCATTTTCAGTTACATCATGGTGGGATTCAAAAAGGCAGCCTGCGACATGCTGCAGGCTGCCTGTGCCCAAATGGACCAATGCGCCATAAACCCCCTTGTGACATGGTATAAGGGGGTTTATGGTAGCAGTTGCACCCTATTCAAAAAGGGTGGCTGCTATGTCCCCACATTGGGATTCAGAAACAACCCCCGGTGGACATCCGTCAAAGACCACTTATGCCAGCTATGAGCTGGCGTAACTGTTCTTTGCCATCCACAGGGGGTTGCCATTGTGCCCTACCTATACAGCCTCTGTGGGCCACAGACCCCTCCTCAAGTATGGCTTCCACTTTGCTTAGATGGGTATGCTGAACACCCTCATATGCCTGGACCCCTACACACATGGCTAGATCCCCCAAATGCCCACTTCCCCCACATTCCCTGAATCCACGCTCCCCCATAATGTGATTATTCCCCTCTCCACAGCACATCCAGTATATTCCTGGTAGTCTAGTAGCTCGCAACCCTTCCCAAGTGCCAGCACCCCCCCAGCTCCCCCCCTCATGAACACCCAGCTGGCGACTGGCACAGCCGTCCTGTCACCACCACCACAACCAGCCACCGAATGAGCACCACTGGGAGTGTGTACTGTAATTATATGCACTCCGTGAATGACAGCCTCTGTCAGTCACAGAGTTCATATAATTACTGTACGAGATCTCGGCACAGCTCAGTCGGCATCTGGCCATGGAGGTGAGAGGTGGGCTGTGCTAGTCGCCGACTCACCCGCTAGGTGTGTGTGTGTGTGTGTGTGTGTGTGTGTGTGTGTGGGATGCGGGAGTGGGTGGGCTGGCACTGTCAGGTGGGGGTGGGGCCACTGGACCACTAGGAGCTATCCAGTGATGCCCTGTAGTTCCATGGGAGGGACAGGGATGGAATTGTGGGGTTGGGGCGCACAGACACATGCCACACTTCCTTCTGGGGGTGTTTCTGCTGCCAGCCTGTCCTGCAGCTTGTGGCATTCCTGGGGCTGTGTCCTTCCTTGGACAGATGCCGCAAGTCAGAGGACGCAGGCACCAGGACCCTGACTGATACTGGATCGGGTGCAGGGTCCTAGACACAGGGGCAATTTCCACAAGCTACCATTTTCATTAAGCAGACTAAGCTTGAGAAATGGGAAAAGGACCACCAGGATTATTTACTGGATCGGGTCTTCACATAGCACAAGAACAATAGTAATAGGGGTCAAAGGTCACATTGGCACAGTGGCTACCATAAGAATAAAACCAGTGGAAGGGTGGTTGATGAGGAGCAACCAATGTCTATACTCCGCAGTCGTGGAAATTCACCAGTGTATAAACCAAATAGTGAATCAGAAGTGGAAGTGGATGACCCTTTTATTAGAGAAAGGATAGTACAACCTGGACAGGTGCAAGAGGGGGAGACAGGTCCAATTTGAGGAGCCAGTACAGATGGAACCAAGGATCCTGAGGGGCAGTAGTCAGAGACAAGGAGCAATGCAGGGGGACAGAAACGCAGAATAAAACGAGGAGATCACAGGCACCAGTGGAAGAGGAGGCCGCAGAAGAGGCAGACAGATATGATTAGTGAAGATATTGTTTATAATATATCACACTTACAATTGGATAAACAAGAACTGAAGGTATTACAGAAAGGTATATATTTTATTCCCACTGAAGACAGTAAACCATTTTAATTATATGTGGATTTACATAGATTCACCAGGAATTTGAACTTTGTGAGCATGCTTCACAAAAAATTTAAACAACATAGACCTACCAGAAACCTAGGACAGACAAAGAACCCCAGGGGATTCGATTACCAGTGAGGTAAGAACATTTAAACCTCCCCCTACTTTTATGCCCCCATATTGTGACTCTGTAAAAAATTTTGAGAGGACATGAGAAAATCAGTTCAGGCTTCTCTTTGAGCAGGATGAGAAACCCAGTTTTATAAATATGAGTAAGGAGGAATCAAAGGCCTTGAGACGCTTGGAGATTAATCTTGAACCGACAATTAAACCTGAAGATAAGGGGGGCTCGATTGTTGTCATGTCAACATCTAAATACATTGAAGAGATTGAGCGGCAGCTGGGGATGCAGTGAGTTCTATTGCCATGTAACTGGTGACCCTACACTGAATTTCAAGAAGGAGAAAGACTGTTTTCTGTATGAATCTGTTTGTGGGGGTAACACAAGATGAGTTGTCTTACTTGACGGTTTCACACCCGGTTAAGGCTTCCATTTATATTTTGACTAAAATCCACAAGGATTTGTAAATCCCTCCCGGATGACCAATTGTTGCTGGCATAGGGTCATTGATTGAACCATTGTCTATATCTGTGGATGCACATATCAAACAATATGTACCAGCATTATAATCCTATGTTCAGGACACTATGTAGATCCTTGAAATTTTGGATACTATGCAGCTAAAACAGACTTGGTTACTGGTGTCTATGGATGTATCTTCACTTTACACCAATATTCCACACAAAGGTGGCCTGGAATCTTTGAGTTGCTGGTTTGATTTGGATATACACATGGAATATACCAAAAGATGCTTCCTGCTAGAATGCTCAGAACATGTGCTAACTAAAAATTGTTTTCTATTTCAGGACCAATGGTACTTGCAGGTCAAGGGGATGGCTATGGGTGCAACTTTAGCACCAAATTATGCCAACCTCTATATGCGCTATTGGGAAACAACGACTGTCTATGACAGCCACAGCAATCCATACTAACATATGATTGATTGCTGGCGTCATTTTATAGGCGACATATTTATGGTATAGCGTGGCACACAGGATGAACTTTGTGACTTTGTGAGATATTTGGAGTCTAGTAATGAAATTTGAAATTTGTGGTGCAGCATGGTTCCACGTCTGTATCCTTTCTAGATATCAGAATTATAAAGATGGATGACGGCATTCTTTAGACAAGCCTGTACAGGAAGGACACTGGCAGGAATTTTTTACACTTGTCATCCAGTTGCCACACACACCATATGGTGGTCAATATCCCAAAGGCCCAATTATTGCGGGTACGTGGAAACTGCAGTGAAGTGACTGACTTTGAGAAATGTGGCAGAGAAATGTGTAATAGGTTCAAACAGAGGGGTTATTGCACTGATAATGTAGAGAAGGCATTTCAGGTGGTTAGCCAGATGGACAGATCTGTCCTATTGACACCAAAAACACAGTCCAAAAACAGATGCAGACAGAAAGAATTTTGTAACTACTTACAAGAGACATTCTGTCACAGTACAATAAATATTGCTGCAGAACTGGAATATTCTGGAGTTGGACCCCTGTTAGAAGTAACAACTAAGCAAAAACCAAGAATGGTATATAAGAGAGGGAGGAATTTGAAGAACAGGATAGTACATAGCTTTTTGCCTGTTCAGGGGCTTAGCAGAGATATGACTACACCTTTACCGAATGGAACATTTACATGTGGGGACTGCAAATTCTGTAGCCACATGATCAAGTGCCAGACGTTTTCCTCCTGTAACAGCTCGAAAGACTACACGATTAGGAGTTTCATTAATTGTGTGATGGAAAATGTAGTGTATCTAGCCACCTGTAACTGTGGAGCTTTTTATATCGGTAAGACCACAAGGATGCTTAAACAGAAGGCGAGGGAGCACATCAGATCCATGTTGAATCAGGATGAAAGGAGTGCCCTGTCTAACCATTGCAAAACACAAAAGAATGATAAATGTAAACATGTTTTCAAATTCTGCGGCATTGATAAGGTCAGGTTCAGCCTAAGAGGGAGGAATTTAAATGATATGTTGGCAGAATGGGAATCATTTTGGATTTTTACACTTGGAGGCCTTCTCAGATCTGGTTTAAAGGGACACTGTCAACCTGTTTTTCATCATATTATTTCTATGTAACCCCCAGGTGGCGCTATCCCAAGGGCTACTACCCCTGCCTCCTTGACTACTAACAGGTTGAGAGGCCTAGGTTCTATGGCGGGTGCCTCCACCCAGAGGTCAGGGTTTGTAGAGGTTAGACTAGCTTGGTCACAGCCCTCTGAGACACTGAGACCCCCTTTTATTCCCTTTAGTGGCTCACACAGTACACAGGAGTTACAGTCCCAATACCCCACGTATATACACACTGTTCACTCATAAAGTACCACTTACCCTCGAGACTGATTCTGCAGTACGTCTCTGAGGACCCCCTGTAAAATAAGGTTAAACAACATACAGCGAAATACAATACTGTTTCCATAAGTACCAACACCACAGACAGTATATAGTATAACAACAACAAATCTGATTTATTTAGGGGTCAGTAACATGGGAGGGGGGAAATCAGGTTAATTGGTGGTAAAAAATCACAATACTGTGCACACATACAGGGTCTGAAAAGTCACACTCTGGGTACCCAGGTTGGGGGAGGCTAGCCAGGTCTGTTGCCCGGGATTGGCTGGCAGGTGCAGATGGATAGGGCCCTGTAGAAGAAAATATATGCACAACACCCAATTGTAATCTGGAGCTGGATGGCTCAGTCCATGAAGCAGTGAAACTACAAGAATCAGATGACACACTTGTGATTAAAAACAGGCTACAGGAGAATACCCTGATTTGTACTCACAATACCCAAGCTGAGGACCGGATGGTGGATGTTCTTCTGGATTGCCAGAACAACAGGGCATGGAGACAATGTCCTTGTGACTGGACCCCACTGCAGTTGATAGTAAATGGATTCAGTCCGAGACAAGCTGGGGTTTACTTCCAGCTTCAACACACAGCACACAGTACAGGGGATTGGAAATAGCAATTCCTCACAAGCACTACACACATTCATATGTAAAAAGAAAGTACTATACCAGGCAGGCTGCTCCTTGATCCCGATCGCACTTACTGAAAAATACCCGGGAGCACACACAGCAGCTTCAGTTCCTGACAGACCGAGCGCGATTCAGCAATTTCTCCAGTCTTCTACAGGGTTTCCACACTTCTGGTGCTTCTTTCTCCTCACAACTTGGATTCAGTCCAAACTGGCACTCGCAACGGCTGCAGGCCGAAACTCAGGGTCTTCATACGCTCACAAGTGGAAACTATACACCGTATAGCACAGAGCTCCTTCTCTCACTATCACAAATGATCTGATCTTTCCAGTCACGGAGCAGGACATTTCCTTTAGCTCCACACCACTCTGTTGGCTGGTTTCGCTGTCACTCACAATAAGACTCCCTCTGTTGGTGAAAAAAGGCGCCAAGGTCAAAACTACATTCCCAGAGTCACTGCTCATACAATCCCCTTGTGGCTGGCTCAAAACTGAGAGTCCAAGTTTTGATTCATCCACAGGCTCCATTTTAAGGTCTCCCTATCATCCTTATTGGTCCAATTCAGCAATTCAGGACCAAAATGAAAGAGCTACACTGAAACAGTTCGTGCTGAAATGAAGACAGGTTAGACAAACTACATTTTCTCAGTCACTCTAAATGATTTCTGGCAAACAGTTATATCTTTCAACAAGGCTCCCTCTGCACATGTAGCAACGGCAGAAACGGAGCGAATTGGCAGCAGCTTGGGTGGGAGTCGAGCATTAAATACACAGTCCCCCCATACAAACTAATTAAGTGTGCAAGCAGACAGCTCTTAAAGAGAAAGTACGTGGAGGCTCAAATAGCACTCACTTGGAACCATATTTAAACACCGCCCAGACTTGGAGTATTCAGGCAAGCTCCTGGAAGACTTTTGGGAACCTCCATTTGCAGGGGGGGTTACACCCTTCCTGGCCTGGAAAAACTTAGCGTCCGCATCAAGTAAATACCCCCATAAATTTTAATACAACCATATACATTTACATCAATATCACATTAGGCTTATACATGTAATCATCAGTCAACATATCACCTTACCAGAAACACATTTCTGAAACTTTTCCATACATCACTTTTTTTCACAGTATTATCCACACATTGTACCATCACTCAGGTTATTACCTCCTGTACATGAAACCTGAAGAGAGGGGGCCCTTCCCTATCATCTACCTTGGGGCTAGATGGGACAGGGGTACCATACCTAAAGGGCAACACAAGTAACTTGGAGTTAGCACTGATGTTCAATTTGGGCAATGAGCTCGGGGACACATACACTTCTTTATGGACAACATTGAGAGGCAAGTCCACAGGCCTCCCAGGAGAATCATAGCTGAGGTGCACCACAGGCTTTACAGCTTGACCAGTCTTTCTAGGGGGAACTGTTACAGTCTCTGCACTCTGAGCCTCATTTTCAGCATTGTCCAGGGGAGTCTCCATTGGGGTAGAGAGGCTAGAACTTGGGGAACTTTCAGCTCTAGGAGTTACAATTTCAGAGGTCACACAACTTGTTTCACAGGGAGGGCTCTCTGGCACTGGCAGTGAACCGTCAGGGCACTCAAAATACTCTTCTTGTTCTGGTATATCACCAGTCTGTTCCAGTTCATCATTTTCCTTCTCTGAAAGCTCATACAGTTCCACCATGCACAGTGATTCCATGTCTTCTGACTTGATACCTTGCACTTCACTTTCTGGGAGCATTGGCTCCAAGGACAAAGCTGGGGGCTTAGGCAGTCCAGAAGGCCCAGCTTTATCTCCAGGATTGGTTAGGGGATTGCCCCGAAACAATTGACTCAGTTCATGAGAAGGGTAGTATTCAAAGTCACACTCACTTTCCTCTGACATGGACTGACAGTCATGTTCAACTGGGACTTGTTGTGGGGAACACTTTAACTCAGCATCTGTAGGTGCAGACTTTCTTTGCTTTTGCTTAGCAGCAGCTCGGGTCACTGGTCCAGAGGGAGCACTTTCTGGGGGCTCAGACTCAATCAAGATTTGTCCAATGGGCAATAAGTGATTTCTATGCATTGTTTTAACATTTTTTGAATTATTCTCAGGCCTTACTTTGTACACAGGCAGATCATCTAGTTTGCCTACCACAATGTGGGGGAGATGGTGCCACCTATCAGCAATCTTGTGTTTGCCATGCAGTCCCAGATTTCTTAGCAATACATGATCTCCCTCCTGGAGTTCCTATGCTTTCTTCTTTTTATCATACCTTTCTTTGTTGGCCAGATTTCTTTTGGCAGCCATGGTTTGAGCCAGTTGGTACGCATGATTTAGCTGGGCCTTTAAGTTTTGCACATACTGGAGATAGTTATCAGCTCGAGCCCCATCAGGAGAAACTCCGAAACAAACATCTACTGGTAGTCGGACCTCTCTTCCAAACATCAGGCGATAGGGGGAGAACCCAGTGGCATCACTTTTGGTGCAGTTGTAGGCATGTACCAAGGTGCTGATTTGTTGGTTCCATCTAGACTTGTCCTTGGGGTGGAGGGTGCCCAGCATATCTAACAGAGTGCGGTTGAAACGTTCAGGCTGTGGGTCCCCCTAAGGGTGGTAAGGGGTGGTTCTGGACTTTCGCACCCCCCACAGAGAAAGCATCTCTTTGATCAAATTACTCTCAAAGTCCCTCCCTTGATCAGAATGAATTCTCTGTGGAGCCCCATAGTGAACAAAAGAGTTTTCTACAAGCACTTTGGCCACAGTGGATGCCTTCTGGTACTTGGTGGGGAAAGCTTGGGCATATCTCGTAAAATGGTCAGTAACCACCAGCACATTGCTAATATTTCTTTGATCGGACTCCAGACTCAGAAAATCAATACAGACCAGCTCCATGGGGGCACTGGTGGTGATATCAAGAAGGGGGGCATCCCTCTGGGGCAAAGCTTTCCTCTGTAAACAGCGACTACAAATTCGAATGTGTTGCTCAACATCAGCCCCCATCTTAGGACAATAGAATCTGGATCTCACCAAGTCAAGTGTTCTGTCTATACCAAGGTGCCCCATGTGGTTGTGTAAGGACCTCAGTACTGAGTCCCAAAAGGCAGTGGGCAGCACTAGTTGTTGTTTGTCTATTTGTCCCCCTCTGTCTACTGTTTCTCTATATAACAGTCTATTAATCAGTTTCAACTTAGAACCTTCCTTGTAAAACAATGCAGTTCTCAAATCAGTGGAGCGTAACTTGGACACATCTTTCCCTCTGTAGAGGGCTTCTAAAGCTGGTTTGATCATAGGATCTCAGGATTGAGCCCGCCGAAGACTGTCATTGTCTAGCTGAGGCAATGCACCAATGTCTAATGCAGAAAAGTGGCAATAAGCAGCAGGTATGCAATTCTCAGAGGGCCCCAAACAATCCACCAGACAGTCCACTGTGTCTGTGGCCACTTGTTCCTCTCGGTCAAACTTCTGGCAGAGTGCTCGAATATCAGGTTCTGACAGTCTGACCCAGTCATTTCAAGAAACAGACCTCTGGGAGAGAGCATCAGCATCTATGTGGTTCAGGCCTGCTCTGTATTCAACAGCATAGTCATATGTAGATAATGCAGAAAGCCACCTATGGCCAGTGGGATCCAACTTAGCTGAAGTCTGCACATAGGTCAAAGGATTATTGTCAGTTTTTACTAGTATCTTAGCCCCATACAAGTACTCATGGAATTGGTCAACAATGGCCCACTTTAAAGCTAGGAACTCTAACTTATGTACAGAATAGTTCTTTTCGGATGGGGTCAGGCTTCTACTGGCAAAGGCCACTGGTCTCAGGCCATTCTCATGCTCTTGGTACAATACAGCCCCCAAGCCTGGCAGGCTAGCATCAGTGTGCAAGACATAGGGCTTCACTGGATCTGCATAGGCAAGGACAGGAGCATGGGTAAGTTGATATATAAGCTCATGAAAAGCAGCTTCAAACTCAGGTGTCCATCTGGCTCTAAATACTTCTTTAGGACGGAAATACACTCTCTCAGGTTCAAGAAGAAACTGACCTCTTATATTTTTTGTTAGTAGGAGGGTAACCTTGAGAAAGATTAAGTAAAGGACGAATCACTCTTGAATAGTCCTTGATGAACCGACGATAGTAACCACAGAATCCCAGGAATCTTTGCAGTTCTTTTAGATTGTGGAGCTGTGGCCAGGTGGTCAAGGCCTCAACTTTACTCGGGTCTGTTTCTATTTCCGCAGTGGATACTATGTGTCCCACATACTTTACAGAGGTTTGGAAGAACTGACATTTATCGATGGATAGTTTAAGGTCAAAATCTTCCAGTCGGTCCAACACCTTGAACAATCTGCTCTCATGTTCCTCCAGTGAGCTGCCAAACACAATAACATCATCCAGGTATACCAGGCACTCTAACAAATTCATGTCCCGCACTGCACGCTCCATCAGTTGTTGAAAAGTGGCTGGAGCATCTGAAATCCCTTGAGGCATCCTCATGAATTCATAGAAACCAAGCAGAGAGATAAAGGCTGTCTTTTCTTGGTCTTCTGGGGCCATCGGGATCTGGTAGTACTAAGGCACTGTGTACTGATCAGGAATAGTCCGCCGGTTCAAGGTGCGATAATCCATGCACATCCTTACTGTCCCATTCTTTTTCCTCACTACCACGATAGGTGAAGCATATGGGCTTCAGGATTCTTGTATTACACCAGCAGCAAGCAACTCTTGCAGATGCCGTCTCACATCATCTATGTCAGCAGGTGCCAGGCATCGAGATCTCTCACGAAATGGCCTTTCATCATGCAGCCGGATGTGGTTCTCAGCTCCTTGCACACATCCTACGTCCCATTCTTTAAAAGAAAACACCTGGTCTCTCTGGGCAAGCTTTCTACTGATTCTCATCTTCCATTCGAATGGCAACGGGGAGTCACCAAAATCAAACAAGTCAGGCGTCACTCTGTCATTTTCCCCCGAACACTTGTTACTGGGCACTGCCGTATCTGCACAATGTACATTAGCCAGGGTGCAACCTCTATTTACTCGAATCTCTCTATCAGACACATTATGAACTTGGACCATTACCTGTCTGGCATAAGCATGGGCTCGGGCAGGCAAAATACTTGGCTTGACCAGCAATCCTTCCGGCAATTTCCCATCGCCTGGTGCATCCAGCATGAGGATTTTATTCTTGACATCCTTTCTGATACAGACTTCTCCCTGTAAGGTACACTGGGCATTTGGCGCCAGGATCAGAGACTCAGGATCCTCCTTCCAGACAATTCCAACCGGTTCCTCTGAGTCCTCTCCTTCAGCATCTCTCTGTGCCTCATAGGCCTTCTTGATCAAGGCCGGAATTCTCAAAGCTCTACCAGTCCTTGACCCCTGTTTCTCATAACACAACTGCATCAACCATCCAAACATATGTGCATTTGTCCCAGTTAGTAGAGGAATCCCATCATACAGTCCAGTAGGGGGACACACTAAGGCCAGGGTCTCTACTTGCTCTGCCACTCCAGCCACGGAGGTAAGGAAAGATAGCCAAATTCAAATATACCCAGAGTAGGGGTAGGCCTTCTCACTTAACCCTCATACATGCAGTCCTTCCAATGGTTGTAAGGGTACGTCTGACAAATGCTTCTGATACCAGTCCTGGAACATAATTGTCACTTGGGAGCCACTGTCCAACACAGCTCTGGTGGGAATACCATTCACTTTTACTGTAGCTTCCATTGAAGGGCCCACTATTCTGGACCAGTCTGGAGAGGAGGTAGCAAGGACCTGGGTAGATGATCTAGCCACAGAAGGATGTGAGTTAGCAATTTTGCGACCTTCACTGTGGTCATTTGGTGCACCTCTAAACCACTGTTTAGTGCTCCAAAGCTCTCCTTGTAGCCGGTTCACCACTCTCTCTAAGTCTTTCCATGACCGGCATTCCCTCTTCATGTGCCCATCCTTCCCACAATTATGGCAAAATATGTCTGCTGAAGTTTGGGGTGACCGAGGCATCACATTGGGGGCTGCAGTTATTGGTACTATCAATAGAAAACCTTGGTGCTACCTCAGCCAGCGGTGGGTTGGACATTTGGAGAATTCTCTTCAGTTCCCCCACTTCCATAGTCAAGATATCAAGCTTTGAGCTGCTGTCAGCAGGAGATGTCTGGGGGGGCACCCCAACCCCCATAGTGGATGTAGTTGAATAAGAGTTGGGGCCTGTACTCGTAGAAGGGGCCTTCATAAAGAGACTATTTATTGCTTCCCTGAACTCCTTCAGCAGTTCATCCCAGGGCAGAACATCAGTAGCCATCCCCCTCTGGCTGGGCCCCCCTTGGCTGACATTTGGGTCTCGGGTTCTGTCATGTGATTTTGGTGATTCCAGACCATCAGCGTCTGACCCCACACCTGGAGCAGGGGATATAGCAGCTACGACTGCACAGGGCTCTGAAAAATCTTCCTCCTCCTCAACTTCTCATACCTCCTTCATCAACACATGGAAAGGCAAGGGACTAGATTTCCTTTGATGCAGTTGCAATTTGAGTAACACCCAGCTAGAGTGCTGGGCACAGCAGAGTATATGATCCAGTCTTACCCAGTCCACTTCACTAGAGGTCCAACCCCCCCTTTCGAAAAATGGTTTGCAATGTTCCCTCTAATTGATCCATATAGGCAGACAACAATTCCCCCGGCTGTTGTCTAACATCTTTAAGCTTCCATTTCAAGGCCTCAACACTAGTGGTGCCCCCAAACACATTTTCAAAGGTAATTAGGTACTCTTGGGCTTTGGCGTCAGGGTCAGAGACCCTCAGGGAGCGAAAAGTACGCATGGGTCCTGAGGCTCTCCCCAGACAAGCCTTTTTCTGCCCCGGAGCATTGCCAGTCTTGCACTGGGCAGTGGTAGCAGAGTCAATCCAGGTTTCCAGATTGACCTCCCATTTGGAGTAGGGCGGATGCCAGAGAATACTTTGAGCTTGCGGTAAAAGTCATGACTAATGGCAGATACAAACATAGGGGCTAGCACTGGCACAGAAGGAGGGGCAATAATGGGTGCTGGAGGGGGAGAGGGTGTTTGGGGAGGAACGCCCCCTGGTGGCAATAATAGTTTCTTTAAATCCTCCACAGTTTTCCCCTCATCCAGCAACAATTTAGCAAATTTCTCTTCAAAAGTTTCAGATAGTGGAGGGGGTTATTCCCCCCCAGGTCTTTACTGTCCTTAGTTATCACTCTCCAGGCAGTGAGGGCTCCCTCTGGGGTAATAGTCTGTGGCACTTTGGAGCTATCAATGGGGTCCTTATACTCTACTAGGGCCATTAAAATGTGTGGGGGAGCAAATCAGCATGTCTTCCCGCCACCACAGGGTTTTGTAAACCTTCTACCCTGGAAAGTACTCCCTGTACAGTGTCTGTATTGATACCCAGGGGGATGTTCAGGATAAGCATAGCATTTTGGGGTTGATCTCCTCCCCAGTACACCACTCCACCAACCGGTGCACAGCCATTTCTGTCGTGGTATCCATTTATTTTTTACAGTGATTCATAAATGTGGCCCACTAGGGGATGCTAATCCCAGCGGTGCCTCCAAGATGTAACCCGCAGGTGGCACTATCCCATGGGCTACTATCCCTGCCTGCTTGACTACTAACAGGTTGAGGGGCCTAGGTTCTATGGCGGGTGCCTCCACCCAGAAGTCAGGGTTTGTAGAGGTTAGACTAGCTTGGTCACAGCCCTCTGGGACACTGAGACCCCCTTTTATTCCCTTTAGTGGCTCACACAGTACACAGGAGTTACAGTCCCAATACCCCACGTATACACACTGTTCACTCATAAAGTATCACTTACCCTCAAGACTGATTCTGCAGCACGTCTCTGAGGACCCCCTGTAAAATAAGGTTAAACAACATACCCAGCGAAATACAATACTGTTTCCATAAGTACCAACACCACAGACAGTATATAGTATAACAAAAACAAGTCTGCTTTATTTAGAGGACAGTAACACAGGAGGGGGAAATCAGGTTAATTGGTGGTATTAAATCACAGTACTATGCACACATACAGGGTCTGAAAAGTCACACTCTGGGTACCCAGGTTGGGGGAGGCCTAGCCAGGTCTGTTGCCCGGGGTTGGCCAGCAGGTGCAGATGGATAGGGCCCTGTAGAAGAAAATATATGCACAACACCCAATTGTAATCCGGATGGCTCAGTCCATGAAGCACTGAAACAACAAGAATCAGATGACACACTTGTGATTGAAAACAGGCTGCAGGAGAATGCCCTGATTTGTACTCACAATACCCAAGCTGAGGACCGGATGGTGGATGTTCTTCTGGATTGCCAGAACAACAGGGCATGGAGACAAGGTCCTTGTGACTGGACCCCACTGCAGTTGATAGCAAATGGATTCAGTCCGAGACAAGCTGGGGTTTGCTTCCAGCTTTAACACACAGCACACAGTACAGGGAATTTGAAATAGCAATTCCCCACAAGCACTACGCACATTCATAGGTAAAAAGAAAGTACTATACCAGGCAGGCTGCTCCTTGATCCTGATCGCACTTACTGCAAAATACCCGGGAACACACACAGCAGCTTCAGTTCCTGACAGACCGAGCGCAATTCAGCAATTTCTCCAGCCTTCCACAGGCTGAGCCTGGTTTCCACACTTCTGGTGCTTCTGTCTCCTCACTACTTAGATTCAGTCTAAACTGGCACTCACAACGGCTGCAGGCTGAAACTCAGGGCCTCACACACGCTTCCCGCATGAAACTATACACCACAGAAGCACAGAGCTCCTTCTCTCTTCACTATCACAACTGATCTGATCTTTCCAGTCACAGAGCAGGGCATTTCCTTTAGCTCCACACCATTCTGTTGGCTGGTTCGGCTGTCACTCACAGTAAGACTCCCTCTGTTGGTGAAAAAAAGGCACCAAGGTCAAAACTACATTTCCCAGAGTCACTGCCCATACAATCCCCTTGTGGCTGGCTCAAAATTGAGAGTCCAATTTCCGATTCGTCCACAGGCTCCATTTTAAGGTCTCCCTATCATCCTGATTGGTCCAAGTCAGCAATTCAGGACCAAAATGAAAAAGCTACACTGAAACAGTTTGTACTGAAATGAAGACAGGTTAGACAAACTACATTTTCTCAGTCACTCTAAATGATTTCTGGCAAACAGTTATATCTTTCAACAAGGCTCTCTCTGCACATGTAGCGACGGCAGAAACAGAGCAAATTGGCAGCAGCTCGGGCTGGATTTGAGCATTAAATACACAATCCCTCCATACAAACTAATTAAGTCTGCTAGCAGACAGCTCTTAAAGAGACAGTACGTGGGGGCTCAAATAGCACTCACTTGGAACCACATTTAAACAGCTCGGATACCGAACACCGCCCAGACTTGGAGCATTCAGACAAGCTCCTGGAAGACTTTTGGGAACCCCCATTTGCAGGGGGGTTACATCTAGTTAAAAACCTACATTTTATGATTGCTTACCTTCTCTAAAACTCATTGATGCTGCTGTTTGTTTTCTCTGTCTCCTTGTTTAGTAGAAGTGAAATGCATGCTAATGTATATAAACAATCTTGTTTTGTTTACAATCCTGGATCTGTTTTTACTGCATACTTCCTGAGCATTAGAAACACCCCCAAACAGTGCAGTCCCTCATGAGGCAATAGCCTCCTAAACTCCCACTGCATCATGAGTGACTAGTCTGTGTTGTGGGTGTTCCCAAGTCCAGAAAACATACAGTGGGAACTGATCAAGGAATGTAAACAAACCTGTTTTTTTGGGGTAACACCAGCATGCTGGACAGTCTGTTTTTCACTTTTTTAAAGAAAAAAAGAATCAGAATCAAACTACCAGCTACATCAACAATCTTTACAGAATGTTGGCAATCATAAAATGTGTTTTTTAAACAAGGGACATTTGAGACCTAAGGGGGTTGACAGCTTCCCTTTAAGTGATAAAATTGATTTGCTCCCCTGCATCAGACGTAGATAGTTTTGATTTCTCATGTACATGACCTCAGATATTGATAACTTGTGAGTTCACATTTAATGTAGATGAATTTAGTTTTAATTGTTGTATAACAGCTGCCTTTGTTGTGCCCTCTCTATACAGCTATTTGGGAGGAAAAGCTTTGGCTACCTCACCTGAAGCAAGACTAGCACCTTAGCATTTAAAAATTGGAGTCTTTAAAAACATTTTCTCTCCAGCTAGTGGCAACATTTTTAATATTTTGCTGCTGAAAGTGCATTACTGCATAATGACTTAGAAATATGATTATTTATTTCTTGCACTAGTCACTTTAATGTATTTATTAGTATGTTTACATTTTAAGGATCAGTGTGGCACTTTAAATGCATTGAAATTGTATGCTGATATACTGACATGCACTGTTTCTTTAAGGCACTGATCTATTTAAATGGTCTCTTTTTGCGCTTTAGGAAGCACCCCCCTGATTACATGCTATGCACAAAACCGGTCAGGGTTAAGTATCTGTTGATTTGCCTGAATGTGTATTTTTGGTGGCACTTTAAACTAATAAAAGCCTCAATTGAAGACACTGAAGAGTGCAGTCTCTTGGTTCTGCTCTTCTGTTTTTTTTTTTAAGTACTACACCTCTGGTGAGTGGAGCTGGAATTGTTGGACTGCTTAAGCTGCCATTGTCGCAGTTTGAGGCTAACATTTGTGAATCCGGCCCTGAGAGCAGTCTCAGGAATTTATTTCTCTGATCCTCTCTCCCTATCCTGCAGGGTTCCACAAGGTTCCATTTTGGCATCCATGTTGTTCACTGTATATATGCTGCCATTGGAGGACTAAGTGATAATGTTTGAGTTTTTACTACTATGCAGATGATACTCAGCTGTACATGTCCTTTGTACCCAAGCATGGAGTGCTAGTTGGCTGAGGTTGAACACGGATAAAACTAAGGTGTTTGTGGTTGACCCAGATTGGTGGAAGGCAGGTGTGTTGGCAGGACAATCCTCTGGTCTTTGGCTCGGGGGTGTCCAGCTTACCACCTTAGACCAGGTGCAAAACCTGGGTGTTATTTTTGATGATGATCTGACCATAAAGTCACAGGTGTCACCCGTTGTCAAGACCTCTTTCTACCATCTTAGGAATATCACCTGGGTGAAACACCTGGTTCCTTCGAATGATCTTCCTACACTGGTCCACGTCTTCATGACCACTTGCCTTGACAACTGCAATGCCCTGTTCCTAGGGCTACCGGGGGTTGATATCCGTCGCCTGCAGCTGGTGCAGAATGTGACTGCCAGGCTTTTGACTGGTACATGTAAGGCCTGTCATATTATGCCTGTGTTCTGCAGTCTGCACTGGCTGCCAGTGCGATGGACTTATCACCTTCAAGGTCAGTCTGCTGACCTATAAAGTCCTACATGATCAGGGACAATGCTACCTGCAAGATCGCCTCTCTCCCTACTGCCCCTCCCTACTACTCTAATCCACCGATGAGGAATTGCTAGATATTCCCAGGGTGCAACTCTTTACCTCGTCGGATAAGGGATTGCCCGACCATCCAAAGTTTTAAAACTGAACTTAAGACATACCTGTTCAGCCTGGCCTTTTTAGAATAAGTTTAATTTTAGGGTGGATTGTCATCCGTGTATGGATTCAACTGTTAATTTTAAAGTTCTTTGGTTTTAGTGTATTAAACGTTAATAATCTTTATTTCTTAAGTGCAATTCACAATTTACCAATGCACTGTACAAAGATAAAAAACTTCTAAAATCACTAAAAACAAACATATAGAACTCTCCCACTCCATAACTTATCTTAAAAACCTATTATATAATTAGGAATTAAAATTCTTAGTCCTCATCTATTAAAATATTTCAAGAAAAGGCAAGTTTAAACACTATGTTGATGGTTTGTTAATTTGTGTACAAGTGCTTTAATCACTGGAATGTTGCCTTTTAACAAATAACGTTTTGATTGATTGTTAAGCAGCCTTCCCCATAACCTAACTGAACTCGAGGCATGGGTTGTTCGGTATCACCCAAATATTGCTTATCTGTCTGAGACATGGTTAAAACCCTCTACCCTGATTCTGTCTGCTCGTTACCGAACTATAAACTTATTAGATACAGACATACGAACATACAAAATTGCCAGCAGATACAGGCCATTCAGTCCATCTAGTCTGCTCAAATGTGTAGCACTTTAGTCCATTAGACTGCAGCTGCCCCCCCCTCCATCATATGCCCTTCCCCCATATCCCACCCTTCCCGATTTGTACCCTCCCCTTGAATCTGTCCCACCCCCTCCTGAAGTCCCCAACACTCTGAAATAATACAATTTCCTCTGGCAGAGCATTCCACCCTGCCACCACCCTTTCTGTAAAATAGTGCCTCTGCAGTTCCCTCTTGAACTTGCCCCCTTCCAGCTTCATAGAGTGTCCCCTGGTTCCCCTTCTGCCTTTCAGACTGAACATACACCTGGTATCTACTTTGTTCAAACCTTTCAGGTACTTGAAGGTCTCTATCATATCTCCTGACTCCTTTCTTTCCTCCAGGGTATAGATTTTGAACTCTGTCAGTTTCTCTTCATATGGTCTGTCCTCCAACCCCAGGATCACTTTTGTTGCCCTGTGCTGTACCCCTTCCAGTAGTTTGATGTCCCTTTTCAAGTAGGGGCACCGGAATTGCACACAGTACTCTAGGTGCGGTCTCACCAGGGACCTGTACAAGGACAAGCTGACCTCCCCACTCCTAGAAGTAATCCCCCTTGCTATGCACCCTAGCATTCTGTTTTTCTTCGCTGCTACCTTCCTGCACTGAGCACAGTGGTTCATCTCCATTGTTACCAGCACTCCCAGATCCTTCTCCTCCTTGGATTTTGTTAACAGGACACCGTCCAGCCAGTAATTGTGCCCTGGGTTCTTACCTCCTAAATGCATCACGTTGCACGTCTTGGCATTGAAACCAAGCTGCCAGTTTTACCAAATCCTCCTGAAATACATTTGCTCCCTCCTCCCCATCTACCTTGGCACAAATCTTTGTGTCATCTGCGAAGAGACTGATCTTGCTCTTACTGTATTTCCCACTGCAATGTCTGCTGTGAAAATGTTAAACAGAATTGGTCCCAACACGGAGCCTTATGGTACACCACTTGTTACTGCCCTGGGTTCAGATGCCCCCCCCACTACTACCTTCTGCTGTCTACCTTGCAGCCAGTTCTTAACCCATCTGACCAGATTCCTCCCTGCTCCCAGACTCTTCAACTTGCAGGTCAGTTACCATGTGGCACCGAGTCAAAGGCCTTGCTGAAATCCAGGCAGAGAACATCCATCGCATTTCCCCAGTCCAATGCCCTCGTAACCCAGTCATAAAAATCAACCAAGTTCATCTGGCAGGATCTGCCTAAGACAAACCCGTGCTGCCTGTTGTCCTGGAGATTTTTATCCTCAAGAAATTACACCAGTCTTTCCCTGAAGATTGTCTCCATCAGTTTTCCCACAATTACAGTAAGGTCTGTAATTCCCCAGTTTGTCCTTGGGCCCACTCTTATGGAGAGGTACCACATGTGCTTCCCTCCAGTCCTTGGGCGTGCACCCTGAATTCAGAGAGGTATTGAACAGGTCCACTAATGGCCCTGCCAGGAACTCTGCCAACTCTCTAAGCACCCTGGGGTGGACTCTGACTGGGCCAGGTGCCTTGTTCCACCTTCAGGGACTTTAGGCCCTCCCTCACCCTTTCCACCGTGATTTACCCATCCATGGTTTCTTCTCCTCCACCCTCTCCCACCTCACCCTTCTTCTCAGGCATGGGCCCATCCCTCTCCTTGGTGAAGACTGAAAAGAAGTATTCATTAAATACTTCTGCCTGCTCGGACCCCTTTTTTACCGATCCACTTCCCCTCCTGATCTTAACAATTTGATCCTTGCTCTTCCTCTTCTCTTTGATATATCTGAAGAAATATTTTTGTCCTTCTTTGATCCCCTGCGCTAACCTCTGTTCCCTAGCCACATTTGCCGCCTATACCACTCTGCTCACTTCTCTGGATTTCTTCACATATTCTTCTCTGTCTTCTGCCCAGTTGGATATCTTGTAGATCCTAAATGCATTCCCCTTCTCCCTCAGATGAAACAGGCCTTCACTGAACTGGGATGGTGGTGTTGCCATGTTTTATAAATCACACCTAGACCTATCTCACAATATCTCACCTGCCCTGTTCTACTGTGAATCTATTCATGCAACTCTCCAACTCAACACCAACAAACTTCACATAATGTGTGTCTAACACCCCTGTAGGTAGCACTATTGGCCTTGCGGCACTACTCTCCCAGGTGGCTACAGCTGTCAAACACAATGAAGTCCTTATCCTAGGGGACTTAAATTTAAATTGCATTTGGATCAGCAAAGCCAATAAATTCCTCCACACCATGGTACAAGGCCACAACCTCCACCAGCTAATTGCTGACCCCACCAGAGTCATGGCTCTCCCCTGGTCCAGGACTCTAATCAACTGGGCTGTAATGAATCATCTTGACAGTATAGTCTCCTCAGGAACCCTTGCCAATGTGATAAGTGATCACTCTCCAATTTACTGTATTTGGCACTCTACCAGTTGACCCTCTCCTCCCCCAAAACTCATCACCTTCTGCAACCTAGCTAACTTTAATCAAGCACAGTTTCTGTATGATCTCTCTATGATCTTGATGTGACTTTACTTGAGGACACCCCAACCTTCAGATATTTTCAGGTTTGGTTAGATCAACATCTCAACTTCTCTGGGCACATTGATGCCATCCAGAAAAAATTGCACCACAAGCTTGGTGCCTTGTTCAGGAACCACAGTTGCATCCCTCGGGAGACTAGGCATGAGCTTGTCCAGAAGATGATCCTCCCCATTTCTGACTACTGCAATGTAGTCTATGGTGTTGCTTCTAAGTTCTCCCTGACTAGACTGAACACTCATTTCAACTTCTTCTGCCTTTCTGCCCTTGATGCTCCCTCTCACAACCACCACTGTGACCTCTATCAAGACCTTTCCTTCCCCTCCCTTACAAATTGATACCTCTCACATTGCGCTAACTTCACCGCTGAATGCTGGCTGGGTGAACTTCCTTCCTATCTCTCCCCCTCATTTATTTATTTATTAGATCACCGGTTTACAGACCTTTGAGTCATAGACTCATTTACAAAGGCACCTCGTCAAGAAAGCAATACATCACAGCAAACAAAACAGTACAGTACATAACGCTTAGATTAAAAAAGCAACCAGTGTTACAGGCATTCACTGGTGGTACACTCTTGGTAATAGGTAGTTCACAGTAGTCATAATATAGGTACACGAGTACCACGTCAGGTAGCAACCAGAGATATTTTATTACATTAGTCAGCAGATGTTGCCTGAGACCCCAGGTTTATAACACCCCCTCCCTCAGATCACCGACACTCGCACACTAACTGTCCCCTGCCACAACACCCTCTCTGGCCAGTCTTAGTACTTTCACCATTTCCCTAAAAAATAGAACTCTCTGTCTCCCCATATGCAACACTTCTCCTCCCTCTATTCCATCAACACTGCCCTCTCCAACCATCTTGCACTTAACTGTTCCTGTCATGACCTACCTTAATTTCCTTCATCTTGCTCCTTACAGTTCGTCCCCTTTAGAATTTACCCAAAGCCTCTATAGATGAAAAGTAAATAGAGAATTATATGACAGTAACCCTGTAGATGTTGTTTTGTTAAATTTCCAGAAAGCATTTGATAAGGTTTCGCATAAACAACTAATTGAAAAAATTGTATCATTAGGGATAGATAGTAGGTTGATAAAATGGGTACAGGGACAGATAGTAGGTTGATAAAATGGGTACAAAGTTGGTTGAAGGAAAGGAAACAACAAGTTAGAATCAGGGGAATATGTTCATGTTTGAAGGATGTGATGAGCGGAGTGCCACAGGGGTCTGTGTTGGGTCTTACGTTATTCACATTATATATAGGGGATATACAACATAATATAAAGAATAATTTGGTTAAATTTGCAGACGGTATAAAATTAGAAGGGAAAGTAAATACATTTGTAAGGCATATGCCCATTTTTGTAACATGGCTATACATATGTCTCTATGGGTTCGGGGAAGGATGAGGTTACCTGGCATAAGAGACCTAGGTTTGACTACTCTGCACAGGGACACCCAAGTAAATCCAACTACAGGAAGCAATAACTGTAACGTCCAGAACCAGAATTGGGATTTTTCAGTGTGGCTTTATTTATTAACTCACTGAACATAAACAAAGCTCTGTATGGTCCCCCACAGGGCTACGTAACTGTAATGCAGATTAGAGGTTAAATACAGCGGTCCATTTGGTGAATGAACACAATACAACAGTTGTCTGGCTTTGGACCCACCAGGCACTCAGCCCGGACTTTGCATGCGCATTGGATACACAGCCCGACTGGCCCGGCTCCCCTGCCGGCCACTCGACTAATGGTCCACTTGGTGAATGAACCCAAACTCTACTTGGAAAGACATCCCATCAATCAAGGAGACTCCCAAACTGTGGCTCCCCACACCACTTGAAGTCTGCGACTCCTAGAGAGATTTTGTTTTCGTACTTCCAATTCAAAACTCCCATCAAACAGGGAGACTCCCATCCAACAAGGAGTAATGTTCCCATCCTGTGGCTCCCCACACCACTTAGAGTCTGCGACTCCTAGAGAGATTTTCAAGTTGCGACCCACGTCTGGGTACCCACCCCATCACTGACCAAGTGCATGAGGCAAGTAGCAAAAACACAGAAGAAATCCATAGAGGTGGACCTGGTTACTAAAGATGGGGGGTTTTCCCACTTCCAGCTCCCACAGCCCATACCCAGCCATTTCTATGGACACACAGAACTTTAGACTTTAAAATGTAGATTGACGGTGGATGACCTGAAGCACCCCCTCTACAATGAACTTTAACACTTTAAACAGATGACTGCCCTATTTGTTTGTTCTAGTTGACATAGTCCTCCCAAATAGCAGTCCCCAATACTTGAAATCCAACTGAAGAAAATAAGTTGTTTGCCCCTTCCAATGGGGCCAAACACTCACCCATTCGTTGCAGGTGCCCCACAGGTGAAGAACTGTAACCTTTGCTGTTATACATGAACAGACAGAACTTAAATTAAAACAGGCAGCTTTCTTCCCAAGGTGGCAGAAGGGGATTGCCCCTGGAACCCACAAAGAACTTTTCCTCACCCCCCCCAGAGGGAGGGGGGTAAACAGACAACTACTGGTGTCCTTCTTGTTTGCTTAAGGACAAACTGAAGACTGACTTTGAATTCCCAAGGTTCTAAACTTACTCTGAGCTGAAGATTCCAAATGTGGCTCATGCAGCTACAACAATTCTATTATGATGTCATCTCTCAAGTCTCAGCTGTGACTGAGGACAGAGTGAGACAGTGTGAAATCCATTTAACTGGAGTTTCACAAGCTGCCTTCCCTGCCTACCACTAGGTCTTACTGGGATTCTAGTAACCCCGGGTAACAAAGGGGTTACACATTGGAGAGTTTTCAAGAGCCTGAAGAAGATCTAAAACAGGTTGAAAAGTGGGCTATGGAGAATCAAATGCCATTTAGTATAGAGAAATAAAAAATATTACATATGGGGAAAAATAATCCCAAGCATAGTTATTATTTAAACGGTCAGAAAATAGCAGTAGCTAAAAGGGAAAGGGATTGTTATATAATTGTAGATAATGGTATGACTTTTAGATCACAAAGATCAGAAGTAATTAGGAAAACAAATTATATGATTAGAAATATAAAGATAAATTTTACTAGTAGATCAAGAGATTGTTTACTCCCGCTGTATAGGACATTTGTGAGACCATATATGGACTATGGGTCATCACTATAGAGTCCATTTTCCAAAGGAGAAATAAATAGAATGGAAAAGACACAAATAACTTTTACTAAAATGATATGGCACACAGAAAATAATGTTACAATGATAGGCTGAAGAAGTTGGATATGTTTAGTTTGGAGGATGGAAGAAAGAGAGGGAATCTCTTACAGTTGTTTAAAATGATGAAAGATCCTGAATTAATGAGTGAAATTGGTATACAGTTGTTAGAGAAACCAGAAGGATTAAGGGCACATAAATATCAAATAAAGTTATAAATGGTTAAATCCAATGTAAGATACTACTCCTTCATTCATAGAACAGAAAGATTATGGAATATCCTGCCAGAGACTGTAGTCTTAAGTGGAAACTTAGAGACATTTAAAAGAGAAATAGATAAATTATTATTTAAGAAAAAAAAACAATAACCATGAGCCCGCTTTGCGGGGAATGGTACAATGGACAGTAATGTCTCTACCCGTTCTATTTCCCAGTATAAATCCCTAGCCCCTCTTAAGTGCTAGTTCTCATAACTTTCTCCTTTCCCCTACTCTCTCCTCCTTTTTGAAAAATTTTCCCTAGCCTTCACACTCCCCTTGCAGGGTTCTCAGCATCCTGAAGGGGACTTGTAGTGCCTAGGCTTGCCACCTTTTCTTCCCCCATCTACCTATTCTTGGTCATCCAGATCCCCTTGCAGGGTCCCCAGCATCCTGGAGGGTTCCTTGGATCAGGTCTCATTTCAAATTCCCTCTGTAATGGGGTAATAAATCACCTTCTCATGTTCTTGATTGAATGGCACAGAAGGAAGAGACAACAGGCAAGTGGTACTCATGTGATAAATGAAATTTAGTACAGATAAGTGATACAGCTATTAATACAGTGTGCATACTGGGAGAACACCAGTTTTGTTACTTAGACAATGCAGACAGTTTCTCTCTTCTCAGAGAAGTTACATGTTACAATGGGTCTTATACCGGTGTAACCCCCCTGCAAATGGGGGTTCCCAAAAGTCTTCCAGGAGCTTGTCTGAATGCTCCAAGTCTGGGCGATGTTCAGCGTTTAAGCTGTTTAAATGTGGTTCCAAGTGAGTGCTATTTGATCCTCCACATACTGTCTCTTTAAGAGCTGTCTGCTTGCAGACTTAATTAGTTTGTATGGAGGGACTGTGTACTTAATACTCGAATCCCACCCGAGCTGCTGTCAATTCGCTCCATTTCTGCCGTCCTTACATGTGCAGAGGGAGCCTTGTTGAAAGGTACAACTATTTGCCAGAAATCATTTGGAGTGACTGAGAAAATGTAGTTTGTCTAACCTGTCTTCATTTCAGCATGAACTGTTTCAGTGTAGCTCTTTCATTTTGGTCCTGAACTGCTGAAATGGACCAATCAATGGGGAGGGTTTCCCTAAAATGGAGCCTGTGGACGAATCAGAACTTGGACTCTTAATTTTGAGCCAGCCACAAAGGGACTGTATGGGCAGTGACTCTGGGAAATGTAGTTTTGTCCTTGGTGCCTTTTTCCACCAACAGAGGGAGTCTTATTGTGAGTGACTGCTGAACCAGCCAACAGAATGGTGTGGAGCTAAATGAAATGCCCTGCTCTGTAACTGGAAAGATCAGATCAGTTGTGATAGTGAAGAGAGAAGGAGCTCTGTGCTTCTGCGGTTTATAGTTTCCCGTGGGGAGCGCATGTGAGGCCCTGAGGTTCTGCCTGCAGCCGTTGTAAGTGCCAGTTCAGACTGAATCCGATTTGTGAGGAGAAAGAAGGAAGTCTGAACAGTGGAAACCAGGCTCACCCTGTAGAAGACGAGAAATTGCTGAATCGCGCTTGGTCTGTCAGGAACTGAAGCTGCTGTGTGTGTTCCTGGGTATTTTGCAGTAATTGCAATCAGGATCGAGGGGCAGCCTGCCTGGTATAGTACTTTCCTTTTACATATGAATGTGCATAGTGCTTGTTGGGAATCACTATTTCCAATCCCCTGTACTGTGTGCTGTGTGTTGAAGCTGGAAGCAAACCCCAGCTTGTCTTGGACTAAATCCATTTGCTATCAACTGCAGTGGGGTCCAGTTACAAGGATCTTGTCTCCATGCCCTGTTGTTTCTGGCAATCCAGAAGAACATCCACCATCTGGTTCTCAGCTTGGATATTGTCAGTACAAATCAGGATTTTCGTCTGCAGCCTGCTATCAATTACAAGTGTGTCATCTAATTGTTGTTGTTTCACTTCTTCATGGACTGAGCCATCCGGCTCCAGATTACAACTGGGTGTTGTGCATATATTTTCTTCCTACAGGGCCCCATCCATCTGCACCTGCCGGCCAACACCGGGCAACGGACCTGGCTAGCCCCCCCACGTCCTGGGTACCCAGAGAGTTACATTTCTGAACCTATATATATGTGCACAGTACTGTGATTTGAACTTGGCCAAAACTAATCAACCTGATTGCCCCTCCCATGTTACTGTTCCCTAAATAAATCAGATTTGTTGTTATTATACTATATACTGTCTGTGGTGTTGGTACTTATGGAAACAGTATTGCCTTTTGCTGTGTATGTTGATTAACCTTGTTTTACAGGGGTCATCAGAGATGTGCTGCAGAATCAGTCTCAAGGGTAAGTGGTACTTTATGAGTGAACAGTGTGTATACGTGGGGTATTGGGGCTGCAACTTCTGTGTACTGTGTGAGCCACTGGAGGGAACCAAAGGAAGTCACAGTGTCCCAGAGGGCTGTGATCAAGCCAGTCTAACCACTACAAACCCTGACCTCTGGGTGGAGGCACCCGCCATAGAACCTAGGCCCCTCAACCTGGCAGTAGTCAAGCAGGCAGGGGTAGTAGCCCTTGGGATAGCGCCACCTAGGGGTTACATCTTGGAGGCTCACCACTGGGATTTTGTGTCCTCTAGTGGCCATATCTATGAACCACTGTTAAAAAAAACAAATGGGTACCCCGACAGAAGTGGCTGTGCACCGGTTGGTGGAGTGGTGTACTAGGGAGGAGATCGACCCCCAAAATGCTATGCTTAACCTGGACATCCCCCTGGGTATCAAGACGGACACTGTACATGGAGTACTTTCCAAGGTGGAAGGTTTACAAAACCCTGTGGTGGTGGGTCAACATGATGATCTGCTCATCCACACTTTCATGACCCTAGCAGAGTATAAGGACCCCATAGATAGCTCCAAAGTGCCACAGACTATTACCCTAGAGGGAGCCCTCACTGCCTGGAGAGTGATAATTAAGGACAGTAGAGACCTGAGGGGGAATGAGCCCCCCACTATCTGAAACTTTTGAGGAGAAATTTGCTAAATTGTTGCTTGAGGAAGGGAAAACTGTGGAGGACTTGAAGAAACTATTCTTGCCACCTTGGGTGTTCCTCCCCCAACACCATCTCCCACTCCAGTACCTGTTATGGTGGCTGAACCAATGCAGGCTCTTATTTCTGCACCTACCATTAGTCACGACTCTTATCGAAGGTTGAGGATCTTCTCTGGCACCCTCCCCACCCCCACAGGGGGAGGATGATTGGGACACCTGGATGGATTGTGTTGCCCCCCTGATACCTGAATGGCAGTGTGTGGAGGCTGAGAAATGAAAAAGAATCATAGAAAGTCTGAGGGGTCCTGCCCTAGAGGCCATTACATTTTTGAGGTCCACAAATCCTGATGCATCTGCCCAGAAGTACCTATCTGCACTTGAAGGCAATTTTGGGAGCATTGAGACAGGGGAAAGCTTGATGCGGAAATTTCAAGGTACAAAACAGTGGCCAGGGGAAAGTTTTTCTGCATATGTTACTCGTCTGGAAAGAGCTCTGCAGAAGGTTTACGGAAAAGGTGGGGTAGCCGCTAGTGACAAACCGTGTAAGGTTGGAGCACTCACTACAGCATGAAAAGCATTCTAAATTGCAGCTCCTTCTATTAAGGCTTCTGGACAGAAGGGATAACCCACCGGACTATTGTGACTTAATAAAAGAACTTCGGGAGGTTGAAGATGAGGAGGCGGATTTTAATTCTGGGGTGAGCACAGCCCAAGTGATCACAGCATCGGAAGGTTCTTGTGAAGTGGGGACCAATGAGGGTGTGCCACCATGGGGTGAACTGCTGAGAGAGATCAGGGAATTCAAAAACAGTCCCTCCATGAAGGCCGCGCCTGCAAATACAGGCCCAGACCTATATCCGACTGCATCTGCTATGGGGGTTGGGGGTATCTCCTGCTGACAACAGCTCAAAACTCAATGTCTTGACCATGGAAGTGGGGAAATTGATGAGATGCCTCCAAATGCTTATCACGCCACAAACAGAGATGGCACCAAGGTGTCCAGTTAGTAGTAGTACCCCCATCCTGGCTCCCAGTGTGACATCTCGGCCAGCTCAAACTCCAGAAAGTATGTTTTGCTATAATTGTAGGAAGGATGGGCACATGAAGAGAGAATGCCGGTCCCCAAAAGACACAGACAAAGTTGTATATAGGCTACAAGGAGAGCTTCGGAGAACAAATCAGTGGTTAAGAGGTGCACGAAATGATCCCAGTGAGGGTCTCAAAATGCTAACTCCGTCCCTTTGTGGCAAGGTCAGTTGCCCAGGCCCCCGCTACTGCCTCTCCAGACTGGTCCAGAATAGTGGGTCCCTCCATGGAGACCACTGTAAAGGTGAATGGAGTGTCTACAAGAGCTGTATTAGACAGTGGTTCCCAAGTGACAATTATGTTCCAAGATTGGTATCAGAAGCATTTGTCTGATGTACCCTTACAACCATTGGAGGGGTTGCATGTCTGGAGGTTAAGTGAGAAGGCCTACCCCTACTCTGGATATATCCAAATTTGGCTGTCTTTTCCCACCTCCGTGGTTGGAGTGGCTGAGCAAGTAGAGACCCTGGCCTTAGTGTGTCCCCCTACCGGACTGTATGATGGGGTTCCACTACTAATTGGGATGAATGCGAATATGTTTGGATGGTTGGCGCAGTTGTGTTATGAGAAACAGGGGTCACAGACTGGTAGAGCTTCAAGAATTCTGGCATTGATCAAGAAGGCCTATGATGCCCAGAGAGATGCTGACAAAGTGGAACCAGAGGAACCAGTTGGAATTGTCTGGAAAAAGGATCCTGAGTCTCTGATCCTGGGGCCAAATGCCCAGTGTACCTTACAGGGAGAGGTTCATATCAGAAAGGATGTCAAGAATAAAATCCTCATGCTGGATGCACCAGGCGATGGTAAATTGCCAGAAGGACTGCTGGTCAAGCCAAGTATTTTGCCTGCCAGAGCCCATGCTTATGCCAGACAGGCAATGATCCAAGTTCATAATGTGTCTGATAGAGAGATTCGAGTAAATAGAGGTTGCACCCTGGCTAATGTGCATTGTGCGGATACTGTAGTGTTGTCTAGTAACAAGTGTTCAGGGGAGAATGACAGAGTGACGCCCGACTTGTTTGATTTTGGTGACTCTCCATTGCCATTTGAATGGAAGATGAGAATCAGTAGAAAGCTTGCTCAGAGAGACCAGGTTTTTTTTTCAAAGAATGGGACATAGGATGTGTGCAAGGAGCTGAGCACCACATCCGGCTGCATGATGAAAGGCCATTTTGTGAGAGGTCTCGACGCCTGGCATCTGCTGACATAGATGATGTGAGATGGCATCTGCAAGAGATGCTTGCTGCTGGTGTAATACAAGAATCCAGAAGCCCATATGCTTCACCTATTGTGGTAGTGAGAAAAAAGAAGGGGACAGTAAGGATGTGCATGGATTATCACACCTTGATCCGGAGGACTATCCCTGATCAGTATACAATGCCCCGCATCCAGGATGCTTTAGACTGCCTGAATGGTAGCAAGTGGTTCTCCATGCTGGATCTTCGCAGTGGGTACTACCAGATCCCAATGACCCCGGAAGACCGTGAGAAGACAGCTTTTATCTGCCCACTTGGTTTCTATGAGTTCATGAGGATGCCTCAACGGATTTTGAGTTTGAGCCCTATTTAAATCTGAGCTGCGCACTCCAGGCAAAGAATGCCAGCTACCCAGCTTGTTTTACACACTCCATCTGTAACAGACGTCTGGTTTGCCCATATAACAGAGGGCTGCAAGAAAAGGGGACCTTCTGCAATGAAGCAAGTGCTTTTTGGACTTTGTTTCCCTTTCTGGACAACAGCTGACTAGGTTGGTGTGAGGGGGTGAGGGGAAGCCGACGACCAATCTGGTGGTAGGAGGGTGGAGTTTGAGCCCTATTTAAATCTGAGCCGTGCGCTCCAGTGCGAGCGGAGCACGAGCGGTGAGTGGCGCGAGCGCCACTCGGGAGAGAAAAACCTGTTGGATTAGATAGGAGGCTTCTGATCTGATCGCTTCCCGACTGGGTTTCTCTGGTGAGTACGTTTTTAAACTATTTGGGTACTGCAATTGGTTTTGTCTCACCGAGAAATTTCCAGCCAGGTTGTTGAGTGGATCAGTGCTTTCTTTCTTCGGGGAGTTCTTTCAGAGAGCATCTGAAAAGTGGGGGTATTAAAAGTTTGGTTTTGTTTCCTTCTAGCATGTTTAGTAATATGCCCAGTGCTTGGAAATAACACAATAGTGCAAAATGAGGAGGATTGATTCCTGCAGTTTATTTAAGACATCAGTGGAAGGGGTTTCAGGATAACAAAACACAGTATATGGGCTCTAGGAGAAGGAACTCTTTTTCCTCTATTAGAGATTCTATAGCGGGGATAAATAAACGTAGAATATTTATGCACTTCAAGAAACAAGATTTACAAACAAATGTTTGTCTTATTTTATTGATGGGAGGCGATATTGAAACAAATCCTGGACCCCCTCCCTGTTTATTTAAAGTAGCTTATGATAATTCAAGGAGTTTAAAAAATAAATTAGATATGCTGAGAGCTTGGGAGGTTCTGGAAAACCCCAATATTATAGCTCTGACAGAGACCTGGTTGACCCCTAGTATAACTGAAAGGGAAATTGAGTTACAGGGATATACTATGTATAGGAGAGATAGGGAAAAGAAGAGAGGGGGGTTTGTTGATGTATTTAAGATGGGAATTGGGTGAGACTGTGATGATATACTCAGGAGAAGTGGGGATGATAGAATGTTTGTTAGTGTTAATAAAGAACTTAAACATGGTTCTGAGTTTAGTATATTCTCCCCAGAAAGTTAAAATACTGGATTTTGATAAATTGGCTTATTTAATACAACAACATACAATGGGGTTGGATTTATTAATGGTTGGTAATTTCAATGCAGCATGGAATAAATCAAGGGGTAATGCCCTAAGGACAAGTCTTAATTATTAAATTTGCATCAGAATATTGCAGTTTCTACTAGGAAAACATATATCACAAATGAGGGGAATATATTGGATTTAGTTTTTTCTTCAGACGGAATTAACGTTATTTCCTTGGAAGTGAAGCAACCTATATTTGGAGATCATTCCTCTATTGTGTGTGTGTGGGGGAAGTGATAAACAAGAGGGAAACACCTATAAATTTAGGCCCAAGAAAAATTAGGCATCGAAACCTTAAAAGATATAATAAAGATGCCTTTCTGCATGAATTAATAAAATACAGGTGGGATAGGCTGTTTTTAATCCCTGATCTAGATTGGGCCATCGAGGATTTTTCCAAAATGTTTGTCCAGGCTTGTGATAAGGTTGCTCCTTTTGAAACTGGTGTTTGTAAAAAAGTAAATGTTCCTTGGATTACAGACAAGATAAAACATAACATAAGATATAAAAATAAATTATGGAAAAAGGCTAACAAAACATTGGACCCTGATGATTGGATTACATATAAGAACGAACGGAATAAGCTCAAAGATAACATTAAAATTTTGAAAAAAACAATACTATAAAAACAAGGTAGAACATAGCACTGATCCAAGACAATACTGGAAATTGATAAAATCATTTGAAACTGTTGTGGAAAACAGATGGCCTATCCAGATCAGGGAGGGGGACACTTTATTATCAACATTTGAATCTGCAGAAAGGTTAAATCAATATTTTGTTTTGTTACCTGACATAGAAACCCCAAAGCAGCTTCATATAGATGCAGGCCAAGGGGATAAATGGCCATTAAACAAAATGAGGTTTAGGTTTAAAGCAATAACCTGCAGAGAGGTAAAGAGTGAATTAAGGAAACTTAAACTAAAGAAAGCCTCAGGTTTGGATAAAATAGAGAATAGGTTTTTAAAAGATTCTCTCGAGGTAATTGCTCCAGTTCTAGTAAAACTTTTCAACTGGAGTCTGATGGAAAATAAATTTCCAACCCTGTGAAAATAGGCAAAGATTGTACCAATTTACAAAGGTACTTCCCCAGTGGAACCAACAAACTATAGGCCAATTTCACTATTGTCATGTTTGTCAAAGGTCTTGGAGGGACTGGTATGGGGGCAGTTGAGTAGATACTTGGAAACAAGTTCTCTCCTGTCTCCTAGCCAGTCAGGATTTCGTAAAGGGTATTCCACGGACACTGCACTCTAATTGATAACATCGCTTCCCAGTTAAATGGGGGAGGATTGGTGGGGGCGGTGTTCATGGATCTCTCCAAGACCTTTGTCACTATAGACCATGGTAAATTGATTGGGAGAATGATGGAGTTAGGAATAGATAAAGAAACCTTTCCCTGGTTTGACTCTTATTTGTCAGGTAGAGTTCAACAAGTCTATAATGGCGATATTTCATCTAAACCAGCACTTGTAAGTAGAGGAGTCCCTCAAGGCTTGATTCTGGGCCCTTTGTTGTTCTTAATGTATGTAAATGAACTCCCAACAGTGGTACAGAACTCAGTTTTGAGTATGTATGCTGATGACACTGTACTGTTGGCCAGAGGTGTTACAACTCAGGAAATGGAAAAAACCCTTCAGAATGATTTTAGTAGGATGGAAACATGGTTATATAAATCGGGGTTTGTATTGAACAGTAAAAAAAACGAATTCAATGGTATTTTATAGTAAAGGAAGAAGTAATAATAATTCCCCCAAAATTTCAATTAAAACAGTTAAAAACGAATCTTTAAACCAGGTTGATTCATATAAGTATCTGGGGATTACCGTAGATAGTAGTTTGAGTTTTAACTCTCATATAAAAATCTTGTTTATAAAACTAATAACAAATTAGGGGCTTTTCATAGATCCAAATATTGTTTGGATTACAAAATGAGAAAAGATTTAACAAATCAATTGATTATTCCCTGTATAGAATATGGAATTCACATATATGGTATGGCCAATAAGTCAAATTTGAGGGCAATACATGTCCTTTATAATAATTTAGCTAGATTTATATTAAATTGTGAATATTATACTCACCATTGTGAAATGTTTAAGATCTTAAAATGGGATCAGATAGAACAAAAAAGGGATCAACAATGGCTAAAACAAATACATGGGGTAGTTCATAAACAAAGCCCCAAGTATCTTGTGGATAAAATTCCATGTTTAATGCATGTCCATCAATATAACTTAAGAGGTAAGGTGGGAAGTAAATATGTAATGCCCAGAATAAATAACAAATATGGTGAAATGACCTTTGGTATAAAAGTTATAAATTTGTGGGCACCCATTGACCTGGAAATGAAGCAGATTCAAAAATCCAAATTTTTTATGAGATCAATTGAAAATGGATCGGAAATAAGATGTATGTGTAATGGGTGCAAGAAGACTTTGGGAGGGGAATATAAATAATAAATGATGAGGGTTTGAAACACTGTGGTTTTCTTAAACTGTGAAATTAGTGTTATAACTTAAAAATGTGATGTTTCTGAATGGAGGATTATATAAAACCATGCTGTTTAGTGAAATTATGTAAATGTATGTTGTAGAAATGAATGGAGTGTACTTTTATGTATTTTTAAAAACTATGAAGAAAACAGGTACATCTTGAAAAAGGGTCTGTGACCCAGTGATGTAACAAACCATTCTTACCTGTATAAAAATAAACTTTTACTACTACTACTACTACTACATTTCAGGTGCCCCAGCCACCTTTCAACGACAGATGGAGCACGCAGTGGGGGACATGAACTTATTAGAGTGCCTGGTATACCTAGATGATGTTATTGTGTTTGGCAACTCACTGGAGGAACATGAGAACAGATTATTCAAGGTGTTGGACCGACTGGAAGACTTTGGCCTCAAACTTTCCATCGATAAATGTCAGTTCTTCCAAACCTCTGTAAAGTATGTGGGGCATATAGTCTCCACCGAGGGAATAGAGACTGACCCAAGTAAAGTTGAGGCATTGACCACCTGGCCACAGCCCCACAATCTAAAAGAACTGCAAAGATTCCTGGGATTCTGTGGCTACTATCGCCATTTCATCAAGGACTATTCAAGAGTGATCCATCCTTTACTTAATCTTACTCAAGGTTACCCTCCTACCCACAAAAAATATAAGAGGTCAACTCCCCCTGAGACTGAGAGAGTGTATTTCCATCCTAATGAAGTTTTTGGGGCACGATGGACACCTGATTGTGAGGCTGCTTTTCATGAGATTATATATCAACTTACCCATGCTCCTGTCCTGTCCTATGCAGATCCAGCAAAACCCTATGTCCTACACACTGATACTAGTTTGTAAGGTTTGGGGGCTGTGTTGTACCAGGAGCACGAGAATGGCCTGAGACCAGTGGCCTTTGCCAGTAGAAGCCTGACTCCATCCGAAAAGAACTATCCTGTACATAAGTTAGAGTTCCTAGCTTTGAAGTGAGCCATTGTTGACCAATTCCACGAGTACTTGTATGGGGCTAAGATACTAGTAAAAACTGACAATAATCCTTTGACCTATGTATAGATTTCAGCTAAGTCAGATGCTACTGGCCATAGGTGGCTTTCTGCATTATCTACATATGACTATGCTGCTGAATACAGAGCAGGCCTGAACCACATAGATACTGATGCTCTCTCATGGAGGCCTGTTCCCTGGAATTACTGGGTCAGACTGTCAGAACCTGATATTCGAGCACTCTGCCAGAAGTTTGACAGGGAGGAACAAATGTCCTCAAATGCAGTGGACTGTATGGTGGATTGTTTGGGGCCCTCTGAGAATTGCATACCTGCTGCTTATTGCCACTTTTCTGCAATAGACATTGGTGCACTGCCTCAGCTGGACAATGACATCATTCAGCTGGCTCAATCCCGAGATCCCATGATCAAATCAGCTCTAGAAGCCCTCTACGCAGGGAAAGATGTATCCAAGTTACGCTCCACTGATTTGAGAACTGCATTGTTATACAAGGAAGGTCCTAAGTTGAAACTGATTAATAGACTGTTATACAGAGAAACAGTAGACAGAGGGGGACAAATAGATAAACAACAGCTAGTTTTGCCCACTGCCTTTCGAGACTTGGTGCTGAGGTCCCTACACAACCACAAAGGGCACCTTGGCATAGACAGAACACTTAACTTGGTGAGATCCAGATTCTATTGGCCTAAGATGGGGGCTGATGTTGAACAACACATTAGAACTTGTAGTCGCTGCTTACAGAGGAAAGCTTTGCCCCAGAGGGCTGTCCCCCTAGTTAACATCACCATCAGTACCCCCATGGAGCTGGTCTGTATTGACTTTCTGAGTCTGGAGCCAGATCAAAGAAATATTAGTAGTGTGCTGGTGGTTACTGACCATTATACGAGATATGCCCACACTTTCCCCACCAAGGACCAGAAGACATCCACTGTGGCCAAAGTGCTTGTAGAAAACTTTTTTGTTCACTATGGGGCTCCACAAAGAATCCATTCTGATCAAGGGAGGGACTTTGAGAGTCATTTGATCAAAGAGATGCTTTCTCTGTGGGGGTGCAAAAGTCCAGAACCACCCCTTACCACCCTCAGGGGGACCCACAGCCTGAATGTTTCAACCGCACTCTGTTAGATATGCTGGGCACCCTCCACCCAAAGAGCAAGCCTAGATGGAGCCAACAAATCAGCACCTTGGTACATGCCTACAACTGCACCAAAAGTGATGCCACTGGGTTCTCCCCCACCGCCTGATGTTTGGAAGAGAGGCCTGACTACCAGTAGATGTTTCTTTCGGAGTTCTCCTGATGGGGTTCGTGCTGATAACTATCTCCAGTATGTGCAAAAGTTAAAGGCCCAGCTAAATCATGCGTACCAACTGGCTCAAACCATGGCTGCCAAAAGAAATCTGGCCAACAAAGAAAGGTATGATAAAAAGGTGAAAGCACAGGAACTCCAGTAGGGAGATCATGTATTGCTAAGAAATCTGGGACTGCATGGCAAACACAAGATTGCTGATAGGTGGCACCATCTCCCCCACATTGTGGTAGGCAAACTAAATGATCTGCCTGTGTACAAAGTAAGGCCTGAGAATAATTCAAAAAATGTTAAAACAATGCATAGAAATCACATATTGCCCATTGGACAAATCTTGATTGAGTCTGAGCCCCCAGAAAGTGCTCCCTCTGGACCAGTGACCCGAGCTGCTGCTAAGCAAAAGCAAAGAAAGTCTGCACCTACAGATGCTGAGTTAAAGTGTTCCCCACAACAAGTCCCAGTTGAACATGACTATCAGTCCATGTCACAGGAAAGTGAGTGTGACTTTGAGTACTACCCTTCTTACAAACTGAGTCAATTGTTTCGGGGCAATCCCCTAACCAATCCTGGAGATGAAGCTGGGCCTTCTGGACTGCCTAAGCCCCCAACTTTGTCTTTGGAGCCAATGCTCCCAGAAAGTGAAGTGCAAAGTGTCAAGTCGGATGACATGGAATCACTGTGCATGGTGGAACTGTATGAGCTTTCAGAGGAGGAAAATGATGAACTGGAACAGACTGGTGAGATACCAGAACAAGAAGAGTATTTTGAGTGCCCTGATGGTCCACTGCCAGTGTCCGAAAGCTCTCCATGTGAGCCAAGTGTTGTGGACTCAGAGATTGTAACTCCTGGAGCTGAAAGTGCCCTAAGTGCTAGCCTCTCTACCCCAATGGAAACTCCCCTGACAAGTGAGGACAATGCTGAAAATGAGGCTCAGGGTGCAGAGACTGTAACAGTTCCCCCTAGAAGGACTGGTCGAGCTGTAAAACCTGTGGTACACCTCAGTTATGAGTCCCTTGGGAGGCCTGTGGACTTGCCTCTCAATGTTGTCCATAAAGGAGTGTATGTGTCCCCAAGCTCATTGCCCAAACTGAACATCAGTTCTAACTCCAAGTTACTTGTGTTGCCCTCTAGGTATGGTGCCCTTGCCCCATCCAGCACCAAGGTAGCTGACAGGAAATGGCCCCCTCTCTTCAGGTTTTATGTACAGGAGGTAATAACCTGAGTTATGGTACAATGTGTGTATAATGCTGTGTAAAAAGTGATGTACTGAAAAGTTTCAGAAATGTGTTTCTGGTAAGGTGATATGTTGACTGATGATTACATGTATGAGCCTAATGTGATACTGATGTAAATGTGTATGGTTACATTGAAACTTATGGGGGTACTTACTTGGCGCGAATGCCAAGTTTTTCCAAGCTAGGAAGGGTGTAACCCCCCTGCAAATGGGGGTTCCCAAAAGTCTTCCAGGAGCTTGCCTGAATGCTCCAAGTCTGAGCGGTATTCGGGGTTAAAACTGTTTAAATGTGGTTCCAAGTGAGTGCTATTTGAACCTCCATGTACTGTCTCTTTAAGAGCTGTCTGCTTGCAGACTTAATTAGTTTGTATGGAGGGACTGTGTATTTAATGCTAAATCCAGCCCGAGCTGCTGTCAATTCGCTCCGTTTCTGCCGTCGCTACATGTGCAGAGGGAGCCTTGTTGAAAGATATAACTATTTGCCAGAAATCATTTGGAGTGACTGAGAAAATGTAGTTTGTCTAACCTGTCTTCATTTCAGCATGAACTGTTTCAGTGTAGCTCTTTCATTTTGGTCCTGAACTGCTGAAATGGACCAATCAATGGGGAGGGTTTCCCTAAAATGGAGCCTGTGGACGAATCAGAACTTGGACTTAATTTTGAGCCAGCCACAAGGGGATTGTATGGGCAGTGACTCTGGGAAATGTAGTTTTGACCTTGGTGCCTTTTTCCACCAACAGAGGGAGTCTTATTGTGAGTGCCAGCCGAACTAGCCAACAGAATGGCATGGAGCTAAAGGAAATGTCCTGCTCTGTAACTGGAAAGATCAGATCAGTTGTGATAGTGAAGAGAGAAGGAGCTCTGTGCTTCTGCGGTGTATAGTTTCGTGAAGCGGATGTGAGGCCCTGAGGTTTGGCCTGCAGCCGTTGTAAGTGCCAGTTCAAACTGAATCCGATTTGTGAGGAGGAAGAAGGAAGTCTGAAGAGTGGAAACCTGGCTCACCTTCTAGAAGACTGAAGAAATTGCTGAGTCGCGCTCGGTCTGTCAGGAACTGAAGCTGCTGAGTGTGCTCCCAGGTATTTTTTAGTAATTGCGATCGGGATCGAGGAGCAGCCTGCCTGGTATAGTACTTTCCGTTTACATATGAATGTGCGTAGTGCTTGTGGGGAATCGCTATTTTCAATCCCCTGTACTGTGTGCTGTGCGTTGAAGCTGGAAGCAAACCCGAACTTGTCTCGGACTAAATCCATTTGCTATCAACTGCAGTGGGGTCCAGTTACAAGGACCTTGTCTCCATGCCCTGTTGTTTCTGGCAATCCAGAAGAACATCCACCATCCGGTTCTCAGCCTGGGTATTGTGAGTATAAATCAGGGTTTTCGCCTGCAGCCTGTTATCAATTACAAGTGTGTCATCTAATTGTTGTTTTATGTCTTCATGGACTGAGTCATCCGGCTCCAGATTACAATTGGGTGTTGTGCATATATTTTATTCCTACAGGGCCTCATCCATCTGCACCTGCCGGCCAACCCTGGGCAATGGACCTGGCTAGCCCCCCCCCCCCATCCTGGGTACCCTGAGAGTGACATTTTGGACCCTATATATATGTGCACAGTACTGTGATTTGAACTTGGCCAAAACTAATCAACCTGATTGCCCCTCCCATGTTACTGTTCCCTAAATAAATCAGATTTGTTGTTATTATACTATATACTGTCTGTGGTGTTGGTACTTATGGAAACAGTATTGCTTTTTGCTGTGTATGTTGATTAACCTTGTTTTACAGGGGGTCCTCAGAGACGTGCTGCAGAATCAGTCTCGAGGGTAAGTGGTACTTTATAAGTGAACAGTGTGTATATGTGGGGTATTGAGGCTGCAACTCCTGTGTACTGTGTGAGCCACTAGAGGGAACCAAAGGGAGTCACAGTGTTCTAGAGGGCTGTGATCAAGCTAGTCTAACCACTACAAACCCTGACCTCTGGGTGGAGGCACCCGCCATAGAACCTAGGCCCCTCAACCTGTCAGTAGTCAAGCAGGCAGGGGTAGTAGCCCTTGGGATAGCGCCACCTAGGGGTTACTCCCTGATAATAACTATGGCAACGGCTAAAGAAGATACATAGAGTGAATATAATTGGACAAAAACAGGTGGTCTGAGTAACTGTCCTAACTAGTGTGAAAAAGTTGCTTACTAAGCCTGATAACAGCACAGTGAAGCAGTCATTTTATTTATTTATTTATTTAGTCAATCATAGGAATTACAACCTTTGAGTCATAGACTCATTTACAAAGGCTCCGTGTCAGCATAGTCATACATTCAGAGATAGTACATTAGTGGAACATCACATTTCAAGTAATTACATGTAATAGCCAAGGTGGCTGAAAGTCTATACATGTAGTAGCTAGGGTACTAATATTATTACAGTGGAACAATTATAATACAAGTGCAGCCTCTGGGGCATTGTCGTATAATAGTAACAGTGATCTATGCAATAGTGAGACAACACAGTTTTAAGGAAGTATTTACATATAGTAGCCTGGGTGGCTGTTGACCTATGCATTTAGTAGCTAGGGTATTGGTATTAGTACAGGAGGTATAGTTACAGTGTAGGTGCAGCCTCTAGGGCATTGTCATATAGCAGAGACAGAGATCAGCAGCAAAGATGTCCTATACAGTAAGTCCTATACAATTGGTGGCAATGTCAATGGGAGCAGCTATAGTGCAGCTCTGTGCAGGTCAGTTAGAAGGATTAGCAGCTGCACTAGCATTGGCGCAAGGAGAGAATGTGTTTTTTTAGGATGGTCTTGAAGTGTCCTAGATTTGGAATGGAGGTTATGGCTGGGAGGAGCTCATTGTACCAGGTGGGAGCTCTATAGGGGAATGATCTCTGAGCAAGGGAGGTTCTGACCCTGGGCACGGTCCACAGATGCTTGTTGGCAGAGTGAGTGGTCACAACGCAGGAACATGAGAGTACTGAGGCTGAGACCCCCAATGGAGTTAACCCTAGGTGGATTTTTTTTGTGAGGAAACAGGATTGATATTGTAGTCTTTCCTCAAGGGTGAAGATGTTTGTAAAAGCATAGAGGGTGAAAGTATGGGAGCGTTTCTCTGCACCTAGGAGGAGTCAGCACACTTTATTAATGGCTATGTGAATTTTGTTTAAGGTGGCGTTGTCTGCAGCAGAGTAGATAGGGGGCCCATAGTCAACAAGAGAGAGGACAGAAGAGGTGACAGCGAGGTTGAGAGCCTCTGGTGTCAGGCAGTCTTTGTGCCGGTATAGGAAGCTGATGTGAGTATTAATGGCTGAGGTAAGGATGTTAATGTGGGCATGGAAAGATAGGGAAGTGTCAAAGATAAGGATGAGGTATTTATAAGTAAGTACTTGTTCCAGAGGGAGGTGAGCGTGGGAGAGAATTTTTAGTTCAGTGTCCTTGCCCTTGCTCTGCCGGTGGGCAAATAGCACAGCTTTTGTTTTTTTGATGTTGACCACAAGTCTGTGACTGGTGAACCAACTTCGATCTGGTTGAGCGAGTGTTGGAGGAGGACTATGGTTAGCCGAGCAGGGGGTGTGCGTGAGAACTGCATCATCAGCATATAGCAGTAGGTTACGGAGCAGGATTTGGGTGGTGCGTTTAAATAGATACTGAAGAGTAGGGCGCCCAATATGGATCCTTGGGGGACCCACGAGCAGACAGGCAGGGTGGAAGATAGGATGTCATTTATCTTAACACATTGGGATCTGGAGGTAAGGTAGCTATTAAACCAAGAGAGTGGTCTGTGTGGTAGACCAGAGTGGTGGAGTGTGTCCAGGAGGAGGGTGTGGGAGACCATATCAAAGGCCTTAGGTCCACGAAGATGGCTCCAGCCAGATGTTTATGGTCAAGATGTTTATGGTCATATCCAAGGTCTGTGGTAATGAGGCACAATTAGATGGCACTATTGCCTTACATATAAAAATACAGTAAGAGATAGAGCAAAAAACATTTCTCATGTCTAGTGTATATACCAGTGAAGTGTAATAGAACACAGATCATGGTACATGCTTATATGACACATGTCTTCACCCTAAGCTTCATACATACACCTACATAAGCTGCTGCCTGTGAGGTGGGGGCACTATCAGGGGTGCTAGACCATGGATAATATTCCCTCCCCCACTGCCTTCAAAAAAGGCAACAACCACAAGAAAGTAGTGGGATGGAACTACAGAAGTCATAGTTTACAAGCCCGAGTCATGAGCCTTGTAAAAGAATTTGAGTTGTTCAAAATGTTGTCTAAGAGTACATTGCAAACTGTTAAAGGTTAGCATCAGAAAAACAATCAGAAATGCTTGTATAATAACAAAAGCTTTAAAAATAAATTATAATCAAGTACAGGAAAGAGCAGTGCTTAAATCACCATCATGAATACGTGTATTAAGAACATCACCGGCTTTAGAAATATTGTTGCTAATATAGGTAAGATGTGAATCCTTTCTAGCTAAAAGGAATTTCAAAGAAAGTGTAAAAGGGCCTATGTGTACATTAAAGACAAGCAAATATTGAAACAAGGCAAGCAAGTATTACGGATCAGTATCAATAACATCTGGTTCAGCGAGAGGAACAGCAGTAATCACAGTGTGACCAATTACTGTTTTCTGCTGTGAAGGAAAAACAAAACTTAGGAAAATTAATGGCACAAGTTTTGGCACCATAAGCAAAGGAATCATGATTTGTCACTACATAGTACTGCCCATCAGAACTATAAGGAATTCGTACAGTTGGAACTCTCCATTGTTGTAGACTTATAGGGCAAGTGAATGACTGGTTGGCGAGCCATGATAAGAAGTGATGTGCCTCCTCTAAGTAGCTTTGGGTTGCAGCTGTTTCGGCGACGGGTGCTGAAGGTGCAGCGTGTGAAGATTGTTCAGTCAGGTTAGACGGCAGATCATCACTCAAAGAAAAGGACCAGTCTAGATGTGCTAGCGAGTAGCCATAGACAGGTTTAGCAATGTCCCAATATGTCACAGCAGCACATATAGTAATATTCCTTCTTGACACAGCAGTTGGTATGCTGTGCAACCCACGCTTGTAGAACAGAGTGAAAGACAAGCAAAGAAGGTAAGTCAGTTCGTTCACGATGAATGTTGTCATCAAGATGTCTGATGGAATTAATTGCAGCCGGTTTGTCAAAGACAGAAGTTTGTGGACCAAAGTGAGGTAGCGACACAGTGAAAGTCATGAACATGTTGTCATGAACTGAACATTTGGAAAAATAGCATATTGCTTAGTTTGGATAACGTGAAACATACCCAAAATTTCTAGCAGTAGACTGAAATATTGACAGACTCTGACATACACAATGTAACGCATGCAGTTTATTTGCAGAGAGGATAATGACATTTAGACATTCTCCTATCATGAAAAATATCTGGTATGTGTTTTTCTATTTCCAAATCCCTGAAGAGATTGTTAACAGTGGCAATTACATAAGAACCATAAGCGGAGCATAAAAGTTCACGAGCAATATATTTCTTGTCTGCCTCCTCTTTTTTGAAAAATCAATTCATTCATTTTGTTTCTAGTGTCGTTGAACCCTTTTGTAATTTATTGCATGTTATAAACAGTTAAACACTCTTTCTTTCTTAAACCATCCACACCATGTAACAGTGGTGGTAACACATTGTTTTTAATAGCTTGTTGAAAACTATTGCCTGGATATTCAGAGCACTTGCTCAACCAAGATGTACCAGAGCAAGTGCAAAGATGTGCCCCCAAACAATATTCAGAGGGAGCTGTGGCACAGTGCAAATCCCAGTGTGCCAGTGCGCAATGATAATGTATGCAGCGCAAGTTCAGGGGGCGTTCCCATGAATACGCAAAGCAATGGGATATTCAACCGGGAACCCATGGCGCAAGTCCAGAGCAAATCCAAGATGCACCGACCAGACATGCTCACATAAAAACAGAGCTCAAACAGATAGACAGAAGTTGCACCAGGAGTGAGAGAAAGAGAGAGAGAGATAGACAGACAGACAGGGCAACAAACACAGAGGGAGAGAGAGAGAGAGAGAGAGAGAGAGACAGAGAGGTGGCGTGGGAGAGGGTGTGAGAGAGGGGGGAGAGAGACAGAGAGAGTGCACACACACACACACATATGCAGCAACAAGGCACCAGGGCCACAGACAGGCAACGAACTGCCCAGGGGAACACACAGAACACAAGGAGAAGGAAGGATGGACAGTGCACCATTCCTGATGGAGGCAATAATGAGAGGTGTGAGAAGGCAAGAGAAACAGACATGTGGCCGACGAAGGGCCCAGCGGTGGTATGCCTGACACAGGCAGTACCGTGCCCACATCACAAATCGAGAACTGTAGCGACACAGAGATCGTGGGCCAGTACCGCCAGAACAGGGTCATTCTGAGGCAGTTCTGTGAGCTGTGTAGTGAGGAGATGCAGGCACCCATTAGACATAGCCTTGCCATGTCCGTGAAGACCAAGGTGACTGCTGTTGTATGCCTGCTCATCACGGGCACCTTCCAATGACCAACAGGGGTCACCATGGGCATCACCCAGTCAGCCACATCCCAACTCAGTTCCTCAATGCCCTGATGCCACGTGCTTCGGAGTACATACATTTCCCAAGCACACATGCAGAGTGAACAGCAAACATGCAGGCCTTCCACAGGGTTGCATTCATGCTTGTCATGCAAGGGGCCATTGACTGCACCCACATGGGCATCTACATGCCACCCAGCCCCAAGGGCATTGTGTACATCAATAGGAAGGGAAGCCTGACCATCAACTGCCAGGTGGTGTGCGACGCCACGGGGAGCAACATCAATATCTGCACCACACATCCTAGGAGTGCACATGATGCATACATCTGGCACAGCTCTGCACTGAGCCACAGGTTTGAACATGAGGACATCACCACGGGCCACCTAGTGGGTGAGTATGGCACAGGCCAGTGTCGAGGGGCGTTGCAGAGCTAGAGTGGGGTTTGGCAGGGAGGCTGAAGTGGTGGGTGGGTCTGGGACAGGGATAGGGGTACAGAACAGCATAGCAGAGGGCTAACCATGTCGATCTCCTCACAAGTGACAGTGCATGCCCGCCGAGTGCCTGGCTGCTCACACCCTACCAGTGACCGTCGTCCCCCACAGAGATACGGTACAACGAGGCACACGCCAGCATGCGCAACATCATCAAGCATGTCTTTGGCGTGTTGAAGGCATGATTCCATTGCCTAGACAAGTCAAGTGGTACCCCTTAAAAGCCTGAGGCCTATTCCTGGCCTGCTGCATACTGCACAACATGGCCATGGACCGTGAGATAGCTGTCGAGGGTGAGGAGGACAACAGTAGCAGGGACGATGGTGACAATGGACTGGAGGAGGGTATGCAGCCACTTCGTGAGTGGAGGAACCCCCAACTTGGGCAGCAGGCATGACGCCACTGAGACACGGTTGCACAGGAACACTGGAGAATGCAGGTATGTGGTGTGGCACACATGCATGGGCCACACAGACCAGCACACCACACACATGCAGAGGCATGCACAGTGGGAGGCATGCAAGAATGGTGGTGTGAGTGGCAGTGGCACACACCAACACACAGCAACACACACACATGCTGCACATGCATATGCGCGGATGCACGCACACATACACACACACACACAGGCAGTGGAACGTGGCATGAATCAGATGCATTGCTCCAGTGCACAGGCAGTACTGGTGCCACTCTGCCCTCATCACACCCACACCACACATCCCAGCAGCTGGCAGGCACACACAGGCAGCATGCAGCACAACATGCACACGTGCCACCACAGGTGTGATGCATGCACACACACACACACACACACACACCACCCATGTGAGCACAGGGCAGCAGCAGCTGACTGCAGGCAGGGCAGAACACACCTCAGGGCAGCTGCATGGCACCGTGGCCCCCACAGCCACATGAGTGGCTGTGCCAGGGCCTATTGGCAGCTGAAGGCTGTGCATCGGCCATGGGGGTGTGTCTGATGCCCCACCAGGGGTGGATGTGCGGGACCGTGTTCACATGGGGGTGTGCAGGCAGCCAAACAGGCCAGCTCTGGGCTTTCCAGGGATGCCTATAGCTGAACCTGGCATCCACTGTGATGGTGTCACCCTACGCTGGGTACATGGGGTGGATTGCACACTGCGGGGGGTCCCCTGCGCATAGCTGCACCCAGTGGCAGCCAGCAACACAAAGCCATGTGCAATGGCACCAGCAATGCGATCCATGGCCACAGTCGTGGCCTCCTGCATGAGTGTCAACCCCTCCATGATCTGCGCAGTGCCCCAGTCCTGTTGCTCAGCTAGCTGGTGCACCTCCACATGCAGTGCTCACACCCCAGTGGTGAACAGCACCTGTTGCTCAATGGATGCCCACAGCAGCCAGGAATGCTCAGCCAGACGGTCTGCATCCTGTGGCACCTGCCCAGGATGTTGATCGTCAGTGGGTGACCTGCCACGCTGTCCAGCCCCCCTCTCTGGTGGCGCTGCATAGTGGAGTCTACAGAGGGAGGGTGTACGGCAGGCACACCGGCAGCGGACCCTGTGTCCGGCTGCCCAGTGGCACCCGCAGCCTGCAGCTGCCACACGTCCTGCTGCTCCCTGCCACCCAACCCTTGAGCGACTGCACCACCACCAATGCAGGGCACAGCAGTGGCACCGCTCACCGGTGCACCTGCAGTGCCGGTGGGCAGATGTGCAACCGTGGGCATGGTGCTGGGCCCTGACGCCACCTGTGATGCTGGTAGGGTGAATCCCCCACAATGTTGCCCATGCTGTCCAGGATGATTGCCATTTCATCATTGAAGTCGGACCCCACCCTGATCTGTATCTCCACGCACAGCACACCAAGGCTAGCATCCTGCAGAAACACATCCAGGGCCTCATCCAACCCTAGGCCATGGACATCCACAGGCACTATGGTGCCCAGCCACGGCCTGTCAGGGCCATGGATGCTAGTGGATGTGGAAGGTCCATCCTCAGGGTCTATGCTGCCATCTACAGAGGCCATTGCCGCCGCCATTGCCTCACCATCTGCACGGAGCCGTGCTAGAGCTGCAAGAGAAGGAGGCAGCATCAGTAATGCATCGACCCCATGTTCTCCCCTGGGTACACTGCTGCCGTTAGTGGCCAGCAGTGTGCCATGTGCTTTGGTGCACACATGCACATATGGCATGCGGGCCTGCAGCATGCACACTGGCATGCATATGTACGCACCCTCAGGGCCAGTACCTGTGCATGACCGACATACATAGCATGCAGTGATGGGCTGCCACCCATCTGGAAGCCCCCTCCAGGCACACCCTCCACCGATGTGCAATGGATGGTGGCTGCCGCCATCTCCTCTGTCGGCGTCAGTGTGGGTGCACCCACTGACCCTCTGCTGGTGGCATTCTGGGATGCTCTGATAGTTGTCACTTTCTCCTTTATGCACTGCCTGTGCATCCCGACCTTCTTGTGGCACTCCTGTGCTGACCTCTGGTGACTGTCATGCTGGTTGATGTAGGCTGCCACTGCACTCCATCCAATGACCCTGTCATGTAGTGTGCCCATGGCACCACTCAACAGGGCATCCCTGTTGAGGTAGGCCTCAAACAGGGCATCAGTCTCTCCCTTTGTGAAGTTGGGCTTGTGCTTGCATGCTGGCCCACCCTTGTCACCCGCTTTCTGTCCCGACATGTTGCCTCCTGTGAACGTAGACAGCACAGTGTGTCAGTGGTAGCAGAGCCCTGGGCAGTTCCACCTTGCAGTGCTGCTGTCTCCCTGTGTTGCAGTGGCATCCAGCACTTACCTGTCGAGTCTGCAATACCAGTGCATGGCCTGTGCTGTTCAGTGGCACTTATAAGGTGCACTCATGCAAATTAGGTTGTGTGCAATGGTAATGATATGCAAATGCACCCTACTGCGCTGCTCATTGGCGGATGAGCTCATTTTCATAGGGTATCTGAATATCGCAAAACTGCACTGTGCACTGTCATGTTGTGCCAGAGCACATCTGTGGCGCAATACCCACACATGTGCATTCTGCACACCTGCAGTGCTCATGTACGCTGCACATCCCACAGTACAATTGTGCACTCTGTATGAACTGAGCAATGCAGAGGCACTGCGCAAGTGGCACAGTGGCGGTTATGAGCATGCCCATGCATCATGCCATGCACCCTATCGTGCACATGCACACTGCACAATAGCTGGTGACCTCTGACCCAGGGGTCACCTGTGTGACCCCATGACCCTGCTAGGCCCAGGCAATGTGCACATACCCAGTATTGTACAATGGTCCTGCATAGCACACCTGGTGCGCATCCACGTGCTGCACAATTGCGTCAGTGTGTTGCATATCACGCACCCTGCACATGTGGCAGCCATGTGTGATGTGCACCACCATTTTGCACTGCCACCTCAGATGTCAGCCATGGTGCAGGGCACTGGTAGACACACAGTGAACTGGAGTGAGGTGGAGCTAGTGAACCTGGTGGCAGTCGTCCAGCCCTTTGAGAGACAACTGTTTGGGATGGTGCCACTGCAGCAGGCCAGGGCAGAGGTGTGGCAGGCAGTTGCTGTGGCCATGGAGAAGAGGATGGGTGTGCCACGAACACCTGAGCTGTGCGGGCCCCACTTTGGGGGACCTGTGGTGGAGGACACCCAACTGCCTCCACAGGATGCAGGCACATGTGCAGCATGGTGCGGTGCCACAACCGGGTTGGTGTTTGCATTGTGCCTGTCAGGCCATGTGCAGTACTGTAATGCTGGCATTACTGTCTGTCATGGGCCACAGTGGGTTACATAGCTGTCCTGCCATGCACCGCACATCATGCCGGGCTGCCGCATGTGTTGCGGCCATGCTGGTGTGTGGGCCACAGGATGGATAGAGGCATGCACTGCACGTGACGGGCTGTTGGGGAGCACTGCTAATGTGCTTGTGTACTGATGTCCACCTCTCATGTTTCCCTTCCCAGGGCTGGAGGACCACAGGAGGGCCAGGGCAGTGGTGGAGCAGGCCAGGGGCGACACACACCCCTGATGGTGGGCAACCGGTGCCAGCAGCACAGTCCAGTACAGGTGAGTACTGCCTTGTCATTTGTCACTGTACCTAGGGGGTGGCATTGGAGCATTGACTTCAGGGTACCATTAAATCTTTCCACAAGCCCATTGGTTTGCAGATGATAAGGTGTCATGTGCCTCTGCACCACTCCACACTTCTCCCACAAACATTTCATCCGGTCCAACATGAAGGAACCCCCTCTATCGGTGATAACCTCCTGCAGAAACCCAACATGGGAGAAAATCCCAAGTAAGACATCTGCCACTTTGGCCCTGTCCACACTTGCCTTTTTGTAACGTTACCAGCAATCTGTAACGTTACAAAAAGGGCAAACACGGATTGCATCCACACCTAACATGGTTCTGAACCGTGTTTCAAAACCAAGTTAAAACCCTGTAGAAATGAAGGTTTGAGCTCGGTTTTGAAAATGCCACAGAGTGTAGCATGGTTAAGTCAGCTGTGTGGACAGGAGTACATACCATGCTTGCTAGTCCTGGTCTTCACAGTGCCTACAACGCTGGAAGAACAGTGGTGTACTACAGCGTTACTGGCCACCCCCTAACAGCACGTCTGGATGGGAGATTGCCGTGCTTAAACATGGTTCTGCGAAGTGTGGACACGCTAGCACGGTAGCTTCTGTTACGCTACTAATAACGTTACAGCCTGGAAAACACAAGTGTGTACAGGGCCTTAGTCTGTCCTCAGTGAGGATAGGGCAACTGCCTCTGGATATCAGGTGGCATAATCTACCAGTCAGGATGGACCTCTTCCCGGAGGAGCTAGGGGTATTTAAAGGCCCCACAATATCCATTCCCACCCTCTGGAATGGCTCCTCCACTATGGGCAATGGAATTAAGGTGGCTTGGGTTTTCTTACCCACCTTCTCTATTTCTTGACACCGGTGACAAGACCTGCAATACTCCTTCATCTGCTGGGTGAAGTTGGGCCAATAGAAATTCTGGGCCAACCGCTGCATAGTGCGCATGATTCCCTGATGACCAGACTAGGGAATATCATGTGCAGTCCTGAGCAACTGCTCACGCTACCCCCGGGGAATGACAAGCTGCCTGCCTATCACCCCTCCCTCTGTCTTAGCATCCTGAGTATACATCAGTCAATTTTCCCAATAAACCTTATGTTTCCCATCACCTCCTTGTACTCAGTCTGAGTCTGCCCAAACCCTCAGCTTCTTTAGACTAGGATCACTTATCTCAGCAGCTGCAAACTCCTTACACATTCCCAAGACATGGGACAGGTCCCTGTCAGTATCTAAATTAGAGTCCCTAGCTCTAGTGTCAGGGCACTCCGGATCACTGTCATCCCTAACCCTCTGACAATGGGTCACCCCTCCTTCTTCTGAGTACCTTTCCGTAGCTGTGTGGTTAACTGCTACTGGAGAAATTTCTACCCCATTTTCATTAGTCTCCATATCAGGAGACACAGGCTGGGGAACCAGCCTCCCAGTGGTTTCCACAATGGCTTCTATGGGGTCTGAGGAACTACAGTTTTCCCTTGGCTATGGGTAACTGCACACACCATCCCCTGTTTGAGATTCTTGCCAAGGATGATGTCAACTGCTAAAGTTTTGGCTACAGCCAACTGTTGCACAGTTCCCCCTTTTAAACCCCAGTCTAGGAGAACACTACCGAGTGGCAATGTTTTCTCCTCCCCAGTGAAGCCTTGCACAGTTACAAATGTATTGGGTATAAGCTGACCAGGCTCTACCAGATCCCTTTTTACCAATGTCAGGGATGCCCCTGTGTCTGTTAACCCTTGTGTCTGTACACCAATCACAGTGACTGGGTGCATGTGTTCCCTCATGTTCACAGGCATGCTTCCAGGGACTCACAAACAATCCATTTCTTTCCTAGCCCCATTTTGCGTATTGCTCATCCTTTTGGGACACTGTCTGGCAACATGCCCAGTTTCGTTGCAAACCCAACAATAATTTCTTTTCTCAGAAAAATCTTTTCTTTGAAACCTGGGGCTAACTGATTTCGATGGAGGCAGTGAGAGATTTAGGTGCCCTGAAGGCGTGCTTTTCCCTTTCTGCACTGCCATGCCCACCTCTTTCACTCTCAGAGCAGGTCTGCTCTTGGCATAGCGGTCTGAGAGTTCAGCAGCCTCTTGCACTGTTTTGGGATCTCGGTCCTCCAGCCAGGTTTTCATCTCTGCTGGGCATGTTCAAAAAAACTGATCTAACAATATAGCATTTTCAATCTTATCTACAGAATTTGCTTTCATTTCTTCCCATCAATGTTTTAAAAACTGATGTTGTTTCGTGGTTAACTCTTCATAGGTCATGTCAGGGCTTCTCCTGGGCTTATGGAATTTAGCTCTGTATGCTTCACAGTTAAATTGATCTTTTTTTAAAAGTGCACCTTTAAGTTTGCTGTAATCATTACTGTCCTCATTGTCGATTTGACCCAATGCATCCCAAGCTTTCCCGGTAAGTAGTGAGGATAGCTGAAAGCTCCAGGACCCTCTAGGAATATTGGGCTGAATATAAACTTTTTCAAAGGAATTTAGAAAGGCATCCATATCCTCCCCTTCTTTAAATTCAGCTATCAATTTGGAATTTAATTTGTAACCCAGTCCTATAGTTCCAGTTAAACCCAAGCCACTTACCTGCTCTGGTGTTGGTGGTTGGAGTAGTAGCCTCTCCAGTTCATGCTGTCTCTGGTGCTCACTCTCTTCATGGTCAGCCTTTCGCTGTTTATGCTCTGCTTCTCACAGTTCTCTCTCCACCTCTCGCTGAAGTTGTCACTCTTCTCTCTGGAACTCCAGCTCCGTTTGGCACAACTCAATCTGCAGCCTGATTGCTTCTGGCTCCAGAATGCTGGTGACCTTCCACTGCTACTGTGGCCCTTCGCTTCTACTGTCCCTGCTGTTCTCCTCACCTGATCTGGACACTGCACTGGCTGCTGGCCCCTCCATGCCCAAGGTTTGGTCCTTTACAGTCACAGTCTGTGACTCGATGCTCTGGGCATCTGCTGCCATCAGGGAATCTATGAGATTCTGCTTGTTGGCTCTCCCCTCATACTGGACTCCTCTGTCCTGGCACAACTGCCTCAAGTAGTCTGCAGTGTACCCGCTGTAGTTGGAAACCATCTTCTTCCCTAACTATGGCTACTCTAACTTGCACTTTAGAAAAAAAAATTAAAACAGGTAGGAACTTGACTGTAAGCAAAATTATATAGTTCTGTTTCTTTTTAAAAAAAATAAACCACTGCCTTATTTTGCAAGTGAGCTGTACAGTATTAAGCTGACACACTGAACAGTTAAAGCTTGTGTTACCAAATTTATTGCACTGCTGCCAATCATATCTGTCACAGCCCTCTGCTCCCACAGTGCCAACCTCAGAGCACAATAGTGTGAACAGGTAACAGACAGGGGAAACATAGAAACATAGAAACATAGAATTTGACGTCAGATAAGGACCACTTGGCCCACCTAGTCTCCTCATTTCCCTACCTAACGGATAAGCTGCAGATCCTAGTAAACCAACAGCCTACTTCCTCCTACCTCCCAACTAGAATTGCCTTATGCCTGTCCCATGCATTCTTGAATTCCCCCACTGCTTTTGACTCTATGACCTCCTTAGGAAGGCTGTTCCATGCATCTATAACCATCTCTGTGAAGAAATACTTCCTCACATTACCTCTAAGAAGTCCCCCCTCTATCTTCAAATTGTGCACCTTTGTTCTTGCACATTTCTTTTCTGAAAGATGCTACCCTCTTGGACTTTGTTGATTCTCTTGAGGTATTTGAAAGTTTCTATCATGTTCCCCCCTCCCTCCTTTCCTCGAGGCTATACATCTTAAACTCCTTTAGTCTTTCTTCACTTGTCTTCTGGTGCAGACCCTTCTGTTTGCTTTTGGGTCTGAATCACCTTTACTCTCAAGTTCTGAGGGGATTCAAACTGTGAACCTTATGATAGCATACCCAATGAACAGGCTCAGATTCGTACCCTCTTAGGGGATTGCGGTACAATCTTTCACCAGGGGCACACAGCCGGGCTTCCAAAATGAACTCTTTTAACTCTGTTAGAGACCTTAGTTATATTCTTACCTTTTTACTTAAGCTCGGTAACACCATCAAGTTGTTGAACAGTTGTCAGACTTAACCATCTATATGTTACATGCAAAAAGAACTTGGAAGACACACCCGGGCAGTATCTTACGAAAATGAACTTTACTAAAAGATGATAAAAATATGAAAAATGTAAACACAGAACAATATATCAAAGAGCTCACAATCACATAAAAGAACAAGGGGAAATTACAAAGCAAAACTCCTACCACAATACATTTAGATTTTTGCTATCTAAGGTATTTCCTCTGGAAGTGCATTTTAAAGTTATATCAGAGAGCTGTTTCTCTCTAGAGTCCCAAAATGATATATATACATTTCAGACACAAGTATCAGTTTAAACTCTGTGTCTCCACGCCCCTTCTGTGAGTCATCTAGCTCCTCATTTTAGAATATAAAATTACAAAAATGATTTTCTTTCAGGAGGTAGTTTAAATAAGGTGCCATCAGAAGAAAAAAAGACATTTCATATATATAACTCCTTAATTACACATGTTTCCTTTGAACTTGGCAATCCCACACTGGCACCAATGTGTTAAAAAAAACACAACAGGAATCAACCTAATGATGTCCTGTTTCTGAGATCATGAAGTCACATTTGATTTCCACTTCAAAAACAAGAGGTCATAAAAAGGCCATAAAATGCAATTTCTCAAGGAAGTTAATTACATTATAGAGATCTCCTGGTCAGTGTAATACATCCTGTGATCCCAGCTGCTGACACCTTGTAATTTAAAAGGGCCATATCTCACAGACTAACATTTCATACACTGACCATTTATTTAAAATACCAATGTTATACAATAATCATAACCAGCTGGCCAAGCGTCACAGCCTGTACATTGGCCATGGACACCAGCTGTAGGTGGGGTGGGCATACACCTGGATGCCACCGGTGGTGTTGTGGTGCTGCTGTTGCTGTGTGCCATGTGGCCAACACTTTGAAGTCCTGTGGCTGCTGTGCAGTGGCATTCATCTCTCTGCACTGGCGTGGTGTTCCGTGCCATGGGCGGTCATTGTTCCCTCTGCAGGGGTCCATACCAAACTCTCCAGGGGTGTGTCCGCATATTGCCCATTGTGCTCTGTGGGTGAGCATGGTTCCCTGACCCATTTCACTGATTACCTGTCTTGTCCCATACCATAGGTGTCAGGCGGACTGAAGGTCGGAGGCCGCGGAGGGTCCAGACATGGTTGCTGCACCAGATCCTGACAGTGGTGCAGAGGGTCCTGGATGTTGTGGTGGTGATCCACTGTGTGTCTATGGCCAGACTGAGGATATGGCACATTGGGGGAGCTTCCAGCCATGGACACTGTTAGCTGAACTGTATATAGCTCCGTTCACCCGTGTTGACCCTCTTCCCCTACAGTCCCCTGTCCCATTGTATAGCCTGTGTTCCCTGTCCCCATCCCTCTTTGTACCTTCCCTGTCCCTGACCCCTGTTTCTGTTTCTGTATGCCTCATTCATGTTTATAAAGCTTTACCAACAATATGCCTGTGTCTGTGTCTGTGTCTGTTTTGTGGGTGGCATGTGGAGCCATGCCATAATGCTCAGGTCTCCATCCATGGTGTTTGGGGGTGGGGCTGTGTGGTGCTACTGTGGTTCCCTGCTGTGTGCAGTGGTCTGTCACATTGTGCTGGGGTTCCTTGCCCAGTTTAGTGGGCTTGCCATGTGGTTTTAGGCTCATCATGGGGCTGTGGTGAGGGGTGGGCAGTGGGTGTGTGCATGGTGTTGCCACACTGCCATGGTCCTCCTTCTGGACCTGTCCTTCCACTGGGGTGGGGGTGTCTGCATCCCCTGTTGGGCCCCCGGTCCTGTGTGGGCTGCCACTCTGCCTGGGTCCTGCATCCTTCCCTGCCCAGCATGTGGGATGCCTGTGCACTTGTGAGGTCTGGGTGTGTTTGGTTCCATGGTCCTGGGGGTGGAAGTCCATTGCAGCATGGTGGTGGGTACAGCAGGCTGGTGGTTGCTGAGGGGTGCCATTGGCAGTCCTGTGGTGGCCATCCTCCCCTCCTGTCACCTACTGGCTGTGCCACATCTGTGTTCTGGGTACCAGTTCCTGGGCATGCTCCTGTCCATCACTGGTGGACTACCTATGGGTGTTGTGGTGCACAGCACCACTGCTGGTAGCCATGTTCCATCACCTGTGGTCCATTCTTCCACCCTGCACTGTGCCTGTGTGTGCACTGGCATGCCCTGCTGGCATGATCCTGTGGCCATTGTCACTGTACTTCTCTGGCTGTGTCCCTGGGTCAGTTGTCTTTCTGCTGCCCCCTCACTGTTGTTGTTCAGCTTTGCTTGGTGCTTCTGTGATTGCACCGGCGCATCTCTGGCTGCACTATGGTGCACCTGTGCCATATTCAGCTGTGTTGCACTGGCATGCGCAACTGCTGAATATGGCACCTGCTGAGCCACCACGCAGCTGACTTGTGCTGCGCTGGACTTACGCCAACCTTTGACACAGTTCTGAATATCCAGGCCATAGTGTTTGTGCTTTAAAGAGCTCCTGACACAGTTGAGACAACTTTGAAAAAATGTAATATTCAGACATAACTGTAGCTTATATTTTGTATTTTATTCTGTAATTCTCACCATTATTTCCTTATTCTAAGGGTATTTGTATCAACACAGTATCTCTGGTCTTTGAGCTCTGGCTGCCTGCCTACACCTGACATCTCAATTCTGTTTATGACATCAAAATATGTTGCTGTGGAGATAGTTATGATGTCATAAACAGGAGATTGTTATGTCATGTGTAGAGAAGCGGCTAGAGTAAATAGAGTCTATGGAACAGGGATCTTGTTTTCATGCAACTGTCTTCAGTAATAAAGAAAATGGTGAATTAATTACTGAACATAAATGAAGTACCAAAGAATATGGGATGGAGCTGAATGTAATTCTTACTTTTTTCAACGTTTTGCTAATGCTGTCAGTGGCTCTTTAATAGCAGTTATATCTTAGCAACTTATGCATACAAATGTTCTTTTTTGCTCTTGTATCTAACTAGTATTGTTATCCCGGGTCGCCCCTGAAAAAGGGACCTTCAGGGCCCAGTGAGCCTACCCGGTCACCAAAATTTAATAAATAAATAAATATCTGCTCTATTCCAGATTGACATTCCTGAACCAAAAAGGCCAGAGACAGTGTCTGCTGCTCCAGTAACATCTGTAGTGTCACACCCAATGTGTGATTTACCCTTAGCATTAGGTGCAGGTCTAAAAACTTCTAACTGTTCAGTGGTATGAGGTTCACTAACTGGATCATTTGTGCAAGTATCGTAATCAGCTATAATGTCTAAAAGCATCATACTGAAAAATTTAGAAGTGTTGGTCATGTGACAGAGACCAAACTCAGCCATATTCCAATCGGTAAGATTAAAAATAATTGGAACATACATAAATTGTACATTGTTAGTCAGAGCTCCTGGAAGGGAAGTGGTGGTCAGGCCACTAGGAGGACTAGCTCCTGAGGAGGACATTCAGTCAGTCGTTTTTCAGTGGGTGGGACTACAGAAAGGAACATGGCTTCAGTAGCCATATAGTTGTGAAGACAGAAAGCTTGTGACTCTTCAGATGTGAGATGGTCACAAAAGGTAGGATCTATCAGAGCAGTTAAGTTGTAGAGACCAGTGTGTCTAGAAGAGGCTTGTTGAATAAAGTGTGTACTGTTTGGTGCAATCCCTGTGTTGGGCCATTCGTGAAAAGTTCCTTTATATAAACATGCTACAGGAAGTGTGTAACCATTAAAATCAGTTTCCCATCATATCTGCAATGTGGATTTGTCTGGCGGTACTACCATGCCATTAAGATAGGTGTCTAATCCTTCCTTAGTCATATTTAATTTATTAGGGACATTAATGCGTACACCCTGGGGGCTGGAGATGGGTGAGTCTCTAGCTGAATGTTCAAGTTTGTCAAGCAAGTGTGCTATACATCATCTGTGTTCAGTCATAAAGGGTTTGTCTTGAGAGTAAATCAAAGAAAGTAATCCCACCAGGATGAGGAGGTGCAAGATAGCTATCCTGCTAGCATGTCTGAAAGAAACAGAAAGGGATTGTTAAGTGAGGGGTACTATTCCACCCTAAGAGGGTTAGGAAAACTAATTAGTCACTTTTGTACAACTTGAGCTGATTTGCATGAAACTGCTTGTCGGTTGTCTGTTTCTGATGCTGAACTCTGACTTGATAAACAGCAGAGCTGAGTTTGTTGACACTGTCATATGGGTCTTTCCATTGGCTGGTAAATGAGAGAGCTGGTGGTGTGTATTGGAGAAGCATGACTTAATTTTCAACTTGCCTGTCGACTTCTTTGGCATGCGTATCAAAATTAGCTTTTGCTTGTTGTTGAACTTCGCCATATGATTTGCAGTGAACAAATGTGTTTTCATGATGTCATCTCGAAGTTTTTAAACATATTTGTCCACAGATACCCTATCTACTGTAGGGGTGTGGAGGTTAATCAACAGGTGCTCAGGTAATCTCATGGTTCTGCCAGTCATAATCTCATATGGTGCACACTGAGTAGTTGCCACAGACGTGCCCCTGACTACCATCGGTAGTAGTGGCAAGAGGGAATCCCAGTCCTTGGGCTGGTCTTCGATAAATTTCCATAACATCTGTTTGATTCTTCTATTTGTTCTTTCTACCTGGCCTGAGGATTGAGTATTGCATGGGATATTCAATTTGTGATCTACAGTACCTCAAGCATTTGAAATGACGTTTTCATCACCTCAGCAGTAAACTGGTTCCCTGGTCTGAGTCTACCTTGAGGGGTAGGCCCCACCTGGAGAACAATGAATCCACCAGGATCTTGGCAGTTGCCTTTGCCACGTTATTCCAAGTAAGAAATGCCTCAGCCCACTTGGAAAACATATTTGTGACAAGTGCATACTTGTTCTTCTTGCTGGAGTTAGGGGGCCAATAACATTTATTTGTATAGCATTCCATGGTCCAGATTGCCTTTGTGGCAATAGTTTGGCATTTCTTTTCATGGAAAAATTGATTATTCTGGGCACACACTATGCAGTTGTTCACATAGTGCTCCACGTCCTTGGTCATACCAGGCCACCAGACGATGGTTTTAAGTCTTTGAATGGTGTTATCTGTTCCTTGGTGTCCATCAGTGGGGGTGTCATGAATCATATGGATGAATCTGGCTTGTAAGGATTGTGGTACAACCCACAGTTTGTGATTTATATTGTCCTTCTTATACCAGATCAGTTTCTGATCCTGATGTAGGTGTTCGTTGTCAGAATGTCTTTTGTATTGGTTACCAGTAGGTAGTTCTTGTTCACTTCCTTTGTCTAAGTATTTGAACAGATCTTTTAGTTCTGGCTTGGATTTCTGTGCAGCAGAAAGGTCCAGTGGAGGTTCTGGTTGTGGTTTCTGACTGGTGTTGGCAGCTAAGAAAATGGCTGCCACTGCTACTGGGTGAGTCATTAACCATTTCTCCCCCCCCCCCCGAGATCCTGCTTTGTCAAGTGAGTCTGCTCAATTGTTAAATTCATGATAAGGCTCAGTTTTGCAGTGAGCCTTTACCTTGTGAATGTACAGTTTATTGGTAAACTGTTGTATCAGTGTGTGTGTGTGTGTGTGTGTGATATATATATATATATATATATATATATATACATATACATATACACACAAACAGATCTTGGTATTTGACAGGTGTGCCATCAGAGAATGTGAAATTATTTTTCTCCCAGAATGGTAGAAACCCAGTAAGGGAGGAGCAGGCCCAACTGGAGTGTACAAAGATGATAGCATCTTTAGCACCATGGGGCATAATCTCTAGAGCACAGGCCACAGCTGCCAATTTGGCATACTGTGAGGAAATATCAGTGCATTTCCTAGCAATGCGCTTAAAGTCACCATCTGGATAGACTATGAACACACCGAATCCTGCCACCTGTTACCTCTCCACATAGGAGGTGGAGCCATCTGTGAAGACACGATACATGCTGGTATCCTCTAAAACATCTGGTGTGGCCGGTAAGAATGGCCCTGGCTCAGGTATGTCAAGATGCTAGAGTTAGGGTTGCCACCACTGAATGAGGTAAAAACCAAATTCTAAGCTCCGTCCCTAGTCCCACCCCTTTTCACGAGTCATCATGCATTGCTCCTCCTCCAAAGTCATTTATTATATCAGTAAAAGATAACACTTAATGCAGCAGCTCAACAAAAATTTTAAGATACTGTACTGTGCCTGTTAAAGTTACTTTCCTAGACTCGTCCTAGTTATTTATTTACTTATGTATTTATTTATTTATTTACATTGGTTTACCAGATAAAGATATAGAGATAAAAGAAATCTCATTTACAGATATGATCTGGAGAAGACAATGGAAACACTATAGATAACATACAATAGTGTACATGATATATGATAATACATACTGTAATAAAGAAATTGTTTCATATTCAGTAAAGTGTACTTTATGTATTTTTTGGCTCCACTTCCCCTTTCATGTCCACAGTAGTATTTCAAAGCCAAAGAAGTGAACATGCTTGTGTCTTGAGGAAAAAAAATTAAAACATTTAAAAATGCCTAATTTCTATTAGATATTAACATGTTTACCAGCAAATGAAAGTGGAAGACAACTGGCTCTGTTACTGTTACAAAAGATGGAGGCATCTTTGCTGCTATGCCACTTTAAGGTGTATTGGAAAAGATTAGGTTTAAGTGCTAATGGTGGTAATGGCTATAGTTTACATCTCTCAAGTTGAGTGCTTTCACAAACAAAAGGCTATATTAACAACAGAACTTGTCTGTAACCTGGACATGCCGCTGAAACAATGATTGATATGACAAAATATGTTTCAAAATTACGTGAGCACTCAAAATGGCTCAAAAACCTGACCAGCATACAGCAAAACTGAATTACCTGACAGGGACCCTGAAAACATGATCACCGGCTAAAAACTGGACAGGTGGCCACCCTAGTTGGAGTGCACAGTTGTGGGGTTTACCTGTGTAGAGTAGGCCATGAGCCAAGATGGATGGCATTTTTGCAGGTAGTACTTTGATGTCCCTGTCCTGCAAAAGCAAAGACCAGTTGGTGAGTCTGCTATTGGAAACTGAACTATCTTTTACTTTGTCTGAAAGTAAGAAGTTGGCTTGGGTGTGACAGGTATGCAAAATGATGGGTACATACCCAATGATGTACATGAAATGTTTGACTGTCCAATAGGTTGCCAAAGGTGTTAGTTCACAGATATTATACTTTTTCTCTACTGGGAACAGTATCTGAGAAGCATAGGCAATGGGCCTGAAATACCCATGGTACTTTTGTGCCAGCACTGCAGACATGGCCACATCAGATGTGGCAGTTTCCAAATGTAATGGAAGATTTGGGTTAGGATCAATCAGTGTTGGGGCTGAGGCTAGGGCCTGTTTGAGCTCTGTCACAGCATCAATATGAATTGTGCCCCATATTCATGGGACATCCTTTTTTCAGAAGTTCAGTCAGGGGGAGCAGCCTTCAAGACAAAGTCAGGGATAAAATCCCTGGAGTAGTTTACCATTCCTAGGAAGTGCCTGAGTGTTGCCACGCTAGTAGAAAGTGGCAGATCTTGCAAGCCCTGGATTTTCTATGAGAGCTGGACTCCTGCTTTGGTCTCTAATGCATAGGCTAAGGAAGATAACCTCCTTCTCACATAATTTTGCTTTGGAGGGATTGCACTTGAGGCTTGCTGTCTTGAAGAGAGACAGTAGTTCATCTAGAAGGGCCAAATGATCTTCTTTCATGGTGGTTGCCAGAAGCAAGTCATTCACATACTGCAGGAGGCACTAGGGTGTACAGAACCCCTGAAGAGCATCCATTATCTGGAGATAGAAGAGGGAGGGGCTATTGTGAAATCCCTATGGGAGTCAGGGCTAGGTGTATTGACATCCGTCAAAGGTGAAAGCAAATTTGTTTTTCTGTTCTAATGGGAGTGACCAAAACTCATTAGAAATGTCAAGAGCTGTGAATCACTTTTTGTCAGGTGTCAACAGCTTGAGTACATCAAGTGCTGATGCTACTGTTGAGCCACAGCTAGAAGTAACCTGATTGTTTTCTGTAGTCAATTGTGAGCCTCCAGGCCCCATTCAGTTTTTTAATGGACCAAATAGGTGAACTGACAGTAGAAGCACAAATCCTAATCACTCCTTGTTGAAGCAATGATTGGATGGTTTCTCTAAGTGATGGCAAGGCTTCAGCAGGAAATGGATACTGCTCCTGCCTCACAAGGTCAGGCCCTGTGATTTTAGTGGTAGTGTGCATCCTACCACAGTCATGCCTGTTAGTGACAAACATGTCAAGGTGTTTTTACAGCAAACTTGCAAACTCTGAAAACTGATCATGACTTTGGAGCAAGACCATTACATCATACTCCTTGTTGTTATGGGAGATAGCTGCCACCACATGCAAGTCTGGGATGGTGACAGCATGACATTGGCCTTTGATTTGCAGGACTAGCTTATTTGCTAGATCCACTACACAGCCATGTAATGCTAAGATGTCAATTCCCAGAATACTGTGGTGATGATGTAGAAACATGAGGTGAAAAGCGAAATCAGTCCTGAGGTGGCCTACCACCACAAGTAGAGTAATAAATCAATAGGTATGTAGCTGGATACCATCTACACCCTGTGCATTGGTCTTCCTGCTGGTAGACCAGTCAGATGAGGCTAGGTTCTCATCATGGAGGACTGACATGGCTTCTCCGGTATCCAGCAGCATGATAGGTTGGTGGCCCCTGACCATGGCCTTTACACAAGGCCGTCCATTTGTGTCCACAGTAAGTTTATGCACACGACAGACCAGGGCCTGTAATTGTCAATCTGTGCATTCAGAATCAATCTTCTCTTCCTGTTCCTGAAATCAAAGGCCTGCAGGATCTTGTAAGGCCTTCTGTATGTCTTGCACTGGGTGCAAGTATACTTGTGATGTCACAGGTGCAGTGGTGGCCTGCACAGGTGGTTCTGCCTTGGATGCTGTGTTAGCCTGGCCAGTCACTGAGGCAACCTCCCCTTGGCAGCATGATTGCTCAACAGCCGGGGCTAGGGCAGCTATAGTTTATGTAGCTGTAGCTCCCCTCTCAGCACAGATTTCCTCCAACAGCTTGCAGAAGGTTTCATTCTCTTCTCTGATTTGTTACTAGCTAGGACCATTCCGGTATTGGTTCTGGCTATTTTGGTGGGCATTTGAATTTGTCCAACTGCCTCTGTTGTCCCTATTGTTCAGGTTGATCCTGTAGTTCTGCACTCCCCCTCCCCCTTTGTGTGACTGTTTGTCATCAGAAGGGGCGTCATTTTTCTGGTTGTTTCCCTCAACCGTATAGTGGGTGGGAGCATCAGGGGTAAGCTGTACTGGAGCTACCTTGTTGGATTTGCCAGTAGAGAGGGTATGGAGATAGATCTGATAGGACCATTCTGTCTTAGGAAGAACAGCATCAAGCCTGTCAGTGTCCAGGAAACCATTAAGATCAACATTTTCCCGCAATGCCAGATACATGTTCCAGATGTACAAATCCTTGTACTCAGTTTGGTCCATATTGTAGTCCTCGTCTGCAAGGGACTTTCCAGTTCTGTATGCTAGCCACAACCATTGATGGTAGAGGACTGGGCTTTCCTTTGTGCCTTGCTTAATTTTATCAGCCAAGCACATTCCCACAATTCCAGGGGAGTTTGCACATGAGTGCAGTGGTGATCTCATCAAAAGTAGCAGTATCAGCACTCTATGCAGCCTCTGGCAGCTTGGCCCAGAGGGTTGGTTTAATTGTCTGTCAAAAGACTTGAACCTGGTACTCAGGTTGGAGAGAGAGCATCTCAGAAAGAGAGTGCACTTTCTCCAAATGGCAACAGAGATTGTCAATTGGGCCTATATGTCCGATAATTTCGGCAATTTACTGGACAGAGTGAGTGACTTGCATGGGGTTGAAAGTATGCGTAGTCACATCCAGGTCAATCCAGTGCATAGCCTTGTGAAGCACAGCTTCTGCTGCTGCATCAGCAACTGCCTTGTACATTTGATCCTGAGTAATGGAGTCTTTTAGAATTAAATCAGCTCTGTCCTGGATGGCCTTCTTTTGATCCTCCATGACAGTAATCCTACCGATCACTTCACAAATCATGCTGCGAATCTCTGACTCATCGCCCGTAGTGAGAGGAGTGAGCATAGATCCATCATGGAATACAGGCCCTCTGCCTGTATCATGGGGGCCACCATCTAGGCATTGTACATATTGTACATTGCATCTGACATGTTTGCGTAAATGTAGCGATGATTTGAATGTGCCGACTTTGGCGCCAACTTGTGAATGGCAAGTGAAGTTGCTACACTACAGGGGTTGGACTTGCATGTGACTTGGCATGCCTTGGCATCCAAGTCAGAGTCGTCATCATTGGTTGACGTAATCTCAGTGGGCGTATACTGAAACCCATTTTGGCCTTAACATGGTCAGCAAGAACCTCCCGTTGATGGCACAACTTCACCATCCTTTTTCTATATATCTTGTGAAAGACTTTTGCAGCGCCTTGCTCAATACCTCTCTCAACCTCTCTCTCTCTGCAACACTGTATATGCGGTGCCCAATTCAAAGTTTTCCTTAAGATCTTTATCCAACTCACAACTCACACACTTGTAATCCTCTCTCAATTCCGCATTCACATTTCTCAAAGTCTCATTTGTATCACTCAAATGTCATTCAAATGTGCTGTTTCTTGTCACATTTCAACCTCTCACAATCATCTCTTAACAAACATAGCTCTCATTCAGTGTCTTGAGCAATACAGTGCAGTAGACTGGAATTAGCATTATGGAGTGACTGTGTCTCCTCCGCTAGTTTCCTTTCCTGTTTCTGTAACTCTGATGCCTGCAAGCCCATCTCTTATTTTAGAGATGCATTTTGCAGTTCAAGGGAGGCATACCTCGCTGTGAGACTCTCAACAGCAATATGTAGAGCCACAACCAAAATACCTTTAAGGTTGTGTTTCTTGGTTGGTTGTTTGGACTCTAAGTAATGATCAGATTATTGTAGCAAAGTTTTTTCAGCAGATTTTGCATCCAGCGCAAAATCTGCCCATCCGACATGGGATGCGAGGTAGTTTGAGACATCGAGTCTCAGTTCTGTGCACAGATAAGACATAACAAATAAGGGGCAGACAAACAGTTAAGCAGTGTAAAAACTAATAAAAACACCCTGGCATCATCACCAACTGCTTTCCAGTCCCAGGTGGGTGAACGGTGATGCCAAGGGGGTATGCTGCACCTCACAAAGGGAGTGTCAAGGGTTCGGTGTGGGTCTTCCATGTATGAGACCAAGACAGTATGGGTCTGCCACAACCCCTACCGCTACCACTGTAAGCACTAGTAGGTCCATGTAGGTGAAATTCACACTACACTATACTACTTGACATTCAAAATAAATTGAATGTGAATTTTTCTTTGTACATTCCACCCTGCACACAGTTAAAAAAATGTAATGGGTAATAAGTCACCCTTTCAGGTTCTCAGTGAAATGGCACAGAAGGAAGAGACAACAGACAAGTGGTACTCATGTAATACATGAAATTTATTACAGATAAATGATACAGCTACCAATACAGTGTGAACACTGGGTGAACACCAGTTTTCCTTACCTAGGCAATGCAGACAGTCTCTCTCTTGTCACAGAAGCTATGTGTTACAAAGGGTCTTATACCCTGATAATAACTATGGCAACAGCTAAGGAAGATACACAGAATGAATATAATTGGGCAAAAACAGGTGGTATGAGTAACTGTCCTAACTAGTGTGAAAAAGTTGCTTACTTTGCCTGAAAACAGCACAATGAAGCAGTCATATCCAAGGTCTGTGGTAATGAAACACAATTACTGAATATGGCACTGTTGCCTTACATATAAAACGCAGTAAGAAAAAGAGCAAAAGGCATTTCTCATGGCTAATATATAGCAGTGAAGCATAGTAAAACTCGAATTCTGACACTTACACTTATATGACAAGTGTCTTCACCCTAAGGTTAGTACATATACCTACATAAGTCTTTGCCTGTGAGGTGAGGGCACCATCAGGGGTGCTGGACCATGGTTAACATTCCCCCCATTGTTGCCTTTAAAAGAAAAGGCAACAGCCATGGGAAAGTAGTGGAATGGAGCTACAGAAGCCATCATTTAGAAGCCCAAGGCACGAGTCTTGTAAAGGGATTCGAGTTGTTTGCAATGTTGTCAAAGAGTACGTCACAGACAGCAAAGGGTTAGTATCAGAAAAAACATTAAAAATGTTTGTATAATAAAAGCTTTAAAAATAGAGATGCATGGATATCACTTTTACACCGGATATCAGATCCGGACAGCCTGCCTCTACAATCCGACCGGATTGGTTCAACATCGGGTCGGATAGTAATTAGTGTGACCAGAAATAGGCAGCACCCGAGCCAAACACAACACCGCTGCTCCACCGCATTTTGAGCGGAAACCTGTGGGCATTATGTGACCCGCTACTGCTCCCGGCCAGCCTAGCCCCAGAAAGCTTTCCCTAACTCCATGTGGAGAAACCAGCATGAAAGCACTGAGCTGTCAGGCGGTCCAGAAAAGCTACCTACAATATAAGGTCATTCTTTTTTCTATCCCCCAAGATTTTTATGTCTAGTATGTGATCACTATATTACCCATCTAAAGCCCTGAGATAGAGGAAATTAACTGTTTAAAATTGGAGGTGCTTATGTTCCCGTATTGCCATAGATTTTTATGTGTGTGTTATTTTAGTAATAAAAAGTTTTTATTAATATATAGTGTTCACATTCATTGATAGTATTTCACTCAGTGGTATTTATACAGTGTTCTATGTGCGTTTTTTCATGAATAACATAAAATCACAGCTGTAGTTAAGCTGTAAAGTAAAAAAAAAAACTTTGGGAGGAGAAAAAAAGGTAATTTGGTTCATGCTGCTTGATTATGGAAGCTAACTATTTGTCAGTTGTCATTCTTAATAGGTATTTAACTTAGGCTGCCGCCGACAAGATATCTTGTCCTAAAAACCTATGCGTTCTAAATCTTCCGGCAGCCTAAGGGTTAACCCTTGCAAATAGACATGTTTTTGTAAAGAGCCATGCCGCTCGAACGTGCATAGCAAATGCTATCTTCCCTGCTTGCATTGTGGCGCTCCAGTGACTTAGAGAGAGAGAAAGATATCTCTTGGTAACACATGTTGCGGAGAAGCCCATTTTTCTTTTATATTATAGTTGTGCCTTTTGTTCGCTCATAGTGCAAGATGGTGAGACTGTAGCTAAGCCTCTAGTTAGGGCAAAAGAAATGTATTTCAAATAACAAGTAAGACCTGCAGTTCACTTTGAAAACTTAATAAATAAATCACATTGCTTGTATTTCACACTCTCTACTCAGATTGTTTTCCTTTCTTGCCGCAAGATAATAAAACATACTAGTGAAAGAGATAATTCTCTGAGTGCAATATCTTCATGTATTTTGGGTACTCTTTACTGTTGTAAATTAGGGCTTACCCAAATAAGGTTGTGGTTCTGGAGCAAAAGCTCTGAGGCAGTGGAAATGGTGCATCTTTGAAATACTCGACCCGACCTGATTTAAATTTAAAAACTGATCGGGTCGGATATGGGTAAAAAGCCTGATATCCAACCGGATCGGATTCCCGGGTCGGATATCCGTGCATCACTAATATATACGTATTGCAGTGGTACCCCTCACCCCAATCCCTGATGTCACAATGAAAAGAGACGGTCTCCATGTATTTCCATGCGTAATTACCCCCCATCAGGACCAGACCCCCGTGCGCTGTCCCCAACTGGTGCCAGTGAACGACTTAGTCCTGTGACACCACCATGGCCAGCCACCAACTGAACTATCGAAGCAGTATACTGTGCATAGCATGCACTAATTAGTGGAGTGCATACTATGCACAGTAAATGCTTTGACAGTTCAGTCAGCAGCTGGCCATGGTGGTGTGCGGAGGACTGAGCCAGTCACCAGCACCGGTTGGGGGAGCGAAGGGAGATGGTCCAGTCCTGTTGGGGTGGGGGGGCCACTATACTGTGAAAATATATGTGGACTGTCCTTTGTGACATCGGGGATTGGGCAGGAGAGGGGGGGACCCTACACTATGGAAACAGGTTCAGGGTTGTGGTTCAAATGGGAATGGAGCTGGACAGGGGTACCACTGCAATATGGGGGATACTCAAGGCAGCTTTCTGTATTGATCGGGGATCAGGGCTGGGTGGGGGCCACTGCAATATGGGGAATGCTCGGGCAGCTTTCTGTGTCAACTAGGGATCAGGGCTGGGTGGGGGGTACCACTTCACTATGGAAACAGGTGGAGACACGATGTTACATTGATTGGGGACAGGAGGGGTGTGCTGCTACACTATGGAAATAGGTAACAGGGTATGACAGTAGTGCGATTGTGGATCAATGATGGGAGGGGGGACCCTCCACTATAGAAATGGGTGGGGGCTATTATTTTATCCTTACAACGGGAATGGGTGTACCACTTTAATACTGGGGCAGGCAGGCTGCTGTGCACGTGTCTGCACCTCCTCAGCCTGCCTGTGAGTGGCTGGCAGAGTTAGGTCAGCTTTTTTGGTCTATCTTTGTGCAGCAAAGTTCTGGGCCTTGCGGGGTGCATTCCCACTGAATATGCCGATGCACAGCACATTTAAAGGAATGCCCCCTCTACATGCGCCGCATACATTATTTGTGGGCCATGGCCCTTTTCTCATTTGGGTGACGCATCACCCCATTTGAATATGGTGCTTTGGCACATTGCGTGGGATATGCAGCTCATCTCTGTTTTATGCTGGGATGCACCGCACATCACCTTTAAATACAGGGGCCCAAGTCAGTAATGACAGACACAGGAGCGATGTGTACCTACATGTAAGCTGTTAACAGTTATTTATCAGCTGTCATTACTTGCAAGTGTTGTCATTCATTGCATCACCTAGAATTGTCAGATAAAGTCTGGAAGAGGTGTCAATCTGATAAGGTGCTTCAATCAGTCATGGAGAGGTAGATGTGAATTTAAATGCAAGGACAGGAAGCAACATGAATTTTAAATAGGTGCAACACAATGCTTGGAAGAATGCTGGAATTTATGTGTTAAAAGCGCGCATGGAGTTATGGTGCTGGTGTTTGCATGTGGTTGGCAGTAGTGACAGTGTACAGGGGGTAGGTCTGTGTTTGTGAAACTACATGATGCACATGGCTGGCAGGTGTGATGGAGTGTGGGGTATAGCATGATACAGTGCATGGATGTGGAAGAGTTATGTAATATGGGTGTGTGTCAGGGTGTGACAACTGCTGGATGGTATGGCAACAGTAGTAAATTGTGACATACCTACACGACAATCCTGCTTGACCATACCTTTGATCCCCTGTACCTGCAGCAGAGGTATCACCTATCACTGGGCATGAAACTATGAGTGCAGCTCGACCACCCTTTAAGTACCCTGACCAGCATTACCTGACTCCTCCCCCCATTAGCTGGAACACCACCCATATCCTTGACCAACCTCCTTGCACCTACCAGAACAGATGATCACAATCTGTGGCCCTACCTTTACAGTCCATGTAAATCAAGCCTCAAAAATGTAACCCCCACCCCTACCCATGACATATTCCCTTGCACACCCTCACCACAGGTACTGTTGCTGGCTATCAGTCCCCACCAGTCCTAACACCTACACACACACACACACACACACACACACACACACACACACACACACACACCTCTTGTGGCCGTCCTCCCACCCCAGACTCTCAAGAAATGGATAGCATGCTGAATGAGACCAAGCACCCCCATCACAATGGCTAATTACTAGGCATACCACAGCAATACAGACATGCACTAATATGCAAACATTGATACTGATATTAAATAAATTAGAACACTACTTTCTTGTGTCTTGGATCATACTGACTGCTGAAGACACTAATAAAAAACACCCCCCCAACACTCACACAGCAGAAGATCACATACTAAACCCTTAGATCATCAGTAATACCCTAAAACCAATCTGCTCATGTAAAGTCATTCATAAAAATCTGTGAACTGCAGTGCTATCTTGGCCCAGTGATTCAAACCACATCGAATGATCCCTGGCTCCCAAACAAAATTAAATCCACACATATTATGCATTTTAAACAACTTTTATTGCGATTCCTCAGCTCACAACCACATAAACTACTGCATTCTGCAAGGTGCTTCTGGCACTGCCTTGCTCTCCAAAAGATGGCAGCTTGCTTTATGTACTTGTGCAAGGCACCACCGATGGGCATTACTATTCTAGTCTTTCTTTCAAGTTCTGTGGGTAGAGGAGCCTTACAGGCAAGGCCCACCAGTTAAAGGGGCCAAGTATAAGAAAGTAAGTGGGCATAGTAAGCCCATGGTCCCATAGCTTTTTTCACACCCTTGTCTCTTACACTTAGCGGGGTCTGTTTAGCCCAGTGTTTTAGCGGTTGTTTCTGGGGGTTCCCCGGTCTATTGTTTGTGTATTGGGACAGCGACTGCAGTCACATACGTGGGGAAGGGAGTTTTAAAATAATTCTCACCTTCGGACTGATCCATAGGGATAGCTGAGGCAGGAGTTGGCTAGTGGCTCTTTAAAAGAAGGCTAGTATCTCTCATTGGTTAATAAAGCAATTAGATTATGTGGGCAATTGACTATCCAGTTGGGCAAAGCATCTGCAATTGCTTGTGCTGTTTAGTTGACTGTCAAATTATTAAACTGTTTATTGCATGCAAGCCTCTGAATTGTTCTGCAAATTGCCAAGTACCAAGACTGTTTTATTGTTTACTGATTTCCTGGACTGCCTTAGATTTATTGCCCTAGCATCAAGCAATTTCACCAGAACTGAATAATTGCCCTGAATTTGGTTAATTGCCTCTGCTTCTGTCAAATTTACCCTAGAACTGTACAATTGCCCTGGATTGGATTATTTGCCCCTGATTCTGGCAAATTTACCACTGGAACTGTACAATTGCCCCAGATTGGGTTATTTGCCCCTGCTCTTGGCAAATTACCCTGCAACTGGACAAGTGCCCCAGGTCTTGCTGAACTGACCCAGTGCAAGTTTCCAGTGCATCACCCAGCCTCAATTGTTACAGATTGTGTGTATGTACTCAATCTTTGGCCACGTCATTACCCTACCGTGTTGCCTGCAACAGTACCTAAATGGAATCAGTCTCCAGCCAGAGAAAAAAAACTTCCAGCATCATTCTTCACCACCTTCCACCAGTTCCATGCCAGTGGTCTCAGTTATAATCTTCTCCACTCAGAGTGCACCTATCTAGAAAAACTTCAGGTACAATTCCTGGCCGTTCTGTGCTAGTCACAGTCAGTCGAAGCTCAGTGTGGAGTCAAGACCACCCCTTCCTTGTTTTCCTTGGTTCTTGGTCTAGATGCTTCAAAGATGGCTGTCCTCAGAGTGTGCTTATCCTGGATGAACCCTGTCTATGCCCCTGGTCGTTCGCCACTAGTCATAGTCGTCGAAGCCCAGTGTGATTCCTGGCTGCCGTTTTCTTGTTTTTCCTGCTCCCACCCCAGGACACTTCAAGATATTCTATCTTCACCCTGTTTTCTTCTCATTCTTGCTTGCACCAGAACCTCCAGTAGCTTCATTTAGTTCTTGGCAGCCCTCCAGTGGACTCTTCACCAAAGACTTTTCAACCGCTTCATCCTGTCCTTCTAGACCTCCATTGGGCTCTGCAACAAAGAATCTTCAAGGGCTTTGTTCTGTCATTGGCAGCCCCTCAGTGGGTTTTGTGCTGGGAAACCTTCAACAGGTTGCCTTGTTTTGGCAGCCCTTCCAAGGGTTTTGTGCCTGTATCCTTCCTGCAGCTCATTTCTTTTGGCAGTCCTCCAGTGGGCTGTTGCCAGGAGTATATTCAACTTGTTCTTTCATACTAGCAGCCTGTGAGAGTTTAGGTTTTATACCGATGAACATGTGGTCTGTTTAAAAACCTCTTATGACCACAATGGCCTCTTATAGGTCCACACTGTGGTAACCATTCTGTGCTTTGCAGGAATTTCCCCACTGCTTCTTCTTTCTTCCACTTCATCACCACCCCAACTGTGCGCACAAAGATCTTTGCTGAAACTAGACTCTGGTGTATTTATGAATTCATATTGTCACAATTGTACTGTGCAATTCGATGCAATAAGTGCCCTCTTAGAGTCAGTAACTGTATCATGGCACCATAATAGAAGTACTAGGGGAAGAACCAAAATATAGTGGCACTAGGCCAAGGTGCACCTTATAGATCTTCCAGGATCCTGGTTTAGTAACCTGTTTAACTCTTATGATTCTGGTATATAAAAGGTAGTGTTTGTTGTTATATTTACCGGGTGATAATTTTGACTACCCCTCTTCCCTTGTGACCACATCAACCTACCCTCATTACTGAATAAAGCCCATTGAACAATAAACCAAAGGACAAGTTCTGCCTCTCCTTGTTGGGTGATTCTATCCACCCACACCTTTTAGAACCTTTAGCGTCCCCTCGCCATCACACCTGCTGAGGGGGACACTGGTGCTGCTGGTAGGACAGTTACATCCACATCTCGGGGTGAAAAATTGAGAAGTCCATCAGATCAGTACCACCATCACATATGTCCTCTTTTACCAGTAGTTCAATAAACTCTTTAGCACATTCAGTTGCTTTGATCTCATATTTTGCCCTGTGTTTGAAGTTCTCAAGACCATAGGAGAGGGTAGTGGTAATATATAAGCTCCTGGGAATCTGGTCCCCTTAAAAGTAAGTCTCCACTGTTGTCACCGTGTATGTAATGTTATCTCAGTAAACAGTGATCTTTCCACTTTTATAAATAGTAATTTTAATTAAAAATTGCCACTTGTCTCCCCTTCTTTATTAGGCAAATTACCACTCAGTTTCTATTTTGCTAGTGTTTTCCTAGAACTCAAACTGTCCATTTTGCTCATAGACACTGGTTCAACATTTTCATTATCATTTGTGTTACTTGTTGCCTGATGCATTCTTTGTTTCAGTTAAGTTAAATTGCTGTATCAAATGTATCCATTTCTGTATTTGCTCAGAAAACAAAATCTCAGTCTGGAACTGTGGAGCTGTATGCAGAAATCATTTAATCACCTCCAGGTCGACTTCATCCTTATCTGGCTACAGCAGTCCTTTCTGTCTGCACCCCACGGCTACAGGAACAAGGCTACGTGTTAAACAAACATCCATGAAGTGCCCTGTACTCTTGCAGGTGCTGGTGGTGCAGCTGATGGCATTGCCAATATCCACTGAGCAAGCCCACAGCAACTAACTCAGCACACAGCAGGATCAAACAAATAAACAAACTTAGGACATGAAAAGTGCCAAAATTCAAGTGATTTATTGTGAAATCCACAAAAACCCCAAAGCCAGTCAACACCCCAGGGCTTCCTCAAAGGATCTACGTCAGGGGTCGGGATTAGGATCTACTTAAATACACAATCCATAACGATGTCATCATAAACGTCACCACATAATAATACATTGTGCACACACCTACATAAACACAGAAGTTGTCAGCAGAGAAGGACTTCTTGGCCCACCTAGTCTGCACTAAATTCTCTACCTACTGTGCTCTGCAGACCCTACTCAATCTCTGGCCTTGCGCCCAGCTGTATTACTATGGTCCCCTTGTGTCTATCCCATGCATGCATGAATCCTGCTACCATTTTAGTACCCATCACCTCTGCTGGGAGGCTGTTTCAGGCGTCCACCACCCTTTCCATGAAGAAGTATTTTCTCACACCACCTCTGAGTCTCCCCCCCATCTTCATGTCATGACTCCTTGTACTCGAGCATCTTTCTCTATGTAAAATGTTACTCTCCTGTATCCTATTAATACCGTTAAGTTATTTGAATGTTTCTATCATGTCCCCCTTTCCCTCCTTTCCTCTAGGGAGTACATATTTAATTCTTTGAGTCTTTCCTCATAGGGCTTTTGTACAGGCATGCATCATTTTGGTTGCCCTCTTCTGCACTGCGTCCACATGATCTATGTTTGTCCAGAGGTGAGGCCTCCAGTAACATTCACATAATAATAATTAATTTTATTTGCACACATGTACTGTAATTTATAGTATATTTATCAATACAAAACCACATTAGAGAAAAGGAGAATATATATTCTAGTGGCATGGATATGTGTACTATCCACACTTTGGCAGAATTCCTTTCCCCATAGGCTCTCACCTCCCCTCTACCCACATATGAGTTAATTTGTTACCGCCATTACCTGCACTGCTTTATTAAATTGTTATACTTATCATTATGAACTGGTTGCCGTAAACAGAGAAAGCTGATTGCCCAAGAGGTCTTTCAAGCCATGATGACATTGGGCTACATCATCATGGCTTCAAAAAGCCTCCAGCCACCAGCCTTCTCACCAGCAAAAAAAAAATCTGATGGCAATGGGCAGCCACGCTGAACTTGTGATCGGCAGCAGCAACAGCTCCTCACACACTCCCACTCGCAGTTTGGAAAGCAGCTGCATGAGTGACATCAATCGGCAAGCCATTTCTTGCCTCCGGCCTTGTGCCCAACCATCCAAGGCATGATGATATCCCACAATACACCACACCCTGTTGTGCACTATTGCTTAATTGTTTTCTTGTGTGACCACTTATGCTAACTCTCTAATACTATGTAATGCGTGACCTATTGTAATATATTACTTCTGTAGCTTACCCATTATAACTTGTGACCCTAGATCCTTTGAAAATAGGCCCTGCCTAAAGGATCTTGTGTGTAACAAATAAATAAATAAAATCAAGCCATAAGGTCTTCAAGCTGGCTCCTTCCACCCTCGCGGGTAGTATCCTTCTTAGCACTGCCCTGTAACACCAGGTTTTCCTTTCTCCTGTGAGAGACAGGTTCCCTCCATAGCGCTCTGCATTTGATTGTGTAGGCCCTACCTTCATTTCAAAAATAAAAATCAGCTCCTTTGGTCTTCAGGCTACTTTGTGGTTTACTGTGTTTTGTACCATGGATTTGACTATTTTGAAGTCAGTGCCCCATTTTAAGCTTTGTCCATGTGGATAGAAAATGTCGTGCACAGACCCTCACTCTACGTGCATGTACTGCCTGGGCCACAAACATAACTCCCAGGCCTGCGATCTGTGCTGCATTCTGTATCTCCCCACTCTGGAGAACTGGTGTGCTTGATTTTACTGGGTCATCCAGATGAGTGGTATTCTCCCATTCAGGTCAAAGATTCCCACAGGGTGGACTCTGCAGCTGAGGGATCCACTGAACAATTGGCAGCTGTTGAGGAAGCTGCTGCCCAGGTAGCCAAGAGCTTTTTCATTGTGTCCGCACTGGTCCCATTGGGCTTTGGCAACTCTTTTACTGGGGTGTTCTTGGACTTATGCCAGTCCCTTCCTACCCTCAGGCAGTGTTCTTCCCATAGGTCAAAATTCAAGAAGAACTTGAAGGCCGAACTTCAAATGTCCCGTTGTAGGCTGTGATACTGTGAGTGCTCCTGGACCTTGGATTCCTATGCTCCTGCTTCTTCAGCATCCCTCAATGAATCAGCTTTGGCCAATGTTTCTGTCCAGGCCACTGGCCCTGCAGTGTCCCCATCTGGTCTGTTGGCTGGGAAATGGGCTGACCACTCGGTTGAGATTTTTCTCAGCCCAATCAACCTGTTGTCACAGGACAAGGGGGATATCTCCCTCTCCAGGACTCTGGTTCTGACTCTGCAGTTGCAGGGCTGGTTGGATCATCCCCCTGGTCAGGTTCCTAACCCTTGAGATGCTGAGCTTATGGGGGGCTCAGGCATCACTCACCATCTCCTGCCTCTCCCTGCTATTCAGTCAATCGGTGGTTGAGGTTGAGGTCTCAGACCCATAGCGCAAGGTTGAGTAGCCCTTGCTATAGTCAGCATTCATGCTCTCAGCACTCAGGCAAGTGGCGTTGCAGCTATTCCTCCTCTTTTGGGGAGGACCAGCTCCACTGCAAATTGCAATGGCCCTACAAGTAGATTATGTGACAGCAGCTCCTTTTGGGTGCTGGACCTAATCTAGTGCCAGCACATTCCCTGGTACTTCCTTGGCTGCCATTGCCTCAACCTGAACTGGTTCAGGCTCAGCTGATTCCATATTCTCCACCCATTTTGGTGGACCCTCACACATTCAGCTGAAGGATGCTCCCCCATCCAAAGACACTGGTACTGCTTCTGAGCTTCCATGGTGGCTGTCGGTCCTGGTCACTCGGGCAAGCCCCAAAAAGTTAGCGGTGACTCAGGGGGGTTGGCCAGTCTTTGACAAATCCTCAGAATTCAAGGGTTCCTTCATGCATTCCAGGTCAGTTGACCTGGAATCAGAAGAGGATTTCTCCATGCCATGGTCTTATTTCATTTGGGATCATGCTCCCCCTCATCTCAGAGGCTACAGGGATCCAATTGGAGCCCCCCAGAAAAGGGCTAAGTATCACCTCACACTGAAATCCTCAACCTGGACAAGGTGGTTGCCTTCATACTTAGACCCACACTGGAGCTCTGGCAGTGTCCAGCTTCCTGCTCTACTCTGTCAGCCGATATGGCCTGCAAGTATGTGGTCCCTATGGATTCCCTCTCCGGATTCACCGAACATCCCTTGGCTGAGTACTTAGTTGCTGTTTCAGTATTCTGCCAGACAGCAATGTCAGGGATGTTGACAAACCCCCCAACAAGGAATCCAAGAAATTGGATCATGCAGCCAATAAAGTGCATGCTGCCTTGTCTCTTGGCCTCAGGCAGGCTAGATCAGCCGTAATGATGGCCCACTTCACTTATGCCTTGTTGGACACCCTTAGCGAGGTGCTCCCTCAGCTCCTGGCTGACCTTCAGTTGATGGTCAAGCAGATCCAGGAAAAGGGCCATGCTGTGGCCAAACAGCAGCTCCAGACAGCCATGGACATTGGCGATCCCTGCGCCAGGTCTTTGGCCATGGCTGTGGCTATATGCCGCTAGACTTGGCTGTGGATCTCAACTTTTATGACCAATACCAAGCACAAGCTGGTGGATATCTCCTTCTTGGGCACTGCCTTGTTCTGGCCAGAGGTGAATGATCATCTCTCTAGGATTGAGAATTCCAACACTAGCTTGGGCTCTGTCACCTCGGCCCCATACGATGAGGGCTCCAGACCCTGGAAAAAGTGCTTTTGGCCTCGCCCAGCCCCTGCAACCAAGCCTCCTCAGACCTTGACTGAGCAGCAGCAGTCCTGGCATTACAGGCCTAAGTGGGTCACTTCTGTGGTTCAGAAGCCTAGTAGTTGGGGTCCAGCAGCGTCATTGATTGGCCCTGCCTCCACCTCAAAGCCTGTCCAGTGATGGTTTTGGGGGTGCCTCCTTTCTGTCTGTCTTGTCTCCCCTGGATCCTCCTGTGGGGGGCCAAGTCTGCCACATTCTTCCTGCCTCTTCCAGTGTTACCACAGACAGGTAGATGTTAGAGGTTGCAGGTTGGGGCTTGCCTTTGGAGTTCGAGGCTCTCCCTCCCAGCAGAGCCCTTGCCACTCCGGAGGATGTGATGTCCACATAAATGTTGTCCACCCTTTGGGAGGCCATCACCCTGCTCCTCCAAAAGGAGGTCGTGGTTCATGTCCCAGACCCATCAGCTGATTCATGGTTTGTCACCAGATATTTTCTGGTTCCCAGATGGACATGGGGCTGGTTTCACATCTTGGATCTACATGACCAGAACAGGTTTCTGTGGTTGTTCATCTTTAGAATGATCACTCTGAACCAGATCATTCTGTTCTGGAACGATACATGTGGTTCTGCTCCCTGGACCTGTGGTACACCTTCTTTCATGTCCCCATCCATTCATGCTGCTAGAGATTCCTTTGGTTTCGTGTGGAGGAGACCCTCTATGAGTTTCAGGCCATGCTTTTCAACCTCTCCTTAGAACCCAGGGTCTTCTCCAAATGTATTGCAGTAGTGGCAGCCTTCCTGGGGTGCTGAGGGGTCCAGACGTACCCGTACTTGGATGACTGACTGATTGCAGGCCCCTCCAGGATGGAGGTGGTGTGGTCCAGGGACCTGGCCCTCTAGACCGGCTCTCACCTTGGCCTCCTGGTCAACAAGGCTAAGTTGGAACTCATCTCCTTGCAGGTGATTCACTTCATTGGGGCGAAGCTTGACTCGTGCCTAGCCCGAGCCCAGCAGACAGTTTGAAGGATCTTTCCTCCCTTGCCCAGTCATTTCAGGTTGGGCAGTTGTGTTCTGCCAGGGACTTCCTACAACTCCTAGGCATCATAGTGGCCTGCACCAACATGGTCCATTGGGTCTGTTGGTGAATGTGCTCCCTGCAGTGCATGCTAGCCAGTCAGTTGTCTCAGCATCAGGACCACCTCGACCAGCCAGTCACAGTGACCCAGCAAATGTGGGATGCCATCAAGTTGTGGTTGGTCCATTTCACCCCACAAATCTGCCTAGTGGGCCTTTTCCCAGTGGACATGTTGGATTGCCATAAGGTATTTACATCCTTAATATCGAGTGTAGCTAAATGAATTATTGTTCGACATTGGCTTGACAATTTACTTCCCGCTTTTAGAGAATGGCACTCTGAGATGTTCCAGGTGATGGAAATGGAGAAACATATTTTTATTTATTTATCTATTTATTTATGCAGTCAGAATTACAACCCTTTGAGTTAAAGACTATTTTGCAAAGGCTCTACGTCAAGAATACAAGTAATACAAGGAGAACAAAAAGTGCAGAAATATAAAAGCTCATAAGTACATACAATTTAGGGCCAGTGACCCAGCGTCAGAAGAATCACAATACAAATTGTAAAATAAAACCAAATAAGGAGCAAATATATAATTTAGACATCAGAAGGATAGGTTTGAGTAACTAATACGCAAGATAGAACACATTTCTGGTGAGAGGTATCGGGTAGACCAGGAAAACAGGATTTTGGGCAGGGGGAGGGCAGGCAAATCCTAAGGGGATGGGGGCTAGGAACAGTCACAGGAGGAGGAGAAGTCTAGCAGGAGGGTCATTAGCCCAGTTTTAAAGCTGCCAAGCCTGGGTTCCAAGGAGATGGAGGGTGGAAGGCTGTTTAGCCGGGAGAGGGCATGATAGCAGAAGGACCTTTGACCAAGGGAGGTCCTACAGTGGGGGACTAGGAGGAAGGTTTTGGTAGAGCATCTGGGGGCCCGTCTGTTCGGTATCATTTGGATGAGGGGGTGAAGGCCAGAGAGGACTTGCTTCTGTAGTATCTTCTTGGCAAAGAGACAGGTGTGGTACTTAAGTCTACCATCACCGTTCGGCTGACGTGGGGTTGCTAGAGATTCCAAGGGTGTCTCTGAAATCTTCAGGGGACCGTGCATTTATGCACGTGGCCCTGACCCTCTGGAATTCTCTACCCCATCAGCTTCGGGAGTGCACGACTGTGGGGGGGTTTAAACAAGCGCTGAAAACCTATTTATGGTGCCATACCTTCGGTTGCACCGATTAAATTTGGATCCTCTGACTATTTTACTGTCTGTTTATAGTTTTATCATGATCTTTTATCTTTTTGTAAAGCACCTTGATGGTTCGAAAGGCACTTGTGAGAAATAACATTTATTATTATTATTATTACAGTTTAGCCAGTTTGTAAGCTTGTATAGCTCACTGGTGTGTGTTAATCTAGCATACCCTGAGACAAGGCGACAGACTTTATTGAGAGCTATTTTTACGCTGTGTAGGGCAGATTGGTCTGCAGTTCCATATATCATATGCCATAGTCCACCAGGGATAAGACGGAGGAGGATACGGCAAGGCAGATGGCCTTGGGGGGAGGCAGTGTTTATGTCAGTATAGCAGCCCCAGCCTGGCGTTAATAGAGGAGGAGAGGTGATGGCAATGGGAGTGAAAGGTGAGGGAGTTGTCTAGCGAGACACCCAGGTATTTGTGACATGCTCTGAGGGAGTACCCAGGGAGTTAGTGATGGTTAACGGATAGCTTCTGTGTGGGCTCTGGCATTGGGCAAAGATCATGGACTTAGTTTTCTTATAGTTCAGTATTAGACGGTGGTCATAAAACCAGGTTTCAAGTTCTCCAAAGAAACTCTGAAGGGCATGTTGAAGGGAATTAGGATGGGGGTGTTTCCAGAAAACTACAGCATCGTCCATGTAGAGCAGTAATTTCCCACTGCAGGATTTAGGGAGGGAGTTCAGGAAGAGGGTGAAGAGCAAGGGGCCAAGTATGGACCCTTGAGGCACTCCTAATAGAACTGATCTACTGGGGGAGATTGTGGAGTTTATTTTGGCCTGTTGAGTTCTGCTGGAGAGATAGTCTTTGAACCAAGAGGTGGCCTCTGGAGAAAAGTCCAGGGATGGGAGGAAGTGAAGGAACAGTGCATGGCTGATGGTGTTGAATGCTTTGGTCAAGTCAATGTAGATAGCCCCTGCCAAGTTGCCCTGTTCAAGGGCCTCATGTATAAATGACGTGAACTCGAGGAGGGCAGTAGTGGTGGTGTTATGACCTCCCCAGAAGCCATGCTGTTCTGGACAGAGCAGGTTATGCTTGGACAGATAGTCTGCAAGCTGGTCAGAGACAATTTTTTTGAGAGCCTTGGAGATGGGGGGTAGGATCGAGATGGGCCGATAAATTGCTGGCAACTGTGCCGTCACCACTTTTCAGAATGGGGGTTATTACTGCATGTTTCCAGGGTGTGGGGGATTGGCTGAGGAATAGGGACAGGTTGAGAATTTTAGTGAGCTGGGGCAGGGTCTCATCCAGCGTAAGGCGGAGGAGTTTGAGGTCCAGGAAGTCACTGCTAAAGCGAGGATTCGCTAGGACTTTGGTGAGGTAGCATTTTGCTTCACTACAGGAGATTATTCGCAGCCAGAAAAGGAGAGTCTGTAGTGGCAGGTTTGACTGCAGGGCAATTATGGATCAGGTTGAAAAAGTTTGAGGGAAGGATATGGCTGAGGTCAGAGAAGGCAGAATTTAGGGCATCGGAGATTGTAGTGGGATCCTGGGTGATGTCCCTATCAACTAGTAGCTGGGCAAGAGCGGGAGATATAACTTTCCCACTAAGTTCTTTAATATTGCTCCAGACATTATTCCCCGATACCCAGGAGGAGGTGAGGGCTTGTTTAAAATAAGTGGCTTTGACTTGGCGGATGACCCAGGTGCACTTATTTCTTGCCTCTCTGTAACGCTGTCTGTCCTGTGGGAGCTGCAAGTCTAGTGCTGTATGCCAGAGGTTATCTCTGAGGCACATTTGGTCTAGCAGTGACTGGGAGATCCAGGGTGTGTCTTGATGTTTCACTCTCTGCTTGGAGAAGAGGGCAAAGATGTCACAAGCAGCATTAAAGGTAGTGATAAAGTAGGACAGGGCAGTGTGCATGGACTGGGCAGTGTGGAAGGGGGAATAGTCGCAGGATGTGAGGTAAGTTTTGAGGTGGGAGAGGGACCCTTTTTTAAGGTGCCTTCATAAGGAGACTTTAGGAGGGACTGAGGGGAGTTTGTTTGACCACCAGAAGATAACCGGGGAGTAGTCACTTAGCGTATTTGGGAGCACTTTGAGCCAGGTGAGATTATTAGGTCAGTTAGTGAAGAAGAGATCAATTAGTGTAGAGGTCCCATTTTTTGTGTCCAGACTGGTAGGAGACTGGACAACCTGGGTAAAGTCATAAGACAGAACGGATTCTTTGTAGGAGGAAGACTCATGGGATAGCCAGTTCACATTGAAGTCTCCCAATATGATGATTTCACTTTTGGATGGGAGATGGGTGATACTGGTCAATACTGAGTCAAAGGCGGACTTTTGGTTAAGGAGGGATGTATACAGCCATAACGTATAGCGTTTTACCAGGATTGCCAAGGAGTAATTTGATGGCAAGGATTTGGGCTCCGTGTGCGGGGTGGGGGACTGAGGCTGGGAGGGCATGCAGTGAGTTGCTAATGTAGAGGGCGCAGCCACTTCCCCGTTTGCTCAGCCTGTCATCTCAGAAGATGGAGTAACCATTGAGGGCGACATGCATCAGGGATGTCTAAGGAGAGCCAGGTCTCAGATAAGGCTAGAACGTCTGGACAGTGTTGGGTGATCCAGCACTGAAGGGGTGTGAGCTTTTTCTGTAGGCTGTGGATGTTGAGGGAAGCCAGTAGGAGGTTACCAGGCCTGTTCCATTTGGGGACACCTGCTGCAGTAGGCCCAGGGTTAGGGTGCACATTACCCGATAGGAGGAGGAGTGCATGCCACAGCAAAGCAGCCCTGAATATTTTGAGTTGTATGTGCAAGTTTTTCGATGGGGGGGATGTATTTTGTGGGTGTGACTGGAGTGGAAAGGGTACGTATGAGGTAGGCTAGGAGACAAGATGTTGTAGGGTAATAGGGGCCTTAGGCAAAGTGATTGAATGGGGAAAGGAGGGTCCAGAAGAGGTCAAGATTGGGGTTCCATACAGGTCATGGGTATAGGGACTGGGCAAGGGCTCAAAAGGGAGGGGCAGGAAAACATGGAGGGGAAGCAGGAGGAGGGGGTAGCGGGCCAAAAGGCGTTAGGTAGCCCTAAGGGTGGGACATTATGTTCATGGAGGGGGGCGCCAGGGTGTTGGGAAACAGTTTGAGTGACCCTTCTGTAACCCCTAGGTGGCGCTATCCCAAGGGCTACTACCCCTGCCTGCATGACTAGTTGCAGGTTAAGGGGCCTGGGTACAGAAACGGGTGCCTCCATCTGGAGGACAGGGTTGTTAGTAACAAGGCTAACCTGGGTACAGCCCTCCGGGACACTGTAACCCCCCCTTTTTCCCCTCAATATGCAGCAAACACTTTCACAGTAGCACCTATTAGCATACAAGTCCCCACACTGTTTGTACTTACCACCAGGGGCTGGTTCTACCAGTTCTACCCTGGAGACCCCCCGTAAAACAAGGCTAGGCTCAGCAAATAACAACAGTACAGTACTTTTGGTACAAACTGGAACCACAGTCAGATTAAATGCAAAGAGAGTTAGATCTGATTTATTCAGGGGAATTGAACAAGGAAGGGGCGTAATCAGGTTGATTCGAAAACTGATCTAGTCAGGCAATTATGCATGCACTTTTAGTCCCTACACAGTCACATGCTCTGGGTACCCAGTTGGAAGTAAGGTGGGCTAGCCTGGAACGTTGCCCGGGGTAGGCCGGCACCGCAGCTGGTTGGGGCCCTGTGATGAAAAGAAAAGACATGCACAACCACACACAGTTTGTAATCCAGAGCCTGAAGGCTCAGTTCGTGAAAGAAAAAGCAACAATGCAATCACATGACAACACTTGAGATTTAGCTGTTGTTGCAGGGAGCTACCCCTGATTGTTACTCACGCTACCCAATGCAAGACACAGGAGGGACGAAATGGAGACTGCAGGTTGACAAATGGTATGCCAGGAGAAGCAGGGCCCACACGAATCACCAAGGTGTCATTCCTATTCGAGATGTTGAGCAGGGAGCTGATCCCCAGGTGAGTCTCTCATCGATGGTGTTCTTTGCGTCTGAAGTAGCTGGCTGGGCCAGTGTGGCAGGGCCCAGATCGGGTAAAACAGTTCGGAAATCAGTCCGGGAAGGCTGGATGCAGCTTCCAGCAAGAGTGCAAAATTAAACAGTGTGGAACCAAATTGCAACCCACTAACAGCACACAGCACATTTATAGTAAAGCAATCACCATACCACAAAGCAGATAGCAGTCCGGCAGTAATATCAGTGTCTCTGAGCAAAACCGGGGAGTCCTATGGTGAATGGATATCCTGACAGGCCGATCGCATACAGCAAATCTTCGGTCTTCTTCAGGTTTAAGCCTGGTCACACTTCAGTGGCTTTTCTCTCACTCAATTTGGATACAATATTAAGTTTTTCAAGGGATTCCCTCTCCAGGGACTACAGGCAGACAGGCCAGACTCAGACTTTCCACCAATCTCCCTCACGAACTATGCAGGAGCTGCTGCTTGAATAACCCAAACTGTTTTCTCTGCAAACTCTAACTCCAGACTGACTCACTGCAGCAGGAAGCTTGGGAATTTCCCTTCGGTCCAAAAGGCTCTGGTCGGTTGATCCATCTGTCTGCCAAAGCAAGGGCTCCCCCTCCAGGTCTGTTTTGGCGCCAAAATGTAAAAACTACAATTCCTACAGAAATTTGATCCCACAAGACTCCTGGGGACAGGCTCCATTTTAGAGTCCCCAAAAGTACTGATTGGGGCTGACTGGCAGTCTAAAACCAAAACGGTGGTACAATACAGAAAGTTCATGCTGCAAAGAAGGCAGGTTAGGCAAACTACAATATCATTACTATACTAATAGATAGTCAACAAGTGCAGCTTCTAACAGAGCTCCCTCTGCGCAAATAGCGATGGCAGAACGGAGCGATTATCTGGCAGCCCGGGTGGGACTCGAGCATAGAAACACTCAGCCCCCTCCCAGATTAAATAAGCATCACGTTGTTGGCAGCTCTTAAAGAGACTGAGCACAGAGGCATTAAGGCACTCTCACACAAACACTTTTAAACCACTAAGACACAGGATATTAGCCTGGCAGTGGGCATATAGGCACATCCAAGGAAAACTTTCGGGAAACCCCATTTGTAGGGTTGGTTACACTTCCTTGGAGGGGGTGGAAGGAGCAAGCAACACTGAAGGTAGGGAGTGACTATTGCTAGAGCCAGGAGAGGTATTTAGTTTTATTTATTTAGTTTTTGTTGACCGGGTAAGTGCACTAGACAAATCCTGCCTATTTTCAGGCACAACCCGGGGGGAGTGGGGGATACAGATGAATGCCAACTGACCTTGAACCAGATTAAGCTGTTGGTGGTATTTTTAGTGAATGAGGGAAATTTTGGCCAGGACAGCAGGGAAATTCCCCTACTCTTTTTCGATAAGTGCCATGGGATCTTTAACATCCACCTGAACTACCACCAATCCAGGCAGATGGGACCTCGGTTTAACGTCTCATCTGAAAGATGGATAGCATGGTGTAGCAGTTATTAAGGATTGAATATAGTTATACTAGCGGCCACTAGTGGTGAGGGAGTATAGAAACATAGAAATATAGAATTTGATGGCAGATAAGGACCGCTTGGCCCACCCAGTCTGCCCATTTCCCTGCCTAATGGCTAAGCTGCAGATCCTAGTTAACCAGCAGCCTACTTCTTTCTACCCCCACTCCCTAGAATTGCCTTTTGGCTGTCCCATGCATGCTTGAATTCAATCACTGTTTTTGACTCCACAACCTCCTCTGGAAGGCTGCTCCATGCATCCACAACCCTCTCAGAAAAAATACTTCCTCATTACCCCTGAGTCAGTCCCCACTCTATCTCTCAAATTGTCCCTTGTTCTTGCACACCTCTTTTTGAAAGTGTACCCTCTTGGACTGTTGATTCCCTTGAGGTACTTGAATGTTTCTATCATGTCCCCCCTTCCTCCTCCTTTCCTCGAGGCTATACATATTAAGCTCCTTTAGTCTCTCTCATATCTCTTCCGGTGCAGACCCTGCACCATTTTAGTTGCCCTCCTCTGGACAGCTTCCATCTTGTCTATGTCCTTGCGGAGATTGGGTCTCCAGAATTGCACAGGCAGTACTCCAGATGGGGTCTCACCAGCTGTCTGTACAGAGGATAACAACTTCCTTTTCTACTGGTGATGCCTCTCCATGCATCCCAGTATCCCACAGCCCTCACACTGCCCTCTCACATTGCTTGCCCACCTTTAAGTCATCTGATATGACTACCCCCCAGGTCCTTTCCATTTTGTTGTTGTTAGTATCTCACCCCCCATTGTGTCTCTTCCCCTGGGTTTTTGTTTCCCAGGTGCATTACCTTGCACTTCTTAGCATTAAATCTAAGCTGCCATACATTTGACCATTCCTCTAACCTTGCCAAGTCCCTTCTCATCTTTTCCACCCCACCTTGTGCATCAACTCTGTTGCAGATCTTTGTGTCATCTGCAAAGAGACATACTTTTCCTTCCAGTCCCTCTGCAATGTCACTTACAAAGATATTGAAGAGGACCGGTCCTAATACTGAACCCTGCGGCACCCCCACTAGTAACCCCCCTTTCTTCAGAGTGGACTCCATTTACTATTACCTCTGTGTCCTATTCTCCAGCCAATTCTTTACCCAGGCTATCATCTTGGGACCCACTCCCAGGCTGGCTAACTTGTATATTAATCTTTTGTGTGGGACTGAGTCAAATGCCTTGCTAAAGTCTAGGTAGGCCATGTCCACAGCCCCTCCCTGATCTACTACTTTGGTCACCCAGTCAAAGAAATCTATTAGATTCATCTGGCATGACGTTCCTGCTGTGAATCCATGCTGCCTTGGGTCCTGTGCCCCTCTGGCCTCTAGGTACTTGACAATTCTTTTCTTCAGAAGTGATTCCATCATTTTCCCTATCACTGAGGTTAAACTAACTGGTCTGTAGTTTCCCGCTTCTGCTCTGCTCCCACTTTTATGAAGGGGAATCACATCTGCCCTCCTCCAGTCCTCAGGTACCACCCCATCCTTCCATGATTTGTTAAAGAGGGTATTCAGTGGTGTCACTAGTTCTACCCTTAGTTCTTTAGAATTCTGGGATGAATCCCATCAGGCCTCATTGCTTTGTCCACCTTCAGTTTTAAGAGTTCTTTCAGAACACTTTCTTCTGTAAATGGGCTGGTATCAACTTCTGTATCCAGAGTGTTTCTATTGTTTGTTTAGGTACCTCCCTCTTCAATTGTAAATACTGAGCAAAAATATTTGTTTAGTATCTCTGCCTTTTCACAGTCACCCTCTGCCCCCCCCTCCCCTTTATTAAGCCTCACTATCCCTCCCTTAGTCTTCCTTTGCTCCCTGATGTACCTAAAAAAGGTTTTATCCCCCTTCTTAACTGAGTTGGCTATCTTTTCCTCAGTTCAGGCCTTTGCAGTTCTGACTGCCTTCCCAGCTTCCTTTTGCTTTAACTGATACAATTCTCTGTCCTGCTCCTTCTGTGATTCCTTGTACTTTCTGAATGCTTTCTTTTTCTCTTGAACCTTCACTGCCACCTCCTTTGAGAACCATAGTGGTTTCTTACATCGTTTTGTTTTATTTGCTTCACACAAAGGCTTGTTACCTCTGTGATGGCAGTTTTTATTATTCCCCATTGTTCTTCCACCCCTCCTTCCTGCTCATTTGCTAGTGCATTCCTTAGGCACTCACCCATTTTGGCAAAATCAGCCCTCCTGAAGTCCAGTACTTTTGCCTTTGTATGGCTTGACTCTATTGCTGTGTTTATTGTGAACCATACTGTTCGATGGTCACTAGTTCCCAGATGGCTATGCACTTCTACATCTGTGATCCTCTCTCCATCTCCTTTTGAGAGGACCAGGTCTAAGATTGCTCCTCCTCAGAGTGGGTTCCAATACTAGTTGTTCAAGGCATGCCCGTGAGGGCATCTAGAATAACCCCACTCTTAGAGGTGGCTGCTGCAACTGTCACTCCAGTTAACATCTGGCATATTCAGATCACCAGTCAGCAATATCTCCTCTTTATCTGCCATTCTAAGTATACTTTCTATCATTTCTTGTCCATTTCCTCCCCTGAGAGGGGTCTGTAAACAACCTCTGTGACGGATTGTGGTGCCATTGTCTACTCCAAATTGACTCCACAGTGCTTCTTCTTCCCCTGTTTACCCTTTGTTCTGTTGCTTTGATTCCTTCTCTTATGTAGAGACTGCCTCCTCCTCCTCTTTACCCTCCCTGTCCCTCCTGTAGATAGTGTATCCTGTATGTTTACATCCCAGTCATAGTTCTATGTGTACCATGTTTCTGTGACTGCCACTATATCCATATGTTCCTCCTCCATCAAGGCCACTAATTTAGGAAGCTTGTTACCCAGACTATGGGCATTGGTACTCATTGCTTTCCATTTTTGATGGCTTTACCTTCTGTAGCAGCATCCCCATTGACCTTTTACCTTGGTCTTTTTCTCACTTAGTACCCTGGTTTTGCAGGGAGAGGCTGGGATTTTCCTTGCTGCTTATCAGTGCCTCTCCTTGACTAGTTTAAAAGCTTGCCAATGAAGCACAAACTGATTGCCCAAAAGATTGTCTCCTTCCTGGACAGATGCAGACCATCCTGCCAGTATAGGCTGGTGTCCTCCAGGTGAACCCCAGTCCCCAATGAAGCCAAACCCTGTGCTCCACACCATTTTTTCAACCATTCATTAAACTGCATGTGCAAAGTACCCTTGCCTCACCATGCCACTGACAGACAGCATTCTCTGAGAAGGATACTGTGTGTGCAACTTGTCTTCATTCCCCTCCCCAACTCTACAAAGTCCTTCTGCACTGCTCTAATCTCATGATGAGCCAAGTCATTTGTCCCTAGGTGGACAATTACATCCAGCTCAGACTCCCGTGCAACTGTTCTCGTGATTCTAAGGATGCGCTTCCTGTCCCTCCAAACCATGGCACCAGGCAGGCACCTTACTTCAGTTTTCCCTGCTCCCCCCAGTTCTATCCCCTTATAACTGAGTCCCCCACCAAGAACTGCTTCCTTTCCCTGTGGTGCCCTCTGCCTCCTTCCTGAGGGCCTCCCTTGTGACAGTTGTCTGCACCCTCCTTAGTCTCCTCTGCAGGTGCATCCATAGGGAAACTATGCTCCCCAGAATGGTGTATGGATTGTGAGTGGAACAACTGACTGTGTGCTTCTGTTCCACCACCCTTACCCTCCTGAGCCCACTGTGGTCCAACTGCTGTGTTTCTTGCAACCCCTGAGGTAGTGGTGGTGGCTCTGGTGCTCCCTGGATGGGGAGGTTCCCTTGATACTGTCCAGTGTGGCCTGAAGATGGGCAACTTCCTCCCTCAGGGCAGATAGTTGTCTGCAAACAGGGCAGCATCTCAGCCTCCAGAAAGACTCCCGGAAGACTGCTGCCCCACAGCCATTACATTGTACTACTCCCCACATAACTGTCTACCTTGTTTAGTTTTTTTTGGGTGGGGGTTTGTTTGTTATATAGAAATATATGTATTTATATAATGTGTATGTTTATATTGTCAGTGCAGTGTGCTAGAGAGGATATGACAGTGATATGCACCTTGCCCTCTTGAGGAAATTATGTCAGAACCCCAGGTATAAATGAACTATTTCCAGGGGTAGGTGGGGTGAGGGGTGGGAAGGGTTTGGGCCTAAACTGTTTTTTTTTTAAATTTAAAGTTTATTAGTTTCAACATACAAACAGGAAAACCAGAAAAAGAAACAAACAAAACAAACCCCCTCAAAAAACCAAACACAAATAGACAGATGAGTAGCATATATATCGTACAACCAAAGCCACTCCCCTCCCCTCCAGATCCCCTCCCAAAAAGAAAAATCCTGATAACCTTCCCAAAAACATCCCAAATTATTCACAAAACCAGCAAGACATGTAATTCTTTGACATATATTCCAACAAAGAACCCCAATTTCTCCCAACCCAAATGGTGCACCAAAAGAACCTAAAAAGAAAACCTCTTAAATCTGGATATCGCTATGTACCTGGAACAAAGCATCATAACTTTAAACCACATAGGTCATATAAAACAGAAAGGAGAAATCTAGAATCGGCAATGGTACAGGCATAGATACTATATGAGGCAAAAGGGTGAGTCACCAGGCCTTAATATTAATGCAAACACAAAGTTTGAGTTTACCCATCTTTATGGAACAAATCCATACGGGTCCTTAAAACTGGCAATCAGATTTTCAGATTGGAAACGACATCAACTCCTTCAACCAGTCTGCATATGATAAGACCAACTGGTCCTTCCAGTGTCTTAGAACCAGTTTCTTAACCGCCATGGACACTAAAGCCATATGATATCGGTGCTCCACTATTTATATAAGAAAAATCACCCAAGACACAGATTTCCGAGCAAAAAACCACTCAGACCCAGAAGGGATCAAATTTCCAGATCAGGGACCACAATGGGGCCACTTTTGGAGCATTCCTAGAAAATATTAATTAAATTGCCCTCCGCGCAGAGCACCTGAAACAGTCCTAACCAGAAACCATTTTGCGCTGAAAGAGTTTAACGGGGTATAGTAAAGGTTATTCACAATATAATACTGTATTAATCGCACCTATCCTGGTGTGATATCTATGCAAGCTAGCGCCAAATATTGGTCCAGACCAGACCACATCAGGAAGAAGATCGTCCAGAGACTGATGAGCCTCAACATCCCTACAACCAAAGTCTGAAAGATAAGAATAGATTAATGAGATAGAGTGGGCTAAAGCAAGACTGATAATATTAGATAAAAAGGTTGCACAACCCATTGCCTAAAAGTGGTGCCAATTTACTCACTAATGTCAAGTTGGAAGACCTTAAAAATTCCTTTGCTTGGTATATCAAATTTCTTAGAATCTCATTCTGACGTGAGCAAAATCTTGGTCAAACACCTGCTCCACTCTAGCCTCTTTTAAATTGCGGGAGCCAATTTGGCACTTATCCAAGAATTCCCCAATCTAACATTAGGATTTAAGACACTGGCTGTCCCAAGTCCAGTTCACTGAAATCCGAAAGGACTCTAAGACACTGCACCCATGCCTTAAGAGAGCCGCCACTGTGTTGTCCGGAATCAACTGTGAAATAGCTTCTAGGGCAACAAAAAAGCAAGGGGAGATATCCAGTCCAAGTTCGGAGAGAAAAGCCCACTCCAGTTGAAGCCAAATCGACCGGAGTTCTCTGACTCATGGAGAACCACCTTCCCAACTTAGAAAGGTAGCGCCAATAGTACAGCAGGAGATTAGGCAGTCGAAACCACCCCTCGTCCTTAGGGAGCGGCTGTTGCATAAGAGCGCCGGCTCTTCCCCACCAGATAAAACTGGAAACAGGCTGATGAAGCTGCTGGAAGAAAGAAAGGGGATCCAGAGATTGGTCAGGTTCATTGGGTAAAAGAGATTCGGGAAGTATATTCATTTTAATAATATTGACTCGACCTCAGAGCGAGATAGGGAGAGCTAACCAATGCTGTAGATCCTGACTAATCAAGTCTCTAACTCTATCCAAATTTAGTTTTTCAGCAAGGAAAGGTCCGTGGAAAATGGATTCCAAATACTTGATTGATCTGGGGTCCATCTCATCCCGAAGGAAAGAAAATCTTGTTTGTTTGCATTGTGAGTTTAAAGGGTAAATCTCACATTTAGAGATATTCAGTTTGTAATGAGAGAAGGAACCAAACTGTCTGATGATAACAAGAGCAGCCTCTAAGGATGTTACCGGTCCGTTAGATGCAGCAAGACATCATCTGCACATGCAGAGAGAACTAATTCACATTGCTGAAGCATAATACCTCTCAACTTGAGGAGACGACTTGAGCTTAATCAGCAGGGGTTCCAAAATAAATTAAATAGCAAGGAGAAAGAGGGCAACCTGCCTGGTGTACCAGCGAAAAAGACGGTAAAGAGGGAGATAAAACCTGCTGTAATATCCTAAAGAGGGACAATTGTAAAATGTCTGAATCATAGTCAAAAAGAGCCGGAAAACCCATCTCTTCCATTACTGCCCACAAATAGGACCAATCAACCGGTCAAACTTCTCGGTGTCAAGAGAGATCAGGGCAACTGGGCATGTAGTAGTTTGAGCGTATCAGAGAGGCGTGACAGAGTTCTATGATCTGTCGACTCCCGGAACAAAGCCGCCTGCTCGGGGCCCAGCAGCCCCTAACCAGACCTTCTTGATCCTTTTCAGCGGTATTTTAGCTAAGATTTTAATATCATAATTTTGAGAGAAATGGGACGAATTAGCCGGATCAGTGAGGGTTTTGTCCGCTGGGTATTAGAACTATTGTAGCCTCAAACAGGGCAGGATCAAGCTCAGAAGAGACCAGTAGATAATTATATAGTTTGAGAAGGATAGGTATCAGGTCTTTAGCAAATACTTTATAAAAGTTTGCCAGGAAGCCATCCGCCCCAGTGCCTTATCTGGAACCAAGGAAGCAATGATACCTATTTACCTCAGCAAAAATAGGAACTAGAAGGCTCACTGTAGGGACTTGAAATACAAGGGATATCTATTCCTCTAATATACTCCTTAACAGCCGAGATAGGGTGGGGTGATGAGGAGAAGCTATAGAGGTCTGAGTAGTAATCTTTGAAGATACGCGCAATGTCTCTAGGTGAGGAGACTATACTACCAGATGGAGAAGACAAAGAAGGATGATCCTTGAGCTCTAGGTAGTAGACGAAAAGCCGCAGTTTACTGGCTTTTTCTACTAAAATCAAAATACTTGGCCTGGTTTCATCAAACAATATTCGTTTTTTCCTTCAAGAGGTCCAAGTATTCATTCCTAGTTAGCAAAAGCTCCTTAAGATCCGATACAGAAGAAGTTGCAGAATAATTAGCTTCCAACTCCCTTAATTTATTCATCAGAACCAAGGACCTCGCCATCCATGTCTTCTTCCTGAAGGAAGCCATCTTAATGAGTTCACCCCTAAGATAACACTTCAGCGCGCCCCAAATCATGTCAACCCTAGGAGTGGAATTTAGATTATCAGCCAGAAAAGAGAATCGGGAACTAATTTCTGAAACATGTTGGTGATCCTTTAACAACTGTGTGTTTAGCATCACATAGAGTCACGAGGTAGTCAGGGTCTAAGGACAATCGTATCCAACTATAGCATGATCCGACACAATTATCGGCTCAATACCAGACAAAGAGATATTCGGAGGAAGGGAGGCTGACTAAAATCATATCTAACCTTGACTTAGTGCCATGTGATTGAGAGTAAAAGGAAAGGGCAATTAATAAGAAGGGTAAGAAGTAGTCAATAGGGGTCAGATAGACCAAACATCGAGGTCAGTCCCAGGAAAGCCCGCTAGCCGGGAAGATGGGCGCTATCTTGCGGTTCCCTGTCTAAGGTGGATGAAAAGGCACATTCAATCCCCAGTATAAGTTGAGCAGGAAGAAAACCAGCCAACTTATCAGCCAGAGTCATGAAGAGCGGGGTTCACCCCAACTGGGGCCATAAACAGAACCAAATGACACCATATTGCTTAAAATACCTTTCACCAGGACAAACCTCCCTCTGGGTCTGAGACAGTCAATTCTTTTCTGCACACAATACATGTTTTTGATGAGAACTGCAACTACTTTACTGAAGCAAGAATTTCCAGCAAGGTAAGATTGGGAAAACCAGATCGGAGAGCAGCCTAGCTTCATCATGCATATAAATGTGTCTCTTGTAAAACAAGATATCAATGTGAAGGAGTGAACAGTGATGAAGGACTGTAACTGCGTTGACCCGATCCCTAGCCTCTCAACGCTCCAAGACGCTATTTGATAATATTCATAGCCATTTTAAAAACATAATGAAATCAATAGACATCCAGACAAAGTCATCATAGTATATAGATGCAAGGTGCACCCCAGTCAAACCACCCCAGCAATAAACTCTTACAACAAACCAGAAACCATGTAAAACATCTGGGTGGGCCTAAACTGTGCCCTCACGAAACAATCAGCTACAAGCTCTGACCTACCGCTGTGATGAGTGCCTTCCTGTCAGCAAGATGCCATACACGACAATTTGACAGAGAAAATACCCTGCTAATCAAACAGAGAAAAATCCAAACAACAAGTGCCTTATTTTAAAGCTAGATTTGGGAAACTAGTTTACGAGTGCCCCGTGACCTCCTAAGACCACTTCCAGGTCACAGAAACTTTTAAAACTCGCCTGCGGTGAGCAGGGCGAAGATGTGCAGGGTGCTGCCATGCAGCGCTGGAGACATAAGAGAGACACACGATTCAGCTGCGTGTCTGCTGTGTCCGCTGATAGCGGGGATTCGGGACCCAAATAAGTTTCTTAAAATAAAGTAAGTACTGCTTCAACATGAGGCTGTGTATTAGATGTATTATGTCAACTGAGAATGAGGCCAGAGATGGGTTTATTTGTGACAAATGTAACCTCATAGATATCCTATAAACAGAGATACAGGTGTTAAAACAAAGGGTCCAGGTGCAGTTTGATATTAGCAATTTGGAACAATACATTGACTCTGCAGTAGATGCGACAACGTTGTCATGTGAACTTAGTCACCAGAATGAAACACATGTGAATGAGGAAGAATGGAGTCTTGTAACAAGTAATACTAATAAAAACAGGAAAAAGGGTATCGGAAACATAGGGGGTTCCTCAAATATTTTGACACCAAACAGGTTCTCCATTTTAAATCATGACGTGGTTTGCAACACATCAATACAAGGTACCCCCCCCATGTCAAGAGATCCCAGTACATTACAGGACATTCCAATTCATATAATGGAATAAATATTACACAACCCCCATTCACTTTCAAATGAGCAGAATAAAAAGTTAATACCATATATACCAGTAGGGGAGAACAAACATACAACTGATAAAGCTGATAATTCAGTAAAGATTGAGGAGATTAATTTAAGAGACATTCTGGTATTGGGGGATTCTATGCTGAAATATACAGACCATATTATTTGTAAGAATCGTAAACTAACGACTACAGTAAGTACACTCCCTGGAGCGGGTATAAAAGACATTAAAAATCTCCTCCCTGGTTTGAGAGAAAATACCCATAAACCGATGGTCCTAATACATGTAGGAACTAATGATGTAGGTAAAAGAAGGCTCCTAGAAATTCAGAGAGATTTTGAGGAGGTAGGAAGGATCCTTTCAGTGGATGGTTGTGATCTCATTGTTTCTGGGATACTGCCAGTACCTAGGGCATCACGAGTAGTAAATGATGATATACTGCAGTTAAATGGATGGCTGAAAAGATGGTGCTTTAGAGAGGGCCATACCTTTATCGAACAAGGGGCAAAATTTAGGAACCCAATGCTTAATGCACAGGATGGACTTCATTTAAACAGAAGGGGGAAACGTATTTTTGCCTACCAACTTAAACATATTTTAGAGGAAAATTTAAACTTGGCATGGGGGGGTAGGCCCATTAGTTCCCTTCCAAAAGAAGATAAACATGATTGTACCTCATATAACTTCCTCTCATTAAATGCCAGGAGCTTAAATAACAAATTGGATGAATTAAAATTAACTGTTGTTAGTTTATGTGCTGTCACTGAGATCTGGTGGAGCCCAAACGATCCATGGGATAAACAGATAAATGGATTTAATTTGTACCATAAAGACAGGAAGGATAAAAGAGGTGGGGGAGTGGCCCTATTCATTTCTGACAAAATAAACTCTGAAGAAATTGATACATCTAAATGGGATAAAATAGAGGTATTATGGGTCAAAATATCTCTCCGCTACTCACATGCCATTAACATTGGAGTAATATATAGAGCTCCATCCGTTACATTGGATCAGGAAGAACAACTTCTGGATTTCCTGGATATGATTGGTAGAACAAAGAGTAATGTGGTAGTAGGTGATCTCAATCTACCGAGGCATAAACTGGACAACTACAGACAAATAATATTATGGAATCACATTATTTGGAATCATGCTTGCTAGCAGATGAAACAGTGGTAAACTCAATACTAGAGACAAACATATTAGACCTCTTATTAAGTAATATAGAGGGTAACATAGCACCTTGTAAGGTTATTGCCCCTCTTGGATCAAGTGACCATTCCATGGTTTATTTTTCACTTGATATACTAACAGACAATAATGCAAGTAGGACTAGCAAATGTAACTATAATAAAGCTGACTTTAATAGCATGAGATTATATTTTAAAAACTGGAACTGGGTAGAGGAATTCCAGAATAAAATACTTGACTCCATGTGGGATCTCCTCGAGGGTAAAATAACCTTAGCTACTCAAGCCTTTACCCCTCTAATAAAGAAGATGGATGATACTACTAAAATTAAACCCAAATGGATGTCCAAATCAATACGAAACCTGATAAAGAAAAAAATAGGGCTTTTCACAAGGCCAAAAGATCTGGAAGCAACATACTGTATGGTGGAATACATACAAGGATCTTTTAAAAAAGTAAAAAAAAATGTATTAAAGAAGCAAAATTAAAATATGAGTTAAATCTAGTAACTAGAGTCCAGGATAACTATAAATCATTTTAAGCATATATTAGTAATAAAAAGGGAGCTTATCGACCTATTGGCCCATTACATGCAATGGATGGTAGAACAGTTACAGACCAGTCTCATATAGCCCAGATGTATAACGATTTCTTTATATCAGTCTTTAATAACAAATCCTCCCCTAAATTTGAACATTTACCAACTGTATTAGAAGTAGAATCACTGATAACTAGTGAAGAGATACTCAAAAGGCTACGTAAAATTGATCAGAATAAATCCCAAGGTCCGGATGGAATACATCCAAGAATAATTAAAGAACTGGCAGACCTTTTGGCTGGACCCCTGACAGTAATTTTTCAAACTTCATTAAAAAAAGGGATGGTTTTGGAGGCATGGAAACAAGCAAGTGTGGTTCCCATTTACAAGAAGGGGAATAAACATGACGTATTCAATTACAGACCTATCAGTCTGACGTCTGTCCTGGGAAAAATTTTTGAAGGTATTTTAAAAGATTATATTGTAGAGTATAAAAATAAAGTAGACTTGGTAGACCCAGTTCAGCATGGATTTACCACCGGAAGGTCCTGTGAGACCAACCTATTGGAATTCTATGGAAAGGTCAGCAGGGCTTTGGGAGAAGGACAGTCTGTGGATGTGGTGTATCTTGATTTCTCGAAGGCTTTCGATAAAGTTCCCCATGGAGAACTCATTGACGCATTAGTACTACATGACCTACCGGGAATAATAACAAAATGGGTAGATGCATGGCTTACCTCTAGAAAACAATCAGTAAATGTAAACGGGACCAACTCAGCATGGGCTGAGGTGACTAGTGGGGTACCCCAGGGCTCTGTTCTGGGGCCTTGCTTGTTTAATACATATATTACTTCAATGAAGGTCAATAATGGGGTCTGGGTTTCCAAGTTTGCTGATGATACCATGGTTGGATTTTCCATTAATAACCAAAATGATGCCATAACACTATAAGAAGCATTAAATATACTGGAATCCTGGGCATTAGATAAAAAACTGTCATTTAATGTGGATAAATGTTGTGTTATGCACTTTGGGAAGGCAAATAAACAGATATCTTATACACTCGGAGGAAAAATATTAAGTATTGTGGAACAACAGAGTGATTTGGGAATTATGGTTACGAATGATCTATCATTTAAGATGCACTGTAATTCAGTTATTAAAAAATCAAGTGGTATTCTACACTGTATAAATAAACATTACATCAAGAAGTAGGGATGTTCTCCTGCCCCTTTATACATCATTGGTGAGGCCGCACCTGGATTACTGTGCGCAGTTCTGGTCACCTAATGGAAAGACTGAGATAGTGGCACTTGAGAGAATCCAAAGGAGAGCCACTCGATATATACAGGAGGTTAAAGGTCAAGATTATCAAAGGAGGTTAAACATCCTGGGTCTATATTCCTTGGAATATAGGTGTTTAAGGGGGGATATGTGTTTGATATACAGATCAACCATTGATCCAGACTTATGGGAACTACTTGGCTTGAAATACAGGGAACCTATGTGTAATACCAGATCCCACCTTTTACAACTATTTGTGGAATGTCCAAAAATGAACAAAAGGAAATCCTGGCTCACATTGAGGGTTACTAATATTTGGAACAAATTACCTTTAGAAGTGGTAGCTAGTGATATTGTGAATATATTTAAAAACAGACAAGATAGCTTTTTATTTAAACATAATATTCAGGGTTATTAATTAAATGGCGAGCAAAAGGACTAACGTCTATATGGCTCTGTATTTACCTATGAGACCTACCTATCCAAGTCAGACACAGGTAAACCTCCCCAGCCCCAAAACAGCCTGGTGACTTGTGCTCTGAAAACAGTAAGCCCCAAAACACGTCAGCTGTGTAGAAGGGCAGACACAGAAAACAGTATTCAGCCTCTGTGGGTTTAAACTCTTCCTGCACTGAAAATCTTAACAATTGTAACAAAAGTAAAGCAAGCACCACCTCCTTCTGTTGATTGAAAGACTGCCTTTTCTGATAATTCTATGTTCCTTATTTCACCCTTCAGTTAGAAGTATCCTCCACCTGAAGAATATTAACTTTCCTAAGGAATCTGCTTCAAATCAAAGACAATTGTAAATTGTAAGGTTCACCTCCCTCTGTTGTGAGCACAACTCGCTTTCTTGAAAATCTTAAGTCCAGTGTTGCAGCTTCCAGCCAGAGGCAGCTTCACCTGAAGACTATTAGGTTATCAGCTAGTGGGGAAATGGGCGGATAGTTTTTTATGCAGTCACATGAACCAACCCTTACTATATAAGGACTTACTCACCAAGGGTGGTGGGGGTTGGGTTAACCGACACATAGCGTTGGCAGGGCAAACAGTCCCAGTCCCTTGTTCAGTTGCGGGCAAGCAGGCAGACGTTTTTAAGTGCCTCCACACTGCTTTGAAGTTCATACCTGCTGTGCATGTGAGATCTCTGAGGGAGGGCAGCTTCAGGGAGCCCTCACAACCTCCTCTTGCTGTGGGGGCTAGCTGTGAAGAGGAAAGAAAAAATAGATGTGCACCAGGTTAATTAAGGTAAAAGGGGAATGGGGGCTGCTTGAGGGAGGGACAGAGATGGGCCCAGACAATCAAATTTTACTAGTGGTATTTTCTTAAGGCACCAGGGGTTGCAGCAGATTAAGTAGATGTCTAGCAGAAATAATTAAGTACAAGTTCTGTAAAACAGCACACCGTAGGTCTAACAGCAAAGGCAGCAGGTGAATTAACAAAGTATCATGCATATTGCTAATCATTAAGGCAGCAGGTGAAATTACCAAAACAAAAGGCACTATGTTTTGCAGCAAAAGCAGCAGGAGAATTAAGGAACAAATGTATTTCATCTAGGCAGCAGGTGAAATAGCTAATTAAGAGACTGCAGAAAAACTATCTCCAGTACTGCACCGACTATTAAGGTCAGCCCCAGACCTGCTCATTTAAAAAATGGCACCAAAAGCTGTTCAAACAGTCCCAGTCCCTTGTTCAGCCATGGGCAAGCAAGCAGCCATTTTAAAGCACCTCCACTCTGCTTTGAATTTCATACTTGCTGTGTGTGTAAGATCTGTAAGGGAGGGCAGCTTCAAGGAGCCCTCACAAACTCCTCTTGCTGTGGGGGCTAGCTGCTGCCCATGTGAGATTTCTTAGGGAGGGCAGTTTCAAGGAGCCCTCACAATCTCTTCTTGCTGTGGGGGCTAACTGCTGTGAGTGTGAGATCTTTGAGGGAGGGCAACTTCAGGGAGCCCTCGCGACCTCCTCTTGCTGTGAGAGCTAGCTGATGTTCCTGAAGTCAGGCCCATCAGGAGGGCTTTTTGAATCGATGGGTCCCTCTACTAGTTCTTCTGCCTTTAGCACAATCTCCTTAAGTGGTGAGGGCTGTTTTTGCTGGACAACTGTCTCCCCTTATAATGTATGGGGAGCTGGGGACTGGGTTCCCCCTTCTGCCCATTTCGGTTATCCCCTCTATCTTTTCTTCCCCATTTTCTAACATAACTACTCCCTCGGCTGTGCTCTGGGGCAGGGGAGGTTGGGTGGGTTTGACTGGTGGGGGTAGTGGGACTTCTCAGAAGGGTTGGCTGTTTTTGTTATTCTTATCCTTGTTTGGTACTACTGTGTATGTTTACCTGATATTACTGATCAGAATATAATGGCTATTCTTTGTTATTTTCTTTTTTCTTGTTTTGTACCTCTGTGTTATAACGATTTTTCTGCTGCTATAGTTACATGTGATATGTTGTAGATTTGTTGGTAAATACTCAATGAAGTGCATTTAATTTGAAAAAAAAAGTTGTGGCTGGTCCCGGAACATCTTCAGGAAGTAGTCTCGTAGGCCAGCCCAGTGATGCTGAGGGCTGAGGCACTAGACGCCACACCTTGCGCCACACCAGCTAACTGGGTTTGGGAACAGACTCAAGTCATTGGGGGAACCACAGGGGAGGAGTAGGAATGGGTGTCTGGAGGGCAATTCTCCTCTCCTGGGGTGGTTATGTCTCTTCTCGTGCAGCACTGGCAACCCCTGGGATGCTGGGGAGAAGTTACAATCTACGTGGGGACACAGCAGGGGATTGGGTGGTGGTGGGTGTCTTTCACCCCAGGCACAGGAGCATGCCTGGCATAACTAGGACACCATTGCACGTCCATGCCTAGGCAACCCACAAGAAGGATCTCCCCGTACCCTGGATAGGCGACGACATCCTCCAGTGCTCTGCTGTCGCACTTCCAAATACCAGGTCCACTTCACTGGCTCTCCCAATTGCCTCAGCTGCCTGGCAGGATGGGGCCGAATGTCTGGTCAGGTAGGTGGGGGAGTGTCTGTCCCCAATTTCCTGGTGGGGTGGACTTCAGGCAGGAGGTAGCATGGTAGGTGGTGAGTGGGGATCGCCTGAGAGAGTTCCAAAAGGCAGGTACAGAAAAAGAGTTAACAAAAAAAAGGAAGTAGTCCCATTTGTCCGCCCAGAGCCAACGTCACTTTTACAACCGATGCCTCCCTAATGTGCTGGGATGCCCACCTGGAGGAACACAGGGTCCATGGCCTCTGGTTCCCTGAGGAGTTTTGATGCCACATCAACCTGCTAGAGCTTTGAGCTGTTCACCTGGATCTGACAGTCTTCACTCCTCTTCTCAGGGGTCAGAGCATTCAAGTCCAGATGGACAACATGACAACCATGTACTACCTCAACAAGCAGGGCAGGACGCACTCCTTACCTCTGTGCAGGGAAGCTCTCTGCATCTAGATCCTTATGATCACCCTCCAGGCCCACCTGCTGGCCATTCATGTGTCCAGCGTATCCAATCACCTTCCTGAGAGATGTGGTCTTCAGAATGGGATACTGTAAAGATGCAGTATAGCATAGTGGTTAAGGGCACTGAGCTGCAAACCTGGAGACATGGGTTTGAATCCCATCATACGAACATACTAACATACAAAAATGCCAGCAGAAGCAGGCCTTACTGTCTATCAAGTCTGCTCCATTGTGCAGCTAGACCCTCAACTTGCAGCTGCCCCACCCCTCTTCATCATAACCCCCTCACCCTATCTCAACCCCTCTTAAAGCCACCCACTGTTCTACAGGACACCACCCCAGGCAAAGCATTCCACCTGTCCACCACCCTTTCTGTGATACAATGCCTCCTGATTTCCCTCCAGAATCTTCCCCCCTTCTGCCTCAACTTTACTAAGTCCCCTTGTCTCCATTAGTTGGTTATATTTTGCTCACCAATAGGAGTTTACATCCCTTTTTATATTTTCCCCTACCATTTTCAGCTCAATCCCATCCCACAATCTGGCTACCGATCCTAATTGTTCTCCACCTCTCCCTTACTTCTACTTTTCCACTTGCCATTCAGAGTTTTTGAACCCATGACCCTTTACATTACAGGCAGGTACCCTACCACTGTGCTACTGGACAGGTTCAATGACAGTTGTGCAGTTATCTACTTTATCTAGCTTATATATCTGCCCATCTGTCATCTGTTTTTTGTCATACCCTACCCCCACCCCGAACCTGAACTGGATTTTTGGCGTGCGGGTCATGATGTCAATGCAGCTTATACAGCGTAGCATTATAGCACCCGGACCTGTGCACTCTCGGTGTTGGACCCTCCTGGAGTTAGAATCCTTAGTGTAGGGGTCTGGTGGTGCAGCCCCCCCTAACGGGGGGTGTGGGGGGCAGAGCACCCCACAGAACAAAAGATAAACTGTAATCACGCAATGTGATTAAGATGCACGACATTCTGCCATGCGACATTATGACCCCGTGCCAATTTTTGGCTGGTTCACTTTTATAAATCTTTGTAGGTATGATCTACTTTTAGACATTTATGTACATACTGAGCAGAATAACCTTTACTCCTGCTCAGTGTGCAACTATTTAATAGGCTTATTTTAAATTCTGTTACCTACAATTGTTGAATCATGGCTCACAATGGCCTTTGTATGAGTTTTATTTACATCTTGGTTTCTCTTACATTAGACAGCATTGTTGCCTTGAGCATTAAGCAAACCCATCTGTTAAGGGATGCTAAGAAAAAAAACATTGCTTCATTTTTATGTTTGCTTGTGCGCATGCGCAAGAAACATATTGTGGCAGCTTGGTTCAGTAGCGAGCTGAGGAGGCATGGCAGTGTTGTTGCCAAAGTCAGCAGCCCATTTTGGAGCTGGTCTGTGTGGCACCAATAGAAAATCATGCTGTCCATGACAGCAGTACTGTAGCTTGCCACAACATTGAAAGAAACAGGCCACTGCAATCAGGGAGCGCCCTGTCATTAAACAATCAGCTGTGTTTACGGAGCAGTCCCTGACTGCAGCAAGCCAATTACAGCTGCATTGTCTGGTGTCCCATTTCAGAGAAACATGGTGGTGGCTTCTTCATCAGCCTCTCACAGTCCACACAAAGCCGACGGACAGCCACCACCTCTCTCAGTCCATGTTAAAACCGATGGGGGTGCCCAGTACCCTTGTCAGCATGTCTCCTCCCCAGTTCATTTGCCAACAGGGTAGCCCAATCCCCGTCAGCATGATGCACCCCCCATTTGTTGTGTGCTGAGGGGGTGCCCAATCCCCCTTGGCTCATGCACACTCCCCCCCAAGCACACTGTATGGCAGATGGGGGTGCCCAATTCCCTTCATCTCCAGTTTCCCTCACCAACAAACAGCCAGGTAGCATGCTGGGAGCCCACCCCAGCGTGCTCATGCTCCCCCCAGCACACTGTATGGCCAACAGGGGAGCCCTATCCCCATTGGCTCCTCTCCCCCCAACAAACATCCAGGTGGCATGCTGGGAGCCCACCCCAGTGAGTCAAAAGGTCCTGCCACAACTTTTTTTTAAATTCCTGTTAAAAAAGAAAACGGTCCCTCATTGAGTCCCTTGCCCCCTCCCCGAACCCGCATGCACCCTCTGTGCACCTCACCTCCCCACACCCCCACTCACCCCATACGTACCTCCAGAGCCCGGCGTCATGATCTTTGGTGGACCAGCAACACTTCTGCACTCTTCAAAGCCGACCACGAACTGAAGAAATGCCGGTAAGCTGTATAATGGCATAATGGGTTTTTTCAACTTATATGGCTATCTCAGCCATTTATTTTTACTTTTGGCACCAAATTTTCAACATGGGGTTCTTAGGACCCCTCCTCATGAATTCAGTCACTGTCATGGCATTATCTGGTCCCAAAAGGTGATTTTGCGGTCACTGCGCGGAATCACCTTTCAGGACCAGTTAATGAAAAGACAGTGTCACTGTTTATGAGGTGGGCTCTCAAAAAGCCTATGTTGCAAATTTGGTGAAACAGTTCCAAAAACTGGCTGAGTTACAAGTGTGCATTGTGCAGTTTCCATGTACACTCATAACCTCGCAAATCTGTAATATTTTCACTCCAGATTTTCAACATTGGCATTTTTGCACACCTCCTTATGAACAGTACAGCTGTCATTTTTCACATCCTGGCTGAAATGTGTTTTCACACTTCCAGCACAGAATAGCACGGTCACTGCGGGAAATCAGTGTTCAGGACAGATTAAGAAAATCACAGTGACACTGTTCATGAGCAGAGGTCCTAAAATGCCTATGTTGAAAATTTGGTGACAAAAGTCCATAAAATGATTATGTTTCCAGTGTGCATTATGCAGTTTCACCTCACACTTGTAACATAACAAATCTATAATATTCACACTCAAAATTTTCAACATTGCCCATTTTGCACACCTCCTTATGAACAGTACAGCTGTCATTTTTTGCATCCTGCCCAAAAAGTGTTTTTGCGCCTGTGGCGCAGAATGGAGCAGTCACTGTGCGAATTCAAGCATTGGAACAGATTAATGAAATCTCAGTGCCACTGTTCATGAGAGGAGGTCCCAAAAAGCCTATGTTGAAAATTTTGAATAAAAATACCAACAAATGCCCGAGATGTTAGGGTTTCCAACTGTTAATGCCCCACCCTGTACAGACTGACAGGCATCAAGGGCATGGCTTGGGGTTCTTGGCCGTGATGCTCATGCCATTCCACCCCCACCCTGCAGCCACTGACTGGCACTGAGGTGTGCCTTGGGGTCTTTGGCCCTAATGTTCACCCCATTCTCCTATACTGTGTCCATCTCACCTTATTTCCTTATGGAATGGGGTGTGTGTAAGAGCCGAAGAGCCGAAGACCCCAAGGCACACTGTGACACCTGTCACTGTCTGCAGGGTGGGGTGAGGTGGAATGGCGTGAGCATTATGGCCAACCCAAAGGCACACCACAATGCCTGTCAGTCTCTGCAGGGTATGGGTGGGGGTTGGCGTTAGTTCACTACTTCACTGCCATTCCTACTATGCATCTCTCTAACTCCTGCACCACCAATGCCAATACCAGCAAGCAAACATTCGGCATTGACAAATGCTTGTAACTAACCCCTTTAAATTGAATTTATTTCAGGAACTTGGTCCATATTATAAAAGCCTGACCTATAGTACTGGTCTCCTCATAAGGAGGCCTGTTAACATACGCCAGTTGATTGACCTTGGCCTCATCCCTCATGTATTGACTAGCTTATTGTTACTTCCTGGGGAGTTAAGTCCTGGACCTTATGCCTCAACCTCTAAAAACAACTCAGACTACTTCATGCCTGTAAAAGAGGGGCTGAAGATAGTTCATATGAATGCGAGAAGCATAGCCACAAAAATGCATGAGACTGAGGCTTGTGTGAATTATTATATCCCTGATGCCCTGACTATTTCTGAAACTTGGCTTCAGCCCACAGTCTTTGATTCTGATATAACACTCCCAGGGTACTACATTCACAGAAAAGATAGGCTCAACAGTAAAGGGGGGGTCATGTTGTATATAAGAGACATATTTATAATTGAGGCCCTTCCACAAGCTGATGAAAATCAGATGTGTTTTGAATATCTTGCTATTAGACTTAATATACTGTGGGGCCCCCACAAAACTATCCATCTGCTGTATTTATAACCCCCAAAATACAGTAAACAGGGTTTTCAACATTTTTCAGACTTGATGTCACACAGTATTAAAGGCAAAGCTATAGCAGTGGGAGATTTTAATTTAAATTGGGACAGTAACAATATTCTTCTATTTAAAACTACTTTAATGAATTCAGGGGAACAGCAGTTAATAACATCCCCTACCGACTTAATCTTAAAACCAACAAGCATACATTGCTTGACTGGTTTTTGACCAATAGAAATAACCATATTACATCTGGTGGCCTGACTCCAGAAATTCATCAGTGACCATCACCCAGTTTTCAGGATATGGGAAGGTGGAAGAATTTCTAAACCTCCACCTAGATATTTAGGGTGGGATATTCAAAAGGGTTGAGCTATGCGCAATAGGGTTGCGCCAGCGCAAGTCCGAAAATGTGCCATTCTGTGATATTCTGCAGGAGGCAGTTGCACCACTGAAAACATGCTGAGCAACAGCGCAATGCAAATGAAGGTATGTGCAGCCGAAGGGGGTGGAACCATGCATAAAGTGCGCAATGCGATATTCAAAGGCTTGCGCAATGCTCAACAATGGATCAGGCGGACGTTGTGCCACGTCGGAAATGAGCCAAAATAAAAAGGCTCAAGGAAGAGGTGCAAGAATGTGACAGGAAATGCACATGAGGCAGCCAGACAGAGCAGGCCACAGCAGCAGCAACCAGTGCAGGCCAGGGAGTGGTGAGGACAGAATAGGGGCAGCTGAAGGTGTGTGGGGCCACAGAGTGCAGAGGCCAGTAGAGTGTACCCGGTGCAGTGGAGGTAGCAGTCAGGACAGCGGGGAACAGATCAACAACAGCCAGGGGGACACAAGCCAGGAGATGGACAGTGCCAACTTCCACATGGAAGCTGTAATGAGGGGGTGAGAAGGCATGCTGCAGGGGGCGTGGCAGTGGAAGGCCGGCGTCGTGCGCCCCCAACAGGCAGTACCATGCCCGCATCAGCTTTGAGCTGTATTCAGACATAGAGATTGTGGGCCGGTACCACCTGAACAGGGCAATACTGAGGCGGCTCTGTGAGCTGTGCAATGATGTGATGCAGGCACCCTCACGACGGAGTCACGCTGTGTCAGTGGAGACAAAGGTAACAGCTTGCATGTGCTTGCTCACCACAGGTACCTTCCAGAGGCCAACAGGAGACACCACAGGCATAACACAGTCAGCCACATCACGCATCCTCACCCAATTCCTCAGCGCACTGCTGCCACATGCTGCGGAGTACATCCATTTCCTCAGCATCACGGCAGAGCGTACAGCAAACATACAGGAGTTCCACAGGGTAGCACATAAGCCTGGTGTGCTAGGGGCAATAGACTGCACCCATGTGGCCATTCACACACCACCTGGCCCCGATGGGACCGCATATCGCAATTGGAAGGGGTTCTCCAGTGTCAACTGCCAGGTGGTGTGAGATGCCAGTGGACGCATGATCAATGCCTGTGCCAAGCACCCTAGCGGAGCACATGATTCATTCATATGGTACCAGTCTGCACTGTGCCATCGATTCGAGAGTGGGGACATCCCCACAGGACATCTAGTGGGTGAGTATGCATGTAGGATTGGCAAAGTGGGGGCAAGGGTGGGAAAGCCACAGGTGCCATGGGAGTGGCACACAGGGCTAGGGGAAATATGGGACTGAACATGACACTAACCTCCACTATCTCCACACAGGTGACAGTGGATACCCACTCTGTCCTGGCTGCTCCTTACCCTACTGGCACCCCATCCATGTAAGCGGCTTCAATAGGCCATGCCGACAAGCAACATCATCGAGCGGGTGTTTGGGATGCTGAAGGCACACTTCCGATGCCTAGACACCTCCGGTGGTGCCCTACAGTACAGCCCCTCAAAGGCCTGTGGGATATTCCTGGCCTGTTGTATCCTTCACAACATGGCCAAAGACTGTGGGATAGCCGTACAGGTCAAGGAGGGGGACAGCAATGGGGATGCTGGTAACGCCAGTGATGATGGGGATGAGCAGCCCCCCCCTTGGACGGCGTGACCCCCGACTGATCCGGCTGGCCCAGCTGCACCGGAACACCATCACAGAGGAGCACTTTGCACAACACAGGTAAGTCATGGGGCCATGTGCAACCAACACTGTCCAGGGTGCAACCCACATACACACAGGGTAACACACCAGGGGTGCATGACGGTGAGGGAAGTGGAAGGGTACAGGAGCACAAACACACAACCAGGGAGGGGTGAACAGTCACACGCCACATGGACAGACACACACACACACACACACTAGGCACAAAGTGCACAGAGGCAGGTGCACAGCAGAGCAGGAACAGACACGTGAAACACACACGTTCACAGGCCACCTCCACCACCTGTACTGTCCATGTACGTGTGTCAGATGCTGGGCACCCTTGCACCCTGGTGTACAGTGCAATGCAGACATCATCATGCACACGCACTTGTGGACAGCAGTCGGGAGGGTGTGCAGATGGTCCGTGTGTCGGCGTGTTGGGCAGTGCCCACTGGTGCACTGCCCACCATAACACACATTGCACACAGGGCAGCACCAGACAGGGCCCGCACTGGGGGACAGGTCAGTCATGTGGCACTGTGCCATGGCCACCTGGGATGCGTGGGTGGCTCCACCGAGACCCAGCAGCACTGGCAGGCTGAGCATGGGCCACTTGGGGTGGCACCGATGGACCACCAGGGGTCCCACTGTGCGAGCGTGACCTTGTCCACAGAGGGGTCTGCAGCATACCGAACATACCTGCACCAGGGGTGCTCAGGATGCCCACAGCTGAACCTGGTGTTGACAGGCTGGGTGTCGCACGACGCCGGGAATGGGGAGTGGATAGCGTACTGCACAGCGTGCGTGGCACAGGGGCACCTGACTGTGTGCCCAATGCGGCCACAACAGCGACCAATGCCTGAGTCTGCCTGTCAATGGCTGTGGTCACATCCATCCACAAATGGTCAATCCCTGCAAGGATCCTCCCGTTGTCCCTGCTGTGCCACTCCACAACCACACACAGTGCCTCCACAGATGTTGCAACCCGCATCTGCTGCTGTACTGATGCCCGCAGCAGGCGGATGTGCTCATCAAATGGGTTGTCTGCCACATCGGCAACCTGTCCCTCAGGGTATGGAAGGGCCTGATGTTCATCACCCCTTGAGGGTGGGCACTGCTCACCAGGACCAGGTATGGGCAAGTCAACAGGTGGTGTACATACGCCACCGCTGAACCCTATACCCCCAGACCCGGTGGGTGACTGCTGCTGCTGCCCCTCCACCTGCTGTGCCCAAGGGACCAGTCATTCCACTGCTGTGGCCACAACAGTGCCAGTGACCTGTACAGCCACAGGTGCTGCCCCACCGGTGCTGACAGGCACAGCCTGGGACTGTGCTGACGTGCTGGCACACATGTTGGAACCAGCTAGGTCCATGGGCGCGAGCTGTCCTGCTGTGTGTCCATTATGTGACACACACGTGTCAATGCCCATAGTGGTCATTGCATCATCAATGGTGCAGGTTCATGCCACAGCCACTGCCACAGTGTGCTGGCATGCTTGCATGCCAGACCGCTGAGACACAGGAAGGGGCACCCCCCACACCTGTCTCACCGACATCAGAGATGGCAGCCAGGCGTGCACACTGGTGCAAAGCATGCCGGCTACCAGTGGAGGTGGATGGACCCACCTCCAACTCTGGCTGGATGTCCACAGTGGATGGGCCCTCCACCACTGTCCCCTGCAGATGTACAGGATCTGTAACAGAAAGTGAGAACATGTTAGTGCATGTGATCTACCTCCCCCCCGACCATGTCATACCATGCAGTGATGGGCTACCACCTGCTGGAAGCCACCTCCCGGAATGCCCTCGATGGCACTGCGCTGCATCGATGCAGCAAGATGGTCCTCCACCAGGGTCAGCTGCACCACCTCCGGCTGGCCCCCACCTGTAGCAGCGCGTGCCACCCTGAGGGCTGCCACCTTCTCCTTCACCCTCCTCCTGTCGGTCCCCATCTTCTTTTTACATTCCTGCACGCAGTGCTGGTGGCTTCTGTGCAGGTTTACAGCATGAGCCACCCCCTCCCATGCAGCAGCACGGGCCTGAGGGGTGCCCCGCTGTCCACTGAGTAGTGGCTCTTCCTCTAGGTAGGCCTCGAAGAGTGCCTCTGTCTCCACTTTCGTGAAGTTGCGCCTCCTCTTCCACCCACCATCATCCTCTTCACCCATTCCTGGCTTGGCCATGTCACAGTCTGTATGGGTGAAAGTGGACACCTGTGACTGTGCAGTATACAGCAATTCCCTAAGACCATAGTCCAGAACATCACAGAGCATGCAACTCACCTATCACCTCCAGTAACCGAATATGGCCACTGCAGATCAATGTCGCACATTTTTTTTTTTTTTTTATTTATTTATTGGAATACAATCGGAATTACAAACCTTTGAGTCACAGACTCTTTTGCAAAGGCTCCATGTCGGTTACATAGGGTGGAGGGTAGACAAATACAGTAGAGGACATACATAAACAAGCAGTATTTACAGTAACCGAATAGAGGAGCCGTCCAGGCAAAACTTAAAATCTGGTGAGGCAGTTAGGCAGCAATCTTGGCATACCAGGCCGGGGATTTTGGAGAAATACGTGGGGCCTTGTGGGACCCTGAGTCGAGAGTAGGGGAAGGGATGGGCGGTCAACTGGGTGGACAGAGTTAGCCGAAGTCACATATGGCTCTCTCAAGGAGTTGAGCTTTGAGGCCTGTTTTAAATTGAGAGATGCTGTGGGTCTGTGAGAGTGAGTGTGGTAATGCACTGAGCCAGAGAGGGGCTCATTTATAGCGCAATACATGCAAATTAGGAGTGGAGCAACTTTAATGAGATACAAATCGCGCCGCTGTGCTATTGAATGGCTGATCAGATGATTTGCATGTGACAGCTGAATATCGCGCTGTTGCGCTTTGCGCAATACGGTTGAGCCAGCTGAGCCAATGGTGCAGTTCTGTGACTGCGTAGTACACCGCACTGCGCATGCCCAGGTAGCTTACGCAGGCATCTGCTGCACTGATGATGTGCTGTGCACGATCGGCAATTCAGGACATGGCCACCATTGTGCCAGTGGCGCTACAGCGCCGGTCACCACTTGGCGCTGTGGCACAACTGCACAATAGTCCACTGTGGCAATGGCACGCAGGCGACCGATCGTGCTGGACATGTAGATGTCCGATGGTGCTGTGCGTGGCCTTGCGCCAGAGACCCATGACCTTGTTCCTGACCTTTGCCCCCTTGGCACTGTACGTATGGCATGTCTGCAGCTCTATCACGCTGTTCGGTGACAGCGCGATAGGGACCGACGGCGTTATACAAACAGCACGATAGGGACTGACGGAGTTGTATTGTGCAACATTTCCATGTGGGGTTGCCACGCTGCAGAGCGCCATATTGCTTACTATATACCTGCAGGGATGGCACGCAGGACAGCTCCACAGTGGAGTGCTTTGGAGGTGGCCAATCTGGTGGCTGTGGTGGAGCCTCACCATGGGCCACTGTTTGGGGAGGAACCCCTGAACATGGCCCGCACCCATGTGTGGCAGCAGGTGGCCACTGATCTTGAGCAGGCCACTGGGTGGCAGAGAACGTCAGAGCAGTGCAGGCACTGGTACAGTGACCTGCGCAGGAGGAAGTGGGCACTGCTGGCATGCCTAAGGTCACATGCCAGGAGGGGCGTGGTGCCTAGGCCAGGTGGGTTAGCCGTCTATGCACCTGTATTGATCGCATGGGTAACACTGTGTATTGTGACCAGCACATGGGGGAGGGTTGGTCTATGGTTGGCTGAGACGGTGTTTGCAGGTGTGTGATGTATGGGTCTGGCTGTGTGGGCAGGCACACTCATTGGGGCAGGGGGCTGTCTGCTTTGGGATTTCACTGATGTGTTTCTCAACTTTTGTTTCCCACAGACATGGAGGAGCGGAGGCAGGCCCAGGATGAGGCTCGGAGAGGGGGGTTGCAGAGGTGGCTGGCCATGGTGGTGGCGGTGTTGGGCCACAGCAGCAGCAGCGGTTTGATGAGGGTGAGTGTCATTACATCATGGATGCTGTTGCATGCTGCGGGGGGGGGACAAGGGCATGGCCACCATCCATGGACAACACTGCCATGCACGCGATGTGTGACAGTCAGCACTGTCCAGTAGCACTGCATGTCTGTGAGTGTGTCACTGGTGGTCCATGCATGCACTGGGCACATGGTTGTGGCACTAACTTCCCACCACGTAGCCACGTCACTGTACAGCCTTGGTTGTGCTGTGCTGGTCATAGGTGGGGTGTGTGTGCAGTGGCACACATGGCTGTTGCTGCCTGGTTGGGCTTGTCTTGTGCACGGTCACTGTGGGTGGGTGCAGTCCATCACAGGGGCGGGGCACTTGGCTGTATGCCATGCACGTTGGGTGGGCTTCAGGGTTGTGGACAGTCACAGCTATTGATTCTGTTCCCTTGTCCTAGGTGTCCGGGTCCTGTGGAGGATTGAGCAGGCTGTACACCACCTGCTGGAAGTTTCACTGGGAGTCCCTGGGCATTCTGAGAGAGATGCACCAGAGGGGAGTGAGGCGTCAGAGGAGGACATGGGACCAGAGGCAGCCTGATGCTGTGCAGCCTGGAGGGCAGTAGCGGCCCCACACCTACCCCCTTTACCCATCCCTCACACCCTGCCTTCCCTCACCCAGTTCTTCACCCCTGCCCCTTACCCACCCCTATCTTGTACCCGTACCCCCACCCCTTTCTTGTATATATCTGTATACAGTTGTGTGTTCCTGTTGATATTCTTTTATAAATCTATTTTGATATGAATACTGTGGTGGTCTCTGATTTGCAGCTGGCTATGGGTGCTCAGTTGCAGTGGTGTGCATGGCATCTGGGGTGGTATTGTCCTGAGAATGTGTGTGTGTGTGTGTGTGGGGAGGTGTCCCTGGTATGGTAGTGGCTTTCAGCTGGTCTGGCCGTGTGCTGCCACACACCGCTGTGTGCTCCCGGTGGGTCTGGCTTGTATGGTTCTGTGGTACACAAGGTTGCATTATGGCGGGGGGGCATGGGGATTCCTGCAGTGACGGTCACAGTCACTGCTCATGGGTGGTGTCTTGGGGTACCAGTGCAGGGTGTGCTGTGCACAGGGGGGTGCTGTTGTGCACTTGGGTTGTCCGCCCCCTTTGTGTGGCAGTCTCAGCTTGCCAGTAGGTGTGCTGGGGCACCATGGCCCAGTTGTGCTTTGTTGGCTTGTCCCCATGGGCCAGTGGATATTCCATCCCTCCACCAGTGATGCTGTGCTTCGGGTGTGGGGGTGTATTGTTTGTTCTGCAGTGTGTTCCTGTGCCCAACTGTGGCATGGGTGGTGGGCCCCTGCCTACCTCCCTGGTTGTGCAGTTCCATTGCTCTGCTGCTGGGGGGGCTCTCTGCTTGCGCTATGGCACCTCTGGACTGCTCAGCTGGGCTGGCCTTGTTGCGCTATGGTGCATCATATGTGCTCAGCTTCCCCTTCCTGGTTGCACTATGGCGCAGGTTGTGCGATATTCAGTCATTGGCTGGTTGCACAATTTGACTTGCTCCATGTTTGAATATCGTGTCTGTTGTACATGTACGCAATTGACTTGTGCTTGCTCCTGCTATTGCACACATTTTGGGTGCAGTTTGAATATCTGGCCCTTAGAGTTTAGATGTTACTTTAAATTGGATGTTCCAGGCTTCCTTAGTGCTCTGTCAGGAACTGACTGGTTTTATTTAAATCTCATACCTGACGTAGACGGTGCCCTAGATTTTTTTTATCACTACCCTTACAGAAATTGTAAATAAATTTGTTCCTTTAGTTAAAAGGAGAGTTATTGGAAGGGAGGACTAAGTGGTTTGATAGAAATTTAATTAAACTAATGAGGGAAAAAGACACTGTCTGGAGAAAGTATAGGATAAGTGGGACATCCGTTGGTTTAAATGCTTACCGGTTAAGGTGGAAGTTGTGTAAAAAGAAAGTTAAATTAGCTAAAATGCATTACTTTCAGAAACAGCAACAGACCAATCTTTCCAACCCCAAAAAGTTTTGGTGCTCAATCAAATGTTTATGTACTCCCAGTGACAGAGGCCCTTTGCGCTAAAAATACGAAATCACTAACAGTCTCTGCCCTCATTGCAGAGGAACTTAATTCCCAATTCTCTAATCTGGATTCCTACTGCAGGGACCTGTTGGACCACACTAATCATAGTGCTTTACAAGATCAAACTAACTTCTGTACTGAACCTAACCTGAACCGGCAGAAACTGTACCTGAAAACTGTTAGGAGTTCTGAGGCGTTTAGACTTCTAACTAGCCTGAAGCCCTACAAAGCTCCTGGTTGTGATGAGCTATCACCCAAAATCTTGGCTCTTGCCACTTCCCAACTTCCCTACCCAATTAGTCTTATTTTTAATTTGTCATTTCAAACATGCCAGATACTACATTTCTGTAATTATTGCCCTATCTCAATTTTATCTGCTTTATCAAAACTTCAGGAAAAACTGGTATACAGTTTAGTGGTGATATCATGATCCATAACTTGATCTCCCCTAACCAACTTGGCTTTGGGGGGGGGGCATTGTACTGAGTCTGCCTTGGTTGGGTTCATGGACACTGCCTTCAGGGCCACCAAGAGTGGTAATTTAACAGGTGAAGTGTTTGCGGACCTAACCAAGGTATTCAATCTTGTTGACCATACAATTTTACAGGATCGACTATCTGGATTCGGGGTGGGAGGTCCTGCCTTGTCTTGGTTCAGAGACTATCTCATTAACAGGCTGCAGTGTGTTAAGTTAAATGGAATATGTCCATCTTATCAAGAGGTCTACTGTGGGGGTCCCTCAGGGCTCCATACTGAGCCCTCTACTTTTTTACTGTTCATAGACCTTGTGATGAAAGTGGCGGCGTATTGTGACCTGTTATTATATGCAGATGATGCAGTTTTATTCACTCATGATTCTAATGTCACCGATATTAATCTGTTATTGAGCACTGAATTTAACAATATGCAATCCTGGCTTTCTTAGACAATCTAGTGTTGAATAAGCTAAAGACCAAGTCCATGATATTTGGCTCAGAACCTAAATTAAAAAAAAACAAAACATTCTGGTAATTTTGCTGTTAGCATGCTGGGGGGGGGGGAGTTATAGAAGTTGTTAAATCATTTAAACATCTGGGTGTGTACCTAGATCCATCATTAAAATATAATATACACAGAGATACAGTAAGGTTACCGCCAAGTTGAAACATAGAAACATAGAAACATAGAAGTTGACGGCAGATAAGGACCGCAAGGCCTGTCCAGTCTGCCCATTTCTTTTTTCTACCTTATAAATGTGCCATCGGCCTTTGCTCTGTCAGTGGCCTATCTATTCATAGTCATTTGTATTGCTCCCTTATGCCTATCCCATGCCTGTTTGAAGCCCTGCACTGTATTCATTGCCACCACTTCTTGTGGTAAGCCATTCATGCATCCACCGCACTTTCTGTGAAAAAGAATTTCCTCATTCCCCTTAATCGGCCTCCCTCTAATCTCATGCTGTGTCCTCTTGTCCTGCTATTTTCTAATATTTAAACATGTTAGACTCTTTCACCTTGTTTATGCCCTTAAGGTGTTTGAATGCCTCGATCATATCACCTCTCTCCCTCCTTTGCTCAAGGGTATACATATTGAGCTCCGTTAATCTGTCCTCATATGTCTTCTGATGCAGTCCCTGCACCATTTTGGTTGCCCTTCTCTGGACTGCCTCAATTTGGTTAATGTCCTTGTGAAGGTGTGGCCTCCAATACTGCACGCAGTACTCCAGATGGGGCCTAACCAGTGTCTTGTACAGAGGGATTATTACCTCCCTCTTATGACTTGTGATACCCCTACTAATACACCCTAACACCCCCCCTAGCCTTACCTACTGCTTTAGAGGTCTGCTTGGATGATTTTAGGTCATCAGTGATGATGATGCCCAAGTCTCTTTCTTCCTTTGTGACTGCTAGCAACTCCCCTCCCAGCCTATAGGTGGCTTCAGGGTTTCTCTTCCCTATGTGCATGATTTTGCACTTCTTTGCATTAAATCCCAGTTGCCACTCTTCTGACCATTCTGCTAGTTTATCAGATCTCTTCTCATTCTGTCCACCCCATCTGGATCATCTACTCTGTTGCAGATCTTGGTGTCATCTGCAAACAGACAAGCCCTTACCCTCTAGTCCATCTGCAAGGTCACTAATGAAGATGTTGAAGAGGACTGGCCCCAGGACTGATCCCTGAGGTAATCCACTTGTGACTTGCATCTCTTCTGACTGTATACCATTTACCACCACTCTCTGTTTTCTGCTCGTCAACCAGTTTGCCACCCAGTTGACCAACTTCTGACCCACCCCGAGCCTACCCAGCTTATTTATCAATCTTCTATGCGGAACAGTGTCAAAAGCTTTGCTGAAGTCAAGGTAGGCGACATCAACTGCTCCCCCTTGGTCCACCACTCTGGTTACCCAGTCAAAGAAATCTATGAGATTAGTTTGACAGGACCTTCCTTTTGTAAACCCATGCTGTCTTGGATCCTGTGCCCCTATGGATTCCAGGTGTTGCACTATCCTTTCCTTAAGGGTGCCTCCATAATCTTGCCCACTACTGAGGTAGACTGACCGTCTGTAGTTCCCCGCCTCCTCCCTGCTACCACTCTTGTGAGGCGGGATCACATGAGCCGTTCTCCAGTCTTCTGGGACCTCCTGTGCTCAGAGACTCACTAAACAATTCTGCTAATGGCTCTGCTAGTTCCTCCTTTAGCTCCTTAAGTACCCTGGGATGTATGCCATCAGGTCCCATTGCCTTATCCACCTGAGCTTAGCAAGCTCTTGTAGGACCCTTTCTTTTGTGAAGGGGTAGTGCTCACCTCCCTCCCCTGTGTCCATGATGCTGAGCTGTGGGCCCTGCCTACCTTCTCTTCAGTAAATTCTGAGCAAAAGTATCTATTTAGGATAGATGCCTTTACAGGGTCCTCCTCCTCACATGCTCCCTTTTCTCCATTAAACATTGCAATACCCCTCTGGTTTCTCCTTTCACTAATGTATCTATAGAAAGTCTTGTCACCTTCTTTTACTGTTCGTGCTAGTGTTTCCTCAGTTTGGGACTTGCCTGCCTTACTGCCTTACCTGCTTCCTTAGGGCAGTTTGGTATGCCTCCTATTTTCATCCCGCTGTGTTCCCTTATATTTCCTGAAGGCCAGCCTTTTGGCTCTGACCTTTTCTGCTACTGTATTTGAGAACCAAAGTGGTTTCCTTCTTCTTTGCACTTCCTTTTCTGTCTAACACAATGGGATGTTGCTTCAAGTATTGCATCCTTAATGCTTGCCCACTTTGCCTGTACCCCTCACCTGTGTTTCTTTTGCCAGGGCTAGCTTAACTCTGTTGGCCATCTTATCAAAGTCAGCTCCTCTGAAGTCCCATATTTTGGCCTTGGAATGGGATGATTTGATGTAGTAGCAAATTGAACCATACCATGTGATGGTCACTGGCCCCCAGGTGACCTTCTACCTGGAGATCTGTGATCCTTCTTTGTTAGTCAGTACTAGATCTAGGATAGCCCTGTATCTTGTGGGTTGCTGTACCAGTTGTTTGAGGCCTCCTCTGCAGGGAATCCACTATGAGTCTAGTTCTGGCAGATGTTCCTGCTGGCATTGACCAATCTGTATCCGCATGTTGAAGTCTCCCATTATCAGAACCTCCCCTTTAGCTGTCATGTTTGTATATCTTCTAACAGTAATGTGTCTATGTCCTCCCTCTGGTCTGGGGCCTGTAGACAACCCCAGTTCTTATGGCTGTCCCATTTCCTGTTTCAGGGTGACCCACAGTTCTTCTGGCTCCTTATGTGTATTCTGAATTTCTGTAGCTTTGATATTTTCATTAACATACAGGGCCTCCCTCCTCCCCTTTTTGCACCTCGGTCTCTTCTGAGACAATACATAGCCAGGTACTGAAGTCTCCCAAGTGTGGTTACTGGTAAACCACGTCTCACTAGTGCTACTACGTCCAGTTTAGCCTCTGACATTATTGCCTGCAGGTCTGGGATCTTATTTCCCAGGCTGTGAGCAATTGTGACATGATTTTCCATTGGCCAGATTTTGGTGTGTTGGTTGTTGGGTGAAGTTTGGCATTACCCTGTGCGTCGTGTGGGAGACAAACCTTTTTCTTACCTGGTGATGCAAATGAGCGGCAAACATGCTGAATTCCTGTTTGACCACTAGCTGAAGGGGGAGGGGTCTTCTTCCCATTCGACGTATGGGGTGCTGCACCCCTCTCCCCATTTGCTAGTTTAAATATTCTGCAAAGGCGTCAAACTTCTGCCCCAATGCACTGACTCCCTCTTTAGTCAGATGCAGTCCATCAAATTTAAAGAACTTTTGCTCCCAGAACTGTTGCCAGTTCCCTACAAATCTGTGTCCTTTTTCCTGGCACCAGCCCTTGAGCCACGTGTTTAGCTACCCTATCTCCCTTCTCTGACCTTCCGTCCATCTGCTCCCCTCTCCCAGACTGGCAGGATCTCAGAGAAGGAGATGCAGACGAAATAGATGATAGTTTGTCACCCAGCCTAGTCAGGTGTTCCTTGGTCTCCACAACTGACCGGCTGGCGAGATCATTAGTCCCTATGTGTACTAGGACATCAATGTTTTCTCCTGCTTTGTGAACAATTTTAGCAATGCGGTCAGTGTCTCTCCATGCTGATGTACCTGGGAGACATCTGACCATCACCCCTGGCTGGAGATGGGTATCAACTCCCCGAATCATGGAGTCTCCTATGAACAGAAGTTTTTTGGATTTCCTTTGTGTTTGTTTTGTTTTGGTTCCTGATTTGGGTGAGTTTTGTTGTGCTAGCTCCTGTGCCGCGGTGTCCTGCTCTGCAGTGTCTTCTGCCTCTTTAATTGATTTCAGAGATAGAGGCAGATACCTGTTTGTAGTGTTTATATGGTTTTTGGAGGTAATGTGTTGAAGAGCAGAGAGTGATGGGGCACCTGATTTGCTCCTCCTAACCACCTGCCAACCTCCTGGACCAACTACCCTCTGCGGTCGAGGTTTTTCTGTTGGATGCTGGGGAAATGGCGGGTGGTTCTTATAATGTATTTCCTCTTCAATATGAAATTTGAGGCGTGCAATCTCTGCCCATGCGCCCGGAGCTGAGCCCTAAGATCTCCAAAGGCCCAGCATGTAGGACAGTGTCCTAAATCCTGTAAGACTGTCCTTCTGAAAATTGTTCCACAGTACCTGCAGTTAATGAAATCCATTCCAAATAAGTTGCTGGGTTTGTAACCTAGTCAGAGTAATTAGAAGGAAAAAAAAAAGGAAAAAAAAAATGCAAGTAATGGTTTAATTGTGCTTTGTTTAACTTGTTATAACAAGTTAAATTACTAGTGCCCCTGTAAATGAGCTCACGTTGTGGAGGCCCCACTGATCCACCCCTTCCTGCTCTGCCACAGGAAATGTCACAACTGTGGTACCCTATAAAAGGAATGTAGCATGGGGTGGTTGGGGATGGGGGTGGGTGTCTGGACCCTTCCCCTGCCTAAAAAGAAGAACCACGGACGAAAGAATAAGGAGGTAAGAGCAGAAACAATCAGTCAACAACAAATGCAGTAACCCTGAAAGCTTATCCTAATGTGTTAGATAAAACTGTAAAACCTGTAAAGCACCAGCTGTAATAATTTCAGAGAAGATATCGCTGTAGAAACACTTTGCTCCAGAGAAAATAAAGCAGTAACAGAAGATATACCTTGCAAAGACTATCTGAATCAGAAGATTACAGGAGTAATCTGTTAGCACACACCTGTAGGCACACCTTGTAATAATGCAGAAGAAGGTATACCAGCAACAACAATTTGAATCAGAGAAAAATAAAGCAATGAAATGTTAGCAACAAACAGTAGCAATCCCTGTGAGTAAAAAATAAAAACACCACCACATAGTAAATCTGCTTAACCAAACTAAGTCTTAATCCTTTTCCCTTACTCTGGTAAGTTTCTCTACTCTGCCTTTCAAGCAGTCTTAGAAGGAAAGAGCTCAGGTGAAGCTAGGTGCCTTGGCCAGCAAACCAAGTCTTCTAAAGTTGCATTCTAAAATTGGTACTCTTTATTAGCTTTCTAAATTTCTGACCAAAGATTCTTGTAAAACTATTGCACAATATTGTCTCTTACCAGTCATAAATTACACTTCTTTAATTACTAATGCCTCATCTTCTTCCTTTATTTCCCGGAACAAAACATTGTTATATAAAACTGGAAAGTTTGTATTAATGGCACCTTTCCACATATATCACTGTAATATTTTGACTAGCCTTAAATGGCTATCCATTCAAAATACTTATAAATTGGCCATGTTACATTTTACATTTAAAATACTACATAAAAGTATTCCAACATCATTTCAAGCTCTTTTGGATACATACAGTTCCCCATACTGTTCATGGTCATCTACTAAGACCCAACCATTTGTCCATACAAACTCAGGGAAAAGGTTATTTGCTTATTACACTGCAACAATGTGGAATCCGTTACCTGATGAAGTAAAGTCATCTTAATCAATCACCACTTTCTCCACTGCTACTTCCAGTCATTTAAAAAAAATGAATGTTTTATACTAGGTCTTGTAGACAGAGAAGTTGGAACAAGCTGCTTTGAAACAACTGAGAGCTGTGTGGGAGACACTATATTGAACTAGAAATCTGCAACAAATCTCACTCTTGATCAAATCTGAATGAGATGTACCTTACTACACTTGGTATTGCTCTTTGTGTGTTTATTTATTTAGGGTTTTTTTTGTATAATATTTTTATTATCCAAAAGTTTCACAGATAATACAGCATGCCTCATTTAATTGTATTACAAGTACAGTATGGCCATTCTCTTTTTCTTTACAAACATTTCCATTTATTTTCAACTCCCCTTAATCAATATTATTCACCTTTTATTTTGTACATACTCAATATAACCTCCTATTCCTTACATCCCAGCTTCCCAGCTAGGGCAAGTCCTATCTCTCAGCATTTAGGCCACCTTTAACATCATCATCCCCACTCATGTACCTAACAATAGAACTTGATTAGCTAAAAAGAAGAAACAACCAATGAAAAGGAAAAAACATACCACGTGGTGTTTTTTGAGTAGCTGAAAAGAAATTATATGCCACTCTATTCCAAGCTTCAGCTCTGCTCTCTAAATTCAGTTTCATCTGTCTAATTAACTATTTAGTCCAACTCTAGATTGCATTCTCCCTCCTGTTTTGTTTTTCACATTTTTTATAAGGCTTATACCATTTCCCCTTCTTGCAAAATTGTCGTTTCCCCTGGGGTGAAAGTATTTAGAAAGGTTCCCCAGATTCTGAAGAATTGGTCCTCCTTTCCTTTTAGCACATAGGTCAGTCTGTCTACTACCAATACCCTAATGGCCAAACTTCTCCATTCGGCCATCATTGGTATCATGCAGGTCACCCACAGATTGTAAATCCCCTGCCTGGTCACCACCAGTAGGACTCTCGCCCATCTGGGATGGAGATCCCATGTACCATGTATCTCTTCTTCCACCCCCACTAATAGCAATTGTGGGGTGACCTCTATGTTTCTACCCATCATCTTGGAGCATTCACCCGCCACTCCTTTCCAGTATGCTCCCAACTTCGGGCATTCCCAATAATAGTGTATGACGGTATCCCAGTTTACTTTACATTTTCCACATTCTAGGGACACCCCTGGGTAAAATTTGTGTACCATATTGGGAGGATAATATAAGCGATGTAAACATTTATATTACATTTCTTTGTACCTATTACGTAGAAGTAGGTCCATGTGTGACTGAAGCACCATTTCCCTATTAGGGTCTGTTATCTCCAACCCTAGGTCTCTCTCTCACTAACATTTGACCTTGTGAATCTGTCCCTCAAAGAAAATTCTGTCAAGTTTTTGCTGCCCTACCCACTAAGCATTCCTCATGTCTATTTGCACACAATATCTCTCTCTCTCTCTCCCTCCTTCCTCCGGCGGTGATTCCTCTAGGCTTTGTCTCTGTAACCTTTTACAGTAGTCTAGAACCTGGAAGTATTTAATGAGGTGTGAGGAAGGGATGCCCACACCGATCTGTATCTCTTGAAAGGTGTGCATACCCCCTCTGGTAAGCAAGTCTCTGACACATTGGATCCCCTGCTCCTGCCAAAACATAAATCAGGCTTGTCTGTTTGCAGATGACACCAAGATCTGCAACAGAGTAGATGATCCAGATGGGGTGGGCAGAATGAGAAGAGATCTGGATAAACTAGCAAAATGGTCAGAAGAGTGGCAACTGGGATTTAATGCAAAGAAGTGCAAGATCATGCACATAGGGAAGAGAAACCCTGAAGTCACCTATAGGCTGGGAGGGGAGTTGCTAGCAGTCACAAAGGAAGAAGAGAGACTTGGGCATCATCATCACTGATGACCTAAAATCATCCAAGCAGACCTCTAAAGCAGTAGGTAAGGCTAGGGGGGTGTTAGGGTGTATTAGTAGGGGTATCACAAGTCATAAGAGGGAGGTAATAATCCCTCTGTACAAGACACTGGTTAGGCCCCATCTGGAGCACTGCATGCAGTATTGGAGGCCACACCTTCACAAGGACATTAACCAAATTGAGGCAGTCCAGAGAAGGGCAACCAAAATGGTGCAAGGGCTGCATCAGAAGACAGATGAGGACAGATTAACGGAGCTCAATATGTATACCCTTGAGCAAAGGAGGGAGAGAGGTGATATGATCGAGGCATTCAAACACCTTAAGGGCATCAACAAGGTGAAAGAGTCTAACATGTTTAAATATAAGAAAAATAGCAGGACAAGAGGACACAGCATGAGATTAGAGGGGAGCCGTTTAAGGGGGAATGTGAGGAAATTCTTTTTCACAGAAAGGGTGGTGGATGCATAGAATGGCCTACCTCAAGAAGTGGTGGCTATGAATACAGTGCAGGGCTTCAAACAGGCATGGGATAGGCATAAGGGAGCAAAACAAATGAGTATGAATAGATAGGCCACTGACAGCAAAGGCCGATGGCACATTTATAAGGTAGAAAAAGAAATGGGCAGACTGGACAGGCCTTGCGGTCCTTATCTGCCGTCAACTTCTATGTTTCTATGTTTCTATACCTATCTCCTACGCCCAGCAAGAAATCAGGGTTGTCCATCATTGGCACCAGTATGGTCTTTATTTGATTCACCCCCCCCCCTTTCTTTATAGTTACCAAGGCCTCCATGGTCCAGACCACTGAGAGATTTGAGTCTCCAACTTTCTATATGCTTGTAGACCCCCCTCTCTGAGGTATACCGAAGTCTGCCCTAGGCACCCTTCCTCCTCCAGATCCTCCCAGATGGCTGTCCTTCCTCTATTGACCCAATTATGAACATATCTGTATTGTGTGGCCATACAGTATCCCTTTATTTTATTTTATTTATTTTAGTTGTTTAACCAGGATTAGCACACTAAGCTGAAAGCTTTTTTACAGGAGCGACCTGGGAGCACAGGGAAGTTAAGTGACTTGCTCAGGGTCACACAGTATGCAAGTGGAAGCTGTGGGATTCAAACCCAGGTGTGGTCTGCTGGATGTCACCAGATTTGCCACTCAGAGCCTTAAACCACTGCGCTATACTGCCTCTTTATATCTGGGAAGCTCAGCCCTCCATTTTCTCTATTTGCCTTTAGTCTTTTGAGGCTTACCCTAGGTTTCTTCCCCTGCCATATGAAATCTGTGAAGCCCTTTTCTAATTTTTTAATGTCCACATTTTTTGGGAAGCAGGGCATCATTTGCATAATATATAGAATTCTGGGAAAGACATTCATTTTTAGTAGATTCAGCCTACCCATCCACAAGATTGGTAACGCCTTCCACCTATTTAGAGCTTTCTGGATAGTTCCAAACAGTAGCATATAATTCAGCTCATAAAGGGTACCCAAATCCTTCACCACCTTTATTTCTAGATTAGTAAATGCTTTGTTTACCCTTCTGAGGTCCCATGTGTCCCTCCTTTCCTGAGCGTTTTTCCCCAAGTACATTAACTCTGACTTGTGTATGTTTAGCTTGTATCCTGAGAATCTGGCAAAGTGGTCTATAACTTGTAGTAGAGCTGGTACCAAATGATCCAGTTCAGTTAGGAATAACAGAATGTCATCTGCATACAGTGTGATAGTGTGCTGCATATCCCGCTTACCTCGAATCCCTGAGATCTGAGGGTTGCCTCTGATCTTAATAGCCAGAAGCTGTATTGTGATAGTGAACAGCAGGGGAGACAATGGGCATCCCTGCCTAGTGTCTCTTTCCAACCTAAATTCCTCAGATAGCAGGCCATTCACTGCAGGTGTCCTGTAAAAAGACCCCCATCATCTGTAAGCTTGAACCGTACCAGGACCTCTATCAAGCAGTTCAACTCTATCCTATCAAATGCCTTCTTGGCATCCATGGACAGGACACAAGCCCACCCAGGATGCTGAGACCCCCACCCCACCATATTACATTCAACAACCTTCTCATGTTATGATAAGACAGCCTGCCCTGTACAAAGCCCGTCTGTTCTGGGTGGACTAACAAGGGGAGTATCTTCTCCAATCTCAGGGCTAGAACCTTCATCATGATCTTTCAATCACAGTTTAACAATGATATTGGTTGATATGACGAGCACTCTGAAGGGTCTTTACCTTGTTTAGGGATAACACAAATATTTGCCTCACAAGTTTTAGGTAGTCCTTTCTCCCTTTTGCCTCCTCCATTAAATTTCTCAAGGGTTCGGCTATTTCCCCCTTAGCTCTTTATAATATTCCACCCTGAAACCATCGGGGCCTGCTGCTTTACCTGCCCTAGGACAACTGGTTTATATACTTCCTCTACTTTAATTGCTACACCCAGCATCTCCCTATTCTCTTCACTTAATCTCAGGATAGGTAGTTCATCTAGGAATGTCTCCATTGCTTGTTCCGACAGCTTGCACTCTACCTGGTACAATTTAACAAAGAAGTCCCTAAAGCCATTTCTAGTTTGGGCATCCTCCCTCACCAACTTCCTTTCTTTATCTCTGATAGTCATTATCTTTTTATTTATCTTGCCACCCTTCCTAAGATGCACTGATAGGGTTTCTGGTTTGTTGCCCACTCATATATTCTTTGCCTTGCATATAAAATCCTTGCCCTAGTGTTTCCTGTTAGGTTGAGGTTCAGGGCTTCCCTAGCCATCTGAAGCTCTCACAACTTCTCCCTGGTTCCCTCCTGAAGAACTTCCCACTCTAGTTCCCAATCCTCTCCTCCAATCTCCGTTGTTTTTGCTGTCTGTCTTTTCTCAGCTTGGCCGTATACCCAGTGATGACACCCCTTATGTACGCTATTCCTACTTCCCAAAAAAATCCCTCTGACTCCACCATCCCTTTGTTATTTATTACATAACTTTTCCATTGGTCCTTCAGGAAATCTTCAAACTCCCTCTTGGTCAGCAGATATGTGGGGAATCGCCACCCTCCCCACACACCCCTCTTTTTTTGTCAGAAGGACATCCATCTGGTCCATAGCGTGGTATGACAAAAATATTAGGCTATGTGTCACCTCTTTAACCCTGGAGTATAGGTCTGTTTGGACAAACAGGTAGTCGAGCCTTCACCAAGTTGCGTGGGGGGGGAGAGTAGAAAGTATACTCCTGAGCCCCAGGATTTGCAATTCGTCAGGCAGCAACCAAACCTAAGTCTGTTAACCCTGATCTCCATTGCTGGACAGCTGCTATTCCCCGAGGTTAATTGCCTGAATAATCCATCTTGGGTTCTGCCACACAATTAAAGTCTCCACCCATTATTAGATTCTGGAATTGTTCTCTTATCAGTATATCAATTATCTTTTGGTAAAAGGCTGGCTCCATCACTGAAGGGGCATAAATATTCCCAAACGTTACAATCCTGCCCTGCAATTCCCCTACTGCAAATATAAATTGGCCCTCCAAGGGGTCCCTTACTGTGCAGTGTGGCATCAATGGAAGATTTTTATGCAGCAGTATGGCCACCCCTCTCTTATGTGAGTTGTAAGAAGCTGCATGGCAGACTCCAAACGATCTCCTCACCAATTGTTTGTGCTCTTTATGTGTTAAGTGGGTTTCTTGGAGCATGGCGACAGTTGCCCCCTTCCTTTTTAGTGCAGCTAACACCTTCGCTCTCCTCGCCAGAGATGTGAACCCCTTGACATTCCAAGAGATTGTTGTACTACAACTATCTTGTGCCATAGCTATAACATCCTGTTTTCATTGACACTTCTGTTATCTTGCTTCCATATTCCATCCTTTTCAAAAGTTCCTTCAGTCTGAGTAAATAGGCAGAGCAATCCATGTGGTTAATAATAACAAGAACAATAGCAAGAACTACAACTGTAACAAGAAACTTTGAACAGTAAAGATTTTGCTCTATATCCCCCCTTCCCCTTACTCCACATTTCTCTCAACCATTTTGTCTTCCACCTCTCCTGCTATCACAGAAGGAGCAGGACAGAGAACTGTACCAGTTAAGGCAGAAGGAAGCAGGAAGGGTAGTCAAAATAGCAAAGGCCCAAACTGAGGAAAAGATAGCCAACTCGGTTAAGAAAGGGGGATAAAACCTTTTATAGGAACATCAGGGAGCGTAGAAAGACAAAGGGAGGGATATTGAGGCTGAATAGAATGGACGGTGGGTGGGCAGAGAGGAACGGTGAAAAAGCAGGGATACTGAATGAATACTTCTGCTCAGTATTCACAAAAGAGGAGGAGGGGGAGGTACCTAAACCAATTAACAGAAGCACTTTGGATAGTGGGGGTCAATCCCAGTCCTTTCACAGAAGAAAGGATTCTGAAAGTACTCCTAAAGCCGAAGGTGGACAAAGCAATGGGGCCTGATGGAATTCACCCCAGAATTCTAAAAGAATCAAGGAGAGAACTAGTGACACCACTGACTACCCTTTTTTAACAAATCATGGGAGGATGGTGTGGTACCGGAGGACTGGAGGAAGGCGGATGTGATTCCCCTTCACAAAAGTGGGAGCAAAACAGAGGCAGGAAACTACAGACCTGTCAGTTTGACCTCTGTGGTAGGGAAAGTGATGGAATTACTTTTGAAGGAAAGAATCATTGAGTACCTAGAGGCCAGTGGGGCACAGGACACAAGGCAGCATGGGTTCACAGCAGGAAGGTCATGTCAGACATATCTAATTGATTTCTTTGACTGGGTGACCAAAGTAGTAGACCAGGGAGGGCTGTGGATATGGCCTACCTAGACGTTAGTAAGGCATTTGACACAGCCCCACACAAATGATTAATAGTCAAATTAACCAGCCTGGGAGTGGGTCCCAGAGTGGTAGCCTGGGTAAAACATTGACTGGACAACAGGACACAGAAGGTAATTGTAAATGGAGTCCACTCTGAAGAAAGAGGGATTTCTGGTGGGGGTACCACAGGGTTCAGTACTGGGTCCAGTGCTTTTTAATGTCTTTATAAGTGACATTGCTGAAGGACTGGAAGGAAAAGTATGCCTCTTTGCAGATGACACAAAGATCTGCAATAGGGTTGATACACAAGGAGGCATGGAAAGGATGAGAAGGGACTTGGCAAAGTTAGAGGAATGGTCAGAAGTATGGCAGCTTGGATTCAATGCAAAGAAGTGCAATAATGCACCTGGGAAAAAAACCAGGAAGATTACTTAATGGGGAGGTAGTAACAACAACAAAATGGAAAGGGGACCTGGGAATAACCATATCAGATGACCTTAAGGTTGGGGCAATGTGAGAAGGCAGTAGGGAGGGCTAGAGGGATACTGGGATGTATAGAGAGAGGCATCACCAGCAGAAAACAGGAAGTTGTTATCCCTCTGTACAGACAGTTGGTTGAGACCCCATCTGGAGTACTGCATCCAGTTCTGGAGACCCCATCTCCACAAGGACACAGACAGGATGGAGGCAGTCCAGAGGAGAGCAACTATAATGGTGCAGGGTCTGCAAGAGAAGCCATACAAGGAGAGACTAAAGGAACGTAATATGTATACCCTTGAGGAAAGGAGGGGGGGCATGACAGAAACTTTTAAGTACCTCAGTGGAATCAACAAAGTCCAAGAGGGTAGTATATTTCACAAAAAGAGATGTGCAAGAACAAGGGGACACAATTCGAAGATAGATGAGGGGACAGCTCAGGGGCAATGTGAGGAAGTATTTTTTTTCACAGAGAGGGTGGTGGATGCATGGAATAACCTTCCTGAGGAGGTTGTGGGGTCTAAAACTGTGGGAGAATTCAAGAATGCATGGGACAGACATAAGGCAATTTTTGTGGGTGGTAGGAAGAAATAGGCTGTTGGATAAATAGGATCTGCAGCTTATCCTGTAGGTAGGGAAATGGGCAGACTAAGTGGGCCAAGCGTTCCTTATCTGCCATCAAAATCTATGTTTCTAAATACAGTAACCCCTCACTATAACGAACATCCTGGGTACCCAGATGGAATACCGTTCTCTGACCACTCACCCTCTTCCTCCAATACCAGGACCTCACCTGCCTTTTACTTCAGAAAGGTAACCATAAACGAAACACAAAAAATACCTTACCAGAGTCCTTGGCAAAACGAGGATGGGTGGTGATGGTATAGACATGAAACTGATCTGTATTGCCCTCCCAGAGGTCATCAGTCCCATCAACAAGCTATTCAACCTGTCACTCAGCCTAGCTACTTTCCCCTCTACCTAAAAAACCTCCCTGGTCACACCTGTGCACAATGGGGGCAATCGGTCACTAGTCTTGAACTATAGACCCATCTCAATCCTCTCACCACTCTCTAAAGCACTGTAAAGAATCATAGCTTACCAACTCATGGACCACCTGCACAAATACGACCTCCTCTCCCACCAACAGCACAGCTTTTGCAGACTGCACAGTACTAATACTGCCCTATTTTTTTAATTTTTTTATTTAGTTGTTTAACCAGGTATAGCACACTAAGCTGAAAGCTTTTTTACAGGAGCGACCTGGGAGCACAAGGAGGTTAAGTGACTTGCTCAGGGTCACACAGTATGCAAGTGGAAGCTGTGGGATTCAAACCCAGGTCTGGTCTGCTGGATGTCACCAAATTTGCAGCTCAGAGCCTTAGACCACTGCGCTATACTGCCTCCAATTAACCTCACTGGAGATGTACATGAGGCACTTGACTGGAGTCAGCTGGTTAGGACAATCTTTATATACCGAACCAAAGCCTTTGATCTTGTGGATCACCAGCTGCTGCTCCTCAAGTAAAGTGGCCTAGGGCTGTCCCCTGGCACAGTCCAGTGGTTCTTCAGTTATTTATCTGGGTGAGCTCAAAAAGTCAGAATTAACACTGCCATCTCCAACACCTGTGAGGTGTCAGTAGGAGTAACCCAGAGGTCTATACTGGGCCCACACCTCTTTAGCCTCTTTGTTAATAACCTCCCCAATGCATGCCCCATGTTTGAGATCCTGCTATATGCAGACAACACAGTGGTATTCACATGAGCCTTCTGCCAGGTAGCATTGACTAGAGAGCTGCAGCACAACTTTAACCTTCTACATGACTGATTCCAGGACATGCCCCCCACTTCCTCAAGGGTATACATATTACGCTCCTTTAGTCTCTCCTTGTATGGCTTCTCTTGCAGACCCTGCACCATTATAGTTGCTCTCTTCTGGACTGCCTCCATCCTGTCTGTGTCCTTGTGGAGATGGGGTCTCCAGAACTGGGTGCGGTATTCCATGCTGGTGCTCAATAGTAAAAACACAGAGACAATGCTCTTTGCTGGAAGACAAAAGAAGAGATCCACTGCACCTCTCTCAATCACCTGCAGCTCTCACACCACCTTGGAGCATGTGTCCTCTTTCTGATATCTTAGCATCACCATAGATGAGTCCCTATCGTTCGAAAAACATACTCGCAATATTACCACTGTAGTCAGTAGGAAACTAGGGGCCCTATACAGGCATTGGTTCTATCTTACACCCTAGGCCAGGAACACAGGCAGTCAGAGGTACAATCCTACCAATCCTGGACTATGGGAATGTAGTCTATAGGGCCACTACTGAAACTAGCCTGCTCAAAGTGCACGCCTCCTTAAATAAAGCCTGTAGGTTTGTGTTAGAGGCAGATCGACTAATGCATACATGTGAACTTTACATAAGGACTGAATGGCTCCCACTTATGGACCACATTAAGCTCCATGCCTGACTCTTGGGAAAGAAGACCCTACCTGGACTCACACCTCCCTCTCTACAAACCTTATTCCATCCTGCTCCAGCTGAACATGCCACAAGAAGTGTTACTAAACATGCATTGGCTGCACCACTCAGAAAGACTGCCTTGGGGAGGTGAGCCTTTGCCATAAGAGGTCCCACTTGGATAAATGAGCTACCATCCACCATCACAATCCTTACAAGACTTACTCCTTTCAAAACCGAGTTAAGGAAGTCTATCCCCCTCCTGTACACTACTACTGCCACTCCTAACCCTCAAGCCCTGCACTCCAAGGCCAAGTTTTTGAAGTCTATATCCCCACCCGTATGCTGCTATGGACACCCTTAACCTAGCAGGCACCAGCACCCTGAACCCAAGGCGTACCAAGGTTCTTCTTGCACTCTGCGAATTGGCACAAAGTTGCCTGTTCTCCACCTGCCCATGCTTGTTTACCTGCCTTACACACCCTGCTCTTCTCACCTTCTCTATGACTAGCCCTCACCTACCTACCAACATACCCACCCACCCTTGAGCCTACCTCCATCCCCTTCTTCAGCTTCATCTTCTTCTACCTAATCCTGATTAGTTTCCCTCTACCTTGTTTAACTACTACTGCTGTGCTGGCTCCACTGGCTGTAGCCTAGTAACCATTCGGAATCAGTAACGGTGAACAGTGACATCTCCTGTTCCCTCACATCACAAGATCCTGGTTAGCTTCAACCTCTGAGTTTTCTGAAAATAGTACTTAACACTGACTCAAGCACCTAATTATCTGGCATGTCATGTGAACCTTATCCCCATATACTATGTACCCTTGTTTTGATTTATCTGTTGCTATTTGCCTATGTTATCCTATATTGTAATGCTATTGCCAATGTTTACTGATTGCTTCTGATCTCATTATCTTACTATCTAGATGTTCTTGACAATGCCTTTAAGCTGCACTGACTCTCAAACTTATGTACTATCTTCTCTCCTTTTGACGAGGATCCTTTGTAAATGAGCTTTTAGCTCAAAGGTTGTAATTCTGATTACTCAATAAATAAATAAGGTTGTCTTGCTGAGAGGAAGGTCAACACTCATTGTAATGATGAGTCAGAGCTTGTAGCTGATTGTTTCCGAAGGGCACGGCTTAGGCCCAACCCCATGGGGTTCTGACATCATTTTCTTAAGAGGGCAAAGGGCATACAACAGTCATAGTCTTACCAGCACAGCACACTATGTTGACAGTAAACATGCACACACTAACTACAAAAAAAAAATCTTACACAGGATAAACAGGAAAGAAGACAGGCATGTGGAGAGTAGTGCAATACACTGGTTGTGGGGCAGCGGTCTTCCAGGAGACTTTCTGGAGGCTGAGATGCTGCCCTATTTTCAGGCAACTCTCTGCTCTGAGGGAGGAGATTGCCAGTCTCCAGGCCAAACTGGACAGGAGTAGGGGAACCTCCCCCACCCAGGGAACACCTGGGCCACCACCGCTGCCTCAGAGGTTGCCATGAGAGAGCAGCGGTTGGACCACAGTGAGCTCAGGGAGGGTGAAGGTGGTGGAACAGAGGCACATGCCTTCAGTTGTACTGCCCCACAATCCATACACCATTCTGGTGTATGGAGGCACACACAGTGGAGACCAAGGAGGGTGCTAGCAACCATCATAAGGGAGGCCCACTAGAAGGTGGCACAGGACACCACAGAGAAAGGAAGCAGCTCCTGGTGGGTGACTCAGTTATTAGGGGGGTAGAACTGGGGGGGCAGGGGAAACTGAAGTAAGGTGCCTGCCTGGCGCCATGGCTTGGAGGGACAGGAAGCGAATCCTCAGGATCATGAGAGCAGCTGCATGGGAGACAGAGGTGGATGTCATTGTCAACCTACGGACAAATGACTTGGCTGAGCATGGGATTAAAGCAGTGCAGAAGGAGTTTGTGGAGTTGGGAAGGGGCCTTAGACAAGTAGAACACACAGTGTCCTTCTTGGAAGTGCTACCTGTCTATGGCATGGGTGAGGCGAAGGTGCTCTGCACCATGCGATTCAATGAATGGTTGAAAAACTGGTGCAGAGCACAAGGTTTTGGTTCCATTGGGGACTGGGGTTCCACCCGGAGGGATATCTGCCTATACTGGCATGATGGTCTGCATCTGTCCAGGAAGGGAACCAGTCTCCTGGGTGATCAGTTTAAATTGGCAAACTTTTAAACTAGCCAGGGGGGAGGCACTGATAAGAAGCAGCGAATTCCCAGCCTCCTCCACAAAACAGGATAGTTAGCGAGGTAAACACCAAGGTAGAAATGTCAATAGAGAGCAGGACAGGGGTAAATGGAGAAGGCAAAGTTAGTAAGGGGCTACAAGAGGTAAAGCCATCAAAAAATGGAGAGTAATGAGTACCAATGCCCATAGTCTGGGTAACAAGTTTCCTGAACTAGTGGCCTTGATGGAAGAGGAACACCTGGATATCGTGGCAGTCACAGAAACATGGTACACACAGAACCATGACTGGGATGTAAAGTTAACAGGGTACACAATCTACAGGAGGGACAGGGAGTGTAAAAGAGGAGGAGGAGTAGCTCTCTACACAAGGGAAGGAATCAAAGCAACAGAACAAAAGGGTAAACAGGGAGGAGAGGAGGCACTGTGGGTCAATTTGGAGACAGGCAATGGCACCACAATCCGCACAAGGGGTTGTATTCAGACCTCCATCTCAGGGGGAGAAAATGGACAAGAAAATGATGGAAGGTATCCTTAGAATGGCAGAAAAAAAGGGAGATATTGTTGATATTGTTGATGGGGGACCTGAATATGTCAGATGTTAACTGAAGCACATTTGCTACAGTCACATCCAAGAGCAGGGTCATTCTCAATGCCCTGCAGGGGCATGCCTTACACAGTTAGTATTGCAACCCACTCAGGAGGGAGCAATCTTAGACCTGGTACTCTCAAATGGAGATGGAGAGAGGATCACAGATTTAGAAGTGGGTAGCCATCTGGGAACTAGCAACTACCGCACAGTATGGTTATTGATAAACACACCATTAGAAGCAAGTTATACAAAGGCAAAGGTCATGGACTTCAGGAGAACTGACTTTGCCAAAATGGGTGCATGTCTAAGGAATGCAATAGCAAATGGGCAGGTAGGAGGGGTGGAAGAACAATGGCGAATAATCAAAACTGCCATCACAGACGAAACAAGCCTTTGTGTGAAGCAAATAAACAAAACAAAATGAAGGAAAAAAACACTATGATTCTCAAAGGAGATGGCAGGGAAGGTTAGGATGAAAAAGATAGCATTCCAGAAGTACAAGGAATCACAGAAGGAGCAGGACAGAGAACTGCATCAGTTAAAGCAGAAGGAAGCGGGTCAGGCAGTCAGAATAGCAAAGGCCCAAACTGAGGAAAAGATAGTCAACTCAGTTAAGAAGGGGGATAAAACCTTTTATAGGTACATCATAGAGCAAAGGAAGACCAAAGGAGGGATAGTGAGGCTTAAAAAAGGGGAGGGGGTGGGCAGAGGATGACTGTGAAAAGTTAAAGATACTGAATTAATATTTTTTCTCAGTATTCACAAAAGAAGAGGGGGAGGTACCTAAACCAAACAGTAAAAGCACTCTGGATAGAGGGGTTGATACCAGTCCATTCACAGAAGAAAGGGTCATCAAGAAACTCCTAAAACTCAAAGTGGACAAAGCAATGGGGCCTGATGGGATTCACCCCAGAATTCTGAAAGAACTAAGGTGAGAACTAGTGACACCACTGACTACCCTTTTTAACAAATCACGAGAGGATGATGTGGTACTAGAGGACTGGAGGAGGGTGTATGTGATTCCTCTTCACAAATGTGGGAGTAAGGCAGAGGCAGGAAACTACAGACCTGTTAGCTTGGCCTCAGTGGTAGGGAAAATGATGGAATCACTTCTGAAAGAAAGAATTGTTGCGTACCTAGTGGCCAGCGGGGCATAGGACCCAAGGCAGCATGGATTCACAGCAGGAAGGTCATGTCAGACAAATCTAATAGATTTCTTTGACTGGGTGACCACAGTAATAGACCGTGGAGGGGTTATGGACATGGCCTACCTAGACTTTAGCAAGGCATTTGACACAGTCCCACACAGAAGATTAATAAACAGGTTAGCCAGTCTGGGGTGGGTCCCAGGGTGTTAGCCTGGGAAACAAGTTGGCTGGACAATAGAACTCAGTAATAGTAAACGGAGTACACTCCGAAGAAAGGGGGGTTACTAGTGGGGTACCACAAGGTTCAATATTGGGACCGATCCTCTTTAATGTCTTTATAGGTGACAGAGAGGCTAGAAGGAAAATTATACTTCTTTGCAGCTGTCACAAAGATCTACAATAGGGTTGATACAGAAGGGAGAGTGGGAAGGATGAGAAGGGACTTGGCACGGTTGGAGGAATGGTCAGAAACATGGCAACTTAGATTCAGTGCAAAAAAGTGCAAAGTAATGCACTTGGGAAACAAAAACCCAGGAGAAGAGTACACAATGGGGGTGGGGTACTAACAACAACAAAAATGGAAAGGGACCTGGGGGTAATCATATCAGATGACCCTAAGGTAGGTAAGCAATATGAGAAGGCAGTAAGGAGGGCTGGGGGATGCTAGGATATATAGGGAGAGGCATCACCAGTAGAAAACAGGAAGTTGTAATACCTCTGTACAGACAGTTGGTCAGACCCCATCTGGAGTACTGTGTGCTGTTCTGGAGACCCCATTTCCATAAGGACATAGACAGGATGGAGGCAGTCCAGAGAAGGGCAACTTTAATGGTGTAGTGTCTGCAATAGAAGCCATATGAAGAGAGACTGAAGGAGCTTAATATGTATATCCTTGAGGAAAGAAGGGAGGGAGAGGGGGGACATGATAGAAACTTTCAAGTACCTCAAGGGAATCAAAAAAAGTCCAAGACAGGAGCATCTTTAAGAAAAAGAGATGTACATGAACAAGGGACACAATTTGAAGGTGGGGGGGCGGCGGCGGCTCAGGAGCAATGTGAGGAAGTACTTTTTCACAGAGAGGGTGGTGGATGCATGGAGCAGCCTTCCTGAGGAGGTTGTGGGGTCAAAACAGTGGGGGAATTCAAGAATGCATGGGACAGACATAAGGCAATTCTAGTGAGGGGTAGGAGAAAGTAGGGTGTTTGGTAACTGGAATCTGCAGCTTATACAATAGGTAGGAAATGGGCAAACTAGGTGGGCTAAGTTGTCCTTATCTGAGTTCAAAGTCTATGTTTCTTAGACTATTTTAACCTGCCTCCCCACTGAAGGGTATTCATTTTCCCTTTTGAGGAGATAGCTGTCTAACCTTAATTTAAAAATGTTCAGAGTTTCTGAATTTACCTCATCAGCTAGTAGTTCACTCCACATTGAAATAATGTTTTTTCTTGAGTAAAATTATGCGTTAACTGTTTATTGTATTTAATGGTTGATTAATGTATTCTATGTCATTACTATGTCTGTCGAACCTACTGACTTCAGTTCGTGCCTCAAAATGGGATCTTATATCTCACTGTACCTACTTGCAATTACACGTAAATGAAATTAAATGAAACTGTTATTGCTGAGGGATGTCACCATAAGCAACCAAATCAAACAAGAGTCTGTAAAATGAAATTTGAGTAAAGATAGGGAGAATACGTAAGTCTCAAGGAAGGGTCTGTGAGGATTTAAACCAGGCTATTGCACGCCTGTGGGAGAAGACAAAATCAGGCTTACAAGGCTACCCTGAAGAGATACGAACATATGAATGTGCCAGCAGAAACAGACCACCCGGTCTATCTAAGTCTGCTCGAGTGTGCAGCCAACACCCCTAGTTTGCAGCTGCCCCACCCCCCTCCCTTTTGTCATCCCACTGCCGCCCCCACCTCCCACACCTCACTCTCCCCTGTTCCCTGTCCCATGCCCATTTGAAGCTGTTCACAGATTTGCATGATACCATCCATTCTGGTAGGGTGTTCCATTTTGCTACCACCCTCCCTGTGAAATAGTGTCTCTTCATTTCCTTTCTAAATCTTCCCCCCTCTATTCTTAGCCCATGTCCCCTGGTGACCCTCCCCTTCCTTAACTTAAAGATCCCACCTGCCCCATCCTAAATGATTCCCCTCAGATACTTTATTGCCTCTATCATGTCCCCACTGTCCCTTCTATCCTCCAGGGTGTACATATTCAGGTCTCCCAGCCTGCTGTCATAGTCTCTCCCCTCCATTCCAGATATCATCTTTGTTGCCCTCCTCTGCACCCCCTCCAGTAGCCTGCTATCATGCTTTAGGTATGGCCTTCAAAACTGCACACAATACTCTAAGTGCGGCTTTACCAGCAACCTGTAGAGGAGCAAGTCACCACTCTTCGCCTGGATAAAAACCCCCTCACTATGCACCCCTGCATTTTGTTCGCTTTTGCAGCTGCTCTCCTGCACTGGGCAGTGATGTTCATGGTCCCTGTTATCATTACCCCTAGGTCCTTCTCCTCCTCATTGATCCCCAGCTTAACCCCCCAGTCAGTATTCTCTCCTTGGGTTATTCATCCCAAAGTGCATAACCTTACACTTCTTTGCATTGAACCCCAGCTGCCACCTCTCTGACCACTCCTCTGGCTTGCGTAGGTCCCCCTGCAGCTGCTTCCATCCCTCCTCTCCATCCACCAGTGCTCCAATTTTGGTGTCGTCAGCGAACAGACTTACCTTGCTCACCACCCCGTGTGCAATGTCTGATATGAAGAGCCCAAACAATACTGGTCCCAACACAGAGCCCTGTGGCACCCCACTCTTCACCGGCCTTGAAGTTGAGAGCTCCCTTCTCACCACCACCCATTGCAGCCTGCCACTCAGCCAGCTTGTAATCCAGTTTATCATAGTTGCTCCTACCCCTACACCAGTTAGCTTCCCCTCAAGCCACCCATGAGGCGCAGAATCGAAGGCCTTGATGAAGTCCAAGTAAAGAACATCCACCACTTGACCCTTATCCAGCTCACCTGTCACCCAGTCATAATATTAAATGAGGTTGGTTTGACAAGACTTCTCTGAAACAAACTCATGCTGCCTCACATCCTGGAGGCCGTTGTCCTCCAGGTGCAACACCGGTCTTTGCTTTAGTATCATTTCCATGAGTTTGCACACTATGGAGGTGAGACTTACCAGACGATAACTACCCGGTTCATCCCTTGGCCAGCTCTTGTGTAATGGTACTACATGTGCCATCCTCCAGTCCAGTGGCACACATCCTGACTCCAGTGAGGTGCCATCAGCTCTGTCAGCGGCTTTGCCAACACCTCCACCATCTCCCTCAGCACCCTGGGGTGGATACTGTTACACCTGGGTTATGCCCCTATCATCCCACATACACCTCACACTGTATTCCTGGTCTATTGTACTGTAATACTGCTATTTTGCACTTAGATATGGGCACACATCATATACGCATGGGTGCTAGGAATGTGCTTTGCTGCTAAGATATGATAATATTGTCATGCATGATTCATTATATCTCACTATAATACATTTATCTAGATTATGTTTGTCTTTTATAGATATTCCATATATAATCTACTTAATCACTGATAAGACGACTCAGAGGGATCATCAGTGATTATTGTATACTTATATTCTCATATAATTATATGTAATGTGTAATTTACACTCAGGCAGATATGTCTGTCAGCAGTTCTCTTTGTCTAAGCAAGCTGACAGAGAGAGACAGCTTTTGTTCAAACAACGTGAAGTCTTGCTATATTATGACATATGCAGTTTGACCCAGCCTTCGAACTGCTCTGGAGGTGAAAGAGTTAACTCTCCATGCCAGGCATGGAATCTTGAGCGTGAGCTCGGTTGAGAACTCTGTCTGTTGTTCTTCAAACTCAAACTGTCAGATTCTTTACTCCGCCTCATTGAACAGTCGCTCCGGAGATTTCTCCTGCTGCTCGGTTCATTTTGTCAGTTAAAAGTGTATTTTCTCGGTTTTTAAACCGTATTTTCTCTGTATTTAAACCGCAGCTGGTCGGTTCAAGCTCTGTCTGTGGTATCGTAAGTAATAGATAGGTTTTACATTATTTCTGTGTGGAACTTGCAAACGGTATTATCGGTTCGGTTTGAACCGATTAGGTTGTTGTTAAACTTAATTTAAATTGCATTAGAGTGCAGGTCCCTGTTCTTATCGGTTCTAAAAAAAACGGATTTCATTACATTTTTTTCCCCGACCCGTGACACGGTTGGGAACCGATAAGGGTGTCTTGCTTGGTGGATTGCCATAAACGGGCAAGTTTTTGGTTAGGCTGGCACTATGTCTGAGAAACCCAAAGAAAAACTGCCCACTGCTCTCAACACTGTAGTGTCTGTGGGGGAAGCCTTTGCTATGGCTGACCCACACACCACGTGTGTTTATTGTCTGGGGTTTGACCACCTCAATGCAGACTGCCAGATTTGCAAGAATTTCCCTGCAGCTACCCTGGATAAGAGAGTTGGTAGGCTCAGGGAACGAGAGGCCAAAAAGTCCGCTGACCCGGATGCCAGCCAGGTCCAGTGCCAACCGAACTGGAGGGAGTGCCCTCTGACCAGGGCAAGACTTCCTCGGCCAAAAGGAGAACTGACTCGGAGGAGTCAGTCCCAGCAAAAAGGACTAGAAAATCAGCAGGTGTGGAGCCAAAATTTCCTTCTCCAACTGCTGCAGAGATAGCCAAAGCGATCAAAATTGTCCAGTCGCTTTCCCCGGTCCCGACCAAACCAGCACCATCAGGTAAGCGGTCGGTTCGGTCGGTACCACCAGTTCAAGAATATGATATACAGGAATTTTATGAACCGGAGGAGGGGGAGGAAGATTATGAAGAGAGTGAATGTGATTTTGAAAGTCTGGTTGTGCCCATTGAACCGGACATCTCCCCAGACAGATCTTTAGGAGTGTCTCCCCCTAGGCTTTCTGAGTCCCCTTCTCATTTTATATTTTATAAGAAAGTGGCTGAAACCCTCCAGCTCCCTTTGGAAGAAGCTGTGGATGAACAGGAGGAGCCTGACTATGTAGAAATGGTGGGTATCCCAGAGTCTAGGAGATTGTCTATTCCTTTACATAAATCTTTTAGGAAACAGACAATAAAAATTTTAAAAGTTCCTCACACTATGCCTCCTGTGGATAAAAAAATGGACAAGAGGTACACATTGTCAGGCTCTGATATGGAGTTCCTTTCACAACAATGCAGCCTTGTTGGGGTAGTGCAGGCTGTAGCCTGTGATAAGGCAAATATTCCCTTGGCTTCACACCCCCCTGACAAGGACTCCAGGAGGATTGATGCCATGGCAAAGAAACAGTACATGGCAGCATCCTTGGGACTCAGACAGGCAAATTATATGGCCTATGTTGCAAGATACCAGAAATCCAGATGGGATACTGTTATGGCACAGGTCCCTGGCCAGCTTGGTAAGGAGCTGGAGCAGGTGGCTACTGATGGTATTGAGGCATCCAAGGTGCAATTCCATGCTGCAGTGGACTCTAATGATGTATCTTCAAGAGTCATGGCTACATCTGTGGCTTTTCGCAGAATGGCTTGGCTCAGGTGTACTAGCCTGTCACAGGATACCCAGGCTAAGGCCATGGATTTTCCTGTTGTGGGTAACTCTCTATTTGGGGAGCAGACAGAGAATTACATGAAGAAAATGGATGAGTATAGGACCACTTATAGGAGTGCACAGGCCAAGGAAAGGCAGGCCACTCCTCAGAGACAGCTTTCCAGGGGCAGGGGCAGGCCCTTTCACAGGCCTTTTGACCAAGCCCAGGCCTCCTCTTCAGCCTATGCCCAGAGGGGGTTCTTCAGAGGGAGAGGCAGGCCGGTGCAGCAGGCCTGCTCCACCCCTCAGCCTAAAGCCCCTGCCAAACAGGCACCCTGATGGGAGGACCAGGGCCGATTCTCCATTACCTGGGGCAGGCTGGCTCGTCCAGGACTGGGAGTCTTTAGCATCAGACAAGTGGGTCCTGGAAGTAGTAAGCCAGGGACTGGTTCTCAGCTTCAAAAATTTCCAAAGATGAGAACCAGATCCTTTCCACCTTGAATCCATCAGAGGCTCTCACTCTGAAACAGAAGTCTCAACCTCCTGGCTCTCAGAGCTGTAGAAAGGTTCCTCCCACACCAGGGCAAAGGACTGTACTCCAGGTACTTCCTTACCCCAAAAAAAGACAGGAGAATGGCGGCCCATCCTGGATCTCAGATACCTAAACAAGCACCTTTTAAAACCAAAATTCAAAATGGTGACTCTGGGAATTATTTCACCCTCTCTAAGGCCAGGGGACTGGCTAGCGTCCCTGGACCTCAAGGTTGCCTACTTCCATGTTCTCATCAGAAGCTCCCACCAAAAGTACCTCAGATTCGAACTGCCCTCAGGCCATTATCAGTTCAGAGCAATGCCCTTCGGCCTCACCTCTGCCCCAAGGGTATTCACAAAATGCCTGGCAGTAGCAGTTGCTCATTTAAGAAGGCAAAAGATTGCCATCTTTCCTTACCTGGATGACTGGCTCATAGTGGGCCAGTCTCCAGACCAAGTCAAATTACACCTTCAGGTTACCCAGCAGCTGCTTACATCTCTAGGTTTCCTTCTCAATCTCCCAAAGTCAGTTCTAGAGCCTGTTCATCTACTCACCTTCATAGGCGCAGAACTGGACACAAAGCAGGCCAGAGCTTTCCTTTCTCTAGAAAGAGCAAAAACCCTGGTGGCTCTGGCCTCCTCCTTCACTCTGCTGGTCTCTCGACCAGCAAGGCACTTTCTGCAGCTCCTAGGGCACATGGCTGCCTCCACAGCAGTAGTGCAGAGAGCAAGATTTCAGATGAGGGACATTCAGTTCCATTTGAGAGCCTTCTGGTCTCAAAGGACAGATCCTCTAACCAAATTGATCCCAGTAACTCAAACCCTGATCCAGGCCCTACAGTGGTGGCAGGATCGGAGCAATCTGAGACAGGGGGGTCCTTTCATCCCTCAATCTCACTCGACCCTTACTACAGATGCATCCCTCTTGGGGTGGGGAGCTCACATGGGCAACCTCACCACCCGGGGATTGTGGTCCCCTCAGGAATCTCTGCTCCACATCAATCTGTTGGAACTCAGAGCAGTTTTTCTAGCACTTCAGGTTTTTTCTGCATCTGTTCAGAACAAAGTGGTACAGGTCAGAACAGACAACACCACTACAATGTGGTACATCAACAAGCAAGGGGGCACTCGGTCTTCGGCCTTGTGCACCGAGGCAATGAAGTTGTGGTCTCTGGCTTATTCCCTGAACACCTCCCTCATGGCAGTCCACCTCCCAGGCAAAGACAAAGTCCTGGCAGATGCTCTCAGCAGGATTTCCCAGGGCCATCACGAATGGTCTCTGGATCCCCTAGTACTGGAGGTAGTATTTGCCAGGTGGGGCACCCCTCAGATAGATCTTTTTGCAGCCCCAATCACCAACTTCCGCTATTTTGCTGCAGGCCCCCAGTGTTGGGCTCAGTCCCTCTGGATGCCTTCCTTCTCAACTGGGAAGGGAAGTTTCTCTATGCCTTCCCCTTCCCTCTCTTGTTCAAGGTGCTAGTCAAAATCAGATCTCAACCTTGCAAGATGATTCTGATTGCTCCAGATTGGGCCAGACAGCCCTGGTATCCACTCTTCTGTCCTTAGCAGTCCACCTCCCCTGTGTCTTCCCAGGAATCACAATCTGTTAACCTGTGCCAGGGAGAGTTTGTTACCCGAATCTCAAATCCCTCAACCTCAAGGCCTGGCTCTTGAAGAGTTAGAGTTTGCTGACCTACACCTTTCTCAAGGTGTACTCGATATCTTGAAAGCTTCTAGGAAGCCTTCCACCAGGGCTACTTATAATTCTAAATGAAAAAGGTTTTCCATATGGTGCTCTGGAAAGCATATTTCCCCAGAATCTGCTGATTTGACCACAGTCCTGGATTATATGGTCCACTTAAATACTTTGGGGCTGAGGCCAGCTACCCTGAAAGTGCATTTGGTAGCTGTCTCTGCTTTTATATCAGCAGGAAAGCCCTCTTCTCTTTCTGATCACCCTGTATTCTCCAAGTTTTTCAAGGGATTGCTTCACACCAACCCTCCATTCAGGGACCCTGCTCCCACCTGGGATCTTAATGTTTGCATTGCTCAGCTTATGCAACCCCCCCTTTGAGCCTTTGTCTCCAGCAGAGCTTAAGTACTTGACTTGGAAAACTGTGTTTCTAGTAGCTATCACTTCTGCCAGACGCATAAGTGAATTACAAGCTTTGTCAATGGAGCCTGATTTTATCTCCTTTCACAGAGATAAGGTGGTCCTCAGGACTAACAGGAAGTTCTTGCCTAAGGTGGTTTCAGATTTCCACCTTAATCAATCTATATCTCTTCCAGTGTACTTCACTGACCATTCCTCCTCTGGCGAGAGGAGGCTGCACAGCTTAGATGTGAAGAGAGCCCTTAGTTACTACATAGAGCATACCAAGGGTCACAGGTTTGACTCCCTCCAACTGTTCCTCACTTATGGTGAGGTTGGAAAGAAACCTGCCACTAAAGATCCATTGCCAGGTGGATTGTCTCTTGTATCCAATTTTGTTATCAAAAACTGGGTGAGGTTCCCCCTTCAGGCCTGAGGGCTCACTCTACCAGAGGTACAGCTTCGTCCCTGGCTGCAGTCAGGGACATCCCTATCATAGAGATATGTCAAGCAGCTACCTGGAAAACAGTTCACACTTTCACCAAGCATTACTCCCTGGACATCCAGGCTCGGAATGATGCTCGGTTTGGCACAGCTGTGCTTCAGAGCCTATTTCCTAAGTAGGTTCTGTCCCTCCTCCATGGAGGTACTGCTGTGTAGTCTGCATATGTCATAATATAGCAAGACTTCATGTTGTTTGAAGAAAAAATTACTCACCTTAGTAATGTTGTTTCTTCTAATGGAGTCTTGCTATATTATGACCTCCCCCGGCTGCCTCTCAGAACCTCTGCTTTTGGGATGTGGGTGGGCAGTGCAGTGTTGGCACTTAGTAGATGCCCACCTTGTTTTTTCACCCCTCTTTTTGGGGTGTTTGGGTGTTGTGTTTTTATTTTTTGGATCCCCTGACTTGAGTCTTTGTTTTGGAACCAAAAAATTTGTTAATATTTTAGTAGCCAATTGGCTAGTGTAGGTTTACAGCTTCCACACAGAATTTTAGTGAGTTTTGCTTGTAAAGATCTGACAGTTTGAGTTTGAAGAACAACAGACAGAGTTCTCAACCGAGCTCATGCTCAAGATCCCATGCCTGGCATGGAAAGTTAACTTTTTCACCTCTGGAGCAGTTCAAAGGCTGGGTCAAACTGCATATGTCATAATATAGCAAGACTCCATTAGAAGAAACAACATTACTAAGGTGAGTAATTTTTTCTTATGTCTATATGTTTTATACTGTAAGTAAGCTAGAAATGCCGCATGTAGTTTTGAACTGTCAGCATTTCTTTTGTCTAAGCTATAATGCTAATGGAAGCATATTCTGTCTCATATGATACTCATTAGTAATTCTGTCTCCTAAGTCATTCTTCAATGGAGAATGACTTAGGACCAATACATATTGTTTCTTATATCTGTAAGTATGTTGTAATCTCTGCTGCTATGCTGTTATCTGTAGTATATAGTTGTTTGCAAACCTATTGTTGGCTCTCGAGACACTACGGTAGTTGCTCTAGAAGGGCAGAGAGCTGGAGTGTGGGGAGAGATAGAACAAGATCTTAGAGAACCTAAGATCTAGAATTCTGGAGATTATGTACATTCTTCAGAAATGGTGAGAAACCCATCTCCCTTGTGATTTTCTCTGTCACATGCTTGGCGTAAGTAACATAATAAACTTTATTAGTACTCCTTGCTTGTTTATGAATGTTTCTTGGCAGACTCCGAGACACAATAATCTGTATTATTATTATTTTTATTGTTTACCCTACACACCAAAAGTGTTTAGACAACATAATGGCGAACGCAAAATGGTGTCTGGATGTTTTTGCCAAGTTTCATTTTAATTTTCTCTGTAAATTAAAACACTGGGCAAGAAATCCCCAGTAACAAGCAACAGAAAGTGTCTAATGTTTCAATTTTTCGATCTGTTGTGTGTTCCACAGTGCAGACAAAACAGTCTCTTGGCAGATATTCAGTTTCTGTGTAGTGAGTTGTTTTATTTTTGTTTTGTTTTTCTTATTCTTTCTCTGTGGGAACACAGCTATAATGGAATCCGAAAAAGACAGACTGCTTTCTTGTGGATTCAAATCCTAATGGGTATTTACTCATCTAGGTGTCCACATACACCAAAGGCTGTTTGTGTCCTGTCATGAACTTCGGTTGCAAACAAAGTTTTTGATCCATAGGCAGCTAAGAGTTTCTTATCTTAAGACATGTCTAAATATATCAGTACTGAGTTGAGGCTGGATGCCTTAACACACCAAACTGCTTTTGGTAGTAGGTGTGATTTTGCTGAAATAGCAGAATCCAATGGTAGCCCATTAATGGACATCATTGCTCATTATGGGGAATTGAAAAAATGGTACCAATGATCCTGAAGGATAATTAATTGCAATGTTGTTTAATTGTATTGATGCTGTTCTAAATGAAATATCTGCTTTGAAATCTGAGCATATTGATTGCAAAATTGAGAATGCTGCTTTGATACAGGTGATTAGTCTGAAACAGGCTTCTAATATGGAAAGAATAATTGGACTACAGTATGAGCTGGAGTCTGTCCGTCTAGTATATGAGTATCTCGTTAATGAGAGAAGCAGCACAGACCTGCATGCCTTAAGAGATAACGCTGAAAAGGCAAAAGTTATTATTAAAAAATGTTTTCAAACTAATGGTGTTCTGGCTAGACACACTGATTCCTTATGTTTTGAACACAAAGAACTTAGAGATAAATCTGAAGTAATTACTGAAAAAGTTGACGTGCTGGTATTTCAACACCAGACCTTGATGGTACAGCATGATTCAGTATGTTTTAATTACAGTAGACTTGAAATGAAGGTTTTCAATATAAACTATGACACAAGTTTTACAAGATGTGATTAAAAACAATGCACTTAATAGCATGCTAACTCCTGTATCTGAGCAGTTAGACTGTAGGAGCAAAAAGTCAGATATGGCGAACTTGCACCATCAGCCAGAGGTATTGGCAGGGCATACTAACAATGCCCAAAGACCTTGCCTCTTCTCATGTTGAAGAGTTTGATTTTGAACACTTACAGTATGCTGTGGAGTGTACTAGAGCAAAGGCTAGCCACTTGTTTTTCTGTGATTCACAAAATGGAGAATTGTTAGAGTCTCAAAATGGTGGATACACATGTCATCAAGTTGCATCCCCATACCATCCCCAAGATGGCCGCTCATGATCATGTGATGATGGTCATGACACAGTAACCCATGATGCCAATGAGGTAATCCAAAATGGCTGACCACCATACCACGGAGATTCGATCATGCAGTCACAGGGACCTGTGATTGCTTCCATAACCAAGCAAAACAAACTGGAGTTTTTTGGCATGATTAATAATGTTATCAGTAACATTAGTGTTTCTGAGGGACAGAAGATTCTCATTAAAAATTATGCTGATGTACTTTTGAATAAGGCTGATATGCAATCTGTCATGAAGTCAACATCTAATGCTGCAGAAACAGCTGATGTTGTTAACAATGTTTGCTTTATTAGCAATGTTTATGGTATTCAAGTGTCCTTGTATAAAGAACACATTGAAGTAAATTACATAAAAAGTTGTTTTCATTTCCTGTGCAATATAACATCAGTTTTCCCTGAGAAGACTGAATGTACTGCTTTTCCTCTTCAGTGCATTAATACCTTAAGCTGCAACATTAAATACAATGTTGCTACCATCCAGCAACATTCCGGTGGGGAAACCCACTTTACATTTGATGGGGAAGGGGATAACCCTGATTCTGAAAGCCCTGTGGCTGTGATATTTTCAGCATCACAGGCCACGTTGGGGGGTTACAGGTTTGATTTCTGAACCTGAGTTGACAACTGTTTCAGCACTACTTTCTCCACCCCTGATGGCTACTGAACCACAATCCATAGCTGGAGAACTATGTACAGCTTGCACACCACTTTTCCTCACTGTGCAGGCACCCTTGATAGTGCCAGCACTGCCTGCACATGATGCACAAGCCCCTCCATCAGTGACATCTGGATCATCCCATACTGCGACTGCAATGGCAGGCACTACAGGTAAGAAGGTACAAGGTATCCTAATACTGATAACATTGTCTTTTCTTTTGGGATCACTAACCATGATCCCAGCAATGGTTAATCCTAACACAGATTTATGACATTATTTTGAAACTGCCACATCAGATAAAGCAATCTCAGCAGTTTTAGCCCAAACATACAATGGACAAATCAGACTCATTGCTTATGCATCCCAGATGCTTGCACCAGTGGAGCTGAAATACAACCTTTATGAAAGGAATCTTTTGGCTACATACTGGGCAGTGAGATACTTTATGCACATCATGGGATATGCACCCATTGTGCTGCATGCCAATAATTTGCCAACTAACTTTCTGTTGTTAGACAGAGTAAAAGCTGACTCTGTATCCAATGCCAGACTTACACACTGATGTCTCATTTTACAGGATCATGACATCACTGTCCTTCCTATCAAAACTTCATCCCCTTACAATTTGCAGGAGAGACCCATGATTATTCACTCCAACCCCCTGACCTACCTGTCCCAGTGCCCTTTCTGACAGAACCTCAGAAAGTGTTAAAAGACACCACTGTGTATCATGTTTTGACTGATGACTCAGCCACACATACCAACGAGGGTCAGATAGCAGGGTTTGGAATTCTTATTGTACATCCTAGTGATAACAGAGTGTGCATGGCTAGTAATTGCATCATCGTATATGTACGATTTTCAGGCAATGTTAAAACACGCCTTGCAAATAAAATGATAAGCAGGGAGGCGCGGAGTCTCCTAAATACCACATATGTTTGTGAATGGTTTAGAAAGCTGGAACGTCCTTGAGAAAGACACAGCTTGTGTTAAGAAAGGAATAAAAAGATTTTTCCTTACATAAAATAATACCAGCACTCCATGAAAGGGTTAAGTTCTGCCAGCTTCAAGAAATGTCCTTGAGATAATTACAGAAAGCACTGCAAATACAATGTTTTTATTACAAGTTTTTAATTGGGTCTGTTTCTCTCTAAACTGAATTTCTTTGGCAGAAGACACACTTCTGTTCCAATTCTCTGATCAACTGAAAAATGTCATCCTTTAAGGTGGTATATTCTGCTGATGTGGAACATTGTGTGGTGACCAACTATACATTCTTCTGATATGGACTAAAAGGTATGCAAAGTGAACTTTTCTAACTTCTGTTTTTACTCCCTAAACAGGTAATAGGTTATATGGTAATCACACCTGTTCCCATCCCAGAACCAGATATTAAGTCTAGTCCTAACTGTCTTGATGCTCTATCTCGATTTTTACTTATTTTTAACATCCACACAGGCAGCTTAAGTTTGTCTCTTCAATTTCTTCCCAATAGAACAGATACACACCTGATACATATCAGTATTTACTGATTGTTTTGATATTGGAAAACCCTGTTGTGAAGTTTTATTCCAAATGTTTATAGTAATACAAGGTTTACTAACATTTTCCCTTATAATTACATTTTTTTGTTTAAGGAAATTCCTGAAACACTACCGTGACCAGTTAAAATTCCTCTATCAGGCTCATGCCACGGGCCTGTAGACGAATAGTGCCTAACCCCCATCTTTTTGTTGTGTTTCCACTTTTGCAATTAGGGCAACAAAGAGGGGGTTGTTACACTTGAGTAATGCCCCTATCATCCCACATACACCTCATATACACCTCACACTGTATTCCTGGTCTATTGTACTGTAATACTGCTATTTTGCACTTAAATATGGGCACACATTATATATGCATGGATGCTAGGAATGTGCTTGGCTACTAAGATATGCTAATATTGTCATGCTTGATTCATTATACCTCACTATAATACATTTATCTAGATTATGTGTCTTTTATAGATATTCGATGCATAATCTACCTAATCACTGATAAGATGGCTCAGAGGGATCATCAGTGATTATTGTATACTTATATTCTCATATAATTATATGTAATGTGTAATTTACACTCAGGCAGATATGTGTGTCAGTAGTTCTCTTTGTCAAAGCAAGCTGACGGAGAGAGACAGCCTTTTGTTATGTCTACATGTTTTATACTTTAAGTAAGTTAGAAATGCCACATGTAGTTTTGAACTGTCAGCATTTCTTTTGTCTAAGCTATAATGCTAATGGAAGCATATTCTGTCTCATATGATACTCATTAGTAATTCTGTCTCCTAAGTCATTCTCCAATGAAGAATGACTTAGGACCAATACATATTGTTTCTCATATCTGTAGGTATGTTGTAATCTCTGTTGTTATGCTGTTATCTGTAGTATATAGTTGTTTGCAAACCTATTGTTGGCTCTCAAGACACTACTGTAGCTGCTCTAGAAGGGCAGAGAGCTGGAGCATGGGCAGAGATAGAACAAGATCTGAGAGAACCTAAGATCTAGAATTCTGGAGATTATGTACATTCTTCAGGAATGGTGAGAAACCCAGCTCCCTTGTGATTTTCTCTGTCACATGCTTGGTGTAAGTAACATAATAAACTTTATTAGTACTCCTTGCTTGTTTTCGAATGTTTCTTGGCAGACTCCGAGACACAAGAATCTGTATTATTATTATTTTTATTGTTTACCTTACACACCAAAAGTGTTTAGAAAACAGATACCATCCAGCCCTAGTGCCTTGTCTACCGTCAGTGCCCTCAGTCCCTCTAGGACTCAATTCTTCCATCTGTTGCCTCTCTCCCCTGTCCCAACCCTCCCAGCCCATGCTAGTAGCGGTCCCCCCTTTTCTTCCTTGAACACTGAGCAAAAGTATTCATTCAGTGATTCTGCCTGCTCCTCCTCCTTTCCATCCACTCCCAACCCCTTTATATCCTCACTATTATCTCCTTGCACTTCCTTTTCTCCCTGATGTAGCTGAAAAAGTCCCCCCCCATTAATTCCCTGCGCTAATCTCAGCCCCTCTGGGCTTTGGCTTCTCTCACGTTTCTGGTCAGCTCCCTGGACCATCTTGCATATTCCTTCCTGTCCACTTCCTTCCCTATCCTCCTAAACCTCTGGTGAGCCACTTATTTTGCCCTCATTACCTCCATAACCTCACTGTTCAAACTGCATGGTTTTATTCCTCTGCTCCTCTTACTCTGCTTTGGTGCAGGCTTCTGTTGCCTCGGTAAACCCCTGTTTAAAAATATCCCCTTTCCGCTCCAGGTCCATCTCCTGCCTTATGGCTTCCAGATTCCCTTTCAGTACTTCCTGCATCATACCAAAGTCCACCCCCTGAAGATTACCACCTGAATAACTGATTTCTCTGGCTCCCCGCACATCGTGATATTAAACCACACCGTTTGGTGATCGCTGTCAGCTAGTGGGTCCTCTATCTTTATTTCCCTCACTGCCTCACCATTCAATAATACCAGATCTAAAGTGTTCTTTAGCTTAGTAGGTACAGTAACCAACTGTGTCAGGATACCCTCCTGTATTGCATCCAGGAGCACTTGCTCCCTAGCACTGGAGGTGACCAGAATGCTCCAGTCAACCCCCAGCAAGTTGAAATCCCCTATGATGACCACCTTCCTTTTTCTACATACCTTTTTAAATTGTCCTGCTAACTCCCTGTCAAGTTCCTCAGACTGGGACAGCGGTCTGTATACCACCCCAAACATCAATTTCCTACCCCTTGAGTCTAGGAGCTATAGCCAGATTGCCTCTGTTCCCTTTCTTCTCCCTCGTCCCTTGTGCATTTGATCCCGTCCCTCACACAGACTGCCACCCCACATGGTCCTTCCTATATAATTTGTATCCTGGGATTGCCAGATCCCAGTCCTGGTGCTCAGTTGCCCAAGTTTCTGTGACAGCTGCAATATCCACCCTCCACACTGCTAAGAGTGCCTGTAGCTCAGCAGATTTGTTTACTAGACTTCTTGCATTCAATAAGACCACCCTGCATAATGCCCCTTCCCTTCACTAGCCTCCAACTCCTCCCTTCTACTCCATCCTTTTTTGGCCACCCCAAGTTCTTCCCCGCTATCCTGGGGGGGTAGGCTGTGACTCCATTCTATCAAATCCCTTCCTACCTGCTGTCCACTTGCCACCCCCCTATTTAGTTTAAATCCACCCTTATCACAATATACTTCCCCAGTCTTTGCTTTAATAACTCCTTCCCCTCCCCACTCAGGTGCATCCTATCTCTTGCAAACAGATTATTTCCCATGTACTGCCCCAGCCACCCACAACCCCATACTCCTTAGTTCAATACCATTCTACCAACCATGTGTTCAACTCTCTAATCCTCTCCTTTCTCACTGTGCTTGTGCAGGGTATTGGGAGCACTTTGGAGAAAGCCATAGACTCCCCAGTCTCCTCGCACAACCTTCCCACTTCCTCAGTCCTCTCCCTTGTTACCTCCACCATTTCCCCTGTCCCCACATGTATCACAATGTGTGGTTTCCTCCTACCCCTCTTTACACACCTTAAGATTGCCTGTCCTACCATGTCTGCCTTTAATCCTGGTATGGACTTCACCCATATCCGACTGTGCCTCTCCCCCTTGCTGCCTCATATGATCCCCTTGCGTATGGAGTCCCCCAACACCAGTACACCCCCCTCCTCTTTCCTTGTGCCTGTCACCACCCAGCCACCCAGGTTCTCATTTATGGAGCCACTCAAGACTGTGTTTTTACCATGTGCCCCAATATCTTCCCTGTCCCTCCCAATTAAGACACCTCCCCTCCTCCTGTTTGACTACCAACCTCCCTCTCCCTCCTCATCTCTGCTAGTATTATCCCTCTCCCTGCCTCAACATGCTCAATCTCTCCACTAGTAATGTCCCTCACTCCCTCTACTTTGTGAGTGCTAGCCCTTGTGCAATCACCTCCTGCATCTTCTTTCCCATGTGTTGCTAGTAAAGTAAACATATTCCCTATCCCCTTTGCCTTTCTATGTGCTTTCTTCTGCCTAATGCTGCTCCTCTTCTTTTAGGTCCTACTACAGTCCACCCTTCATCAGCTGGCTTCCTGTCTAGTTTACCCCATCCCCCTCCCTTGACCCACTGTTCCTTCTCTGCGGTGCCCCCACAATACTCTCAGATGTCAGCCCTTCTACTGACGCAGTCCTCCACTCATTCCTCAACCTCCTCCAGCTCCCTGCCAAGCCACTGAACCTCTTCCTCGAGCCTCCATAGCCTGTGGCATATTGGGCACCCTCCCAGCCTCCACAGTATATTCATTCACATTGCTGCCCCACAACCATTGCACCCAACAATCCTATCCATGGCCCACACTACCTATACAGCCTCTTCTCAATAACTATCCCTACAGCAAGTAGAATTAACTAATCCTAGCCCAGCCTGTAACAGAAATTTTACCTGATATATTACAGCTGAAAGCACTCCACAATATCCACTTATCACACTAATCAGCAATTCACTGTGGATGCTGTACTCCTATTTGAGATTGTAATGCATGGATCTTCCCCCTTTGTTAACAACCAAGAAAGGGTTCTCATTTGGCTACAAGGCTTGAGACTGGTATTGTATCCTTATCCAGAGTAAAGAGGGGATCCTAGAACTTGGTGATGAGTGCTCAGTTGTGAACTCAGACAGCACTATAGAGGAACTGTTCCCCCCTTCCTGTCATGGAATGCACTTGGGGTGGGCACTGTGAGCTGAGTGGACCTGACCCTCAGGAGTGGGTTAGTGACAGTCTACAAGTCAGAGTCATTTCCTGTGGTTGTTGTTTTCACAATTTGTGGCAAAGGAACAAATACTTTTTCACAAATTGTGAAAACAGATCCTGTTTTGTGATTTATTTTTCACAATTAGCAGAAAAAAAATTTGGTATGATGAAAAAATGCATTTCCTACTCTTTTCTGAAAAACTGAACCCAGAATTGAATACTACAGGCCCTGATTAGGAAAACACAACCACTGGTGTTTACGAAAGGGATCAATTTATTTTTTTATTTCATTTTGTTGCCACCGCTAACTGAAGACAAGATGGCAGCAGCACAAAAAATAATTTCCAATTTGTGACACAGGATTACCCATTTGTGAAACAGGATTAACCATTTGAGACACAGAATTCTGATTTAATGCTCACTTCTAACTTTTCCTGTTGAAAATGTCTTCCAACTACAGTGAGCACACTGCAGACTACCTGAAGCAGTTGTGCAAGGAGAGAGGAGTCCTGCTTGAGGGGAGAGCCAACAAGCAGAACCTCATGGATGATCTGATGGCTGCTGATGCCCAGAGTGTCAAGGCACAGTATGTGACTGTAAAGGACTAAACCTTGGGTGTGGAGGGGCCAGCGGCCAGTGAAGCATCCAGATCCAGTGTGGAGGACAGCAGGGTCAGTGCAAGCCAAGGGCCACAGCAGCAGGAGAAGGTCACCAGCATTCTGGAGCCAGAAGCAATCAGGCTGCAGATTGAGTTGTGCAGAGTGGTAGCGGTCCCCCCTTTTCTTCCATGAACACTGAGCAAAAGTATTCATTCAGTGCTTCTGCCAGCTTCTTCATCTTTTCCATCCGCTCCCAACCCCTTTTTATCCTCACTATTGTCTCCTTGCACTTCCTTTTCTCCCTGATGTATCTGAAAAAGTCTCTCCCCCCCATTAATTCCCTGTGCTAATCTCAGCCCCTCTGGGCTTTGGCTTCTCTCACTTTTCTGGTCAGCTCCCTGGACCATCTTGCATAGTCCTCCCTGTCCACTTCCTTCCCCATCCTCCTAAACCTCTGGTGTGATACTCCTTTTGCCCTCACCACCTCCACAACCTCACTGTTCAACCAGCATGGTTTTCTTGCTCTGCTCCTCTTACTCTGCGTCGTGGTGCAGGCTTCTGTTGCCTCTGTAACCCCTCACATTTAATATTACATTTCTGCTCCACGTCCATCTCCTGCTTTATGCCCTCCAGTTTCCCTTTCAGTAATTCCTGCATCCTCCCAAAATCCACCTCCTTGAAGTGTACCACCCAAGTAACTGATTTCTCTGGTTCCATGCACATCATCATATTAAACCACATTGTTTGGTGATAGCTGTCGGCTAGTGGGTCCTCACCTTTATTTCCCTCACTGCCTCACCATTCAACAATACCAGATCTAAAGTGTTCTTTAGCCTAGTAGGTACAGTAACCAACTGTGTCAGGAGACCCTCCTGGATTGCATCCAGGAGCACTTGCTCCCTAGCACTGGAGGTGACCGGAATGCTCCAATCAACCCCTGGCCAGTTGAAATCCCCTACGATGATCACCTTCCCTTTTCTAAATACCTTTTTGATTTGTCCCACTAACTCCCTGTCAAGCTCCTCAGACTGGGACGGCAGCCTGTATACCACACCAAACATCAATTTCCTACCCCTCAAGTCTAGGAGCTGCAGCCAGATTGCCTCTGTTCTCCTTTCTTCTCCCTCATCCCTTGTGCCTTTGTTCCCATCCCTCACATAGACTGCCACCCTACCCCTACACCCTCCCCTCCTTATGGTCCTTCCTGTGTAATTTGTATCCTGGGATTGCCAGATCCCAGTCCTGGTGCTCAGTTGCTCACATTTACATAGATACATAGACAGTGTCGGCAGATAAGGGCCTATGGCCCACCCAGTCTGCCCATTTGAGCTTGTAAGTTCAGTGTATGTTTTTCTAAAAGTCTGTTGCCCCTTACCCCTGACCCCCAGAATTCCTTTATGTCTATCCCATGCATAAACCTGACATGTGGCAGACATCCAGGTGTCCCATGATTCTATTTTTTATTTTTTTACCAGGAGAGACACACTAAGCTGAAAGCTTGTTTACAGGTACAACCTGGGAGCACAAGAAAGTTAAGTGACTTGCTCAGGATTACATAGTATGCAAGTGGGGGCTGTGGGATTCTAACTTGGGTCTCTAGGTTTGTAACTCAGAGCCTTAAACCACTGCACTATACTGCCTCCTTTCTGTGACATTTCTGAGTCACTGAGTCATTTCTGTGACTGCTGCCATACCCACCCTCCACACTGCTGAGTGCCTATAGCTCAGTGGATTTGTTTCCTAGGCTTCTTGAACTCAATGAGACCACCCTCCATAATGTCCCCTTCCCTTCAATATCCTCCATCTCCTGCCTTCTACTCCTTCCTTGTTTGTCTACCCTGAGTCCTTCCCTGCTGGCCTGGGGGTAGGCTGTGACTCTCTCTCTCTCCTGCCTACTGCTGCTCCTCTTTTCGTAGGTCCTATTACATTTCACCCTTCATCAGCTGGCTTCCTGTCTAGTTGGCCCCCTCCCCTCTCCATTTAACCCACTGTTCCTTCTCTATGGTGCCCCACAATACTCTCAAATGTCAGCCCTCCTACCGATGCAATCCTCCATTGATCCCTCAACCTCCCCAGCTCCCTGCCAAGCCACTGAACCTCTTCCTTGAGCCTCCTTAGCTTGTGGCATATTGGGCACTTTCCCAGTCTCCACAGTATATTCATTTGCATTGCTGCCCCACAACCATTGCACCCAACAATCCTGCCCATGGTCCACACTACCTATACAGCCTCTCCACACTAACTATCCCTACAGTAAGTAGAATTAACTAATCCTATCCCAGCCTCTAACAGAATTTTTACCTGATATATTCCAGTTGAAGGCTCTCCACAATATCCACCTATCGCACTAATCAGCAATTCATTGTGGATGCTGTACTCCTATTTGAGATTGTAATGCATGGATCTTCCCCCCTTTGTTAAAAACCAAGAAAGGGTTCTGAATGAATATTTCTGCTCAGTACTCACAAAGGAAGAGGAGTTAACTAAACCAAACAAGAGAAACACTCCGAAGACGGGAGTCGATACCAGCCCATTTACAGAAGAAAGGGTTCTGAAAGAACTAATAAAATTGAAGGTGGACAAAGCAATGGGGCCTGATGGGATTCACCCAAGAATTCTAAAAGAACTAAGGGTAGAACTAGTGACACCACTGACTACTCTCTTTAACAAATCATGGGAGGATGGGGTGGTGCCCGAGGACTGGAGGAGGGCAGATGTGATTCCTCTTCACAAAGTGGGAGCAGGACAGAGGCAGGAAACTACAGACCAGTTAGTTTGACCTCAGTGGTAGGGAAAATGATGGAATCACTTGAAGGAAAGAATTGTTGAGTACCTAGAGGCCAGTGGGGCACAGGACCCAAGGCAGCATGGATTCACGATGGAAGGTCATGTCAGACGAATCTAATAGATTTCTTTGACTGGGTGACCAAAGTAGTAGACCAGGGAGGGGCTGTGGCCTACCTAGATTTTAGCAAGGCATTTGATACAGTCCCACACAAAAGATTAATACACAAGATAGCCAGCCTTGGAGTGGGTCCCAAGGTGGTAGCCTGGATAAAAAATTGGCTAGACAACAGGACACAAAGGGTAGTAGTAAATGGAGTACACAGTGAAGAAACTAGGGTTACTAGCGGGGTACCACAGGGTTCCATACTGGGACCAGTCCTTTTTAATGTCTTTATAAGTGACATTGCAGAGGAACTGGAAGGAAAAGTATGTCTCTTTGCAGATGACACAAAGATCTGCAACAGGGTTAATACACAAGATGGAGTGGAAAGGATGAGAAGAGACTTGGCAAGGTTGGAGGAATGGTCAAATGTATGGCAGCTCAGATTCAATGCAAAGAAGTGCAAGGTAATGCACATGGGAAACAAAAACCCAGGGGAAGCGTACACAATGGGGGTGAGATACTGACAACAGTAAAAATAGAAAGGGACCTGGGGGTAATTATATCAGATGACCTAAAGGTGGGTAAGCAATGTGAGAAGGCACTAAGGAAGGCTGGGGGGATACTGGGATGCATAGGAAGAGGCATCAATAGTAGAAAACAGGAAGTTGTTATCCCTCTGTACAGACAGTTGGTGAGACCCCATCTGGAGTACTGTGTGCAGTTCTGGAGACCCCTTCTCTGCAAAGACATAGATAGAGTGGAGGCTGTCCAGAGGAGGGCAACCAAAATGGTGCAGGGTCTGCACCAGAAGACATATGAAGAAAGACTAAAGGAGCTTAATATGTATACTCTTGAGGAAAGAAGGGAGAGAGGGGACATGATAGAAACTTTCAAGTACCTCAAGGGAATTAAAGTCCAAGAGGGTAGCATCTTCCAGAAAAAGAGATGTGCAAGAACAAGGGCACAATTTGAAGATATAGAGGTGTGGCTCAGGGTATTGTGAGGAAGTATTTTTCACTGAGAGGGTTGTGGATGCATGGAACAGCCTCCCTGAGGAGGTCGTGGAGTCAAGAACAGTGGGGGACTTCAAGAATGCATGGGACAGGCATAAGGCAGTCCTAGTGGTGGGTAAGAGGAAGTAAGCTTTTGGTTAACTAGGATCTGCAGCTTATCTGTTAGGTAGGAAAATGAGCAGACTAGGTGGGGCAAGCGGTCCTTATCTGCTGTCAAATTCTATGTTTCTTATTTGGCTACAAGGCTAGAGACTGGTATTGTACCCTTATCCAGAGTAAAGTGGGGACTCTAGAACTTGGTGATGAGTGCTCAGTTGTGAACTCAGAAAGGGCTCAGTTTATTTCTTTATTTCATTTTGTTGCCACCCCTAACTAAAAACAAGTGGGCAGCAGCACAAAAAAAGGATTTCCCATTTGTGACACAGGATTAACAATTTGAGACACAGAATCCTGATTTGATATAATTTTTCATGTTGGGTTTAATAGCTCTTCATAATACCTTCAAGGTTCCTCAGATAACTTCCTTCTCCAGTTTATAAGATGCCCCAGTAATTGATAGTATATTCAGATGTACCTTGAAGTTCTTTTTAATTAATCAAGTAACTCCAAGGACAGCTGGGACTATTTCTACTTTCTTTTGTTAATCTCTTTCTCCACCTCTAACCAGCCTTCTTCCACTGGTAAACCCTGTCTCAAAACCTCGATATTCTCCATGGCTTATCTGCCCATATCTGCCCCAGTGACTTCCGCATTCAGGGTTGGGTACCAAAGGTTCTCCAATCAAAGAGGATCTGATTTCACTCGGCAGGGCTGAATAGCCAGGTACGTGGCCTACACATGATTGGTGTCATCCTGACAGCCAGGAGTTTCATTTGTTCTCCAAAGGAGCTGTGGAAATGCAATGCTGTCATGACATACATTGTGTGCTCCTGTGAGATATGCATCAATGGTTGGCACACCTCTCTGTACTTCTGGTAGCCCCAGACAGACTTCTCCCTAGCCTCCATTGGGCCAGTCTAAATGTTACCTCTCACTCCACCCACCCGGAGAACAGTCCCACAGATGCTTAAAGAGCATCTCTTGTACTTCCTATTTTTCCAGTCCCACAAACATAAATGATACCTCACCTGTGGCAGAGTTGATGCGTCTAATTAAATCCACGTATCTCAGCCCTAGTCTAGAGTTATTTTACTGTGAATGAAGACATATTTGTGAATGAGTAGTGTGACACTTGGCCATCTCGTTATGATTATTGTATGATATTGGTATTATAAATACATGGTCTGTGTATGAACTTTCATTGTGTGAGAGATTTGGCCTCTAAATTAGAAGGTCAATAGCTGAAACTACAGGATGTAATTAAAACTGACCAGGGGAACCAGTTAATTAACTACCTTCCTTCCAGTGGGCATGTTATTGCCTTTTATGACCTACTCATGCTTTAGAAGTTGGAAACTAAATATACATTTTATGATATCAGAAAAGAGATGTCATTTAGGCTGATCCTGTATCTTTCTTAGTTGGTGACAGATTGTGAGATTGTAAAACATGAAAGAGGATGTGTTGATCAAAGACTCATAATTTGGGAAATGACTTTTTGCTGATGTTCACATTTATTAAGCTACCTCCTGGTAGAATTTGTAGAATTAATTCTAAAAGGAGGAGTCTGCTGAACTCATTCAAAAAGGGGGTGGGGGAAGCTAGAGTAAAAACATGTAACATGGTATATGAATACCTTATATCATCTTGGGCTCAGAAAAAACAAAGTTCTTTCTAACTGAAAGAGCACTTTAAAAGGTAATAGTTAGAAAGCAATTACATCTTTTGTGGTAGGAGTGTTGTTCTGAAACTTCCTTTTTGTTTTATAAGACTGTAAGCTGTATGATATATTGTTCTGTGTTTAATTTTACCATTTTATCATATTTTTTGTAAAGAAACATTTTCTATAAAATACTGCCTGGGTGTCTTTTCAGTTTCTTTTCTGCATGTGATGTATATACAGTATAGTTAAGTCTGACAATTGTTAATGGCTTGATTGTGTTACTGAGCTTGGAGAAGGTAAGAATACATCTAAGGCCTCTTATAGCATTTTAAGGGTTCATTTTGGAGACCTGGCTAGGTGCCCCTGGCAAAGGATTGCCCTGCAATCCCTGAAGAGGGTACATATCTGAGCCTGTACATTGGGTATGCTAGCATAAGGTTCACAGTTTGAATCCCCCCAGAACTTGAGGCTAAAAGATGATTCGGACACAAAGCAGACAGGAGGGTTACCTTATCTGTTACCTGTTCACACTATTGCACTCTGAGGTTGGCACTGTGGGAGCAGAGGACTTGACCTGTGGAGTGCATTTGTGACAAGTAGTACAGTATGCACTGTAAGCCCATTTGTGTACAGTGTGGACCAATGGGCTTGCACCTGCTACTGTAAGCTGTCATTCGGTGGGCAGCCATGGAGGTATGTGGATGGGGTTTCCTGCCCACTGATGATGGGGGGGAGACACTGGGTGGGCTGGGTGTCCTGTGTGGGGTTGGGGATGCCACTGGACCACCAGGGACATATGTTCCAGATTTATGAGCAATCAGAGGTACAGGCAGGTGGGGGGATCCACTGGACCACCAGGGCTATTACTATAACATTATTTACAGTGATTGGAGGTAAGGGCAGGTAAGGGGGATCCACCGGACCACCAGGGCTATTAATGTAACAATATTTATGGTGACCAGAGGTACAGGCATAGAGGGGAAAACCCCTGCACCACCAGGGTATTTTGCACAAGGATTTACTGTGATCAGGGATACAGGATGGGAAGGGGGTACCACTGGACCACCAGGGTCATATATAATTGTGACAATGGCCAGTGGCAGTACAGGATGGTGAAGGAGTACTACTGTGGTGCCTGGTATAGGGACCACTTACTGTGCAGGATGCCAGGCACATTTCACTGACCAGCCTTGCACAACACAAGCAAATGGGGCCATAATGATACACAGATGTACCCATTTGTGCCTTGCATGCATTACAGCTCCATTTGCATATTGGTGTCTGAATATCAGGAATTTGCGCATGACGTATCTATGGTGCACTGACACATTTCCTATTCCTGGTATTCAGACCTGTCTGGGGGATGTGCTGGCACATTGTATTTGTGCAGAGTGCATTATTTGATATATTCAGAAGAGATGTGCCATGGAGTTCAAGCTATTCTGATACCATTGGCTATTAATGAAACTACTCAATGAGTTTAAAGCAGAACATTCAGCACTAAGAACCCCACATCCAAGTCTGAGGCTGGTCCCAATTTGCACTTTGTGTGCAAAAACATTTTTTACTTACTGTTTACTGCAATACAGTGGATTGTATCAGACTAGTTTTACTTACTTTCAAGCTGAAGTTTCCTGTAACTTCAAATCCCAGAATGCCTTGCAGCTGACATCAGAGGAGGGCCCATAAACCCTATGTTCATACAACAGTTCAAAGGTGAGAACCCTGTCAACTCTTGGGGCACCTCCCTGTATGTGAATGACAGGTGGGAAGGTATTTCTTCCAGTCCCTCCCATGCTGTTCAGCAAACGCTTGGAGCATTGATTTAAGGGTGCCATTAAACCTTTTGACAAGCCCATTGATTTGTGGATGATAAGGTGTTGTGTGTCTCTGTACCACCCCCACACTTCTCCCACAAACACTTCATCAGGTCTGATATGAAGGTACCTCCTTGATCGGCGATAACCTCCTGCGGAAGTCCAATACAGGAGAAATCCCTAGCAAGTCGTCTGCTACTTTGTCCAAGTGAGGAGAGAGTGACTGCCTCTGGGTATCAGATGGCGTAATCTACCACCATCAGGATAAACTTCTTCCCGGAGGAGCTTGGGGTACTTAAAGGTTCCACCATATCCATTCCAACTCTTTGGAACAGCTCCTCCACAATAGGCAAGGAAATTAGGGCAGCTTTGGTTTTACTAACTGCCTTCCCTATTTGTTGGCACCAGTGACAAAACCTGCAATATTCCTTTACCTGCTTTGTGAAGTTGAGTCAATAGAAATTCTGGACCAACTGCTGTGTGGTGCGCATGATGCCGAGATGCCTGGGACATAGGGACATTATGAGTGACCTTGAGCAACTGCTCCTAATACTGCTGGAGAATGACAAGCTGGATTCCCAACACCCCTCCCTCTTTTCTCATATCCTGTGTATACAACAGTCTGTTATCCCAAAATACCCTGTCTTATGTCACCTCCCTATGTACCATCAGATTCTGCCAAGTCCTCAGTCTCTCCAAACTAGGATCAGCCCTCTGAGCAGTGGTAAATTCCTCATGTTTTCCCAAAGTATGTGCCATGTCCCCCTCAGTGCCTAAACTGGGGTCCATAGCTCTAGCATTCAGAGTCACTGCAATCCCTAACATTCTGATCATTGGTACCCCTCTCTCCTCAGAGTAGCTGTCTGTAGCAGTGTTGTGAATGGCTACTTGGGGACATCCTATCTCCCTTTCACTACTCTCCATGTTAAGAAACACAGGCTGGGGAACCAGCCTCCTATTCTTTTCCACAAGGGCTTCTGTGGGGTTCAGGGAATTACAAGGGGCCTTAGCTGCCTGACTGTGGGTACCTACACACACCACTCCCTGCTGTAGATTATTCCCTACAATCACATCCAGGGCAAGGTTGTCTGCCACTGCCACTTTCTGCACCATCTCCTGTCTCACCCCAGTTTAGAAGAACATTAGCTAGAGGCAGAGCTTTTTCCTCCCCAGTGAATCCCCTCATGGTTGTTCAGGCCCAACCACATCCACTTTTACTAAGGTAAGAGATGGCCCCACATGTCCCCCATTTACAGTAACCAGGTGTATGTGCTCCCTCATGTTTATAGGCATGCTTTCAGGGATATACAGTGCACCCAACTCTGCTCAAGCACCACTTTGTCCACTCTGTGCCTTTTTAGGACACTGTCTAGCAGGATGCTCTGGCTGTTTACAAAACCAACTGTCATCATTTCTTTTATCAAAAAAATCTATTTTTGGTAACTTGGGGCCTCCCCCTTTCTGTGTAGGCAGTGGGAGTTTTAGCTGCCCTGAAGGTGTGCTTTTCCCTTTCTGCCCTGCCACACCTGCCCCTCTTCCTTTCAGAGCAGGCCTGTACCTGGCATAGTGATTCGAGAGCTCAGCAGCTTGCTTTGCTGTTTTTAGATCTCGGTCCTCTAGCCAGGTTTTCAACTCTGCTGGGAAAGCCCTAAAGAACTGCTCTAAAGTACAGCCTCCTCAGAGCCACCACAGAGTTTGCTTCCACCCCCACCCACCAAGGTTTTAAAAACTGATGTTGCTTTGTGACAAGTTCCTTAAAACTCATTTCAGGGCTTTACAGAGTTTCTGAAATTTAACCCTGTAGGCCTCAGGAGTCAGTTCATGCTTTTTAAGCAAAGTAGCCTTAAGTTTCTCATAATCATTACTATTGCTATTGTTCACTTGGCATAGCACCTCATGCCATTTACCAGTAAGTTGCTGGCATAACTGGAAGCTCCAGGACTCCCTGGGTATTTTGGCCAGGATACATACCTTTCCAAACAAATTCAAAAATGCATCCATATCCTCTCCCTCTCTAAATTCAGCTAATTTGGAATTTGACTTATACCCCAGCCCTCGAGTTTCAGGTTCACCCCTGCCAGTTACCTCCTCTGGTGCTGGTCATAGGCATTTTAGCTTCTCCCATTCAGACTCTCTGGTGCTGCCTTTCTTTTTACGCTGCCTCTCTCTAGCAATGCTTTTCTTTTTCCTGCCTCTCCAGTTTAAACCTCTTCTGTTTGTACTCCCTCTGCTACTGGGCTTCAAACTTTCTCTGCTCAAATTCCAACTCCAATTTCCTCAACTCTAGCTGCAGCTTGACTCCTTCCAACTCCAGCTTTCTGATGGCCTTCCCCTGATGCTGTGGCCCTTCGGTCCCTCTGGTCTTGCAGTCCTCCTCCCTGGGACTGCACACTGTGACATCCCTTGACACCCCCACGCCCAAGGTTAGTCCCTTTCAGTCACTTGCTGTGACTTGAGGTTTGGGGCAACCGCTTGCTCATCAGCTGCCACAACAGCCTCCACAAGGTTCTTTTTGGTGTGCCTCTGGTACTGGACCCCTCTTTCCTGACAACTGCCATGGCTGGTCTGCAGTGTATTTGCTGTAGTTGGAAACCATCTTCTTCCCTCACTACTGCTACACCAACATAAAACATTAAAAATATCAAATAGGGTAGGAAACTTTAAACTGTAACCAGATTTTCTTTTTTTCAAAATCTCTGCCATTATGTGTGTATGTGTGTGTATTGTTTTCAGTTTATCAATCTGCTGCACTGGCCTCAAATCCGACCTCTATGCCCATGCTACCAATATCTCTCGGATCCCACCAGATCTGTCAGATCCCACCACTGCACACTAGATCTGTCATGAACCCACTTCTGAGGACCAGGTCCACTGAGCTCACAGTGCCCACTCATAAGTGCAATCCATGACAGAGGGAACAGGAATACCCTCCAAGTGTCCTTCTGGAGTGCTCACCAAGTTCATAACTGAACACCTGCCACGAGGTCCCAGAGCTCCCTTTCTATCCTGGGTAAGGGCAAATACAGTCTCAGGTTTGAAGTCAGTTGAGAACTCTCCTTGGTTGCTGTACTGGGGGGGCAGGAGGCCCAGGCATTATGAACTCTTCGGGGTTTGCCCTCATAAACCTGACTGTGTGCTTTCCAACAGGGTCTATAGAACCCAGTTCACCCTTACAGACTCCTCCTGAGACCTGTGTATCACCTCTACTTAAGGCACCTAGATCCCTTTTTGGCATCTTAGTCGTGGCAGTACTTTAGCCATTTAGTGGTTAGTCTCAGAACTGACTAAACATTTTACCTCTACACACAGAAGAATCACTCACAGGCAGTTTTAAAAGCAACAATGCTTTTACTAATTCTAAATGTTTATCATACAAACTTTACAAACCAAACATTCTGAAATATGGTTACAAATTAACACAAATAAAGGTGGAAATATACATGCAAAGGTGCACTATAAAATGTAATTTATCTCATTTTCTTCTAGGATTAAAATCCAGAAATGAGCTTTTTCAGTCCTTCTGTAGCATTTACTGGTTCTTAGGCTGCATCTGTGCAGTCTTTATTGGTGTGTGACAGAAGAGTGCCCCATTAAAAAGTGTGCTCATGCCCTGCTCTGAGGGCTTTAAATACCTTTTGGTTCAGGCAGTCTGTAATTCTTTGGTGGACTTATCTTTTGGGCCAGCTGGGGTCTCTCTTGGTCTGTCCAAGATTTTTAAGTGAATCATATTAAGAATTAGTTAGATTTTGCTTACAGTTCCAATAGCCTTTGATCTTCCTTCATCCTTCCTACCACCTCATAAAATGAAATTATACCAGGACAGTTCCTGGAATCTGAAGCACTTTTCCTTTGAAGTGTAAGGGTTTATCATAGGGGAGATGGCTTTCCATCCCCTGACCATTTAAGACTCTTCCTTTGGCCAGCTACCCTAAGCCTTTGGCATGTGATTTTCAAGTTCCTATCAGCAGCCTTTTCTCATTTCAAAAAGGAATGTCAAATATTTTGCAAGACCGTCTCTCTTTCCTGTGACCTTTTCAGTGAACTGGGTATTCTGTTGGCAACCCTTCATTCTGGTCCATTTGGAATTTTTAAACATAACCACATTTTTCTGTATGTAACCCTTTTGAAGCATTAACAGAAAAAAATATATACAAAAAAAAATATATGGTCCACAATATTATTTCCACAGTGGCCAAATTGCCACACCAATCACTTCCATAGCCTAATTAGATCTTCCTTGAGGCACTCTATTCCCTCTTCTGTATCTACCCATCCACAAAGCTTGGTGTCACCTGCAAATAGGCAGATATTTCCCTTTATCCTCCAATGTTGTTTCTGAATAAAGTAAATGACACTGGGCCAAGCACTGAACCCTGTGAAATCCCACTGATGACATTCCCCGATTCTGAAAGCTCCACACCGCCACACTACTACCCTCAAGATCCTACTTTTTAGCCAGTTTGTCACCCATCTAGTGTGTGTTCCTCTCCTATCCCTAGATCCTTCAGTTTCTTGACCAGTCTCCCATGAGGCACTGAATCAAAGGCCTTGATAAAGTCCCAAGTATTGGACGTCAACCACATGGCCCTTGTCAACTATTCTTGCCATGTGGTCTGTGAACATGCTGCTTCATTTCTCATAATGATTAAATCTTTCTGTCCTTCGCTGATCCAGGACCTCTTTTCATTTTATCTCTTTTTAACCTGCTAAACTGCTTGCTTTTCTTGACATTATTTTTCTGTGTTATTAGATTTTCCGTTGTAAAGTTCAAAATGTCATGCTGTCTTTGTCTAAACATCTGTTAACTGGAGTTATTTTTTACATTGGTAAGTGCAGCTTTCTGTTCTGCATATACACAACACTATATACTGTAGGGTCCCCTTCTTTATTCAGGCCCATTTTTGGTTGCTGGTATCTCTGTTTCCTGCTCCACTTCTCTTTCTATTTGACTTCCTATTGCAGCATCTCTGTGTTTCTAGTATCTACATATTTCTTCAGCTGAACTTGTCCTATCAGTGACTAGAGGTTATCATCTACAGTATAAAACTACTGAATTGTGTTACTGTGACTACTCCTCTTTGCTCCAGTTTTATGCACATCCATGTTGCACACCTTCTGACTGAAATTATTGTGAAACACTCCATAAATCAACACTACATTTTTTATCACCATAAGTTCACTTAACTTGTTCTATTCCTTGGACTGGTTTGTAAAAAGGAAAAATCAGAACATCAGTACTGTAATCTTTAATATTTGCTGAAAATGATCATCTTAATTCAAGCAATTTTTTTTGATAGTTTCCTTCTGTAGTTTGCATGGTGTCAGTTTCTGGTAGCATATTTGGCTGCATATCCAAGTTATTTTTAATTAGACATGTGACTTCAGGGACATATGGACTATTTCTGTGTTTCTGTTCCAGACTTGTTTTGTTTCTGTTTGTATACCCTGGCATTTGATGACCTTGTGTCTCTCCATGTAGAAGACACGATAGGCACTAGAGACAGATATGATGTAAGTAAATAATAGCTTCTCTTTTGCACGTTGTCAACTGTAAACTCCCTTCTGTATAAACCCTGTCATACTGTACGCTACCTTTTATATATACCTTGAACTGTTTTACCTCATCAAAATTGATGAGAAATATTTGTAAATGAGCAGTAATGCTCAAAGATGTTTATCCAATTCATATAAATAAATAAAATACTTCAATAAGCTAAGTTACTTAGCTCTTCTGGTACTGTAGAATCTGGTTTTCTTGCATCTACTTGAATGACGATTGGTTCTTCATTCTCTACAATGCTTTTCGGTTGGTGATGCCACTGTTTTTCTGCTAGCTGCATATTATGGTGTTGGTATAGTTGCCAGTGACTATAATTGCTCCCTAGGGGTTAGTGTCTCTAAATGTTTAGGAATTTCTAATACCGTGGCAAGAATGGACCCCATTCTTTAGCCAGGGCATATTCAAAACTCAAGAAATTAGTACTGTATTAATATGAACATACGAAATTTGCCAGCAGATGAAGGCCTAGAGGTCTATCAAGTCTGCTCGAATGTGCAGCTAGCACCCCTTATTCTGCAGCTGCCCCTCCCTTCCACCCTTCCCCTTCATTAACCCTCCTCCTTGTCCTGTTCCATCCTCATTTGAAGCAGTCCACTGTTCTACTGCATACTACTTCAGCAGGTAATGCATTCCACCCAGCCACCACCCTCTCTGTAAAAAAGTGTCTCATCTCCCTCCTGAACCTTCCTCGCTCCAGTCTCATATCATGGCCCCTGGTGGCCCTCCCCTCTCTTACTTTGAACAGCCCCTCTGTACCCATCTTGTTTATTCCTTTCATATATTTAAAGGTTTCAATCATGTCACCCGTCTCTCCTCTCCTCCAGTGAGTACATGTTCAACTCCTTCAACCTCCTCTCGTATAGAGTCCCCAGCCCCTTGATCATCTTTGTCGCTCTGCCTCCACCCCTCAGTAACTTAATGTCCCTCTTTTAGATATGGACACCAGAACTGCACGTGAGTACTCCAGGTCGGGTCTAACTAATGACCTATACAGTGGCAGAATCACCTCCTCCTCCTTGAAGATATACCCCTTGCAATACAACTCAGCATTTTGTTGGCCTTTGCAGCTGCCTTCCTACATTGTGCAGAGTTGTTCATTGACCCTGTAATGAGCACACCCAGATACTTCTCCTCCTCTGTCTGGGCTAGCTGCACTCCCCCTACCTGGTAACTCCTTCTTGGGTTCTTCATCCCAAAATGCAGCACCTTGCACTTTTTGGCATTAAAGCCTAGTTGCCAGGTGTCAGACCAGGTTTCAAGCTTTGCCAGATCATCCTGCAACCCCTGCCACCCCCCTAGGTCATCCACCACCACACCTACCTTGGTATCATCAGCAAACAGACTGATCTTGCTCGATGTCCCATGACATGTCTGCAATGAATATCCCAAATAACACTAGTCCCAACACTGAGCCCTGTGGAACACCGCTCGTCACTGCCCTTGGGTGTGAGAACTCCCCACCCACCACCCCCCTTGCCTTCCCTGCAGCCAGTTTCCTACCCATCTCACCAGCTTTGCACCCACTCCAGTGTCTACTAACTTCCTACCCAGCCTTCCATGTGGCACTGAGTCAAATGCCTTACTGAAGTCCAGATACAGGACATCCACTGCATGGCCCCTGTCAAGTTGCCTAGTTACCCAGTCATAGAACTCAACCAGGTTGGTTTGGCAGGATCTGCCACATATGAAGCCATGCTGTCTGCTGTCCTGTAGTCCTTTGGCCTCTAGGAGGGCCACCAGCCTCTCCTTCAGGATAGTCTCCATTAGCTTACCCGCGATGGATGTGAGGCTCACTGGTCTGTAGTTTCTCGGTTCATCCTTGGGGTCACTCTTGTGGAGTGGCACCACATGAGCCATCTTCCAGTCCTGAGGTACACACCCCGAATGTAGTGAGGCATTAAATAGGCCTGCCAAAGGTCCTACAAGGACCTCTGCCAGCTCCTTCAGTACCCTGGGGTGGATGCCATCTGGGCCTGGCGCCTTGTCCACCCTCAGTGTCTTCAAACCCTCTTGAACTCTGCTCTCCATGATTTCCCCATCTGTCACCACTCCCCCCCCGCTTCTGCCATTTCTCCCACCTTGGGTGTCACCCCCCTCTTCTCTTTAGTAAATACTGAGCAGAAGTACTCATTTAGTGCTTCCGCCTTATCGTACCCTGCTTCCACCCAACCCCCTCCTTCCTAATCCTTATTATGTGGTCCTTACAGCTCCTTTCAGCCCTGCTGTGCCTAGGTCCTCCCCCCTTCTTAATGCCTTGTGCCAGCCTGAGTTCCATAGATGCTTTGGCTCCCCTTACTGCCCTTGTCACCTCCTTCGATTCTGTCAAGTACTCCTCCCTGTCCTCCCCCTCCGTTTTCTTGTACTTCCTAAAGGCAGCTCTTTTCCATGACCTCCTTGCTCAACCAGATCAGTTTCTTAGCCCTAGCCTTCTTGCTCTGGGCTTTGCAGCAGGTTTTGGTTGCCTCCACTATCCCCAGCTTTATGAGCTCCCACCTCTGGTTAGTGTCCATTATATATAATATCATATAGTAATGCTCAAAGATGTTTATTCAATTCATGTAAATAAATAAAATACTTCAATAAGCTAAGCTACTTAGCTCTTCTGGTACTGTAGAATCTGGTTTTCTTGCATCTACTTGAATGATGATTGGTTCTTCATTCTCTGCAATGCTTTTGGGTTGGTGATGCCACTGTTTATCTGCTAGCTACATATTATGGTGTTGGTATAGTTGCCAGTGACTATAGTTGCTCCCTAGGGGTTAGTGTCTCCAAATGTTTAGGAATTTCTAATACCATGGCAAGAATGTCTCTCCATGTAGAAGACACAATAGGCACTTGAGACAGATATGATGTAAGTAAATAATAGCTTCTCTTTTGCATGTTGTCAACTGTAAACTCCCTTCTGTATAAACCCTGTCATACTGTACGCTACCTTTTATACACACCTTGAACTGTTTTACCTCATCAAAATTGATGAGAAATATTTGTAAATGAGCAGTAATGCTCAAAGATGTTTATCCAATTCATGTAAATAAATAAAATACTTCAATAAGCTAAACTACTTAGCTCTTCTGCTACTGCAGAATCTGGTTTTCTTGCATCTACTTGAATGACGATTGGTTCTTCATTCTCTGCAATGCTTTTGGGTTGGTGATGCCACTGTTTTTCTGCTAGCTGCATATTATGGAGTTGGTATAGTTGCCAGTGACTATAGTTGCTCCCCTGTATGAATCTGTTGCTGTCTTATGAGGTTGTGATTTAAACTCCTGTAACATTCAATAAATGTATATGGTCTCCATTCAATTTAAATTTGCTAATATATTTTCATGTATTTCTTCTGGCAAAAACACTTGCAACATTCAGCACATTTATTTTGTCACACCCCCCCCCCATGTGAATTTGCTCATGTGTTATGAGGCTGCTCTGTACCACTGTACACTTGTCAAATTTCACACATGTATATCAATATCAATGTATCGTAGTGTTGAGTGTACTCTGTGCTCTAAAATGTTTTCACATTCAGTACATATATATGTGTATTACTCCATGCTAACTCACTGGTGTATTATTTGGTGTTTCCTTTAGCAAAAACCTTTGCCACATTCAGCATATCTATACCCCCCATTTGTGTACATGATGATATTTATGAGTTTACTCATTTGAGTACAACTTGCTACATTCAGCACTGTGGTTCTGTTCTGTGCTGTTGTGCTCTAAAACTCTCACATTTGCCACATCTATGTGGTCCCTACCCCATGTGAACTCACTTGTGTGTAATCAGGATGTTCAATTCTTTTTTCTTTTAACAGGAAAAAAAATACCATTCAGCAGGCTCATTTACAAGGTGGCCCTGTGAGGATGCAAATAGAGAATAATACAATACAGGGTTATGAATACAAAATAAGAGTAGAACAATTTACAACTGGGAGTATATATTATACATTGCGTATCGTTAACAAAATGCTTCTAGGAACATACAACAGTAGCAGGCGCATTAGGATAGGACAAAATAGTTTTACAGGGGTAAAAATTGAGGGTCAGCGAGGAGGCTGATGAATAGGGAGCAAGGACATATGTCTGTCAGGGAGGGAAGGGGGAGTGAGGGTGACAGGCGAGAGGAAGGGTATATAAGGAGTACATAAGGCTTAGATATCAGAGGAGGGTTGAAGAGCTTTCTGGAGGAGGCAATTATAGGAGTATCAACAAGCAACTAGAGTAAAGGGACAGGTGCCGAAGAGATAGTGCAAAAAAAAGGTTCCTAGTAGTTGTGAGGCAGGTTATGAATAAGTTATAGTTTTCCTTCAGTGAGTGTCTTAGCAGTGGTTTGAATGTAAAGATCCCAATCATTTGTGTGAGCTTAATGATCTTGCAGGGTATTTCATAGGATAGGCAGTGCATGGCTTAAAGATGCAGTGCCAAAGCGAGATCTTATCCTAGGAATATCAAGCACGATATAGGAGTATCTTCTGAGAGCATACACACAAGGCATCCACTTGAAAGAGCCAGGGATGTAAAGGAAAAATGTATTAGTAATGACTCTATAGGCTCAGAGGGAGGAGTTTCTTGACCTAATAGTGCTATGTGAAGTTCAACCTAGTTGCCTATAGAGGGAGCAGTGATGAGTATTAAATGGGGCATTTGTAATAAATCATGCTCTATGATACAGCGTATGCAATTTAGCTAAGACTGTTTTAAAGTAGTGGCTATAAAGAATGTCTGCATAATCATTAAAGGGGAGAAACAGGTCTGCACCAGTCTTAGTTTTGCCCCATGAGTAAGTAAAGACAAAGTTCTGGACAAAGCTCTTGTCACATTCAATATATAGTCTCTCCCTCATGTGAATTCGCTGATGTATTATTAGGCCAGTCTTCTCCCAAAAAAACATACTACATTCAGCACCTTTACATGGACACTCCTCTGTCTGAACCTGCTGATGTCATAACAGACAACTGCTATGTGAAATGCTTGTTACATTAAATGCAGTTTTCTCACCTCACATAAACTAACTGATGTTTTATCACAGCATTCACCTGTAAAAAATCTCTTGTTGAATTCACAATTACTTGACCTTTCCCTAGGTAAATTGGCTGTGTTATCAGTATACTCTGTGATATAAAACCCTTGTCACATTCATCACATTTATCTGGTCCATACCCTGTGTGACTTCTCTGTTGCATTCTCAGGTTACTCCAATTTAAAACTCTTGCTAGATTCATCACATTTGTATGGTTGCTACCCTGTGTGAACTCACTGATGTTTTATCAGATCACTCTTCTGAGAGAAACTCTTATTATAGTCAGCACATTTATACAGTCACTCCCTTGGGGTTAGTGTCTCCAAATGTTTAGGGATTTCTAATACCGTGGCAAGACTGGACCCCATTCTTTAGCAAAGGCATGTTGAAAACTCAAAGAATTTTTACTGTATTATCTTTGATGTTTGCTGAGAGTGCTTTTCTCAGCACACCCAACATCCCCAAGATGGCTTCCTTTTGAAGTTCGTAAGGTGTCACAAGTATGCGTAGCATACTTAAATGTGCCTGAAAGTTCTTTTCTATTAGTCCCATTGCTCCAAGCACTATTGAAACAATCTGTGTGTCCTTATTCTGCATCAGTTTGATTTCTGACTGCATATCTTGGTATTTCACTCCCGTGTGAACACACTGATGTTTTTTAAGATCACAGTTATGTGAAAAACTCTTGTTATATTCAGCATAGTTACAGTATATGGTCTTTCTCCCATGTAAATTTGTTGAGGGACTACTAGGTTGCTCTTTGATTTGAAACTCTTGTTACATTCAGTACATTTATAGTATATGGTCTTTCCAAGGGTTAGTCTCCCCAAATGTTTAGGTATTTCTGAGACCGTAACAAGAATGGACCCCATTCTTTAGCCAGGGCATGTTCAAAACTCAAGAAATGAGTACTGTATTAGTCTTTGATGTTTGCTGAGAGCACTGCTCTCAGCACATGCAACGTCCCCAAGTTGGCTTCCTTTTGGAGTTCATATGGTGTCACAAGTATTGGTAGCATATTTAAATGTGCCTGAAATTTTTTTTTTGATTAGTCCAATTGCTCCAAGCACAACTGGAACAATCTGTGTGTCCTTATTCCACATCAGTTTGGTTTCTGACTTAATATCTTGGTATTTCATAATTTTGTGTCTCTGCGTGCGCAGGCCACTGTAGTCACTGGGGTGGCTATTTCAATTAGCAATGCTACCTTTGTTCTCTTTTCTTGTATTACAATATTGGGTTTCCTCACTTCCACTTTCTTAGCTATTGGTATTGGGTGATCCCATGTGATCATTACTTCTTCATTCTCTGATTCTTTGTGGTTCATGCTTCCAGTGTCTCTCTGTTACCTGTATGTTATAGTGTCTGCACAGTTTCCAGTGGATCACTCTTGCTACGTCATCATGTCTTTCGGTATACAGGCCTTCTGCCAGGAGTACTTCGCATCCAGCCAAGAGATGTGCAACTGTTTCTAATTCTGTACTACAGAATCTGCATTTTCTCTCCTGTTTTTTTCCTATGGATTTTGTGAACCATCTTGTGCGTAGCCCACTATCTTGGGCTGCCATTATTAGTCTCATCTTGTGGCCTAAATTGACCTCTTTTTAACCACTCATGGGTCAGGGCTTGATCAACCTGTGGTTGTTCCAATAGCTCCCTGTATTTTCCACTACAATTAGGGGCTTTCCAGTTGTTTTCTTTTCTGTTGGTCTTTGTCCTTATACTCCTTTTCCTGATTCTCTGCACTCTCTGTTGCTGGCTGTTCCTTATCTACAAATGGATTACATAAATTTCTGCTACCCTCCTGAAGGCTTCTCCTAATTTGATGAGTGAAGTCATCTTAGGCTTATTTTCTTCATGATGCAGGACCTTGACTATAGGTGGGTCCAAGGATGCCAGTAGGCATGTATGTAGCCCCACTATTGTGGATCTATATGTGTAATCAATCTCAAGGAGGCCCATGCCTCCCTCTGACCTTGGGATGTATAATCTTGGCATGCACTGGTTTTTATATATTAACTGGTGGGCATGAAGCAGTTTTCTTGTTTTTATATCTAGCTGGTTCAATACTTTCTGTGGCCAGTCTATAACACCAAAGCTGTATGATATTACCAGAAGGGCAAGCTGGTTTATAGCTTGCACTTTATTTTGTGTTGCCAATGCAGTTTTCAGTAAGAGCTTTAACCTTCTAAAATATTCCTTGCTTATTTTTGCTCTCATTTGTACATGTTGTGTTGTTGCTCCTTCCTCTATTCTCAGGTATTTATACACTCCCTCTTGCTAAGTTCTTTTATGTCACAGCCCTCCACCAGGTTAATGTTTTCTTTAGGAGTTATTTTTCTGGCTATAAATGCTGCTTTGGCACATTTGTCTAGGCCAAAAATCATCTGTATATCATCAGAGAAGATCTTAATGATTCGTAGTTGTTCTTTCAGGTGTTTGTTGGATGAATTACTATGACTACTAGGTTGCTCTTTGATTTGAAACTCTTTTTACATTCAATGCATTTATATGGCCTCTCCCCAATGTGAACTCGCTGATGTTTTATCAGCTCCATCTTCTGAACAAAACTATTTTCACATTCAGCACATTTATATGTTCACACCCCCATGTGTACTTGCCAGTGTATTACCAGGCCATAGCTGTGGGTAAAACTCTTGTCAGAGTCAGCACATTTATGTGGTCACTCTCCCGTGTGACTTTGCTGATGCCTTTTTAGGCTAGTCCTCCTGGAGAAACTCTTGTTACATTCATCACATTTATATGGTTGCTCCCCTGTGTGAATTCGCTGATGTTTTATCAGATCACTCTTCTGAGAAAAACTTTTGTTACATTCAACACATTGATATGGTCGCTCTCCTGTGTGAAAACGCTGATGTTTTGTAAGATAACCGTTATTTGAAAAACTCTTGTTACATTCAGCACACTTATAGGGTCGTTCCCCTGTGTGAACTCGCTGATGTTCTATTAGGGCAACCTTCTGAGAAAAACTCTTGCTACATTTATCACATTTATATGGTCGCTCCCCTGTGTGAACTCGCTGATGTTTTATTAGAACATTCTTGTAAGTAAAACTCTTACTACATTCAGCACAGTTAAAAGGTCTTTCTCCTGTGTGAATTCGTCGATGGACTACTAGGTTATCCTTTGATTTGAAACCCTTGTTACATTCAGCGCATTTATACGGTCTCTCCCGAATGTGAACTCGGTGTTTTATTAGGCAAGCCTTCTGCGAAAACGTTTTGCTACATTCATCACATTTGTATGGTCGCTCCCCTGTGTGCACTCGCTGATGTTTTATTAGAACATGCTTGTACGTAAAACTCTTGTTACATTCAGCACAGTTATATGGTCTTACTCCCGTGTGAATCCGTTGATGGGCTGTTAGGTTACCCTTTGATTTGAAACTTTTGCTACATTCAGTGCATTTATATGGCCTCTCCCCAATGTGAACACACTGATGTTTTATCAGATCCATCTTCTGGACAAAACTATTTTCACATGCAGCACATTTATATGGTTGCACCCCCGTGTGTGCTTGATGTATTACCAGGCCATCGCTGTGGGTAAAATTCTTGTCAGAGTCAGCACATTTATACCGTATCTCTCTCGTGTGAATTCGCTGATGCCTTCTTAGGCTAGTCTTTCTGGAGAAACTCTTTTTACATTCATCACATTGATACGGTCGCTCCCCTGTGTGCACTTGCTGATGTTTTATTAGAACATCCTTGTAAGAAAAACTCTTGTTACATTCAGTACACTTATATGGTCTTTCCCCCGTATGAACTCGCTGGTGCATTTTCAGGTCATAACTCTTGACAAAACTCTTGTCACATTCAGCACATTTATATGGTCTATCTCCAGTGTGACTTTGCTGATGTGTTTTTGGGTCAATCTTCTGGGAAAAACTCTTGCTACGGTCATCACATTTATACACTTGCTCCCCTGTATGAACCTGCTGATGTTTTATCAGATCTCTGGTATGTGAAAAACTGTTACACTCAGCACAGTTATGTGGTTCCTCCCTCACGTGAACTCTATGTGGTATGAGGCTACTCTGTAGTGAAAAACTCTTGTCAAGATAAGTAAATTTACATGGTTTCTCTCCCCTGTGAATTTGTTTTGGTATAATTTTATGTTGCACTGAAAAAATCTTGTCTGAACATTTAACTGCTTTTAACTCTCTTAAACTACTCTGATATTCAGTACATGTATACTGCCTCTCTCTGTTGTTAATCTGCTGTTCAGAGAAGAGATGCAAGTCATGGAAACTCTTCCCACATTGAGGATAATGATGCATCTTCTCTGTTGTGTAACACAGCTGGCATTTCCCAAGTGATAATTGCTGGCTCCGACTCTCACGGCAGTCAAACCTCCTGTTGACTAAAAAAAAAAAAAAAAAAAATTTCATTAGAATTTTCTTACAAGGAAATTTATACATATTTTTTTCATTATAGAAAAGTTTGTTTAACATCAATTTTGGGGTAAACTCATGGAGTCTATCCTGAAGAAGGCCACTGTGGTATAACTAGAGGCTAGTAGCTTAAAAGACAAGCACCACCATGGGTTTGTGAGAGTGGAATCTTCTTACAGTCCATAAAGAGCCACTAATCACACAAAACCAGCTGGAGTCACAAAACCTGGTCACTCTGCTTTCCCAGCTACTGCAAAATGCAGCATGATATTTGTATGGGATATATTTATGTAAGTAAAGCCTTGTTCTCAGTAAATTTTTTTATGCAGAAATATGGTGCTGATTTTTGATTGCACCGGTACTCTGTTTTTTTGCATGCTGAGCAGCTAAAGTTGTTTTAAATCAGACAAACCTGATTAACCTTTTCAATTCTGTAACTCAACCAGTGGACTAAGACCAAACAGTTAATGTGTTGTATACAGATTTCAGTAAATCTTTTAACTCAGTATCACATGGGAGACTAGTAGTAAAAACTAAGAGAGCTGAAGGTGCGTAAGAAGCTTACTAGATGGGTGGACAACTGGCTGAGAGGAAGGACACAGAGGGTAGTACAAATCTGGAATACTCTTATCAGGAGTGTCATTAGTCGGGTACCACAGGGGACAGTTCTGGACAGGTCCTGTTTAATGTATTCATCAGTGACACTGGTATAGGGATAAAGGGCAAAGTTCCTGTATTGGCAAAGTTCAAAAACTGATATGGGGATAAGAGAATTAAAAGAAGCTGTAAATAAACAGCAAAGGTAGTAAAAGTTGTGGCAAGTAACATTTAATACAAACAGTATAACGTTAGGTATATAGGCAAAGAAACCTATCTGCTAGGGGTATAGAAATAGGTCTGACCAATAAAGAAAGGCATTTGGGAATAATTCAGTTCAATTCAATTGTATTTGTTAATCAAGTATGTACACTAGACCAGAGGTCTGTTTACAGGCACGACCTGGGTGTTTTTAATAAAACGCAACTTATCAGGGAATTACAAAAACACCCTCTACATTCAGAAACAAAGTTCATCAATATTGTGTAAGATTTATGTTATCAGCACTGGACAAACATTTGTATTCACACAGTACCATACAAACAATCAATAACTTTGACATGAAAAGCTGCATACATTTGCATAGGGATGGGAGTGACAAATGACCTAGGTGTTTTTGTACAAAAACTTGGGCAGATGAAGCTATTCTGATCTCCTTTGGCAGCTCATTCCATTTTTCACTGCATAATCAGAAAAGGCTTTTGGTCCATGGCTGCTTTGCATAGTAGCAGTTCCAGACAGGCATGTTCAGCTGGTCTCAGGCCTCTGTTTGCTCTGTTGGCAATTACAAGTCTGATATGTGGTTTCTGTCATCCAGTTTTGCATGTTTATATACAAGTTGCATTAACTGAAAATTCTCTCTCTGTGTTAGTGGTAACCATGTAATTTTTTCACAGGAGTTTACAGTGACGCTTTCTATATGGACTATCAGTGGCATAGTAACAGATTGCATTATAAAAGAACTTCTCATTTGTTTAAAATCCCAACAGAGGCTGACCCCAAAACTACAATTCAATATTCTAAACTGGGAAGCAAACAGGTTCTAGCAATAGCAGTTTTAGTTTCAGTACTGAGTGTAAATCTACACAGGGAACCTATTTTCCTATGTAAAGTACTTGGGACATTTTCCATGTGTCTGTCAAAGTTTAAGCCTGTGTCCAGCATGACTCCCAAGTATCTAAAGTGATCCACTTGATCAAGTGCAGTGTGATCTGACATTTCTATGCAGAAGTGTATACTTGCCTTTGAGTATCTTTGGGGTATGCAATAAAGCATGGCCTTTGTCGTCTTCTTGTTTAGCAATAGACTATTAGATTTGAACTAGTCCTGCAGTTTTAGAAACTCCAGTGATAATTTTTCATTTAGCAATGTTCTGTTTGGGTCAGCCCTATAAATTATTGCATCATCTGCGTACAGAATTATGTTAGAGTTTTGACATATGTTTGGCATAACATCAACCAAGATGGTAAAGAGTAGAGGTAATACTAAATACTGAACCTTGTGGAACACCATATTTTACTAGGCATGCAAAAGACAAGTCTCACAAACTGCGATCAGTTAAAAAACTACTGAACCATTTTTTTTCTGAATCACCAACTTCTAAGCTATCCAGCTTGGTCAGTAGAAAGGAGTGGTCCATCAGGTCAAAGTCATGGTCAGGTCCATGAAGATCGCACCCTTCAGGCAACCCCTCTCCATAGTCATGTACAAGTTATTTATGAACCTTACCAGAGCAGTCAACATCCCATGTTCCCTCCTGAAGCCAAACTGGGACTCGGTGAGCAGCAGGTGCTTGTCTAGATACTTCATTAGCTGTGAGTGAACTAGCTTCTCTTGAATTTTACTTATGCAAGATAACAGAAAAATTTGCCTGTAATTGCTTAGAACCTCTGATCGATCACCCTTGTACAATGGAATAATACAGGCTGCTTTCAAGAGTTCTGGAACTTTGCCTATCGTAGAGGACAGATTCATTATTTTCATTATGGGACAAGCAAGTTCATCTGCCTCTAGCTTTATAAATTATGCTTCAATCCCATACACTCCTGGTCCTTTCATCACATCAATAGATTTCAAGCATTAAGTAGAACCCATTTCTGTTTATTTCTTGCCTTGATTCCTCTTTTTTACTATGCAGTTTCAATTGAGTCACATAATTGTCTACATTTGTAAAGGACTGATTGAGTCTGTCAGCTATATCCTTCTTGTCAACCAGTTCCTTTTCCCCATAAACTATTCTATTAACTTGTACTAGTGTCCTTGGGTTTATTAATACATTCAATCCAGTACAAAAGATTAATAAACAAATTAGCCAGCTTGGGAGTGGGTCCCAGGGTGGTAGCCTGGGTAAAACTTTGGCTGAACAACAGGATGCAGAGGGTAATTGTAAATGGAGTCCACAGTGACGAACAGGGGTTACTAGTGGGGCACCGCAGGGTTCAGTACTGGGTCTGGTCTTTTTTAATGTCTTTATAAGTGACACTGCAGAGGGACTGGAAGAAAAAAGTATGTCTCTTTGCAGACGACACAAATATCTGCAACAGGGTTGATGCACAAGGTGGGGTGGAAAGGATGAGAAGGGAATTGGCAAGATTAGAGGAATGGTCAAATGTATGGCAGCTTCGATTCAATGCAAAGAAGTACAATGTGCACCTGGGAAACAAAAACCCAGGGGAAGAGTACACAAATGGGGGGGGGGTGAAATACTAAAATCAACAAAAATGGAAAGGGACCTGGGGGCAGTTATATCAGATGATCTAAAGGTGGGTAAGCAATGTGAGAAGGTAGTAAGGAGGGCTGGGGGATACTGGGATGCATAGGGAGAAGCATCACCAGTAGAAAACAGGAAGTTGTTATCCTTCTGTACAGACAGTTGGTGAGACCCCATCTAGAGTACTGTGTGCAGTTCTGGAGATCCCATCTCTGCAAAGAAAGACAGGGTGGAGGCTGCCCAGAGGAAGGCAACCAAAATGGTGAAGGGTCTGCACCAGAAGACATATGAAGAGAATCTAAAGGAGCTTAATATGTATAACCTCGAGGAAAGGGGGAAGAGGGGTAACATGATAGAAACCTTCAAGTACCTCAAGGGAATCAACAAAGTCCAAAAGGGTAGCATTTTTCAGAAAATGAGACATGTAAGAACAAAGGGGCACAATTTGAAGACAGAGGGGGGACGGCTCAGAGGTAACGTGAAGAAGTATTTTTTCACAGCGAGGGTTGTAGATGCATGGAATGGCCTTCCTGCTGAGGTCATGGAGTTAAAAACAGTGGGAGAATTAAAGAATTAATACTAACATACTAAAATGCCAGCAGAATAGGCCTAACGGTCTTTCGTGTCTGCTCGTTTGGTCAGCCCCCACCCTGGGTGCTGACCTTGCTGTCCCCCTCGCCTTCTCTGGCTTCTCCCTTCCCAGTTCCGGATATTCTTGCTGCATTGGATTTTGCTTCCAGAACCCCTCCCCTGTACCTGTCCCACCCCCTCTTGAACCCCTCCACTGGCTCTGCCTCCACCAGCCCCCTAGGTAGTGCATTCCATGGCTCCACCACCCTCTCAGTGAAGTAGCACCTCCTCCTTTCTCCCTGAATCTTCCCCTCCAGCTTCCACCACGCCCCTCTAGTGGCCCCTTCCTCCTTCCTTCGAAGCACCCTGACTGTTCCTCCCCTATTTACCCTCTTCATGTACCTGAAGACCTCTATCATGTCCCCCCGGTCCCTTCTCTCTTCCAATGTGTACATATTTAGCTCTTTGAGCCTCTCCTCATAGGTCCTGTACCCCAAGCCCCAAATCATTTTGGTTGCCCTCCTCTGGACCCTCTCCAGGAGGTTAATGTCCCTCTTTAAGTGTGGCCTCCAAAACTGCACGCAGTACTCCAGGTGCGGCCTCACCAAGCAGTTATATAGAGGGAGTATCACTTCCCTCCTTCTGGAGGTTATCCCCCTAGCGATGCATCCCAGCATCCTGTTGGCCCTGGCTGCTGCCCTCCTACAAGTCTCAGAGTTGTTCATCTTGACATCCACCACCACCCCCAGGTCCCTCTCAGCCATTGAGACTTGTAGTATCCCCCAGGGTGTACACTTGGCCTGGGTTTCTGGCCCCCAGGTGGAGTACCTTGCATTTCCCTGCATTGAACCTCAGCTTCCACTTTCTAGACCATCTTTCCAGAGCCTCCAGGTCCCCTGCAGGCCACCCTCCCCTCCTCCCCATCCACCACCGCCCCAGTTTCGAGTCATCTGCAAAGAGACTCATCTCACTCCTGATTCCTGTCCTTATGTCAGATAGGTAGCGTTGAACAGAAGGGCCCAAGGACTGATCCCTGTGGGACCCCACTAATGACCCTCCTTGGGGATGAGACTATCCCACCAACTACGACCCTCTGGGTCCGGTCCTGGAGCCAATTGCCTATCCATCTGATCATCTGGTTTCTCACCCCATTTCTAGCTTATCCAACAGGCCCATGGAGAACAGAGTCAAATGCCTTGTTGAAGTCTAGAAAGAGGACATCCACTGGTCTACCCAGGTCCAAGGCACTTGTCACCCAGTCATAGAACTCCACCAGGTTTGTCTGACACGATTTCCCGGGATGAATCCATGCTGTCTATCGTCCAGGCATCCTGACTTATCCAGGTCCCCCAGCCTCTCCTTGACAATGCCCTCCATCACCTTGCCCACCACCGATGTCAGGCTGACAGGCCTGTAGTTCCCTGCCACCTCCCTTGATCCCCCCTTGTGGATAGGCACTACATGCGCCACCTTCCAGTCTTGGGGCACCCACCCTGTCCTCAGAGAGATGGTGAAAAGCTCTGCCAGGGGTTTCGCCAGGACATCTGCAAGTTCCTTCAGCATTCTAGGATGTAATTTATCTTGCCCCGGTGCTTTCTCTGTCTTAAGGGAGCTGAGGGCTTCCCTCACTCTCTCTGCTGTGATTTCCACTTCTGGTACCTCTTCTCCCTGCTTAGCCCTCCCCCCACCTGCCAGTGATGCCTCCCCCTCTCCCCAGACCTGCCGATCAGTAAGGTCCCCCCTCCTCATTATCTCTGTCTCCTCCCATGTATGATGCAGCATCCCCATTTTCCCTGGTGAAAACTGAGGTGAAGTACTCATTTAGTACCTCAGCCTGCTCCCCTGGGTCTTGTGCCCATCTCTCCCTGATTTAATCCTGCTAATCTGCCCTTCACCCTTCATCTTTCCCCAATGTATCTAAAGAACCCTTTTCCCTCTCTAATTTCCCTGGCCAGGTTCTGCTCCTTCCTTGCCTTAGCTGCCTCACCACTCTAGTGGCCCTTCTAGCCATCAGCTCGTACTCCCCTCAATCCCTTTCACTCCTTGAGCACTTGAATTTCTTATAGGCTGCTTTCTTTCCCGCACCACCTCCTGGACCTCCTGGTCCACCAACAGGGTTTTTGGGCCCTACCGCATTTTCGTCTTACTCTTGCACAGGTGCTGGTAGCATCCTGCACCCCTCTCCTGATGATTTCCACCTACTATCAGCGTCCATGTCTGACCCAATCCCATCCAAATGCTCCTAAGGATCCTTCCCATTTCCTTAAAATCCGCCCCCCTGAAGTCAGTTACTTCAGTCTTTGTGCAGCCTTCTACCCCTCCTAGGTCCAGGCAGAAGCAGACCGTGGCATGGTCACTCCCCGCCAATGGGTCCCTTACCTCCAGGCCCCCAATCTGGTCACTGTCTGCCAGGACCACATCCAGTACCCGTGCCTCCCTGGTCGGTTCCCTCACCTGCTGAGTTAGGAACACGTCATGAAAGACATCCAACAACCTCTGTTCCCTGGTCACAGAGGATGTCATAGTCTCCCAGTCTGTTCCTGGCATGTTTAAGTCCCCTAACACCACCACCGTTCCTCTGTCCAGTCTGCAGTGTCTCCTAACATCTGCCACCAGCTCCTCCACCAGGGCAGGGGGTCTATACACCAGTCCTATTTTTACTCTCTTGCCCCGCCCTTGTTATCAAGGTGACCCAAATCGCCTCCACGATTCCCTCCGCCTCCTCTACTCCCCCTATGCCAATGCAGTTTTTGACTATCATTGCTACCCCTCCTCCCCTTCCCTCCCCCCTGTCCTTCCTGAACATAGTGTAACCCTCCAGGTTCAGGTCCCAGTCATGTCTTGCAGTGGCCCAAGTCTCAGTGACCGCTGCCATATCCACTGCTCCCTCAGTTAACATCGCCTGGAGCTCAGGCATTTTATTGCCCAAGCTCCTGGCATTTAGCAGGACTACCTTCCACCCTTTCCCTATAGTTCCATTTCCCCTGCTCGTGTTCCCATGGGGATTCTGTTTTCTCCTGGTCTGCACTTTGCCAGTTGGCCTTTTCCTGCAATCCTCCTGGTCCCCAGGGGGGTGGAGACAGAGTCCCTCCTTAATTAATGGGACAGACATATGGCAATTCTAGTGGGGGGTAGGAAGAAGTAGGCTATTGGTCAACTAGGATCTGCAGCATATCCAGAAGGTAGGAAAATGGGCAGACTAGGTGGGCCAAGCGGTCCTTATCTGCCATCAAATTTTATGTTTATGTTTAATGAATTCCAAAACATTCCTCTGTCAGAGAATTTGTTTTGTTTGCTGTTTTTTATGGCACATTTCTTTAGCATTTTTTACCTGTCTCTTACATTTATTCCTCCAATTCCTGTACTATTGCCTTGTGCTAATATTGCCTGTCTCTAACTTTTCCAGAGATTATCACTGTCTTTTATTAAGGTTATAACTTCCGAGCTTATATGTTTTTCCATATTTCTCAGAGTTGTGAAAAGGGTCAATTTATCCAATAACTGATTTAGTGTGTTTTGGAAATAATCTAGACCCTCATTTGCACCTTCCATTACATTTAGCTTGGATCAATTTATTATGGATAGTTTGCTTTAAACAGACTTCCAAAGTGGTTGCAAATTTTTCTGAATTGTATTACCCTTCGGTGCATTTTGGGCAGTGTGTTGCTCCAGATGCAAAACACAAGTGCATGGTCGCTCACACTATCCAGTAAAATACCACTTATAGAAACGGTAGTTTTGTTATTGGTCAAGTCCCACTCAATCAGGATACCTTCATTTGTCTTGTTGTACTGCCTAGTTGTGCCTGTTATAACCGGATCTAGGTGTACCTTTAACAAAGCCCTTTTGTACTTCTCAATTTGTGACCCTGACCAGTTTAGGTTTACATTACCTAAAATTAGGAGTTTGCCACATCTCCTCTTTGCAATTATTTCAGCTAGCTCATCTAACCCTTTTATCCCATTTTGGAGGGAATTATAAAACCCTCCTAGGATATCTGCTTAGTATTTGCTAGTTTTTTCTTATTTTACTTTCAAAAATAATGTGCCTTTGAGCCAGGGGCTCATTTACAGAGGTTCCACATCTGCAAACAACAATACAGATGAAGACAGTTACAAACATTTGTAGAGAATGCAAAGGTTTCTAGTCAGCAAAACAAACAGATGGAAACAAAATAAAAAAAAAAGATATTTGGAGAGAATACATAGGGCAAAATACAAATAGTCAGTTATACAGTAGATATAGACATAGGTTACAATAATACAGGTTAATGGTGAGGAGAACATAGCAAGATATATTTTAAGAACATACTTCTAAGTGCAAAAGAGGATAACATAGCAGGTTAAGTAAGAATCCAGAGAGACATGCACATGGGGCAGACACAATTGAGATGTAGGTGGGGAGTGGGCCAAAGCTGTAGTAAAAGTTGAGGAGTAGGGGTATAAGTAGTAGAGAAGTGGGTATAAAAAGGGAAGGCAGGGAGTGAAAGAATGGACACCGGAGAGAGTGACGGGGGGGGGGAGTAGGAAGGAGGGAGAGAAGGGATCAGAAGCTCCTGGGATCGGGGCAAAAGAGACAAAGAATAGTTGTGGTTTCATGAGGATCAGAGAGGTGGGCGATAATGGAACCTAGGTTGAGGAGGGGTAGGGGGAAAGAGTGTAGCTAATAGCTAGTGATAGAGAAATAAGACATAGGGGGTAGGGTTAGAAGTTAGTTTGTGCAGTTCCCAAACACTGGTGGATGCTAATAACACCTGAAGTTTTGATTTAAATGATCCTAGCTTGGTTTCCTTCTGAACATCTTCCCAAGAGAAATTAACCAAAGAGTTCAGCCATTTTAACCATAAGTAGCTCACACAAGGGTTTTTGTTTTTACTTTTTCTACCTCTAATACTTCTATCTGACTGATTACATAAATCACAACATCCAACTCCCTCGCTTATTGGGTCCGTCATGTCTAGAGCTTTTGTATCCAGGCAGACATATTTCTTGATCCCTAATTTTCTCAGTTAGCCAGGATTTACTTACTGTATTATCATTAATAAAGCAACTTCTAATATGCTAAAAGTTGACTGCAGCAACACCCTGGACCCCACCACAATTGCCAATACTTTCAATCTGGCATTCACTGACCTCAGCCATGTGCTTCCCTCTAACTTCTTTGACACCAACCAAACCACAGCCTCCCAGTATCAATGGACTCAGGATACAGATCATCCACATTTCTATTTCAAGGCAGTTACTGAAAGGGATGCCAAAAATACTTCCTCAGGGTGCTCGGAAAATCAAGATCAAGTGGGGACACACTTCACTTGAAGCTCATCGCCTTTACCCTTGATGATGTCCTGCACCCTCTTACCAAGATTATTAACCAGCCCCTCACACTCTCCCAGTTCCCACTCAAGTGAAGTTCACCCTGGTGACCCCAATACACAAGTCTGAGGATAGAGCATTACACTGTAACTACTGGCCCATCTCCATCCTACCCCCTTTAACCAAAGCTCTTGAAAAAAAATAATTGCAGACCAATTGGTGGAGTACTTGGAGAAATACAACTTACAATGCCTACAGCAACATGGCTTTCACAAAGAACATAGCACCATCTCTGCCCTCCTTGAATTTGCAGGCCACATTCATCTAGCACTAGACCAAGGACAACTTGCCAGTGTCACCTTTATAGACATCTCGAAGGCCTTCGATACAGTCAATCATCCATTACTACTGGAACAACTTGGCAAATTAGGGCTCTCCCATGATACTCTACATTGGTTCAACAGTTATCTCTCCAACCGGTCACAACAAGTTAAGACTGGTGACTCCCTCTCCTCCAAACTACCTATCTAGGTTGATGTTCCCCAAGGGTCAATATTGGGACCCCTTCTTTTCAGCATCTTCCTGAACAATCTCCCTTCTGCTTGTGATAAAACCATTATCCTGCATGCCGACGATGCAATCATTTTCTCTAAGAATTCTGACCCCTCCCTCTTGGGGAAACAACTGCAGGAAAGTTTCACGCAAGTTGAGGCCTGGTTCATTTCATAGAAACTAGTGCTAAATTACAAAAAAAACAAAGGCTATGCTATTCCACAGCACATGTAAACATAAACACCAACAGTTGGCTATCAAAAACAGCTTGGGTGTGACCCTGGACCAGACGCAGACTTTCAAATACCTTGGTGTAACCCTGGACCCCACTCTGTCCTTCTCCAGCCATACTGATTTAATTTCAAAATCTGTAAATATCTGTATAAGCCTTTTCTGTAAACTTAGACACTGTCTGACACCAGATGCCCTTAAAGTAGCAATACACAGCTCTGTAGTCTCCATCACTGATTATGGGCTTTTTATTTATGGAGCAGCCACAGCTACAGTACTAAGGTGAATTATTACAGCGCTGAATAGGGCCTGCAGACTCCTTACTGGTGCTACCCACCACACATACCTGCGACCTCTACGAACAGTCAAACTGGCTGCAGCTTCAGGGAGGGATTACTTTCCAAAACAGCCTACTAACAAAAAAAAGTCACTGATGGGACTCACGCCCCCTGGAGTTCAGTCTCTCCTAAGCCCAGCTAACCACTCCTGTTACACAAGAAGCTCTGACAGCTATTTTCTATCTGTTACCTGCTGTCACACCACCCAAGGCCTGTAGTCTTTTGCAGGTAGAGCCCCTAAGATGTTTAACTCCCTGGGCATCAAACTCACCAATTTAGGCACCCTTTACTTGTTCAAACACAAGCTACGTCAAACGTTTGTGTCCCGAACTACCTGTGACTGTTTCTCTTAACCTCCCTGGCAGTCACTCCTGTTCTTCACACCTCTCTACTATCCCCACCTCTGCCTGCCACCACCCTCCCCCTTTATACCCTTGCCTCTATCCCCAGCCCCGGTACACCACCACCTTCCTCTCTTGCCCTTCTTCTACTCCCTTAGCTTCTCCCTTTTCTGATCTGCTCGCCCCACCCACTGTTGCACAATTTTCCAGATCCTTGCCTCCCATCCACCTTTCCTTCTGCCTACCTCCCAGTTACTCCTCTATGCCCACTCTCTCTACCTGGCACAACTGGCAGCAACTCAGTTTTTCCACTCCACCTTTCCCTTTGACAGTGCCCTTCTGGGAGCTTTAATTCATGTAAATATTTTTTGCTGTGACTCATCATTCTTAAATGTATGCTTGGTTGTGTTGTTCTGGTAATTATATTATCTGTAGCTTTTAGACCATGTATACCATGTCCTGAAATAAGTATTCCAACTGCTTGCCTGCTAATCTAAAAAAAAATAATTGTTGTTAATCTCACACAAATTCTATTTCTATTCTTTGTATACCGACATGGAACCTTTGTAAAAGAGCCATTGGCTCAAAGGTATTTATCCAAAATTCTAATAAAATATCTGGTGCATATGTACTCATCCAAGCTTCAAATTCACTTTATTTTGCTGGCAGGCTACTAATACTCATGTGGGCTACTCTGAGACCTGGATAGCTAAACCAGTTTGGATTGAATGGAAGTGTGCAAGAAGGCCCCGAGTTTGACTCAATATCCCCCACTAGCAGTAGTGGAGTTCAAATAAGCTCTTATTTCTTGTCCCAATTATTTAGTACTAAGATTATTTGCATGAAATCAGTAACTTTTCTCTTTCAGTGTTCGTCATCACCTAATCATTAGTGATAACTGCAAATTATCAGCACAGTGTAATAAAGATATAGCAAATACCAGTAAAAGGTTGGGTTATAAAGGGGAGGATTTACCAGCAGAAGGAAGGAGGTGGTAATGCCCTTTTACAAATCATTAGGAAGACCTCACCTGGAGTACTGTGTCCAGCTTTTGAGCCTGCTCCTCAAAAAGGAAAATCAGTCATTATGTCTGCCTACAGGAAGGGTCACAAAAATGATCAGTGGCCAGCATGGAATGTTATACCAGGGGAGGTTAGCCTGCCTAAACATACACTTACTATAGAAGGGAAAGAGATTCAAATCTTTAAAGAGCAACCAAAACCTTCAGGAGAACTTTGAAAAAAGTACAGTTACGTAAGAATTTACCGTAACAGTAGATCTTCGAGAACAGCTCTTGCAGCAGGTTACACCATTAGGACTGAAGCCAGCAGGCATCAGGACCCCACAGAAAAATTCTAGCTAGCTATCTTCAGCGAGGACCGCCCGACATCGGTCCGCCCCGACGTCAGGCGTAGTACATAAGGGGCGGTCCTGAATTCCCAGTTCTCCCGCCGGAGACTTCCGCCGCAGGCTGACATCGAAATGGGAGACAGAGGATTCGCCGTCAGAAGACAGAAAGGTATAAATCCCTGCTCAGAAAGACTGAGCCATGCCGCCTCCAAGGGGGATGGTGGGCGGGAAGGTACCTGCTGCAAGAGCTGTTCTCGAAGATCTACTGTTACGGTAAGTTCTTACGTAACTGTACTATCTTACTTCGAGACACAGCTCTTGCAGCAGGTTACACCACTAGGATGGATTCCCAAGCAGTAGCGCTTGCAAACACTCTGGGAGGAGGAAACTGGAAAGAACATTCCAGGTCCTGAATCTAGGACAGGAGACCCTGTAGCACCGGCAGGCCAAAGCCTGCTCTTCGCCGTGAAGCAATGTCCAGGCTATAATGCCTGATAAAGGTATGAACAGAGCTCCAAGTGGCTGCAGCACAAATGGCAGAGGTTGAGACGTTTCGAAGTGCTGCAAAGGAGGTGGCCACACCCCTAGTGGAATGGCCCCAGACGGATCCTGGGAGGGGCTTTCGTTTGATATCATAACAGTATGAGATGCACTGGACAAGCCAGCGAGACAGGGACTGTTTGGATACTGGTTGGCCCATCATCCTTTCAGTAAAGGAAACGAAAAGTTGCTCCGAAGTACGAAGCTGCTTAGTCCTGCTCAGGTAGTACCTTAAGCTGCGGTGAACATCCAGGGTGTGAAGCAGCGCCTCTCCTCTATTAGAATAATTGGGGAAGTAGACTGGCAAGTCAATATCCTGATTGAGAGAAAATGTGGAAACCACCTTAGGCAAGAATTTAGGATTCGTCCTCAGGGATACTCTGTCCCGGTGAAAAATTAAATAAGACTCTTTGCACATGACAGCATGAAGCTCAGAAACTCTTCTCGCTGATGTAACAGCAACCAAAAACAACGTTTTCCACGACAGAAAACGCAGCTCGCAATCCGCGGCAGGCTCAAAGGGGGGGGAGCGTGAGTTGTTCCAGGACAAAGAGCAAGTCCCATGGAGGCACTGGGTCCTTAATGGGCGGCCTAAGGTGTAAACACCCCTCTCAAAAATTCTCGACAGGCATCTAATTGTGCCACTGTGTGCTGTCCCACCGGTAGGTGATAAGCTGAAATGGCACAGAGGTGCACCTTAATAGAGGAGTAGGCGAGACTTGAACGAAAAGGAGGCAGGTACTCTACACGCTTTCACCAGACAACCCGAAGGGAGAGGCGGCGTGCTTGCGACCATAGACAAAAACGGCACCATTTCATGGCGTACGTCGCATGCGTTGCCGGCTTTCTGGCTGCACAAAGAACTTCCACAACCTCTTGCGAGACCCCGTGACACAAGATGGCTATGTCTCTAGGAGCCATGCATGCAGGTTCAGTGAGCGTAAGTCCGGGTGGACCAGTGAACCCTCCTCCTGAGACAAGAGATGGCAGCTGAATGGCAATGGGAGCGGAGGTTCCTGAGATAGCTGAATTAGCAAAGGGAACCAGATCTATCTGGGCCAGAAAGGGGTCACCAGGATCATTGATGCATGCTCCCTGCGCAGTTTGAGAAGAACTCTCTGGATCAATGGGAAGGGAGGGAAAGCGTAGAGGAATCTGTCCGCCCAGGAGAGGGACAACGCGTCTCGCCAGAAAACACCAGGCCCTGGATCTAGCGAGCAAAAATTGGGCAGTTTTGCGTTGGATGGGGAAGCGAACAAGTCCAATTCTGGAGTTCCCCATCAAAGAAACAGATCCTCTGCCACCTCTGAAGAAGTTCCCACTCGTGGACTCTGGCCTGGGAGCGACTCAGGCCGTCTGCAATGTGTTGTCCATGCCAGGAACATGTACTGTGATCAGATTCGCGCCATGTCAGATTACCCAATCCCACACCCTCATGGCCTCCCTGCAAAGGGGGTAAGAGTGTGCGCCTCCTTGTTTGTTGAGGTAATACATCACCGCCGTGTTGTCTGTCTGAAGCAGGAGAGTACTCGGCGGGATCTCTAATTGAAATGCCTGCAGGGCATAAAGGACCGCCCTCATCTCTAGAATGTTGATATGGAGGTGGGCCTCAAGGGGGGTCCACATTCCCTGGGATTTCACCCCATCCAGGTGCGCTCCCCACCCTAGACCTGAGGCGTCTGTGGTGAGGATTACCTCCGGGGACGGCGCTATAAACGGAACGCCCATAGAGAGTGTCCCTGGGTCTAGCCACCACTGCCAGTCTCGAATCGCGGTGTTCGTGATTCTGACTGGATGCTGCATGTGGTCTTGCCTTTGGTCCCATTGCACCTTGAGCATCCACTGAGTCACTCACATGTGGAGCCTTGCGAAAGGGACAGTAGGAATGGCCGCAGCCATGTGTCCGAGGCAAGCGAAGGACCGACCAGACTGGATGGTCTTGATCGTAGCTCCCTGATGAGGGATCTGATGCACTCCGCTCTGTCGTCTGGAAGAAACGCTCTTCCCTGAACGGTGTCCAGTACTGCGCCTATGAACTGCAGTTTCTGCAACGGTACCAGGAGAGATTTCTCGTGGTTGATTAGGATACCCAGAGATCAAAACAGGTCCTGTGTGCTCTGGATCGCCCGTAACAACGCCTCTCTGGAGGCGGCCATGAAAAGCCAATCGTCCAGGTACAGGAACACATAATGGCCCTGTCTCCTTAGAGACGCTGCCACGACTGCCATGCATTTGGTAAAAACCCTGGGTGCCGATGACAGCCCGAATGGAAGGGTTTGGAACTGAAGATGATGGCCGAGAAACTCGAAGCGCAGGAACCTCTTGTGTGCTTGAGCTATAAGGATGTGCAGGTAAGCGTCCTGCATATCTAGAGACGCTAAAAAGGCGTCCTGCTTCAGCATGGGAATGAGACCCGGAAGAGTTACCATGCGGAATTATTTGTAGGCGACCGACAAATTGAGGTCGCTGAGGTCCAGAATCGGACGGAGTTCCCCTGTCTTCTTTGGAACCAGGAAGAAATGGGAATAGTATCCGTGTCCCCTCTGGTTCTTTGGGACGTACTCTATCACTCCCTTTTGCAGGAGCATGAGTACTTCTTGTCTGATCAATGACTTGTGCTGACCCTGGTACCGGGAGAGCAAAGAAGGCCTCGAGGGTGGCTTTTCCGCAAATTCTATAAAGTGGCTTCTTCCGACCAACTGAAGAACCCACTTGTCAGTGGTTATAGTCTGCCATCCTGGCAGGAAATTATAATCACGACCCCGGTGATGGCGTCCCATTGATCCTGAGGGTGGGGGCCGGGAAGGAGTCAGGCTGTGGCGGCTGAGGGTCCCTGGCTGGACTAGCGCTTAGAAGTGCGCTGGCTTCGACCTGCGGGCTGTTCCCCTGGGCTCTCGGACCGGAGCCCCTTTGTTTGTGAGGCGGGCGGGATTGTTGTCTCTGCGTCCGTCCATGAAATTGGCTTTGGTTCCTACGAAAGGAACTAAGCTTGGGTCGGTACATGGCCTGAACCGAACTCACCGCCTTCCCGGCCTCTTGGAGTTTGGTAATTATCTTCTCTGAGGGTTTACCAAACAAAACTTCTCCCTCGAATGGGGCGTCCATGATGTTTTTCTGGACATCCGGGGTAAAATCGGAGACACGGAGCCAAGAGTGTCTCAGAGGCATGCGCCTGAAGCTGCTGCTCGGGCGGCGAGTCAGCGGAGTCGTACGCAGCTAGTAGCACTTGGGTTCCCACGTCCGAACCCGTACGGAGGAGCTGCAACATCTCCTCCTTATGCTCACCTTCCGGCAATTTCTCAGCCACATCCAGACCCTGCTCCCACAGGGCATTTTGGAACTGCAGGAAGGCCTAGGAGTCTTGGCCTGAGAAGAGGAGCCTGAAGACTTTCTCACCGCAGCGGGGGGAGGCGGAGAGCTGGCCCGGGAAGGAGAGCGGTCGGACCTGGAGCCAGAGCTGCGCGAGTCGAAGGCCCTAGACGGGGACCTGGAAGGGGCCTTCTCCCTATGATTCTCAGCATGTATGCGGGCCTTCTGCGAAGAATCCCCCTTGGAAGCCATGGTCTTGAGTTGTTCCTCGAGCAGGAATGCCTGTAGGGCCTTCTGGCGATGGATCCGGGTTCTGCTGTTGAAACCCTGGCAAAAGGTGCAGGACTGGGTGTCGGTGGGCCTAGGCACGGACACAGGCGAATCACGGATCCTTGAATGGGATCTGCTTCCACAGGCGCACGTGGGTGACCGGAGGTCGGAGAGGACATCAGAGAAGAAACTGGTTGAGAGAGAATGAATTTCCGTAGGAAAACACTTTACTACGCATCATGGCGCTAGATTGAACCAAAGGGTCGAGACATCCAAGTCGGCGGGAAAGAACTGGAGAATCTTGAGGGACCGCCATGTACTACACCCCGTCAGCGGACCGACAGCAGTCCCCACTGAAGATAGCTAGCTAGAATTTTCTCCGCGGGTCCTGATGCCTGCTGGCTTCAGTCCTAATGGTGTAACCTGCTGCAAGAGCTGTGTCTCGAAGTAAGATCAATAATTTGTAAACACAGTTCAGCTTATATTTCACACAAGCTCTTGTTTCTTGTCCCAGTTATTTAGTACTAATGCTATTTGCATGAAGTCAGTATCTTTTCTCTTTCAGTGTTCATCAGCACCTATTCATTTTCATCACCTGGGGCCCAATATTCTAAAGATTTCCCTGGCACAAATCTGAGTTTGCCCACACAAACCGGGGTTTGAGCGGATATGCAATATTGAAAAGCCCAGAAGCACAGGCAAACAGGGTTTGTGCCCAAGCAATATTCCGAGGGGGTACAATGTCAATCAATCAGTCAATCAATCAATCAAAATCTTTATTTAACCAGGCGAACATCACTGAGCAAAGCTCAATTGCGAGATGAACCTGGACAGGATACAATAACATTACACAGCACAGTGAAAACAATAAAGTCACACAATATATAAATAACTAACAGAGCTAAATAATACACAGGGTGATAACAGTGGTAGTGCTCGAGAACTATACACACATGATCAGATAAATACAGGTTATAGAAAAGACTGGACACTATGGTGTGGTGAAGATAGAAGAAACAAACAAGTATGAGGAGGCAACAAGGGTAAGTTAGGAAGCTGTTGAGAAAAAGGAAGGAGTTTGAAGGTTATAAGAGGGAGGGGTGGGTAGGCAGGGGATTCGTGATGGTCACAGCAACAAACAGTGATACTAGGGCCATGGGTAAAGACATGCTCAAGATGAAGGGAGTGAGGGGAGGCAGTAGGTAAGGTGAATGTTCCAGGGTAAGAAAGGTACGGGACATATGAACAAGAGGTAACGCTTAAATTAAGACCACTGACACCTATGCAAGGGAGCTGACTACACAAGTAAAAAGCAAAAAAGGAATGCTATGAATAGGCTAAAGAAGATGGGGAAGGAGCCAATAAGATGAGGTAGTATATGTAATACTTCTTCAGACAGGTGACTGGCAGGTCACTGAAGAGGTGAGGGAGAGATCAGGAGAAACAATTAAAGGTTTCCTTGAATGAACACACATAGAGAGTTTTAAATGCCGATATGTTGATGCTGTGGGCTAATTTCAAGGTTTTTTTGCAGTTTCTTCCAGCACACAGGCAACATATGACTTATGGAAGCCCTACCAAAGCATGATTTACCATTGGCACTGCCAGCATATACGCACCTATCACGCTTAGGGGTAAACAATCCAAGATATATTAAGGCAACTTCTTGATGATAGCTCTGAAGGTCCAGAGAGAGGCATTTGTCTTCTGTAAGGGAAAGATGTCCATCCCACAGCATTGTATAGAGAGCAGTGGTGTGTATTGTAAGGAAGATCTGTGATAAACCTTAGGGCTCTATGATAGAGCGTGTACAGTTTTAAGAGCACAGCAGCTGGGCCCTGGCTGTACAGAAAGTCTGCGTAATCCATGAGGGAGAGGAATGTGGTTTGGACCAGTCTTTTCTTGGCATCTCTTGCAAGAAGATGCTTAATCCTATAAAACAATCCCAACTTCTGTTTAAGCTTTTTTGGCAGGTCTTCAATGTGGTCAAGAAAAGAGTGTCTGTGGTCAATCCATACCCCCAGGTACTTAAGCTTGGATACATACTCCAGTGGTTTGCCAGGGTAGTGATCGGAGGCAGTGCTCCAAGTGGAGCCGGATATCTTGATGGCGCAAGGGGAGAGAAGAACATTGCCTTAGTTTTTTTGCCATTTAGGAATAGATTTTGATTAAGAAGCTGATGTTGCAGAAGATTGAAATCCTGTGGAAGGTGACTGCAAGCAGCCTCAAGGGTAGGTCTACTGGTGTAAAGAACCGTGTCATCTGCAAAAAGATATGTATTGGCATTTTTGATACAGGCACCTATTCTGTTAATATATATTGTGAAAAGCAAGGGCCTAGTATAGAACCCTGCAGTATGCCTCTCAGAAGGGGCTCAAGTGGAGAGAGTTCTCCTCCCACTTTGACCTGCTGGAACATATCTACTAGACATCTCAAGGAGAGATGATCCAGTCTAGTGTTCCTGAGAGAAGGGAGGAGCAGATCATTGCCGGTGGTATCAAAAGCCTTACTAAGGTCTAAGAATACTTCACAAACAAAGTTTTTGGCATTTAGTTCACATTGCCAGTCGTTAGTAACGTTAGCAAGTGCCAAAATGGTGCTATGCCACAGTCTGAAGCCAGATTGCAAAGGGTTAAGGAGATTATATGATTCCAAGTAATTCCTTAGTTGGCAACTCACAATTTTTTCCTAACAATTTAGACAGAATGGGGAGTAAGGAAATAGGTCTATAATTGTTTAGATCACTGGGGTCTCCGGATTTGAAAAGGGGAATAACATGGGCAGTTTTCCATATGGAAGGAAGGACACCCTGAGAGATACATAGATTAAAAAGGTGGGTAATTGGCACAGCCAGGATGCGATAACCAATCTTAAGAAAAAAGGGGTCAAGCAGATCTGCTCCTGCACTCTTCCTCATATCCAGTTGTTGCAAAAGATCTTCAGCCTCTTTTATGGATGCAGGTTGAAGGGAAGATGAAGAACTCATGACAGGGACTTCAAGGTCCTATACACCAAGTTGATTGCGAAGTGCACTGGCAGGGGAGGAGTCAAAGACTAGGCCTGCGGTTGAGAAGTGATTGTTGAGAGACTCAAGAATGGTTGGCTCACCAGAGACTGTAATGTCTCCAAAGCAGATTTTTGCTGGCAGGGCATTTCCAGATGAGTGGCCTTCCACTTCCTTTAAGGTTCTCCAAAATTTAGCTCAGCAGTTAGAAGCAGTGTCAACTTCTGCTCGGTAAAAGTTTGTCTTAGCCTCCCTGACCATTTTGGTGCAATAGTTCCTAGCCTTCCTAAATGATAACCAGTCTGCTGGGAGCTTAGTTTTTCTGGCTTTTTTTTTTTTTTTTTTTTTTACAGTGAGTCTCTCTCAAGCAAGGTGAACTTTATCTGTACTGAAAACCACTGGCATGATTTTTTCTTGGCACAGACTTTAACTATGGGAGCATGTTTGTTTAGTACACCCAACACATATTCTTGAAAGATGTCATAGGCCCTGTTCACCGGCTTTGCCACGTAGAAGTCCTGCCAGTGCAGGGAAAAGCATAGATCTGTGATAAAAGCATAATGGTCAAAGTTACGCCGACAACTCTTAAAGGTAAATTTGGATATAGATGCTCTTTTAGGGATAGATCTTACACAGGCAATAAAGCAGTGGTTGCTGATGTTGGAGAAAAATACTCCTATGTGAGAAAAAAGATGTGGTTTGTTAACCATAATAAGGTCCAGTAAGGTGCTACTGTTAGGGATCTTCTTATTAAGACGTGTAACTTCAGTAATGAGCTGAGACAAAGTGTGTGTCACAGTTAGTTTTAAAGACGCACTGGAGGACCAGTCCAAGTTAAGATCTCCTAGGATGAAAAACTCAGAAGGCAAAGAACCCAGGGAGTTGAGTAGGTGGTTCAGAAGCTGTAGTCCTGCTGATGGGGGCCCATAGCACCCTATAATACAAATTGAAGTAGTGGGGGATATTTCGAGTTTGAGGGACAGACTTTCAAACTCTTTATGAACGGAGGCTGAGTCAATGACTGATGCAGAGAATTGAACATCAGGCATAGTATGACAGACCCAGGCCTGGATAGATGCAAGTTTTTTTAATAGACTACACGCATTCATGTGCATGAAGCTCACCCCTCTGAGGCTGGGTAAGTCAGCTAGGGCTTTAATATTTGCATGGGGACCTGGGTTAAGTTCAGCATTGCCAGAGCACAACAGTAGAAGGAGAAGAAACTTCTTGATGGATCCACTGAGAAACTCAAGTGCTCTTGTCCATTTCCGTCTGTGGTTATTAATTGCTGAAAAGGTGGGGTCCCCAGAACTGATACCTGGAGGACCTATGGCCACAAATATTAATACCCTGACAACGTAATCAGGGAATGTTGTAGTAACAAAGCTGAGGAAGATAAAGTGACAGCCTTAATAGAGGCCTCTGTAGAAGTTCCATCCCGCAAGGGAAGATATATACCCAGTTCAAGTACAGGGAACTTAAAAGTACATATGCGCCAATCAGGGAAGTCAAAGAAATCCTGGCATGCACAGAGGCATCCTGTTCATACGTGTCAAAGGGACAAGGCTGGGAGATCATAGTAATTTCAATAAGACAAAATAATAGTAGTGACAGATAGGGACACATAGCAAAAACCCTCATTCCTGTAGCCTGGTCCCGTAGGAGCCCCTCAATTTAGGAGGCTATTAATCAAGGCTTGATGGGACAGCCAAACTGCAGTGGACCTACACTAACTGTAGTCAACTAGTGTATGATGCACCTAGGGTATACACAAGTACCTATCCACAGCAGTACACAATCCAGTGCAGAGCAGAACAGGGGATAAGATGAGAAGTAATGGCCCCTAAAATCAATGTAAAGAGATCACTGGTTAGCCTGACAACCAGTAGAATTATAATGCAAGGGACATGGGCAGGGTTAGTGAGCATTTAAGGTGGCCTGGGGAGAGGATGGAGGGGTGGGCCGAAAGCTCAGTGAGCAGTACACAGCTAAAATCTAGCCCTAAAGAGTAGCGTAAAAGCTGAACAGAGCCGTGGAGATGAACCCAGGAATGGAAACAGTACACAGCCAATCATGTCCTGTCCATGTCTGGAACCAGCCAATTGGCTTTTTCTCCACAGGGCTTTGAGACAATCGCTTCCCTGGGATAGAATCCAAGTCCTCACGAAGCCGTACCCGAGCGCTTCTTACAGGGGAATTCTTCTGGGGGTGGCTGGCTGGCGGCAACCTTCTGCTGGTCACGGTGAATGCAATGGCCCAGTAGGGCATGTAAAATGAAGAGGTGGGGACCTGCATATTGGCACAGTCCAATATTTAGAGTATGTGCACCATGTGAGGTCATTTCCACTGTCCCCTTGCAAGGCACATATATAGCCAATCGAAACCTCAGCATACTCCTGCCCAACTCTAGTGGTTGCCGGAGGAACTGCAGAGGCCCCCCCAATATAACAGTCCCTGGAGTCTAGTGGTCCTCTCCCTGAGCACCGTCCTGAAGTTGAAAAAAAAAAAAAAAGGCGTCCAGTGATCCCTCCCCTGCTGATCACTGTCCCAAAGTTGAAAAAACGTTTTCCTGGTGCTAGTGGTCCCTCCCACACTGATCATCAGCTCGATGATAAATATAAAACTTCCTGGTGTCTAGTGCCCCCCACCCACACCCACTGATCGCAGGCCCAATGATAAGGACATTTCCCTAGTGCTAGTGGTCTAGGCCCCCCACACAGACCACCAGCCCAATGTTATCTAGGAGACTCCCTGGTGTCTAGTGCTTCTCCTCTCCCTATCCCTGATCCTATGTCTGTTTCATACAAACTCCCTGGCAGCTAGCAGTCTCCCACCCTAACCCTGATCCCTGCATATGTTGAAAAAAAATCCCTGGTGGTATAGTGGATCCTGCTTCTTATCCCCAATCTGCTGGTTTCATAATAGGTAACCTTCCCTGGCGATCTAGCAGTCCCTTCTTCCGAACCCTGACTTGCTCATATATCAAGTAAATCTGCCCCTGGTGGTATAGTGGACCTCCTCCTCCCTATATTGACCTGCCTGTATACTGTAGAGGAAGAGTCAGGGGAATCAGAGTTGGGACAGTCCCCCACACATACCCAGGGGGCCAGGTGCAGCCAACGACAACACAGAACACGTTTTCAAACGGTCCATTTCCAAAGAGGAGGATGGGGGGGGCAGCATGGAAGAAGAGGCAGGAACATTTATTAATTTAAGAAACTTTAAATGAAATATTCACCCCCACCACCCCCACTCTGGACTCTAATAGTGATTGTTCCAATAGTGACTGTTTAATACCTATTGTCAACTTATCCAATCTAATTTGTCAGAGTCTGAAATATCTGTCTTAAGTAAAGGCCTTTCATTTTGTCCTTCAATGGATGTCAGTTTTTCAATACCTGTATAGAGTTGCATAAATTTGGTCGCAATCTAAAGTTTAAATGCACGCTTGGTGGTGAAGAGCAGTATACAGCAGCGGATACCAGACTCAGTCCCAGATCAGAGTATTGCCCTTCCCATAATCCAGCAGTGGCTTCTTTTATCCGGGAATGTGAATTAGATTTGGAACACTTGAGAGATGCCCCTCCTGGTTTGTATAGGAATAACTGCGGCCAAGATGAACGAGTGGTCCTTAAGGCTCTGGGTAATAATCAGAGTAGAACTATAAAACCGGCTGATAAGGGAGGGGCAATGGTTATTATAAACAAACAAGATTACATTGAGGAGGTTCTGAGATTAAGTGATGACTTTTATTACAGGAAAGTTTCCAGAAACATTATAGAAAAGGTCAAATTGGAGGTAGATGCAAGTGAAAGTTATGTCATGGGATATATTACTGACATCTTGTATAGAACTTTATCTGTAAATTGTCCTATAACCCCTGTGATATATGCATTATCAAAGATACACAAGAGTTTAGTCAAGCCTCCTGGCCATCCTATTATTTCAGGGTGGGGGTGGCTGACTGAGCCATTGTCTATGTATGTGGATCATTTCCTACAACCATTGGTACAGGACCTTAGGTCATAGAGAAGAACTCCACTGAAGCTCTCAGAATAATGGAAGATTTGTGTATGGGACCCCAGTGGTATTTTGCAACAGTGGATGTGAATTCACTTTACGCATTCATTCTTCACTAGGAGGGCCTAGAAGTACAGTCTCACTTAATTAATACTAGAACAGAGCTTGAATGTGTAACCACTTTGACCCATTTTTTATTACAACTGGCCAAGGCAGTCCTCCAAAAGAATGTATTTTTTTTATTTTTTTATTTCAGGACTAATTGTACCATCAAATTTGGGGCACAGCTATGGGGGCCACTATGGCTCCCAGTTTTGCTAATCTCTTTGTAGGGAAATAGGAACATGACCATCTCTATAGCACCACCACAAATCCATTTTTTTCCAAGGTGGATTTGTGGCAGTGCTTTACTGATGATATAATTATAGTGTGGAAGGGAACAGAAGATGAGTCTGTTTCCTTTACTGAGTAGATGGAAAGTTCTAGCAGCTGTTTACAATATAAATATGAACAGAGTCAAGTAGAGATCACATATCTTGATTTAAAACTGTATAAAGATGGAAAGGGGGGAGTATGCACAACCCTAGTCAAAAAATACAGATCATATCAGCTTGTTGAGATATGACAGCCGTCATCCACATCACGTAATGTATAATATACCAAAGGGGCAGCTAGTTGGCACCCTACGCAATTATACAGAGACATTGCAATATGCTGGCCCCGCTACCCATAGCAATGAAATTGAGTGCCGACTTGTCACTACCTTTTTCAGGAGGGCAGACAAAGTGAGAGAGATCATTCATAGCAACTGGTCGATTTGGTAGTTGGAGTCCAGATTAGTAGACATAGTCAAGCAGGGCCCCAAAGTAGTTTTTCACAAATATAGAAGTATAAAAGACATGGTTGTCAGTAACATAGTACCAGACCCAGAACCATCACACAAACACTGCTAGCTCCTGCTCCCATTGGTACACATTGCTGTGGGAGATGTATGTCCGGCAGATCTATTTGTACTTGCAGGGCGTTTATTACCCTAGAACAGGTAACAGCATTAAGATTAAAGACTTCATTACGTGTAACAGCAACAGAGTTGTGTACTTACTGAGGTGTAGTTGTGGGGGCTACTATGTGGGCAGGACCACACACAAATTCAGAGTCAGGATTGGGGAACATGTGAGGGTGGTGGGTAGGGGTAACATTGTGAAACATGTACTTAAAAATACAGGCACACAACACAAGTTTAGTTTCACAGGTATTAAGTTAGTTAGCAGGGGGGATCTGAAGAAGACCATTCACAAAAGGGAAAGTTACCGGATCTTCGAGGCTGGGGGCATGCCAGAATGGGGGTCTGAATGACAACATTGATCTCTCTGCTTTTTTTAAAAAGTATAGATGCTGAAGGCAGCTTGGACACCAATAATGCCATTGAGAGCTGTAGAAGTGTTTTGCCTCTTTGTGTTTAGGAATTGCATGATTAAATAAGTATGTATTGGGAGGCAGTATAGTGCAGTGGTTTAAGGCTCTGAGCTGCAACTCTGGAGACCTGGGTTTGAATCCCAGAGCCCCCACTTGCATACTGTGTGACCCTGAGCAAGTCATTTAACTTCCTTGTGCTCTCAGCCTGGCTCCCAGGTTGTACTTGTAAACAAGCTTCCAGCTTAGTGTGTCTGTCCTGGTAAAACAAACAAACAAAAAAAAAAACATGTGTAGTGGATTTGCAGTCTACCTGACTGCAGTGAGGTGATTAAGTATAGTGCCCTGAACTCCAATAAAAGTGTCTCATAAATTTATAAAATTGGCCATAGTTATCTGTATTGAAAATATATAATAATAATAATAATGCAGATATGTTTAAAGGTTTTTTCTGCATAAACAAATAAGACATGGAGTTCCAAGTGATTGACAAACAACAATGTGGTTGTATTTTTAAAATGGTATCACACTCGTGGTTTGAATGTGCACTAACTGTGTGGTGATTGGATATATTGAACATGTGATGTGTACTGAACCAATGTAAACTGAGCACTTTTGTAACCGGTTATATTACTCTGAAGAAGCCTAGCAGCACGCTAGGCGAAACGTCAGTTTGTTTGATTGTGCAGAAGCCACTTTTTCCAGCGGTGTATGGAACACACTGTTCACATACTACTACTAAGGTTGGTTCAAAAGCGAGAAGGCCTGAGCCCATACTGCTCTTATGCCAAGCCAAAGAATAATAGGAGAGATTGTATCCCGTACTTATCAATTTATCGAGTCGATACTTGAAGTGGCAATCTATTCCAAGGACCAATAACTCTGAGTATAAAAGTATTTCCAGGTAATATGAATAAATGATTTTCTTACTAACTGCAGGGGGTGACCCCCTGATGTCATAAGAATAATTTTTGAAGTCCAGACCTAACTCACACATAAGGTAGGGATCTTGAATAATATCACACAGAGGCATAAGGTCACCTCTAAGGCAACAGGTGGAGAGGGGCATACATTTTAGGGAGTCTAATCTGCTTTCATATGGCACTGTTTCAAGCCCAGATATTCTTTTTTGTACATTTTCTTTGAACTTTTTCTAACAGGTGTCCTTCTGTCTTTCTGTAGGGGCACCAAAGCTGAGAAGCATATTCCAGGTGGGGCCTGACATATGCTCTAAAAAACAGAGGTAACAATACTTTGCGATTCCTAGATCTAATGTTACTCAAGATTGACCATACTACTTTACTGGATTTGTTATAATACCATGCACATGTTTGTTATGTGTCAAGTCATCTGAAATTGTAATGCCCAAATCCCTTTCATCTGATGTTCTGACGAGCAAGGACCCTGCCAAGGCCTATGGATAATGTAAGTTATGTGCATCTAAATGCATCACTTTACATTTAGAAATGTTCAATATCATACACCAATTATTTACCCATGAGGAAATACGATCTAAAGCATTCTAAATAGTTATAGCTTGTGAAACAGATACACATGAACTCCCGATTCTGACGTCATCTGCATATTTTGTGGTAATAGATAAACACTCCTTTGTTAAATCAGCTATAAACAACTGGAAAAGGCAGGGGCCAAAAACGGATCCCTGGGTCACATCACTTGACACAAGACCACTTACTGATTTTGAACCGTTGATGATAACCTGTTGGGTCCTATCTTATAACCAGCTGTATATTCAAGTAACAAGAAAACTGTTAATATTCAGTTTACAAAGTTTGTGAGTTAAGGCCCAGTGTGGTATGACATCAAAAGTCTTGCTGAAATCAATAAATATGACATCACAAGGAATTTTCTTATCTAGGAGTAAACTGATGTGTTCATAGAAACACATTAGCTTAGTGTAACCCCTCACCCCTGCCTTTTTACTAAAACGACAGGTGGCATGCTGTTGGCGTTGGCAGCAATACCTGGTGGGGACCTGGGTTCGGGGAGGATGAAGTTACCTGGCACAAGGGGACCTAGGTTTGGCTACTCTGCACAGGGGCACCCAAGTAAATCCGAACACAGGAAGCAATAACTGTAATGTCCAGAACCAGGATTGAGATTTTTCAGTGTGGCTTTTATTCATAACTAGCTGAACACAACAAAGCATAGATGGACCCCCATGGGGCTACGTTTACTGATAATGCAGATTAGAGACTACAAGGCGGTCCACTTAAAGAATGAACCGATTTCTACTGTTTTCAGGCTCCGGACCCACCAGGCACACAGCCAGGACTTGCATGCACTTTGGATACACAGCCCGACTGGCCCGGCTCCCCTGCCGGCCACTTGACTGATGGTCCATTTCAAGAATTAACCCATTTTACTTGTTGTGGCTCCCCACACCACTTAGAGTCTGCGACCCCTAGAGAGATTTTTTTCTTACTTCTTCTGACTCCCATCACACAAGGAGAATTATTTTCCCAAGTTGTGGCTCCCCACACCACTTAGAGTCTACGACTCCTAGAGATATTTTCCCATTTGCGACCCACGTCTGGGTACCTACCTCATCACTGGCCAGGCACATGAGGCAAGTAGGAATCACAGCAGAAATCCGTAGAGGTGGACCTGGTTACTAAAGATGGGGGGGTTTTCCCACCTCCAGCTCCCACAGCCCATACCCAGCCATTTCTCTGGAGAAACTAATACTTTGAAATGTAGATTAAATGGTGGATGGACTGTAGCACCCCCTCTACAACATTACTTGAATTCATACAAACTTTAGATTTTGACACTACTCCATTTGTTTGTCCTAGTACTATAGGCCTCCCAAATAGTAGTCCAAATCCCATACTTCTTCACATTTTCCAAACTGAAGAAACATATTGTTTGCCCTCTCAAATTAGAGCAAAACACTCACCCTTTCGTTGCAGGTGCCCCACAGGCGAAGTACAACTTTTTCCACTTGTAAGCCCAAACAGAAACTGTAAAAAGGCAGCTTTCTTCCTTTAGCAGACATTAGAGGATTGCCCCTGGAATCCACAGAGAGATACTTTACTCCACCCCCCGGAGGGAGGGAGGGGGCACTGAGACCTGGACAGCGGTCTCCACCACTTGAAACTGGACACTGACCTTCTCTTTCAGAAGATAAACAGGAGACTTCCTTCCTGCTGGCAGGCAAGCAGGAGACTTACTTCTCACAAGGAGGTAAACAGAAAAAAATTACTTTGAAAACTCCCAACGTTCTATCTCACTCCCTCTGCTGCAGATTCCAATGTGGCTTATGCAGCTGCGACAGTTCTATGGTGATGTCATCGAGTCTCAGCTGAGACTGAGAACAGAGTGAGACAGTGTGAAACCCATTTAACTGGAGTTTCACAAGCTGCCTTCCCTGCCTACCACTAGGTCTTACTGGGATTCTAGTAACCCCGGGTAACAAGGGGTTACATTAGTAATACAGCTTCTACTGCTTTTGAAACCATGTTGCTCAGGATCATTATGATTAAGGGTGGGTGAGATCATGTCTTTAATAAGACTCTCTAAAAGTCTTCTAACTGAAGATGTCAAACTTATGGGCCGATATTTTTCCCAGATGTTTTTTGGCCCTTTTTTTGTGAATGGGGATCACAGAGGCTTCCTTCCAATCTTGAGGAACATAACTTTCAGCAAGAAAATGTTTGAACATTATTTTTAAAGGATCAACAATAATATCTGCTAGTAAGAAAATTAAAAATAAATGTTCCACTATATTATCTGGACCTGGGCTATATTTGTAGAGTTAACAGTTTTTTGTAAATTACATCTTTAGAGAAACAAATGGTTGGGTCATTGTTAGTAATAAGTGGAGTAGAATTAGATTTGTTTTGGGTTTATTTGTAAAAGTTTTACAAAATTCTTTATTAAATAGATCAGCCATGATTTTAGAGTCATGAACAAGAGCATTATTTTCAAGTATCGGGCCCACTTGACATATGGGTTTCTTCAACGAATTAATATATGAAAATACATTTTTACTGTTTTTTTTTTTCATTAATAGCCAAATTGTATTCCCACCTAGATTCCTTTTTGATCATATTTTTACATTTCTTTTGAATTAGCATATATGAATCCCAATTTGACGTAGATTTGTTTTTAAGATAAATGTTATATTTTTTTCATTTTTGACTAATGAATCTTTTTATGGAATGATTCATCCATTTAGGTGCCCTTTTATAACTGGTGATTTTTTTGTTTAAATGGGGTAAATTAATCTTTTAAATAATAAATAATGTCCTTGAAAGTTTCCCAGCAATGTTGTGGGGTAGAATTTAATAGTGCTCTCTCCCAGTTAGTTTCACTAACAACCTGTTTTATGGCGGTTAAATTTGCTCTATCATATAAATATATAATTGTAGAGTTAGGATTATATGCATAATTTGTTGTGATCTTAAAGGAGATAGCATTGTGATCACTGTTCCTGATAGGGTCGCTGTTACTGATATCACCACTCATCAGGTCATCATCAGAAAAAACAAGGTGCAACATATTGTCTCCTCTGGTTGGAGTCAATATACTCTGTTTAAGTCCTAACTGGGAACATGTATTCAACAATTTCTTTCCCATGCTGCTATTGGCTCTATGATTAGGCCAATCTATTTCACCCAAGTTGAAATCACCAGTAACAACAGTATTTCCTAATGCTTTGGCCTGTTCCATTTCACAAAGAATCGCTTCTAATATATCCACAGGTGACTTTGGAGGACAGTAACAAGAACTGGTTTCACTAAAAATGAGAACATCAGATGTAGAAAGGAGTAATTTTACCCAAATAGTTTCTGTTTGTTTATCATGAATTTTTATACTATCAGTAATGTCTATTGATTTTAGCTTGCTGTTGACATATAAGGCAACCCCACCACCTTTCCTGTTTGTCCTATTAAGTTTGTGAATAGTGAAACCAGGTATATTAGTTTCCCATAGGGACTTGTCATCACCCCATGTTTCACAAATTGATATAACATCAACTTTATCTTGGTGAATTCTGCACTTTAATTCATCCAATTTGTGATTCAGGCACCTTGTGTTAAAGCTTAAATAATGTGATTGTTGGCTTTCAACTGTGCTTTTGATTGCAGGTTTTAGAGATGTCGAGAAAATCATCTCCCCCCAGTGCTTAGTTTAAATAACTATTAACAGATAGCAATTGTTTCCCCAAAGTAGTGTTTCTGCATCTACTTAGGTGTAAACCATCAAAACAGCATAACTCATGGTTTTCAAACTCTTCCCAATGGGTTATGCAGGTGATGTTTTAGTGTAAATACCATTTCCGAAGCCATTCGTTTATAATTTTAATTTTCTTATTGAGGAATGGTGAGAAATGGGGGATGGGAAGAATTTCAGACAAACAAATGTCACACCCAAGATCAACCAACTTATTAGTCAAGGCAATTAAATTTTTTTAATTTCTTGAATGGAGTCATGAAGAATGTTATTTGCTCCCACATGTATAACAGCAATGGAATTAGTACAACAGTCCTCCATAATACTAGTCATCATTTTGATAAGATCCGATATCTTTGCACCACTATGACTGGAACTAGTCGTATTGGCTTTGCCGGGGTTGCAAATTGCTCTATCTAAATGTTTGGTGATAGAATCACCCAATACATAAATCTGTCTTTTGCAAGGAACATCAGGTGAACAAGGACCTCCGGATGGGGCTTGATTTATTAAATCAGTTGAAAGATCAATAAGTGGTGCTTCCCCTATTTCTAAATTATTAAGGCTGGAAGTGGTGGGAATAGAACCTGGAGTGGTGGAACAAATTAGATCACCAGACTCCACAACCATATTAGCAGCATCAGTATTAATATTGGTTATGTCTGTAGAAATAGTATTAAGGGGGGGTCAAACCTATTATATACCTGAGTGCTAAACTGTTAAGCCTTTCTACCCTTTTTACTTGCTCTTGTACATTGCACAATGTACCATTTGTCATCATTATTATACTCGTCTTCAGAATTACAATCGTCTTCCCTTGCTCTTTTTTTGGTTTGTCAGATAATGTTGGAGGCAGTGTCCGTTGTAATAGGTCAGTGTTCTCCAAAGGGATATTATCGGAGTTGTGAGGAGTGTTAGGTATTGATACACTCTCAGAAACCTGAGCATGGTTTGAACCATTAGGTAATAGTGAGTTAGAAGCATTAAAATGTTTGTGCATTTCAGATTGGCTGTTTTTAAGCATTGCTAAACGGGAACTAAAACATTAAACTGCTTGCTGTAATTCCTTGATTTCCAAACATTTACTGCAGGTGTAGGGTTGGGTTGGAAGGTCGCCTGATGTTAACAAATACATATTGCACACAGTGCATTGTAGGCTGATACTACCAATGGATGTAACAATAGTAGAATGTTTACTTGCTGCCATCTTGTTTATTTGAACTAAAATAACATAATATATACAGGACTGAGCAACTGATTTAATGGAGTCCTGGTCTTTTGTCCGGAGCAGTGGGTGCTGGCTTTGTGGTACTAGCTATCCATTTGTTGATAGCACCACTGTGAGTTGCCTGGTGCTCTATTCAATTTCTTTCCCCTAGTGGTCTAGCACACCCTACACCCCAGCAGGCACTGGCTTACCACTCCACTCCCCCCCCATTCCATCACCCTGAGCCGGCAACCTGCAGAGCCCTCTGTTCACCACCAAGGCCGGCCGCCAACTAAACACACAATGAGCATGTACTGTAACAGCTTACTGTACAGTGCACACTCATTGAGAGCTCAGTTGGTAGCTGGCTATGGTGGTGTGTGGAGGGCTGTGCCGTTGCCAGATCAGGGGAGGAATAGGGGAAGCAGGGCAGTGGGCCAGTGCCTGCTGGGGTGGTGGGGTCTACTAGACCACCAGAGACAGATGTATGCAGTATACAGCCAGGTTGTGATAGGTAGGGGGTTCACTATACCACCAGAGAGTTTATAGGAATCAGACAAGGGATAAGGGATAGGTAGAGGGAGAGAAGGAACCACTGAATACCAGGGTAAAGTCTCGTAGATAACATCAGGCTGGCAACTGGTGGGGGAAGGGTCACCTCTAGCACCAGGGAAATGTCATTATCATCGGGTCAGCGTGGGTTAACACTAGACGCCAGGCAAGTTTTATATTTATCATTGGGCTGGTGATTAGTGGGGAGAGGGACCACTAGCACCAGAGGAACTTTTTTTTTCAACTTCAGGTTGGTGATTGGTGGGGGGAAACCACTAGCACCAGGGCTAGATCTCTGGGACCGGGGAAGGGGTGGCACCATGTTAAATTGCCAGACTACCCATGCAAATGAGCCCATAAGGAGGATGCAAATCATCCCTTAGCACCTTGAATGCCCAATGAGCTCATTTACATGGGTGTATTTGAATATGGGAAATTTAGCGCAGGCACAAGCCATTGTGTAACCTCATTTAGGGAGCCATGTCTGCCCGGCACTAAGTGGGTTAACGCTGGGCAGCTATGGCCCTATATTCAGTCAGACAGCACAGGTGCAATATTCCACTGAATACAGCCTTTTTGGACACCTGGGAAACTGCAAGATGCGGCATTAATGTTTGTGCTGTGCTTTGTACCTTTCTGAATATCGGGCCCCAGATGTCTTAATACTCTTCTTGTGACATCACAGTTATTTTCATGGTAACAGACTGTGATGCCACAACAGTGAATTAGGACTTTAAGCAGGGAATGAGTTGCTGATACAGATAAACAAAGGGATAAAGATCTTATTTTGTACAAATATGTTTCCAGTAATAAATAATGGGGAGAAGAAATCTACAACAGATATATGAAATACAAGCTGGACAGTGCCTAAATATTATGTTTTTCGAAGTTTTCCTAAGGGGTCAATAGTTCTTTAAGCAAGCTATGCAGTGTAAGATGGCAGACAAGCCAAACAGAATGCTAGGATGTATTGTTAGATGGATCTTGAGCAGAGGGGAAGAGGTTATACTGCCGCTGCTACAGATCCTTGGTGCAACTGCACCTGGAGTACAGCGTGCAATGTTGAAGCACCTATCTGAAAAGTGATATCAACCACCTTGAGGTGGTCTAAAAGAGGGCAACAAAGATAGCATTGAAACAGTAAGGCATGTAAGGACAGGTAGAGAGAACTTAATGTACTTGCTGAAGAAAGAGAGAGAAGAAGAAAATGATCAAAAACTTCAAGTAGCTAAAAGGTATAAATACGGTAGGTAACGGAGACCTTTTTTGTCTCAGTGAAAACAAGACCACCAGGGACACTGCTATAAGCTGGAGGGAAGTCAGTAAAGAGATACAGAAACATTTTCTGCAGAGAAAATGGTGTCAGGATGGAATGAACTTCCAGCTGAGCTATTATCTCAAAAGATGGTAAGGGGTTTCAAGACAGAGTGGAACAGAGTGAAGGGGAGGTCCAGAGCTGGAGGAGTCCACTGTAAGTCTCTAGATCAGGAATGCCACAATATAATAGATTTAATAGACCATAAGTATCAACAAGTTAGATCAGAACAGCCTATTCAAAAGCTGCTGTCATACTACAACAGGGACCATGAATATAAACTGGTTTGGGAAGGGGTGGCAGTCACAGGAGGAACCTAAGGAAACATAGTGGAACCAGTAAGGATGCAACACAATACTGCAGCATTCTGAGGCAGCTGCTGCAGAAAAACAAGGCAATTTCCCTGGCAATTATGCCCCTTTGGGAGGCAGTATAGCATAGTGGTTAAGAGCACTGAGCTGCAAACCTGGAGAACTTGGTCTGAATTCCACAACCACCACTTGCAAACTGTGTGACCAGGAGCAATCATGTAACCATTTTATGTAAAGCTGCTGCTTGTATTGTTACTTAGCGGACCCCTCTTCTGCTGAAAATGTTTTTCTTCCGTTCATCTCCACTCACCTTTACTACAGTAATTCATTTCTCTCTATTTCCCAAGTCCTTCCTTTCTAAATAAAATATTTATAATGCTAGTACCTGCTGGCTCATCCACTCCTGGAATGAAGACCCAGTTAACTAAATCCTTTGTCATGTTCACTAACTCCCAGTTCATTCCCATGTCCACTGTAAAACTGACCTGTTTCTTTTTAAAATTCTTCTTGTCTTTACTCCTTTCTATTTATCATAGTCACTGCCTACTTATAATCCCATACTCTCTGCTCCTCCGTCTCTAAACTTTTTCCCTATTCCTTTTACATCCATCTCAAACACAGTTGAAGCAATCCTATAAAACTCATTATCAAGTCATCTACTTACTGCTAAGAGAGTCTTCAAGATGATCCTTCTGGTGCTCAGTCTCTTTCCCCTCCACATCATCACATGGGCATTCGTCATCCCGCCCAAGTAGCGACAGCAGTTGTTCCATTGGGACACTGTATCCTGCACATTAAGAACAGACATCAAATATTATTTTTTATTTATTTGTTAACCGAGTGGATACACTGGTCCCAGGGATTGGTTTCAAGCACGGCCTGGGCCATCAAATAATAGTGAACAGGAAAAACACATATTTGACAGGAGATAAACAGCATACAGCAATACAGCATAAAGTCAATTACCCAGCCTGGGGTGCTTGCCAGTCAATTGCAAGAATACCAGTTCAAAGACTTCAAAGACACGATTAACACACCAAATTAGGTGAGTAACTCCCAACAATAAATAACAACAATGTACACCGTAAACAGAAAGTGCATTGAAGTGTCTAGCTGATCTTAACTCATTTGCTCCCAGTGGCCATTTTGGGTCAGTTCTAACAATGGGTGGCTCTGACGCCATATGGTGTCTATGGGGACAAATGGGTTTGGACCCAAGACACTTCCTTATCCCCATGTCAGGGGAGACACTTACAGGCTGAGGTAGCTATGAGGGCACTTCTAAAGTGTGACTTGGAAATATAAAAAATATTTATAATTAGAGCTAGATAAAGGTGAATAAGACTATCAAGGAATGTCTGAATTGTACCTGTAGTTGCTCATACTTGAAAACTGACAGATTATAGTCCATAACCACACCATTCCATGACAGATTGCAGATAGTTACTCACCATACTAAAATATTCTTGCAACCCCACTTCTCTCCATACTTACATATTCCTGCACTCCATTTTCTCTATAAGTACATATCTTTACCACTGTTTTCCTCCATACTTAGACATAACATAGAAACATAAAATGTGTTAGCAGAAAAGGACTGGTGGGCCCATCTAATCTGCCCTATTTTCCTTGCATATTACTACGCTCTAGACTCGGTTTGGTCACAGGTGTCCCTCCTTCTTCCCTTACCTCTATTTATTATACCCATGTGCCTATCCCACACTTGTTTGAAGTTCCCTAATGTCTTTTCCCCAGAACCTTTTCATCCAGACTGTTCCAGGCGTCCACCACCATTTCTGTGAAAAAGCATTTCCTCACATCCCTCTTAATTTTCTCCACTCAAACTTCTTACCATGCGCCCATCTTGGGGTGCTCCTTCTACTGTAAGCCTCCCCTCCTGCACCTTCTTCACCCCCATTAAGTATGTATAGGTCTCATTTATGTCCCCTCTCACTATCCTCTCCTCCAAGGAGTACATGTTGAGTTCCAAGAACCTCTCCTTTTTTTCTTGTGCAACCACTGCACCATTTGATAACACCTCCTCAGGACCGCTTCCACCCTGTTGATATAATTGCAAAGCTGTGGCTTTCAGAACTAGACAGTACTTCAAGTGGGGTATCACAAACGAGCGATACAGATGCAACACCACCTCCCTTATCCTGCTAGAAATCCCCACACCCGTGCACACCAGCATCCTGCTTGCTTTGCCTACTGCATTACTGCACTGCTCTGCCTTCTTGAGATCATCAGAGGTGGTCAACCGGAGGCCCCTCCATTGCACTGGTAGCTTAAGTACCTCACCCCATCTTATACATAGCTCCTGGGTTTCCCCATCCCAGCTTCATGCCTTTGCACTTTCTGGCATGGAAACCCAGCTTCCCCTGCCTAGACCACTCCTCTTGTTTCCCCAGACCCCTTTGCATTCTCTCCATCCCCTCCTAGATGGTCACCTTGTTGCAGATTTTTGTGTCATCTGCAAAGAGACACACCTTCCCCTCCAGTTCCTCAGCAACATCACTTATGAAAACAGTGAAGAGGATAGGACCCAGAATCACACCCTGAGGTGGTCGCTCTATCATCCTCCAAGTGACTGCCATCTACCACCATCCTCTGCTTTCTGTCTTTCAACCAGTTAGATATCCAGCCCACTACCATCTCCCTCACCTCCAGACTGCTGAGCTTCTTTATCAGTCTCCTGTGTGGTACAGTGTCAAAGGCCTTACTGAAGTCCAGATTTGACACATCCACTATTCTTCCCTGATCCACCTATCTAATTACCCAGTCAAAGAAATCTATGGGGGGGTGCTAATGAGGCACTGAGCAACTAAACGAAGAGGATGCAGCTCACACCACAATGTGTTTTAAATATACTTTTTGCTGCTAAAACTCAACTACGGTCAAACTAATCACCTTCTAACAGACTACGGAAATGGAGGACTACCTGACATTGGCCAAATCCTCTCGGTAAATGGTGAAAAAACACTAAGAAAATGGCTCTGCATGATGGCAGGGGAGGACGGCTGGTGAACTGGGCCCGATTTCCCTCTCGGTGGCAGAAATTGCCTTAATTAGCAAGGTGGCCATGGAGCAAATTCTTACTAATTTAAACCCAAAATGGGACCATTCTGAAAATTCAATCTCTGATTTGATCACTGAACTTAAAACCGCACACTAATCGCCTGTCTGAGTTACAGCAGTGTGTGTCGAAGTTGGAGGACAGCACTTGGGTGGTCCAAGATAAGAGGCTCATCAGGAACAGGAGATGGAGGAGCTCCAGGATGCCCTGGGCTTCCAAGAAAACTACAGCCGTAGAAACAAGCTGCAGATCAGAGGCCTCCCCAAGGGTGTGGAGAAAGGGAGACTCATGGAGTTTTGTGCTGAAACTCTCCCCAAACTGCTGGGTTTGCTCCCAAAGAATGGCAAGGTGAAAGCAGAGAGAGTGCATAGGGCCTTAGCCCCACGCCCACCCAGCAATCAACCACAGTGGCAGGTAATTTTCCAGCTACACCACTTCCCTGATCGGCAGGCAATCTTAAAGGCCTACAGAAATAAGAAAGAGCTCCTATATGAGGGGCATAAAGTGATCTTACATCAGGACATGTCAGCCCAAATTCAAAAGAAGGGGCAGCAGTTCAGTGCCCAGATGAACGGCATGCGGGAGAGAGGCCTGGGGTTTTTCATGACCTACCCTGCCACAGTAAAAATCTGATCGGAGGGGGGCTACATAGTCATTCTGGGAGCCGGCAAAACTGCAGTCCTTTATTGCCAAGTGGAACAAGAAGAATAAATGGGGGTGAATAAAACATGGAGAATTTTGAGACTTCCTACATTAATTATTTTTGGCTTGTTTCCTGGCATATCTCCATGGGAATGGTTGATCACATGGAGTCTGAGATGGGGAGCTAGGCCATTCTGATCCCCTTGCTTACTCATGCACTTTTCAACATCAGGCATCTGCTGAGACTCCCCTTGATGATGCACCCATAGGAATTACTTGGTTGCCACCACACAGGGCTTTGCCCTACGCCAGGGAATAAACTGCTGACTCTGTCTTGGACTTTTTGCTGGCTAACATGAGCATGGGACATTGAGTTAAGTGAGGCCCGACATTGGACTAGTGTCTGCCAGGATGTTGGATGTGGTGAGAGAGTTAAATGACTGGCAGTGGAAAACTGTTTGGGCCTGCAGGATGGTTGTGCAGGCCTCTCACTGAAATATCTCAGCCTACCAAGATTCGGCTGGTGCATTGCAATCTGGGATCAGCAAGTGGAAAATGAAGTGCACTGGTGAGTTCGAGACGGGGGTGGGCTTGGTGTGGTAAGTGGTGGGGGCTGGCTGACTCTCCTGCTCGGCCTGTGTTTACATAAGAATAAACACTTTTACCTGCAGGGCTCCCATATTTAAAGGGACTAAACAATGCAAGTGAGGCAATGGTATATAGGGAGGGAGGGAGGGACATTGCTTATAATTTCATGGGGGCTGAGTGAATAGTGCTGTAGAAAACCACTGCAGAAGTTAAGCTCCTGACATTCCCATGCAGACAAGAAAGATGGAGTGTGTGTGTGTGTGGGTGGGGGGGGCTTCTGGTCGACTAATGCTGATGGGGAGATTGCTTCTTTTGTAACTTTTGAAGGCTGCCATCTAAACTCCTGCAGCTTTCCTCACGTCATAGGAAACCATATAGGTTTGAAGCAGTCCTGAAAAATACCCAACAATGCCAGACTCCATACAGTCCCTGTACTGTCAGTCAGGTTTTGGTCTCCTATCAAGAACATGATGTCCACTTGACAACCTTCTCAATTTCTTCTGTCAATAACCTCAACTCCAACCTTCAAACAGTTACTATTCTCTCATATGCAATCTCAAACTCCTTTTTGCCACTTCTTGTACCTGCCCCTGTGCTTTCTTGCCTACTTTACACTGCTGCCTGATGGCTTGTACTTGTTTAGGGAATCTCCCAAATATACCTTGCTCTCCCCCTCCGTATTACATCGCTTTTACTGGGGGTTTACTCCCAGTGCTTCCCATCTGCACGCCTTATCAGTTCTTTATTCAGTATACTGTATATCTTGCCACAGTTCAGGATTAACTGACGCTTCTGAATCTTATTGTATTTGTAGCTTGTCTGTTCCCCACGATTTGCTATGCCTCAGCAGCTCATACCTGCCAGTATACTGTTTTGGCTACACTGACTGCACGCTACCACTGTTTATGTTTTTGTCTCTCTGTACCCCCTCACCGGCTCGACCTGGAAACAACCCTTGGCTCAGTGTTCTTTTACAGGTTTCTAATTTTAAATAAACAACTTGCCTCTTCCTCAGTCTAGTTTACAGGCCTATAGGCAACCCCTACCTCATGTCCCCTTACCACTAGCTATCAGTAACTATACCAACATTGATTCCACCACTTGTCTTCTGATGCATTTATTTCTTCATCCGCAGTTATCTACAACACACACACCACCACCCCATTTCTGTATCTTTCCAGAAATAAAAGTCTAATCTGGGATAAGATGTCCCAGTCAGGATTAGATGTAACCCACATTTTCATTATAGCTATGAAGACTACTTGGCCCTCTAGTCACTGCCTGCAGGTCCCCATTTTGTTCCCAAGGTTCCTGACATTTAAGCTGCTCACTCTCTATGCTTCCCCTCTTCTCTCTCTCTCTACCCTGACCTCTCTGCTTCCCCATCCTCATCCTATTTATTAACAATCCCATCCCCTTGTTTGCTGTCTATTACTATTACTCCCACTATGCCTTGCTCCCCTGGTTGGGGGAGTGCTAGCTAGACCCCCTCCCTACACATGCCACCAAGCCCTGAAGTCCCATTACATCAACTTTTTCTGCTCCTGGTTTAAATGTCTAGCAATAAAGACATTCAATCTTTGCCACAGGGTATGACCCCCTCTTCAGTGGAGTGAAGGCCATCCCTTCTAAAGAGTTTCCAATCCAAGAACAGTCCCCAGTCCCCTATGCATCTGAAACCCTCCTCTCTGCACCACTCCCTGTCTCAAGAGTTGAACTTCTCCGTTTTCAGATGCCTCTAATTTCCTATATGTCACATCAGCAGAACCTCAGAGAAGGCCACTGACATCTTCAGATTGCCTCCAAAATTCCAGAATATAGCCTTTTCGTTCTCCACCTCACGGCTGGCAAGGTTGTTGATCTCAAAGTGGACCATCACATCTGGCACCTCCACAACGTGCCCAAGTACCCCCACTGTCCTAGAGATATCCCTCCCTGTTGTATATAGATACCAACATTGAACTATAAATACAACAGTGCACCTCTTTACGGCGACACCCCGACGGTGAAACAGGAAAAAAAGACCATTACATCGACATTTGCAGTGATGGTCCTGCTTCCCTGTTTCACCTTCCCCCAGTGTTCTGCCCCCTCTCCGGGCCAACTCCGACCTGGAGTTGGAATCTTAAAGTCTGGGGGGCGCAGGGGCAGAACCCCCTGCATGGAGGGTGTGGGGGGCACATCCCCCCAAAGAAAACACCCACAGAACAGGCGGCACAATACCTGCATCAGTATTGTGCCATCGCTGTGGGGGAGGCCGGCATTGTCGCTGCTGACATAACTTGGTGCTTCCAGATACAGTAGTTGTAATACTCAAGTGAGTTATATACAAATAGTTTAGAAAGTATTTCTTTTATACATCCCATAGAAATGAACAGAAGAGACTGAAGCATGTGAAGAACTTTTATAAATCCAAGAGCAATTCATGGGATGCCTCCTCTATGTGTTTCACTGTTCTCTTCTGGAACTATATGTTTTTTGAAATGTTACCAACTCTTTCACCTCTAGTTAGCGACAGGGTGAAGATACAAAAAATATAGTTAGTGTTATTATAATGTGAGCAACTAGCATAATTACTTATCAGTTAAACTGAACAAATTGGAACACCAATATACCTGGTTATACTGGCTACCTAAAGAACAAAAAGGATAAAAAGGGGGAGATGTTGCACAATATATTAAATAAACTCAAGTCATCATATTCAATTCAATTCAAACTTTATCTTTATAGCGCCTTTCCAAACCAAGGCACTGTACATAAAACCAAGTACAACAATAAGAATAAAATTAAGCAAAAACAATAAAGCAGGTTATCCATATTTTGGGAAGGCTAAATCAAGCAAAAAACTTTTTGAGTCCATTTTAAACCTATCAACGGTCAGGTATTCTCTCAACATACAAGGTAGAGAATTTCACAGGGTTGGAGCAGAGAAGGAAAAATCTTGAGAACCAGATGTCTTCAGTCGTACCCTGGGAATCTCCAGCAATCCCTTGTTAGTGGAGAGGATGGAGGGGGCAGTAGAGTACAAGGAGAGCTTGCAGGTAGCCTGTAGCAGATAAGTAGGTAGATATGCATGAGTGAATCGGGTACCGAAGCACTATGGGCAAGAATTAACTTAGGCAATATCAACATGACCCTCTCTCTCTGGTATTCTCCAAACCTTAACCCAGAGGAAAATCATTATTTCATGGAAGAAATTGAAAATATGCACATCAGAAACAATTTTATATTAATGGGTGGCTTCAATTTTCCAAATAGTCAGTGGTCTACCCTAGAAGCTAAGGGTCAACCTGATCAAAGATTCCTTGAGGTGACCTTGCACAAGGTCTTGAACAACTGGTAATCGATCCCACAAAACACAACAATATCTTAGATTTAATCTTCACAAACAATAGAGATATAATTTCTCTGCCAGTAATACTCACTCCATTAAGTGACAGTGATCATAATGTGGTACTACTTAAAATACATACACAATTCTGGGGGTTGGGGGTAAGAAGAAATAGGCTGCTGGTTAACTAGGATCTGCAGCTTATCCAGTAGGTAGGGAAATGGGCAGACTGGGTGGGCCAAGCGGTCCTTATCTGCCGTCAAATTCTATGTTTCTATCTAAGTAATACTGGGGGGGGGGGAATAAGTAAAATAAAAAAAAACAACACAAGCAGATTATACGAATATAAGAAATTATTTGACACGGTGGGATTGGAATACAGATCTGGTAAACCTCAACTTGGAGCAAATATGGGAACAAATACAGACAAAAGTTACATACTGTACAAACAAATGGGTACCAGAACAAACAAAGTACAGTGTTAACAACCAGAGAATACCACTATAGTGGAAAAGGAAAATCAGGAGATCTATCAACCAAAAAAATAGCGCATATAGTAGATAGAAAACATACTTTAAAGAGATGTACTTAAATAATATTAGAAGGTTGGCCAAAAAGACCCAAAAACTTATCAGACAGGCAAAACAGAAAATGGAAATTCAATTAGTGGAAAAAACCAAGGACAATAAAAACAAGTTTTACAATTACATTAGCGCACTCAAGGGAAATAAAAATGAAGCTGGTCCATTAGAAATCAATAATAAACTAATAAGTGATGAAACTGCAATAGCAGAAGCACTTAATACATACTTTGGTGGTGTTTTCAGGCCCAAGGAAATCATTAGTGAATTCACAAAAGAAAAGACAATAGTATTCTCTGAGCAAGATGTACAGGAAGCTATTGGCTTGCTTGAACCAGATTCATCCCCTGGGCCTGAAGAAATTAGTCCTCTTTTTCTTAAAACTTTATATAAAAAAAACTCTCAGGCCCACTGACAATTTTATTTAATCAATCTATTTCGGAGAGCAAAACTTTAGAATCATGGAAACTTGCTAATGTCACACCTATTTTTAAGAGTGGCAATAAACAACAGGTGCACAATTATAGACCCATCAGTCTCATATCTATAATTTGTAAATTAATGGAATTAATTTAATTACTTACATCAAAAAAAACAAACAAACAAAAAAAAAAAAATCACATAACACATTAGAAACTATGGATTTACTGTTCTATCCCAGCATGGATTTACAACTGGACGCTCCACTAACAAATCTAATAAGCTTTTTTGAGTTAGTAAGGGAATCATTAGAAAATGGTATGCCAGTGGATGTAGTTTTTTTTAGACTATGCTAAGGCATTTGACAAGGTCTCACATACGATTCTTATAGACAGTCTAGTGGCACTGAAACTGGACACAAAAATAATTGAATGGGCAGCCTCATGGCTCGAAAAAAGGCAACAAAGGGGACTTAAGTCCAGCTGGATACCAGTTACCAGTGAAGTCCACAAGGTTTCGTACTGGGCCCTTTATTATTTAATATACTACTCTCCAGTGTGCAAACTAATGAAGGTGTCTGGATCAACAAATATGCAGATGATTGTAAACTAGGATGTATTGTGAATAATCCAGAATCAGTAAAACATCTGCAAGATAAATTAAATAAACTATACATGGGGATCTGATAATAAAATGAATTTTAACGAGGAGAAGTGTAAAGTAATGCACATGGGGAAAAAACAACCCCATGGCCTCTTACTTTATGAACAATACACAACTGACAGTAACTACTGAAGAGAAAGATCTGGGTGTTGTAATAACAGACAACTTCAAATTCAATACACACACAAAAATCAGTACAAAAATGTTACCGCATCCACGGATGTATTAACAAAAACATAAAAAGTAGGAAACCAAGTGTGCTGATCCCTTTATAGACAACACTAGTACAACCACACCGTGAATACTGTTCACCATTTTGTGCTCCAACTTCGATAGGATCTCAGACCATGCTGGAGAAAGTTCAACAAAGCACAACACAAAAAATAAAAAATATGAGTGGGAAACAGTATGAGGACAGACTTAGAACACAAACTATATTCTCTTGAGTATAGGTCTTTAAGAGGAGATCTAATTTATATATTTAAAGTTTTTAGAAATGAATCTCTACTAAATACCATTTGCCTCGAAAAACAAACTTTGAATAATAATACAAGATGTCATAACTTAAAACTAAAGACCACAGTTTGTAAAACTGTCAGACGTAGAAGATTCTTTACTCAAAGGGCAACACCCGTATGGAACGCTCTACCAAGAGATGTTGTTACGTGTAATTCTGTGGACCAATTTAAAATAGCATTAGATAATTACTGTATATGGGGGACAAAAAATACTTCTATCACCATTAAGACAAATGGTAGCAAGTTTGTTTTGGGACTCGGCCTTTTGCACTTGTAAAACATACTGTGATATTGTGATACATTAACAAAATTCCATCATTGTCATCCACTCATCAGTACTCATATTAAAACAGACTCAGAATTTCCATATTCATGATTATATTTAAAACCAATTCTTTTTACCAACTGTGCCATCTTCCAGTTCCTTAATATCGTAATGAACACAAAAATATATAAAAAATCTCATCTTAAAAACCTCAGCACATTAACGCAACTACTGTCTATGACACTGAATTAAAGCAGAAAGTACATTCATAAAATGTCTCCATCTTTCCTAAGTGACGTGACTGCAATCAGCTCAGACATTTTCTGGCTACTTCAAATGGCTGCACTTAAAAAGTTCAGTCTTCTCTTGTATTTTGTCATGTCAGAGCAGCGTACATGTCTGCAGTGATAGTTGGGGGAGGGTGTAAGTAAGTAAACAGAATAGGGACTGCGATGCCATGAACTACCCAAACAGAGAAAGGCAGCCTTGGACTTCATGTCTTTACTTACAGTAGTACAGAAAACAATCTTAAATACAGAACAAGTGCAAAATATTAATTTCTTGCTCCATGAGTCTGACTAATACTGAAATTTACCAGGATGACTGCTACTAGAAAGCATGTTTTTTTTTTTTTTTTATGTTTCCTATGGTCAATTGTGTAGTAAAGTATAGCACTGTACTGGTAAAAATGTGCTTTATGATAAGTAAATGACGAGTCACAGATGTCTCTTGGCTTTTTAAGAGATTCCATCTCATAACAGCTTAGTTTTGCATCATGGTTCTCACATGCTAAGAAGTCACAAGATGACATCTCTTGATTATCCAAATAACATCTCTGACTCACCATTAACTTACAGAACAGGGGACAAATATTCAAAACTTTGCACTGGGTGCAAACCGTTGGCACCTGGTTTGCGCGGGTTCCCTATATTCAAAAGTCCAAACAGTGTGGGCAAACTGCATTAGCGCTGGGCAAAGGTATAATATATGTAATGTGCAAAGAGAGGAGGCATGTACATAAATACAGGCACTATGCTATATTCAGTGTATTAGTGCTGTGCAAATTACCACCCAGGAAAAGGTAGTGTTATCTCTGGGCAAACCAAGGATTGGGGGCGTGGACACAGCACCAAAAAGGAACAAACTTTATGCAGCCTATGAGGAGACAGTGTGGCTGTTCCGCCATCCTGGGCCTTTCAATATGCACAGGCAGCCAAACTGTGGAATATAATGTAGTAATATTGCTTAGAAGTCAACCATCCGGTCATTGACAGTTTCATGTGATGATAGCTACTGAAAAACAGTAATTGCTATCATCGCCAATGCATATCGCCGAAAAGCATTTCTGTGATATACAACTGGCGACCCCAGTTCTGGAAAAAGACTAGTGTTTATGTGGGGTAGGGCACATTACCCCCAACTAAGACTATTAACTCCAGGGTGGTGCATGTCTAGGAGAGGGCAAAACACTGAATTAAAAAATAAATAAATAACAGAGTCACAAGCAGCAGCAGCAGCAAAACAGTCCCAGCAGGTCCTGAACCCAGTTGCTGCTGCCCCATAGCCAGCCACCTCACCACCCACACCACAGGGCTGGCTCGGCTGCAGAGGATCCCACCACCCCATAAACCCTCCTTCCCTCCCTCTTATCCGTCCCCTCCACCTCCCTATCCCTCCATTTCCGGTCGCTCTCCTCACTATAGGGTCACTACCCAGCAGGGTAGCTGTTCATGATAGTGATATAAATGAGTCACTGTTTCTACAATCACTCATTTTATTATCGCTATCATCACTGGCTACCGTCATTGACAGAACTGAGGTGAAACAGTATCTGCAGCAGAAAATGTGAATTGTGTGTTGTTGTTAACGGTATGTATTTAGTGTACTCTGTATCATCTCCATCGCACATGTAGTGGCTCTGGGTGGTTACGGACAATGTGCCTTGGCCCAGTGAGCTTACCTGGACAGCAAGGTGATAAAATGTAGAATAATGCATGGAGAAGTGTGGTTAACAAGGCTTTTATGCACACCTGAGATGTATGATGCCCATAAACCCAGAGGGTGAAGCCTGAGAGGTGCATCTCTGGGCATCACACACCAAGGGTGTGCATAAAATCAAGTTCCCAGACTTCCCATGTTTACTTTATATTTATTTACTAGTGGTTAGTGCTGCACAAAACTGAGTTTTGTGCAGCTTTGCACAACTTTGCAGGACACAGAACCGTGGTTTATGGAACTCTGTAATTCACAAGTGTGAATTATTGAGTTTGCAAGGGTCTGCCAGCCATACCTCTCAACCTCCTGCCTCATAAATCAGGGACAAGGCTTAAAAAAAATCAGGGACAAAAGACCAAAATCAGGGACACATCTTCAAAATTAGAGTTATCCACCCAGAAAGCTGGTAGAATATGGGGCTTAGTGCAAAATTTATTTTCTAAAGAAGAACAAGTCTGTAACTTTAATTCTTGGCATTGTTTTGTGCTTACAGTCCCCACTGTTTAGCCACAAAAACACAAATTTTAGGAGGGACAGAGTCAAATTTTGAGGCAAAATTAGGGACGTCCCTGAAAATCAGGGACACTTGAGAGGTATGCTGCCAGCGGTGGTTTATTGATCCTAACCAGTAAATATTAAACATAGAAAGAAACTAGACATGGAAGAAACATGCTGCACACAGACAGCGCCTCTTATGTCAGGGATCGACCTTAACATTGTTTTACTAGCCCAAACACTAGTGCAAATTGACCAGGGCTAGTGCAGCTAACTCTCTACTTGCCAGTCTTGACTACTGCAGATTTTCATGGCTGTTAATGAAGTTAAAAAGGTCTCTACTTTAGCATTCTCTAGTCCTCATGCTTATCTCTCTCTCAATGTTCCAGATGGCCAGGTGTGATTAACAGCTCATTAACAGCTGCAATTATCTGGCAGTTCAAGAGAGGGATCCCACAAAAGACTCCATGTGAGTCATTATCACTCCACTGTTGAGACTTTCAGCTGGTGTCCATGGTGTGATCAAGGACAGAGTGCTGTTAAGTCACTAAGTTCCAGTTTTCTGAATGTGTCTATGTCTAACTATTTGTCAAATATCATTAAGACAAGTGCCCCTCATTCTCTACATTTTGAGTGTTTGTAGCCAATATTTCAGTGACAAAATGCAAAGAAGTATACAGGATCAGCAGTGCAGGTGGTGGGTTTTATCCCAGCCTCACCATAACTTCCCTCTCCCCTCCAACTCTCTTAACTCTGTTCTTTCCCAGATATCACTGCAGACCAGACTCTGAAGTGACCATCTATAGATCCATAGCTGCCATTACTGGCAAGTGTAGGGGGTTCCCAGCTCTTCTAAATGGACCATGCCAGCCATCACCATCCATACAATTCCACCCTTATCCCACTCAGCATATCCTTTCAGCCAAAAAACAAAGCTTTGGATCATGTATGGTACAAAAATAAACCTCGATAAAATACATAATTTGAGACCTTGAAATAGGCATTCCTGGGGTGCATAGATCATCCTATACAGAAACAGACATAGTATAGTGTTATGCCTGTGTACTGTTTCCCCTGGGCTGATGAAAGGACAATGCTAAAGAAAATATATTGTGTGGACAGAGCATATTAAAATCAATGCTTTTACAAATAAAAATTTCATAGTTTTCTATTTCCCAAGCCCCTTAGGTTTGTCTAGCCCCCACCCCAAAGAAATCTTAGATGTGCTCCTGGTTCACTTGAGACTGTACAAACACTTTCAAAAGTGCAGGTTGCCAGTTGACCACAGGGTGGGGACCACGAGTGTCTTTCTCTGCCTGACTCTGTTCATTGCCCTGTGGGTGGTGGTGACAGTGCGGTGAGGTGCACAATGATGTCAGCTATTGTGTGCACAGAGCTAGGACTGCTTGATTGGACATTTGCTGTTGTGATATCCTCTCTGTTTGGTGTGTGTGTGAGTGCAGAAAGAGAGGAAGAGAGGCCATGGTACAAAACAATGGGGGCACTGTCTGTGATGGATGGTATTGTAGTCTTTTCTTATCTGCGGAGAGCTGGAAGCAATGTGTGGGAGCAGGATACATGTGCAATAATCAGAGTATTTCTTGGCTTTACTTGCGGTTTCCTATATAAGTGATCAACATTTACCATTATAATTAGGGGCTAGTGCAACCATCTGCGAGCTACTACAATTTTGAATCAACTTGCCCTGCTGGCTAGTGCAAAAAAATGTTAAGGTTGACCCCTGTCTTATGTTGCCATCATCTAGCACCAGTCCCAACCATGTCAGGCATTATTGGGTACCCCAGAACCCAGCAGACACCATGGTGGTGTGTCCATAAAGCACACACCTCCAGTCACCCCATTGGAGTACACCAACAGAATCTAGTACACACATGCAGCACTGGGAGCATGAAGGGTGTTGAAGGGAGGGTGTACAGGTGGCCAGGCTGCACTACATACTGGTGCTACCACAAGACTGGAACCATACATGCAGTACAAATGGTCCAGTGTAGGGAATACCCCAACACCAGTGTGCTTGTCTGATGGTATGTGCCCCGGGCCACATACCATACATCTGTACAGACACCACAGCACACACAACCAGCCATGTGTATGTCACTGTGAGTATCCCATGCCAGTGGCGCAGCATTTGTGGGTCACACAACAGCATGACAGTAATGTCCACTGTCACAACAGACCTGCCAGATTGGCCTGTCACTGTGTGAGTACAGCAGTTATTGCTGCCCTATACACATAGGCATTGCTGTGTCCATTACACTACTGGCCACCTTATTACTGTTGCGTCTGCTGCTGCACTTAGCATAAACTACAGTTTGACTGCATGCAACACACCACCACCTGTACCTGTGCTGTGTGTATTCCCTAGGGCACAATAGTCTATGCAGCTGTGTACAAATGTAGCTCTTCCAGGCTGACCTACAGGTGGAGCTGTGAACAGACCCAGCCTACCCTGTATTTTCAGACTGACCCACAGGTGGAGCTGTGGGACCCTGCATTAGCACTGGGCAACCTACATGCAAATCAGGCTATAATGAGATGCTATTATGGATGTTTGCCCATGGACTGCCTAAGCAGGCTCATTTGCAGGTCACTTTTGGATATAGCAAATGTTTGCCCCTTCCGTAATGGAGCATTTAACTGAGAAATATGTAAGGCTGAGGAAACAAAATTATACATGGCCTTTACCGATTTCAACTCAGCCTTTGATACCATACATAATTTACTGTGTGAGGCAATGTGTAAATGTAGAATAGACCCAAACCCAATTAGCATCGAGACTTGTATTCCAACACCTGATCTCAGTTCCAGCTGGGGATTGGGGGCAGCTCTCTTCGGCTTTCCTTACAAATTGGGAGTAAAACAGGGATACATCCTTGCCCCATACCTTTTTGCATTTATTTGAATAACTTGCTGGTTGGGCTAGAGAACCTGGTTTCTGACTCTCATAGGATAGGTACTTCCCCATGTTCTGCATTAGCATATGCACATGATTTGGCCTTTATAGCTTTAACCAAGACTGGTTACAAAAAAAAAAAAACTAGAGTTTGAATGTCTATGCAGTGCAATTAAATCTCAAAATAAATTATATCAAAAGTCAGGTTCTTATATTTGGAACCAGGGGTGCCAATGGGGTATGAAAGGCTGGATCTAAAAACAAACAAACAAACAAAAAAAAATAACTGGATTCAGTTACGTTATATTCCTAGTTGGGCATAACTTTTACAGAGAATGCTTTATGGACCAAACAGAAGAGGGAAGTAACTAAAAACAGACTGTAGTAGCTCTGAGGAGATTCAACGGACAATGGGGGGTAACAATGTCCACCCTTTACTTGAAGCAATGAAAGGTAAAATATACAGCATATCATAGGCACTTGTATTAAGTGAAGTATGGAACCCAGGGAACTTTTGAGCAACTGGAGGTTACTCTCAATCAGTTCTGTACTGGGCACTGTTAGGAGGAGGAAACTCAACCCCTGCCCATTATTTAAAAGGAGATGTATGGGCATACATTAATTCCCGACCTCTATACAGTACTCAAATCCCCCCTGCAGGCACAATATTCGTAATACTGTTTTTTTTTTACCTTACGATCTATAAAAACTGCATAAGGCTCCTTTTCAGCTGGCATCTTGTAATACCATGGTCCTCACCTCCCGAGAGCGTACTGCTAATAACGCGAGATGAAGGGCCTTTTCCCCTACCGCCATGGTACCCTTATGTATGCAGCATAATAATAATAACATTATAATATCAGGATATAAGCCCTTCTCAGGTTCTTGGTAGTAATAAACTAGCAAAAGAAACAGGTAAGTGGCATATGCAGTAATAAACTTGAGTATTACACAAAAGCAGACTTATGCCCTAAAACAGGTCTTCCCAAATAGAAACTGGGAGCCACAGTTTCCCAATACCCCAGGGTATGAAGACAGTCTCTGAGAGAATACGTAATAAAGCAGGTTATACACTATGATAATTACCATTGCAACTATTACTTTGTATGCGAGTTGGATGCATAAACAGCAAAAGGTTAGGTGGTTCTACAGTGTAGCTAGAGATATACAAAATGTGTAAATTCAGCCAAAATAAGAACAAAGAACTCATACAAAATACAGGAAATAAATGTGGTGTTACATAAATCCAAATGCTGGCAGTGCAGGCTATACATCGACTTCTCAGAAGAACGGACAAAGAACACAGAAATATATTCTCGGAACATTACTTATGCATTTCCGTAATAAGCATAATAATAATAATAATATTGGTAATAATCACAATTATATCTCTGTAACTTACTCTTATACGGTAAGTGCCAACATGCTAAATGTTAGTACTGATTATGTATATAATATAATAAATATTATCAGTGGTGCACAGTGGTTTGCCAATAAGGTGTGTGGACCAAGCCTTTAGCAAAGCATGTAAGCATTTATCCAAAGTCTGTAAAAATAAAAGATGAGCATGGTTGATATGGAGATTATTAAATCTCTATACATGTGGAGTACCGTGGAGGTAAGGGTAAAGGCAAGTCATCACCTCACGTTATTAGCAGCGCGATCTCAGGAGGACCTCGGTATTACAAGAAATTCTGGCTGCAAGGGGCCTTATACAATTTTTACAAGTGGTAAGGTAAAGAGTAAAGTATGTTCTGTGACATATGTTGAAGAGTACTGCACAGAACCTGTTATTTTTGGGACAGCCCATCCCTTTCCATAATAGTATATGCCATTCCCCTTCTGTTAACCTTTCAGGCCATACGTCCTTCTCCCACTTTCCATTTGTTACCGCCAAGGAATCTGGAAGCCCCCAAGGAGGGTCCTGTATATTGTGGACATTGGCTTAGGTGTAGGTTTTTTACTTTCTAAAAATAGCATTTCCTCGATAGGTGATCTTTTCAGATAAACTGTTAGCCCTAGGGTATTCCCCCCTTTAATAACCTAGCTCTCACTTGAAGGAAGGCAAAGAAATGAGCCAGCCGGAGAAAATATTTCCCAGCCAGGCCTTGAAATGTTTTAAGCTCCCTACCCTGAACCAGTTGTGAGAAAGATGTTAGACCCCTGGATTTCCAGGAACAAGGTATCCCCCAACCCCTCCGAAATCATGTCCAACATAGAGCCTAACTGAGCTGACAAACAGTAAGGCCCACTAGGCCCAAGCCAGGAAACAATTCAGTCCACTGCAGTTCCTATTGACCAATATCACTCCTACATGCAAACTATAAAATCTTTGCAAAATTGTTATCAATGAGGATTGACAGAACCCTACCCCTACGTGTCCACCCAAATCAGGGAGGGTTTGTGAAGGGCCGCCAGGCTAAATTCAGCATCAGAAGATCAATTCACATTATCCACAGGTGGAAACTTGAAAAGAAGGGGGGAGATTGGAGCTTGCTCGCATTAGATGCGGAAAAGGCTTTTGATCAGGTGAAATGGCCATTTATGTTTGCCATCTTAAATAAATATGGGTTTGGTCCGAAGAGTCGTTCCTGGGTGGCGACACTTTATAGATATCTGAAAGCACAGATTTTGATTAACAGCCCCTTTCCTCCCCCTTCTGGTTATTCAAAGAAACAAGACAAGGGTGCCCCCATCCCCTTTATTGTATATCTTAACAATTGAGGTCCTGGCTCAGATGATTCAACATTACCCTGACATTCATGGTTTTAAGCACAGGAACAAAGCGCATGTTGTCTCACTTTTCGTGGATGACGTCCTGCTCTTTGTGGCAGAGTCAGATGGATCTATGCCAGCACTCACAGCTTTGTTTGAAGAATATGGTCCATTATCAGGATATAAAATCAATTGGTCAAAGTGTGAGTGGCTTTCCTTGTCAGGGCAGGGACTCTGATTCGGATAGCAGGGCAACAATTTCCCAGTTGTGGTAGTAAAATATCTGAGGATGTGCCTTCCAAGGAAACTGTCCCAGTAGTGGGAAATTAACTATAAACCCTTACTTCAGAAAATCAAGGAAGACTTGAAAGGTAGAAATCCTTACCAGTCTTTCACTGGGAAAGCAAATTGGCCAAGATGTGTGTTCTGCCCCAGTGTTTGTATCTTTTCCAGACCCTGACTGCATATATTCCAAATAAAGTATTTAAAAACCTAACAGCATCTATTACAACCTTATTATGGCAGGGGAAAAGACCTAGAATAATGGAGCAAACACTGTTGCAGCCTATTTGCCGGGGTGGTTTGGGGGTCCCAAACTTAAGATTATACTACTGGGCTGGCAGTATAGCCTAGAGGTTAGAGTAACGAGCTGTGAATGCACTTGGTATATCCAGCAGACCAGACCTTGATTTGATTTTCACAACCTCCACTTGCATACTGTGTGACTCTGAGCATGTCACTTAACCACCCAGTGCTCCCAGGCTGCTACTGAAAAACAGGCACTTGTGCCTAGTGGTCCTTACCCTGTTACCAAAGACTAAGATAAATAAAAAAACAGGATGGTAAATATTAGTACTATTGAAGATCTTGAAGAAATTAGAAAATCTAAATATTCACATTGGCTCATACAAATTGACATCAGGCATTGCCCGAGATATTTCCTAGACCTTTTGACTGAGCCTCATAAAATGAGATTGTATACTCTTTACAGATCTGAACTTGGCTATAGTGATGTTTTAAAGGCAAGGTATAGTAATTCAAGTAACACCAGGAAACATGCAGATGTGAGAAACCAAACTGTGAAAACCTGTTCCACATAATGTTTGAGTGTACTTGGTGTGACGTAGACAGCCAGTTCTGATTGCTGTATCATATTTTTTATATATATATATATATATAAAATGTAGTACTGAATGTTTCTGCTGAAAAATCAAAAGCTCTAGGAATGACCTCACTCATCCCCCACCCCACCCCCAGATTTCAGCTGACAGATGCAGGCCAAGAGAAATGCTGACAGCATGTATCACACACACCCAGTTTTTAGAGACAATGTGTTACATGGAAGACTTTAATCAAGGATCCTGTTTCTCTGAGTTAATTACAGAGTTATTTAAGTTAACTTTGTTGAGAGAAATCATAAACAAGGTTTATGACATTAGAAGGTGAAGCTAGGATGTTACATAGGGGTATAAGGTTGTAAATGACCCTGTGAAGCCTGTGTGAGGGAGGGTACAGCATGAGATCAAAGAGGTGTCATTTGAAATTGAGTTATGCCAAGGTTGCAGAATTAATACTTTGAAATTATATCCTGTGGTTGTATAGAAATATATTTTTTTAGATATTTTGACAGGGAGGAGCTAGATGACCTCATGCAAAAAAGGTGGGCAAAACCAGCTTTTAAAGATTATTCTGTTTCACTACAGACACAAATTTATCTGACACTAACCAAGAAAACATCTGAGCACTAAAAAACAGGTATTTAGAAAGCTAGAAAAAAATCTAAATATTGTTGTAGGAGTTGCACTGTTTTAAACCTTGTTTTGTTTAAAGATATGTATGTCTTGTGATATAAGAATTCTGTATTGTATGTTTGAAATATTATTATATATTTTAGTAAAAACTCTAATTTTAGAGCATACCTGGTCTGTATTTGAATTGCTTTCTTTCTTAAAGAAATATTTATGGTTATAGCAGACAGCAGACATAAGCTCATATGGTGGTACCAAACTGGAAAGAGAAGTGTTTTAAATCTGAGGTCTTTATTAAAGTTTTAAGGGTTCATCTCCGAATACCTGGTTGGGTGCCCATAGGCAAAGATATCTGCCCCCCCCGAAGACAGATATATCTGAGCCTGTGCATTGGGTATGCTAGCAAGAGGTTAACAGTTTGAATCTCTCCAGAACTTGAGACCAAAGGTTGATCCAAACTCACAAAAACAGACAAGAGGGTTACCTTGTCTGTTACACTGTTCTCAAGACTGCGCTCAGAGGTTGGCACTTTGGGAATAGAGGACCTGACCTGCTGAGTGGGATTGTGACACTTGGTACAACAAAGCTAGATGCATTGGGCTAATTCCAGTATGGAAAGGCATAAGTCTGAAAATAAACATGATCTCTTGACAATCATGTTAGCCACTGAAAATGACTGTTATTACAAGAGTAGCCAGATATTTATGTGCAGCCAATAGAATATGGCTAAAACACTGTTAAATTTCTTACGAGTTCTAAGGGTTGTCTTCTATAGAGATAATTAAAGATGCTTATGTTACTGTAAGTACAATTGGTTTTCCTGTGATGTAACTGAATACGAGTTTAACATCTGCATGTATGTAACTACATGTCAATATATCCCATCTCGCAGAATAATATTCTGAAGGGCAAACTTATTTATTTATTTAAAATTTGGTGACGGGAAAGGCGCACTTAGCAAAAGCTGACTTCCAGGTACGACCCGGGGACAGTGGGCACATATACAACAAAGGGATTACAAAAATCATACACAGTAATAATACAGAATAAACATAAAATAAACAGTATACTACAGAATAAATTCTGCATTTACAGTATATCAGTGAGCAAATAAATTTTCATTATAGGATTTCATTGCAGATTTAGGTACAGGAGGTTAGATAAGTAGGATGAGACGAAGAACAAAAAAGAAAAGATGAGGTCACTAGTTAACACTAGAAATGGAAGAGAAGGGGGAGGACAGTAATATGGTTATGGTTTAGGGCAGTGGACAGCTACAAGATGTAGCAGAGGATGGCCTGAGGAGGCACTTTAGAACAGGTAAGGAGGGGGTGAGGTGGGCTTGAAGGAACAGGTTGTTCCAGAGGGAAGGAAGTCTATAAGGGAATGCAAGTTTCCCAGCTGAGGTGCGTACTTGTGGGAGGGCAAACGAGCGGAGGCAATTTGTGTGAGAATTCTAGGAAGAGGGAGTAGCAGGAGTTAGGACAGAGGGGAGGTACCAGGGATGAGTACCGAACCAATATTTGGAGATGAAAGTGGAGCAGTGGGATGTGCATCTCAGAGACAAGGATTGGAGGGATGGGGGGAGTAGAGGTCACAGTGATGTGTCAGGGGGTAATTTAAGGTGAAACAACAGAAGATGTTGAAGAGGACATCATATTTGGTGAGTGAGGTGGCTGGAGCTCTGCGGACGACAACGTCAGTGTAGACGAAAGCTGAGAGTATCTATTTGACCAACAGGTTATGTCTGACGGGTGGAAAGACTATCCTTATCACAGTAAAGGAGACCCAGTTTGGGACGTAGTTTGGAGTGAAGGGCCCTAAAGTGGGAAAAGTCAAGCAAGGGATCAAGCCACACTCCTAGATATTTGTAGGCAATGACATCGTTGAGAGGAGTGTTGGCTAGGGTAGAGAAGGTGCGGAGGGTGGGAAGCCTGGCCAGTTTCTGCTGGAGCCAAGTCATGGCTACTGACTTTTTGGTATTCATTTGAAGGCAATTAGTAAACCAGTTGGATACTGCGGTAAAGTCGTGTTGAAGTGGTGCTTGGATGGCAGGGGGCAGAGGGGCCAAATAGGAATAAGATATTGTTGTCCATGTACATATGGATCTTGGTGTGGGTGCATATGGAAGGGAGGACATCAATAAAAGGGAAAAGAGAACAGAACAGGTCTGCGGATCGAGCCCTGGAGAACCCCTGCAAGGATGGGGAGGGAGGGAGACAGGACGTTACTGATTTGAATTGACTGGGTCTGGTCAGTTAAGTAGGAGCTAAATCAGAAGACAGAAACTGGGGAAAGGCTGGTGTCATTGACATACTTAGAGGCTGAATGAGAGACTGAGTCAAAGGCCTTAGTAAGGTCAATGAAAATAGCCCAAGTGATCTGTTCTTGACCTTTGTGGAGTGAATGGCATCTGTAAAGCAAAGAAGGGAGGAAGTGGATGAGTGGAGTTTTCTAAAATTAGATTGGACCAGGGAGATAGTGTTGGAAGCAGCAAATAAGTCATCCAACCATGATAGGACAAGTGATTCTTGGACCTTGGCAAGTGAGGGAAGAAGTGATATGGGATGGTAGTTGCCAGGGACAGTGGGATCACCACCTTTCCAAAGGGGTATGACCATAGTGGACTTCCAGGTTGAGGGGATGGTAGAGGAGAGAGATAGGTTGAGGAGGTAAGTTTGAGGGGTCAAAATAGAGGGTGCAGAGATTTTGAGGAGTCTAGGGTATAAGCCATCTGGCTGGATTTGGTGGAATTTAGGGAGCTTAGACCTCTAAGGACATCCTCAGAGGATACCAGAGGTAGTTGAAAGTCAGAGGGCCACATGGGGTAGGGCAGAAGGGTGGGAGGTCATCCTGGAGGGCACAGGTAGTAAAGAACTTGTTTAGGGCATTTGCGATAAAGGTAGGGTCCGAAACTAGAGAACCTGCCACACACAAGAGTGGGTGGGGAGGTACTGAGGAGGGGTGCAGGAGCAAACGTAGATTGTTCCAGAAAGAAGAGAGAGTTGTTGGAGTGCGGAGATAGGGTTTGAAATAATCAGATTTTGTCTGCTGAATATGCTCAGTACAGCTGTTTTGAGAGCCCAGCAGTTCAGCAAGTCAGTCTGGTTGCCTGTGGTTTTGAAGCGCCGCCAAGCAAGGCCCCTGGTTTTGCATAAGGATAGGATTTCCATGGAGATCCAGGGACTGTGATGATGTTTTATTTATTGAACTCTTGGATGACACCTATGAGTGGATGGATGCTCATTGAGAGGTTCCACGTCAGATACATTAACACAAGAAGACACAAAATAGTTACAGAAAATTATCGTACATACATAGAGCACAAAAATTCAACAGTACATGGGTTGCAATGAAAAGCAGTTCACAAATTGTGCAAAGGCATTGTACATGGTATGCCAGCATCCTGTGGAAGAGAGAGGCAGAGGCAGACTATTAGGGTGAGGTAGGGAAGGGCAGAGGGAAAAAATGAGCCAAAGGGTAGAGGGTGGGCAGCAACTGCTAGGGCAAAGGGGGTGGAAGGCAAATGCTTGGGCAAAGACAACCTGGTGGGCCAGGAGCTGAAAGCACTGAGGCACGCTAAAGCTGAAGGCACAGACTAGCGGGGCCACCTACAGCTACTATTGTCGGTGAGGTGCTGACACAGTTTGAGCTTAAAAGAATCAAGGGTTGTTGCTCTGGCAATGTCAAGTGGTAGACCATTTGTCCACAGAGGAGCCTGGTGAGCAAAGGATCACTGGGACATAGTCGTGCGGCACCTGGGCACGTCAATACTTGTGTAGTCTAGCTCCTGGTGTGCCTGGCATCTATAGGTGGTGACAGAAGGCTCAGAACTCCTTGAGGAATTAAGTTTAGTGAGACCTTTCTTGTGATTAGGCAGGTTTGATAACGTATTCTTTCCTTCAATTGAAGCCAGCCCAATCGCACATAAAGATCACAGGTGTGGGTAACTTTGGGGGCATTAGTGAGCAGGCGGCAGGCTTTCTTTAAGGCTGTTGAGAGGCGTTAGAGCACTGTGTCAGTAGCGGAGCCGTAGGCAGCTAGGCCATAGTCAATCAAAGTGATAAGTGAACTGTTAATTGCCAAGTTCAGAGCTTCATAGGTCAAGCAATGTCTGTGCCTGTACAGGATACAGATCCTGGTGTTAAAGGCTTTGGCTGTGATGTCAGTGTGCTGTGTGTAAGACAGGGCAGTGTCCAGTGTGATTCCCAGGTATGTGAAATGGGGGACTAGTTCCAGGGTGTTACCAGAGTAATTTTGAATTGCCAAGAGATAGCCTTTTAGCTCGTTTTGGGCAGTGACGAAGAGCATGGTCTTAGTCATTTTATCGTTCATGACCAGTTTTTGCTCTTTGAACCATTTTTCAGCCACTGCAAAACTGCTCTGGAGGTTTTTGTTTTGCAGAAGTGTGGAGTCGAGTTTGCCTTTAATAGGTTAACAAAGGCCACCCCTACAATGTGCCCTTTGTCATGAGCACTATGTATGAATCCGGTAAATTCCTGGAGAGCCATGATGGTGCTATGACCGGCTTGGAAACCATGCTGTTCTAGGCATAGGAGTGGATATTGATTGAAATACTCCACCAGCTGGTCAGCTACAATCCTTTCAAGGGCCTTGGAGAGTGTGGGGAGGAAAGTATAGAGATTGGCCTGTAGTTGTTTTGAAGAGACCGGTCACCACTTTTGAGTACTGGGGGGACCTTGGCAGCTTTCCAGATTTGGGGGAATTTGGAGTGGCAGAGGGACAGATTAATTATCTTTGTCAGTGGACCAAGTACTTCGTCTAGTGTTAGTCAAACAAATTTTAGGTCCAGAGTCTCTCCACTGTGCCTTGATTTGCTGAGGGCTTTTTCAAGGTATTTTCTAGCAGTGGCTTCAGAGACCAGTTTGAAATGGAAGAGTGGTCAGTTTGGTCATGCTGGGGTCTTCTCATTGACCCCTGGAGCAGGGGTATTGAATAAGTTCTGTGGGAGCACACTACTGAGATTCGAGAAGGTGAGGGTCAGAGAGTTAGTGATGAGCAAAGGATCCAAGGTAGGGACACTCTAAAGCATTTAACATAGCTGGGGCTCTTTGGGATCTCCCAGTGATATTGTTTAGATTTGCCCAGAACGATTTGGCAAGGCAAGGCAATTTTTACTTCTAAGGCACCCAATCCTGGAGGCTCTGGGTGGCGTACACAATAAAACCAGAATACAAATACAGAAATAAGTGCAGTAGCAGTAATGAAATCTTTAAAACAACATTCTTAAAAGTATAAATATAAAATAGCTGAGGATAGGGTAGGGGGTAGATGGCTTAATCCTCAAAAGCCTGGCAAAAGAGATGGACCTTAAGTCTCTGCTTAAAGACACCAATTTGCTGCTATTCCAGGTGTTAGTGACCACTTCCTTGTAGAATTTGATTTTTGCCCCAACTGATTTCAGTGGAGCATGGAGATCCCAGACTTTAGGAAAGTTGTGAAACAAGTGAGAGCAACTTCAACAAATGGGGTGGAGAGGACCGGTGACCAGCTAGCCGTGACCAGGTCAAGGAGTAGTTTATTTGTGTTGAGCAATTTGAGGGGTCGATACCAGATATATTTAGGGCGTGTGGAGGAAGACATACCTTTCTGATGCAAAAGGTGGGGCAGTGATCACTGAACACATCAGGAAGTACATTTGCAGAGCTGATGCAGTGAGGGTGGATTGATAGTACCAAGTCTAGTAGGGTATGAGACTGGTAGCGATGATTGAGGCAAGTTGGCTCCTTAACTGGGTCAGATTTAGTGCATCAATCTGGAGACTTGCATTTTGCGATTATGGGAGAGTGCCAGTCCAGACTGAAGTCACCAAGAAGAATCAGTTCACCTGCAGATGCAAGGGGGGTAGTGGAGGTGACACAGGAGACAAGGGAGAAGGGAGGGAGGGAGGGAGTTTATGGAGGCATACAAAACCCCAACAAAAAGTGGAGATGATGACGGAAAAGTGAGCTTTGCCAGGAGTGGTTCTTGAGATTGCAGGACAGCTTCACTGTGGGTAACAGTCCAAGAAATAGAGTTGCGACAGTAAATAGCAACCCCTCCTCCCATTTTCCACAGTCTTGCCGGTGGAGGTTATAGTCAGGGAGGGCAAGCTGATTGTCTGGGATACATGAAGAGAACTACGTTTCTGTGATGCAGAGAATGTCAGGGGAGTACAGAGTTACCCAGACCTTTACACTGTCCAGTTCAGGAAGTAGGCTACGGGCATTTATATGGATGAATTTCAAGCTCTTTGGAGGTCCTGTGGAGAGAAGGGATTGGAGGGGCCAGGACTTAGCTCAACATCCCCAGCTAGGAGTTGGAAAAGGCTAGAAGGTGATAGTTGGGGAATGTCTTTATAGATTTGACCGGTACCCTCAGGTGGGAGATGTTTGAAGGCTGGACACAGGAGATGTTGGATGGCTTCAAGCTTAATGAGAGATGTGCTGAGTAGCCTGGGTGGATTATCAGCATATGGTAGTTGGAAAGGGTAAGGGAGAAGAGAAGGAGAGCAGAGAAGGAGTAGGTAGGTAGGTTGGTCACATAGGGGGCAGAATATTATAAGTATGATGTTATGATAGGATAGGGCTGAAACTGGGAAGGAAGCAGGAAGAAGGAAAAGGAGGGCTAGGAGGGGGTGAAGAGGAATATAGGGGGAGGCCATGGAAATACTGAGGAGAGTGAACGTGGTAATGTTGGAGTAACAGTGGCCTCTGATGGCCAAACAATACAAGACGCAGGTCAGGATCAATGGAAATGGAGAAAGATTGGGGAGGGGGTGCTAGGGTTCAAGTAGAGCACAATGGGTGGAGATACTAACAGACTAGGTAGCCTAATGGATGAGAGTTACAGACTTCCAGTGGCTGGAAAACACAAAGGGGGGGTCGAGTCACATGGAGGGGAGGCGAATTGAGGGGGAGGAGACTAAAAAGAGGGCTGGTTGTTCAGGGGAATTTAGGGAAGAAGAGAGACTTGGTAAGCTGAGAGACAGGATACCTCTATTTCTATTTAGAAATTGATTGAAGGTGCAAGGGAGAGCACAGCATCTCCTAATGACTTTGGAGTATAAGTAGCTGGAGGGTATTTGGGAAGATTATGCAACAGTCACATGACCAAGTCAACCAATAAAAGAAATGCGTGGGTGGGGCTGCCACCATGTTACATGACCAAGTCACTCAATAAAAGAAATGCCCTCCCAGGTTGGGTGTGGCAGCCACCATACTAACAACGGTGGGGCAATTCAAGTCCTTTGACGCTCTGTATGAGGCAGCTTAGCTCTGTGCCTATGGTGGGGAGGGAGATCTCAAGCCGGCAGCTGCTAAAAAGGAGCCCTCTGATCTTGGCTCCTCCGGATTCAAATGTGTACCTAAAGAAGGAGGGAGGGCACAGACAAATGGTTAGGGCAGGGTGTAAAAGCAGGGATTAAGAAGTCAGGACTTGCAGACAATGATCAGGGTGGGAAACAGGAGTCAGAGGGGGATAGGAAAATCCTGTAATGGCAGTCGGAAGGAGGCAAAATGGAACAGAACAAAGAAAGTAAAACCGGAACAAGATTGAGATACCAGTAAACAGAGCAGCAACGTCTACCAGACTGAAGTTAACAGTACAGAAATCAGTCCTGTTCTAGTATTAATTAAGGTATCATGCAGAATTAATGCAAATACAGTAGTCCTACAGCACTGGTCATTAAAGTAATCCACAGGCTAAAAGACAAAGAACTTCAGTGTGCAAGCACTGAGCTAGGGTTACCCAAAAGGACATTGGCCTCAAAGCCAGGTTTCAAAGAAATACAAAATCACACATACCCCATAATGCAAAGCATCATGGGATGTATATATAATCACCACAAAATATGCTGGTTTAACTTTAAGCAGAATTGCATGGTGCAGAAAGCCTGTCAAACAGCCTGCAAAGGGTGCCAACAGAAGACAAAGACCGTGTTTACGTCCTCCCAGGACTTATCAGTGTGCCTCGTCTGTATGACACCCAGTGGAATGAACCAGCTACCCTAACTTGGTCTATCTGGGTTGAGTTGTGGTGAGCCCAATAAAAACAAAAAGCAAGCTAAAAGACAAAAGAACCTTAGTGGGCAAGCACTGGTAATATCCCTAGTCCTTAGTCGCATTAAGGTTCTTTTGTCTTTTCTTTTTTTTTTTTTTTTTAAATTTGGCTCACCACAACCCAACCCAGATAGATCAACTTAGAGTAGCTGGTTCATTTCACTGGGATGTCATACAGATAAGGCACACTGATGAGTCCTGGGAGGATGAAACATGTGTCTGTGTTTTCGGTTGGCACCCTTTGCAGACTGTGTGATAGGCCTTTCAGCATCATGCAATTCTGCTTAAAGTTGAACCAGTATAATATTTTGTGGTGATTTACATATACAGCCCATGATGTTTTGCATTATGGGAGTATGTGTGACTTTCTATTTCTTCTAATCCACAGGCTAGCCTACACAGAGCTATACAGACTAATTAATGAAGCACAAATAACAATCAATACGCATCCTCCAATGCTCTGTATGTGGCAGCTTAGCTCTGTACCTGCAATGGGGAGGAGGGGTCTGAAGTCAGCTGCTGCTGAAAAGGAGTCCTCTGATCTCAGCTCCTCTGGGTTCAAGTGTGTGCCTGCAGTGTGGAGGGGGATCTGAAGCAAATGGCTGCTGAAAAGGAGCCTGCCGATCTTGGCTCTTCCTTACATAAATGTGATGTAAGATTTCGACAAGTATTGTAGGGGAATGTGAGACATTTTGTCCACATGTGTAATAATACATTATAACTGTATTTGTATTTCTTGAATTGATATTTATTAATTATAATAACTTCTGTAAGTTAGGAATGCTATTTTAAATTGTAATTATCTCTTTTTATGGTTGAACAATACAACAAAATGAACCTGATACAGGCCCATTACCTCTTATGGAAGATCTTTTCATGGGCCTCAGTGTCTATGGGACTAGGCACACTCAAACTCTCCTTGAACTAAGAGAACCACCATATTTGTAGTCTTAAAACCAAAACTGTACTTTAACTTCTTTCATCTCCTGGGAAGTCTTACTTACACAGTAACATCATTGATGACGGCAGAAAAAGACGAATGGCCCATACAGTCTGCCCATATTACCCTATCATGCCAAGGACCCATTATCTCCATGGGGTCTTCGACTACACTATTCTCCCTTTTTTCTGTGCTTCGACCTCCTTCTTCCTGCTGAGTAACTATAATACCCTTAACTTTATCACAGTCATGTTTGAAACAGTTTAAGAATTAGGTACCTACCACCTCTGGTGGCAGGCCATTCCATGGCTCTAAGACTTTTTTTTTTTTTTACTTTATCTTTTTATTGAAATTCAAGTATATAGAAAAGCACACAACTAATACAATAGAAGATTATCCACCATGTAAGGTATAACATGTCACTTAACAAAAAACAGTATTTAGGGTAAACATACTGGAGAAGCCTTATATACATGTACTGATAATAAAACACAAACCTAGACAGGATGTAAGTGGAGAGCAGAAGGGTTACAATCAATAGGGTATTACAGGATCAGAAATAGCAACCATGTATGAAATACATACTAGGGCAGGCTATGGCAAGGCATTTAGTAAATTGCAAAAGTGATAAATGTGGTAATATGAACAATGTTCAGTAATGGAGAGGAGAAGATAAGAGAAAAGTGTGCAAGGAAAGGAAGAAGAGAGAAAAAAGCTAGGAAGAAGGGAAGGCGAGAGAGAGAGAAAACAAGGAAGAAGGGAAAAAAGGAGAAATCTGTGCACAAAAGTTTTGAGAAAACCTAATCTAAGAGCAAAATAAGAAGGAGGGCTAAATATCCCTAAGAATTAGGGTCTAGAAGAACTGGGTTTGATGTACTTAAAGTAATCCTGCCAACATGTGTCATATACAGTGAGTCGGTTATGAGTAACATGAGATAATCGGTCTAGGGAGGCATACCGAGAAAGGCTTGAAGAACATCTGAAGAGAGGGCACCAGAGTTGATTTCCATTTCATAAAATCAGACATTTGACCAGAAGAGAAAGTATGTTTAGCCATCTAAAATGTGCATGTGAGAGGAGAGAGCTATTAGTGATACGGATGCCTAGAAGGAATAGCTTGGGGTCAAAAGGTAGTTTTTGTCCTGTTACTCTGGAGGCAAGTAAACAGACTTTATGCTAGAGCTTATTAATGGGAGTGCAAGACCACGAGATATGAAGTAGATCCCCGTTGGCCAAACTGCAGCCACAGCAATTATTATTATTTAATAGGACCATTCACTGAAGCACAGAGGGGGTTCTATACCAAAGATGTAGGATTTTAGTTTGTATTAAAGAACCAAGGGCATCTCTAAAGATGTTATGTGCAATATGCCAACAATTACTCCATTGTGCATCTGAAATATTGTGGTTAAGAAGAGTACTCCATTTATTTTTGGCCTGTATAGACTGATCAGGTAGGTTATCAATAATGACTTTGTAAATGGAGCTATTTAATTTTACTGATAAATTAGTCCAGTGCGAGATATATGGGTTTAGAAGAGTATGTCTATACACTAAACTAGAGAGAGAGTGATAAGCTGCCTGAATTTGTAAAAACTTCCAGAAGTCCTGTTTAGGAAGTTTCCATGTGACCTGCAAGTCTGAGAATGATCTAAGAATGAATGAATTCTGGTCCAAGATGTCTCAGAGAAAGAAAATGCCTTTGTTCCTCCATGTACGACAGAAAATTGGGTGATATTCTAGAGTGCGAAGGGGATTGCCCCATAAGGGGGCATAAAACCAGGGTGTTGGATTGGATTTCAGGAATTTGTGGGTCAGTTTCCAGTAAAGAACAGTGGATGATATAGTCAGGTGAGATTTTAGTTTAGAGGAAATGGGATTAAAAATGAAGAAAGTGAGAACTCCTCCCGGGTACAATGCAGATTCCATTGCAACCCATAGTGGTGAGTGAGGGGAGGGTTTCTGAAACCATTTAATGGTTTGGGCCTATCTCGAAAGCCCAGAGGTAGCCTTTGTACAGGAGTCCAACTCCTTCTTTTTCCAATGTGATCAAAGTTTGTTGTGGTAACACTGTGGTTTCCCACCCAGATAAAGTTACCTATTAATTTATCAATTTTAGCAAAAAGGAGGATGGTAAGACTAAAGGAATATTGGCAAAGAGGTAAAGAATTTGGGAGAAATTGACATCTTAATGGCTGCAATTTTCCCCATGAAAGAGAGATTAAGAAGCTTTCATCTGTCCAGAATTGTTCTGATGTTATCAAATAAGGGTTAAAGTTAATGTCCCATATCTTCCTAAGTTACAGTAATTTTGATTCCTAGATATGTTATACCCTGTGGTGACCAGCGGAATCCAAGAGGTATGTTCATAAAGGCTTTACAGTGGTCGATAAGGGCATAGTTTGTGATTTGTAATAATTCAAAACAAGGCCAGAAATTTTAGTTAAATTATTAAGCAAATCAACCAACAGGGCCCAGCCTCATTCAGGTTTTCGAGTAAGATTAAGAGGTCATCCACGTAGGAGAGAGAAACATATCTTGAATTGCTCACAGGTATGCCCATAATGCCAGAAGACTGACATAAACAAGCAGTCAGGGGTTCCATGGCTAAAATAAACAGGGAAGGTGACAGGGGACAGCCTTGTCTAGTTCCCCTTGCTAGATGAATGCAAGAGGAAAGAGTGGAATTAGTAAGTACTTTAGCAACAGGGGAGTTAAGTATATAATAGCTTGATCCAGGAGCAAAAGGTATGAGAAAGACCGAATAAGATAAAACTTGATGAAGGTAGTCCCAGTTTAAGAAATCAAAGGCCTCCTCAAAATCAATAGCTATGGCTGCAGCTGGTGTCTTAGGATTTGGCTTTGTGAATTAAATTAAATAAGGAACGTAGGTGATCAGAACCAGATCCATGTTTAATAAAACCAGCTTGCGAACAATGAGTTAGCTTGGGAATCAAGGATTCAAGTCGAGAAGTTAGTAGTTTAGCAGATATCCTCCGATCCGTGTTTAATAAAGAGATGGGCCTGTAACTTGCGGGTGAGTAGGGTCTTTTCTTTCTTAGGGATTAGGTTATGATTGCTTTGGTGCAAGATGGGAGAAGCTTATTGATAAACATTAAGAAGAAGGGACATAAGGTGTCATAAAACATTTTATAGAATCGACAGGAATCGTCCACCCCAGGGATTTGCGGATTTCAAGGAAGACAAAGCTTTCTGGATTTCCTGAAGATAGAAGGTTTCATCTAAAGAATTTGTTTCAAGAGTAGAAAGATGAGGAAGATGTAACGATTTAAGGAACTGTTTAATTTGTAAAGTAGATGGAGGATTTGTGTTATAGTTTTTGATAAAAGGTTTTCATGATACGGTTTATAGAGGGGTTGTTGGGAGTGAATCGTACCCTGTTCATCTCTTAGGCTTAGGATATGTCATTCCATTTGTTGTGCTTTGAGCTGGTAAGAGAGTAGTTTCCCCATTTTTATCGCTGTGTTCCCAAAACTTATATTTAAGTTTAAACAAGGCCAGTTTGGATTTACAAGAAATTAATTCGTTAATTTTAACTCTAAGTTGAAGAATTTCAAGATGAAGTTGAGAATCAGGACAGTGCTTATTAGAAGAAAAGTATAAATTCTGTTTAGCCTTAAGAGATTTTTCCAAGTCAACCAGCTGTTGTTCCCTTACTCTTTTCCTATGTGCAGCATAACTGATAATTTCTCCTTGAATTGTAGCTTTAAGAGCTTCCCATACAGAGGACATAAAAGATTTGGTTGGGGTATTGTGAAAGAGAAGTCCCGAATTTGTGCTTTGCTCATGGGTAGAAACTGGGATCCTTGAGAAGGACAGGTTCCAGCCGCCAGTAAGAAGATTTAGATGTTATTGGACCCTACAAAAGTTTCAATTTGACAGGGAATGGTCCGAGATTATGATGGGAGAGATGGATGAATCAATAGTTTTTTTCTATTATGAACAGGAGAGGCTAACCAGTAGTCAATTCTACTGTATGTCTTACGTAGAGAGGAGTAAAAAGTAAATTCTCGATCTCGGGGTGAAGGAGGTGCCATACATCAGCTAATACAACATCTTGCATTAGTAAGGAGATGGCTTTAATACTTATAGGGTGGGCCTCTGTAGTGGGGCTACTTCTGTCAATGCTGGCGTCTAAAGCTAAGTTAAGAGCCCCTCCAAGAATAACTGGTGTATTATCTGTGTAAAAGGACAGAATCTGTTGAGCTAAATTATGAAAAAACTCTGAGGAATCTGAGTTGGGTGCATAGACATTAACAAGCAGAAGAGGACCAGAGATGGTATTTAGTTTGACCATCACCCATCTGCCATCAGTATTGGAAACAGAGTTAGCAAGGGACCATTTGAGACTCTTATGAATAAGAATAGCAACTCCTCTTTTTTTTTTTTTTTTTTTGAGATATAGGATGATTCGTAGATCTGACAGACCCAATCTTTTTTTAAGTCTATGAACATCCTCTGCTAACAATTTTGTATCTTGAAGGAAAGCATTTGTGTTTTATGTTTTTTGAGATGTGAAAGAATTTGCTTCCCCTTACAAGGAGAATTAAGTCCCTTCACATTCCATGTATATAAAAAGTATGTCACTCATATTGTTAGTGTTAAAGGGAATAATCGCTGGAGTGTGAAGGCACAAATAAATGAGGCAGAGGATGATTAGAATACAATACAGAGAGCTTACGTATGTGCAGAGAGTGGCAGGAACATTCAAGCCAACAAAAGTGAGATATGTGATACATGAGTGGCACAGATATCTTATTAAAGTTAGAATAAAGATGGCTAAGGAAAAAAGCCATTAACAACAACAATACTAGTAAGCTAAATAACAAAGAAAATGTTTTATGGGTGTGAGGAAATATGAGTCAGCCAACTGACTAAGAGACTCTCACCACAGTCTGGGGCGTCGCGGTAGGGAGGAGCCTAGGGAGGACCAGTTATAAATATCGGCCCAAACCTAAGTCTGATCCCAGTAATATATAAAGTAAGTATTCCTGATAAGCTAAACTGAAAGGGAATAATACCAAGAAAGGCAGGGACTGTAATAACCTCAGCTTAATTCTAAGCTAACAGGACAAGGTATAAGGATAAAGATAAACACCAGAACATATTTATAAACATTAGTAGTAATAATACAAGATATACCAACTCAAAATAACAGTAAATTAAAGAACCATATATGAGATGCCAGTACAGCCTAGACATAGAGCAAGGAATTCAGGGAGCCAGGTGGAATGCAAATGAACAAATATAAAAGGAAAAGTAGATCATTACCACATTAGAGTGACTGAGTATACTTTGTAGTGCAACAGAATAAGTACATAATAAATACAATATTGATGGGGAAAGAAGAAAGGGTGGTCAATTTAAGCCCTCACGCCCTGAGTTAAATGGAATATGGATTATGTGAGAGGAATAGGCTTGTGATAACTGTAGACAGAAGAGATAGTCATAGTAAAGATTGGCTCAGATTACTTGAAAAGCACCTAAATAGGTGTTACATGGGGTGACTAGGTCTAGAAGACTAGGCCCAGTGGGCCCCAAAACAGGAGGGACCACACAGCAGTGGATTTCTATAATATCTGTTGGCTTCAAGTAAAATAAGGAGCATAAGGATTGACAATCCTTTGCAACAGTACACCAAACATAGCCCACCTCTGAGTGCTTATGATAGTTCCATATTGTAAACAGGAGGTAGTAAGAATAATGGAGCGTAGGGAAGGAGATAGATTAAATGTAGTTGACAATAATACATAAGAACCTGCCATCAGGAGAGGGAAGGGGTAAATTGCCTTGTAATATATAATAATTCAAATATGAAAAAAGAAAAGGCAATAATCAGGATGCATACCGATTGAAGATATGCAACTGAGCTGCCAAAAGACTATAAACCTGATGCACTGCTAAACTGGAGAGTAAAAGGCTTGATACAGAGAGCCTGTTTAGTGAGGTAATGTATAAGATCTAACACTAAAATAATGGGTTAGAAAAGCATTGCTGATGTACCAAAGTTCCCTTGAAGACCTTTAAGCTGCTTGTTTAAACACTGCAACAAAAAGCAAATTGATCACGCCCCGATGTACAGTCTTTGCTTTCTGCACCCACTGGGAGTGAAAGCAACCAAGCAGCATAGACTGTAGAGCGGGTGGCTAGGCAGAAAAAGTGTACTGGCACTCCCTTTAAGTATTCTGGAAACAAAACCTACCAAGATATAGCAACTGTGACCATACTACTGACCATATAAGCTCATGACACCTTAGATTTATTAGCAGGATTGTGACTATTGATGTTCTTGCGTTTGGTCTTTGCCTTACATTTCTTTTTTGGCCAGCTCTAAAGATTTGAGGGGGGAACTTGCAACAACTTCTGCCCATGAAGTATCGGCAGTGATACATCCCTGAGGCACAGGGCCCAAATTAGAGGGATCTTCATCTGATATTTGCTGGGAAAGATCCTCCTGTAAGGAGCGCACGTCATCCTCCAAGAGAGCAAACTTATTGTTCAAGAGAATAGAGGGGTTGATTTGAAGGCAAGAGGCTGCAGCTTGGGTGTTTGGGTGAAACCTCGCTAGAACAGCATGAAAGTCTTGGAAGAATAATGCCTCGACAGAAGCTTCTCTTGCAGCTGCATTGATTGCCTTGGGTTAAAATCAGTTCGCGGTTGCTGGGGCTGCGAGTTCTGCAACACTTTCCCCACATTCTTGTACCTCATCGTCCACCCTCTGTGTGGGTACCAAAGCTGTGTTCTGGTTGCCAGTTGCTGCTGAACCTCCCGGGGTAAGATTACAGAGAGAGACTGCCAGATAGTTGGCTAAGGCATCAGGGGTTTCAAAATCCTTGAAGGAAGAGCCTGAGAAAAGGCGTAGTGTTGTGGGATAACGTAGTGCAAATTTAATGCTTCTTTGGTGGAGGATTTGTTTAAGTGGATTGTAGGCCTTCCTTCTGATGGTTAAATCTTTTGAAAAGTCTCTGTAAATAGAAATACTAAACTCTTGTCATTGAAGTTTCCCCATTTCTCTGGCTCGTTTGAGTATTAATTCTGTATGGTAATAGTTCAAGAAGCAAGTGACGATGGGCCTTGGTCGCTGGTCTGATGCTGGCCTGGGACCCAGAGTGCGGTGAGACAGCTCAATGATTAACGTTAGATCAGGAGGCAGTTTAAGCATTGCAGGCAGCACATGTAATAAAAGTGCAGTAGTGTCTCCTAATTCTACACCTTCAGGGAAGCCAAAAAAATCGTAAATTGTTGTGACAATTACGATTTACAATATCGTCAATTTTGTCTTGTAGGGATTTAATAGTTCGACCTTGATTGCAGACAGTAGCCTAGAGGTCATGAATAGTAATGGTGTTACAGGCCATTGCTTTCTCATTAAATGCAATTTTCTGGCTAAAAGTTTCAAGAGTGGTCGCATTCTGTTGGGTGGAGGTTTTTAGATCATTAATTTCAGCCATCAGTTTAGAAAACATTACTTCCACTCTAACAAGTGAGCTTTCACGGTGCTTATTTCCATCCGTGAGAGGAATGGGGGAAATGTGACAGGAAGTTCCTTTCCAAGAGACGGACAATGCGTTTTGCATAAAACTCCAGGCTCTGGAGCAAGCAAGCAAAATGCAGTAGTTTTGCATTGTGTGCGAGAGTGCAAAATGTCCAACTCTGAACAACCCCATCTTGCAAGAGGTCATTTACCTTGGAGGTCCAGCAGTTCCCATTTGTGAATCATGGATTCAGACCCGCTCAGCCTGTCTGTTAAAAGTTTGGAGGCGAGATATATGACTGATATCTGACGGCCATGGGACAGGAGCCCCATACCATGCTCTCACTACTTCCTGCATAAGGGATGGGAGTGAGTGCCCCCTTCTTCGTTAATCAGGGAGTAACCAGGATTTCAAAACTGAAGGTACAAACACAGATACATGCTGTCTGGGGCATATTTCACTAAAAATACCACCAACAGCTTAATCTGGTTTAGTGTCAGTTGGCATCCATCTACATCTCCCTCTCCCAGGATGAGGCTGAAAATAGGCAGAATTGTCTAGTCTTCCTTTCCTGGTCAACAAAACAAACAAATAAATACAATTTGTCTCCATGGCCAGTTGAGTTAAGGCATGTTTGTTCAAAATGCTGCTTGAATCAAATGAGAGCCTACGTCTATAGGCTACAACTTGGCTACTCTCCTTGTAATGTAGCACACTGATGCCCATCTAGATTAACACGGACCGGGGCAAAGATTGACTGAAAGATGATTCTGAAATGCCTGGAGGCTGTAAAGGTCAGCCATTTCCAGGACATGTATAAATACCGCTCAGCCTCCACCTTGGTCCATAACCCCCTGCATCTGGTAAGGACTGAGATGAACACCCCAGCTGGAGCCCAAGGCATCCATGGTGAGAATCTGGTCAGGAACTGATACAAGGAATGGAACCCCCTTGATTAAGTTGTCACATCCATCCACCACAGCAGTGCTCAATGAAGAGGGAATGTGATGAGAATCATTGTTCCAACTCATCTATCAATTGTCCCCATTGTTCCCAAGTGCCCACTGTGGATTCAGCATATGGAGCCGAGCAAATGGCACTGTTACTATGGCAGGACCCATCCAGCCAGAAGACATAACACTGTACTGGCAGAGACGTAGTGGCTCCTGTGTATCAAGTGCGTTGCGCAATAAGGGTGTCTACCCTGTCCTGTGACATAAAGGCATGCCCCTTATTCGTGTCCAGTACTGTCCCAATGTACTGCAGGCATCATCCATCTGTATCATCTTGTAGCCTGGTTGAAACTCTGGCAGATTTTTTATTTTGTTTTTTATTTATTTTCTTTATCCTCCAGGGAACATGGCAGGCGGCTTCAGTCCCTCCCTCAGAGGGACTCGGTCTCCGGCCCCACCTTCTCCTGCCCGACTATCCTGGTGATCCCCCATGGGTTGCCCCCCTCCATGACAAGGCCATGGGCATCAGTGTTCTCTTTTAATGACTTTTCCCTCCCACCCAAAATTTGAAGGCTCATCTGTTCTTCTTCTGGAAATTGGTAGCCTTTGCTGTTCTCCTAGGTTATAATCGGAGGAGGATATGCACACTCAGCTAAAACTAAACTGAAGGCAAAACGTGCGTGGATTTATTCTGATTTATATTTACAGTTAGCAGGTATAAAGAGAGAGACTCCAACTTGAAAGCCAATTACACTTTTTTTTTCTGAGTTTGATCAATGTTCTTTTAGATTATTTTTTTTAAACTAGGAATACCCCAAGTGCCTTGCAACAAACATGTTGTGTGCAGTGTGCAAATCTGTGTGTTGGGGGGTTGTCTTCCTATAATAGTGAAGGAGGGTGTAACTTGCAGTGTCTGTAGGATTTGCTGACTCCTGATTTTTATGCTTGCTTGCACGCATGTGCAAAAACATAGTGCCACCATACGAGTTTTTGTAGGTGCACCTCCCCCACTTCCAATGCCCTGCTCCCTTTTGCAGGCGCCGCTGCACCTCGCCAGTGAATGTCCGAGCTGTCTATGACAGCCGTTCAGATGCAGTGGTGTACAGTTGAAAGAGAAAAAACGCTGCAATCAGCGGTTGTAACGTGTAGGCAATTTGCATGCATGAGGTAATTTGCATACTGCCGTTGGCAGGTAATTTACAAATTGCCTACATGTCACTGCATCAGAACTGCTGTCATAGACAGCTCATTGTTATAAGCCGCTAAGGGTAAGGTATGCCTTAAAGTCACAGTGCTACACAGGTGACCATAAATTAAACTGTGCAACCATTACAAAACATGCCTTCAGTTACAGTAATTGCATCGCCTTTGACACATTCCAAAGAAAATTCGCTCTTTCCAAGATCACTTCTATCCTGCAGCAGTGATTAAAATGCATCACTTATTATGCTCACGTTTTTATGTTTGTGAAAAGCAACCTGCATGCCACATAAATCAAGTCACTGCATGCGTACCTTGAATTCTATGGGAAGGTTTGACCCCTTCTCAACACGGCATGTTCGCGATTCGAGGAAAAAACAATAAACAAAGCATCTGAGACTTACTTTTCTGGCTGGAATATCTCGGGTATCCCTAGTAGCGTGTGATTTGTAAGATCCTATCTTCGATGGTGGCCACCCCGTTGAAAGCTTGTTTGACATCCATAAAGGCACGGGCAGTGGAGGAGGGGGGGGTGTTGTGCTGCCGCCGCCATTTCTGCTGTTCCTGGGGTGAACTTGGACTGAGAGCTGGTGCTGCTGCTACTGCCACTACTACTGCCACTGCTGCTGTTAGTTCTGCTCCAGCAGTTGTCTCTGGTGCTCTCAGTGTGCCATCTGATGCCTGCCAGCCGGTTCCAGCGCTCTGCATCGTGCCAGTGACCCACGCTCTCCTACCTCCAGGCACAATGGCAGCACCACGCCAGGCACCCTCCATTCCCTATCCGGACACAGTGTGCCTAGGGGGCACCCCTGCACCAGCCTTCATTTAGCCACGGCATGGAGAGAGCCAGAATGTGGGACTGACTTGCAGTAAACGCTCCAATATGACACAAAAATAGACAGCTGGGAAGTCCACGGGAGCAGTGACCTAGCCTGCTGAATTCTGTGATACCACAGTTTGTTTATAAAGCTGGAAAAATCGTTAACCAGGGAGTACTTCCATCAAGCATGCATCTCTGTACCTTTGCATTTTGTCAGCAACGGTTCCTTTATTTGACTCTGTATGAATGGGTTCGCAGAGTGATCTCTATGTTCCATACGCTACCATGTAGTATGGTAGGTACCTCGTCTAACTGAATGCATGGCACCTCAACTTTAAAGGAAGGAAAGGAATTTGGTTTTAAATATTAGGGCTTTTCATACACACACAGCATATAGGAAAGTGTTTATTAAAGCGCCTTGCAGGTTTCCTGCAATAGCAAGCAGGAGCTTAACTGCGTATCACAGTCGAGAGAAGTACAGTAAAGTGAATGTGTTTAAGGTCTAGAGTAGAGCAAGTAGTGGTTGTTGCGGTGAATTTATAGTAACGCATTAGTATCCAGGTTCACAGCTCTCAGCTCAGTATCTCTTTACAGGTTCCCTGTCTTTTGTCGTGTTCCACGTATCAATGCTGATGTGACTGCCTGATGTTCAGATACAAAAGTACATTATATTATACAAATATTGACTGAAGGTGAGAGATGTAGTGGAAAAATAGTGACCCAGAAGGATGAAGATTATGGCCATACCGGTAAACACAGTGTAGGAAGGATTAATAGCTCTAGTGTTAAAATGAACATGATGGTTTGCATGCACAGAACTGCAAGGAACATGGTGCACAATGCATCTACCGTTGCAAATGTTGGTAGCTTACCTGGTTTACGCAAATAAAGTATTTCATTAGTGGTCATCTGATGTTAAGTACCCCCACCACGGAGCTCATCGGCACTGAGAGCCCTTGAGCAGCGCATCCATGGGCAGCATTGCCCCAAGGTGAACATTTAACATCCCATGCCACAAACCCCTTAGTCCACCTGAGTTTCCTATCCTAAAGCATTACTGGTGACCACCAAAAAACCTGAGGCTAGTTTAGCAACAAAGTACTTTTTAAATCTGGTGATCAAATCCTGCACATGTGCACTAGTGGCCAGAAATAAGATCCCGTGCACGTTCAAGAATGTGGCACTAGTGCGCATGCGCAGGATTTGGTCACCAGATTTAAAAGTACTTTGTGGCTGAACTAGCTCCTCGGTTTTTCTTGGCAGTCACCAGTAATGCTTTAGGATGGATGTCTCAGGAAGACTAAGAGGTTTGTGGCATGGGGATATTAAAATGTTCACCTTTGGGGAAGTGCTGCCCATAGACGCTGCTCACGAGCACGTCTCAGTGCCAATTAGCTTCCGGTGGCAGGGGTACTTAAAGTCGGACCGTCACTTGATGAAATACATTAATTATTTGTGAAACCAGGTAAGCTACCAACATTTTGAAACTTGCCTCTGGTCCTGAGTTTCATGTGTTATATCACTAGGGACTTCAACATTTACCCTCCACAACTGCCAGTCCATGTCTGCACTCAGTTACACTGTAGAGAGCCAGGTTCGATTCTTACCTTCCCATTTCACTGACATCTTTAAATAAAGACAACATTCAGTTTAAAATGATACCTTATAATCCAGCACCAATACTATATAGACAAAATATTATGGATGCACATAACATTTTTATCTCAGAACTATTCACATACACATCAAAAGTTTTCTGCTACTCTTATGAAGCATCCCTTTACCTCCTGTACTACCAATGCCAATACAAGCAAGCAAACATTCGGCATTGACAAATGCTTGTTCTTTTGGGGGACTCACTAAACAATGCAAGCAAGTCATTGTTATTAAGCTGGAGTAACCTTGGTTAGCATGTTCTCTTCTCCCAGCAACTCAGGGGGTGGTGGCATTCTTCAGTCAGTGATCCTCATTTCACTTATATAGAGCAGCGATCAAAACAACTCTCCATTCCGATTTTTTATGTTGGCTTGTGCACAGGTGCAAGCAACATAGTGGCACCATATGAGTTTTAGAGGTGTCTCACTGCTCTGCCAGTGCCCCGCTCCATTTTTCAGGTGGGACCACACAGCACCAATAAATGGCCGAGCTGTCTATGACGGCACTTAAAATGCAGTAGCGTGCAATTGAAAGGAAACCACTGCAGGTTTGCATACGGCCCGTCAGCAAGCAGCAGCTATGCGTCAGCCGCCTTTCCATCCTCATGAAAGCCGACGGGGTGCCCAATCCCTATCGACATGCCCCTCAGTTCCTTTGCCGTTGGGTAGCCCAATCCCGTCTGGCATGATGCGCCCATCTGTTGTGTGCCGAGGGTACCCAATCCCCTGGCTCAAGCGCCCCCACACTGTATGGCCAACGGGTGCCCAATCCCGCCGGCTCTACTCCTCCCCAAACATCCAGGTGGCATGCTGGAAGCCTACCCCAGCGTGCCAAATGTCCTGTGTCTCTTTTTTTTTTTATAAACCCTTGAAAAAGAAAGTGGTCCCTCATTGCCTCTCTTGCCCTCTCCCCAACCCGCGCCACCCTCTGCGCACCCACCTCCCCACACACCCCACTCCATACTTACCTCCGGAGCCTGATGCGACGATCTTCAGTGGACCGGGAACACGTCTGCACTCTTCAAAGCTGACCATGAACTGAAGAAATGCCGGTAAGCTGTATAATGGCATGAATGTTTTTTTCTAAATTTTGGTGCATATCTCGATTTTGGGAATTTTGGCACCAAATTTTCAACATGGGGTTCTTGGGACTCCACCTTATGAATTCAGTCACTGTCATCTCGTTATTCAGTCCCGAAAGGTGATTTTGCGGTCACTGTGCAGAATCACCTTTTGGGACCGATTAACAGAACGACAGTATCACTGTTCATGAGATGGGCTCTCAAAAAGCCAATGTTGCAAATTTGGTGAAAAAATTCCAAAAAATGACTGTGTTACAAGAGTGAGTTGCGCAGTTTCTACGCACACTCGTAACTTCACAAATTTGTAATATTTTCACTCCAGATTTTCAACATCAGCATTTTTTCACACCTCCTTATGAACAGTACAGCTGTCATTTTTCACATCCTTGCCAAAATGTGTTTTCGCACTTACAGCGCAGAATAGCGCCGTCGCTGTGGGAAATCACTGTTCGGGACAGATTAAGAAAATCACAGTGCCGCTGTTCATAAGGAGAGGTTAAAAAATACCCATGTTGAAAATTTGGTAGGGAAAATCAAAAAAAATTATTGCGTTACAGGCGTGCCTTGTGCAGTTTCTACACACATTCATAACTTTGCCAATTTTTCATATTTTTACTCCAGATTTTCAACATTGCCATTTTTTTCACACTACCTCACAAACAGTATGGCTGTCATTTTTCACATCCTGCCAGAAATGTGTTTTCACACCTTTGGTGCCAATGGCGCAGTCATTGTGCAAAACCACCTTTCCGGATTGAGTAACTAAATGATAGTGCCACTGTTCATGACGGGGTCACAAAATCCCACTTTGCAAATCTGAGGAAAATAACAAACGCCTGGCGTTATGGTTTCAAAACATGATGCCCTCACCGTACAGAGACTGACACCCAATGGGTGTGACTTGGCATCATCGCCTGTAATACACACGCCATGCCACCCCCACCCTGCAGCCACTGACAGGCATCGAGGTGTGTCTTGCAGTTGTCGGGCCCAGCGTTCACCCCATTCTCCTGTACCGCACCCACTTCAGCATATTTCCTTATGAAATGGAATGAGTGTAAGGCCCGATGGTCCAAAGCACACCGCAACACCTGTCAGTGTCTGCAAGGTAGTATAAGATGAAATGGCATGAGCCTTATGCCCAATTATCCAAAGGCACACCCCTCAATGCCTGTCAATCTCTGCAGGGTGGGGTTGGTGTCAGTTCAGTACTTAAGTGCCATTCCTATTATGCATCCCTCTAACTCCTGCACTACCAATGCCAGTGCCAGCAAGCCAACATTTGGCATTAACAAATGCTTGTTTCCTTACCTGCTTGCTCCAGTTCCAGAATACCCTGGTCCCAAACTCTGCAGCAGCTGGGCAACTTGATCCTCCTTAAGAATTGCGCTTGATGCCACCACTTAGGCTGCAGGTTCAAAGCTGCCAAGAAATTACCGTCACACTTACAGGTACAGATCTGCGGCCCACAAATCAAAACTGTGATCGATGTCCACCAGTGGGGAGGGAGTCCTCTGCTCAGTCTGCTGCCAGCCACACGTTTATGCACTAAGCTCATGCCACCACACCGAGATTGATGCCACCTCCATAGGCACCACTGAATCTTCTCACTTCTTGACTACAACTCGCCTTCCAGTTCTTCCTTCCAAATTCATCTTCCAGGGATTCAGCGTGCATTGTGAGCAGCCTCACAATGAAAAATTAACATGGCTGAGCTCGCCACACCTACACCTACACAGCAGCAAATTATAACTGCTGTGGACCTAGTCAAGCTCTGCTACTCTTGCGTTAGTCCCCCCCTCAATACTGGCTGGCCAGAGTTATGTAACAAGAGCTAGCATGAGTCAAGATGCCATGCGGCCACTAGTTTTTCGGCTTTGTAGTGGACGGCATCAGTTTGTTCCCCCTTCTAATGAGTATGTATGCCATGGCATACTTAACATATCAGTAGCTATGCCCTTACCTTGTGTGATCGCATAACATAGCTAGCATTTCTGTTGCCGTGTGGCTGGTTTTACCGATTTCTGCGGCCAGTACTGATTTCTGCGGCCACTGCTGCAACTGCAGAATCTCAGTAAACATGGGGCCCTGCAAATAAGAGACGATGGATATTTTGACACTGTTTCATAGAAGGTCTGATGAGGGTGATCGACAGCAGGAGAAAGAACTGAAGAGGGTTGGTGATACCCATGTTACATAGGCAGGGGCGCTGCTTGCCATTGTGGGCAGCCCCCCATTAGAAAACATTTCCAAGCGGTCCTGACCTGATGGCTTACAGTTATAAATGTGTGGCCCAATGAACAAGATATCCTCGATGGAGATATTTAAATACAAACCAGAGTCCCAATCAAATACAAATTTAGTCCCATGATTCTTGGAATTTCCCACTGGGTTCTAAAATAAAGACTCCTCCAGATATCAGTTAATAGTTATCAGATATTGTTACCAAGCAATAAAGGGACCTTGGATGATCATATCTGAGGATCTCAAGGTGGCAGGAAGTGCAGAAGGGCAGCAGCAAAGCGAGCAGGATGCTGGGGTGCACAGGAAGGGCGATCTCTAGCAGGAGAAGGGAGGTGGTGTTGCCCCTCTATCACTCACTTGTGAAATTCCACATGGGAGTACGGTGCCCAGTTCTGGAAGCTGTACCTCTGCAAGGACATTGACAGGGTGGAAGCAGTCCAGAGGAGGCCTACTAAAATGGTGGTGAGTGGGGGAGGGGTTGCATGAGAAACCATACGAGGAGATGCTGTGGGAGCTCAACCTGTAATCCCTAGAAGAGAGGAGAGTGAGACGGGACATGATTGAGACCTATAAGTACCTCATGGAGGTGAACAAGGGAGTAGAGTCTCTTAGATAGTAGGAGGAGCATCAGAACATGGGGCATGCCATAAGCTGGGGTTGGGGGGGGGGTGGAGTTTAAGATAGATGTGAGGAAATACTTCTTTGCAGAAAAGTGTGGTTGTTGATGCCTGAAAGAGCCTACCATAGGAGGTGAAAACAGTGCAGAGTTTCAACCATGCATGGGATAGGGACATGGATATAATAAATAGTGGTGAGGGAGGGACATCTGTGACCAAACAGAGTCTAGGGAGTAGTCTTAGGCAGGGAAAATAGGACAGACTAGATGGTCATTTTCTGCCAACACATTCTGTGTTTCTATCTTTAACTTTTAGCTGCCTTCTGGACTTTTCCTATGGTTGTTCAGAACTGCCCAGGGTAAGTTTAGCCAAACTAAACTATGCTAACTATTTACACATGGCTGCAGGGCAGGGCCTTGATCAATACTCATGGCCTCCTGTTAAGGCAGCAGTCTCTGGCAGGATTAGGTTGAGGGGCGTCCCTGTTTGCAGCTTTCTATGGCTTGGCTCTTCAGCAGGATCTAGGCTGAAGTGCATCACCCTTTGGTTTGTCTCTCACAATTGTCTTCACCCTATGTGGGACTTTTTTATTTTATTTCCCCAAAACTATGAAGGCAATCGGGGCTAGATGTGGCATAGCCCCCTACACAAACAACCATCAGCAAGGATGCATGACAATTAGCACAACTGTCTTTAGACCAAGTGCCATCAAGGCAACCCTACTCTCTGAATATTACTTACTCAGACATATTGCAAAGCAACTCACTCCAAGTTTATTGGGGAATACGAACATACGAAATTGCCAGCAGAAACAGGCCTCATGGTCTAGTGAGTCTGCTGTGAGTGTGCAGCTAGCCAAGGCTAGCAATCCAAATCACAGTTTGAATCACAGCAGAACTTCTAGCTGTGAGCTGTGTCTCATAGCTCCTCCCTTCTCAGGTCTCCAAATCAGTCTCAACAGTCTGGTAGTACTACAGCAATTTTCACACACACACACACACACACACACACACACTCACTCACTCACTCACTCACTTTCTCCCTCTCTCTTTCTTTCTTTTTGGCTGATTAGAGGACCTTGGCTCAGTCCTTCCGTCCCGTTGGCTCTCCATTTGTACCTGTTTTGCTGCGGACTACATGTCACATAATGATAGGAAAACTGCTTCCTGTGCTGGGGAATGCAGGCTAGCAATCCCAATCGCAATTTGAATGATGGGAAAACTTCTAGCTGTGAGATGTGTCTCACAGCTCCTCTCTCCTCAGGTCTCCAACAGTCTCACCAGTCTGGTGCCTGCATCCCACCAGCTGTCCATTTGTACCTATTTTGCTGGGAACTACATGTCCCAGAATGCTAACAGGACAGCTTCCTGTGCCTTTTGGAACATATGAGGCTCTGGCAGCCTTGTCGTTGGTCCCCCGAGCCACGCTTAGTCTGCTGAATGCTGACCCCACTTCCAGTCTCTCAGGATCAGGGGATATCAAGATGGCGCTGCCTATACCCTCATGGGCTTCTTTAATATATTTATTCTGATCCCTCACCACAGCTTCCAGATGATTACATTTACTTGCTCCCGGTTCTCGCTAAACAGCCTGGGGTCAGGAGCGAGAAGGAGCGTGGAGGCACTCTGTTCCATGTTCTTTGGCTGGCCCTTTTGAACTTCATGGTTGGGAGCTACAAAGTTTAATCAGACCCCTGCTTCTAGCAGGAAGCTGAAAGGGGGATGCTGCTCCCCATGTTGCTGCTCCCCTGACCAATGCTGCAGCCTCAGGACTGGGAGAGTAAAGAGGGAGGTATCTGGTTAGTGTGGAGTTCTGCTCTGGATGTGGAGTCTTAAAAGTACGCCTCCATTTGGGAGGGGGACTACAATAAAATGTAGCAACACTGGCTACCCGCCTTTGGTCATACATTATGCCTAGTAAACAGTAAATACATGCTAAGAGTCTTCTTTGGTTAACTAAAAGAGCTACTGTCCCATTGTTCACTAGTCAGGTACCTACTGTTTACCTGTCAAAAGGAATCACCAGAGTTATAACATTAAATGAGCATTAAACAGCATTTAATTATCCAACCTTCCCAGAGTTGGGGGCTTACCTGGGCTGTTTCTTGGGACCTGCTGAGCGCTGCAGCTACTCTGCCTCATCGCTGCAGAACTCTACATGGCACGGATGCCAGCAGTGATCCCCCCATGTTCCCTTGAACTGTTTCAGGGGCCTTGGACAGCAACTTTGGGATGTCCAGTCTTTCATGCTATGAAAGGTGCTTGAACATCGCAGCCATGGCTACACAGGGCACCCCATATTGGCACAGCTTTTAACAAACTTATCGCCTGACCGTAGGAATATGTGTGCATGATTGTGCACGGTCAGGGGTGATGGCTGGTAATTTGGTAAATCAGTTGACCAATAAGTGAGCCAGAAAAGCCACTAAGCCTGCCTCACAAATGGAATGAGGAAGAGAACAGCTATTACTGCACTAAGTATTGTGTAACTGAAGGGTGGGGGTAGCTAGTGCTACTGTGCAACGTAATGCATTAACTGGGGAGGGGAGTAGCAGGTGTTATTGTGCTGCATAATGTATGACTCGGGGTGGGTAACAGCTGCTGTTTTAGTTACATAACGTATGACTGGAGGGGTAGCAGGTGCTGCTACACTACATAATGTATGATCCAAGGGTGGTAGCAGGTGATTCTGCTATACATAATATATGTCTAAAAGGGGGGGTTGTTGTTGCTACTACACTACATGATATATTACCCAAGATCAGAAGCGGATGCTACTGTGCTACATAATGTATAACCCATGCTGGGTACCAGCTGCTACGTCCGTACATAATGTGTGACTGACATGGGTAGCTGGTGCTACTGCTCTACATCATTTATGATTGAAGGGTAGTTGGTGTTACTGCCCTATGTAATGTATGACCGGTTGGGGGAAGGGGGTAGCAGGCCATACTTCACTACACATCATATCATATTGCTTAAGGGGGCAGCAGGTGTTGCCATGCTACATAAAGGTGGTTTGTACATGCTTTTGTGTTACATTATGGTGGATTTCTGCACTCTGCCCTACATAATGTATGAGTCAAGGGACTCTTTGGGGGAGTTGGGCAGCCTACACTATATGATGCATGTGTCAAGGGACTCTTGGGGGGAGTTGGGCAGTCTACGCTACATGATGCATGAGGCAAGGGGTAATGGGTAGTGCTTCTCTAGGTAATGCGTGTCCCAAGGGGGTAGCATGTTCTACTAGGCTGCATAATGTGTTATCCAAAGGAGTAGCAGGTGCTACTGCATTACATAATATATAACCATAAGAAGGATAGTGGCTGCTCTGCTGTGCTACATAATCTATGCCCCAAGGCAGGTATTGGGTTCTACAGTGTTATGCACTATAGCTGGATCTGTAGTAATGGCTGGTAAAGAGATGCAGAACTGCTGGTGCTACTTGCCTTTAACTATCTGCGAACCTAGGACAAAGATGCCTGGGAGTCTGATAATAAACAATTTCTGTCAACTTTTAAACTGTCTTTGGGGTTCCTATACACGTGTAACAAGTGGAAAAATGCCTGCCTCCCCATGTAGAAATTTTACGAGGTATTCAGATTGTTTGGAAAAATATTTTGAACAGAGCTCATGGAAAGGGAGTAGAGGTGTAGATGGGTTACTTTTGGTTTTCAATGCTGCCATCTGTTATGCAGTCACTAAACCGCTTCCCATCCCTGATGTGCTCCTAGTATACCCTGTAACATGGGCACTTTGCTATTTATCATCTCTTCTTTCCTCAGGAAACAGCTGTGTCCAGCCCTGATAGTGATCCTGGGGAACCCCATGAATGACAAGACCATCACCTCAGCTTACAGCGGCAACTTCTTGAGATGGACACCACGCCATCAGGGGTCTCAGACCATGGGCGGGGTTCAGGGCTGCTCCTCCACAGCACCAGCCCCAATTGGGCCAGTGGCCTGCATATATTGCATTGCAGCAGAGCTGGTCCGACTGGTGGGTTGTGCGGAGTCCATGAAACCTGTGTTACAGTCGCTACCACCGCATTCTGTTGTACCCACCACCCCAGCACAGGGTAGAGGCCATCAAAATCATGAAGGAGGTAAGAAAAGAAGCCATATACTTGCTGTTTAGAAATACAACTTATCTTTGCTTTTGCATAAATGACTAGAGATAGAAACATAGAATTTGCTGGCAGAAAAGGACTGCTTGGCCTGCCTAGTCTGCCCATTTTTCCTCGTTTATAGTAGCACTGCAGATCCTACTTGATCTCCAGTTGATTAATTGATCTATTAATTAATTGATTGACATGATTGATTGATTTGTAATCTTTGACCAAGATTGGCACACTAAGCTGTGATAGCTCATTTCCAGGTATGTGTTCAGGTGTGGGTTTCATGGATCCATTTTAGTGATGGGGAATATTGACCAGGACACTGAGGAAAACTCCCCATCTATTACAGTAAGTGCTGTGGAAACTTCAGGTTCCACCTAGACTGTGATCTCCCTGATGAAGGATTGCGCTAGACCTCAAGCACCGAGGCTCCTTGTGCCACACTCTTCTACAATAAATGGAAGCATTACTATTCACACCTAAGTGATTCATTTTCAAACCCAGTGTGGGGCCTCTGTGCTGTTCCCGCTGGTCCTTCTTATTGCATCTGTACCGGCTGCCTGTGCTCGGAGCATGTGGACCTTATTGTTTGTAATGAGCCGCTGACACTGCAGTAACCTTCTTTCCTTTTTCAGGGTAAAATGAACTTCCCCCTCCTGGCATTTGTGGTTGCTGGCTGGTGTCACCCACAGCACTGTCACCACTCTGTGGCTACCTCTCAGTTCTGATGCAGGCTTTGGCATGGGTGCTGAGAGTACTGGATGGGGTGGGCTGTCATGGGCATCAGTGCCAGGATATTTTCACTCTTTTTTTTCCCAGATGCCTGCCAGCAGTGCACCAGGTAGGGCTGGTTGCTGGCCTTGCTATCATGTAGTATCTCCTGTGGACAGAACTGAGCTCTGCTACCCACCACAGGCAGGGGTTACTAGTACTGCGGCTCACAGTGCCCATCCTGCCTGGTCAGGGATGTGCTGATCCTGGCCAGCGATCCGGTGACTTGCCAACTGACTGCAGGCTTACCAGGCTAACACCTAAATCAGAACTACCTGCAGGATAACACAATGTGCAACCCTTTGGCCAACAAGTTGGCCACCTATGACCCTAGTTTTAACAATTTTAAATGCAGCAGCTCTCTGAGGATTTCCTTAGAAAGAGAATACCACTGACCCAGTGGTGCAGTGCACTGCCTCCAGTCCTGGAAGATTCATGGTCATTTGTGAACCCCAGAAAATCCTTCAGTGGTGCAGTCAGGAGCTGAGGGCATCAGAAGGTGCAGCTGTGACAACCCCAATTGTCAGGAATTGGAGCAGAGCAGATGTGGGAAATGGTGACCAACATGACATAAATAAGAGGAGAATACCTTCAATACTTGCTTTCACAAACATTAGGCTTTCCTGAAGGAAATGCAAATGAAGAGTTTGCTAGCTCTTTTAAGGGAGTGTGTGTTAGCTTTCTATCTGTATTAAATGCTTCACTGGTTGAGTGAAGAATTTTATACTTAACCCATTTCTCGTTTCAATGGACATTCTCTAAAATATTCTGGTAACATAAGATGTGTTTCCCATGGTCATTGTAGGCACATGGAATCTTTGGTTGCCTTCTCTACTTAAAACCATGGGTGCAGCATCGCTTAGAGGAAATCAGGATCAATCTTCTGTAGACCTGTTTTGTGTTACCACTTTAAGGTTCTGGGCTAGGCAAAAAGCGCTTCATCAATAAGTTAAGCTTTTGACAAAAACTGTTGGCTGAGTGTGGCCCTGAATATATCTTTCAGCGTCTTATTTGTTTTTGTTTGCTTGTTTATATGTCAGTTTGTGCAGTGCACCATCCTATAACCCAGAGCACCTTACAGAGTTTAAATGGATCAGTACGGGCCAGGAGAGAAGGTAATTTAACCACACAGAGTGACCACGACACTATTAAATTCAGCATTGTAAGGAGTCATGGCCAGCACCCATCGTGAAAGAATGGGTCCTTTCCTAGCTCCTCAGTCAAGGAATTAATCTAACAGCATCTAAACTTTTAAAATTACTAAAACTGATTTATCTTGCAAAGATTTGATTATTTACAGTCCTTTCTCATCTGACCGTGTGGGACTGCCAGCTACACTAGGAATCTAACGAAGTGGTGACAAGAAAAGGCAAACAGTGGGGCCATGAGGAGGTGCTGTGACAGCGAGCACTGCTACTGCGAGGGATGTGGAGCCAATGATGTCTGATCTGATGAAAGCAATCCAGGCTCTTGATAAGCGGATGATAGCTGTAGACCAAAGACTGCAGGATTTCAATGTGAGACTTGCTTTGGGCAAGTCCCAGATAGCAGCAGCCAGCTTTGGAAGCCATGGCCATGGCCTTGAAGGTAGCCTCGAACTCTGCAGGTTTAATAAAGGAAAATTAATTCTGCATTATAGAATGGAGGCTCTCAAGAACCAGATGAGCGTCTTAAATCTGTGTCTTTTAGGACTGCCAGAAGCTACCGAGGAGGATGATCCTACAGACTATACGGGGTTTTGGCTGGGTACAGATTTGCACCTGGAGCTGGCCCCCTTGGTATACTGAGACTTCAGAACCACCCCGAGGAAAAGACTGCCCAAGAATACTCCCCGGATCTTTCTCAAACAGCTAGCCATGCTGCATGAGCGGGATCTGGTATTGGATGCAATGAGGAGTGCAGAACCTTTAGAGACTCCAGAGGGGGATAATATCTCCCTAGTCCATGATCTGAGCAATGCCACCAGGGACCACAGGAAATCCTTTGATGCAGTTTGGATGGCATTACGATCCCTGTGGGAATCTCATGTGATGCAGTAACCACTCAGAATCATTGGGAAGCAGTACATTTACAGTAACCTGAAAGAGGCTGGTGCACTCCTTAAAAAGATCAAGCTGGACTTTGGGTCTTAGGACGATAGTGCAGAGGAGGAGGAGAGGAGCCGATTGACATTATTCACTGTGGAATACTTATGAGTACTTGCAGTGGTGGGGAGGCTGAGCTGTAATTTTAACAAATGTCTTCTTTAGCCCCTTTGTGAACTTAGTGGGGCCCTAATGCACATTACTTAACTTTAACTTTGTTTCCTGTGAGGCAGATACAGTGTGCTTTCTTATTTATCTGTTATTCATAAAGATGACACCTGCCTCATATCTAGTTTGTGAGTCTATTGACTCTCCTCCACCTAGTTTGAGGCATTGTCTGGTACTGCTTTAATTAGACTTCCACTGATGCAGTAAGGCACCCTGACTTGAGGACCGAATGCTATCATATACATACTTCTGCTTGCTTTATTGTTTTGTTTATTGTTTATTGCATATTTTCGGAATTACAAACCTTTGAGTCGCAGGACTCATTTGCAAAGGCTCCACGTCGGTTACAGTGGTGGAGGACGGAGTACAAGGATACATACATAGTAAGGCAGTATACAGGAGAAACATACACACTCAAAATAATACACATGACAGTTCTGAACAGTGCAGTCCAGGCTTTATCTTAATACAGCAGTGACTGTAGCAGGGACATTAAGGGTATCATTTGTTAGACTAGGGGGGAGGCGTGTTCGTGGGATCCATGAGACCCTGTGTCAGTTTTTTAATGGGAGGCGTATTCTTGGGGTCCATGAGACCCTGTGCCAGATTTAATTTAGTGTGGTAAGGTAGCCTACTTAGGAGAAGAATAGCTAGCCACAGGCACAGGAATGGGATTCAGCTAGGTGGGCTTTGAGGCCTGCTTTGAAAAGGGAGATGCTGTGTGACTGAGTGAGCCAAGGAGGTAGTGCATTAAGCCAACGAGGAGCACGGTACCGAAACGATCTTTGACCCATTGATGTCCTACAGTGGGGACCCAGAATGAAGGATTAGAGGAGTCGGTATTGCGCCTGATGGGGCTGGTCTGATTATTGGGAGAAGGCCAAGTGGGGCGGTCTGAAGTTGTATTTTTAGCCAGGATACAGGTGTGGTAGTGTAGTCTTTGTTGGAAGTTTAGCCAGCCAGTCAGGGCATATAGGTCACATGTATGAGTAAGCTGGTCACTGCGGTGACTAGTCGGCAGGCTTTATTCAGGGCCGGTGTCAATACTGCGTGGTACCGTGAGTTCATCACGATCCTTCTCGATATCCCATAATCGATTAGGGAGAGGATTGAGGTGGAGACTGCTAGATGCAAGGCCTGTGGGGGTAAACAGTGTTTAACCCAATAGAGGATTCCCACTCTTGTGTTAACAGCGGTGGAAAGAAGTTGGACGTGTCTATGGTAGGAGAGGGAGGTATCTAAAGTGATGCCCAGGTATTTGAAGTTAGTGACGTGTTCAAGGGGGGTGCCTTGCTTGTTGTTAATTAGTAGAGCCGATTGGCTGTGTGGGTTTTGTCGGTGTGCAAATAACATGGATTTAGTTTTTTTATAGTTGATGATCAGGCGGTGTTCATCGAACCACGATTCTAGCTCCCAAAGAAACCCTGTAGGGCTTGCTGCAGGGTGCATGGTTGGGGTGTTTCAGAATATTACCGCATCATCCGCATAGAGAAGCATGTTTCCACTGCATGCCGTGGAAGAGAGTTTAAAAGAGGAGAAGAGAAGGGGGCCAAGGATAGACCCTCATGGGACCCCAGAGCACACTGCTTTATGGGAGGAGATGGTGGTATTTACCCTAACTTGCTGAGACCGGCCTGATAGGTAGTCCCTGAACCAGGCAGTCGCCCAGTGACCACATTTAGCTGTGGCATTACATGAAGCAACAGATCGTGACTGACTGTGTCAAACGCTTTGGTGAGGTCCACGAAGATTGCACCTGCAACAGCTCCTGGTCTAAGGCCTCGTGGATGAACGAGGTGAGCTCGGTCAGTGCGGGTCACAGTGCTATGTCCTGTCCGGAAACCGTGCTGAGCATGACTAAGGAGGTTGTATCTAGTGAGGTGTTCTGTAAACTGTCAGCTACTATTTTTCCAGCGCTTTAGAGAGCGGAGGAAGTATGGAGATAGGTCTATAGTTGCTTGGTAAAGTGGGGTCTCCACTCTTCAAGATGGGAGTGATTAAAGCATTCTTCCAGGTTGAGGGGAACTGACCGAGGCAGAGAGAGAGAGAGATTGAGAATTTTAGTGAGGTGGGAAGTGTGACGTCCAGTGTCAGCCGAATGAGCTTTAGATCGAGTGAATCATTGCTGTACCGGAATTGGAAATTGCATTGGTAATGTAATGTTTTGCCTCCCGGCAGGAGATGGCTCAGTCTGAATGGTAGTGAATCCGAGTTAGTGGGAGTGTCGGGGGCTGGGTGGAAGAAATTAGGGGGGAGGATACTGGAGAGGTCCGAGAAGGTGGAGTTAAGGGCTTCAGCTACTACGGAGGGGTCTTGTGTATCTTCTCCGTTTACAGAGAGTAGGGAGGGGGAAGGGGAGCGTGAATTCCCATTTAGTTCTTTTACGTTGCTCCAGAATTTCTTCCCGTCTCCCCATGCGGAGGTAAGGGTTTGCTGGTAGTAGGATGCCTTTGCCTGTCGTACGGCCCATGTACATTTATTGCGGGCTGCTCGGTATAGTAGTCTATCATGTGTGTTTTGCGATTCAATGGCCTTATGCCAAAGGTTGTCCCGCCATTGGAGCAGGTTTAGTAGTGAGGGTGTGAACCAAGGGGTGGATCTGGTTTTCAGTACTTGTTTGGTGAGGGGCGCAAAAATGTCGCAGGCCTTGTTAAACGTGGATATAAAGTGAGTGAGAGCAAAGTCTACCGACTGTGAGGTGTAAATTGGGAGCCAATCACAAGTAGCTAGATGAGCTATGAGTTTACGTGAGGCCTCCTTTTAGCCGCCTCTGCATGAGGATTAGGGGTCGGGGTCAGTTTGCCAGACCACCAACTGGTCACTGGGGAGTGGTCACTAATTGAATCTGGAAGTACCGAGGCTTGGAGAGGTTCCGTGGCCTATTTGTGAAGATAAGGTCTAAAAGGGTGGAGGCCCCAGTTCTGTTGTCCCTTCTGGTAGGAGAGGTGACTATCTGGTTAGGTCATACGCTAGAGCTGAATCTAAAGCTGGACGAGGAGGGGATAGAGCTAGTTAACATTGAAATCACCCATTAGGATGAGTTCACTTGTATTAGGTAGGTTAGAGATTGTTTGGAGGATGGAATCAAAGCGAGTTTTTGGTTTCTCGGGGATGTAGGCTGGCCGATGTATAGTGTTTGGAGCCCAGACTGAGTTTGACAATTAGTGTCTGGGCGCCATATTGGAAGTGCAGGGTGTTAACTTCAGTGGCTTGGAGAGGATTTACATAAATGCACAGCCGCACCCTCTTACTGACCCTATCGGTCCTGAAGAGAGAATAATTACGCAGGGGACGGCCTTATTTGGTATTTTCTCTGACAGCCAGGTCTCCAGAGGGCTATGATGTCTGGTGTATGCTGGGCAACCCAGCCTTGGAGAAGAGTGAGTTTTTTTTGGCTGCATATTTAGAGTTGCCAGGAGTAGTCTGCCCTGGAGTGGTTAGGGGGCCTTTGTGCTGGGTGGTCCTGGGTTGGGGTGGATATTGCCCGATAGCAATAAAAGCAGGAGGGTGTGCCGTAGGATGGCCAACCTGCAGTGCTTGGAGGAGTGTCGTTGGGATTGGTATGATGAGGGGCTTTTAACACTGGAGGTCTAAACTAAACTCATATATAGTTAACACATTTCAAGGTTTACAACCTGTGTTGCTCACTATGATTATGATGCTGTAAGTGAATCTTGCAAGTACTGTGGGCCCTATATTCAAAAAGTTAGCAAGTGGTCTACCCAAGCATGCCTGTATAACTTGGGTTAATGCTGGTCCTCCTGTAGCTTAAGGCCTGAGGCCTCCCAGCACTGCCCAAACCTGGCAGCCCGATTGCTGTAACCATACTGCTGCACCTGTGGAGATGAGGGAGTCCCACATGCCATAAATGCACAGAGGTCTACTGAGATGGTTTCAGCAGCACTAAACAGCCCCCAAAGTGACGCTATTTACTGCTACAAAAAAATTATCTTATTGCAGTGCTACAGTCGCACCCATACCCACTGCAGCCACCTGCCCCTGTGTCCAGTGGATCACCTGATTGCCCCTGTTAGAAGTGAAGACATCAGCCCTGGTGCCTAATGGACCCTGCCAGCCACCCGACGAGGACCCCCCCCCCGTTAACACTCACCAGGGTCCAAACCCACCATGGCCAGATTGATGGCTGGCACAACCATCCCCTCACCTCGTTGGCTGGCCACCGTTTGACTCTCACAGAGCACAATCTAGAGTACAGTGTGATTGCTTTCTCTAACAGTCAGATGGCAGCTGGCGAGGAGGTGGGTGGAGGGTCGTGCCAGCTGCCGATCTGACCGGTGGATTTAGACCTGGTTAACACCAGGGTGAGGGAGGGATGCTGGGCGGGGTCCTCAGAGAGTGGCCAAGCAGGGGTGTCGGTCGCATGGGAGGGAATGTCACACTCGATGGGGAGGTCCACTAGACACAGGGACTGAACCTTTACTTTATTACAGGGGCAGTCGGGGGGGGCCACTAGACTTCAGGGATGGTGCCTTTATTACAGTGGTGACGGGGGGGCTCCACTATACTGCCAGGGATTTTTCACCACTGTAGCACTGCATCGGTGCTAGAGGTCTGTTGCACTCTTGGAAATAAGCTGATAATGGGCATGCAGATGGTCCCCTGGTGCCTGTCATGGCCAGTGACCTCATTTGCATGCTCAGGCTGAATATGGCCCACAGGAGCCCAGGCACTTTCCCATGTCAGGCAGCACTGTCTCCTGTGGCAATTATGCAGTCTTATTGCAGTGCTACAGTCGCACCCAGGGGAGGCACTGATAAGCAGCAGGAAAATCCCAGCCTCTCCCTACAAAACAGGGTACTAAATGAGAAAAAGACCAAGGTAGAAAGGTCAGTGAGGGATGCTGCAACAGAAGGTAAAGCCATCAAAAAATGGAAAGCAATGAGTACCAATGCCCGTAGTCTGAGTAACAAGCTTCCTGAATTAGTGGCCTTGATGGAGGAGGAACATCTGGATATCGTGGCAGTCACAGAAACATGGTACACACAAAACCATGACTGGGACGTAAACATACCAGGATACACTATCTACAGGAGGGACAGGGAGGGTAATAGAGGAGGAGAAGTAGCTCTTTACATAAGGGAAGGAATCAAAGCAGCAGAACAAAAGGGAAAACAGGGAGGAGAAGAAGCACTGTGGGTAAATTTGGAGACCGGCAATGGCACCACAATCCGCACAGGGGTTGTATACAGACCCCCTTCTCAGGGGGAGGAAAGGGACAAGGAAATGATAGAAAGTATACTTAGTAAGGCAGAAAAAGGGGAGATATTTTTGATGGGCAATCTGAATATGCCAGATGTTAACTGGAGTGCAGTTGCAGCAGCCACTTCGAAGAGTGGGGTTATTCTAGATGCCCTACAAGGGGCATGCCTTAGACAACTAGTACTGGAACCCACTCGAGAGGGAGCAATCTTAGACCTGGTTCTCTCAAATGGAGATGAAGAGAGGATCACAGATGTAGAAGTGGGTAGCAATCTGGGAACTAGTGACCATCGAACAGTATGGTTCACAATAAACACAGCAATAGAGTCAAGTCACACAAAGACAAAAGTACTGGACTTCAGGAGGGCTGACTTTGCTAAATGGGTGAGTGCCTAAGGAATGCACTAGCAAATGGGCAGGAAGGAGGGGTGAAGAACAATGGGAATAATAAAACTGCCATCACAGAGGTAACAAGGCTTTGTGTGAAGCAAATAAACAAACTAAACGATGTAAGAAACCACTATGGTTCTCAAAGGAAGTGGCAGTGAAGTTTCAAGAGAAAGAAAGCTCTCAGGAAGTACAAGGAATCACAGAAGGAGCAGGACAGAGAACTGTATCAGTTAAAGCAAAAGGAAGCTGGGAAGGCAGTCAGAACAGCAAAGGCCCAAACTGAGGAAAAGATAGCCAACTCAGTTAAGAAGGGGGATAAAACCTTTTATAGGTACATCAGGGAGTGAAGGAAGACCAAGGAGGGATAGTGAGGCTTAATAAAGGGGAGGATGGGCAGAGGGTGACTGTGAAAAGGCAGAGATACTAAACAAATATTTTTGCTCTGTATTTACAAAGGAAGAGGGGGAGGTACCTAAAACAAACAGTAGAAACACTCTGGATACAGAAGTTGATACCAGCCCATTTACTGAAGAAAGGGTTCTGAAAGAACTCTTAAAACTGAAGGTGGACAAAGCAATGGGGCCTGATGGGATTCATCCCAGAATTCTAAAAGAACTAAGGATGGAATTAGTGACACCACTGACTACTCTGTTTAACAAATCATGGGAGGATGGGGTGGTACCCGAGGACTGGAGGAGGGCAGATGTGATTCCCCTTCACAAAAGTGGGAGCAAGGCAGAAGCAGGAAACTACAGACCTGTTAGTTTAACCTCAGTGGTAGGGAAATGATGGAATCACTTCTGAAGGAAAGAATTGTCGAGGATCTAGAGGCCAGAGGGGCACAGGACCCAAGGCAGCATGGATTCACAGCGGAAGGTCATGCCAGACAAATCTGATAGATTTCTTTGACTGGGTGACCAAAGTAGTAGATCAGGGAGGGGCTGTGGACATGGCCTACCTAGACTTTAACAAGGCATTTGACACAGTCCCACACAAAAGATTAATATACAAGTTAGCTAGCCTGGGAGTGGGTCCCAAGATGACAGCCTGGGTAAAAATTGGCTGGAGAATAGGACACAGAGAGTAATAGTAAATGGAGTCCACTCTGAAGAAAGGGGTTCTAGGGACATGGATATGTTGTTCATCCACACTCATTGGCAGTATCCTTGCAGCTTAAATCTTGCCGGAAGGTCTTCAAGCTTGCTCCTCCCACCCACCCGGTGGTATAACTCGGCTCCGCCCATGACGCCAGATCTTCCTTACCGCTTGGAAGCTCAGGTTCCCTCCTTAACGCCTGGCGCTTGTGACTGGTTCCTATTTCTCCGCTTATGGATTTAAAATAATATTTTGCAAAAGACTTCAGTCTTCGATCCTCGCGCCGCGATGGATAAATCGACTCGGATTTCGAGATGCCCATGCGGCAGAAGATGTCTCGGACGGATCCACACTCCACGGTGTCTACTGCTTAGGCCTTGAGCACGACCGCGAGCTTGCGACCTGTGCTCATCTTTCTCGACCTCGTCCTCGAACCGTGCTGCCCGGTGCAACTGGGTGCGTCCCGAGAAGCGTTTTCTCGGTGAAGTCCAAGGAGGCCCGGTTGGCGTGTGTCCGCGCGGCGCGGGTTTCGGCGGATCAGCTCGAGCGATGGTCGCCTCAAGAGGAGGCGCGCGTCAGAGCCTTCCTCGGCCGCGTATTTATCCCGCCTCTCTGGGTTCTTCCTACACGGCTTCCTTTAGGAGCTTTGTCTGTCCCTTCCACTAAAGGAGAAGGGCTCGCGCTGCTGGACCTTTTCTCGGTCCAAAAGAGGACAAGGGTAAGTCCCTCCGTCGACGCTCTTGGGAGGCGGGAAGGTCCCTCTCCCGGGCCGTCGACCGTCGGCTTCGTCGACATCATGCTTCGCCACTGGCCTCACGGTGTCCCCGCCAGGTCAGTTGACCGAGACTCTACTGATGAAGTCGAGATTTTTCACCCATTGGACGGCTGTCGCCTTTAGCAGCCGAGATTCCTCTCCCGGTTCCCCGGAGGAGTTGAGATCCCGTGGGCTCGCCTGTGCCTCCGGTTCCGGAGCCCTGGGATGGACCTTCCGAGCCGAAGGGAGTGTCGGTTCCGGCCGACACCTCCTCGCACCGACCCCGGAAATTCCGGGACTCTCGGTCTCGGTCTCGGACCTCTTCGCGGTCCAGCCGTTCCCACCGTCATAGGCGGTCTCGGTCTCGGCACCGCGGTAAGCGGCGTCGCCGTCTGCCCTCGCCCTCCTCCTCGGATGAGGGAGGCTTCGCGTGAATTACGCCGACGGTACGAGGGACCTTATGTTGCAACAGCTCCTCCTGGCCGGAATAAGCCGACCCGCGCCTTCCCCGCCATTAAGTGGCTGTCACCGAACGCCGACACAACCTCGACTTGCCCGAGGAGCCTATACCCAGGCCGGTTGTTCGCCAAAACCAGTTGCTCCACCGATTGATGTGGAACCTCCGCCTCCACAGCCACCACACTGGGGCTCCGACCAAGATTCTCGGTCGGCAAGGGTTTCACCCCATCGGCTGTCAGTTACCCTCACTCCGACCGACCTGCAGGTGAAGGGTGGCTCAGGCCAGAGGCAGTTTTTCGAGGACTCTTCCGAGTCCGAAGATGATTCTCCTTCTTCTCCAAGCGACTGGACTTGGAGTCTTCAGGAGGTCAGCCAATGGACGTATAGCCCGTCCGTCCTTCCTAGGACTGCTTCGCTCATCTCGGAGTCTACCGGATGGAGCCTCGAACCCGCTTCCAAACGGGCTAGGTATCCCTCACGGAGATTCTGGACCGAGGGATTCTCGACGAGGCTCTTCCGGTGGCCGAGGCCATAGTGGGTCCAGCACTGAACTTTGGCAGCGCCTGCTTCCTGCCCTGGCGCCGCCAGGATACAGCGGCGTGCGGTCCCTACCGTTCTTGTCCGTTTCGGAACACCCTCTGCTGAGGGGTTGTTACCGACAGCTCGCTACCGCAACGCCAGGGATGTGGACAAACCTCCTGACAAGGAGTCCAAGAAATTGGACTATGTCGGGCGAAAAGTCTACGCTATGCCCCTCTCGGCCTTCGTCAGGCCAGTTCGGCCGCCCCTCATGGCACATTTTTCTCATGCCCTGTTGGGCTCCCTGGATGAGGTCATCCTCATCTTCCGCCCGATCTGCAGACTACGGTTAAGCAGGTGCGACCAGGCAGGAGAGTGGCCAAACAGCAGCTCCAGACTGCTTTGGATGGGGACTCATGTGCTAGATCGGTGGCGGTCCGCAGTGGTTATGGTCGGCGGGCTTGGCTGAGGATATCCACCTTTACTTCGGATACCCAGCACAAGTTGGCGGATGTTCCTTTTGGGACTGACCTCTGCCCTGGGGTGGAAGGTCACCTGCAGAGGATCGAGAAGTCCAATGCCACCTTGACCTGGGCCCTTCCGCTCAGAAGGACAAAGGCCGCAAACCACAGCTCTAAGCTCCTTTCGGCCCTTCTGTGCCCCGCGCCGCCCGCCCAGTTAACGCCAGGGTCAGCAGGCTCGCCTGGCATCCCAAACCCAAGCCGCCGGCTTCCTCTAACAGGAGGCAGGAGGAGGGGCCCAGGAGGTCCCTCGCCGGTCCTCCTCCAAGCCTGCCCAGTGACGGGCTGAGGTGTCGCCCATCCCCGCCACCACTCCTGGCCCTGGGACGGCCCGCACTGTTCGCCTCCGGTCCGCTGTTACCACGGACAGGTGGGTCTTGGAGGTGGTGGGAAGAGGCCTGCCTCTGGAATTGAGCAGGCACCACCCTTCAGAGCCGCCGCCTCGGGGGCTTGGATCCCCAGCTCACTGGCGGCTCGTCGAGCCGACATCACTCTCCTCCAGAAGGAGGTGGTAAGAGGTGGTGGACCCTCCTTCAGACCCAGGGTTTGTGTCCAGGTACTTCCTGGTTCCGAACGGACGGGGCTGGCGCCCATTCTCGACCTGCACGACCTAAACAAGTTCCTAAGGTCTCGAACCTTCAGGATGGTCACTCTGGCTCAGATAATACCATCCTTGAACGCGCGTGGTTCTGCTCTCTGGACTTGCAGGACGCTAGTTACCGCCCTTATCCGTCTGCCTCACCAGAGATCCTTCGCCCGAGCGGAAGGATCTCTCTCGAGTTCAAGCCATGCCCTTCGGCTTGTCTCCAGCTCCCAGGGTCTTCACCAAATGCATGGCAGTGGTGACAGCATTCTCTCGGGCGCCGAGGGTCCGGGTGTGCCCTTACCTGGACGACTGGCTGATAGCAGCTCCTCCAGGAAGGAGGCGGAGGGTCCAGAGATCTGGCCTCCAGGTCTCTTTCAACTGGGCCTCCTGTCAACGAGGCCAAGTCGGAACTCGAGCCGAAGCAGGTGATTTTATTCATCGGGGCAGCTCGACTCTCTTCGAGCCAGAGCTGCTCCCGGCGGACAGGGCCGAGGTTCTTTCCTCCTTTGCCCGATCATTTCTGGTTGGGCAGTGCGCCTGCCGGGACTTCCTGCGCCTCTGGGTCTCATGGCGGCCTGTACCAGCGTGGTCCGTTGGGCCCGCTGGAACATGCGTCCCTTCAGTGGGACTGGCCAGCCAGTGGTCACAACGCTGCGATCCCTTGACCAGCTTGTGTCGGTGACACAGGGATGTGGAATGCTCTCCAGTGGTGGACCGTTCCAGATCAATTGCAGGAGGGCATCCTGCTCGTCCGCCCGAGCCGACGGTCTCTCTGTCGGACCGATGCCTCTCTGATGGGTTGGGGTGCCCATCTGGGGAACACGGGCTCATGGCCTCTGGTCCCGCGGAGTCCCGATGCCACATCAACCTGCTGGAGCTCGGCGGTCCGCCCAGTTTCACCGCTTTGCTCCGTCTCCGGGGTCAAGTGGTCCCAGTCAGACGGACAATACCACACCATGTATTATCTAAACCGCCAGGGCGGGACGCTCCATGCTTCTATGCAAGGAAGCTCTCCGGAGTTTGGTCACTCGTAAGCAGCCTGGAGGCGGATCTCCTAGCCATTCACGTGGCAGGAGCCTCCAACACCCTGGCCGATGCCCTGAGCCGGATAGGGGCTGCATCCCACGAGTGGTCTCTCCTGCCGAGGTAGTACAGCATCTGTTCTCCTTTGGGGCACACCCTCAGGTGGACCTGTTTGCCCCACGGAGAACGCAGGGTTGAGTCTGTTCCATGCCCGCCTCAGCAGGGCTCGCTGCAGGGGATGCCTTCTCAGGCAATGGACCCGGGCTCTTTTACGCCTTTCCCCATTTCCTTTGATCCACAAGGTGCTTCTCAAGGCGAGGAGGGACAAGGCGAGGTGATTCTGATAGCCCCAGACTGGCCTCGCCAGTTCTGGTACCCAGATCTCCTCAGTCTCAGCTCCAGGACTCGCAGCTTCCAGCTCGCCCGGACCTGCTCTCAGTCAATCAGGGAAGGTGTTCCATCCGGACCTTCAATCCCTGCACCTGACGGCCTGGTTCCTGAGCTGCTAGAGTTCCAGGCTTTGGGTCTTTCCGACGAGGTCCTCAATGTAGTTGAGGCGTCCTGAGGAGTCGACCAGAAAATGCTATGCCTTCAAATGGAAAAGGTTTTCCATTTGGTGTCAGGGCAAGGGCTTGGACCCTTCCTCCTGTTCCTTGGCAAGCATCTTGGACTATTTATGGTCCCTTTCTAGTCAAGGGCTTAGGTCGGCGACCCTAAGGGTGCACCTGGCAGCCATCTCTCTGCTTGCAGGCGCGGGCCGGGAAGCAGTCTAGGCGCAGGAGAAGGTGGTCTGGCGCTTTTCAAAGGCCTTGATCACATTTCCTCAGTGCGGGAACCCCACCTCCGTGGGATCTACTGCTGGTACTGGCAAAGCTCATGGGCAAGCCATTCGAACCTATGCACAGGTGTGCTCTCTCTCACCTGTCGTGGAAGACCGCCTTCTTGGTGGCTATCACGTCAGCCAGAAGGATGGGAGAGCTCCAGGCGCTTCCATCGAGTCTCCTTACCTGGTCTTCCACAGGGACAAGGTTGTCCTGCGCCCCACCAAATTCCTTCCGAAGGTGGTGTCGAGTTTCACCTTAACCAGGTGTTGACTCTGCGGTGTTCTACCCCAATCACACCGGAGGGTTAATATAGGCTCCATACTCTGGACCCTAGAAGGGCGCCGCTTATTATAAGGAGCGACGGCTGAAATTGGGGAGAGGTTCGCCAGCTGTTTGTCACTCACGCTGAAGCCGAGATCTGGCAGACCTGCAGCCAAGCGGACGATAAGCAGGTGGGTAACCTCCTGCATAGATCTCTGCTATAAGTTAGCGGGCATGGAGCCTCCAGAGGATAAGAGCTCATTCTACCCGCCATACTGCTGCAACGGTGGCTGCTTCCAGGGACGTCCCTATCCAGGAAATCTGCAGGGCTGCTACCTGGAAGTCAGCAAACACCTTTATTACCCATTACCACATCGACCTTGAGTCACGCCGGGATGCTGGTTTTGGGGCCTCGGTTCTCCAGTCTCTCTTTCCCAAGTAAGTATTGGGGGTGTCGTCTTGCCTCCCTCCTCCCGGAGAACTGCTAGGAGTCTGCCAATGGTGTGGATGAACAACATATCCATGTCCCTAGAAATACAGGTTACTCACCTGTAACAGGAGTTCTAGGAATGGTATGTGTTGTTCATCCACAATCCACCCGACTCTCCCGGCCGACGCACAACCTGAGCTTCCAGCGGCCAGATCTTGCCATGGGCGGAGCTGAGAGTATACCACCCGGGTGGGTGGGAGGAGCAAGCTTGAAGACCTTCCGGCAAGATTTAAAGCGGCAAGGATACTGCCAATGAGTGTGGATGAACAACATATACCATTCCTAGAACTCCTGTTACAGGTGAGTAACCTGTATTTACTAGTGGGGTACCACAGGGTTCAGTATTAGGACCGGTCCTCTTCAATGTGTTTATAAGCGACATTGCAGAGGGACTGGAAGGAAAAGTATGTCTCTTTGCAGATGACACAAAGATCTGCAACAGAGTTGATGCACAAGGTGGGGTGGAAAGGATGAAAAGGGACGTGGCAAGGTTAGAGGAATGGTCAAATGTATGGCAGCTTAGATTCAATGCTAAGAAGTGCAAGGTAATGCACCTGGGAAACAAAAACCCAGGGGAAGAGTACACAATGGGGGGTGAGATACTAACAACAACAAAAATGGAAAGGGACCTGGGGGTAGTCATATCAGATGACCTAAAGGTGGGCAAGCAATGTGAGAGGGCAGCAAGGAGGGCTGGGGGGATACTGGGATGCATAGGGAGAGGCATCACCAGTAGAAAACAGGAAGTTATTATCCCTCTGTAAAGACAGCTGGTCAGACCCCATCTGGAGTACTGTGTGCAGTTCTGGAGACCCAGTCTTCGCAAAGACATAGACAGGATGGAAGCTGTCCAGAGGAGGGCAACTAAAATGGTGCAGGGTCTGCACCGGAAGACATATGAAGAGAGACTTAAGGAGCTTAATATGTATAGCCTCGAGGAAAGGAGGGAGAGGGGGGACATGATAGAAACTTTCAAGTACCTCAAGGGAATCAACAAAGTCCAAGAGGGTAGCATCTTTCAAAAAAAGAGGTGTGCAAGAATAAGGGGGCACAATTTGAAGATGGGGTGGGGCTCAGAGGTAATTTAAGGAAGTATTTTTTCACAGAGAGGGTTGTGGATGCATGGAACGGCCTTCCGGAGGAGGTCGTGGAGTCAAAAACAGTGGTGGAATTCAAGCATGCATGGGACAGTCATAAGGCAATTCTAGGGGTTGGGGGTAGAAAGAAGTAGGCTGCTGGTTAACTAGGATCTGCAGCTTATCCAGTAGGCAGGGAAATGGGCAGACTGGGTGGGACAAGCGGTCCTTATCTGCCGTCAAATTCTATGTTTCTATGTTAGTCATGTTGGTGCAGCACAAATCCACTTAATGCTGCACCAGCATGGCCTGTTGGTTAGTCAGTTAGCATGCTCCCGTTAGTATGTGCCAACTGACTAAATGTAGCTCAGAGTCACACTGCAAGTTGCGCTGTGCTTGCTGCTGGCTCTAAGTATGGGGGACATAGTTGTTTACCCTACCTAATATAATTCCTGGTAGTTTGTACTCCTAGTATGCAGTGCACCTAGTTGATGTGTAGGATAAAGTATCTTGGAAGGGAAGGGTATGAGTTTGCCAGCAACATTTGGTTGAGTGGAAGGGGAGGTGACTGTCGTAACTAATCTCTGTGTTCTCTGTATGTAGTTTTATGGGACCTCTAGGCTCAGTAGTTGGCCCTCTGACAGGCTGTGACTGTTTTTCTATTTTTATACGGTCCATCACAGGCATGGCATTATGCTGCATTATTGTTTAACCATCACAGTCATACTGTAGCATGTACTACTGGTATATTAAAAGATATAGCATGGTGGTTAAAAGCTCCGAGCTGCAGGCCTAGAGAACTGGGTTTAACTCCCACAACTACCACTTGCATACTGTGTGACCATGAGCAAATTACTTAACTTCCCTGTGCTCCCAGACCACACCTGGAAACAAGCCTCAGCTTAGTGCGTCTTTCCTGGCTAAAAGTTGTATAAAAAAAAAAAACAAGCATTTGTCAGTGCCGAATGTTGGCTTGCTGGCATTGGTAGTGCAGGAGTTGGAGAGATGCATAACAGGAATGGCAGTGAAATATTGGAAGTGACTCCAACCCAACCCCCACCCTGCTGAGACTGGCAGGTGTTGGGGTGTGCCTTTGGTCGTCAGCCATAACGCCTGCTATTTCACTACCCTACCCTGCAGACACTGACAGGTGTCGCAGTGCCTTGGGGTCTTCAGGCCTTATACTCACCCCATTCCAAAAGGAAATACGCTGAGATGGGTGCAGTATAGGAGAATGGGGTGAACATTGGGGCGGAAGACCCCAAGGCACACCTCGATGCCTGTCACTGGCTGCAGAGTGGGGGTGGTATGGCATGAGCATTACGGCCGACGATCCCAAGTCACACCCCCGATGCCTGTCAGTCTCTACAGAGTAGGGCGTTATGGTTGGAAACTCTTAACGCCCTGGCTGTTTGTTGGTATTTTCACTCCAAATTTTCAAAATGGGATTTTTGTGACCCCCACCTCATGAACTGTGGCACTGTCATTTCGTTACTCAATCCCAAAAGGTGGTTTTGCACAGCAACTGCGCCATTTGGCGCTACAGGTGTGAAAACACATTTCTGGCAGGATGTGAAAAATGACAGCTGTACTTTTCATGAGGCAGTGTGAAAAAATGGCAATGTTGAAAATCTTATTTATTTATTTATGTCTTTGGTGACCGGGTAGGCGAGCTGATCCAAAGGACCATTTTCAGCCGCAACCCAGGCCACAAGCATGGCACACCTCTGTTACAGGTTAATACATGGTATTAGTAGAACATCAGTACATATACTAGTACTCCAGCAGGAGTACAGAGTGTTACAAGGTGAAACATATTAGCATAGATACAGACACGCAAACAGTCACAGAAAGCATACAGTATATGGTACAGTAAATAGCAATAGTACATTAGATTGACAAAATGCCCCTGGCTATGTCACCTTATAAGCCAAACTAACATAGGAATCCTCAAATACAAACTAACAGTATAAGTAAGGACAGACATTCCATAGATTTGTATAGGAGATCAGGTCAAGACAAGGTGAGACAGTGCTAAGGGGTGAGGGCATGGGGAAAGTCAGAGATGTGGGCATAAGTGGGGGTAGGAGGTAGGCAGCCCACTGAGCAGCACTAGGGTGGCTTACGGTCGCTAGTGTTTCCTGTAGGACAGTTACAGGGGTGCTCCATCAGGAGCCAGGCTCTTAGGGTTGTTTTGAAAGATTGGTGAGAGAGGGATGAGCAAATGGCCGACGGGAGTCTGTTCCACAGGGTGGGGGCAGAGACAGAGGAAGCTTTCACACCATTACAGAAGATATATGAGGAGCTTCCAAAGGTGGAATAGAGGAAACCCTGAGGTTCCGAGAAGTCACCCTATCAGTGAGCATTGAGTAGTACGGGGATTGTCAGCGATTCCTGAGTGTGTTGTCTACTAGGCAGCCCATGGCATAGTCGAAGCGCCCCTGTACTGTGAGCCACCCTAGGGACTGATAGAGCTTGCAGTGGTGGGTGGAGTATGGGGCTTGAAGGACAAAGCGACAGATGGAATTATATGTAGTTGCTAGGTGAGAGAGTAGTGAAAAGGATGTGGAGGAATAGACGGGAGAGCAATAGTCCTAAAAGTGGCAGTAAGTTTCCTTGAGCAATAGCTAGGCAAGCCTCAGGGGACAGATATTGATGCAATAGGCTGCACCTAGCTTTTGATGGATTTTCTTTACAGTAATGTTTATGTGCTCACTCAAGATGAGGGAGGGGTCAAGTGTCACACCTAGATACTTGAAGAAGGAACCAGTTTCGAGAGGGGGCCAACTGTAGTGCTAACAAGGAGGGTGGAGTCTGATTTGGATATCTTAGCAATGAATGGCTTAGAGTCAAATAGCATGGCTTTTGTCTTCTCATTTGCGAGATGTTTTCTGGAGAGAAACCAGTTTTGCACAGCATCATAGTTTAGTGAGAGGGTAGAGGAGGTATTATCCAGGGACTTTTCACTATGGTAGATGACAAGGTCGTCCGCATAGTGGAGTGCCTTACAGTTGATGCTTTCAGTGGGGAGAGCATTTGTGAACAAAGAGAAAAGTAGTGGTCCAAGTATGGAGCCTTGGAGCACTCCTGTGTGGATAGGTAGGGAGGCTGATGGGACATCGCCTGTCACAATGAACTGGGACCTGTTGGAGGGATAGCTATGGAGCCAAGCAGTGGTATCCGAGGAGCAGCCAGAATTCAACAGGGTTGAGTGGAGAAGGTGGTGGTCTACGAAGTCGAAGGCCTTCGACAGATCCATAAACATAGCACCTGTGGCTTTGCCCGCATCCATATTTCTAAGGACATGGTTGAAGAAGAGGGCCAAGGTGGAGGAGGTGCTATGGTGTTTGCGGAAACCGTGTTGGAGGGAACACAGGAGGTTATATTTTTCTAGATGTTCATACAGTTGATGGTGGACTATTTTTTCAAGTAATTTACTTAAATGCAGGAGGGGGGAGATGGGTTTATAGTTTTGGGGGGCAAGTGGGCACCAGATTTAAAAATTGGTGTCACAAGGGCATGCTTCCAAGAGTCTGGCACAGTGGATGTTGAGAGGCAAGGTTGAAAATATAAGTTAGGGGTTTAACAATAATGGGAGAGTAGTTTCAGGAAAGCAGGGTACAGTCCATCATTGCCAGGACTACCTCTGGCTGGAAGTGTCTAAGAATTTTGAGGTGACACTCTGACTGATGATCCTAAAATAAAATACAGGCATAGTGGCGGTATTGGTGTGGGGGGCAGTGCGGTTTGCTGTTTTGGCCAGTGGGAGGCTGAGAGGGGAGCTTACTGATTTAGGAGGCAAGATCAGTAAACATAGTATTGAAGGTATCCGCAATCATAGCAGGATCCGTGAGCAGTCCCGAGGTCGATGTAAGTTGTGTTATTTGTTTGTTCGCCTTGGGACTTAGCAGGGACCCAATAGAGGCCCAGAAGCTGTGGGGTTTACCCAGTGTTTCCTTTTGTTGATTGGTATAAAATTTGCACTTAAGCGATTTTGCAGCCTGCTTGTAGGAATTTCGGTGACTTCTATAAGCGTCCCAAAGTTGGGGGGAGGGGGATGCCTTATAAGCTTTCCGTGTTTTGTCCCTGGTTTTATTTGAGTCAGAAGTTCCCTTGATAGCCAGCGGTGCAGCCACCTCTAACCCTTCTGGTGGTGGTTGGGAATGTTTGTCCTGAAGCTTACCAAGAGCATCAGTGAAGAAGGTGACCGCTTTTGAAACGTCATGGTCTGAATAGAGTGCGAACCAGTTTATGGTCTCAGCATCCCTGAGGATGCAGTTGATGTGATTATTAAAATTCCTAAAAGATAGAAGTTTGAGAGGAGGACAGGTCGATTTGGTGGTCAGAACGATATACGTAGGGGTGTGGTCACTTATGGAGTCCGACATGGTGCCTACCTGGAGGACCAGGTCAGCCTGATTTGTGAGAATCCAGTCAAGGGTAGAGTGGTTTAGTGAGCGTGATTGTACCTGGTGAGGGAGGAGATGACCTGTTCCAGGTGTTGTGGCTTCAGTAGCTGGGCATATTCTGGCACAGGGGCATCTATCCAGTTGATGATAAAATCCCCAAGTAATATTGTGTCTCTCGAGGGTAATACACTTGCGAGGCCGTATAGGAGATTGGATAAGCCCTGGATGCCTCCAGAGGAAGGGTAATTGTAGTAGCCTAGGTGAAGTTTCTTAGATGCTCCCAGAACTAATTCAGCAATTAGCCATTCACTCGGAGAGGTGGGTGTAGAGCAGGCGATGGTGGTGCTCACTGGTGGCAGTGATGTGATCCTGCACATATAGGGCAACACCTCCACCCCTCTTTCTGCTGGGTCTGTCCAGTTGTAGGAGGGAGTAGCCATGAAGTTGATGAGCGGCATCGGTGTGGTATGGTTTCAGCCAGGTTCCTGAGAGGCCTAGGACATGCGGCTTGTATAAGAACACCCATGTCTCCAGTTCCAAGTACTTGGATGGGAGGCTGCAAGTATTCAGGTGTGCAACCCTAAGGCCGGATTGCCTTACCCAGGTAGCATTAGAGTGGTCAATATGAGTGTTCATGGGGCCAGGGTTACTTTCCACATCACCAGCCAGGAGAAGGAGAGAAAGTGGAGTACAGGTAGGATAGCCAGCAGGGGACTGGATGGAGAGGAGTGGATAAAGAGTCCAAGCAGTTAACGTTCTGAGGTTGATAGTAATGCCAGCACTATAGATCTCATGGGAGAAAGCTCATATGTGACCTCATAGGCTGTGTAGTCGTTAGGTGTGCATGTTTCAGACAAGTAGTGTAGGTTTAACTGGTCGGCAGCAAATATGGAGGCATATATGTCCGTGAGCAGTGTAGTCATGGAACTTAATGTAAGGAGGAGCCCAAATATGTTCGTGTTTGCTGAGTGTTTCAGAGCCATCCTGTAGAAGAGAGGATAAGAGTTTATTGGGATTTGTCTGGGGAATAGAGTGTGGAGATGATTGTTGATCAAAGAGAAAGCACAAAGTCGAGGTGTAATCAATTGTCAAGACTGGAGTGCCGCTTTAAGAGGTGGCAGCTAAAAAGCATGGGAGGGCTTTGAGAAAGCATAGGAGGGCGTGTATTCAGGCTGTAGAGAGAGCATTTAAAGAGTGCCAGAGGTTGGGGGGGTGCACTGAAAAATCCCTTCAGGCAGCAAAGCTATAGCAAAGAAATTAGTCAGACAGTCCCCAAACTTCTGTAGAACGCTCATATTTTCAATCCGAGCCTGGAGAAGCTGATTGGCCCTGGTGTCCAAGGTTTAGCATAGCTGGTCAATCAGCAAGAGAAGTGCAGATGCACTTAAATCTGGAGTTAAAATATGAAAAATTGACAGTTACCAACGTGTGTAGAAACTGTGCAACGCACGCCTGTAACAGTCATTTTGTGGAATTTTTTCACCAAATTTTCAACATGGGCATTTTTGAACCCCTCCTCATGAACAGTGGCACTGTGACTTTGTTAATCTGTACTGAAAGTTGATTTCCCACAGCAACTGCGCCATTCTGCGCCACAGGTGTGAAAACACGTTTGAGGAAGGATGTGAAAATAACAGCAATACTGTTGGGAGGTGTGGAAAATGGCAAATGTTGAAAATCTGGAGATAAAATATTAAAATTGGCGAGTTACGAGTGTGTGTATAAACTGCGTAACACACACTTGTAACGCAGTCATTTTTGAACGCCACCAACTTTTCAAAATAGGCTTCTTAGGATTCTCCCATATGAACAGTGGCACTGTCATTTCGTTAATCGGTCCTGAAAGGTGATTCTGCGCTGCAACCGTAGAATCACTCTCGGGATCAAGAAACTAAATGACAGTGACATATTCATGAGGTGGGGTCCCAAGAACCCCATATTGAAAATTTGGGGCCAAAATTCAAAAATGGCTAAGATGTCAACTCTGTTGACCCCCCAGTTGCCTCCTATTATAAAGCTTACCATCATTTCTTCAGTTTGCAGTTCGGCTTTGAAGAGTGCAGACGTGTCCAAGTTCAGAGAAGATCGCAGCTCCCAACCTCTGGAGGGTAAGTATGGGTGAGAGGGGTGTGGGGGAGGTGGGTGAGCAGAGGGAGGGTGGGGATGGGGAGGGGATGAGGAGACAACGGTGGACCGTTTTCTTGTTTGCAGGGGAAAAAGACCATGAGGGAAGGTTTTTTCATTTACAGGTTACACACACACAAAAAAAAAAAAAAAAAGGTACACTGGGGTGGCCTCCAGTGTGCCACAATTTAGGGGCAGGATGCCAACACGAGATTGGGCCTCCTCAATGTCGGCAAGGTGTATAGACGGGGCATCCATCGGGAGGGCATCCTGGTGTCAGAAAGGAAAGGGAAACTGTTTGACCAGAAAAAGACACACTAAGAGGAAAGACACACGGGAGGGGGTAGGCAACACGGGATTGGGAACCCCAATGGCGGCTTTTCGAGAATGTGTGGCAGGAGCCGCCATGTTACGATGTGCCACATAAAGTGTGTGTGTGGGGACATGCCGACACGGGATTAGGCACCCTGATGTCAGCTTTCTGGGGATTGACAGGAGCCGCCATATTTATTGAAACGTTTTCATCAGGAAAGGCACGAATTGGAGGCATGTCATCTGCCACTACAATGGCAAGCCTGTCTCCGATTGCAGCAGCAGATTCATTTCAACACTGTGGCTCTCTCTGAAACTGCTGTCATCAGAAGCATGCTCACTGGTTGGCAGCTGAGGGACGCTCCCACTAAAGCATCCCCTGCATCTGCCACAACACTGACACACCTCTAAAATAGGCTACTACCACAAGATGTTGCTTATGCATGCATGCAAGCCAACATAAAAAAAAAATATGTACCCCTAAATGGGTTGCGAACCTGGGCAATACAATGATGTAACCTATGATAAGTATGTTGTACTCTGTATGATGCTGTATTGTATTGTTGCAGATACATAGATACATAGACAGTGTCAGCAGATAAGGGCCTACGGCCCACCCAGCCTGCCCATTTGAACTTGTAAGTTTACTTTATGTTTTCCTAGAAGTCTGTTGCCCCTTAACCCTGACCTCCAGAATTCCTTTATGTCTATCCCATGCATTCTTAAATCCCGTGATTGTTTCAGCCCCCACCACTTTCTCTGGCAGGGTGTTCCACTTGTCCACCACCTGTTCTGTGAAGAAATTCTTCCTCACATTTCCTCTGAATCGTCCTCCCTCCAACTTCATCCCATGCCCTCTCGTCCTGGAACATCTTTTTCACTTAAAAATAGTGTATTCCTGTACCCTGTTCCTCCCTGTAAGATACTTGTATTTCTCTATCATATCCCTCTCTCCTCCTCTCCTCCAGGAGTACATGTTCAGTTCCTTCAACCTGTCCTCATAGGACTTGTGATGCAATCCATGTACCATCTTTGTTGCCCTCTTCTGAACCTTCTCTACCCTGTCTATGTCCTTATGTAGGTAAGGTCTCCAGAACTGTACACTGTACTCCAGGTGGGGCCTCACTAGTGTCTTGTATAGTGGAATTATGACCTCCCTTTTCCGGCTGGTGATGCCCCTGCCTATGCATCCCAGCGTCATATTTGCTTTACCTGCTGCCTTGTCACACTGTTTCTCTACCTTGAGGTCATCAGAGATGATAACCCCAAGATCCCTTTCCTGCTTAGTGCATGCTATATCCTCACCCCAACTGATATATTGTGCCAGGGTTTTTGTGCCCCATATGCATTATCTTGCACTTCTTTGCATTGAATTTCAACTGCCAAACCCCTGACCATTCTTCAAGTTTCTGCAGGTCCCGTCTCATTCTGTCTACACCCTCTGGTGTGTCTACTCTGTTACAGAGCTTTGTGTCATCAGCAAACAGGGAAATTCTACCTTCTAGGTCCTGTGCAATGTCACTGATGAAGATGTTGAATAGGACCAGTCCCAGCACTGATCCCTGTGGTACCCCACTGGTCACTCTTCCCTCTGTGGAGTGACAGCCATTTACCACCACCCTCTGTGTCCTGCCACCCAGCCAGTTACCTACCCACTGCACTACTGTCCTGCCCACACCCATATTCCCCAGTTTGTGTAATAGTCTTCTATGTGGCGCAGTGTCAGAAGCCTTGCTGAAGTCCAGATAGGCCATGTCCACTGCCTCCCTGATCCACCTCCCTAGTCACCCAGCTGAAAATTCAACGAGGTTGGTCTGACATGACCTCCCTGTTGAAACCATGCTGCTTTGGGTCCTGTAGTCCATTGACAACCGATGTTCACTAATCTCTCCTTCAGTAGTGCTTCCATGATCTTCCCCACTACCGGTGAGGCTGACTGGTCTTAGTTCCCTCCTCTTGTTCCCACTTTTGTATAAGGGACTACATCTGCTGTCCTCAGTCTTTGGGTACCTCCCTGTTTCCAGTGGTTGGCTAAACAGGATTGCCAGAGGTTCAGCCACCATCTCTTAGTTCTTTAAGGACTCTGGGTGCACCCATCTGGCCCCATTGTTTATCAACTCTTATTACTTCCAGTTCCTTCAGGACCCTTTCTCGGTAAAGGGACTTGTGTCCATTTTGCACCATTTCCACCCTTGTACTCCCTTCAGACCCATTACCCTCCTCTTCCTCAGTAAAGACTGAGCAGAAATACCTGTTCAATATGTCAGCTTTACTGTTGTCATCCTCCACGCAGCCCCCATCCTCCCCCTTCAGTCTCACTATCCCTCCCTTTGCCGTTCTTTTTTCACTTATGTACCTGTAAAAGGTTTTGTCCCCTCTACCCATTGATTTTGCTATGTGCTCTTCTGTCTGAGCTTTGGCTTCCCTTACTGACCTCCCTGCCTCCCTTTGCTTCTCCTGGTACTTGTCCCTATCCCCTTTTGCCTGTGTCTTTTTGTATTGCCTGAATGCAATCTTTTTGGCTTTCACTTTCTCCGCTACGTCCTTGGAAAACCATAATGGCCTCCTCTTCCTTTTCCCTTGCTAACCTGCTTAATGCATAATTCTGTTGTTCTTGTAATCCCATTTTAAATACTGTCCAATGTTTCTCAACCCCTGATTCCTGCCCCATTCCCCTTAATGCCTCTTTCAAGCATCTCCCCATTTTCCCAAAGTCTGTCCCCCTAAAATCCAGGATACGTGTTTTTGTGTGGTTTGGTTCTGCTCCTTCTGTGATTTCAAACCACAATGACTGGTGCTCCCTGTTCCCCAGGTGCTCCCCCACTGTTACCCCCATCACACTGTCCCTGTTTGTGAGCACAAGGTCCAGTATTGCCTTCTGCTGAGTTGGTTCCATGACCAGTTGCTTGAGGAAAGCACCCTGAAGGGAGTCCAGGATAAATCTGCTCCTAGTTGATGCTGCTGCTGGGATGCTCCAGTCCACGTCTGGAATATAGAGGTCTCCAACCAGCACTACCTCACCTTTGTCTGCCATCCTTTGGATGGCTAGCATCAGCTCCCTATCTGTTTCTTCCTCCAGGGCTGGTGGTCTATAGACCACACCTGTGCAGATGGCTGGCCCGTTTTCCTTTCCAGCTTAACCACAGTATCTTCTCCCCATTTTGTTCCTCCTGGATCTCTGTGGCCCTTATGTCATTTTTCACATAGATTGCCACTCCTCCTTCCTTCCTTCCTGCCCTGTCTCTTCTGAATATGTTGTATCCAGGTATGGCCATCTCCCAGTCATGGTTATCATTACACCAGGTTTCTGTGATGGCCACAGTGTCCAGGTCTGACTGCACCATGACAGCCTCCAGATCCTCCATCTTGTTGCTAAGGCTCCTGGCATTTGCACACATGGCTTTCCATGATTTGACCTCCCTAGACTGTTTCGCTGTTCTACTCCAGCCCCTTCCTTGGTTGTCCTTTATCCCTGGTTCTCCTTGCTGTCTGCCCTTCTGCTGAATTTTGCCCCTTTTCTGCCTATCCACCTCTTGGGCGCTAATCTCCATCTTTTCCACACTGCTTTGTAGAGATAGCCACTCCTCTGGTTCACTGGTTCCACTGCTAGCTGTGGGGGGTGGGCAGTTAGGTACCATCCTTGCTGGCCTGCCACCCCCCCCCCCCTTAGCTAGTTTAAATGCTTGTCAATGTAGCATTTAAACTCATCATTGAGTGCTTGGATTCCCTTCCAGGATGGATGCAGGCTGTCAGGCTTGAACAAGCCTCCATCCCTCCAGGTGAGTCCCCGGTCACCAATGAATTCAAACCCTTCCTCACAGCACCAGTTCTTCAACCATGAGTTAAAGTTCCTGATGCATGCACCCCTATGCTCTCCCATGCCTCTCGAGGTAGTACTTCCGAGAAGGTGACAGAAGTAGCTAAATTGTATAGGGATCTCTTAAAAAGTAAGAAATAAAATTTATAAAAAAAAAAATGCAACATTGTACTGGGATCTCAGCAACTAAAATTCTGCACTGTAGTTCTAAGTTTTAGGAAGTTTGATGTTGACAAAATTAAAGAAATAATCAGCATCAACTGAAAGACACACACAAATAGAGGGGTTGGAGAATTCGTGGGTGGCAGTTAAAGAGGCAGTAATGGGAGTTGTCCAAATCTGCATAAACATTATTATTAGGACCAAGAAACAAAATAAGCCACATTGCCTTTTGGCTAGGCAAGCAAGTGACGGAAAGCAAACACACAATTACTTCAATGCTGTGTTCACACTGCAGGCTTTAAGTCTAGTTCCTGGTAGCAAAAACAGATTTAGGGGTAACAGCAGCCACAGATTAGAGATAGGGTATGTACAATACTTATGGAAAGCTCTAAAGGGTCTGCAGGACCTGAATGTAAACACGTTCCCAGGGCCAGATGGATTGAACCCAAGGGTCCTGAATAGAAAAGACAGGCCCTGGCAGCCCCCTTTGCAGATTTATTTGAGTTACTGGCAAGAGACACAATGCCGGTGGACTGGAGGATAGTGACCGTACCTCTCAACCTCCCTCTTCATAAAACAGGGACAAGGCCTAAAATGATAAGGGACACATGACCAAAATCAGGGACACATTTGAAAAAATAGTAATAGTAGTTCCAGAAGCTGTGTACAACATGCTTCTTAGTGTGAATAGCATTTTCTTAATGAGAACTAGACTGTAACACCAGTGGCTGGCATTATTTTATGATTCAAATCCATACTCTTCAGTGACAGAAATGCCAAATTTAGGAGGGACAGAAGACATTTCTGAGGCAAAATCAGGGACATCCGTGAAAATCAGGGACAGTTGAGAGGTATGATCGTGACCGTTGTCCCCCCGCGCATGGTTGAGGATAGGTAACGCCTGGGTAATTACAGGTCGGTGAACCTGCTGATGACAGTAGTGGGCAAGCAGCTGGAGTCGATTACAAGGGAGCAGGCAGTGGATTTCCTACAGAAGAACAACATTACCGATAAACTGTGTCAAACGAACTAGATGGATTTGTTTCAGCTCAGTAATGCAGATGGTAGATAGGGGCCAGGCAGTTGTTTCAGCTCAGTAACGCAGAAGGTAGATAGGGGCCAGGCAGTTGTTTCAGCTCAGTAACGCAGATGGTAGATAGGGGCCAGGCAGTTGTTTCAGCTCAGTAATGCAGATGGTAGATAGGGGTCAGGCAGTTGTTTCAGCTCAGTAACGCAGATAGTAGATGGGGGCCAGGCAGTTGTTTCAGCTCAGTAACGCAGATAGTAGATAGGGGCCAGGCAGTTGTTTCAGCTCAGTAACACAGATGGTAGGGGCCAGGCAGTTGTTTCAGCTCAGTAATGCAGATGGTAGGGCCAGGCAGATGTTTCAGCTCAGTAACGCAGATGGTAGATAGGGGCCAGGCAGTTGTTTCAGCTCTAGTAACGCAGATGGTAGGGGCCAGGCAGTTGTTTCAGCTCAGTAACGCAGATGGTAGATAGGGGCCAGGCAGTTGTTTCAGCTCAGTAATGCAGATAGTAGCTGTGGGCAGGCAGTTGTTTCATCTCAGTAACGCGGATGGTAGATAGGGGCCAGGCAGCTGTTTCAGCTCAGTAACGCAGATGGTAGGGGCCAGGCAGTTGTTTCAGCTCAGTAACGCAGATGGTAGATAGGGGCCAGGCAGTTGTTTCAGCTCAGTAACGCAGATGGTAGATAGGGGCAGGCAGTTGTTTCAGCTCAGTAACGCGGATGGTAGATAGGGGCCAGGCAGCTGTTTCAGCTCAGTAACGCAGATGGTAGGGGTCAGGCAGTTGTTTCAGCTCAGTAACGCAGATGGTAGATAGGGGCAGGCAGCTGTTTCAGCTCAGTAACGCGGATGGTAGATAGGGGCCAGGCAGCTGTTTCAGCTCAGTAACGCAGATGGTAGATAGGGGCCAGGCAGTTTCAGCTCAGTAACGCAGATGGTAGATAGGGGCCAGGCAGCTGTTTCAGCTCAGTAACGCAGATGGTAGGGGCCAGGCAGCTGTTTCAGCTCAGTAACGCAGATGGTAGATAGGGGCCAGGCAGTTGTTTCAGCTCAGTAACACAGATGGTAGATAGGGGCCAGGCAGCTGTTTCAGCTCAGTAGCGCAGATGGTAGGGGCCAGGCAGCTGTTTCAGCTCAGTAACGCAGATGGTAGTTAGGGGCCAGGCAGTTGTTTCAGCTCAGTAACGCAGATGGTAGATAGGGGTCAGGCAGCTATTTCAGCTCAGTAACGAGATGGTAGGGACCAGGCAGTTGTTTCAGCTCAGTAACGCAGATGGTAGATAGGGGCCAGGCAGCTGTTTCAGCTCAGTAACGCAGATGGTAGGGGCCAGGCAGTCAGTGTTTTTTTGTTTGTTTTTATATTTAGTATGCTTTATGGGCTCCATCTGACTAGCCATGCATTGGTCCTTGTTCCCTGCACCCACCCCCCGTCACCCCCCGGCCTACCTCAGCTCCCGGCACCATGGCTCACTCCCATGGGGCCGGGGGAGATCCACCCGACGGAGACTCAGTTGGTATGTAGGAGTGAGGATTTACAGTTGGTGATGTGGGCCTCATGGCGGACAGACATCCTGGTGCGCAGTCAGATATTTTTTTCTGTCGGTAATGCCCAGGAGGCATGGCATGCAGTGATGTGGTGGCACATGTGCTGCACATCTGACATGCCTCCCAACACTGCCTAGCTCCAGCTGTTGGATCTCTGACCCCAGAGGTCAGTCGAACTCCAGCAGCTCCCCCGAGGAGGAGAGCAGTCTGTGGGATGCTCAGTCCTCCTCTCCCTGGCCTGCCATCCGACAGCCCGAGCTCATTACCAAACTCGGATCACCAGTGTCATGAGAAGAAACCCTACCACTGTGCCGACAGGCCAGTGGCAGTCAATGTGCTGTACCTGGACTTCAGCAAGGCCTTTGATTCCATGCCCTATAGGAGGCAATACAGAACTCAGGATTAGGGACAGAGATAGGGGTGACTAGGTAGATTTTGAACTGGTTGGCAGGACTGAGAGTGTGGTCCTGAATGGCAAATTCACTGCTGGGGGGAGGTACAAGTGAAGTGCCACAGGGGACCGTCCTGGCGGTGATACTGTTTAACATGTACTGTATATAAGCAACATATACAGTGCCTTCAGAAAGTATTCACCCCCCTTGGATTTTGTCACAGTTTGTGATGTTGCAAACTCAAATTAAAATACATTTATATGGGATTTTTTTGTCACATATCTACACAAATTACTCTATAATGTCAAAGTGGAATGAATTTTTGTGCATGTAATTTAAAATAAAAACCTGAAATGTCTTGATTTGATAAGTATTCACCCCTTTGTATGACACTCCAAACTGAGCTCAGGTGCATCCAATTTCCATGTGAGATCACTCTAAAACTTGAATGGAGTCCACCTGTGGTCAGTTCAAATGGTTGACATGATTTCAGAGGAAATACACCTGCCTCATATAAGGTCCCACTGTTGACAGTGCATGTCAGAGCAGAAACTCTACCATGAAGACCAAGGAGCTGTCCATAGAACTCTGTGATAGAATTGTGAGGAGGCATAGATCTGGGGAGGGGTATAAAAACATTTCTAGGGTGTTGAAAGTTCCCAGGAGCACAGTCAAGTCCATCATTAGGAAATGGAAAGATTACGGAACCACCCAGACTCTTCCTAGAGCAGGCTGTCCTCCCAAACTGAGCAACCGGGCAAGAAGGACCTTGGTCAGGGAAGTGACCAAGAACCCAATGACCACCCTGACAGAACTACAGAGTTCCATGGCTGAGATGGGAGAACCTGTCCAGAGGGCAAACCATCTCTGCAGCATCACAGATGTAGTTTCTATAGGAGAGTGGCAGACGGAAGCCACTCGAAAAGGCCACATAATAGCATGCCTGAGTTTGCAAGAAGGCATGTGGCAGACTCTGAGACCATGTGGCAAAAGATTCTCTGGTCTGATGAAACAAAAATTGAACTCTTTGGCCTGAATGCAAAGCTCTATGCCTGGCGAAACCGAACACAGCTCATCACCTGTAACATCATCCCTACCATGAAGCATGGTGGTGGCAGCATCATGTTATGGGGATGCTTTTCAGCTGCAGGGACTAGGGCACTTGTCAGGATAGAGGGAACAATGAATGGAACCAACACGGGCACATCCTTGAGGAGAACCTGCATCAGTCTGCACATAGACCTTGGACTGGGGCGAGATTTACGTTCCAACAGGACAATGACCCCAAGCATACAGCCAAAGCAGCACTGGAGTGGCTTCAGAACAAGAAGGTGAATGTCCTTGAGCGGCCCAGCCAAAGCCCAGACTTGAATCCCATTGAGAATCTGTGGAAAGTCTTAAAGATTGCGGTTCACCGACGCTCCCCATCCAACTTGACAGAGCTTGAGCAAATCTGCAATGAAGAATGGGCGAAAATCCCCACATCCAGATGTGCAAAGGTGATACAGACATACCCAAGAAGACTCAAAGTTGTAATTGCTGCCAAAGGCGCTTCTACAAAGTAGTGACTCGGGGGTGAATACTTAAGTAAACAAGATATTTCAGTTTTTAATGTTTCATACATTTTTGTTACACAATAAAAATATGTTTGCCCCTTTAAATTGTTGAGTATACTGTGTGAATCAAGGGGGAAAAATAATCATTTCAATGCATTAAAAATTATGGTAGTAACACAACAAAACGTGACAAAATCCAAGGGGGGTGAATACTTTCTGAAGGCACTGTAATACACTGTTCATAGCCTTGGTGACTCTATGTATATATTCTTTGTTCCCATTCTAACTGTGTTTACTGACTGCTTGTGTTATGTTCATCTGGTTCTACCTGCTTCTGTGTAATGCCTAACTTGTATCATGTTGTCCTCTGTATGAACTTGTATTTCATTGTACTCTCCTAGGTCGTACCTGAAAATAGGCAAATGTCTTGTCTAGTGTACTTACCTGGTCAACAAAAGCTAAATAAATAAACATTAGTATGGGATTACAGGATAAAGTGGATCTGTTCACAGATGGCACACAACTTGTCAGGAGCGTGGATAATGATAAAGGGATTAGCAACATAAAAAGGAATGTAGAAAAGCTGAAGTACTGGTCTAGACTGTGGCAACTGAAGTTCAGTGCTAAAAGAAAGTAAAGTGATGCATATTGAGGACAAAAATCCACAAACGGAATGCTGTGTCAATGGGACCACAGACCTCTCACTGGGGAGAAGCAGACTTAAGGGAGGTAATAAACAACAGTTTAAAAGCCTCTTCTCAGTGCAGTACAGTATATAGGAAAGGTAACAGGATTCTGGGATGCATCAAGAGGGGTTTGCTAGTCACTGGAAGGAGCTGATGTTGCTGCCGCACAGGTCACAGATTGAGAGCACTCTACCCATGGATTCCAAAAATAATGTGTGATTAAACTCGGTGCTCCTCCCACCATGGGAACTCCTGAAATATATCCTAATCTAGCACAGCAGTCTTTTATATAGAGCACTCTATTCTTTCTCTCACTCACTGTAACTCGCTTTCTCGCTCTTCGTCATCTGGCACTCACAAGCTCTCAAGCAAGTGTGTCGGGGAGGCCTTGGAGGAACTATGTTGCTGTCATGTGTGTCATTATTGTACTCCTACTGCCTGCTGCTGGTTTAGTAAACACACTATAGTTTAGTTCCTTTCACACTAGTTCTACTGTATTTTTCATACAAATTATGATTAAAAGTATTTTTTTGCCCCTCTGTTGAATACTGCAGATGTTCTGTCTCTTACTATACATATAGAATGTTAAATTCACATATTTACAGTGTATGGTGGAATGTTGTTAAAGATGGAAATCCATCCCTCAAACAACGTTGTTGTGCTGCACTAACTGTGTCAGCTAGTTTGTTGTGCTGCACTAGCTACGTAGCTGGTGCAGCACAACAACTTGGAACACAGTCGCGCATGCGCCTTATGCGAACCTCTGGTCTTATAGAGATGGCCATGGCGGTGAGTGATGAGTGAAAGAGAGCGGCAGTGAAAATCAAACAACAAAGTAAAGACACTGCACTACTGTTTAAATAAGAGAGACACGATTTTTGTTGTGAATGTGGACCACACACTATAAAAGACAGCGCAGAGTGACAAAGATGATAAAGGAGCTGGGGGACTTATCATACGAGAGGAGGTTGAAGGAGTTGAACATGTACTCACTGGAGGAGAGGAGAAGAGAGACAGGGGTGACATGATTGAAACCTTTAAATACATGAAAGGAATAAACAAGACAAGTACAGAGGGGCTGTTCAAAGTAAGGGAGGGGAGGGACACCAGGGGCCATGCTATGAGACTGGAGCGAGGAAGGTTCAGGAGGGAGATGAGGAGACACTTTTTACAGAGAGGTGGTGGCTGGGTGGAATGTGTTACCTGCTGAAGTGGTATGCAGTAGAACAGTGGACTGTTTCAAGCGAGGATGGGACAGAACAAGGGGAAGGGTTAATGAAGGGGAAGGGTGGAAGGGAGGGGCAGCTGCAGAATAAGGGTGCTAGCTGCACATTCGACCAGACTTGATAGACCTCTAGGCCTTTATCTGCTGGCAAATTGCGTATGTTTGTATGTACGTATGTCCACTATCCACAACAGCGTGAATAGCCATCTTGAGGTTGCCATGGCAACCAAAAACCTCTTGAGCTTCGCTCTTGAGGTTAAAACAGTTGCCATAGCAAACCTCTCGATGGCTACACACACTTGTTGTGGATGGTGGACCATACACTATCCTCTATATAAATAATCAGTACCAGTCGGAACCCCCCTTGTGTTCTGATTATTAACTAATAAGAGTCAGGACATTTCTGGGTTCTGAAACCCATAGGGTTGCTACAGTAGGATCCAAGCTTTCATTAAAAATAAAAATTAAGTTTCTAGCCCTAATGGTTCAAAAGTTACTACAGCTCTTTCTAAATATAAGAACTTTAAAATTAACTTTTTTTTTGTATTATTTATTTCTCCTCAGCTGGAGGGAGAGTTCTACCTATGGTTCCCCTCTCCCATCCAGCTGTCATTTCTGGCCCCTGTCCCAGCTGCAACCAGAGCTCAACCCTATGCCCTACCCCCACCACATCACGGTGGGACTACCTCGCCACTGCAGAAGGCCAGGTGAACACCAGGAGCTTGGTTAATGTGCATCCGCCACGACACCAGCGGACCACTTCACATGCATGGGGAGGGTTTTCTTGCATGGTTTCTCCCCCACCTCCCATGGCACGGGCATACAGTGATGCGTTCCGTGCGGCGTCCTGTGCACTGCACGTTCAGCATCAACCCGTGTCGACCCCACAGCTGACTGCGACATGCGACCCCCAGCCACTGCCAGGACCCAGCACATCTGTGGTCTTCCTCCCCACCCTCCCTGGAGGAGGAGAGCAGTCCCTGGGATGCTCAGTCCTCCTCCTTCCTTTCCGGCTGACCCCGGGTCACTGAGCCAAGTGTGGCGTCCAGCAGCTCAACCTCAGCACCACCAGGCTGGCTAAAATGGGCTACTTTTTTTAACTGCTAGGGCTTTATTAAACACAAGATGGTACTTAGGTCAATGTACTTACACTTCGTTCATACACTTTAAGTGTACCAATACACAGAAGTACACATTGATACAGTAGGGAGATTTTCACTGTAAACATATTTTTGCTATTTGCAGGTGAGCACCTTTCTGTGAAAATGTTTTTGCAGTGAACATTTCCTTACATACAGAGTATCACAAGCCACCATAAAAACAGAGACTGCCAAATGCTGCCACCTTTCCCTACTTGTGTTTGCTATAGGTGTTTGCAGATGCTGCTGTTAACAGCAAAACAACAAGCTGTCTAACCAAGGTCTTTTATACTTAAAACGTCTTATACATATACTTCTAAGCACTGTCTGTCAGAAATGTCAAAACACACTGGTCCTGAGTCTCTAGTCTCCCATCCCTTAACCCACTCTGTCCCATGCTGTCTCATATCTGTTAAAGCTGCCCTTTAAAATCACAATGCCTTGTTTGCTGTTGTAGTTCCCCCCAAGTTTTTTTTTTTTCAAGCAAGCGACCAGTTTGCCAAAACACCAATCGCTGACCACCAGATGCTTGCGCCGCCTTATTGCCAGCTGAAATGCTAAACACATGCATATCAAGAGGGCATAGAATAATAGTACAATATAGCTCAGTACACTCTTCGACAGGCAGATCATTATTGTTACTGTCAAGTGAGCCACTATCTGACACATTCCCTTCGTGGGTGGCTCCTGCAGCAGGACATACCAGCCCTGTAACAGCTAGTCATTTTAACAGGGGAGAGACACTCCTCACTAATTTCACAGTCATATTAGGCCCTTGTTCAGTTAGGAGGGGGCAGTGTAGATTATATTAGATCCAGATGGGAAATGGACTAATAAACTCAGTTACACCTCAATGCTGGACTGAGTACCTTGCTAATGTGCTGAAGGTGACCTTCTCGCACATATTTATTTATCTGTTGTCCGGGTAGGTATGCTGGTTCCTGGGACTGTTTTCAGGTACGACCCGGGCCATATAGATGGCATGTACAGTACAAACAAAACATTTTTAAGCATTGCAAAATGGTGACCAAAAGCGAAACATGAGGGTCTAACCAAACATAGAGTTAAATTTTTATTTGATTTTTGATAACCGGGTGCACTAGACATTATATATGCCTATTTTCAGGCACGACACGAGGAAGTATAAGTCAAATAGATACAGTCATGACACCGGAACAAGGAAACAATTTAAGTGAACAAAGCAAGAGGTGAGGCTTGCAATACCTGGGAACAGTACAGTAAGATACAGTGCCACAAATATGGAAGGCGTTCTCCTGCAAGACCACTATCAGATTTTTTCTGACACCACAGATAGTGGTTAAATTTAAGCCTGAGTTGATGGCAGCTTGTTGGCAGGGCTGTCGGTTCATGCTGGCTTCCCATGGTCACATTTTTTGGGACTGCCCTCCCCTCCAACCCTTGTGGGACCAACTTACACAGGCCCTAAGGAGTATTTTTCTTTTTTTAATGCTTGTGCTCTGTGTCCACACCCATCTTTTTGTAGAGGCTTTTCAACTCTGGGAGTGTACGGTCCTTTTCCATGATCTTCCTGAAGGGTTCTGGGGGCCAAATACTTGGAAATTACTAAATATTTGCTTGCCAGTTGCAAAATAAACTATTACAAAATTATGGCTCACAATTCGAATACCTACCATGAAATAATGGCAAGACATTATGTGGTCAGTCTATGGTTTGGAGAAACTAATGGCTAAGCTAAACCTTGCTGTTCCTAGATTTGAAACAGTATGGGCCAGGTGGGTTCATTATATGTTGGATCACAGGCCAGACTTCGTACCTGAATTTGTTCTTGGCCTTTAGTACTGTCGTCTTTACATGCAGAGGGAGGAGCAATTACTGTATCTTTTTGGTAACCGGGTAAGGCCCACTAGGCACAAGTGCCTGTTTTCAGGGGTGACCTGGGAGCACTGGGCGGTCAAGTGACTTGCTCAGAGTCGCACAGCATGCAAGTGGAGGTTGTGAGAATCAAACTCAGGTCTGGTCTGCTGGATGTGTCAAGCTCATTCACACCTCGTTCCTCTAACCTCTATGCTATACTGCCAGCCCATCTGGTATCTGTTGCTTTATAATGTACTAAATAATGCGCAGAGTTTGTTTTTCATGTTGTGATTATGGAAATTCATGTGTTGTATGTATAAACATACAGTAAAAAAATGGTTTAATAAACAGAAATTAAAAAGAAAATACAAAATATTTAATAAGGAACAGTGTCTCCACTACACTGTTCCCGATAGTGCCTTCCGACTCCGAGAACACTGAAACCACGTGATGAGTCAGAGTTTCAAGTTGAGTCATTATCTGCAGCACAGACTTACTGTAATTCTTTAACCGGGGGTGGAAAACAAAACTCTGGTAACGTTTTGAAAATTTCAAATCGGATACTGACAGCACTACAATACTTTTGATTATCACAATCTGGGGCAGGATAACCAGGTTTATAAAATATTGCTTTACCCTCTGCATGTGGTCTCATAGCAAAAATTTAATTGTGCTAAATTGTCTCCTAAGTCCTGACCCATGAAATATGTGTTGCGCCATATTTTCTAGTTCTGCAGAAGTATAGCTGTATCAGCCTGACTCTAAGCTGTTGTTTAAAAACAAACTAAGTTTCTAGAACTAACAGTTCAAAAGTTAGCCCTTTTTGCAGGCTACTTCTTTAAACAAGGCTACTTTTGACTTGTAAGGTCTAAAAACTTTATTTTAATAAAAACTTGCAGTCTGTTTGGTATAGTTACACTTTGTCAACACGTGCCCAGTGAATTGATATACTGAAAATGTACTTTTACTGTATCAGTATATTTAAAATGAACTTTTTCTATATCGCCATGTATTTCTGTGTATTGGTACACTAAAAGTGTATCATCATGGTGAAACTATATCAGTCGAGCTCAAGTTTTTTTTAAGAAAAATACATTTCCAGTTTTAATGGTTCAAAAATTAGCAGGCTAGAAACTTAATTTTTTAATGAAAGTGTGGAGTCAGAGATGATACAGTTACACTGTGTTGACACGCTTTAGTGCTTGGTCACTGCCATCACTGCAACCACAGTTTTACGATAATCCTAGGGCAGGAAGAGATTTCTGTATTGCAGAGTTTACCAGTCAGGACTGCGGCACAACAAATATGGTGTGTTTAATCACATGCAAGTGTGGTTGCTTCTATATTGAATGCACTTAATTTCTCTGGATTGAGATGGACAACAGTTGCTACATTAGCTGCTGCATTGGAGGATACGTATTCCCTCGAAGAAAACTACATTTGTTTCTTGAGTTTAAAATTGTCCAGGAAAGACACACTGAGCTATAACTTGTGTCCAGATGTGACCCGGGCACAGGTGAACAAGCAGGGAAAGTAAATCAGGCAAGGGCTACAGCTGACAGAGGAAAGGGATACATGGGCATACACGTGTCATTTAGGCAAATCCTGTAAAAATAGCACTGGATATGGGAGGTACGGAGATTATTATATCTCTGTACATATGGGCAACAGGCTGGAAGGGACAAAGGCACGTGATGTTCCAGTGTGGTTGGCAGCACAATCTTGGGGAGGAAGAATCACCATACTACAAAATGCTAGCTGCCCTGAAGGTTCGGGCATTTTTTACAAGTGTTGAGGTAAAAAAAAACACTTCACTTAATACTGTGCCTGCAGGGGGGGATCTGGGTACTGAAGCCCCAATCTTTGCAGCGGTTGGGGCTTCATCAGTGCCGGTAGAACTCCTTTAACTAGCAGTCTCATATAATTAAATACCAGATTTGCCTTTGTAAGACAATGGCCACACTGGCTGAAAATTGCTGGCTAGCCCATACAAGATACTGGCTCAGCAAACCATAGCTAATGGACAGGTTGCTAATAGGCATCACTCCAGACCAGCTTATTCAGTAGTGAACAAGTATTTTAATGTGAAATATCACAGTACTTACAACAAATATTGCAAGTTTTTTTTTTATATGCACTGAAGTCACTTTGTTAGGCATGCCTCCTAAGGATGGGGTAGGATACCCCGAAGCGCAGGGGCAAGATGTGTGTTTGTGTGTTGATTTGAGCTTTAAACCTGAAATCTGATTTTGAAGTCTTGAAGCTTATTGAACTGTAATATTTGTTGTAAGTACTGTGATATTTCACATTAAAATACTTCTTCACTACTGAGTAAGCTGGTCTGGAGTGCTGTTTTTCATTCTTTGGACTATTTATATTTTCTAGTACCCACTGTAACTAAGAGCACTGCTTTCTGTGGACTGAGTACTGCATTACATTTTGGCAGCTGCTCCGTCGGCTGTGGCTGGGAGTTTGGACTGAAAATAACAGTAGTGATAAGCTCACCACACTGATACCATCAGGCAATAATGAATGTTGTTTAAAGTTCTGCAGTAAGCAGAGAAATCGTTACCAAAGCAGAAAAATGGCATGCCTGCTTTTGAGCACAAGTTTGGCTAAAAGGAGAGCCACCACTGATTTGGAGATGGGTGGGGAGCCAGTAATTCAGAATTCTACCAAAAAAGTTCCTGTTTTTCTAGTATGGAATTAACAAGTAATGAAAATGATGCTCAGTCAATCTCAAAAAAGAGAGTCTTGAAGGGGGAGAAAGTGTAAATGAGGAACAACCCCCATCCAAATAACATTAAGTGACTGTAATGTAGAGAATTCCGTACAGAACCACACAGTGAATAACCTTTCTGCAAGGATTTTGACTATAGCACAAGTTAACGCTTCACTGTATGAACTGTCTTTTGTTCCAGTGATAAATGTAGTAGTAGTAAAAACCTTTATTTTTAGACAGGATAACAGGTGGAATAACGTATCATTAAGACAACGTCCTATTTACAAGATGGTCCTGTTTATATAAAGTTCTAACACTTTAACACATACAAATATGACATCAATAAAACTCAAAATAAAATATAAAAACATCTAGAACATACAATACTTGATGATTTTGATGTGTATAAATATTCATCTAAGCTGTTTAGAAAACTGAACCTCAAAAAATCTTTTTTTCTGAAAATGTGGACAATGGGGTAGAGGGTGAGAGTCATTTTGATATTTCTGAATAAATAATGCCAATAGTGTGTCTTCTGAGGGGTTTTCAGTACTGGATGCTGTTTTCTGAACTTGAGCTAGCCGACCTTTTGTAGTTGGCTGACCTGGCATTGGGAAAGACAAAGGGAAATGGTGATCTTCTTGACCTCCCTGATACAATAAATTTATATCAAGTAGCAAAAAGCCTATCTTAAAAAAATAAATAAATAAATAAATTGGCTTTATGCTGCCTGTCCTAATAAATGAAGTTTTGAAAGTGTTTCAAGAAGCAGTCCTAAAATTTATAGCAATCAAAATGTAAAATTATTCCTTATTATATGGATTTGTTTATTGGTATAAGATGGTTTAACTAAGAAGAAAAATGGCCAGGAGCATGCAATTAGGCTGATTACTGTGTGGATGAAATAAAGATTACTCATTACTCATCTTTTTAACCTATCCCTTTCCCAAGGAATTTTCCCTTCCGCATGGAAAATCACCCACATTATTCCTCTTTTCAAGTCTGGCAACTCATGCGATCTCAACATCTACCGCCCCATGTTGCTAATATCCATCTTATTAAAATTACTTGAAAAATTAGACAGCTCCCAGTTAAGAGAATTCCTGGAATCCTCCAACATGCTTAACCCCTACAATCTCACTTTAGACCCAAACACAGCATGGTATCTGCCTTGGCTAAAGTGATGAGCAATTAGTAAGTTGCTTTAGAATCCAGAAATCCTGTCAGTGCGCTTTTCCTGGACTTGCGCAAGGCGTTTGACGCTATGGATCACGACTTACTTCTACTGATGCTGCATAATCTTGGTCTCGATGTCATAGCCTTACAGTGGTTCTCATGCTTTCTGACTGGCAGAGAGCAACAGGTAAAAGCCCAAGGCGACCTCTCTCACCCCAAACCACTCTTGAGAGGTGTCCCGCAGGGGTCCATCCTGTCGCCCTTACTATTCGTGATTTACATTAATGACATTGATTCCAAAATCAGCACGGCAAGCATCCATCTTTTTGTGGACGACACCGTTCTCTATGTCGCCAAAGCCACTCTTGAGTTAGCTTGCAAAGCTTTGCAACATGACTTTGACCTTCTGCAACATAGCCTCCTGAACCTCAAATTGCTTCTTAATGCCAAAAAACAAAAGTGATGTTCCTCTCACCTCATGCCCAATCAGCAAACACCTACCCTGCTAGTACTAAGCCCCAAATTTTCACTCTCCTGGGGGAACCATTAGAGGTTGTCAACTGATTTAAATATTTGGGCCTCTGGCTCGACTCTAAACTCACCTTTACTGTATGCATAGAGGAACTCCTGAAAAAGCCAAGACAAAGGCTAGGCCTCTTCTACAGTATCAAAAAGCTGTTTACGTATGAGGCCAGAATTTGCTTGGTGCAGACTACTTTTCTTCCACTTATCGACTACACTGACTTAATTTATAGTCACTGTCCAGCAGCCACCATGGCCAAGTTGGACACTTTGTATCATAGAGCTCTAAAATGTATCAGCAGCACCCCATTCAACATGCATCATTGCTATCTCTACACACAGCTAGGATGGCCCTCACTTAAAAATAGGAGACTGAGAAATGCCTACCTTTAGGTGTTTAGAGCCATTACCAACATGCTCCCCACCCCCCACATCACAGACCTTTTCAAATGTACCCCTGGTGCATAAACTCCATCCCGGTTCTCTCCTATCCATACCCAGGTGAGGCCCTTTCAAAAAGAACTGCAGGACCACATCCTGGTGTCATCAAACTATGACTGTCCGTAACACTCCAACTATTTCCTCTCCTGCACCTTAGCCCCACGACAACACACATTGGGCAACTTTCTGGTCTCTACTATATTTCCAGCTCTCGTTTGGTTCATTTCCTGGGCCTGTTTCTCACTTTCTCCTCCATAGCTCCATCGCTCCTGTCTCCAATATTTATTTTTCTCCTCTGACTTATTTCAACAATTTTGGTTACTCCCATGTCATTTGGCAATGCTTATTGTATTGCATCGTTATTAGATAACTCCCTATTATATAATTTTCTCTGTATATAATTACTCTAATTGTTCATGATCTCTGTAACACTTGCCTGCCACACTTTGCACTAACTTGAAGCCTTTGTAATAGCTCCTATTATATCATTTTTCTCTTTGTGTACAATTACTGTCATTTTTCATGATATCTGTAATAGTTGCCTGCTACACTTTGTACTGACGTGGAACCTTTGAAAAAGAGTCCCTGACTCAAAAGAATTGCAATTCCTAGACTTCAGTAAATAAATAAATACCGACTCAGAAGGTACTCTTACATACAGTTTGACGCACCTAGGATACAAACTAGGTTCGGCACCACATCCCTAAGTGATAGCATCACCACCCTTTGGAATACTCCAGAAATCATTAAAGCTTACAAAAATGGTGGGAATGCACACATTCAAGACCCTGTTGCGTCATTCGCTTATAGAATTATGTAACTGCTTCTCTAAGCTATTCTAGTTAGAAGCTCCCAGCCTTGTTTTCGTTCCAGCACTAATTCCATCCTTGTAGCACCTTGCTAACATCTAGCTCTTAATCTCTTGCCCCTACTGGTAGTTGTTCACCAACAGTCTCTTAGCTTTTATCACATTTCCATGCCCCCTACCCCATGCCAATGCTACCACTACCTTTTTGCAAACCTAGCTTGTACTGTGCTACCTATGCACCCTTTTCCTCTGTTTGTGCCTCTCATCATATCTATGGTTTTGAAAAATGTATGTATGCTTTCATTATGAAGTGTCAACATGTTATGGTTTTGTAAATTGTATGACTTGTTATGATGCTTTGGATTACTTGTGTCATGTTCACCCAGGACCACTTTGTAAATGAGTTCTCTCAGTGGTGTATACCTGGTTAAATAAAAATTGAATTGAAAGATATGATATTTTGAACCTGATGCATTAAGAGGACGAATAAAGGGTGGAGAAGATGTGGTACTGACTTCTCCCAAAATGCTATGGCGCCACAATGATTGACATGAAATTTTAAAGTAATTTAATTATGGGTACCTGTGTTGTGTGTGTCTCTGCACCAGCAGTGGAGTTGGTCTGGGATTTTGGAAATTTCAATAAATTAGTCTGCTATGCCCAGACATACACGGACCGACTTTACTAATGAGAACTGCTGCTGATAGACACACTTTCAGGGTTTAGCCTGTAATGAGCTTCATATCATGATTGGTATAATATAACAATGGAGTAATTGCTGTTTATGGTTTGCACATGGTAAACAAGGGTATTTATATACACTGAATTCATTTTGTTAGTCACACCTCCTAAGGAAGGGGTAGGATACCCTGAAGCGCAGGGGCAAGATGTGTGTTTGTGTGTTGATTTGAGCTTTAAACCTAAAATCTGAATTTGAATCTTGAAGCTTATTTAACTCCAGTATTTGTTGTAAGTACTGTGATATTTCACATTAAAATACTTATTCACTACTGAATAAGCTGGTCTGGAGTTCTGGTTCTTCATTCTTTGGACTATTTATATTTTCTAGCACCCACATGTAACTGAGAGCGCTGCTTTCTGAAGACTGGAGGTTGCTAATAGGCACCTGCTCTGATCGGTCTGTGTTGCCTTTGATGCTGCTGCCAGGGTTTGCCTCTGTCACCATTCTTGGATAAGAGTGACTGGTTTCTCCGCTGATGTGCAGCAAACTGTTATGAATGCCCCTTTTGGAATAAACAGTTGTTTGACAGTGATATCAAAAGTGTTTCCGGGATTTACAGTCAATAAGAATGACTCTTATGTCCCTTCATACCCTGAACACAAATCCCGGGGTTGGGTTGTAGTTCTTTTTGTAGGCCCTGTGCCCAGCTAGGCCATGGTTATTCCAGAGGCCTTGGTCATGGATGCCAAAGGCCTCAGCCTTCCTCTTGTTAGGCTACAAATTTGCACCAATGTGCCAGTGCAAGACTTACAAAAGGTCAGACCATTTTGGGCACCTTCGTTGACTCCCCATCTCTTCCTTAGGCCTCACCACTTTGGGAAGTTTGGGCAGGGGGCCGTATCTGCCTCTTCTACCGAAGATTGCTCCCGGTACTTTCTGGTTCCAAACTGGATCAGGGATTTTATGGCCTGTGCTCAACCTTTGAGGTCTGAACCACTTCATAGAATACAAGAAGTTCCGAGTGGTATTGCTGCAATCCCTACTGCCCCTACTTTTACAGGGGGATTGGAGAGTTGCTCTGGACATGAAGGATGATTAACTTCATGTCAAGATCCACAGATCACACAGAAAATATCTGTGGTTCATGTTCCATTGCTCATGTTAACATTTTCATGTTTTGCCCATTGGTTTATGCTCTGCACCTTGTGTCTTTACCAAAGTATTTACCAGACGTCTGTATGTCTTCCCTTACATAAAAGATAGGCTGTTAAAGGCCCCATCTCAGGGAGCCGGTGTATATATACTATTTCAGACCCAGCAATTCTTTAACCAGCTAGGCATACTGGTCAGCAAGCAGAAGTAAGTTCTTACCCTCTGCTAGAGGCTCTAGTACTTTGGAGCTGTGTTGGATATGAGTCTCAGTCATGCTTTCCTACCCTCAGACTGTGCTACAGCACTGCTGGGACAAGCACAGCTGGTTACCTCCAGCGACTTTGTGCCAGCCTGGTGTCTGTTAAGACTGATCAGCATGATGGCGGCTGCCATCCTGACAGTTCCATTGGCTCACCTCCATATGAGGATCTGGCAGTGGTTCCTCAGAGCACAGTGGGTTCAGCACTTGAACAAGTTGAAGCATCTCATACAGGTCACTCCTCTCAGTCATTCCCTGCTCTGGTTGCTTGTACTGATCCAACCTAGAGAAAGGGTCCCTATTCCTGTGGCCATTCCCCCTGCCTGCAATGACCACGGATGCCTCTGGGATGAGTTGGGTGCTAATTTGGGCCCCTTCAGAACCTGAGGCCAACAGGGTCCCTCTGGATACAGTGCTTCCCAGCAACACTCTGGAGACGAGGGCTGGTCTGCATGGCCTACAGACCTTCACTGCCCTTCTTCCAGGGAATCAACTGTTGATTCACACAATGTGTTGTTGATGTACTACTTCAGTTGGCAAGAGAGGTTCATTCATACGCTCTCTGCAGAGAGCCAGTGAGAGTTTGGCATTGAGCAGTGGAACACAATGTATTTCTGTCAGCAGAACAGCAAGAAGAAGGAGCTGCTGTTAGTACTTTACTACTCTACTGGACTAAAGAACTAGAACTCTACTACTGGGAACTTCAATTTAGGGTAAAAAAAAAAGAGTCAGTGTGTTTGAGTTGGGCGAAGGAATTGTTATCTGTGCAGTTAGCTAGGTGAAGAAAGAAACTGTGAATTAGGGGGAGTGGCTTAGACAGAAGGAAGCCAGATGTTTGCATTTAAACTGACATAGCTAGCTTTTGGCAGAGAACAGCAAGAGGAAGGAGCTGCTGTTAGAACTTTACTACTCTACTGGACTAAAGAACTAGAACTCTGCTACTGGGAACTTTAATTTAGGGTAAAACCAAAAAACAAAGAGTCAGTGTGTTTGAGTTGGGTGAAGGAATTGTTATCTGTGCAGTTAGTTAGGTAAAGGAAGAAAGAAACTGTGAATTAGGGGGAGTGTCTTAGGCAGAAGAAAGCCAGGTGTTTGCATTTAAAAACTGACCTAGATAGTTTTTGGCAGAGAACAGCAAGAGGAAGGAGCTGCCTCCCCTCCACCACCCTTAGCCTGTTCTACTTTTATAGGCACAGGATTTGACTGACAACATAAACTTCTGTTTGGGAGCAGGAAGGGAGTGATCACAGAGGCACAAAAGACTCACCATCCTAGAAGGAAAAGAGTATCTCTTCATCCCCCATAGCTGCTGGAGGTCTGACTCTGAGCAAGTAAGAAGGAGACTGCTGAGGAATATAGGAACTTCCTGTCCCAGAACAGGAAGATCAGGAGCTTTAAGGGCATGGAGGCAGAAGGAAAGTAAGGAGAAAAAAAAAATTATATAAAAAAATAAACGGAGAGAGGAAAGAGTAAGTATACAAAACAACAGTTAAGGGGCCACAAATAAGACATAATGGGAGTAGTGCAGTGGCTGTGGAGCAGCAGTCTTCCAGGAGATGTTCTGGAGGATGTGGTGTTGTCCCATCTGCAGGCACCTCTCTGGGCTGAGGGAGGAGGTTGCTCATCTCCAGGTTGAGTTGGCCAGGGTTCGGGGGACCTGCTTTCCCACCCAGGGACCACCAGGGTCACCACCGCTGTCTCAGAGGTTGCCAAGAAAGAAGAGCGATTGGACCACAGTGGGCTCAGGAGGGTGAGGGTGGTGGAACAGAGGCACATCCCTCCAGTTGTACCTGTCCACAATTCATATGCCATTCTGGCAGAGTGTGGTTCCTCTATGGAGGCACCCGCAGTGGAGACAAAGAAGGATACTGGGAACCTCCAAAGGAGACCCACAGGAGGGTGGCATGGGACCCCAGGGGACAGAAACAACTCCTGGTGGGGACTCCATTGTTAGGAGGGTAGAACTGGGGAGGGAGGGAGGGAGAGGGAGAGGGAGGTAAGGTGCCTGCCTGGCATCATGGCTTGGAGGGAAGGGAGCGAATCCTCAGGCTCACAGGAGCAGCTGCACGGGAGAGAACTGGATGTCATTGTCCACCTAGGGAAAAATAACCTGGCTGGGAAAGGAATCAGAGCAGTGCAGGAGGAGTTTGTGGAGTTAGGGAGGGGCTTAGACAAGTAGCACGCACGGTAACCTTCTCAAGGTGCTGCCTGTCTATGGCATGGGTGAGGCTAGGGTGCTCCGCACCATGGGATTCAATCAGTGGTTGAAAAACTGGTGCAGAGCTCAGGGTTTGGCTTCATTGGGGACTGGGGGTCCACCTAGAGGGATGCAGGCCTATACTGGTGTGATGGTTTGCATCTGTCCAGGAGGGGAACCAGGATCCTAGGTGATAGGTTTAAATGCTTCATTGGCAAGCACGTAAACTAGCCAAGGGGAGGCACTGAAAAGGAGAAGGGAATCCTAGCCCCCCCCCCCCAAAATTAAGGGTAGTTAGGTGAACACCAAGATAGAGAAGTCAATAGGGAGAAGGGCAGGGGTAAATGGAGGAAAAGACAAAGGCAGTAAGGACAGGGATGGGGCAGAAAGGGGTAAGGCCATCAAATAAATGGAGGGTAATGAGTACCAGTGCCCGTAGTCTAGGTAACAAGCTCCCTGAACTGGTGGCCTTAATAGAAGAGGGATGCCTGGATATGGTAGCAGTCACAGAAACATGGTACACAGAGAATCCTGACTGCGATGTCAACATACTAGGGTACACAATCTACAGGAGGGACAGGGAGGGTAGAAGAAGAGGAGTAGCTCTCTATGTAAGGGAAAGGATCAAAGCAACTGAACTAAAGGGTAAACAGGGAGGAGAGGAGGCACTGTGGGTCACCCTGAAGACCGGAAATGGCACCACAATCCGCACAGGGGTTGTATACAGATCCCCTTCTCAGGGGAAGGAAATGGACAAGAAAATGATTGAAGGCATCCTTAGGATGGCAGAGAAAGGGGAGATATTTCTGATGGGGAGACCCGAATATGCCAGATGTTAACTGGAGCACCTTTGCTGAAGCCACAACCAAGAGCAGGACCATTCTTGATGCCCTACAGAGGGCATGCCTCAGACAGCTAGTGTTGGAATCCATTCAGGAGGGAGCAGTCTTAGACCTGGTACTCTCAAATGGGGATGGAGACAGGATCTCAGATCTAGAAGTGGGTAGCCATCTGAGAACAAGTGACCCCCAAACAGTGTGGTTCACAATAAACTCAGCTGTAGAATCAAGCCATACAAAAGTGAAGGTACTGGACTTTAGGAGGGCTGATTCTGTCAAAATGGGAGAGTGCCTCAGAATAGCACTAGCAAACAGGCAAGAAGGAAAGGTGGCGCAACAATGGGGAAACATCAGAATTGCCATCACATCGGCAACAAGCCTTTGTGCGCAGCAAATAAATCAAAACGAAAGAAAAAAACACTATGATTCTCAAAAGAGGTGGTGGGGAAGGTTAGGGAGAAAAAGACAGCATTCAGGAAGTATAAGGAAATACAGAAGGAGCAGGGCAGAGAACTATACCAGTTGAAGCAGAAGGAAGTGGGGAAGGCAGTTAGAATAGCAAAGGCCCAAACTGAGGAAAAGATAGCCAACTCACTTAAGAAGGGGGATAAAACCTTTTATAGGTACATTAGGGTGCGAAGAAATACAAAGGCAGAGATACTGAGGCCGAATAAAGAGGAGGGTGGGAGGGCAGAGAGGGACCGTGAAAAAGCAGGGATACTGAATGAATACTTCTGCTCAGTATTCACAAAAGAAGATGAAGGGGAGGTACCTAATCCAATCAACAGAAGTACTCTGGATTGGGGGCTCGATATCAGTCATTTCACAGAAGAAAGGGTTCTGAAAGAACTCCTAAAACTGAAGGTGGACAAAGCAATGGGGTGTGATGGGATTCACTCCAGAATTCTAAAAGAACTAAGGGGAGAACTAGTAACACCACTGACTACCCTTTTTAACAAATCATGGGAGGATGGTGTGGTACCTGAGAACTGGAGGAGGGCTGATGTGATTTTCCTTCACAAAAGTGGGAGCAAGACAGAGGCAGGAAACTACAGACCTGTCAGTTTGACCTCAGTGGTAGGGAAAATGATGGAATCACTTCTAAAGGAAAGAAGTGTTGAGCACCTAGAGGCCAGCGGAGCACAGGACCCAAGGCAGCATGGATTCACAGAGGGAAGGTCATGTCAGACGAATCTAATTGATTTCTTTGACTGGATGACCAAAGTAGTAGACCAGGGAGGGGCTGTGGACAGACTTTAGCAGGGCATTTGACAGTCCCACACAAAAGATTAATAAACAAATTAGCCAGCCTGGGAGTGGGTTCCAGGGTGGTAGCCTGGGTAAAACATTGGCTGGACAACAGGACGCAGAGGATAATAGTAAACAGAGTCCACAGTGAAGAAAGGGGGGTTACTAGTGGGGTACTGCAGGGTTCAGTACTGGGTCCAGTCCTTTTTAATGTCTTTATAAGTGACATTGCAGAGGCACCGGAAGGAAAATTATGTCTCTTTGCAGACGACACAAAGATCTGCAACAGGGTTGATACACAAAGTGGGGTGGAAAGGATGAGAAGGGACTTGGCAAGGTTGGAGGAATGGTCAAATGTATGGCAGCTTTGGTTCAGTGCAAAGAAGTGCAAAGTAATGCACCTGGGAAACAAAAGCCCAGGGGAAGAGTACACAATGGGGGTGAGATACTGACAATAGCAAAAATGGAAAGGGACCTGTGGGTAGTTATATCAGATGACCTAAAGGTGGGCAAGCAATGTGAGAAGGCAATAAGGAGGGCTGGGGGGATACTGGGATGCATAGGGAGAGGCACCACCAGTAGAAAACAGGAAGTTGTTATCCCTCTGTACAGACAATTGGTGAGACCCCATCTGGAATATCATGCAGTCTGGATTCCCATCTCTGCAAAGACATAGACGGGTAGAGGCTTTCCAGAGGAGGGCAACCAAGCGGTGCAGGGTCTGCACAGAAGACATATGAAGAGAGACTAAAGGAGCTTAATATGTATACCCTCGAGGAAAGGAGTGAAAGGGGGACATGATAGAAACTTTCAAGTACCCCAAGGGAATCAGCAAAGTCCAAGAAGGCACCGCAGGTGCAAGTTGCCAAGTAAATCACTCCCGTAGTGTCACACGTCATTAGCTGCCTGATGCTGTGAATTTTTTCATTATTTACACTGTAAAATTCCTTACCAGACTTAATAACAATGCAATACACCTTTTGCATGGAAAACAACACACAGTTGGGCTCTTAAGCCATGTCTGTGTCTTGGATCTTTCTAATTTGCTATGGACTAAATAATCTCTTAAAAGTACTGGCACATCTATAAGAGAGACGTGGGGGACGTGAGGAAAGATCTCCCAAATACATGTCTCCCCTTAAAACATGGCAGTTATTATGAACAATATGTCCTACTGCATTTGCATGTATTGAATAGTCCATAACAAAGTTACATATATTATCTCATTTTATAGTAGATCCTTTGTCCAGTCTATCTATTCTAGACATCTCACTTACTGAATTCCTAGTAGCATATATCTTATTCCTATTATAACCTCTCTCAACAAATCTTGATCCCAAATCATTAGCAGCCCTATCAAAATTTGTTTTAGTACTACAATTCTGTTTTAATGTAAGAAACTGTCCTTTAGGGATATTTTCCACTACATGTCGTGGATGACAGCTAGAAGATGACAACAATGTATTCCATTCACATTCCTTTCTATAAATATTCATTTCTGAATTTCCCAGCTGATCTTTAATAATATGTAGATCCAGGAAGCAAATGTCTGTATCACTAACATCATAATTGAAATGAAGATGTGGATTGGATGCATGTAAATATTCTATAAATAACTCTAAATCTACTCGGGACCCTTTCCATATAAGGATCAAGTTGTCAGTAAAACGACAGTACAATTCTGTTTGATAAAAAAAAAGGGTTATAATCACAATCTCTAATTACTTTATTTTCCAACATCCCCATATATAGATTTGCAATACTGGGGCAAAAGTTGCCCCATAGCTGTTCCTTCTTTTGTAGATAGAAACAGTCAAGAAAAGTAAAGGCATTGTGAGTCAGAACAGTTTCTGAAAGTTTAACTAAATATTCTGTAGGGGCTCATCTTTCCATGTTCTCAAATTCAGAAATATTCAACACTCTCCAGAGCCCCTCTTACAGGTATATTAGTGTATAACGATTCCACATCTAATGATACTGAACAGAGAACTCTCTCCGCTACAATATCCTCTAAAACATTTAATATGTCTCCTGTGTCTCTAATATAGGACCCCAAAGTTTCAATAAAAGGATGTATGTAAAAATCAATATACTGTGATTGTGGCTCAGTGAGAGATCCGATACCACTAACTATCGGTCTACTGGGATACTGAAAAGATTTATGTATCTTAGGCAAAGTATATATTGTAGCTCACTTGGGAATTCAACTGTCAAAAACTTATTTACATTCTCATTAATCCATTGTTCACTATATGCTTTCTGAATATACATATCTATATCATATTTAAATTTCATAGTAGGATCCCCACTTAACAGCATATACTGTAAAATTCTGTGTTATTTAATTGTCTTTCAACCTCAGAAATGTAGTCTGTCATATTCTGAATAACCACAGCACCTCCTTTGTCGGCTGGTTTAATAATAATACTTGAGTCATTTTTCAAAGAGTTTAAAGCTATTCTTTCATCCTGGGAGAGGTTATTATAGGAAATGTCCAGCAAATTTGTAAAAAATGTTCCATCTGTATTTCACATAGTTCCTGAAAAGTACTGATAGCTGCAGAAGGAGCTGGATAAAATATTGATTTGCCCTTAAATCTGGAAGACGATGACACAGTATCAACTTCATTCAAATGAACAGTCTCAGTCTCGGGAGCTAAATTCACAATTCCACCAGAGAGCTGTTGTCGTTGTTTGGCAAAAAAGTATTTTAAACTCAAATTGCGGCGAAGTTTATTGAAATCAATAAATGCATTAAACTTATTTTTTCCACATGTCTGAGCAAAAGAAAGGCCTTTATTCAAAAGGTTCAGTTCACCAGACGTCAGAACTCTATCTGAAAGATTAATTACTTTTTGTTTCCCCTCCGTTGATATCATGGTGAGGGTCGGGTCTGGGGATGAGCATTGTATATCTGTCTCTGATATTGTTGCTGCTGAAATGGCTGTTCTGGATATTGTATTTGTGAGTGGGACTGAGGGTGGGTACTTTGATATGATATTTGTTTCCAGTTGTCTCCTTCTTCGCCATTTCTGTGCCCTCCTCGTTCTCCTCTGCCTCTTCCCTGTTGGTAAAACCTTGACCTCTGCCCTCTGTGGAGGTGTTTGAAAACCTTGAAATGACTCTATTACTTCGTCTTGGAATTTTATTACGCTCAGCAATATGAGATGGCATTACAGTATCTTCACCCAACATAACAGTCTCAGAGTCACTAGTACTTAAGTTTGGATTTGCATTCTCTGATTTTTTCCAACTATATATATGACCCAGCTGATAGTCATCAAGGTCTCTTTAAATTTAAGTTTTTAATTTTTCAATTCCAAATCCAATTTAGCCACAGTATCTTTTAGACGTTTGTTATATGTTTCAAAATCTACATAATTTTTAAAGGCAAAACAATTTTTTCTTGTTGTTTAATATCTTGTATCCAACTATATACGACCCAGAATAGGTTTCTTGTATGTTGTTATTGTATGTAGCTATTTTATATGGGAAGTATTTCACTTACACTTGTATGTATGAAGACACTAATTGAGGATGTCATATTCTTGTGCCTATTTAAGGCAGAATTTGAATAATTTGAGCATGTCTTTTGATAAAGGACAGTCAGTCCAAACTAGTCAAGGCATGCTGATCACTGGCACTTTAATAAATTTTGCACCTGAAATGGAATATTGAGCGAGCTGCGTTTTGATGGTGGTGGTGAGTGTTGGATTCTTTTGAGAAGCCAATTGTGTATGTGTCCGAGCACCCCAACCTGATGCAACATTCTGCTTGAAGTTAACTAGGATCTGCAGCTTATCCATTAGGTAGCTAAATGGGCAGACTTCATGGGCCAAGGTCCTTATCTGCTGTCAAATTCTATGTTTCCTCCCAGGATCCAGAATGCACAGGCAGATTACCTCAGTAAAACCAATATGCTCTGTCATGAATGGGAATTTCCAGACTCTGTCATGGATGGCCTCTTAGAACAATGGGGTCATCTGGACATAAACCTGTTTGCGCCTCCATGCAATGCAAAACTGCCACTTGTCTGCTCACTTTGCAGGGCCTGGAGTGTTCTGGTGAGAGGTTTGTCCCCTCTTGGAAAGGGAGGTTTTTGTATGGTTTTCATTCCCCAATACAGAGGGTTCTGGTCATGCTTCAGGCCAAGCATGCAACCCTGATTTTGGTGGCTTCTTGCTGGCCCAGACAAATTTGGTTACTATGTCTCCAGTAGTGGGTGTGGAACCTCCTGTCCCATTTTCTTTGCAAGCCGGACTTCTGACACAGGAGCAGGGTTCTCTAGTGCACCCAGATCTTCTGTTCCTGCACTTTCACGTCTGGCTCTTGAGGACATAGAGCTCTCCCATTTTGGGGTTTCCCCGGCAGTGGCTGATGTTCTTTTGATGGCTGGATAGCCATCTGTGCAGGACACTTAACAAAAATGGAAACAGTTTACTGTATGGTGTTCAGGGCATGACCTGAATCCCTCTACATGTCCACTTCCTAAAGTGCTGGAGTACCTCTTGTGCTGGACTCAGGACTGGGGTATTCCTCAATAAAGGTCCACATGGCCGCTCTGTCAGCTTTTGATGCCCTGACAGAGGGCAAGACTGTGGCCCAGTTGGAGGTTTTGCCTAGCTTCCTAAAGGGTATCCTCCTTCTGCCCCTCGCCCCAAGATTTTGTTCTGGTATTTGACTTTAATTTGGTCCTAGAGACCCCTACTGTGCCTGTCTTTCAGCTTGCAGCTACATGTCAGCTGTGCTTCCTCTCTTGGAAGACACAGTTTCTGGTGGCAATGATTTCTGCTAGACGCATCTCAAAGTTGCAAGCTCTGGTTGCAGATTTTGTGTTTATTTTTTACAAGCATAGGATTACCTTATGCACCAGTCCTCGTTTCATCCCAAAGGTTGTGTCTGAAAGAACACTAAATCAGACCATAGACCTTCCTGTTTACATTTTCTCTCCCAAGAACAGTGGGGAGTATCATTTGTACACTGGACATCCGTAGGATGCTGCACTGGTACCTGGATCATGCAAAGGATTGTAGAAAATCCTTTCAACTCTTCACTGCTTTTGCCCCCGAATGGTGGGTACACTGATTTCTAAACAAGGCCTGTCCAAATGGCTGGTTGGTTACATTATCTTTTGTTACCAGAAGCGCAGTAAGAAACTTCCTGGTCCTGTTCATACTCATTCTGCCCCCGGGGTGGCTACCTCAGTGGACTGTTTCCAGAATGTATTCACTGCTGACATCTGTGCTGCTGTCACTTGGAGTACTGCCCATACATTCACTAAATACTACAGTCTGGACATTGTCTCCTGAAGATGTGCTGCTTTGGCCTCAGTGTTCTACAGGGCCTCCTTTCTCAGGATTGTTAGGTCCTGCTGTCCTCCCTCAGTGCTTGGTACCGCTTGGGAATTGTTCCATGATGTGGCTCATTGGAGGCGATATACTGGAAGAAGATAGAACTGTTACCTACCATAACAGTAGATCTTTGAGAGCATCTCTTCTATTGAGACACAGCTCTCCTCCTGCATTCCTCCCTTGTCAGGTGACTGTACTGCCTGCTCTGGCAAGCTGTTATTCCTCTGATGCCCCCATGGCATCTATAGTCAGGTTTCAGATCCTTCCAATGTGCCTGGTTTGGTCCCAGTCACTTCAGTCCCTGCATGTCCAGTGATCCTCCGAGTTTGTCTCCGGCGGGGAACTGAGGCATGCTGGGGACACCCATGTTATGTAGATGGCCAATGAGTCACGTTGATGTGGGTGACCTCAGCCTACAGAAATTTCCGGGTGTTCCTGACGCCGATGGCTTACAGTTCCATGATGTGTCTCAGTGGAGGAGATTCTGTGGAAGATCTACTGTTACGGTAGGTAACTGTTTTTTTATTAAAGAACATAAATAACTCATTGTTTGATTATTACAAAACGAGACATGGTACTTAATGTGGTTTGTGGACTTTCAGAACTATAATAAACAGAAGGTATGCTCTAGTGGAAGAAGAAAAGCATTCACCTCGGCAGTGACTACAGATTGAGAGATTGCAGATTTTTACTGGTCTCATTACCGGAGTGATTTGCAGTGGTGCAGCTATGATCACCAGGAGAGTTAAAGACTGTGGGCAAGTTGGAAGAAACATAGAAACATTTCATGCAACACTTTAATCTGTATTTAAAAACAATTAGGGCAGACCAGAATGAGAGCAGCCAAAAAGTAGCTTTATTACTGACTGTAGCAGTCTCTTCAGCTCTAGATTAGAGACTTAAACCTAAAAGCAAAGTCTTGTAATTTTGGTGCTCTTTGCAGTTCTTTCATATGAGACCAAATTGTTATGGGCTGTTATGATGGAAAAGTAAAGGAGCATTTACTGAGAGACTGTGATCTCACGATATAAAAAGCTGTGCAGATACCCCAGGCTGTTGAGCAGATGAGGATTTAAATGCATGTGATTACTAGTAATAAAGTAAAAAGGGAAACCATTGACAAAGCAGCATACAGACTTCACAGGAACAGGTGCAAAAGACATATGCAAGTTTGATGAGGCAGGAGGTAAAACCAAAAGGGTGAACTGCTGCCATGCGAAGAAAGTTTGCAGACAAAGCATGCAGTAAATGTCGGAACAGAAGGAGCACACCTATAGAAATTGCCCATCTTTTGGTCAGCACTGCAGATCCTGTGGAAAGTTTAATCATTTTGCAAGATGTTGTAAGTAGAAAAAGGGTATGGACGCTGTTACAGAGGTGGAAGATTGGAGCAGTGAAGATGACTTTGTAGGTGCAATTCAACTTCAACTTTATTGGATAACAAATTGAGATAACACTATCTCCTTTTCAATTAGTCCAAACATATCAAAAACAGTACATATAAAACAAACCATAACTCAAAAGGTCAAACATTACAAAAAAAGGTATTATTTAACAAATGCCGGATAGCTCTTCAATTATCTATAACATTTACAATGTTTATTATAAAGCCCAGCCAAATAGTTTTTAAAACGAGCCAAGGATAACGACTCACGTATCTTTAATTTCTTTGCTGTACAATTCCATGTCTTAGAGACTGATAATGTCAATGTTTTTTCACCATATCCAGAATTACATCTAGGAAGACAGAAAGTGATCCCAGATGTAGTCCTAAGTGAGTATTTTAAGTCTGTTCTAATTTTTAACAGGTCCAAGAGAAATACTGGCAATAGGTGTAAAACAAATTTATAAACAAAAATATTCCAGTGAATGTCACGTTGATCCTGCAATGATGTAAGGCCTGTTTTTTTCACACAGGATACAACTATGTGTTCTATAAGGTAATTTGTAATAAACCTTAGTGCACTTTTATAAAGAGGTTCTAAGGCTACTAATACTGATTTTTAGCATTTTATATATACAATCCCCATAATCCAAAACCGCAAAAATAGTGAGGTAATCATTAATTTCTTACTTTACTCGTAAACATTGTTTTATTCCTATAGAAAATCCAAGCAATCGTTTCAGCTTATTCGAGGAGTTATTTATATGTAAATCAAAAGATAAATGATAATCACGTCAATCCTAGGTACCTATAAGAGGTTAGCTGTCCCAACGCCACCCCAGATAATGTATGAATATTCCTTTATAAATATGTTTATTATTCTTTTTTGGAATATACGTCACAGTGACTTCTTATCATTCAGCAAAAGCCTCAAATCAAGAAGCACATCCTGAACTTTCAAAAAATCCCTTTGCAGTACCCCAACTGCTTTATTCATATCACTTCCTACAGTACATATAATAGCATTGTCAGCATAGAGATACATGCTGGTGCCAGTAGAACAGCACTCAGGTAATCTATTCACATACAATAAGAATAACAGGGGATCCCGGACTGAGCCTTGAGGTACCCCGATCCTATCTTAATGAATTCAGAACAAATGCTGTCCATTCTGACACACTGCTGTCTATTATGCAGATATGAATAAAACCAGCTCAAAGCAGTCATGCCCAATCCTGCTGATTTTAATCGATTTAGTAATATTGTATGATGAACTGTGTTGAATGCCTTCGACAGACCCAAAAACCCAGCTGGTACACTACAACTTCTGTCGAAGGCATTCGTCACATCGTCAACAACCTTAGCTATCACATTACTGGTGTTATATCCCTTCCTAAACCCAGATTGCTCCTTAGCAATCAGATTATGCTAAAGCAAGTAATGGCTAAGCTGACCATGCACCAATATTTCAAAGATCTTAGCACAAGTAGGCAAGAGTGAAATTGGTCTATAGGAACCAGGATCAGAAGGACAACCCTCTCCTCCCTTAAAAACAGGAACAATGTATGCAGTTTTCCAATCCTGGGGAATTTCAGAACAAGAAAAAGAATAATTAAACAAATTTGTTAAGGCTTAAGATAAAATAGCTGATGCTATCTTCAAAAAGAAAGGAGGGATTCCATCACACCCTGGTCCCTTATTGGGATCCAATCTCTGGAGTTGTTTATAAACATCTTCAGCAGTTATTGGTTGCATGACAAAATAGGTCTAGAAACACCCAAAGAAAAGTCGGTATCCAAAACTGGGATATCCTGATCTGGATTTTCATTTCAAATGTCTTACCTACTGTAGCAAAATAAGTATTACGTGATTCAGCTTATCCTCAGTTGACATCAGGATCTTTTCCTCACTATTAATAACTGTTGGTAAGGAATTTGATCTTTGCTGACCTCTTAAAGAGTCGATACCTTTCCAAAGTGCTTTAGTATTACCCTTAGCCTTATCAAAATATGTATTATAATAAGCCCTTTTTGCTTATATTTTTGCTGTGACTCATCATTCTTAAATGTATGCTTGGTTGTGTTGTTCTGGTAATTATATTATCTGTAGCTTTTAGACCATGTATACCATGTCCTGAAATAAGTATTCCAACTGCTTGCCTGCTAATCTAAAAAAAAATAATTGTTGTTAATCTCACACAAATTCTATTTCTATTCTTTGTATACCGACATGGAACCTTTGTAAAAGAGCCATTGGCTCAAAGGTATTTATCCAAAATTCTAATAAAATATCTGGTGCATATGTACTCATCCAAGCTTCAAATTCACTTTATTTTGCTGGCAGGCTACTAATACTCATGTGGGCTACTCTGAGACCTGGATAGCTAAACCAGTTTGGATTGAATGGAAGTGTGCAAGAAGGCCCCGAGTTTGACTCAATATCCCCCACTAGCAGTAGTGGAGTTCAAATAAGCTCTTATTTCTTGTCCCAATTATTTAGTACTAAGATTATTTGCATGAAATCAGTAACTTTTCTCTTTCAGTGTTCGTCATCACCTAATCATTAGTGATAACTGCAAATTATCAGCACAGTGTAATAAAGATATAGCAAATACCAGTAAAAGGTTGGGTTATAAAGGGGAGGATTTACCAGCAGAAGGAAGGAGGTGGTAATGCCCTTTTACAAATCATTAGGAAGACCTCACCTGGAGTACTGTGTCCAGCTTTTGAGCCTGCTCCTCAAAAAGGAAAATCAGTCATTATGTCTGCCTACAGGAAGGGTCACAAAAATGATCAGTGGCCAGCATGGAATGTTATACCAGGGGAGGTTAGCCTGCCTAAACATACACTTACTATAGAAGGGAAAGAGATTCAAATCTTTAAAGAGCAACCAAAACCTTCAGGAGAACTTTGAAAAAAGTACAGTTACGTAAGAATTTACCGTAACAGTAGATCTTCGAGAACAGCTCTTGCAGCAGGTTACACCATTAGGACTGAAGCCAGCAGGCATCAGGACCCCACAGAAAAATTCTAGCTAGCTATCTTCAGCGAGGACCGCCCGACATCGGTCCGCCCCGACGTCAGGCGTAGTACATAAGGGGCGGTCCTGAATTCCCAGTTCTCCCGCCGGAGACTTCCGGCCGCAGGCTGACATCGAAATGGGAGACAGAGGATTCGCCGTCAGAAGACAGAAAGGTATAAATCCCTGCTCAGAAAGACTGAGCCATGCCGCCTCCAAGGGGGATGGTGGGCGGGAAGGTACCTGCTGCAAGAGCTGTTCTCGAAGATCTACTGTTACGGTAAGTTCTTACGTAACTGTACTATCTTACTTCGAGACACAGCTCTTGCAGCAGGTTACACCACTAGGATGGATTCCCAAGCAGTAGCGCTTGCAAACACTCTGGGAGGAGGAAACTGGAAAGAACATTCCAGGTCCTGAATCTAGGACAGGAGACCCTGTAGCACCGGCAGGCCAAAGCCTGCTCTTCGCCGTGAAGCAATGTCCAGGCTATAATGCCTGATAAAGGTATGAACAGAGCTCCAAGTGGCTGCAGCACAAATGGCAGAGGTTGAGACGTTTCGAAGTGCTGCAAAGGAGGTGGCCACACCCCTAGTGGAATGGCCCAGACGGATCCTGGGAGGGGCTTTCGTTTGATATCATAACAGTATGAGATGCACTGGACAAGCCAGCGAGACAGGGACTGTTTGGATACTGGTTGGCCCATCATCCTTTCAGTAAAGGAAACGAAAAGTTGCTCCGAAGTACGAAGCTGCTTAGTCCTGCTCAGGTAGTACCTTAAGCTGCGGTGAACATCCAGGGTGTGAAGCAGCGCCTCTCCTCTATTAGAATAATTGGGGAAGTAGACTGGCAAGTCAATATCCTGATTGAGAGAAAATGTGGAAACCACCTTAGGCAAGAATTTAGGATTCGTCCTCAGGGATACTCTGTCCCGGTGAAAAATTAAATAAGACTCTTTGCACATGACAGCATGAAGCTCAGAAACTCTTCTCGCTGATGTAACAGCAACCAAAAACAACGTTTTCCACGACAGAAAACGCAGCTCGCAATCCGCGGCAGGCTCAAAGGGGGGGGAGCGTGAGTTGTTCCAGGACAAAGAGCAAGTCCCATGGAGGCACTGGGTCCTTAATGGGCGGCCTAAGGTGTAAACACCCCTCTCAAAAATTCTCGACAGGCATCTAATTGTGCCACTGTGTGCTGTCCCACCGGTAGGTGATAAGCTGAAATGGCACAGAGGTGCACCTTAATAGAGGAGTAGGCGAGACTTGAACGAAAAAGGGAGAGCAGGTACTCTAACACCGCTTTCACCAGACAACCGAAAGGGGAGAGGCCGCGTGCTTGCGACCATAGACAAAAACGGCACCATTTCATGGCGTACGTCGCATGCGTTGCCGGCTTTCTGGCTGCACAAAGAACTTCCACAACCTCTTGCGAGACCCCGTGACACAAGATGGCTATGTCTCTAGGAGCCATGCATGCAGGTTCAGTGAGCGTAAGTCCGGGTGGACCAGTGAACCCTCCTCCTGAGACAAGAGATGGCAGCTGAATGGCAATGGGAGCGGAGGTTCCTGAGATAGCTGAATTAGCAAAGGGAACCAGATCTATCTGGGCCAGAAAGGGTCACCAGGATCATTGATGCATGCTCCCTGCGCAGTTTGAGAAGAACTCTCTGGATCAACGGGAAGGGAGGGAAAGCGTAGAGGAATCTGTCCGCCCAGGAGAGGGACAACGCGTCTCGCCAGAAAACACCAGGCCCTGGATCTAGCGAGCAAAAATTGGGCAGTTTTGCGTTGGATGGGGAAGCGAACAAGTCCAATTCTGGAGTTCCCCATCAAAGAAACAGATCCTCTGCCACCTCCTGAAGAAGTTCCCACTCGTGGACTCTGGCCTGGGAGCGACTCAGGCCGTCTGCAATGTGTTGTCCATGCCAGGAACATGTACTGTGATCAGATTCGCGCCATGTCAGATTACCCAATCCCACACCCTCATGGCCTCCCTGCAAAGGGGGTAAGAGTGTGCGCCTCCTTGTTTGTTGAGGTAATACATCACCGCCGTGTTGTCTGTCTGAAGCAGGAGAGTACTCGGCGGGATCTCTATTGAAATGCCTGCAGGGCATAAAGGACCGCCCTCATCTCTAGAATGTTGATATGGAGGTGGGCCTCAAGGGGGGTCCACATTCCCTGGGATTTCACCCCATCCAGGTGCGCTCCCCACCCTAGACCTGAGGCGTCTGTGGTGAGGATTACCTCCGGGGACGGCGCTATAAACGGAACGCCCATAGAGAGTGTCCCTGGGTCTAGCCACCACTGCCAGTCTCGAATCGCGGTGTTCGTGATTCTGACTGGATGCTGCATGTGGTCTTGCCTTTGGTCCCATTGCACCTTGAGCATCCACTGAGTCACTCACATGTGGAGCCTTGCGAAAGGGACAGTAGGAATGGCCGCAGCCATGTGTCCGAGGCAAGCGAAGGACCGACCAGACTGGATGGTCTTGATCGTAGCTCCCTGATGAGGGATCTGATGCACTCCGCTCTGTCGTCTGGAAGAAACGCTCTTCCCTGAACGGTGTCCAGTACTGCGCCTATGAACTGCAGTTTCTGCAACGGTACCAGGAGAGATTTCTCGTGGTTGATTAGGATACCCAGAGATCAAAACAGGTCCTGTGTGCTCTGGATCGCCCGTAACAACGCCTCTCTGGAGGCGGCCATGAAAAGCCAATCGTCCAGGTACAGGAACACATAATGGCCCTGTCTCCTTAGAGACGCTGCCACGACTGCCATGCATTTGGTAAAAACCCTGGGTGCCGATGACAGCCCGAATGGAAGGGTTTGGAACTGAAGATGATGGCCGAGAAACTCGAAGCGCAGGAACCTCTTGTGTGCTTGAGCTATAAGGATGTGCAGGTAAGCGTCCTGCATATCTAGAGACGCTAAAAAGGCGTCCTGCTTCAGCATGGGAATGAGACCCGGAAGAGTTACCATGCGGAATTATTTGTAGGCGACCGACAAATTGAGGTCGCTGAGGTCCAGAATCGGACGGAGTTCCCCTGTCTTCTTTGGAACCAGGAAGAAATGGGAATAGTATCCGTGTCCCCTCTGGTTCTTTGGGACGTACTCTATCACTCCCTTTTGCAGGAGCATGAGTACTTCTTGTCTGATCAATGACTTGTGCTGACCCTGGTACCGGGAGAGCAAAGAAGGCCTCGAGGGTGGCTTTTCCGCAAATTCTATAAAGTGGCTTCTTCCGACCAACTGAAGAACCCACTTGTCAGTGGTTATAGTCTGCCATCCTGGCAGGAAATTCGCAATGCGACCCCCGTCGATGACGTCCCATTGATCCTGAGGGGTGGGGGCCGGGAAGGAGTCAGGCTGTGGCGGCTGAGGGTCCCTGGCTGGACTAGCGCTTAGAAGTGCGCTGGCTTCGACCTGCGGGCTGTTTCCCCTGGGCTCTGCGAAAACCGGAGCCCCTTTGTTTGTGAGGCGGGCGGGATTGTTGTCTCTGCGTCCGTCCATGAAATTGGCTTTGGTTCCTACGAAAGGAACTAAGCTTGGGTCGGTACATGGCCTGAACCGAACTCACCGCCTTCCCGGCCTCTTGGAGTTTGGTAATTATCTTCTCTGAGGGTTTACCAAACAAAACTTCTCCCTCGAATGGGGCGTCCATGATGTTTTTCTGGACATCCGGGGTAAAATCGGAGACACGGAGCCAAGAGTGTCTCCAGAGGCATACGCCTGAAGCTGCTGCTCGGGCCGAGGAGTCCGCGGAGTCGTACGCAGCTAGTAGCACTTGGGTTCCCACGTCCGAACCCGTACGGAGGAGCTGCAACATCTCCTCCTTATGCTCACCTTCCGGCAATTTCTCAGCCACATCCAGACCCTGCTCCCACAGGGCATTTTGGAACTGCAGGAAGGCCTAGGAGTCTTGGCCTGAGAAGAGGAGCCTGAAGACTTTCTCACCGCAGCGGGGGGAGGCGGAGAGCTGGCCCGGGAAGGAGAGCGGTCGGACCTGGAGCCAGAGCTGCGCGAGTCGAAGGCCCTAGACGGGGACCTGGAAGGGGCCTTCTCCCTATGATTCTCAGCATGTATGCGGGCCTTCTGCGAAGAATCCCCCTTGGAAGCCATGGTCTTGAGTTGTTCCTCGAGCAGGAATGCCTGTAGGGCCTTCTGGCGATGGATCCGGGTTCTGCTGTTGAAACCCTGGCAAAAGGTGCAGGACTGGGTGTCGTGGGCCTAGGCACCGGACACAGGCCGAATGCGGATCCTTGAATGGGATCTGCTTCCCACAGGCGCACGTGGGTGACCGGAGGTCGGAGAGGACATCAGAGAAGAAACTGGTTGAGAGAGAATGAATTTCCGTAGGAAAACACTTTACTACGCATCATGGCGCTAGATTGAACCAAAGGGTCGAGACATCCAAGTCGGCGGGAAAGAACTGGAGAATCTTGAGGGACCGCCATGTACTACACCCCGTCAGCGGACCGACAGCAGTCCCCACTGAAGATAGCTAGCTAGAATTTTTCCGTGGGGTCCTGATGCCTGCTGGCTTCAGTCCTAATGGTGTAACCTGCTGCAAGAGCTGTGTCTCGAAGTAAGATCAATAATTTGTAAACACAGTTCAGCTTATATTTCACACAAGCTCTTGTTTCTTGTCCCAGTTATTTAGTACTAATGCTATTTGCATGAAGTCAGTATCTTTTCTCTTTCAGTGTTCATCAGCACCTATTCATTTTCATCACCTGGGGCCCAATATTCTAAAGATTTCCCTGGCACAAATCTGAGTTTGCCCACACAAACCGGGGTTTGAGCGGATATGCAATATTGAAAAGCCCAGAAGCACAGGCAAACAGGGTTTGTGCCCAAGCAATATTCCGAGGGGGTACAATGTCAATCAATCAGTCAATCAATCAATCAAAATCTTTATTTAACCAGGCGAACATCACTGAGCAAAGCTCAATTGCGAGATGAACCTGGACAGGATACAATAACATTACACAGCACAGTGAAAACAATAAAGTCACACAATATATAAATAACTAACAGAGCTAAATAATACACAGGGTGATAACAGTGGTAGTGCTCGAGAACTATACACACATGATCAGATAAATACAGGTTATAGAAAAGACTGGACACTATGGTGTGGTGAAGATAGAAGAAACAAACAAGTATGAGGAGGCAACAAGGGTAAGTTAGGAAGCTGTTGAGAAAAAGGAAGGAGTTTTGAAGGTTATAAGAGGGAGGGGGTGGGTAGGCAGGGGGATTCGTGATGGTCACAGCAACAAACAGTGATACTAGGGCCATGGGTAAAGACATGCTCAAGATGAAGGGAGTGAGGGGAGGCAGTAGGTAAGGTGAATGTTCCAGGGTAAGAAAGGTACGGGACATATGAACAAGAGGTAACGCTTAAATTAAGACCACTGACACCTATGCAAGGGAGCTGACTACACAAGTAAAAAGCAAAAAAGGAATGCTATGAATAGGCTAAAGAAGATGGGGAAGGAGCCAATAAGATGAGGTAGTATATGTAATACTTCTTCAGACAGGTGACTGGCAGGTCACTGAAGAGGTGAGGGAGAGATCAGGAGAAACAATTAAAGGTTTCCTTGAATGAACACACATAGAGAGTTTTAAATGCCGATATGTTGATGCTGTGGGCTAATTTCAAGGTTTTTTTGCAGTTTCTTCCAGCACACAGGCAACATATGACTTATGGAAGCCCTACCAAAGCATGATTTACCATTGGCACTGCCAGCATATACGCACCTATCACGCTTAGGGGTAAACAATCCAAGATATATTAAGGCAACTTCTTGATGATAGCTCTGAAGGTCCAGAGAGAGGCATTTGTCTTCTGTAAGGGAAAGATGTCCATCCCACAGCATTGTATAGAGAGCAGTGGTGTGTATTGTAAGGAAGATCTGTGATAAACCTTAGGGCTCTATGATAGAGCGTGTACAGTTTTAAGAGCACAGCAGCTGGGCCCTGGCTGTACAGAAAGTCTGCGTAATCCATGAGGGAGAGGAATGTGGTTTGGACCAGTCTTTTCTTGGCATCTCTTGCAAGAAGATGCTTAATCCTATAAAACAATCCCAACTTCTGTTTAAGCTTTTTTGGCAGGTCTTCAATGTGGTCAAGAAAAGAGTGTCTGTGGTCAATCCATACCCCCAGGTACTTAAGCTTGGATACATACTCCAGTGGTTTGCCAGGGTAGTGATCGGAGGCAGTGCTCCAAGTGGAGCCGGATATCTTGATGGCGCAAGGGGAGAGAAGAACATTGCCTTAGTTTTTTTGCCATTTAGGAATAGATTTTGATTAAGAAGCTGATGTTGCAGAAGATTGAAATCCTGTGGAAGGTGACTGCAAGCAGCCTCAAGGGTAGGTCTACTGGTGTAAAGAACCGTGTCATCTGCAAAAAGATATGTATTGGCATTTTTGATACAGGCACCTATTCTGTTAATATATATTGTGAAAAGCAAGGGCCTAGTATAGAACCCTGCAGTATGCCTCTCAGAAGGGGCTCAAGTGGAGAGAGTTCTCCTCCCACTTTGACCTGCTGGAACATATCTACTAGACATCTCAAGGAGAGATGATCCAGTCTAGTGTTCCTGAGAGAAGGGAGGAGCAGATCATTGCCGGTGGTATCAAAAGCCTTACTAAGGTCTAAGAATACTTCACAAACAAAGTTTTTGGCATTTAGTTCACATTGCCAGTCGTTAGTAACGTTAGCAAGTGCCAAAATGGTGCTATGCCACAGTCTGAAGCCAGATTGCAAAGGGTTAAGGAGATTATATGATTCCAAGTAATTCCTTAGTTGGCAACTCACAATTTTTTCCTAACAATTTAGACAGAATGGGGAGTAAGGAAATAGGTCTATAATTGTTTAGATCACTGGGGTCTCCGGATTTGAAAAGGGGAATAACATGGGCAGTTTTCCATATGGAAGGAAGGACACCCTGAGAGATACATAGATTAAAAAGGTGGGTAATTGGCACAGCCAGGATGCGATAACCAATCTTAAGAAAAAAGGGGTCAAGCAGATCTGCTCCTGCACTCTTCCTCATATCCAGTTGTTGCAAAAGATCTTCAGCCTCTTTTATGGATGCAGGTTGAAGGGAAGATGAAGAACTCATGACAGGGACTTCAAGGTCCTATACACCAAGTTGATTGCGAAGTGCACTGGCAGGGGAGGAGTCAAAGACTAGGCCTGCGGTTGAGAAGTGATTGTTGAGAGACTCAAGAATGGTTGGCTCACCAGAGACTGTAATGTCTCCAAAGCAGATTTTTGCTGGCAGGGCATTTCCAGATGAGTGGCCTTCCACTTCCTTTAAGGTTCTCCAAAATTTAGCTCAGCAGTTAGAAGCAGTGTCAACTTCTGCTCGGTAAAAGTTTGTCTTAGCCTCCTGACCATTTTGGTGCAATAGTTCCTAGCCTTCCTAAATGATAACCAGTCTGCTGGGAGCTTAGTTTTCTGGCTTTTTTTTTTTTTTTACAGTGAGTCTCTCTCAAGCAAGGTGAACTTTATCTGTACTGAAAACCACTGGCATGATTTTTCTTGGCACAGACTTTAACTATGGGAGCATGTTTGTTTAGTACACCCAACACATATTCTTGAAAGATGTCATAGGCCCTGTTCACCGGCTTTGCCACGTAGAAGTCCTGCCAGTGCAGGGAAAAGCATAGATCTGTGATAAAAGCATAATGGTCAAAGTTACGCCGACAACTCTTAAAGGTAAATTTGGATATAGATGCTCTTTTAGGGATAGATCTTACACAGGCAATAAAGCAGTGGTTGCTGATGTTGGAGAAAAATACTCCTATGTGAGAAAAAAGATGTGGTTTGTTAACCATAATAAGGTCCAGTAAGGTGCTACTGTTAGGGATCTTCTTATTAAGACGTGTAACTTCAGTAATGAGCTGAGACAAAGTGTGTGTCACAGTTAGTTTTAAAGACGCACTGGAGGACCAGTCCAAGTTAAGATCTCCTAGGATGAAAAACTCAGAAGGCAAAGAACCCAGGGAGTTGAGTAGGTGGTTCAGAAGCTGTAGTCCTGCTGATGGGGGCCCATAGCACCCTATAATACAAATTGAAGTAGTGGGGGATATTTCGAGTTTGAGGGACAGACTTTCAAACTCTTTATGAACGGAGGCTGAGTCAATGACTGATGCAGAGAATTGAACATCAGGCATAGTATGACAGACCCAGGCCTGGATAGATGCAAGTTTTTTTAATAGACTACACGCATTCATGTGCATGAAGCTCACCCCTCTGAGGCTGGGTAAGTCAGCTAGGGCTTTAATATTTGCATGGGGACCTGGGTTAAGTTCAGCATTGCCAGAGCACAACAGTAGAAGGAGAAGAAACTTCTTGATGGATCCACTGAGAAACTCAAGTGCTCTTGTCCATTTCCGTCTGTGGTTATTAATTGCTGAAAAGGTGGGGTCCCCAGAACTGATACCTGGAGGACCTATGGCCACAAATATTAATACCCTGACAACGTAATCAGGGAATGTTGTAGTAACAAAGCTGAGGAAGATAAAGTGACAGCCTTAATAGAGGCCTCTGTAGAAGTTCCATCCCGCAAGGGAAGATATATACCCAGTTCAAGTACAGGGAACTTAAAAGTACATATGCGCCAATCAGGGAAGTCAAAGAAATCCTGGCATGCACAGAGGCATCCTGTTCATACGTGTCAAAGGGACAAGGCTGGGAGATCATAGTAATTTCAATAAGACAAAATAATAGTAGTGACAGATAGGGACACATAGCAAAAACCCTCATTCCTGTAGCCTGGTCCCGTAGGAGCCCCTCAATTTAGGAGGCTATTAATCAAGGCTTGATGGGACAGCCAAACTGCAGTGGACCTACACTAACTGTAGTCAACTAGTGTATGATGCACCTAGGGTATACACAAGTACCTATCCACAGCAGTACACAATCCAGTGCAGAGCAGAACAGGGGATAAGATGAGAAGTAATGGCCCCTAAAATCAATGTAAAGAGATCACTGGTTAGCCTGACAACCAGTAGAATTATAATGCAAGGGACATGGGCAGGGTTAGTGAGCATTTAAGGTGGCCTGGGGAGAGGATGGAGGGGTGGGCCGAAAGCTCAGTGAGCAGTACACAGCTAAAATCTAGCCCTAAAGAGTAGCGTAAAAGCTGAACAGAGCCGTGGAGATGAACCCAGGAATGGAAACAGTACACAGCCAATCATGTCCTGTCCATGTCTGGAACCAGCCAATTGGCTTTTTCTCCACAGGGCTTTGAGACAATCGCTTCCCTGGGATAGAATCCAAGTCCTCACGAAGCCGTACCCGAGCGCTTCTTACAGGGGAATTCTTCTGGGGGTGGCTGGCTGGCGGCAACCTTCTGCTGGTCACGGTGAATGCAATGGCCCAGTAGGGCATGTAAAATGAAGAGGTGGGGACCTGCATATTGGCACAGTCCAATATTTAGAGTATGTGCACCATGTGAGGTCATTTCCACTGTCCCCTTGCAAGGCACATATATAGCCAATCGAAACCTCAGCATACTCCTGCCCAACTCTAGTGGTTGCCGGAGGAACTGCAGAGGCCCCCCCAATATAACAGTCCCTGGAGTCTAGTGGTCCTCTCCCTGAGCACCGTCCTGAAGTTGAAAAAAAAAAAAAAAGGCGTCCAGTGATCCCTCCCCTGCTGATCACTGTCCCAAAGTTGAAAAAACGTTTTCCTGGTGCTAGTGGTCCCTCCCACACTGATCATCAGCTCGATGATAAATATAAAACTTCCTGGTGTCTAGTGCCCCCCACCCACACCCACTGATCGCAGGCCCAATGATAAGGACATTTCCCTAGTGCTAGTGGTCTAGGCCCCCCACACAGACCACCAGCCCAATGTTATCTAGGAGACTCCCTGGTGTCTAGTGCTTCTCCTCTCCCTATCCCTGATCCTATGTCTGTTTCATACAAACTCCCTGGCAGCTAGCAGTCTCCCACCCTAACCCTGATCCCCTGCATATGTTGAAAAAAAATCCCTGGTGGTATAGTGGATCCTGCTTCTTATCCCCAATCTGCTGGTTTCATAATAGGTAACCTTCCCTGGCGATCTAGCAGTCCCTTCTTCCGAACCCTGACTTGCTCATATATCAAGTAAATCTGCCCCTGGTGGTATAGTGGACCTCCTCCTCCCTATATTGACCTGCCTGTATACTGTAGAGGAAGAGTCAGGGGAATCAGAGTTGGGACAGTCCCCCACACATACCCAGGGGGCCAGGTGCAGCCAACGACAACACAGAACACGTTTTCAAACGGTCCATTTCCAAAGAGGAGGATGGGGGGGGCAGCATGGAAGAAGAGGCAGGAACATTTATTAATTTAAGAAACTTTAAATGAAATATTCACCCCCACCACCCCCACTCTGGACTCTAATAGTGATTGTTCCAATAGTGACTGTTTAATACCTATTGTCAACTTATCCAATCTAATTTGTCAGAGTCTGAAATATCTGTCTTAAGTAAAGGCCTTTCATTTTGTCCTTCAATGGATGTCAGTTTTTCAATACCTGTATAGAGTTGCATAAATTTGGTCGCAATCTAAAGTTTAAATGCACGCTTGGTGGTGAAGAGCAGTATACAGCAGCGGATACCAGACTCAGTCCCAGATCAGAGTATTGCCCTTCCCATAATCCAGCAGTGGCTTCTTTTATCCGGGAATGTGAATTAGATTTGGAACACTTGAGAGATGCCCCTCCTGGTTTGTATAGGAATAACTGCGGCCAAGATGAACGAGTGGTCCTTAAGGCTCTGGGTAATAATCAGAGTAGAACTATAAAACCGGCTGATAAGGGAGGGGCAATGGTTATTATAAACAAACAAGATTACATTGAGGAGGTTCTGAGATTAAGTGATGACTTTTATTACAGGAAAGTTTCCAGAAACATTATAGAAAAGGTCAAATTGGAGGTAGATGCAAGTGAAAGTTATGTCATGGGATATATTACTGACATCTTGTATAGAACTTTATCTGTAAATTGTCCTATAACCCCTGTGATATATGCATTATCAAAGATACACAAGAGTTTAGTCAAGCCTCCTGGCCATCCTATTATTTCAGGGTGGGGGTGGCTGACTGAGCCATTGTCTATGTATGTGGATCATTTCCTACAACCATTGGTACAGGACCTTAGGTCATAGAGAAGAACTCCACTGAAGCTCTCAGAATAATGGAAGATTTGTGTATGGGACCCCAGTGGTATTTTGCAACAGTGGATGTGAATTCACTTTACGCATTCATTCTTCACTAGGAGGGCCTAGAAGTACAGTCTCACTTAATTAATACTAGAACAGAGCTTGAATGTGTAACCACTTTGACCCATTTTTTATTACAACTGGCCAAGGCAGTCCTCCAAAAGAATGTATTTTTTTTATTTTTTTATTTCAGGACTAATTGTACCATCAAATTTGGGGCACAGCTATGGGGGCCACTATGGCTCCCAGTTTTGCTAATCTCTTTGTAGGGAAATAGGAACATGACCATCTCTATAGCACCACCACAAATCCATTTTTTTCCAAGGTGGATTTGTGGCAGTGCTTTACTGATGATATAATTATAGTGTGGAAGGGAACAGAAGATGAGTCTGTTTCCTTTACTGAGTAGATGGAAAGTTCTAGCAGCTGTTTACAATATAAATATGAACAGAGTCAAGTAGAGATCACATATCTTGATTTAAAACTGTATAAAGATGGAAAGGGGGGAGTATGCACAACCCTAGTCAAAAAATACAGATCATATCAGCTTGTTGAGATATGACAGCCGTCATCCACATCACGTAATGTATAATATACCAAAGGGGCAGCTAGTTGGCACCCTACGCAATTATACAGAGACATTGCAATATGCTGGCCCCGCTACCCATAGCAATGAAATTGAGTGCCGACTTGTCACTACCTTTTTCAGGAGGGCAGACAAAGTGAGAGAGATCATTCATAGCAACTGGTCGATTTGGTAGTTGGAGTCCAGATTAGTAGACATAGTCAAGCAGGGCCCCAAAGTAGTTTTTCACAAATATAGAAGTATAAAAGACATGGTTGTCAGTAACATAGTACCAGACCCAGAACCATCACACAAACACTGCTAGCTCCTGCTCCCATTGGTACACATTGCTGTGGGAGATGTATGTCCGGCAGATCTATTTGTACTTGCAGGGCGTTTATTACCCTAGAACAGGTAACAGCATTAAGATTAAAGACTTCATTACGTGTAACAGCAACAGAGTTGTGTACTTACTGAGGTGTAGTTGTGGGGGCTACTATGTGGGCAGGACCACACACAAATTCAGAGTCAGGATTGGGGAACATGTGAGGGTGGTGGGTAGGGGTAACATTGTGAAACATGTACTTAAAAATACAGGCACACAACACAAGTTTAGTTTCACAGGTATTAAGTTAGTTAGCAGGGGGGATCTGAAGAAGACCATTCACAAAAGGGAAAGTTACCGGATCTTCGAGCTGGGGGCATGCCAGAATGGGGGTCTGAATGACAACATTGATCTCTCTGCTTTTTTTAAAAAGTATAGATGCTGAAGGCAGCTTGGACACCAATAATGCCATTGAGAGCTGTAGAAGTGTTTTGCCTCTTTGTGTTTAGGAATTGCATGATTAAATAAGTATGTATTGGGAGGCAGTATAGTGCAGTGGTTTAAGGCTCTGAGCTGCAACTCTGGAGACCTGGGTTTGAATCCCAGAGCCCCCACTTGCATACTGTGTGACCCTGAGCAAGTCATTTAACTTCCTTGTGCTCTCAGCCTGGCTCCCAGGTTGTACTTGTAAACAAGCTTCCAGCTTAGTGTGTCTGTCCTGGTAAAACAAACAAACAAAAAAAAAAACATGTGTAGTGGATTTGCAGTCTACCTGACTGCAGTGAGGTGATTAAGTATAGTGCCCTGAACTCCAATAAAAGTGTCTCATAAATTTATAAAATTGGCCATAGTTATCTGTATTGAAAATATATAATAATAATAATAATGCAGATATGTTTAAAGGTTTTTTCTGCATAAACAAATAAGACATGGAGTTCCAAGTGATTGACAAACAACAATGTGGTTGTATTTTTAAAATGGTATCACACTCGTGGTTTGAATGTGCACTAACTGTGTGGTGATTGGATATATTGAACATGTGATGTGTACTGAACCAATGTAAACTGAGCACTTTTGTAACCGGTTATATTACTCTGAAGAAGCCTAGCAGCACGCTAGGCGAAACGTCAGTTTGTTTGATTGTGCAGAAGCCACTTTTTCCAGCGGTGTATGGAACACACTGTTCACATACTACTACTAAGGTTGGTTCAAAAGCGAGAAGGCCTGAGCCCATACTGCTCTTATGCCAAGCCAAAGAATAATAGGAGAGATTGTATCCCGTACTTATCAATTTATCGAGTCGATACTTGAAGTGGCAATCTATTCCAAGGACCAATAACTCTGAGTATAAAAGTATTTCCAGGTAATATGAATAAATGATTTTCTTACTAACTGCAGGGGGTGACCCCCTGATGTCATAAGAATAATTTTTGAAGTCCAGACCTAACTCACACATAAGGTAGGGATCTTGAATAATATCACACAGAGGCATAAGGTCACCTCTAAGGCAACAGGTGGAGAGGGGCATACATTTTAGGGAGTCTAATCTGCTTTCATATGGCACTGTTTCAAGCCCAGATATTCTTTTTTGTACATTTTCTTTGAACTTTTTCTAACAGGTGTCCTTCTGTCTTTCTGTAGGGGCACCAAAGCTGAGAAGCATATTCCAGGTGGGGCCTGACATATGCTCTAAAAAACAGAGGTAACAATACTTTGCGATTCCTAGATCTAATGTTACTCAAGATTGACCATACTACTTTACTGGATTTGTTATAATACCATGCACATGTTTGTTATGTGTCAAGTCATCTGAAATTGTAATGCCCAAATCCCTTTCATCTGATGTTCTGACGAGCAAGGACCCTGCCAAGGCCTATGGATAATGTAAGTTATGTGCATCTAAATGCATCACTTTACATTTAGAAATGTTCAATATCATACACCAATTATTTACCCATGAGGAAATACGATCTAAAGCATTCTAAATAGTTATAGCTTGTGAAACAGATACACATGAACTCCCGATTCTGACGTCATCTGCATATTTTGTGGTAATAGATAAACACTCCTTTGTTAAATCAGCTATAAACAACTGGAAAAGGCAGGGGCCAAAAACGGATCCCTGGGTCACATCACTTGACACAAGACCACTTACTGATTTTGAACCGTTGATGATAACCTGTTGGGTCCTATCTTATAACCAGCTGTATATTCAAGTAACAAGAAAACTGTTAATATTCAGTTTACAAAGTTTGTGAGTTAAGGCCCAGTGTGGTATGACATCAAAAGTCTTGCTGAAATCAATAAATATGACATCACAAGGAATTTTCTTATCTAGGAGTAAACTGATGTGTTCATAGAAACACATTAGCTTAGTGTAACCCCTCACCCCTGCCTTTTTACTAAAACGACAGGTGGCATGCTGTTGGCGTTGGCAGCAATACCTGGTGGGGACCTGGGTTCGGGGAGGATGAAGTTACCTGGCACAAGGGGACCTAGGTTTGGCTACTCTGCACAGGGGCACCCAAGTAAATCCGAACACAGGAAGCAATAACTGTAATGTCCAGAACCAGGATTGAGATTTTTCAGTGTGGCTTTTATTCATAACTAGCTGAACACAACAAAGCATAGATGGACCCCCATGGGGCTACGTTTACTGATAATGCAGATTAGAGACTACAAGGCGGTCCACTTAAAGAATGAACCGATTTCTACTGTTTTCAGGCTCCGGACCCACCAGGCACACAGCCAGGACTTGCATGCACTTTGGATACACAGCCCGACTGGCCCGGCTCCCCTGCCGGCCACTTGACTGATGGTCCATTTCAAGAATTAACCCATTTTACTTGTTGTGGCTCCCCACACCACTTAGAGTCTGCGACCCCTAGAGAGATTTTTTTCTTACTTCTTCTGACTCCCATCACACAAGGAGAATTATTTTCCCAAGTTGTGGCTCCCCACACCACTTAGAGTCTACGACTCCTAGAGATATTTTCCCATTTGCGACCCACGTCTGGGTACCTACCTCATCACTGGCCAGGCACATGAGGCAAGTAGGAATCACAGCAGAAATCCGTAGAGGTGGACCTGGTTACTAAAGATGGGGGGGTTTTCCCACCTCCAGCTCCCACAGCCCATACCCAGCCATTTCTCTGGAGAAACTAATACTTTGAAATGTAGATTAAATGGTGGATGGACTGTAGCACCCCCTCTACAACATTACTTGAATTCATACAAACTTTAGATTTTGACACTACTCCATTTGTTTGTCCTAGTACTATAGGCCTCCCAAATAGTAGTCCAAATCCCATACTTCTTCACATTTTCCAAACTGAAGAAACATATTGTTTGCCCTCTCAAATTAGAGCAAAACACTCACCCTTTCGTTGCAGGTGCCCCACAGGCGAAGTACAACTTTTTCCACTTGTAAGCCCAAACAGAAACTGTAAAAAGGCAGCTTTCTTCCTTTAGCAGACATTAGAGGATTGCCCCTGGAATCCACAGAGAGATACTTTACTCCACCCCCCGGAGGGAGGGAGGGGGCACTGAGACCTGGACAGCGGTCTCCACCACTTGAAACTGGACACTGACCTTCTCTTTCAGAAGATAAACAGGAGACTTCCTTCCTGCTGGCAGGCAAGCAGGAGACTTACTTCTCACAAGGAGGTAAACAGAAAAAAATTACTTTGAAAACTCCCAACGTTCTATCTCACTCCCTCTGCTGCAGATTCCAATGTGGCTTATGCAGCTGCGACAGTTCTATGGTGATGTCATCGAGTCTCAGCTGAGACTGAGAACAGAGTGAGACAGTGTGAAACCCATTTAACTGGAGTTTCACAAGCTGCCTTCCCTGCCTACCACTAGGTCTTACTGGGATTCTAGTAACCCCGGGTAACAAGGGGTTACATTAGTAATACAGCTTCTACTGCTTTTGAAACCATGTTGCTCAGGATCATTATGATTAAGGGTGGGTGAGATCATGTCTTTAATAAGACTCTCTAAAAGTCTTCTAACTGAAGATGTCAAACTTATGGGCCGATATTTTTCCCAGATGTTTTTTGGCCCTTTTTTTGTGAATGGGGATCACAGAGGCTTCCTTCCAATCTTGAGGAACATAACTTTCAGCAAGAAAATGTTTGAACATTATTTTTAAAGGATCAACAATAATATCTGCTAGTAAGAAAATTAAAAATAAATGTTCCACTATATTATCTGGACCTGGGCTATATTTGTAGAGTTAACAGTTTTTTGTAAATTACATCTTTAGAGAAACAAATGGTTGGGTCATTGTTAGTAATAAGTGGAGTAGAATTAGATTTGTTTTTCGGTTTATTTGTAAAAGTTTTACAAAATTCTTTATTAAATAGATCAGCCATGATTTTAGAGTCATGAACAAGAGCATTATTTTCAAGTATCGGGCCCACTTGACATATGGGTTTCTTCAACGAATTAATATATGAAAATACATTTTTACTGTTTTTTTTTTTCATTAATAGCCAAATTGTATTCCCACCTAGATTCCTTTTTGATCATATTTTTACATTTCTTTTGAATTAGCATATATGAATCCCAATTTGACGTAGATTTGTTTTTAAGATAAATGTTATATTTTTTTCATTTTTGACTAATGAATCTTTTTATGGAATGATTCATCCATTTAGGTGCCCTTTTATAACTGGTGATTTTTTTGTTTAAATGGGGTAAATTAATCTTTTAAATAATAAATAATGTCCTTGAAAGTTTCCCAGCAATGTTGTGGGGTAGAATTTAATAGTGCTCTCTCCCAGTTAGTTTCACTAACAACCTGTTTTATGGCGGTTAAATTTGCTCTATCATATAAATATATAATTGTAGAGTTAGGATTATATGCATAATTTGTTGTGATCTTAAAGGAGATAGCATTGTGATCACTGTTCCTGATAGGGTCGCTGTTACTGATATCACCACTCATCAGGTCATCATCAGAAAAAACAAGGTGCAACATATTGTCTCCTCTGGTTGGAGTCAATATACTCTGTTTAAGTCCTAACTGGGAACATGTATTCAACAATTTCTTTCCCATGCTGCTATTGGCTCTATGATTAGGCCAATCTATTTCACCCCAAGTTGAAATCACCAGTAACAACAGTATTTCCTAATGCTTTGGCCTGTTCCATTTCACAAAGAATCGCTTCTAATATATCCACAGGTGACTTTGGAGGACAGTAACAAGAACTGGTTTCACTAAAAATGAGAACATCAGATGTAGAAAGGAGTAATTTTACCCAAATAGTTTCTGTTTGTTTATCATGAATTTTTATACTATCAGTAATGTCTATTGATTTTAGCTTGCTGTTGACATATAAGGCAACCCCACCACCTTTCCTGTTTGTCCTATTAAGTTTGTGAATAGTGAAACCAGGTATATTAGTTTCCCATAGGGACTTGTCATCACCCCATGTTTCACAAATTGATATAACATCAACTTTATCTTGGTGAATTCTGCACTTTAATTCATCCAATTTGTGATTCAGGCACCTTGTGTTAAAGCTTAAATAATGTGATTGTTGGCTTTCAACTGTGCTTTTGATTGCAGGTTTTAGAGATGTCGAGAAAATCATCTCCCCCCAGTGCTTAGTTTAAATAACTATTAACAGATAGCAATTGTTTCCCCAAAGTAGTGTTTCTGCATCTACTTAGGTGTAAACCATCAAAACAGCATAACTCATGGTTTTCAAACTCTTCCCAATGGGTTATGCAGGTGATGTTTTAGTGTAAATACCATTTCCGCGAAGCCATTCGTTTATAATTTTAATTTTCTTATTGAGGAATGGTGAGAAATGGGGGATGGGAAGAATTTCAGACAAACAAATGTCACACCCAAGATCAACCAACTTATTAGTCAAGGCAATTAAATTTTTTTAATTTCTTGAATGGAGTCATGAAGAATGTTATTTGCTCCCACATGTATAACAGCAATGGAATTAGTACAACAGTCCTCCATAATACTAGTCATCATTTTGATAAGATCCGATATCTTTGCACCACTATGACTGGAACTAGTCGTATTGGCTTTGCCGGGGTTGCAAATTGCTCTATCTAAATGTTTGGTGATAGAATCACCCAATACATAAATCTGTCTTTTGCAAGGAACATCAGGTGAACAAGGACCTCCGGATGGGGCTTGATTTATTAAATCAGTTGAAAGATCAATAAGTGGTGCTTCCCCTATTTCTAAATTATTAAGGCTGGAAGTGGTGGGAATAGAACCTGGAGTGGTGGAACAAATTAGATCACCAGACTCCACAACCATATTAGCAGCATCAGTATTAATATTGGTTATGTCTGTAGAAATAGTATTAAGGGGGGGTCAAACCTATTATATACCTGAGTGCTAAACTGTTAAGCCTTTCTACCCTTTTTACTTGCTCTTGTACATTGCACAATGTACCATTTGTCATCATTATTATACTCGTCTTCAGAATTACAATCGTCTTCCCTTGCTCTTTTTTTGGTTTGTCAGATAATGTTGGAGGCAGTGTCCGTTGTAATAGGTCAGTGTTCTCCAAAGGGATATTATCGGAGTTGTGAGGAGTGTTAGGTATTGATACACTCTCAGAAACCTGAGCATGGTTTGAACCATTAGGTAATAGTGAGTTAGAAGCATTAAAATGTTTGTGCATTTCAGATTGGCTGTTTTTAAGCATTGCTAAACGGGAACTAAAACATTAAACTGCTTGCTGTAATTCCTTGATTTCCAAACATTTACTGCAGGTGTAGGGTTGGGTTGGAAGGTCGCCTGATGTTAACAAATACATATTGCACACAGTGCATTGTAGGCTGATACTACCAATGGATGTAACAATAGTAGAATGTTTACTTGCTGCCATCTTGTTTATTTGAACTAAAATAACATAATATATACAGGACTGAGCAACTGATTTAATGGAGTCCTGGTCTTTTGTCCGGAGCAGTGGGTGCTGGCTTTGTGGTACTAGCTATCCATTTGTTGATAGCACCACTGTGAGTTGCCTGGTGCTCTATTCAATTTCTTTCCCCTAGTGGTCTAGCACACCCTACACCCCAGCAGGCACTGGCTTACCACTCCACTCCCCCCCCATTCCATCACCCTGAGCCGGCAACCTGCAGAGCCCTCTGTTCACCACCAAGGCCGGCCGCCAACTAAACACACAATGAGCATGTACTGTAACAGCTTACTGTACAGTGCACACTCATTGAGAGCTCAGTTGGTAGCTGGCTATGGTGGTGTGTGGAGGGCTGTGCCGTTGCCAGATCAGGGGAGGAATAGGGGAAGCAGGGCAGTGGGCCAGTGCCTGCTGGGGTGGTGGGGTCTACTAGACCACCAGAGACAGATGTATGCAGTATACAGCCAGGTTGTGATAGGTAGGGGGTTCACTATACCACCAGAGAGTTTATAGGAATCAGACAAGGGATAAGGGATAGGTAGAGGGAGAGAAGGAACCACTGAATACCAGGGTAAAGTCTCGTAGATAACATCAGGCTGGCAACTGGTGGGGGAAGGGTCACCTCTAGCACCAGGGAAATGTCATTATCATCGGGTCAGCGTGGGTTAACACTAGACGCCAGGCAAGTTTTATATTTATCATTGGGCTGGTGATTAGTGGGGAGAGGGACCACTAGCACCAGAGGAACTTTTTTTTTCAACTTCAGGTTGGTGATTGGTGGGGGGAAACCACTAGCACCAGGGCTAGATCTCTGGGACCGGGGAAGGGGTGGCACCATGTTAAATTGCCAGACTACCCATGCAAATGAGCCCATAAGGAGGATGCAAATCATCCCTTAGCACCTTGAATGCCCAATGAGCTCATTTACATGGGTGTATTTGAATATGGGAAATTTAGCGCAGGCACAAGCCATTGTGTAACCTCATTTAGGGAGCCATGTCTGCCCGGCACTAAGTGGGTTAACGCTGGGCAGCTATGGCCCTATATTCAGTCAGACAGCACAGGTGCAATATTCCACTGAATACAGCCTTTTTGGACACCTGGGAAACTGCAAGATGCGGCATTAATGTTTGTGCTGTGCTTTGTACCTTTCTGAATATCGGGCCCCAGATGTCTTAATACTCTTCTTGTGACATCACAGTTATTTTCATGGTAACAGACTGTGATGCCACAACAGTGAATTAGGACTTTAAGCAGGGAATGAGTTGCTGATACAGATAAACAAAGGGATAAAGATCTTATTTTGTACAAATATGTTTCCAGTAATAAATAATGGGGAGAAGAAATCTACAACAGATATATGAAATACAAGCTGGACAGTGCCTAAATATTATGTTTTTCGAAGTTTTCCTAAGGGGTCAATAGTTCTTTAAGCAAGCTATGCAGTGTAAGATGGCAGACAAGCCAAACAGAATGCTAGGATGTATTGTTAGATGGATCTTGAGCAGAGGGGAAGAGGTTATACTGCCGCTGCTACAGATCCTTGGTGCAACTGCACCTGGAGTACAGCGTGCAATGTTGAAGCACCTATCTGAAAAGTGATATCAACCACCTTGAGGTGGTCTAAAAGAGGGCAACAAAGATAGCATTGAAACAGTAAGGCATGTAAGGACAGGTAGAGAGAACTTAATGTACTTGCTGAAGAAAGAGAGAGAGAGAAAGAAAATGATCAAAAACTTCAAGTAGCTAAAAGGTATAAATACGGTAGGTAACGGAGACCTTTTTTGTCTCAGTGAAAACAAGACCACCAGGGACACTGCTATAAGCTGGAGGGAAGTCAGTAAAGAGATACAGAAACATTTTCTGCAGAGAAAATGGTGTCAGGATGGAATGAACTTCCAGCTGAGCTATTATCTCAAAAGATGGTAAGGGGTTTCAAGACAGAGTGGAACAGAGTGAAGGGGAGGTCCAGAGCTGGAGGAGTCCACTGTAAGTCTCTAGATCAGGAATGCCACAATATAATAGATTTAATAGACCATAAGTATCAACAAGTTAGATCAGAACAGCCTATTCAAAAGCTGCTGTCATACTACAACAGGGACCATGAATATAAACTGGTTTGGGAAGGGGTGGCAGTCACAGGAGGAACCTAAGGAAACATAGTGGAACCAGTAAGGATGCAACACAATACTGCAGCATTCTGAGGCAGCTGCTGCAGAAAAACAAGGCAATTTCCCTGGCAATTATGCCCCTTTGGGAGGCAGTATAGCATAGTGGTTAAGAGCACTGAGCTGCAAACCTGGAGAACTTGGTCTGAATTCCACAACCACCACTTGCAAACTGTGTGACCAGGAGCAATCATGTAACCATTTTATGTAAAGCTGCTGCTTGTATTGTTACTTAGCGGACCCCTCTTCTGCTGAAAATGTTTTTCTTCCGTTCATCTCCACTCACCTTTACTACAGTAATTCATTTCTCTCTATTTCCCAAGTCCTTCCTTTCTAAATAAAATATTTATAATGCTAGTACCTGCTGGCTCATCCACTCCTGGAATGAAGACCCAGTTAACTAAATCCTTTGTCATGTTCACTAACTCCCAGTTCATTCCCATGTCCACTGTAAAACTGACCTGTTTCTTTTTAAAATTCTTCTTGTCTTTACTCCTTTCTATTTATCATAGTCACTGCCTACTTATAATCCCATACTCTCTGCTCCTCCGTCTCTAAACTTTTTCCCTATTCCTTTTACATCCATCTCAAACACAGTTGAAGCAATCCTATAAAACTCATTATCAAGTCATCTACTTACTGCTAAGAGAGTCTTCAAGATGATCCTTCTGGTGCTCAGTCTCTTTCCCCTCCACATCATCACATGGGCATTCGTCATCCCGCCCAAGTAGCGACAGCAGTTGTTCCATTGGGACACTGTATCCTGCACATTAAGAACAGACATCAAATATTATTTTTTATTTATTTGTTAACCGAGTGGATACACTGGTCCCAGGGATTGGTTTCAAGCACGGCCTGGGCCATCAAATAATAGTGAACAGGAAAAACACATATTTGACAGGAGATAAACAGCATACAGCAATACAGCATAAAGTCAATTACCCAGCCTGGGGTGCTTGCCAGTCAATTGCAAGAATACCAGTTCAAAGACTTCAAAGACACGATTAACACACCAAATTAGGTGAGTAACTCCCAACAATAAATAACAACAATGTACACCGTAAACAGAAAGTGCATTGAAGTGTCTAGCTGATCTTAACTCATTTGCTCCCAGTGGCCATTTTGGGTCAGTTCTAACAATGGGTGGCTCTGACGCCATATGGTGTCTATGGGGACAAATGGGTTTGGACCCAAGACACTTCCTTATCCCCATGTCAGGGGAGACACTTACAGGCTGAGGTAGCTATGAGGGCACTTCTAAAGTGTGACTTGGAAATATAAAAAATATTTATAATTAGAGCTAGATAAAGGTGAATAAGACTATCAAGGAATGTCTGAATTGTACCTGTAGTTGCTCATACTTGAAAACTGACAGATTATAGTCCATAACCACACCATTCCATGACAGATTGCAGATAGTTACTCACCATACTAAAATATTCTTGCAACCCCACTTCTCTCCATACTTACATATTCCTGCACTCCATTTTCTCTATAAGTACATATCTTTACCACTGTTTTCCTCCATACTTAGACATAACATAGAAACATAAAATGTGTTAGCAGAAAAGGACTGGTGGGCCCATCTAATCTGCCCTATTTTCCTTGCATATTACTACGCTCTAGACTCGGTTTGGTCACAGGTGTCCCTCCTTCTTCCCTTACCTCTATTTATTATACCCATGTGCCTATCCCACACTTGTTTGAAGTTCCCTAATGTCTTTTCCCCAGAACCTTTTCATCCAGACTGTTCCAGGCGTCCACCACCATTTCTGTGAAAAAGCATTTCCTCACATCCCTCTTAATTTTCTCCACTCAAACTTCTTACCATGCGCCCATCTTGGGGTGCTCCTTCTACTGTAAGCCTCCCCTCCTGCACCTTCTTCACCCCCATTAAGTATGTATAGGTCTCATTTATGTCCCCTCTCACTATCCTCTCCTCCAAGGAGTACATGTTGAGTTCCAAGAACCTCTCCTTTTTTTCTTGTGCAACCACTGCACCATTTGATAACACCTCCTCAGGACCGCTTCCACCCTGTTGATATAATTGCAAAGCTGTGGCTTTCAGAACTAGACAGTACTTCAAGTGGGGTATCACAAACGAGCGATACAGATGCAACACCACCTCCCTTATCCTGCTAGAAATCCCCACACCCGTGCACACCAGCATCCTGCTTGCTTTGCCTACTGCATTACTGCACTGCTCTGCCTTCTTGAGATCATCAGAGGTGGTCAACCGGAGGCCCCTCCATTGCACTGGTAGCTTAAGTACCTCACCCCATCTTATACATAGCTCCTGGGTTTCCCCATCCCAGCTTCATGCCTTTGCACTTTCTGGCATGGAAACCCAGCTTCCCCTGCCTAGACCACTCCTCTTGTTTCCCCAGACCCCTTTGCATTCTCTCCATCCCCTCCTAGATGGTCACCTTGTTGCAGATTTTTGTGTCATCTGCAAAGAGACACACCTTCCCCTCCAGTTCCTCAGCAACATCACTTATGAAAACAGTGAAGAGGATAGGACCCAGAATCACACCCTGAGGTGGTCGCTCTATCATCCTCCAAGTGACTGCCATCTACCACCATCCTCTGCTTTCTGTCTTTCAACCAGTTAGATATCCAGCCCACTACCATCTCCCTCACCTCCAGACTGCTGAGCTTCTTTATCAGTCTCCTGTGTGGTACAGTGTCAAAGGCCTTACTGAAGTCCAGATTTGACACATCCACTATTCTTCCCTGATCCACCTATCTAATTACCCAGTCAAAGAAATCTATGGGGGGGTGCTAATGAGGCACTGAGCAACTAAACGAAGAGGATGCAGCTCACACCACAATGTGTTTTAAATATACTTTTTGCTGCTAAAACTCAACTACGGTCAAACTAATCACCTTCTAACAGACTACGGAAATGGAGGACTACCTGACATTGGCCAAATCCTCTCGGTAAATGGTGAAAAAACACTAAGAAAATGGCTCTGCATGATGGCAGGGGAGGACGGCTGGTGAACTGGGCCCGATTTCCCTCTCGGTGGCAGAAATTGCCTTAATTAGCAAGGTGGCCATGGAGCAAATTCTTACTAATTTAAACCCAAAATGGGACCATTCTGAAAATTCAATCTCTGATTTGATCACTGAACTTAAAACCGCACACTAATCGCCTGTCTGAGTTACAGCAGTGTGTGTCGAAGTTGGAGGACAGCACTTGGGTGGTCCAAGATAAGAGGCTCATCAGGAACAGGAGATGGAGGAGCTCCAGGATGCCCTGGGCTTCCAAGAAAACTACAGCCGTAGAAACAAGCTGCAGATCAGAGGCCTCCCCAAGGGTGTGGAGAAAGGGAGACTCATGGAGTTTTGTGCTGAAACTCTCCCCAAACTGCTGGGTTTGCTCCCAAAGAATGGCAAGGTGAAAGCAGAGAGAGTGCATAGGGCCTTAGCCCCACGCCCACCCAGCAATCAACCACAGTGGCAGGTAATTTTCCAGCTACACCACTTCCCTGATCGGCAGGCAATCTTAAAGGCCTACAGAAATAAGAAAGAGCTCCTATATGAGGGGCATAAAGTGATCTTACATCAGGACATGTCAGCCCAAATTCAAAAGAAGGGGCAGCAGTTCAGTGCCCAGATGAACGGCATGCGGGAGAGAGGCCTGGGGTTTTTCATGACCTACCCTGCCACAGTAAAAATCTGATCGGAGGGGGGCTACATAGTCATTCTGGGAGCCGGCAAAACTGCAGTCCTTTATTGCCAAGTGGAACAAGAAGAATAAATGGGGGTGAATAAAACATGGAGAATTTTGAGACTTCCTACATTAATTATTTTTGGCTTGTTTCCTGGCATATCTCCATGGGAATGGTTGATCACATGGAGTCTGAGATGGGGAGCTAGGCCATTCTGATCCCCTTGCTTACTCATGCACTTTTCAACATCAGGCATCTGCTGAGACTCCCCTTGATGATGCACCCATAGGAATTACTTGGTTGCCACCACACAGGGCTTTGCCCTACGCCAGGGAATAAACTGCTGACTCTGTCTTGGACTTTTTGCTGGCTAACATGAGCATGGGACATTGAGTTAAGTGAGGCCCGACATTGGACTAGTGTCTGCCAGGATGTTGGATGTGGTGAGAGAGTTAAATGACTGGCAGTGGAAAACTGTTTGGGCCTGCAGGATGGTTGTGCAGGCCTCTCACTGAAATATCTCAGCCTACCAAGATTCGGCTGGTGCATTGCAATCTGGGATCAGCAAGTGGAAAATGAAGTGCACTGGTGAGTTCGAGACGGGGGTGGGCTTGGTGTGGTAAGTGGTGGGGGCTGGCTGACTCTCCTGCTCGGCCTGTGTTTACATAAGAATAAACACTTTTACCTGCAGGGCTCCCATATTTAAAGGGACTAAACAATGCAAGTGAGGCAATGGTATATAGGGAGGGAGGGAGGGACATTGCTTATAATTTCATGGGGGCTGAGTGAATAGTGCTGTAGAAAACCACTGCAGAAGTTAAGCTCCTGACATTCCCATGCAGACAAGAAAGATGGAGTGTGTGTGTGTGTGGGTGGGGGGGGCTTCTGGTCGACTAATGCTGATGGGGAGATTGCTTCTTTTGTAACTTTTGAAGGCTGCCATCTAAACTCCTGCAGCTTTCCTCACGTCATAGGAAACCATATAGGTTTGAAGCAGTCCTGAAAAATACCCAACAATGCCAGACTCCATACAGTCCCTGTACTGTCAGTCAGGTTTTGGTCTCCTATCAAGAACATGATGTCCACTTGACAACCTTCTCAATTTCTTCTGTCAATAACCTCAACTCCAACCTTCAAACAGTTACTATTCTCTCATATGCAATCTCAAACTCCTTTTTGCCACTTCTTGTACCTGCCCCTGTGCTTTCTTGCCTACTTTACTGCTGCCCTGATGGCTTGTACTTGTTTAGGGAATCTCCCAAATATACCTTGCTCTCCCCCTCCGTATTACATCGCTTTTACTGGGGGTTTACTCCCAGTGCTTCCCATCTGCACGCCTTATCAGTTCTTTATTCAGTATACTGTATATCTTGCCACAGTTCAGGATTAACTGACGCTTCTGAATCTTATTGTATTTGTAGCTTGTCTGTTCCCCACGATTTGCTATGCCTCAGCAGCTCATACCTGCCAGTATACTGTTTTGGCTACACTGACTGCACGCTACCACTGTTTATGTTTTTGTCTCTCTGTACCCCCTCACCGGCTCGACCTGGAAACAACCCTTGGCTCAGTGTTCTTTTACAGGTTTCTAATTTTAAATAAACAACTTGCCTCTTCCTCAGTCTAGTTTACAGGCCTATAGGCAACCCCTACCTCATGTCCCCTTACCACTAGCTATCAGTAACTATACCAACATTGATTCCACCACTTGTCTTCTGATGCATTTATTTCTTCATCCGCAGTTATCTACAACACACACACCACCACCCCATTTCTGTATCTTTCCAGAAATAAAAGTCTAATCTGGGATAAGATGTCCCAGTCAGGATTAGATGTAACCCACATTTTCATTATAGCTATGAAGACTACTTGGCCCTCTAGTCACTGCCTGCAGGTCCCCATTTTGTTCCCAAGGTTCCTGACATTTAAGCTGCTCACTCTCTATGCTTCCCCTCTTCTCTCTCTCTCTACCCTGACCTCTCTGCTTCCCCATCCTCATCCTATTTATTAACAATCCCATCCCCTTGTTTGCTGTCTATTACTATTACTCCCACTATGCCTTGCTCCCCTGGTTGGGGGAGTGCTAGCTAGACCCCCTCCCTACACATGCCACCAAGCCCTGAAGTCCCATTACATCAACTTTTTCTGCTCCTGGTTTAAATGTCTAGCAATAAAGACATTCAATCTTTGCCACAGGGTATGACCCCCTCTTCAGTGGAGTGAAGGCCATCCCTTCTAAAGAGTTTCCAATCCAAGAACAGTCCCCAGTCCCCTATGCATCTGAAACCCTCCTCTCTGCACCACTCCCTGTCTCAAGAGTTGAACTTCTCCGTTTTCAGATGCCTCTAATTTCCTATATGTCACATCAGCAGAACCTCAGAGAAGGCCACTGACATCTTCAGATTGCCTCCAAAATTCCAGAATATAGCCTTTTCGTTCTCCACCTCACGGCTGGCAAGGTTGTTGATCTCAAAGTGGACCATCACATCTGGCACCTCCACAACGTGCCCAAGTACCCCCACTGTCCTAGAGATATCCCTCCCTGTTGTATATAGATACCAACATTGAACTATAAATACAACAGTGCACCTCTTTACGGCGACACCCCGACGGTGAAACAGGAAAAAAAGACCATTACATCGACATTTGCAGTGATGGTCCTGCTTCCCTGTTTCACCTTCCCCCAGTGTTCTGCCCCCTCTCCGGGCCAACTCCGACCTGGAGTTGGAATCTTAAAGTCTGGGGGGCGCAGGGGCAGAACCCCCTGCATGGAGGGTGTGGGGGGCACATCCCCCCAAAGAAAACACCCACAGAACAGGCGGCACAATACCTGCATCAGTATTGTGCCATCGCTGTGGGGGAGGCCGGCATTGTCGCTGCTGACATAACTTGGTGCTTCCAGATACAGTAGTTGTAATACTCAAGTGAGTTATATACAAATAGTTTAGAAAGTATTTCTTTTATACATCCCATAGAAATGAACAGAAGAGACTGAAGCATGTGAAGAACTTTTATAAATCCAAGAGCAATTCATGGGATGCCTCCTCTATGTGTTTCACTGTTCTCTTCTGGAACTATATGTTTTTTGAAATGTTACCAACTCTTTCACCTCTAGTTAGCGACAGGGTGAAGATACAAAAAATATAGTTAGTGTTATTATAATGTGAGCAACTAGCATAATTACTTATCAGTTAAACTGAACAAATTGGAACACCAATATACCTGGTTATACTGGCTACCTAAAGAACAAAAAGGATAAAAAGGGGGAGATGTTGCACAATATATTAAATAAACTCAAGTCATCATATTCAATTCAATTCAAACTTTATCTTTATAGCGCCTTTCCAAACCAAGGCACTGTACATAAAACCAAGTACAACAATAAGAATAAAATTAAGCAAAAACAATAAAGCAGGTTATCCATATTTTGGGAAGGCTAAATCAAGCAAAAAACTTTTTGAGTCCATTTTAAACCTATCAACGGTCAGGTATTCTCTCAACATACAAGGTAGAGAATTTCACAGGGTTGGAGCAGAGAAGGAAAAATCTTGAGAACCAGATGTCTTCAGTCGTACCCTGGGAATCTCCAGCAATCCCTTGTTAGTGGAGAGGATGGAGGGGGCAGTAGAGTACAAGGAGAGCTTGCAGGTAGCCTGTAGCAGATAAGTAGGTAGATATGCATGAGTGAATCGGGTACCGAAGCACTATGGGCAAGAATTAACTTAGGCAATATCAACATGACCCTCTCTCTCTGGTATTCTCCAAACCTTAACCCAGAGGAAAATCATTATTTCATGGAAGAAATTGAAAATATGCACATCAGAAACAATTTTATATTAATGGGTGGCTTCAATTTTCCAAATAGTCAGTGGTCTACCCTAGAAGCTAAGGGTCAACCTGATCAAAGATTCCTTGAGGTGACCTTGCACAAGGTCTTGAACAACTGGTAATCGATCCCACAAAACACAACAATATCTTAGATTTAATCTTCACAAACAATAGAGATATAATTTCTCTGCCAGTAATACTCACTCCATTAAGTGACAGTGATCATAATGTGGTACTACTTAAAATACATACACAATTCTGGGGGTTGGGGGTAAGAAGAAGTAGGCTGCTGGTTAACTAGGATCTGCAGCTTATCCAGTAGGTAGGGAAATGGGCAGACTGGGTGGGCCAAGCGGTCCTTATCTGCCGTCAAATTCTATGTTTCTATCTAAGTAATACTGGGGGGGGGGGAATAAGTAAAATAAAAAAAAACAACACAAGCAGATTATACGAATATAAGAAATTATTTGACACGGTGGGATTGGAATACAGATCTGGTAAACCTCAACTTGGAGCAAATATGGGAACAAATACAGACAAAAGTTACATACTGTACAAACAAATGGGTACCAGAACAAACAAAGTACAGTGTTAACAACCAGAGAATACCACTATAGTGGAAAAGGAAAATCAGGAGATCTATCAACCAAAAAAATAGCGCATATAGTAGATAGAAAACATACTTTAAAGAGATGTACTTAAATAATATTAGAAGGTTGGCCAAAAAGACCCAAAAACTTATCAGACAGGCAAAACAGAAAATGGAAATTCAATTAGTGGAAAAAACCAAGGACAATAAAAACAAGTTTTACAATTACATTAGCGCACTCAAGGGAAATAAAAATGAAGCTGGTCCATTAGAAATCAATAATAAACTAATAAGTGATGAAACTGCAATAGCAGAAGCACTTAATACATACTTTGGTGGTGTTTTCAGGCCCAAGGAAATCATTAGTGAATTCACAAAAGAAAAGACAATAGTATTCTCTGAGCAAGATGTACAGGAAGCTATTGGCTTGCTTGAACCAGATTCATCCCCTGGGCCTGAAGAAATTAGTCCTCTTTTTCTTAAAACTTTATATAAAAAAAACTCTCAGGCCCACTGACAATTTTATTTAATCAATCTATTTCGGAGAGCAAAACTTTAGAATCATGGAAACTTGCTAATGTCACACCTATTTTTAAGAGTGGCAATAAACAACAGGTGCACAATTATAGACCCATCAGTCTCATATCTATAATTTGTAAATTAATGGAATTAATTTAATTACTTACATCAAAAAAAACAAACAAACAAAAAAAAAAAAATCACATAACACATTAGAAACTATGGATTTACTGTTCTATCCCAGCATGGATTTACAACTGGACGCTCCACTAACAAATCTAATAAGCTTTTTTGAGTTAGTAAGGGAATCATTAGAAAATGGTATGCCAGTGGATGTAGTTTTTTTTAGACTATGCTAAGGCATTTGACAAGGTCTCACATACGATTCTTATAGACAGTCTAGTGGCACTGAAACTGGACACAAAAATAATTGAATGGGCAGCCTCATGGCTCGAAAAAAGGCAACAAAGGGGACTTAAGTCCAGCTGGATACCAGTTACCAGTGAAGTCCACAAGGTTTCGTACTGGGCCCTTTATTATTTAATATACTACTCTCCAGTGTGCAAACTAATGAAGGTGTCTGGATCAACAAATATGCAGATGATTGTAAACTAGGATGTATTGTGAATAATCCAGAATCAGTAAAACATCTGCAAGATAAATTAAATAAACTATACATGGGGATCTGATAATAAAATGAATTTTAACGAGGAGAAGTGTAAAGTAATGCACATGGGGAAAAAACAACCCCATGGCCTCTTACTTTATGAACAATACACAACTGACAGTAACTACTGAAGAGAAAGATCTGGGTGTTGTAATAACAGACAACTTCAAATTCAATACACACACAAAAATCAGTACAAAAATGTTACCGCATCCACGGATGTATTAACAAAAACATAAAAAGTAGGAAACCAAGTGTGCTGATCCCTTTATAGACAACACTAGTACAACCACACCGTGAATACTGTTCACCATTTTGTGCTCCAACTTCGATAGGATCTCAGACCATGCTGGAGAAAGTTCAACAAAGCACAACACAAAAAATAAAAAATATGAGTGGGAAACAGTATGAGGACAGACTTAGAACACAAACTATATTCTCTTGAGTATAGGTCTTTAAGAGGAGATCTAATTTATATATTTAAAGTTTTTAGAAATGAATCTCTACTAAATACCATTTGCCTCGAAAAACAAACTTTGAATAATAATACAAGATGTCATAACTTAAAACTAAAGACCACAGTTTGTAAAACTGTCAGACGTAGAAGATTCTTTACTCAAAGGGCAACACCCGTATGGAACGCTCTACCAAGAGATGTTGTTACGTGTAATTCTGTGGACCAATTTAAAATAGCATTAGATAATTACTGTATATGGGGGACAAAAAATACTTCTATCACCATTAAGACAAATGGTAGCAAGTTTGTTTTGGGACTCGGCCTTTTGCACTTGTAAAACATACTGTGATATTGTGATACATTAACAAAATTCCATCATTGTCATCCACTCATCAGTACTCATATTAAAACAGACTCAGAATTTCCATATTCATGATTATATTTAAAACCAATTCTTTTTACCAACTGTGCCATCTTCCAGTTCCTTAATATCGTAATGAACACAAAAATATATAAAAAATCTCATCTTAAAAACCTCAGCACATTAACGCAACTACTGTCTATGACACTGAATTAAAGCAGAAAGTACATTCATAAAATGTCTCCATCTTTCCTAAGTGACGTGACTGCAATCAGCTCAGACATTTTCTGGCTACTTCAAATGGCTGCACTTAAAAAGTTCAGTCTTCTCTTGTATTTTGTCATGTCAGAGCAGCGTACATGTCTGCAGTGATAGTTGGGGGAGGGTGTAAGTAAGTAAACAGAATAGGGACTGCGATGCCATGAACTACCCAAACAGAGAAAGGCAGCCTTGGACTTCATGTCTTTACTTACAGTAGTACAGAAAACAATCTTAAATACAGAACAAGTGCAAAATATTAATTTCTTGCTCCATGAGTCTGACTAATACTGAAATTTACCAGGATGACTGCTACTAGAAAGCATGTTTTTTTTTTATGTTTCCTATGGTCAATTGTGTAGTAAAGTATAGCACTGTACTGGTAAAAATGTGCTTTATGATAAGTAAATGACGAGTCACAGATGTCTCTTGGCTTTTTAAGAGATTCCATCTCATAACAGCAGTTTTGCATCATGGTTCTCACATGCTAAGAAGTCACAAGATGACATCTCTTGATTATCCAAATAACATCTCTTACAGAACAGGGGACAAATATTCAAAACTTTGCACTGGGTGCAAACCGTTGGCACCTGGTTTTCGCGGGTTCCCTATATTCAAAAGTCCAAACAGTGTGGGCAAACTGCATTAGCGCTGGGCAAAGGTATAATATATGTAATGTGCAAAGAGAGGAGGCATGTACATAAATACAGGCACTATGCTATATTCAGTGTATTAGTGCTGTGCAAATTACCACCCAGGAAAAGGTAGTGTTATCTCTGGGCAAACCAAGGATTGGGGGCGTGGACACAGCACCAAAAAGGAACAAACTTTATGCAGCCTATGAGGAGACAGTGTGGCTGTTCCGCCATCCTGGGCCTTTCAATATGCACAGGCAGCCAAACTGTGGAATATAATGTAGTAATATTGCTTAGAAGTCAACCATCCGGTCATTGACAGTTTCATGTGATGATAGCTACTGAAAAACAGTAATACTATCATGCGTAATACTCCATGAAAACATTTCTGTGATATACAACTGGCGACCCCAGTTCTGGAAAAAGAACTAGTGTTTATGTGGGGTGGGGCACTGCACTCCAACTAAAGACTGTTAACTCCAGGGTGGTGCATGTCGAGGGGGCAAACACTGAATTAAAAAATAAATAAATAACAGAGTCACAAGCAGCAGCAGCAAAAACAGTCCCCAGCAGGTCCTGAACCCAGTTGCTGCTGCCCCATAGCCAGCCACCCTCACCACCACACCACAGGGCTGGCTCGGCTGCAGCAGGATCCCACCACCCATACAAACCCTCCTTCCCTCCCTCTTATCCGTCCCCTCCACCTCCCTATCCCTCCATTTCCGGTCGCTCTCCTCACTATAGGGTCACTACCCTAGCAGGGTAGCTGTTCATGATAGTGATATAAATGAGTCACTGTTTCTACAATCACTCATTTTATTATCGCTATCATCACTGGCTACCGTCATTGACAGAACTGAGGTGAAACAGTATCTGCAGCAGAAAATGTGAATTGTGTGTTGTTGTTAACGGTATGTATTTAGTGTACTCTGTATCATCTCCATCGCACATGTAGTGGCTCTGGGTGGTTACGGACAATGTGCCTTGGCCCAGTGAGCTTACCTGGACAGCAAGGTGATAAAATGTAGAATAATGCATGGAGAAGTGTGGTTAACAAGGCTTTTATGCACACCTGAGATGTATGATGCCCCATAAACCCAGAGGGTGAAGCCTGAGAGGTGCATCTCTGGGCATCACACACCAAGGGTGTGCATAAAATCCAAGTTCCCAGACTTCCCCATGTTTTACTTTTTATATTTATTTACTAGTGGTTAGTGCTGCACAAAACTGAGTTTTGTGCAGCTTTGCACAACTTTGCAGGACACAGAACCGTGGTTTATGGAACTCTGTAATTCACAAGTGTGAATTATTGAGTTTGCAAGGGTCTGCCAGCCATACCTCTCAACCTCCTGCCTCATAAATCAGGGACAAGGCTTAAAAAAAATCAGGGACAAAAGACCAAAATCAGGGACACATCTTCAAAATTAGAGTTATCCACCCAGAAAGCTGGTAGAATATGGGGCTTAGTGCAAAATTTATTTTCTAAAGAAGAACAAGTCTGTAACTTTAATTCTTGGCATTGTTTTGTGCTTACAGTCCCCACTGTTTAGCCACAAAACACAAATTTTAGGAGGGACAGAGTCAAATTTTGAGGCAAATAGGGACGCCCCTGAAAATCAGGGACACTTGAGAGGTATGCTGCCAGGTGGTTTATTGATCCTAACCAGTAAATATTAAACATAGAAAGAAACTAGACATGGAAGAAACATGCTGCACACAGACAGCGCCTCTTATGTCAGGGATCGACCTTAACATTGTTTTACTAGCCCAAACACTAGTGCAAATTGACCAGGGCTAGTGCAGCTAACTCTCTACTTGCCAGTCTTGACTACTGCAGATTTTCATGGCTGTTAATGAAGTTAAAAGGTCTCTACTTTAGCATTCTCTAGTCCTCATGCTTATCTCTCTCAATGTTCCAGATGGCCAGGTGTGATTAACAGCTCATTAACAGCTGCAATTATCTGGCAGTTCAAGAGAGGGATCCCACAAAAGACTCCATGTGAGTCATTATCACTCCACTGTTGAGACTTTCAGCTGGTGTCCATGGTGTGATCAAGGACAGAGTGCTGTTAAGTCACTAAGTTCCAGTTTTCTGAATGTGTCTATGTCTAACTATTTGTCAAATATCATTAAGACAAGTGCCCCTCATTCTCTACATTTTGAGTGTTTGTAGCCAATATTTCAGTGACAAAATGCAAAGAAGTATACAGGATCAGCAGTGCAGGTGGTGGGTTTTATCCCAGCCTCACCATAACTTCCCTCTCCTCCAACTCTCTTAATCTGTTCTTTCCCAGATATCACTGCAGACCAGACTCTGAAGTGACCATCTATAGATCCATAGCTGCCATTACTGGCAAGTGTGGGGGTTCCCAGCTCTTCTAAATGGACCATGCCAGCCATCACCATCCATACAATTCCACCCTTATCCCACTCAGCATATCCTTTCAGCCAAAAAACAAAGCTTTGGATCATGTATGGTACAAAAATAAACCTCGATAAAATACATAATTTGAGACCTTGAAATAGGCATTCCTGGGGTGCATAGATCATCCTATACAGAAACAGACATAGTATAGTGTTATGCCTGTGTACTGTTTCCCCTGGGCTGATGAAAGGACAATGCTAAAGAAAAATATGTTATTGACGGGACAGAGCATATTAAAATCAATGCTTTTACAAATAAAAATTTCATAGTTTTCTATTTCCCAAGCCCCTTAGGTTTGTCTAGCCCCCACCCCAAAGAAATCTTAGATGTGCTCCTGGTTCACTTGAGACTGTACAAACACTTTCAAAAGTGCAGGTTGCCAGTTGACCACAGGGTGGGGACCACGAGTGTCTTTCTCTGCCTGACTCTGTTCATTGCCCTGTGGGTGGTGGTGACAGTGCGGTGAGGTGCACAATGATGTCAGCTATTGTGTGCACAGAGCTAGGACTGCTTGATTGGACATTTGCTGTTGTGATATCCTCTCTGTTTGGTGTGTGTGTGAGTGCAGAAAGAGGAAGAGAGGAGGCCATGGTACAAAACAATGGGGGGGGGGGCACTGTCTGTGATGGATGGTATTGTAGTCTTTTCTTATCTGCCGGAGAGCTGGAAGCAATGTGGGAGCAGGATACATGTGCAATAATCAGAGTATTTCTTGGCTTTACTTGCACGGTTTCCTATATAAGTGATCAACATTTACCATTATAATTAGGGGCTAGTGCAACCATCTGCGAGCTACTACAATTTTGAATCAACTTGCCCTGCTGGCTAGTGCAAAAAAATGTTAAGGTTGACCCCTGTCTTATGTTGCCATCATCTAGCACCAGTCCCAACCATGTCAGGCATTATTGGGTACCCCAGAACCCAGCAGACACCATGGTGGTGTGTCCATAAAGCACACACCTCCAGTCACCCCATTGGAGTACACCAACAGAATCTAGTACACACATGCAGCACTGGGAGCATGAAGGGTGTTGAAGGGAGGGTGTACAGGTGGCCAGGCTGCACTACATACTGGGTGCTACCACAAGACTGGAACCATACATGCAGTACAAATGGTCCAGTGTAGGGAATACCCCAACACCAGTGTGCTTGTCTGATGGTATGTGCCCCCCCCCGGGCCACATACCATACATCTGTACAGACACCACAGCACACACAACCAGCCATGTGTATGTCACTGTGAGTATCCCATGCCAGTGGCGCAGCATTTGTGGGTCACACAACAGCATGACAGTAATGTCCACTGTCACAACAGACCTGCCAGATTGGCCTGTCACTGTGTGGAGTACAGCAGTTATTGCTGCCCTATACACATAGGCATTGCTGTGTCCATTACACTACTGGCCACCTTATTACTGTTGCGTCTGCTATGCACTATAGCATAAACTACAGTTTGACCACTGCATGCAACACACCACCACCTGTACCTGTGCTGTGTATTCCCCTGGGGCACAATAGTCTATGCAGCTGTGTACAAATGTAGCTCTTCCAGGCTGACCTACAGGTGGAGCTGTGAACAGACCCAGCCTACCCTGTATTTTCAGACTGACCCACAGGTGGAGCTGTGGGACCCTGCATTAGCACTGGGCAACCTACATGCAAATCAGGCTATAATGAGATGCTATTATGGATGTTTGCCCATGGACTGCCTAAGCAGGCTCATTTGCAGGTCACTTTTGGATATAGCAAATGTTTGCCCCTTCCGTAATGGAGCATTTAACTGAGAAATATGTAAGGCTGAGGAAACAAAATTATACATGGCCTTTACCGATTTCAACTCAGCCTTTGATACCATACATAATTTACTGTGTGAGGCAATGTGTAAATGTAGAATAGACCCAAACCCAATTAGCATCGAGACTTGTATTCCAACACCTGATCTCAGTTCCAGCTGGGGATTGGGGCAGCTCTTGCTTTCCTTACAAATTGGGAGTAAAACAGGGATACATCCTTGCCCCATACCTTTTTGCATTTATTTGAATAACTTGCTGGTTGGGCTAGAGAACCTGGTTTCTGACTCTCATAGGATAGGTACTTCCCCATGTTCTGCATTAGCATATGCACATGATTTGGCCTTTATAGCTTTAACCAAGACTGGGTTACCAAAAAAAAAAAAACTAGAGTTTGAATGTCTATGCAGTGCAATTAAATCTCAAAATAAATTATATCAAAAGTCAGGTTCTTATATTTGGAACCAGGGGTGCCAATGGGGTATGAAAGGCTGGATCTAAAAACAAACAAACAAACAAAAAAAAATAACTGGATTCAGTTACGTTATATTCCTAGTTGGGCATAACTTTTACAGAGAATGCTTTATGGACCAAACAGAAGAGGGAAGTAACTAAAAACAGACTGTAGTAGCTCTGAGGAGATTCAACGGACAATGGGGGGTAACAATGTCCACCCTTTACTTGAAGCAATGAAAGGTAAAATATACAGCATATCATAGGCACTTGTATTAAGTGAAGTATGGAACCCAGGGAACTTTTGAGCAACTGGAGGTTACTCTCAATCAGTTCTGTACTGGGCACTGTTAGGAGGAGGAAACTCAACCCCTGCCCATTATTTAAAAGGAGATGTATGGGCATACATTAATTCCCGACCTCTATACAGTACTCAAATCCCCTGCAGGCACAATATTCATTAATACTGTTTTTTTTTTACCTTCGATCTAAAAAACTGCATAAGGCTCCTTTTCAGCTGGCATCTTGTAATACCATGGTCCTCACCCCGAGGCGCTACTGCTAATAACGCGAGATGAAGGGCCTTTTCCTACCGCCATGGTACCCTTATGTATGCAGCATAATAATAATAACATTATAATATCAGGATATAAGCCCTTCTCAGGTTCTTGGTAGTAATAAACTAGCAAAAGAAACAGGTAAGTGGCATATGCAGTAATAAACTTGAGTATTACACAAAGCAGACTTATGCCCTAAAACAGGTCTTCCCAAATAGAAACTGGGAGCCACAGTTTCCCAATACCCTCAGGTATGAAGACAGTCTCTGAGAGAATACGTAATAAAGCAGGTTATACACTATGATAATTACCATTGCAACTATTACTTTGTATGCGAGTTGGATGCATAAACAGCAAAAGGTTAGGTGGTTCTACAGTGTAGCTAGAGATATACAAAATGTGTAAATTCAGCCAAAATAAGAACAAAGAACTCATACAAAATACAGGAAATAAATGTGGTGTTACATAAATCCAAATGCTGGCAGTGCAGGCTATACATCGACTTCTCAGAAGAACGGACAAAGAACACAGAAATATATTCTCGAACATTACTTATGCATTTCCGTAATAAGCATAATAATAATAATAATATTGGTAATAATCACAATTATATCTCTGTAACTTACTCTTATACGGTAAGTGCCAACATGCTAAATGTTAGTACTGATTATGTATATAATATAATAAATATTATCAGTGGTGCACAGTGGTTTGCCAATAAGGGTGTGTGGACCAAGCCTTTAGGCAAAGCATGTAAGCATTTATCCAAAGTCTGTAAAAATAAAAAGATGAGCATGGTTGATATGGAGATTATTAAATCTCTATACATGTGGGTACCGTGGAGGTAAGGGTAAAGGCAAGTCATCACCTCACGTTATTAGCAGCGCGATCTCAGGAGGACCTCGGTATTACAAGAAATTCTGGCTGCAAGGGAGCCTTATACAATTTTTTACAAGTGGTAAGGTAAAGAGTAAAGTATGTTCTGTGACATATGTTGAAGAGTACTGCACAGAACCTGTTATTTTTGGGACAGCCCATCCCTTTCCATAATAGTATATGCCATTCCCCTTCTGTTAACCTTTCAGGCCATACGTCCTTCTCCCACTTTCCATTTGTTACCGCCAAGGAATCTGGAAGCCCCAAGGAGGGTCCTGTATATTGTGGACATTGGCTTAGGTGTAGGTTTTACTTTCTAAAATAGCATTTCCTCGATAGGTGATCTTTCAGATAAACTGTTAGCCCTAGGGTATTCCCCTTTAATAACCTAGCTCTCACTTGAAGGAAGGCAAAGAAATGAGCCAGCCGGGAGAAAATATTTCCCAGCCAGGCCTTGAAATGTTTTAAGCTCCCTACCCTGAACCAGTTGTGAGAAAGATGTTAGACCCTGGATTTCCAGGAACAAGGTATCCCCCACCCTCCAAATCATGTCCAACATAGAGCCTAACTGAGCTGACAAACAGTAAGGCCCACTAGGCCCAAGCCAGGAAACAATTCAGTCCACTGCAGTTCCTATTGACCAATATCACTCCTACATGCAAACTATAAAATCTTTGCAAAATTGTTATCAATGAGGATTGACAGAACCCTACCCCTACGTGTCCACCCAAATCAGGAGGGTTTGTGAAGGGCCGCCAGGCTAAATTCAGCATCAGAAGATCAATTCACATTATCCACAGGTGGAAACTTGAAAAGAAGGGGGAGATTGGAGCTTGCTCGCATTAGATGCGAAAAGGCTTTTGATCAGGTGAAATGGCCATTTATGTTTGCCATCTTAAATAAATATGGGTTTGGTCCAAGAGTCGCTCCTGGTGCGACACTTTATAGATATCTGAAAGCACAGATTTTGATTAACAGCCCTTTCCTCCCCCTTCTGGTTATTCAAAGAAACAAGACAAGGGTGCCCCCATCCCCTTTATTGTATATCTTAACAATTGAGGTCCTGGCTCAGATGATTCAACATTACCCTGACATTCATGGTTTTAAGCACAGGAACAAAGCGCATGTTGTCTCACTTTTCGTGGATGACGTCCTGCTCTTTGTGGCAGAGTCAGATGGATCTATGCCAGCACTCACAGCTTTGTTTGAAGAATATGGTCCATTATCAGGATATAAAATCAATTGGTCAAAGTGTGAGTGGCTTTCCTTGTCAGGGGCAGGGACTCTGATTCGGATAGCAGGGGCAACAATTTCCCCAGTTGTGGTAGTAAAATATCTGAGGATGTGCCTTCCAAGGAAACTGTCCCAGTAGTGGGAAATTAACTATAAACCCTTACTTCAGAAAATCAAGGAAGACTGTGAAAGGTAGAAATCCTTACCAGTCTTTCACTGGGAGAGCAAATTTGGCCAAGATGTGTGTTCTGCCCCAGTGTTTGTATCTTTTCCAGACCCTGACTGCATATATTCCAAATAAAGTATTTAAAAACCTAACAGCATCTATTACAACCTTATTATGGCAGGGGAAAAGACCTAGAATAATGGAGCAAACACTGTTGCAGCCTATTTGCCGGGGTGGTTTGGGGGTCCCAAACTTAAGATTATACTACTGGGCTGGCAGTATAGCCTAGAGGTTAGAGTAACGAGCTGTGAATGCACTTGGTATATCCAGCAGACCAGACCTTGATTTGATTTTCACAACCTCCACTTGCATACTGTGTGACTCTGAGCATGTCACTTAACCACCCAGTGCTCCCAGGCTGCTACTGAAAACAGGCACTTGTGCCTAGTGGTCCTACCTGTTACCAAAGACTAAGATAAATAAAAACAGGATGGTAAATATTAGTACTATTGAAGATCTTGAAGAAATTAGAAAATCTAAATATTCACATTGGCTCATACAAATTGACATCAGGCATTGCCCGAGATATTTCCTAGACCTTTTGACTGAGCCTCATAAAATGAGATTGTATACTCTTTACAGATCTGAACTTGGCTATAGTGATGTTTTAAAGGCAAGGTATAGTAATTCAAGTAACACCCAGGAAACATGCAGATGTGAGAAACCAAACTGTGAAAACCTGTTCCACATAATGTTTGAGTGTACTTGGTGTGACGTAGACAGCCAGTTCTGATTGTTGTATCATTTTTTATATATATATATATATATAAAATGTAGTACTGAATGTTTCTGCTGAAAAATCAAAAGCTCTAGGAATGACCTCACTCATCCCCACCCCACCCCAGATTTCAGCTGACAGATGCAGGCCAAGAGAATGCTGACAGCATGTATCACACACACCCAGTTTTTAGAGACAATGTGTTACATGGAAGACTTTAATCAAGGATCCTGTTTCTCTGAGTTAATTACAGAGTTATTTAAGTTAACTTTGTTGAGAGAAATCATAAACAAGGTTTATGACATTAGAAGGTGAAGCTAGGATGTTACATAGGGTATAAGGTTAAATGACCCTGTGAAGCCTGTGTGAGGGAGGGTACAGCATGAGATCAAAGAGGTGTCATTTGAAATTGAGTTATGCCAAGGTTGCAGAATTAATACTTTGAAATTATATCCTGTGGTTGTATAGAAATATATTTTTTTAGATATTTTGACAGGGAGGAGCTAGATGACCTCATGCAAAAAAGGTGGGCAAAACCAGCTTTTAAAGATTATTCTGTTTCACTACAGACACAAATTTATCTGACACTAACCAAGAAAACATCTGAGCACTAAAAAACAGGTATTTAGAAAGCTAGAAAAAAATCTAAATATTGTTGTAGGAGTTGCACTGTTTTAAACCTTGTTTTGTTTAAAGATATGTATGTCTTGTGATATAAGAATTCTGTATTGTATGTTTGAAATATTATTATATATTTTAGTAAAAACTCTAATTTTAGAGCATACCTGGTCTGTATTTGAATTGCTTTCTTTTGCCAAGAAATATTTATGGTTATAGCAGACAGCAGACATAAGCTCATATGGTGGTACCAAACTGGAAAGAGAAGTGTTTTAAATCTGAGGTCTTTATTAAAGTTTTAAGGGTTCATCTCCGAATACCTGGTTGGGTGCCCATAGGCAAAGATATCTGCCCCCCCCGAAGACAGATATATCTGAGCCTGTGCATTGGGTATGCTAGCAAGAGGTTAACAGTTTGAATCTCTCCAGAACTTGAGACCAAAGGTTGATCCAAACTCACAAAAACAGACAAGAGGGTTACCTTGTCTGTTACACTGTTCACAAGACTGCGCTCAGAGGTTGGCACTTTGGGAATAGAGGACCTGACCTGCTGAGTGGGATTGTGACACTTGGTACAACAAAGCTAGATGCATTGGGCTAATTCCAGTATGGAAAGGCATAAGTCTGAAAATAAACATGATCTCTTGACAATCATGTTAGCCACTGAAAATGACTGTTATTACAAGAGTAGCCAGATATTTATGTGCAGCCAATAGAATATGGCTAAAACACTGTTAAATTTCTTTCGAGTTCTAAGGGTTGTCTTCTATAGAGATAATTAAAGATGCTTATGTTACTGTAAGTACAATTGGTTTTCCTGTGATGTAACTGAATACGAGTTTAACATCTGCATGTATGTAACTACATGTCAATATATCCCATCTCGCAGAATAATATTCTGAAGGGCAAACTTATTTATTTATTTAAAATTTGGTGACGGAAAGGCGACTTAGCAAAAGCTGACTTCCAGGTACGACCGGGACAGTGGGCACATATACAACAAAGGGATTACAAAATCATACACAGTAATAATACAGAATAAACATAAAATAAACAGTATACTACAGAATAAATTCTGCATTTACAGTATATCAGTGAGCAAATAAATTTTCATTATAGGATTTCATTGCAGATTTAGGTACAGGAGGTTAGATAAGTAGGATGAGACGAAGAACAAAAAAGAAAAGATGAGGTCACTAGTTAACACTAGAAATGGAAGAGAAGGGGGAGGACAGTAATATGGTTATGGTTTAGGGCAGTGGACAGCTACAAGATGTAGCAGAGGATGGCCTGAGGAGGCACTTTAGAACAGGTAAGGAGGGGGTGAGGTGGGCTTGAAGGAACAGGTTGTTCCAGAGGAAGGAAGTCTATAAGGGAATGCAAGTTTCCCAGCTGAGTGTGATACTTGTGGGAGGGCAAACGAGCGGAGGCAATTTGTGTGAGAATTCTAGGAAGAGGAGTAGCAGGAGTTAGGACAGAGGGAGGTACCAGGGATGAGTACCAACCAATATTTGGAGATGAAAGTGGAGCAGTGGGATGTGCATCTCAGAGACAAGGATTGGAGGGATGGGGGGAGTAGAGGTCACAGTGATGTGTCAGGGGGTAATTTAAGGTGAAACAACAGAAGATGTTGAAGAGGACATCATATTTGGTGAGTGAGGTGGCTGGAGCTCTGCGGACGACAACGTCAGTGTAGACGAAAGCTGAGAGTATCTATTTGACCAACAGGTTATGTCTGACGGGTGGAAAGACTATCCTTATCACAGTAAAGGAGACCCAGTTTGGGACGTAGTTTGGAGTGAAGGGCCCTAAAGTGGGAAAAGTCAACAGGATCAAGCCACACCCCAGATATTTGTAGGCAATGACATCGTTGAGAGGAGGTTGGCTAGGTAGAGAAGGTGCGGAGGGTGGGAAGCCTGGCCAGTTTCTGCTGGAGCCAAGTCATGGCTACTGACTTTTTGGTATTCATTTGAAGGCAATTAGTAAACCAGTTGGATACTGCGGTAAAGTCGTGTTGAAGTGGTGCTTGGATGGCAGGGGGCAGAGGGCCAAATAGGAATAAAATGTTGTTGTCCGCATGCATATGGATCTTGGTGTGGGTGCATATGGAAGGGAGGACATCAATAAAAGGGAAAAGAGAACAGAACAGGTCTGCGGATCGAGCCCTGGAGAACCCCTGCAAGGATGGGGAGGAAGGGAGACAGGACGTTACTGATTTGAATTGACTGGGTCTGGTCAGTTAAGTAGGAGCTAAATCAGAAGACAGAAACTGGGGAAAGGCTGGTGTCATTTGACATACTTAGAAGGCGAGAATGAGAGACTGAGTCAAAGGCCTTAGCAAGGTCAATGAAAATAGCCCAAGTGATCTGTTCTTGACCTTTTGTGGAGTGAATGGCATCTGTAAAGCAAAGAAGGGAGGAAGTGGATGAGTGGAGTTTTCTAAAATTAGATTGGACCAGGGAGATAGTGTTGGAAGCAGCAAATAAGTCATCCAACCATGATAGGACAAGTGATTCTTGGACCTTGGCAAGTGAGGGAAGAAGTGATATGGGATGGTAGTTGCCAGGGACAGTGGGATCACCACCTTTCCAAAGGGGTATGACCATAGTGGACTTCCAGGTTGAGGGGATGGTAGAGGAGAGAGATAGGTTGAGGAGGTAAGTTTGAGGGGTCAAAATAGAGGTGCAGAGATTTTGAGGAGTCTAGGGTATAGCCATCTGGCTGGATTTGGTGGAATTTAGGGAGCTTAGACCTCTAAGGACATCCTCAGAGGATACCAGAGGTAGTTGAAAGTCAGAGGGCCACATGGGGTAGGGGCAGAAGGGTGGGAGGTCATCCTGGAGGGCACAGGTAGTAAAGAACTTGTTTAGGGCATTTGCGATAAAGGTAGGGTCCGAAACTAGAGAACCTGCCACACACAAGAGTGGGTGGGGAGGTACTGAGGAGGGGTGCAGGAGCAAACGTAGATTGTTCCAGAAAGAAGAGAGAGAGTTGTTGGAGTGCGGAGATAGGGTTTGAAATAATCAGATTTTGTCTGCTGAATATGCTCAGTACAGCTGTTTTGGAGAGCTCAGCAGTTCAGCAAGTCAGTCTGGTTGCCTGTGGTTTTGAAGCGTCGCCAAGCAAGGCCCCTGGTTTTGCATAAGGATAGGATTTCCATGGAGATCCAGGGACTGTGATGATGTTTTATTTATTGAACTCTTGGATGACACCTATGAGTGGATGGATGCTCATTGAGAGGTTCCACGTCAGATACATTAACACAAGAAGACACAAAATAGTTACAGAAAATTATACGTACATACATAGAGCACAAAAAATTCAACAGTACATGGGTTGCAATGAAAAGCAGTTCACAAATTGTGCAAAGGCATTGTACATGGTATGCCAGCATCCTGTGGAAGAGAGAGGCAGAGGCAGACTATTAGGGTGAGGTAGGGAAGGGCAGAGGGAAAAAATGAGCCAAAGGGTAGAGGGTGGGCAGCAACTGCTAGGGCAAAGGGGGTGGAAGGCAAATGCTTGGGCAAAGACAACCTGGTGGGCCAGGAGCTGAAAGCACTGAGGCACGCTAAAGCTGAAGGCACAGACTGAGCGGGCCACCTACAGCTACTATTGTCGGTGAGGTGCTGACACAGTTTGAGCTTAAAAGAATCAAGGGTTGTTGCTCTGGCAATGTCAAGTGGTAGACCATTTGTCCACAGAGGAGCCTGGTGAGCAAAGGATCACTGGGACATAGTCAGTAGCACCTGGGCACGCCAATACTTGTGTAGTCTAGCTCCTGTGCCTGGCATCTATAGGTGGTGACAGAAGGCTCAGAACTCCTTGAGGAATTAAGTTTAGTGAGACCTTTCTTGTGATTAGGCAGGTTTGATAACGTATTCTTTCCTTCAATTGAAGCCAGCCCAATCGCACATAAAGATCACAGGTGTGGGTAACTTTGGGGGCATTAGTGAGCAGGCGGCAGGCTTTCTTTAAGGCTGTTGAGAGGCGTTAGAGCACTGTGTCAGTAGCGGAGCCGTAGGCAGCTAGGCCATAGTCAATCAAAGTGATAAGTGAACTGTTAATTGCCAAGTTCAGAGCTTCATAGGTCAAGCAATGTCTGTGCCTGTACAGGATACAGATCCTGGTGTTAAAGGCTTTGGCTGTGATGTCAGTGTGCTGTGTAAGACAGGGCAGTGTCCAGTGTGATTCCCAGGTATGTGAAATGGGGACTAGTTCCAGGGTGTTACCAGAGTAATTTTGAATTGCCAAGAGATAGCCTTTAGCTCGCTTTTGGGCAGTGACGAAGAGCATGGTCTTAGTCATTTTATCGCTCATGACCAGTTTTTGCTCTTTGAACCATTTTTCAGCCACTGCAAAACTGCTCTGGAGGTTTTTGTTTTGCAGAAGTGTGGAGTCGAGTTTGCCTTTAATAGGTTAACAAAGGCCACCCCTACAATGTGCCCTTTGTCATGAGCACTATGTATGAATCCGGTAAATTCCTGGAGAGCCATGATGGTGCTATGACCGGCTTGGAAACCATGCTGTTCTAGGCATAGGAGTGGATATTGATTGAAATACTCCACCAGCTGGTCAGCTACAATCCTTTCAAGGGCCTTGGAGAGTGTGGGGAGGAAAGTATAGAGATTGGCCTGTAGTTGTTTTGAAGAGACCGGTCACCACTTTTGAGTACTGGGGGGACCTTGGCAGCTTTCCAGATTTGGGGGAATTTGGAGTGGCAGAGGGACAGATTAATTATCTTTGTCAGTGGACCAAGTACTTCGTCTAGTGTTAGTCAAACAAATTTTAGGTCCAGAGTCTCTCCACTGTGCCTTGATTTGCTGAGGGCTTTTTCAAGGTATTTTCTAGCAGTGGCTTCAGAGACCAGTTTGAAATGGAAGAGTGGTCAGTTTGGTCATGCTGGGGTCTTCTCATTGACCCCTGGAGCAGGGGTATTGAATAAGTTCTGTGGGAGCACACTACTGAGATTCGAGAAGGTGAGGGTCAGAGAGTTAGTGATGAGCAAAGGATCCAAGGTAGGGACACTCTAAACATTTAACATAGCTGGGGCTCTTTTAGGATCCTCCCCAGTGATATTGTTTAGATTTGCCCAGAACGATTTGGCAAGGCAAGGCAATTTTTACTTCTAAGGCACCCAATCCTGGAGGCTCTGGGTGGCGTACACAATAAAACCAGAATACAAATACAGAAATAAGTGCAGTAGCAGTAATGAAATCTTTAAAACAACATTCTTAAAAGTATAAATATAAAATAGCTGAGGATAGGGTAGGGGGTAGATGGCTTAATCCTCAAAAGCCTGGCAAAAGAGATGGACCTTAAGTCTCTGCTTAAAGACACCAATTTGCTGCTATTCCAGGTGTTAGTGACCACTTCCTTGTAGAATTTGATTTTTGCCCCAACTGATTTCAGTGGAGCATGGAGATCCCAGACTTTTAGGAAAGTTGTGAAACAAGTGAGAGCAACTTCAACAAATGGGGTGGAGAGGACCGGTGACCAGCTAGCCGTGACCAGGTCAAGGAGTAGTTTATTTGTGTTGAGCAATTTGAGGGTCGATACCAGATATATTTAGGGCGGTGGAGGAAGACATACCTTTCTGATGCAAAAGGTGGGGCAGTGATCACTGAACACATCAGGAAGTACATTTGCAGAGCTGATGCAGTGAGGGTGGGATTGATAGTACCAAGTCTAGTAGGGTATGAGACTGGAAGGTGATTGAGGCAAGTTGGCTCCTTAACTGGGTCAGATTTGGTGCATCAATCTGGAGACTTGCATTTTCGATTATGGAGAGTGCCAGTCCAGACTGAAGTCACCAAGAAGAATCAGTTCACCTGCAGATGCAAGGGGTAGTGGAGGTGACACAGGAGACAAGGGAGAAGGGAGGGAGGGAGGGAGTTTATGGAGGCATACAAAACCCCAACAAAAAGTGGAGATGATGACTGGAAAAGTGAGCTTGCCAGAGTGGTTCTTGAGATTGCAGGACAGCTTCACTGTGGGTAACAGTCCAAGAAATAGAGTTGCGACAGTAAATAGCAACCCCTCCTCCCATTTTCCACAGTCTTGCCGGTGGAGGTTATAGTCAGGGAGGGCAAGCTGATTGTCTGGGATACATGAAGAGAACTACGTTTCTGTGATGCAGAGAATGTCAGGGGAGTACAGAGTTACCCAGACCTTTACACTGTCCAGTTCAGGAAGTAGGCTACGGGCATTTATATGGATGAATTTCAAGCTCTTTGGGAGGTCCTGTGGAGAGAAGGGATTGGAGGGGCCAGGACTTAGCTCAACATCCCCAGCTAGGAGTTGGAAAAAGGCTAGAAGGTGATAGTTGGGGGAATGTCTTTATAGATTTGACCGGTACCCTCAGAGTGGGAGATGTTTGAAGAGGGCTGGACACAGGAGATGTTGGATGGCTTCAAGCTTAATGAGAGATGTGCTGAGTAGCCTGGGTGGATTATCAGCATATGGTAGTTGGAAAGGGTAAGGGAGAAGAGAAGGAGAGCAGAGAAGGAGTAGGTAGGTAGGTTGGTCACATAGGGGGCAGAATATTATAAGTATGATGTTATGATAGGATAGGGCTGAAACTGGGAAGGAAGCAGGAAGAAGGAAAAGGGGGGGCTAGGAGGGGGTGAAGAGGAATATAGGGGGAGGCCATGGAAATACTGAGGAGAGTGAACGTGGTAATGTTGGAGTAACAGTGGCCTCTGATGGCCAAACAATACAAGACGCAGGTCAGGATCAATGGAAATGGAGAAAGATTGGGGAGGGGGTGCTAGGGTTCAAGTAGAGCACAATGGGTGGAGATACTAACAGACTAGGTAGCCTAATGGATAGAGTTACAGACTTCCGAGCGGGCTGGAAAACACAAAGGGGGGGTCGAGTCACATGGAGGGGAGGCGAATTGAGGGGGAGGAGACTAAAAAGAGGGCTGGTTGTTCAGGGGAATTTAGGGAAGAAGAGAGACTTGGTAAGCTGAGAGACAGGATACCTCTATTTCTATTTAGAAATTGATTGAAGGTGCAAGGGAGAGCACAGCATCTCCTAATGACTTTGGAGTATAAGTAGCTGGAGGGTATTTGGGAAGATTATGCAACAGTCACATGACCAAGTCAACCAATAAAAGAAATGCGTGGGTGGGGCTGCCACCATGTTACATGACCAAGTCACTCAATAAAAGAAATGCCCTCCCAGGTTGGGTGTGGCAGCCACCATACTAACAACGGTGGGGCAATTCAAGTCCTTTGACGCTCTGTATGAGGCAGCTTAGCTCTGTGCCTATGGTGGGGAGGGAGATCTCAAGCCGGCAGCTGCTAAAAAGGAGCCCTCTGATCTTGGCTCCTCCGGATTCAAATGTGTACCTAAAGAAGGAGGGAGGGCACAGACAAATGGTTAGGGCAGGGTGTAAAAGCAGGGATTAAGAAGTCAGGACTTGCAGACAATGATCAGGGTGGGAAACAGGAGTCAGAGGGGGATAGGAAAATCCTGTAATGGCAGTCGGAAGGAGGCAAAATGGAACAGAACAAAGAAAGTAAAAACGGAACAAGATTGAGATACCAGTAAACAGAGCAGCAACGTCTACCAGACTGAAGTTAACAGTACAGAAATCAGTCCTGTTCTAGTATTAATTAAGGTATCATGCAGAATTAATGCAAATACAGTAGTCCTACAGCACTGGTCATTAAAGTAATCCACAGGCTAAAAGACAAAGAACTTCAGTGTGCAAGCACTGAGCTAGGGTTACCCAAAAGGACATTGGCCTCAAAGCCAGGTTTCAAAGAAATACAAAATCACACATACCCCCATAATGCAAAGCATCATGGGATGTATATGTAAATCACCACAAAATATGCTGGTTTAACTTTAAGCAGAATTGCATGGTGCAGAAAGGCCTGTCAAACAGCCTGCAAAGGGTGCCAACAGAAGACAAAGACACGTGTTTCGTCCTCCCAGGACTTATCAGTGTGCCTCGTCTGTATGACACCCCAGTGGAATGAACCAGCTACCCTAACTTGGTCTATCTGGGTTGAGTTGTGGTGAGCCCAATAAAAACAAAAAGCAAGCTAAAAGACAAAGAACCTTAGTGGGCAAGCACTGGGGTAACCCTATCCTTAGTCCTTTCGCATTAAGGTTCTTTTGTCTTTTAGCTTAGTTTTTTTTTTTTTTTTTAAATTTGGCTCACCACAACCCAACCCAGATAGATCAACTTAGAGTAGCTGGTTCATTTCACTGGGATGTCATACAGATAAGGCACACTGATGAGTCCTGGGAGGATGAAACATGTGTCTGTGTTTTCGGTTGGCACCCTTTGCAGACTGTGTGATAGGCCTTTCAGCATCATGCAATTCTGCTTAAAGTTGAACCAGTATAATATTTTGTGGTGATTTACATATACAGCCCATGATGTTTCATTATGGGAGTATGTGTGACTTTCTATTTCTTCTAATCCACAGGCTAGCCTACACAGAGCTATACAGACTAATTAATGAAGCACAAATAATAATCAATACGCATCCTCCAATGCTCTGTATGTGGCAGCTTAGCTCTGTACCTGCAATGGGGAGGAGGGGTCTGAAGTCAGCTGCTGCTGAAAAGGAGTCCTCTGATCTCAGCTCCTCTGGGTTCAAGTGTGTGCCTGCAGTGTGGAGGGGGATCTGAAGCAAATGGCTGCTGAAAAGGAGCCTGCCGATCTTGGCTCTTCCTACATAAATGTGATGTAAGATTTCACAAGTATTGTAGGGAATGTGAGACATTTTGTCCACATGTGTAATAATACATTATAACTGTATTTGTATTTCTTGAATTGATATTTATTAATTATAATAACTTCTGTAAGTTAGAATGCTATTTTAAATTGTAATTATTCTCTTTTATGGTTGAACAATACAACAAAATGAACCTGATACAGGCCCATTACCTCTTATGGAAGATCTTTTCATGGGCCTCAGTGTCTATGGGACTAGGCACACTCAAACTCTCCTTGAACTAAGAGAACCACCATATTTGTAGTCTTAAAACCAAAACTGTACTTTAACTTCTTTCATCTCCTGGGAAGTCTTACTTACACAGTAACATCATTGATGACGGCAGAAAAAGACGAATGGCCCATACAGTCTGCCCATATTACCCTATCATGCCAAGGACCCATTATCTCCATGGGGTCTTCGACTACACTATTCTCCCTTTTTTCTGTGCTTCGACCTCCTTCTTCCTGCTGAGTAACTATAATACCCTTAACTTTATCACAGTCATGTTTGAAACAGTTTAAAATTAGGTACCTACCACCTTTGGTGGCAGGCCATTCCATGGCTCTAAGACTTTTTTTTTTTTTTACTTTATCTTTTTATTGAAATTCAAGTATATAGAAAAGCACACAACTAATACAATAGAAGATTATCCACCATGTAAGGTATAACATGTCACTTAACAAAAAACAGTATTTAGGGTAAACATACTGGAGAAGCCTTATATACATGTACTGATAATAAAACACAAACCTAGACAGGATGTAAGTGGAGAGCAGAAGGGTTACAATCAATAGGGTATTACAGGATCAGAAATAGCAACCATGTATGAAATACATACTAGGGCAGGCTATGGCAAGGCATTTAGTAAATTGCAAAAAGTGATAAATGTGGTAATATGAACAATGTTCAGTAATGGAGAGGAGAAGATAAGAGAAAAGTGTGCAAGGAAAGGAAGAAGAGAGAAAAAAGCTAGGAAGAAGGGAAGGCGAGAGAGAGAGAAAACAAGGAAGAAGGGAAAAAAGGAGAAATCTGTGCACAAAAGTTTTGAGAAAACCTAATCTAAGAGCAAAATAAGAAGGAGGGCTAAATATCCCTAAGAATTAGGGTCTAGAAGAACTGGGTTTGATGTACTTAAAGTAATCCTGCCAACATGTGTCATATACAGTGAGTCGGTTATGAGTAACATGAGATAATCGGTCTAGGGAGGCATACCGAGAAAGGCTTTGAAGAACATCTGAAAGAGAGGGCACCAGAGTTGATTTCCATTTCATAAAAATCAGACATTTGACCAGAAGAGAAAGTATGTTTAGCCATCTAAAATGTGCATGTGAGAGGAGAGAGCTATTAGTGATACGGATGCCTAGAAGGAATAGCTTGGGGTCAAAAGGTAGTTTTTGTCCTGTTACTCTGGAGGCAAGTAAACAGACTTTATGCTAGAGCTTATTAATGGGAGTGCAAGACCACGAGATATGAAGTAGATCCCTGCAACAAACTGCAGCCACAGCAATTATTATTATTTAATAGGACCATTCACTGAAGCACAGAGGGGTTCTATACCAAAGATGTAGGATTTTAGTTTGTATTAAAGAACCAAGGGCATCTCTAAAGATGTTATGTGCAATATGCCAACAATTACTCCATTGTGCATCTGAAATATTGTGGTTAAGAAGAGTACTCCATTTATTTTTGGCCTGTATAGACTGATCAGGTAGGTTATCAATAATGACTTTGTAAATGGAGCTATTTAATTTTACTGATAAATTAGTCCAGTGTAGATATATGGGTTTAGAAGAGTATGTCTATACACTAAACTAGAGAGAGAGTGATAAGCTGCCTGAATTTGTAAAAACTTCCAGAAGTCCTGTTTAGAAGTTTCCATGTGACCTGCAAGTCTGAGAATGATCTAAGAATGAATGAATTCTGGTCCAAGATGTCTCAGAGAAAGAAAATGCCTTTGTTCCTCCATGTACGACAGAAAATTGGGTGATATTCTAGAGTGCGAAGGGGATTGCCCCATAAGGGCATAAAACCAGGGTGTTGGATTGGATTTCAGGAATTTGTGGTCAGTTTCCAGTAAAGAACAGTGGATGATATAGTCAGGTGAGATTTTAGTTTAGAGGAATGGATTAAAATGAAGAAAGTGAGAACTCCTCCCGGGTACAATGCAGATTCCATTGCAACCCATAGTGGTGAGTGAGGGGAGGGTTTCTGAAACCATTTAATGGTTTGGGCCATTCGGAAAGCCCAGAGGTAGCCTTTGTACAAGGGGAGTCAGAATCCCCCTTTTTTCCAATGTGATCAAAGTTTGTTGTGGTTAAATCTCGGTGGTTTCCCACCCAGATAAAGTTACCTATTAATTTATCAATTTTAGCAAAAAAGGAGGATGGTAAGACTAAAGGAATATTGGCAAAGAGGTAAAGAATTTTGGGAGAAATTGACATCTTAATGGCTGCAATTTTCCCCATGAAAGAGAGATTAAGAAGCTTTCATCTGTCCAGAATTGTTCTGATGTTATCAAATAAGGGGTTAAAGTTAATGTCCCATATCTTCCCTAAGTTACTAGTAATTTTGATTCCTAGATATGTTATACCCTGTGGTGACCAGCGGAATCCAAGAGGTATGTTCATAAAGGCTTTACAGTGGTCGTTAAGGGGCATAGTTTGTGATTTGTAATAATTCAAAACAAGGCCAGAAATTTTAGTTAAATTATTAAGCAAATCAACCAACAGGGGCCCAGCCTCATTCAGGTTTTCGAGTAAGATTAAGAGGTCATCCACGTAGGAGAGAGAAACATATCTTGAATTGCTCACAGGTATGCCCATAATGCCAGAAGACTGACATAAACAAGCAGTCAGGGGTTCCATGGCTAAAATAAACAGGGAAGGTGACAGGGGACAGCCTTGTCTAGTTCCCCTTGCTAGATGAATGCAAGAGGAAAGAGTGGAATTAGTAAGTACTTTAGCAACAGGGGAGTTACAGTATATAATAGCTTGATCCAGGAGCAAAAGGTATGAGAAAGACCGAAATAAGATAAAACTTGATGAAGGTAGTCCCAGTTTAAGAAATCAAAGGCCTCCTCAAAATCAATAGCTATGGCTGCAGCTGGTGTCTTAAGGGATTTGGCTTTGTGAATTAAATTAAATAAGGAACGTAGGTGATCAGAACCAGATCCATGTTTAATAAAACCAGCTTGCGAACAATGAGTTAGCTTGGGAATCAAGGATTCAAGTCGAGAAGTTAGTAGTTTAGCAGATATCCTCCGATCCGTGTTTAATAAAGAGATGGGCCTGTAACTTGCGGGGTGAGTAGGGTCTTTTTCTTTCTTAGGGATTAGGGTTATGATTGCTTTGGTGCAAGATGGGAGAAGCTTATTGATAAACATTAAGAAGAAGGGGACATAAGGTGTCATAAAACATTTTATAGAAATCGACAGGGAATCCGTCACCCCCAGGGGATTTGCCGGATTTCAAGGAAGACAAAGCTTTCTGGATTTCCTGAAGCGAGAAGGTTTCATCTAAAGAATTTGTTTCAAGAGTAGAAAGATGAGGAAGATGTAACGATTTAAGGAACTGTTTAATTTGTAAAGTAGATGGAGGATTTGTGTTATAGTTTTTGATAAAAGGTTTTCATGATACGGTTTATAGAGGGGTTGTTGGGAGTGAATCGCACTCGTTCATCTCTTAGGCTTAGGATATGTCATTCCATTTGTTGTGCTTTGAGCTGGTAAGAGAGTAGTTTCCATTTTTATCGCTGTGTTCCCAAAACTTATATTTAAGTTTAAACAAGGCCAGTTTGGATTTACAAGAAATTAATTCTAAATTTTAACTCTAGTTGAAGAATTTCAAGATGAAGTTGAGAATCAGGACAGTGCTTATTAGAAGAAAAGTATAAATTCTGTTTAGCCTTAAGAGATTTTTCCAAGTCAACCAGCTGTTGTTCCCTTACTCTTTTCCTATGTGCAGCATAACTGATAATTTCTCCTTGAATTGTAGCTTTAAGAGCTTCCCATACAGAGGACATAAAAGATTTGGTTGGGGTATTGTGAAAGAGGAAGTCCCGAATTTGTGCTTTGCTCATGGGTAAGAAACTGGGATCCTTGAGAAGGACAGGTTCCAGCCGCCAGTAAGAAGATTTAGATGTTATTGGACCCCACAAAAGTTTCAATTTGACAGGGGAATGGTCCGAGATTATGATGGGAGAGATGGATGAATCAATAGTTTTTTTCTATTATGAACAGGAGAGGCTAACCAGTAGTCAATTCTACTGTATGTCTTACGTAGAGAGGAGTAAAAAGTAAATTCTCGATCTCGGGGTGAAGGAGGTGCCATACATCAGCTAATACAACATCTTGCATTAGTAAGGAGATGGCTTTAATACTTAGGGTGGGCTCTGTAGTGGGCTACTTCTGTCAATGCTAGCGCCTAAAGCTAAGTTAAGAGCCCCTCCAAGAATAACTGGTGTATTATCTGTAAAAGGACAGAATCTGTTGAGCTAAATTATGAAAAAACTCTGAGGAATCTGAGTTGGGTGCATAGACATTAACAAGCAGAAGAGGACCAGAGATGGTATTTAGTTTGACCATCACCCATCTGCCATCAGTATTGGGAAACAGAGTTAGCAAGGACCATTTGAGACTCTTATGAATAAGAATAGCAACTCCTCTTTTTTTTTTTTTGAGATATAGGATGATTCTGAGATCTGACAGACCCAATCTTTTTTAAGTCTATGAACATCCTCTCTAACAATTTTGTATCTTGAAGGAAAGCATTTGTGTTTTATGTTTTTGAGATGTGAAAGAATTTGCTTCCGCTTACAAGGAGAATTAAGTCCCTTCACATTCCATGTATATAAAAAGTATGTCACTCATATTGTTAGTGTTAAAGGAATAATCGCTGGAGTGTGAAGGCACAAATAAATGAGGCAGAGGATGATTAGAATACAATACAGAGAGCTTACGATGTGCAGAGAGTGGCAGGAACATTCAAGCCAACAAAAGTGAGATATGTGATACATGATGGCACAGATATCTTATTAAAGTTAGAATAAAGATGGCTAAGGAAAAAAGCCATTAACAACAACAATACTAGTAAGCTAAATAACAAAGAAAATGTTTTATGGGTGTGAGGAAATATGAGTCAGCCAACTGACTAAGAGACTCTCACCACAGTCTGGGGCGTCGCGGTAGGGAGGAGCCTAGGGAGGACCAGTTATAAATATCGGCCCAAACCTAAGTCTGATCCCAGTAATATATAAAGTAAGTATTCCTGATAAGCTAAACTGAAAGGGAATAATACCAAGAAAGGCAGGGGACTGTAATAACCTCAGCTTAATTCTAAGCTAACAGGACAAGGTATAAGGATAAAGATAAACACCAGAACATATTTATAAACATTAGTAGTAATAATACAAGATATACCAACTCAAAATAACAGTAAATTAAAGAACCATATATGAGATGCCAGTACAGCCTAGACATAGAGCAAGGAATTCAGGGAGCCAGGTGAAATGCAAATGAACAAATATAAAAGGAAAAGTAGATCATTACCACATTAGAGTGACTGAGTATACTTTGTAGTGCAACAGAATAAGTACATAATAAATACAATATTGATGGGGAAAGAAGAAAGGGGTGGTCAATTTAAGCCCTTACGCCCTGAGTTAAATGGAAATTGTGATTATGTGGAGAGGAATAGGCTTCGGTGATAACTGTAGACAGAAGAGATAGTCATAGTAAAGATTGGCTCAGATTACTTGAAAAGCACCTAAATAGGTGTTACATGGGGTGACTAGGTCTAGAAGACTAGGCCCAGTGGGCCCCAAAACAGGAGGGACCACACAGCAGTGGATTTCTATAATATCTGTTGGCTTCAAGTAAAATAAGGAGCATAAGGATTGACAATCCTTTGCAACAGTACACCAAACATAGCCCACCTCTGAGTGCTTATGATAGTTCCATATTGTAAACAGGAGGTAGTAAGAATAATGGAGCGTAGGGAAGGAGATAGATTAAATGTAGTTGACAATAATACATAAGAACCTGCCATCAGGAGAGGGAAGGGTAAATTGCCTTGTAAATATAATAATTCAAATATGAAAAAGAAAGGCAATAATCAGGATGCATACCGATTGAAGATATGCAACTGAGCTGCCAAAAGACTATAAACCTGATGCACTGCTAAACTGGAGAGTAAAAGGCTTGATACAGAGAGCCTGTTTAGTGAGGTAATGTATAAGATCTAACACTAAAATAATGGGTTAGAAAAGCATTGCTGATGTACAAAGTTCCCTTGAAGACCTTTAAGCTGCTTGTTTAAACACTGCAACAAAAGCAAATTGATCACGCCGATGTACAGTCTTTGCTTTCTGCACCCACTGGGAGTGAAGCAACCAAGCAGCATAGACTGTAGAGCGGGTGGCTAGGCAGAAAAGTGTACTGGCACTCCTTTAAGTATTCTGGAAACAAAACCTACCAAGATATAGCAACTGTGACCATACTACTGACCATATAAGCTCATGACACCTTAGATTTATTAGCAGGATTGTGACTATTGATGTTCTTATGCTTGGTCTTTGCCTTACATTTCTTTTTTGGCCAGCTCTAAAGATTTGAGGGGGGAACTTGCAACAACTTCTGCCCATGAAGTATCGGCAGTGATACATCCCTGAGGCACAGGGCCCAAATTAGAGGGATCTTCATCTGATATTTGCTGGGAAAGATCCTCCTGTAAGGAGCGCACGTCATCCTCCAAGAGAGCAAACTTATTGTTCAAGAGAATAGAGGGGTTGATTTGAAGGCAAGAGGCTGCAGCTTGGGTGTTTGGGGTGAAACCTCGCTAGAACAGCATGAAAGTCTTGGAAGAATAATGCCTCGACAGAAGCTTCTCTTGCAGCTGCATTGATTGCCTTGGGTTAAAATCAGTTGCGGCGTTGCTGCTTGGGGCTGCGAGTTCTGCAACACTTTCCCCACATTCTTGTACCTCATCGTCCACCCTCTGTGTGCGGGTACCAAAGCTGTGTTCTGGTTGCCAGTTGCTGCTGAACCTCCCGGGGTAAGATTACAGAGAGAGACTGCCAGATAGTTGGCTAAGGCATCAGGGGTTTCAAAATCCTTGAAGGAAGAGCCTGAGAAAAGGCGTAGTGTTGTGGGATAACGAGTGCAAATTTAATGCTTCTTTGGTGGAGGATTTGTTTAAGTGGATTGTAGGCCTTCCTTCTGATGGTTAAATCTTTGAAAAGTCTCTGTAAATAGAAATACTAAACTCTTGTCATTGAAGTTTCCCCATTTCTCTGGCTCGTTTGAGTATTAATTCTGTATGGTAATAGTTCAAGAAGCAAGTGACGATGGGCCTTGGTCGCTGGTCTGATGCTGGCCTGGGACCCAGAGTGCGGTGAGACAGCTCAATGATTAACGTTAGATCAGGAGGCAGTTTAAGCATTGCAGGCAGCACATGTAATAAAAGTGCAGTAGTGTCTCCTAATTCTACACCTTCAGGGAAGCCAAAAATCGTAATTGTTGTGACAATTACTTACAATATCGTCAATTTTGTCTTGTAGGGATTTAATAGTTCGACCTTGATTGCAGACAGTAGCCTAGAGGTCATGAATAGTAATGGTGTTACAGGCCATTGCTTTCTCATTAAATGCAATTTTCTGGCTAAAAGTTTCAAGAGTGGTCGCATTCTGTTGGGTGGAGGTTTTTAGATCATTAATTTCAGCCATCAGTTTAGAAAACATTACTTCCACTCTAACAAGTGAGCTTTGCGGTGCTTAGAGATCTGCCATAATGCTGAAGGATGAGGCCTAGTATGCAGCAGTACAGTGTAGAATAATTGAATATAAGTAGATGATGGATCAAAAATGACTTATAAACTGTGTCAGGCAGTAAGATTACAGGATGGTCACAGGAGTTGGTACCAAAGAAAGGTCTGGTGAAGGCTGGAAGAGGTTAGATTGCAGTCATTCCTGCAGAGATTCTGAACTATGTTGCCATCTTCTGCCTGGTCAGGCCACGCCCCCTCTAATACTCTTTCTGTAAAACAATACTCCCTCATAACTCATGACCCCATGTCTTGGCTTCTCTGTTCCTTGTAAATAGCTCCTCACAGTTCACCTTGTTAATACCTTTCAGTAACTTGAAATTCTCTATCATATCCCCATGCCAGTCTGGTTTCGAGTGAATACAAATTTAAAATCAGTGCCGTAGCCGATTCTCATAGGATCTGTCCACCTGGCTCTGAATCATCTTGGTCATTACACATTGTACCTTCTTTAGCCTGCCCTGTCCTTTTCTAGGTGGGGAATCCTCAACTGGGCATAGTACTCAGGGTGTGGCCTCAGCAGCAACCTTTACAGTGGTATCAGTACTTCCTGCTTTCTATTGTCAACCCTCTCCCGATGTACCCTAGCATTGTGTTGTATTAATCTTGCTGAAGGCCTTGTTACACTGGCTGGTTTGTTTAAGAAAGTTACTAAAGAGAACTCCTAGGTTCCTCTCCCCTGATGTTGTGTCCACTTTAATGGATCTACGACACCAGTTTAACACAATTTTTTGAACAATGTTACAGTGACAGCTTTATGTCCACTGCAATTGGTTGGCATAAAGCTGTCCAGTGAAAAGTTTATCTTTCTTTGGGGGCTTTGGGGAGGGTGCAAGACCTTAAGAAAGCAGTGCCGGGGTCCCATGAGTACATTACAGCAGCAAAATCGAATTGCCGCTGTAATATCATTTGCTGTTGAAGTATCACTGTTCAATCGACATACCCACTTTAATCCCTTCCATCCAGTACTCTGTTTTGATATTTTTGTTCCCCAAATGCATTACTTTGCACTTCTTGGCACTGAATTTCAGTTATCGGACATTGGACCAGCGTTTCTAATCTTTGCAGGTCTCTGCAGTTTTCTTTATCCCAGACACACACACACACACACACACACACAGTCCACTCTACCACATAGTTTAGTGTCATCTGCAAATAGATACAACCTGCCCTGATTCCCTCTCCTATGTCACTAATGAAAATATTGAGGAGGACAGGGCCCAGAACAGATCTTTGTGATACACCTCCAGTGATCTCTGTCGCACGATAGCACTATATCCATTTATGTGGGTTCTTATTGTATATACTGCAATATACTTTCGAATTAAGATACTGTCTCTTTAAAAGGCTTTTAAGGAATAAACTTACAAAAATAGCCTTAGTTGTTCCGATGGCAAGGGTGAATCTGGTATATATCCAGATAAGGGAGACAGTTTTATTGAGCCAGAAAATCAGAACTCTTAGAGAAAACTAGGTATCGAGCTTTCCATGACAGGAAGAGGTCAGGGGGATGACCCAAGGGTCAGCGGTTAAGCCAAATGCAGGGACCAGATGTCACGGGAATTGACATGGAACCACAGTGACACCTGCAGGAAAAGGCAAACTGTTGCACCCTAATATCTGTATCATCTTGGAACGATTTAACCCCATCCCAGAGGAAGAAAAGGTGGGTGTTTCCAAAAAGAAAAAAAAAAAATGACCATCATGTACAGTATATAATCAGACACATTGTAAACTCAGAGCAGTTGACAAACAGTTTAGCTGGGGGTCAGATAGCCTGGTCCAGCTCACACATACCTGAAGATCAGAAGTATATGTGTAGGCGTGGAAAAAAATCTCTAAAACCAGAGCTAAGTGTGTGGAACGTTTGACTTGTCACTTACTGAACAGAAAATTCTGATTTTAAGTCAGCATTTTGGAAACTAAGACTTTTCAGAAAGGAAGCACCTGAAGTCTTTTTTTTTTTTTTTTAAAGGACATTCAGAGGAACTGATCTGGTACACGACATTGCTACAAACTGTTGCTTAAGGACTCATCTCTACAAGGACCTTTAAAATCTTGTCTGGACTCTTAACATCAAAACAAGGTATAGCTTAGAACAGTATCTAGTGATCTGACTTCGAGAGGGTTCCTTCAGTAGGTTATCACATATAGGACTAGTGCCACCTGGCATCTGGGCCACACAGCAGACTTTTCTAGCAATACCTTATGGGGGACCGCCCACTCGATGTCACATGACTGACGTCAGCGTGCCCGTATATAGGGAGCAGTCCCCAAGCCCGTCCTCCAGTTCTTTCCCGCTGTTGCCTCGTGTCAGTCACATTGCAGACTTCCCAAAATGATAGTCGCTGAAAGTGCCCTTTTTTTCCTCGTCGGTTTCACCGCATTTTTTTTTACCTTTAGCTTAGAACATCCTTCTATGTCTTCACCGAAGAAGTATTCCACTTGAGGCAAACAAATTCCTCAAAGACAGCCACTTGAAGTGTGTGATCTGCCTAGGCCCAGACCACTCAGTTTCCTCTTGCCTGGATTGCCAGCCTTTTAACCAGGTCACGCGTAAGAGGAGGCAGCAGGCTCTGGAGGCTCACTATTTGAAGACCCGGCTGGCATCTTTATGAAATCAGATGGAGCGGATCCATTCTTCTTCGTTGTCTTCTTCCAAAACGACCATAGGAAAGAGAAACATCGGGAGCGGGAGTGCTCCGTGGAGGTGTCCCAGGCCATTCAGCCCTCGACCAGCAAGGTTTCTCCCCAGCCTCCACCTAAGGCAAAGCTGGCTTCAGATTGTAAGTCGGACAAATCCTCCTCTGTGGGTAAGTCGGCTGCCGGCTCCTCTGACTGCTGCACCACACCTGCCATTAAATCGGCCTCCAGCTACTCTGGGGACCGCCCTGCCACGGGTAAGCCCATTCCTTAGTCCTCTGGGACCCCAACAGCTTCAGCCGCTATGTCAGCAGGGGGCTCCTCCTCCTCCTCCCGCCCAGCTCCGTCTGGTCAGTCACCCGCCTCTGATGGGCACTCTGATTCAGCTCTCCCGTCGGGGCCTGACAACACCCAGCTCAACATCTGGTAGAGCAAGAGGGAGACTGCCCCACTCCCTTCTTCCTCTACGGTTGCTTCCTCCACTCCGGCTGCTACCTCAGGCGAGGACAGTGCGGAGCCCCTCGACGTAAATATTTCCTCGGGGTCTGTCCCGAACTCTCCCAATGGGGTCACCAGGAAGGAGGCCCCTCCTCAGCCTTCGTGCCTTACCTCGGAGGCCCCTCCTCTCCCGTCTGGGGGGATCCTTCCCAACCCGACGCCACTCCGGGTCATGATCCCTCCGTCAGATCCGGTGATACTTCATCCGATGCCGGATCCTCCTCCGCCAGTCTCCGAACCTGGGCCCAGTCATCTGCCCCAGCTTTTGGCTCCTGGGCCTGACACAGTCCTGTTGTCTGGGCCCCTTTGTCCGGCTCCGATGCCGCCCCCCCCCCACGACACCGGATGCATTTCCAGCGCCGGATTGTGCAGCACTGGTTCCGACAATGGCTCACCCAATGTCGGACCTGCCGCCTGTGTACACGACGGCGGGCCCTCCGTGGGTTCCCTCTCCGTCAGGTCTCCTGACATTGGGCCAATTTTCCCGACCCCGGACCATCCCACATTATCCCTCAGGGTATTCTGGAGACCGTTACCTGGCTATTCCCTCTCCAGTCTGGAGCAGTGCAGGACATTACTTCCCTAGCTACCATTCGTACCCAGAGTATGGTTATTCTGGTTACCAGGGGTACCATTATCCTCCTCCCCCAGTAATCCCTCCTCCTCTCCCACAGCCGCAATCACCTCCTCCGCCCCTTCCACAGGCTCCAGCGCAGCTGGACTTCAAAACCCTAATCCAGTCTTGGCAGCAGGGGACACGTTCAGAGTTGGTTTCTGATCTTGAGAGCAGGCTCCCACCTCCGCGCTGTCCTAGGTCTCCATCCCCGAGGATGTAGTCTCCCTCTACGGTTCATGTTCTGGGGCTCTCTCATAAGGACATCACTCTTCCGGACCATCCGGACATGGGTGACGACGATGATGATGAGGATGGCGATGAGTCACTGGAGGAGCACTCGGATTACGAGTCAGAGGTCACTAAGGGCAAGGTTTCCCCAAAATCCCCTCCAGAGGACCCTGCCTTTTCGGATCTCCTGAGATTCATGCAAACTAATTTCGACTGGGAGTAGGAGGAACAGGACCCGATAAGACAGAGACTTGCCAAACACCTGGACTTGGAGTCTGTGTCCCTGATCCCAGTTCCTCCCTGGATTGGACCTCACCAGGATCTCACCTCTACGGTCTGGTAGATGCCACACTCCATCCCAGCTGTCCCCAAGAGGGCAGACAGGGTGCCCAAGGATGCTCCATTTCTTAATGCACATCCGAAGGCGGGCTCCGTTGTCATCTCAGCTGCTTAGGACTGCTTTTCTATGCCCAAGCACATGAGCACCTCTCCTCCCGACAAGGAGTCGAGCAGATGGACCAGTTTGGTAAGAAGGTCTATTCTTCGGCCACGTGTGTGCTTCTGTCCCTTAACTACGTGGCCCACATGGTGTTGCACCAGAAAGCTACCTTGGCCAGGCTTGAGGCCCAAGTCCAAGCTATGGATCTGTCAGAACTCAAGGAGGAGTTCTCCAAGGTTCTCCGCCTGTCCCACTTTTCTTGCAGGCATGCACTGCGGGCTACTTATGACTTCTTTGACTCAGTGGCCTGCGCCTTGGCGACTGCTGTTGCGTTAAGACAGCAGGCCTGGCTTCACATTTCTGGCCTCGCTAGTGAGGTCCAGTCTGCGATTCAGGAAACCCCCTGCTGGGGCTCAGTGCTTTTTGGTGGTGACACCAAGGACAACATCACTGACCTCTGGGATAAAGGCCAGGCCTTGAGGTTGGTGCGATCCATGTACCAAACGAGCGCTCAGCAGCAGCAGTCCTTTTGAAAGAGGACCTGGAGGCTGAGGAAACAAGCCCCAGCTCGTCACCAGGGGAAACGCAAGTCCATGGGTTCCGCCACTTCTCCTGCCTCCAAGAATCAGAGACGCTCAGGAAGACCTCCTCCTGACCATCCTACCACCTCCTCAGCCACAGTGCGAGGAGCTAGTGGAGGGGAGGTTCACCCGCCATGTGCAGGAGTGGCAGGGCATAACCTCTGATGCTTGGGTCCTGCAGTTGGTGTCCACCGGACACACTAGAGAGTTTCTGGAGATTCCCCCTGACTCTCAGCCAATTCGGTCAGCCTACTCTCAGGACCAGGCTCTTCTCGTCCGAGAAGAAATCCAAAGCCTCTTGCTCAAACAAGCAATATAGTGTGTTCCCCTCCAGCAAAGGGGGCGGGGGTTTGACTCCCACTTCTTCCTGGTTCCAAAAAAGTCAGGCGACATGAGACCCATTCTCAACCTGAGCAGTCTCAATCTGTTCGTCGAGTACAAAAAACTCAGGATGCTTACCTTACAAGGTCTTCTTCCCCTCCTCTTGGAGAATCATTGGCTTTGTGCATTGGACATGCAGGATGCTTACCTGCACATTCCAATCTTTCCTAGCCACCGCCAGTTCCTGCGGTTTTGTTTCTAAGGGGAGCATTCCCAGTTCTGGGCCCTCCCCTTTGGTCTTTCCTCAGCACCTCGGGTCTTTACCAAGTGCCTGGCAGTGGTGGTGGCCTTTCTGCATTGCCAAGGTATAGCGGTTTTCCCTTACCTGGATGACTGGCTGATTTCAGCCCCTTCCAGGGATTCCCTTTTGGAAGATCTTACCTTCACTCTGGATCTGTTCTCCTGATTGGGGACCACTGTCAATTTCCCCAAGTCTTCTCTTTCCCCATCCCCAAGACTCCAGTTCATAGGGGCAGTCTTGGATATGACCTTGTGCAGAGCCTTCCTTCCTCCAGACAGGGTAGAAATCCTGGTCCATCAGGCTTCCATTGTGGCCTCTTCCAGGACCATCCGGGCCACAGAGGTCCTTCACCTCCTTGGCCTGATGGCCGTCTCCATCTCTACAGCTCCACTCGTGCGGCTCCACATGAGCGTTACTCAGTGGTCCTTGCAGGTGCAGTGGGATCAGCTCCTGGGCAACCTGGACCATCTAGTCATGTTGTAGTCAGTGGTCCAGAAGGACTTGCAGTGGTGGATGGATCCTGGCAACCTTTTCCTGGGTTTTCCATTCAGGAGCCTAGCTCCCTCAGCATCTCTCACCACAGATGCTTTGAATCTGGGATGGGGGGGGCACATGTCAGGGAACACCAAGCCCACGGGCTCTGCTCCAGCTTGGAGACTTCATTGCACATCAATGTTCTGGAGGTGACAGCGGTCTTGTATGTCCCGCAAGCATTTCAGACCCTTCTCCCCAAGGGATCGCTGCTTATACAGACAGACAAACAACACGTCGGTTGTCTGGTATCTCAACAAACAAGGAGGAACTTGAGCATACCCCCTTTGCAGGGAGGCAATGAGAGTGTGAAACTGAGTGGTCCAGCACGATTTGGCCCTAGTGGCCGTGCACGTTCCAGGTGTTCAGAATGTCCTGGCGGACAGTCTCAGCAGATCTCAGACCCTCAGTCACAAATGGGAACTAAGTCAGGAAGTGGCACAGTCTCTCTACCTAAGGTGGGGGCATCCAGAACTCAACCTTTATGCCACTCCCTCGAACGCAAAACTTCACAGTTTTTGCTCACTTGTTCCAGGGCACGGTGCTTTCTGGCATGATGCTCTGTGTCTCTCTTGGACGGAAATTTTTGTACACCTTCCCTCCGTTTTCCATTCTCCAGAGGGTTCTTCTCAAGCTTCAGGCAGAGAACGCACGGATGATTTTCATTGCCCCTCTCTGGCCTAGACAGATTTGGTTCCCATTACTGCAGCAGTTAGCAGAGGAACTACTGGTTCCACTTCCTGTGATTCACAACCTCTTGACTCAGAATCAGGGTTGACTTGTTCATCCGGGGATCAGAACCCTGCCCATTCATGCGTGGCTCCTGCAGACATAGCAGTCTCTAGATTTGCAGTCTCCTCTCATGTCGCCCAGATCCTGGTGGAGGCTAAAAAGCAGTCTAACCATTCCACTTATGCAATGAAGTGGAAAAGGTTCTCTATTTGGTCGGCTGCTAAAAATTGGAACCCCTTTTCTTGCTCTGCCCCTCAAGTCATGGACACTATGGATGTGCATCGGATCCTCCGGTATTGTACTCATCGTACGAAAGATATCCGGAAGGATGATCAGCTGTTCATCTCTTTTGCCCCCAGGTCGTTGGGCAAAACTGTTTCTAAGCAGTGTCTTTCTAATTGACTGGGCAACTACATTCGCTATTGCTACCAGAAGTATGACAAACCTCTACCGGGTTCCATTTGAGGTCACTCTACAAGGGGCATGGCTGCTTCTGCAGCTTTCTTGAGGAACGTTTCAGCAGCTGATATCTGTGCAGCAGCAGCTTGGAGTTCTGTCCATATCTTTACCAAACATTACAGACTGGACATTTCTTCTAGACGGAGGGCAGGTTTTGGCCTAGCTGTTCTGCAGGGCCTTCTGACCTAGGCTGGTTCCACTCTGTTTTTCCAGTTTTGCTGGAGTTTTCTCCTCTTCCCTTATTTCTCTCTGTCTCTTCTCGGAGGGACTGCTTAGGATTCAGTCCTATATGTGATGACCTACTGAAGGAACCCTCTCGAAGTAAGACAGTACAGCTACGTAGGAACTTACCATAACAGTAGGTCTTCGAGAGAAAATCCTTCAGTAGGTCATAGTTTTCCTTCCCTCCATCCCCCTTTTGTATTTAGGGACTCCAGACTCTGTTTCCTTCTGCTGTCAGGCCTCTTCCAGGCTCCGGCACAAGAACTGGAGGGTGGGCATGGGGACCGCTCACTATATACGGGCATGCTGACATCGGTCATGTGACGTCGGGTATGTGATGACCTACTGAAGGAACCTCTCTCGAAGATCTACTGTTACGATAAGTTCCTACGTAACTGTATTTTTTTCTGTAAACCATCCAGTTTTACTTTTGATATTGTCTGCATTTCAAAGATCTTCCAAACTGTAGACTTTTCTGTACTGTTTTTATTTTAAGTAAACTTTTATGATTTTCTAAGCGACTCTGCCTGAGGATCTGATTGTGCAATTTCAACAGAAGGGTTTTGAAAAGACTGTGTGCCTTGACAGATAGTACCGCTCAGCTATTATACCCAAACTACTTAGGCAAGATGTAGCCAATGGCTATGTTGGGATTCAAATACTGAAAGTAGTGAAGAGTCAAGGGAACTGGAAACTATAGTTTCCACCCTCCCACTAGGACCAGGAAGGTTGGCAAGTCTTCCGGAACCCTTATACTGCTCACAGGTTCTTAAAAAGGGGATCCTCTCTGCAACCAGGAGGTCCTACCGGGCTGCCTGGGGATTGGGGTCCAGGGGCTCGTGACAACCTCTCTTTCCACTGATCTGACTCCATTCACCACAACGCTCTGCTGTCTCCCCTCCAAATAAACCCCTACTAACCTTAAGTTTTACTTAGAACAGGTCTATAGTTTCCCAGCTACTCCTTGTCCCCTCACTTGCATGGAGGAGCTACGTCCACCAGCCTCCAGTCCTTGGGAACCACACCTTGCTACATTGAGCTATTGAATAGCCTCACCAAGAGTTTGGCTAACATTGATGTCAGTTCTCTTTGTACTCTTGGATGCCTTCCATCTAGCCCCAGGGCTCAGTTTACCTTCTGGGATGCCAACCCTTTTCTGACTCTTATGCTAATTAATTTCTACAGCCGTATTTCTGGCACCCCTCAATCAGCTGCCTTTATGCCACCATCTAGAATACCAAGCAGAGCAATTGTTCTACTTGGCTGCTTTCTGCCCATCTTCCACTATTACCCTACCCACTCCATTAGCCTGACAACTCCCCCCTCTCATTTTTCTTTTTTCCTTTATAGATCTAAAAAAATGGTTTTGCCCCTCACTTGATCCCCCCCCGCAATGAGTAGTTGTGTGACTGCATCTGCAATCCTGATTACCCTACCCTCGCAGCTCTCCTCTCCCTCTCCCTCCCTCTCCTCCCCCTCTCCTCTCCCCTTACAAATGCCTTCTCTTTGGCCCTCACTGCTTCCTTGATCTGCTTAGAGAACAAAAATCGGTCAACTGTACTTGTTTCTCTTAATAATGATTCTCATACATATTTTCACAGCTTCCAGAATGCCCCCTTTTATAGCCCCTATTTCTCTTCTATTTCTGATGCTGTCTACCCCAGCTAACCTGCCCAAGATTAAATGCCTCATCTGGCTGAAATCTGCTATTCTGAAGCCCAGAACTTCAGCCTTAGACAAGGGCTTACCAGCACCCGTATGTACACAGGGCCAACATGAATCATAGTATTGTGGTCACTCAACCCTAGTGATTCCGCAACCAGCACTCCACCTCCCTCCCCCTCAAGTTGGCGAGCACTATATCGAGAATGGCGGATTGTCCAGCGAGATCCCTGACCTGCTGCACCAGCATGCAGTCAAGCAGGGCCCGGCTTCTGGCTTTCCTCACTGCTGGGATGACCCATTCGAAGTCTGGCAGGTTACACAGAAACATCGATTTTGATGGCAGATAAGGACTGCTTGGCCCACCCAGTCTGCCCATTCACTACCTGTTTGATAAACTGCAGATCCTAGTTAACCAACAACCTACTTCTTCCTACCCCCCCCACCAGAATTGCCTTATGTCAGACCCACGCATTCTTGATTTTCCCCAATGTTTTTGACCCCATAACCTCCTCAGGAAGGCTGTTCCATGCATCCACCACCTTCTCCATGAAAAAAAAAAAAATACTTCATCACGTTGCCCCTAAGCCATCACCCCCACCATCTTAATTTTTTTTTTTTTGGTAGGCTTTATTTTTGCACTCACTACATCTGGGGTACTTACCCCATCAGCCATTTACGCAGTCACTCAACTTGGTCCCCAATGGCACTGGCCTCCGTGACTGACAAAGCGAGAAAAAACGTAGCTTGCCCCCTATGGAGGGGCCTCCCTGGCGGGAGGAAACCGGGAGGGAGACCGCATCACCCTACAGCCCACACCCCAGCCTGTTAGGCTTTGTTCGGCACCACGACCTGGTCAACTGTCGGCGGCTTCTTGCTGTTGCATGGAAGGAGATTGTAGGCTGCGATTCCTCTGGCAGCAGATGTGCAATGACGTCCAGCATGGCATGCGCACACTCCCGTGTACGCTCACAGGTCATCCGCCACTCCTGACCCCTATAACTGGCATACTGATCACCGTTTCCTCCAGTCTCCACTGGGGGATGCTAGAGCAGTGGGCTAAACCCCTAACCCTCCCCAGGGGACTAGAGTAGTCCCCCGGATGCTCAATCCTCCCCTTCCCCTGCCGACCCCCGGCAGCCCGAGTCTGCCGGCATGGCGCGAGTTGTGGCGTCCAGCGCCTCAACCCTCAGCACCACTGGGCCAGCCTCTGTCTTCAAATTGTGCCCCCTTGTTCTTGCACTTCTCTTTTTCTGAAAAATGCTACCCTCTTGGACTTCGTTGATTCCCTTGAGGTACTTCAAAGTTTACATCACGATCCCATCTCCTCCTTTCCTTGAGGGAATACATATTAAGCTCTTTTAGGCTCTGTACGTATGGCTCCTGGTGGAGACCCTGCACCATTTTAGTTGCCGTCCTTTGGACTGCCTCCATCCAGTCCATGTCCTTGTGGAGATGGGGTCTCCAGAACTGCACACAGTACTCCAGATGAGGTCTAACCAACTTCCTGTTTTCTACTGGTGATGCCTCCCCCTATGCATCACAGTATCCCCCCAGCCCTCCTTATTGACTTCTCACATTTTTTGCCTACCTTTAGGTCCTTTCCATTTTTGTTGTTGTTAGTACCCCCCCCCCAATTGTGTACTCTTCTCCTGGGTTTTTGTTTCCCAGGTACATTACTTTGCACTGAATCTAAGCTGCCATACTTTTGACCATTCCCCCAACCTTGCCAAGTCCCACCTCATCCTTTCCACTCTCCCTTGTATATCAACCCTGTTGCAAATCTCTGTCTCATCTGCAAAGAGGCATTCTTTTTCCTCCAGTCCATCCACAATGTCACTTATAAAGACATTTAAAAGGACTGGTTCCAGTACTGAACCATGCGGTACCCCACTAGTAACCCCCCTTTCTTCGGAGTGGACTCCATTTACTATTACCCTCAGTGTCGTGTTGTCCAGCCAAATTTTTTTTTTTAACTAGGCTACCACCATGGAACCCAGTCCCAGGTTGGCGAACTTGTTATAGAAACACAGAAATTGTTGGCAGTTAAGGACTGCTAGGCCAATACAGTCTGCCCGTAGGCCCCATACATTGTATGTGGCCACTGACCCAATGTAATGAATGGATTTACATCACACACCCTCCTCTCAAGGTCCGCTTAGGCCTGTCCTAGGAATGCTTAAACCCCTCTACTGTGCTTGCCCCCACTACCTCCTGTAGCAGATTATTCCAAGCGGCAACTACCCTTTCTGTGTAGAAGAACTTCCTCACGTTACCTCACAATTTACCCCTTCCAATTTCATATTGTGCCCCCTTGTTGTCATACTTTTTCTACATTGGAAAAAGCCCCCACCTGCACCTTGTTTATGCCCTTGAGGTACTTGAAAGTTTCAATCATGACCTCACCCTGCTGTCTCCTCTCCTCCAGTGAGTACATATTGAGGTCCCATAGTCTCTCCTCATGTGTTTTGTGGTGCAAGCCCTGCACCATCTTTTTTGCCTTTCTCTGGATAGTCTCTACCTTATCAATGTCCATGCACAGGTGTTTTCCAGAACAGCATGCAGTACTCCAGATGAGGCCTTACCAATGTTTTATACAATGGCATCACCATCTCCTGCCTCCTGCTAGTGATACTCCTGCCTATGTACCCCAACATGCCACTGGCCCTCCCTGCTGCCTTTGTGCATTAGTTTGATACCTTAAGGTCAGAGATGATAACTCCTAGGTCCCATTCCTCTTTGGTGACAGTCGGCTCCTCCCCGATAACCTGTAGCTCTCCCTAGGGTTCCCTCTATCCAAGTGCATTTCTTTGCACTTTTTTGTATTGAACCTCAGTTGCCACATCTCCAAACATCTTTCAAGCATCTCCAGGTTCCTCTTCATTTTTTGCACCCCTTCTGGAGTATCCATCCTGTTGCAGGTCTTGGTGTCATCTGCAAACAGGCAGCCCTTTCCTTCCAGCCCCTCTGCAATGTCACTAATGAAGTCATTGAACAGGACTGGTCCTAGTACTGATCCCTATGGTGCCTCACTGGTCACCCCCTCTCCCCAGACTGTACCCCATTTACTACCACCTTCTGTCTCCTGTCTGTTTACTAGTTCCTAACCCAGTTCACCATCTTGTCTCCCATGCCCAAACTACCATTTTGTTAATCAGCCTTCTATGTCGGACGGTGTTGAAGGCTTTGCTGAAATCTAGGTAGGCGACGTCTACCGCCCCCTCCCCGATTTATTTCCCTAGTCGCCCAATCATAAAAATCTATTAGATTGGTTTGACATGGCCTTCCTGCTGTGAATCAGTGTTGCTTTCAGATCCTGAGCACCTCTGGATTCCAAATGTTCTGCTATCCTTCCTTTCAGAAGTGTATCCATGATCTTTCTGACCAATGAAGTGAGATTGACTGGCCTGTGGTTCCCCACCTCCTCCCTACTACCACTTTTTTGCAGTGGGACGACGTGCCCTCCTCCAGTCCTCTGGAAAGACACGCATGTTGGGTGACTCTGTGAACAGGGCCATCAGAGGCACTGCTAGTTCCCTTCACAGCTCCTTTAATATCCTCGGGTTGATGCCATCTGGCCCCATGGCCTTATCCACCTTCAGCTTTGACAGATCTTCCAGAACTCACTCCACTATGAATGGACTGGTGTCCACTCCCCCCCCCCCCACTTGCCTCTGCAACTAAACTGTGGTCCTTGACCCTCCCCTTCCTTGGTGAATACTGAGTGGAAGTATTTGTTCAGTATTTCTGCCTTGTCCAGATCCCCCTCCTTACACTCTCCCTTCTCCCCTTTGAGCCTTGCAATCCTCCCATTTTGTTCTTTCACTGATGTACCTATGAAATGCCGTATTCTCTCTGTTTACAGACCATGCAAAACCTTCTTCTGTCTGCACCTTCACCCTCCTAACAGCCTTCCCTGTTTCCCTTAGACATTCAAGGCACACTTCCCTGTCCTCCTCCCTTTGGCTCCCCTTATACAGCCCTGACTTTGTCCCCCACCTCTTTGTAGAACTATATAGTGATGTCCTCCTTCTTTTCCCTTTGGCCACTCTCCTAACGCACTGGCTTGTTATCTCCACTATGGCTCCTTTCTGTTTCTCCCATTGTTCTTCCACCCCCTCTATTACTCCTCCCTTCCCAGGACTGCTAGTATACATCTACCCATTTCAGTGAAATACACCCTCCTGAAATCTAATACTCTTGGCCTTGTGTGGTAAAGTCCTTGAGTCCATGTCTTCATGCTGAATCACACCATGCGGTGGTCACCGAACCCCAGCTGCCCTTTCACCTGTATTTCTTTGACTCTGTTCCCATTGGTCCATACCAGGATCAGAATTGACTTGTCCCTGGTTGGCTTATACATCAGCTACCCAAGTCCAACCCCCTGCAGGGATTCCAGGATGGCTGTGCTGCTGGCTGAAGCAGCCACCTGGGTGGCCCAATCCACATCCAGCATATTGAAATCCCCCAGTAGCAGGATTTAGCTACCATGTCATGTATGTTCTCCACGAGTTCCCTGTCTACTTCCTCCCTCAGTGCTGGAAGTCTGTAGATCACCCCTGTGCGTACTGACATTACGTTCCCTGGCTCCAGGGTGACCCACATTACCTCTGCTTCCCCCGTCTTCCCTGAACTTCTGTAGCCTTTATATCATCTCTGATGTACAGGGCCACTCCCACACCCTTTTTACCCTCCCTGTCCCTCCTGAACAGCATATAGCCTGGTACATTAACTTCCCAGCCATGATTAGCAGAGTACCACGTCTCCTGTTATTGCTGCTATGTCAAGGCCTGCATCTGCCAACAGGGCCTCCAAGTCTAGAACTTTATTTCCTAGGCCATAGTTATTCATTAGCATGACCTTCTATGCTTTACAGTCTGCTATCCCTTTGCTCTTGTTCTCCCACTCCAGAGTCTTCTGCCCACCCCGGTTTCCTTTCCTATGTGCTCTGCCTCCCCCCTCCGGATCATTAGTTATACATTCTTCACCTGCCTAGCCCTCCATACCTGCTTTAGCAGTTCCTGTAGGCAACTTATGTTCCTGCATGTTCCTATGGGGGGTATTCCCAAGCCTCCCGGCCTTCCAGACACCCCCCAGCCAGTTTAAATGCTCACAGCTGAAGCATTTAAACTTCTCACAAAGGACAAAGGTCCCCTTCTGAGACAGATGCAGGCAGTCTTCCTTCTATAAGCTTCCATCTGCCCAGGACAGGCCCCAGTCCCCTATGAAGCCAAAGCCCTCCCTTCCAGACCATCCTTCAACCAGGAGTTGAAGGTATGGATGTAGAGTGCCCTAGCTTCCCCTGTGCACGGGGCAGATAGCACCTCCAAGAAAGAGACAGAGCATGTTGTTTCAGGTTTCTCCCCAGCTTCCTGAAATCCTCCTGGACTCTAGCTAACTCCACCTTTCTCCTGGCTAGGTCATTGGTCCCCAGGTGGACAATGACATCCAGCTGCTCCCTCTTATCTATTTCTGTACCAATCCTATGGATCAGTTTCCCATCCCTCCATGCAGTGTTTCCTGGGAGGCACTTGACCTCCCTCTCTCCCCTGCTAAGTGTCCCTAACTCCACTCCCTGGACAATAGAGTCCCCACTAGGAGAAGCTTCCCTCTCTTCCGGGGTCCCCTGCCTTGCTTCCCTGAGGCTCCATCCTGGAGGACCCTCCTATCCCCCCTGGTCCAGCCTCAGGTTCATGAGTGGGGCTTTCCCATTCCTCCAAAACAGTGCAGGAGTTACTAAGCGGGACCAGTCTGGGGATGTGCTTTTGACCCCTTCCCTCACCCTCCCTAAACCCACCATAGTAAAATTGCTCCTCTTCCCTATCATCCTTTGAGGTACAAGTTGTGGACCTGGTGGTCTCTGGGTGGGGATGGATGCCACTTTATTTTTTTTAAACCAGGAGAGACACACTAAGCTGAAAGAGTATTTACAGGTGTGACCTGGGAGCACAAGGAAGTTAAGTGACTTGCTGCTCAGGGTCAAACTATATGCAAGTGGGGGCTGCGGGATTCAAACCCAGGTCTCCAGGTTTGTAGCTCAGAGCCCTTAAACCACTGTGCTATATTGCCTCCTTAGCTGTTCCTGTAGTAAACTTTTGTTCCTGCATGTTCCTATTACGGGGTGTTCTCAAGCCTGAGTTCCCACCTCAGGCCCCTTCAGCTTGGCCAACTCTGCTTGGAGACAGGCAACCTCCTCCCTCAGCCCAGAGAGGTGCCTGCAGATAAGGCAGCATCACAGCCTCCAGAATGTCTCCCTGAAGACAGCTGCTCCACAGCCACTGCACTGCACCACTCCCAACATGTCTGTTTCCCTCCTCAATCTAATGTCTGCTTAAGATGGTTACTTATCTCCAAAATATTTGTGTTTTGTTTTATGTCATGCATTCTCTCTTCACTACTTCCTGTATGAAGGCAGGATCTTGCAAGACACTATGGGACCCACCCTATAAATGTAGGGCAAGTCTTGGGGTGGGTGGGTGGATGGGACTACACCACAGGCTGTGTCCAAAAACAATCAGCCAAGAAGTCCTCTGGTAGTGGCTCCTCACTCTACTCACCGTAGATCTTTTGTGTGGGACTGTCAAACGCCTTGCTAAAGTCTAGGTAGGCCATGTCCACGGCCCCTCCCTGGTCTACTGCTTTGGTCACCCAGTCAAAGAAATCTATTAGATTTGTCTGACATGACCTTCCTGCTGTGAATCCATGCTGCCTTGGGTCCTGTGCCCCACTGGTCTCTAGGTACTCAATTTTTTTTTGTCTTTCAGAAGTGATTCCATGACCGGCCCGGTGGCGCTGAGGGTTGAGGCGTTGGACACCACACCTTGCGCCACACCGGCAACCCAGGTTCAGGAACGGACTCGGGCCACTGGAGGCTGGGAGGATTGAGCATCTGACGACTGCTCTCCTCTCTCTGGGGTGGGTAGTGGGGCTTGCATTGCACTGTAGCGGCAACTGGTGGAGCCAGCCGCTTTTAAGCGACGACACAATAGCAAGGGGAGGCGCAGCGGGCGTTAGCTATATGTGCTCGGATGCCATTGAACGTCCGGTTCTTCTGGGGAGAAAATGTGGAAAAATGCGGAGGGCGATCTTCGTGGCTGATGGCCGCGCCTTGCACTCCCGGAGAGACCTGAGAGGGACGTGTACCCAGTGGGTGCGAGAGCGATAATGGCCAGCCCACTGGGGGAGTGGGTTCATGTGGCCCGCACGTACGACCGGGTCCAGGGGTGCAGGGCCGGAGATCGTGTGGGGCTGCTCTGCCGAGGAGAGTAAATAACAGAACAATAAAAAAAAAAAAAGAAGTGATTCCATCATTTTCCCCACCACTGAGGTCAAACTAACTTGTCTGTAGTTTCATGTCTCTGCTTTGCTCCCACTTTTGTGAAGGGGAATCACATCTGCCCTCCTCCAGTCCTCAGGTACCACACCATCCTCCCATGATCTGTTAAAAAGGGTAGGTCAGTGGTATTACTAGTTCTCCCCTCAGTTCTTTTAGAATTCTGGGGTGAATCACGTCAGGCCCCATTACTTTATCCAGCTTCAGTTTTAAGAGTTTTTTCAGAATCCTTTCTTCTGCGAATGGACTGGTATCGACCCCCTATCCAGAGTGCTTCTATTGATTGGTTTAGGTACCTCCCCCTCTTCTTCTTTTGTGAATACTGAGCAACAGTATTTGTTTGGGATCTCTGTTTTTTCACGGTCACCCTCTGACACCCACCCTCCACTTTATTAAGCTTCACTATCCATCCCTTGGTCTTTCTCCATTTCCTACTGTACCTATAAAAGGTTGTATCCACCTTCTTAACTGAGTTGGCTATCTTTTCCTCAGTTTGGGCTTTTGCTATTCTGACCGCCTTCCTCGCTTCCCTCTGCTTTAACTGGTAAGGTTCTCTGTCCTGCTCCTTTTGTGTTTCCTTACACTTCTTGAATGTTATCTTTTTCTCCCTTACCTTCCCTGCCACCTCTTTTGAGAACTATAGTTGTTTTTTCCTTCATTTTGATTTATATGCTTCACACAAATGCTTGTTGCCTCTGTGATGGCAGTTTTGATTTTTCCTCATTGTTTCTCCACCCCTCCGTCTTGCCCTTTTGCTAGTGCTTTTCTGAGGCAGTCTCTCATTTTGCCAAAGTCAACCTTCCTAAAGTCCAGTACCCTCACTTTTGTATGGCTTGACTCTACAGCTGTGTTCATTGTGAACCACAGTGTTTGGTGGTCACTTGTTCCCAGATGACTACCGACTTCTAAATTGGATATCCTCTCTCCATCCCAGTTTGAGAGTACCAGGTCTAAAGATTGCTCCCTCCCAAGTGGGTTCAAACACTAGCTGTCTGAAACATGCCCCCTGTAGGGCATTGAGAATGACCCTTCTCTTAGATGTGGCTGCAGCAATGGTACTCCAGTTAACATTTGGTATATTCAGGGCTCCCATCAACAATATTGCCCCCTTTTCTGCCATCCTAAGGATACCTTCTATCATTTCCTTGTCCATTTCCTCCCCCCGATATGGGGGTCTGTATACAATCCCTGTATGGATTGTGGTGCCATTTTCCTGTCTCCAGCGTGACTCACAGTGCCTCCTCTCCTCCCTGTTTATCCTTTAGTTCCGTTGCTTTGATCCCTTCCCCTATGTAGAGAGCTACTCCTCCTAGGTTTCATAGGTTTCATAGATAGTTATTGAGCTTTGTAGAGACCAGAGTCCATTATAGCTCGCTTGTATTCTGGGGGTAACCAGTGATGTTCTTGCTGATCTAGTGGGAATCTAGATTATGCTTGAATGCATCCATGATTTTACTAGCCACCACTTCCACTGGGAGTTCATTCCAGATTTTGAACACCCTCACAGAGAACCAGTGTTTTCTTCTGCATGTGTTATAGTGCTCTACTTTCAACTTAAGGGCTGGGCTCTGGTGTTATATATCAGATCTCTCAGGACAAGACCGAGCCATTTCCATAAATGTACGTCTGACAGGGCTCTATAAATCAGGCACATGTCCCCTTGTAACCTGCGAAATTCCAACGAGTACAACTCCAGGTTTTGCAGCCTCTGTTCATAGTTTTGACCCTGTACCTCCTTAATTCTCCGTATAGCCCTTCTTTGGACTTTCTCCAGGGCTTTTTTATCACCCTTATCCCCAGGTGCCCAAAATTGGGCACAATACTCTGCGTGGGGATGCACCAGTAAAGTATAGAAAGGAAGCAGGACTTCCATGCTCCTGCTCTTAATACGTCTTTAGATACAACTCTGGATACTGCTGGTCTTTTTAATTACCTGATTACAGTGTAGTTTGAAATTACGGTCACTACTAACCCCGATTCCCAGATCGCTCTCATCCTGAACTACCTTTAGTGCCTTCCCACCTAGTGTATAGTTCATCAGGGGGTTGTTTTTCCCCAAGAGCATCACTGTGCACTTCACGATGTTAAATAAGGACGTTTTCCCCAGAGCCCATGCTTCTAGTTCACCCAGTGCTTCTTGAAGTGTTGCTGCATCCGTATGGTTGTTTACTGGGGGGCCAATGCGTGTGTCATCGGTGAATTTGGAAAACCAAACATCAGCCTGAGGCCTCATTGATGCAATATACAGATTGAAAAGGCAGGGAACCAGTACAGATCTGTGGGGTACCCTGCTGATCATGTCCGCCCAACCAGAGAATTCGCTCCTAATACAAACCCTTTGTCTTCTACCCATTAACCAGGCCCTTATCCAATAAGATATTTTTGACTGCACTCCTAGTTCTTTAAGGCTTCAACTAGTTCCCCGTGAGGGACTTTGTCAAAAGCCTTGTCGAAATCCATAAAAACGACGGCTACTGAGTTACCATCATCCAGGGCTTTGCTATCTTTGCTACAGAATTCTAACAAATTAGTTTGGCGTGACCTGCTCCTTGTGAATCCATGTTGCGTCTCATCCACAGCCCCTGACAGGTCTATGTAATTCATGATTAAATCCTTAACAATGCTTTCATATATCTTTCCAAGGACTGAAGTCAGGATGATAGGTCTGTAATTACTAACCTCCTGCCTAGAACCCCTTTTTGTATATTGGGATAACCACGGCTTGTCTCCATACCTCAAAGACCTTTTCTGTATCTCAAAGATTTTTGGAAAAGGAATGTAATCGGTCCAGCCAGACTCTCAGCTAACTCTTTAAGGTGTCTTGGGTGTAGGCCATCTGGGCCATGCGCCTTGTTGTGGTCTAGGTTTTTTAGTCTTTTTTCCACATCTGAGAAATCAGTTAGGGGCCTGTTGCCATTTGTTGTTCAATGTTTGTATTAGCTGCTTGTGACCCTACATTGAAGACAGAGGGAAAATAGCTATTACGGTGATCCACCATATCCTCATTTCCTGCTATTAGTTTCCCCGTAGTGCCTTTCATGGGGCCAGTCATCCTACTAACTTCCTTTTTGTTATTAATATAGGCATAGAAGGACTTATAGTTGTCCTGTGCTTTGGTAGCTAAGTGGTACTCGTACTTATTTTTGGCCTTTGCAATACTCCTTTTTGCATCGTTCAGACATTTTTTTATGTTTCCCAACACCTATCGTCTCTACTCAGTTTGGCCTTACTGTATACCCTGGTTTTTTTTTTTTCTTAATTGCCTTTTTGACAGCAGGAGTCAGCCATGGGGGAAGGGCTTTTCTGGACCTATTGTATTTATTAATGGTAGGTATGTATGTGTGGACTAGGTTGTTAAATTTTCCTGCTAAACTTATCCCACATATTTTGCAGTGATTCGTTTTCAAATTCTGCTACCCAGTTCCATTCGGCCAGCCCCCTTTTCATTCTAGTAAAGTCTGCCTTATTATAGTTATAAACAATAGTGCTACCAGTGTTGCTTTCCAAGGACCCCAAATATCTAAAACTGACCATGGAATGGTTGCTTGAGCTCAGGTGGCCCTCAACTGTACAATTGTGGACATTGTTTACCAAATTACTCAGTACCATGTCCAGGATGTGGGTACCCCAGGTGTTGTCTAGCACACATTGCTCTAGGCCCGCTAGCATAAAAGTTTCTGGGTAACTAGCCTCTACTTGGGAATCGGTTTTAAGTGTATTCCAATTTATTTCTGGGAGATTAAAATATCCTAATAAGATAACATTATCCTCCCATGTGATTTGTTTAATAAAATCTAATAATTGGCTGTTATCAAGGGCTGACATAGTGGGTGGTCTGTACACAACTCTTATGTTGATTTTCACTGAATGGGGTGAGGTAACTTTTATCCAAAGAATTTTGGAATTACCCCATGCAGTACAGTCAATACATTCCAAAGCAATATTATCTGAAATGTGTGGTGCCACGCTCCCCCCTTAGTATGTGACCTGTCCTTGTACAGAGTGTAGCCAGAGATATGTTTGTCCCAAGTGTCCTCCTGCCTCCACCAGGTTTCAGTGATGGCACATACATGTATATTTGAGTCATGTAATGTCAACCTTAGCTCGTCCATTTTATTACTGAGGCTTCTGGCACTCAATAAGAGGAAGATCCAATTGGACTTGGAGGTGTAACTAGTGTTATTTATCCTGGGTTTTGTGGTCCCAACATCTCCCTTGCTTTAAGTTTAAATGGGTGTCAGCTAGCTGTTTTAATTTACTGGCAAATATGCATTTCTCCTGCCTATTCAGGTGAAGGCCATCTTGTACAAAAAAAATAAGTGCGGTGCCTGAAAATCCTCCCAATGGTCCTCATAGGCAAACCCTTCCCTAAAACACCAGCGCTTCAACCACCCATTTAATCTCATAATGTCCATATTTAGCGAACGGCTAGCCCAGGGGACAGGTAAAATACCAGAGATGACCAGGTCACATCCTCTGGCTGTAAGGGACTTCCCCACCTGCTCGAAATCTCGTTGTAAATCTATAAGGCTTCTTTTTCCCACATCGTTGACCCCAATATGTAATAAAGTCAGTGATTTATATGTGTTCTCAAGTAGGCCAGGGAGTAGCTCCCTTATGTCACCAATACCAGCCCCAGGCAGTACACTAACTGTATTGAATTCCTTCCTGTTCCTACAAATTACATGGTCAGTGTACTTGAACATTGAGTCCCCTATAAAAAGAACATCACATGGAGCATTGACTACTTGTGCTGTTACATCGGCTAAGATAACGTTATCATTGTTTATTGTTTCATGGGTGCTTAATGGGTTACAACTGGTTGCACCAGGGTCAACTTGTGTAGCGGGTTCTTCCCCATCATTAAGGTTGTAGTTAGTCACTAGGGCACTGAAGAATTTATTTGGGGTTAGTATGTTAGAAGAGCCCCCTATGTTTCTTCTACCCTTTTTCCCTTTTGATGTTTTTTGCACAACACACCAATCATTGTTGTCTAGCCCTTTAATGGCCTCAGCTAGAGGTTCAGGTGGGTTGGGTAGTGTGGGATGCTCTGGTTCAGATATACCCTCCACCATTGTCTTGCTATATTGTTCAAGCGTGGTAATATTGGCTTGAACTTGCACTGTATGTTGCAGTGCCACGATTTCCACTTGCAACACCTCTATCAGGGTACAACTGTCACACACAAACCCTGGGATATCTTCCCCCTCAGCATACATACGACACCTACTACACACCTCATGTTAGCACTATACCTTATGCAGTGGAGTATGGTGTTAGCTCCCAGCTCCCAGTGTCCCCAGCCAACACGTTTAGACATGCACCGACACATGTGTTTCTGCACGTGGCGACACGCACCCTGCCCACACTCGCCCTGCTCACAGCAGGGCAGAGTAATAAGGGTCCAGGTACTCCGGAAGTGATAGTAGGGGTCACAGGTCCCTTGCAACACAAGTTGCAATAAAACAGATGTTCTGCATCTATGTGTTACCCTCTCGTGCGAGGTAAAGGCACAGCACAGTTAAAAACTAGCTCTTGATACAGAGCGTTGTAAAAAATAGCTCTGTAGTGATTACAGCCCTTATCTCAGAGGACTACAGTCAGCTCTCTGCCTACATCCCTTCACAGGAATATAGGGCTCCAATAAAACAAATTATTTCAACTACTTTAGTAAGGGCTTACCCTGCACACTGTCTCCACACATAGAACAGCTCAGACTCTCCTCCTCCTCTTCTACCCTCCCTGTCCCTTCTATAGATTGTGTACCCTGGTATGTTGACATCTCAGTCATGGTTCTCTGTGTACGAAGTTTCTGTGACTGCCACAATATCCAGGCATCCCTTTTCCATCAAGGCCAGTAGTTCAGGGAGCTTGTTACACAGACTATGGGCTTTAGCACTTATTGCTCTCCACTTTTTGATGGCTTTACCCCTATCAGCCCCATCCTCATCCTTGCTGCCTTTGCCTTTTTCTCCATTCACCAGTCCTTCTCCCTACTGACTTCTCTCCCTTGGTGTTTGCCTCACTAACTACCCTGTTTTATTGGGGGGGGGAGGTGTATATAAACCCCCATCTCGGGGAAGGGAATGGACAAGGATATGATAGAAGGCATCCTTAGGATGGCAGATAAAGGGGAGATATTGTTGACGGGGGACCCGAATATGCCAGATAACTGGAGCACCTTTGCTGTAGCCACATCTAAGAGCAGGGCCATTCTCTATGCCCTACAGGGGGCATGTTTCAGACAGCTAGTGATGGAACCCACTCAAGAGGGAGCAATCTTAGACCTGGTACTCTCAAATGGGGATGAAGACAGGATCTCAGATCTAGAAATGGGTAGCCATCTGGGAACAAGTGACCACCAAATAGTGTGGTTCATGATAAACTCAGCTGCAGAGTTAAACCATACAAAAGTGAGGGTACTGGACTTCAGGAGGGCTGACTGTCAAAATGGGAGAGTGCCTTAGAAAAGCACTAGCAAACAGGCAAGGAGGAGGGCTGGAGCAACAATGTGGAAACATCAAAACTGCCACCACAGAGGCAACAAGCCTTTGTGTGAAGCAAATAAATGACTCAAAATGAAAGAAAAAGCCACCATGGTTCTCAAAAGAGGTGGCGGTGAAGGTTAAGGAGAAAAAGATAGCATTTAGGAAGAATAAAGAAACACAGAAGGAGCAGGACACAGAATTGTACTAGTTAAGGCAGAAGGAAGCAGGGAAGGCAGTCAGAATAGCAAAGGCCCAAACTGAGAAAAAGATAGCCAACTCAGTTAAGAAGGGGGATAAAACCTTTTATAGGTACATTAGGGAGCGTAGAAAGGCAAAGGGAGGGATAGTGAGGCTGAATAGAATGGACGGTGGGTGGGCAGAGAGGGACAGTGAAAAGGCAGGAATACTGAATGAATACTTCTGCTCAGTATTCACAAAACAGGAGGAGGGGGAGGTACCCAATCCAATTCAATCAATCAGAATCTTTATTTTGCTAGGCGGAACATCATTGAGACAAGCACATTTAAAAGATGAACCTGGGGCAAAACAATTGCCAACAGAGTTAAGACATCACAGGTTGAGTGAACGTACATAACAATTACATAGTAATAGTAACAACATAATAACATAACCATCGCATGTGACAAGATACTTGCACCAGAACATAGAGGTTCAACAGGAGGTAGTGCCATTTAAATACAATTGCATGGATACAGATATATGGATGTAAGGTAATGAGCTAAAGTTTATACAGTAAACATCATTGGAGGAGTCCTAGTGAGCAGGAGTGGCAGTTCCTCTTGCGTCAAAGTGCGAAGAAGATTAAGATGCGAGAGTCCTTTGATAAGTATTGTAGGCATGGCCTGGCAAGTGGGGTGGGAAGGGGGGGTATAGGGAAAGGGGAGGGAATGTCAGCCGAGATAGGAGATGGTTGGACATGATGGCCTAAGGAGGAAGGACTGTTCAAAGGGAGAACACAACAGATGCCACAGGCAATGGTTAAAGTTTAAGTCCAATATTTGAAGCAATTAACAGAAGCGCTCTGGATGGGGGGGGGGGGTTGATCCCAGTACTTTCACAGAAAAAAAGAGTTCTGAAAGAACTCCTAAAACTGAAGGTGGACAAAGCAATGGGGCCTGACAGGATTCACCCCAGAATTCTAAAAGAATTAATGGGAGTACTAGTGACACCAGTGACTACTCTTTTTAACAAATCATGGGAGGATGATGTGGTACCCGAAGACTGGAGGAGGGTGGATGTGATTCCCCTTCACAAAAGTGGGAGCAAGACAGAGGCAGGAAACTACAGACCTGTCAGTTTGACCTCTGTGGCAGGGAAAATGATGGAATCATTTCTGAAAGAAAGAATTGTTGAGTACCTAGAGGCCAGTGGAGCACGGGACCCAAGACAGCACGGATTCACAGCAGGAAAGTCATGTCAGATGAATCTAATTGATTTCTTTGATTGGGTGACTAAAGTAGTAGACAAGGGAGAGGCTGTGGACATGGCCTACCTAGACTTTAGCAAGGCATTTGACACAGTCCCACACAAAAGATTAATAAACAAATTAGCCAGCCTGGGAGTGGGTCCCAGGGTGGTAGCCTGGGTAAAACATTGGCTGGACAACAGGACACAGAAGTTAATAGTAAACGGAGTCCACTTTGAAGAAGGGGGGGGTTCAGTACTGGGTCCAGTCCTTTTTAATGTCTTTATAAATGACATTGCAGAGGGACTGGAGGGAAAAGTATTTCTTTTTGCAGATGACACAAAGACCTGCAACAGGGTTGATACACAAGGGGGGGGGTGGAAAGGATGAGAAAGGGCTTAGCAAGCCTGGAGGAATGGTCAGAAGTATGGCAGCTTGGATTCAATGCAAAGAAGTGCAAAATAATGCACCTGGGAAACAGAAAACCCAGGGGAAGAGTACACAATGGGGGGGGGGGTAGTAACAACAACAAAAATGGAAAGGGGCCTGGGGGTAATCATATCAGATGACCTTAAGGTTAGCAAGCAATGTGAGAAGGCAGTAGGGAAGGCTGGGGGAATACTAGGATGTATAGGGAGAGGAATCATCAACAGAAGACAGGAAGTTGTTATCGCTCTGTACAGACAGTTAGTGAGACCCCATCTGGAGTACTGTGTCCAGTTCTGGAGACCCCATCTCCACAAGGACATAGACAGGATGGAGGCAGTCCCGAGGAGGGCAACTAAAATGGTGCAGGGTCTGCAAGAGAAGCCATACGAGGAGAGACTAAAGGAGCTTCATATGTATACCCTTGAAGAAAGGAGGGAGAGGGGGACATGATAGAAACTTTTAAGTATCTCAGTGGAATGAACAAAGTCCAAGAGGGTAGCATATTTCACAAAAAGAGATGTGCAAGAACAAGGGGACACAATTTGAAGATAGAGGGGGGACAGCTCAAGGGCATTGTGAGGAAGTAATTTTTCCCAGAGATGGTGGTGGATGCATGGAACAGCCCTCCTGAGGAGGTTGTGGAGTCAAAAACAGTGGTGGAATTCAAGCATGCGTGGGACAGTCATAAGGCAATTCTAGGGGGTGGGGGTAGGAAGAAATAGGCTGTTGGTTAACTAGGATCTACAGCTTATCCAGCAGGTAGGAAAATTAGCAGACTAGGTGGGCCAAGCGGTCCTTATCTGCCGTCAAAGTCTATGTTTCTACGTTTCTACGGGGGGAGGGGGGCTGAGATTTCCCTGCTCCTTTTCAGTGCCTCTCCCCTTGGCTAGTTTAAATGCTTGACAATTAAGTATTTAAACCCATCACCTAGGATCCTGGTCCCCTCCTAGACATATGCAGACCATTGTACTAATATAGGCCTGTATCCCTCTAGGAGGACCCCCAGTCCCCAGTGAAGCCAAAACCCTGAGCTCTGCACCAGTTTTTCAGCCATTCATTGAATCCCATGGTGCAGAGCACCCTAGCCTCACCCATGCCACAGACATGCAGCACCTCCCAGAAGGTTATCGTGCATGCTACTTATCTAAGGCCCCTCCCCAACTCCACAAACTATTCCTGCACTGCTCTGATCCCATTCCCAGGCCAGGTCATTTGTCCCTAGGTGAACAATGGTGTCCAGCACCCCTCTCCTGTGCTGCTGCTGCTCTAGCAATCCTAGAGGATTCACTCCCTGTCCCTCCAAGCCATGACACCAGGAAGGCACCTTACCACCCTCTCCCCTCTGTCCCCCAGTTCTACTCTCTTAACAAAGGAGTCCCCCAGTAAGAGCTGTTTCCTTCCCCTGTGGGGTCCTGTGCCCTCCTCCTGTGGGTCTCCATTGTGGAGGTTCCCAGTATCCTCCTTAGTCTCCACTGCAGGTGCCTTCGTAGAGGAACCATGCTCTGCCAGAACAGCGTGTAAATTGTGGAGAGATACAACTGGAGGGATGCATCTCTGTTCCACTAACCTCACCCTCCCTAAACCCACCACGGTCCAACCACTTTTCCTTCTTGGCAACCTCTGAGGCAGCGGCGTCGGCCCTGGTGGTCCCTGGGTGGAAGAGGAGGTCCCCTGAATCCTGGCCAACTCAGCCTGGAGACAAGCAACCTCCTCCCTCAGCCCAGAGAAGTGCCTGAAGATGGGATAATACCACATCCTCCAAAATGCCTACTGAAAGACTGCCGCTTCACAGCCACTGCACTGCACCACTCCCATTATGTCTTATTTGTGGCCCCTCTCCTGTTACTTTGTATGGATATGGTTTCCTCTTTTTGTTTCTTTCTTTTTTTTTATTTTATTTTGTGTGTGTGTGTGTGTGTGTGTGTGTGTGTGTGTGTGTGTGTGTGTGTGTGTGTGTGTGTGTGTGTTTACAGCTTCTCTATTCTCCTCCTGTATGTGCCCTTGTGGACCTAGCTGCTAGCTACACCCTTTGTAATTTTGCCTACACACCAGCCAGGTTATTTCTTGTGCTATGCTGCCTAACTGTTCCTGTGTCTTTCAGTAGGTGTGGCCTGGCCTTTCACTATAAAGGTAGGGTACCTGGGGTGGTGGGGGAATGGGGATGGGTGGGGGGGTTGTTCCTTTGGTACTCGTCTACAAAAAAAAAAAAAAAAATCAGGTAAAAATACTTTCTTCTGTAAACTCTAGGGCAAAAAACACAGCTCTAGTTTAAGGCAGCTAGTAGCTGCACTCCTTCTCAGTTTCTGCAGCAGAGTCCAAATTCACTCCTGTTTGTAATCCAGTCCCTCAAGCCTTCTCAGTTCCTCCCCTTATCAGACATCTCTTTCACAGAGTTTCAGTAACAGCTCTAGTCACAAATGACTGCAAATATTCTCCCAGCTACATTTCCTCCCTGGCAAATTAAAGTTACACTAAATACAGACAATCCCCAAAACAGAGAACCAAAACATTGACTACTACTTACTATTGCAGGCCCCTGAATTAAGAATTCAATTCAATGTACTCAGTAAATCACCTCCTTGCTCTAGGGTAGCTGGTAGCTGCCTCCTTCTCAGTTTCTGCAGCCAAAAAAAAAAAAAATCTAACCCCCCCAACCGTGCTGCCCCCTTCCCTGCTTCTGCTCCAAGTTCCTCATCTCTCTCCTCACCTAGCCCCGTGGCCTGTAAACCATTCCCATGGAAAGTTTCCTACTTAACAACTCTGTGAGCTGTTCCCACAGTTATTCTACCTCCCCTCTCTCTTCAACAGATGCATCCTCCCTCTGCTACCTCAATTCCTTCCCAGACATAATGGTGATCCTGCCTCCTTTACCCAATCCCTCTATCACAGCCATATAAGATGTATCCAGGGATAACTAGGTCCCAGTTGTCATTTACCCCAATTTCTGTAATAACCACTAGATCCAGCCCAGAGTCTGCCACCAGTGCCTGGAGCTCCCCAACGTTAGTACCCAGACTTTGGGCATTGAAGCACACCACTCTCCAGCTTGTGCTCCTACCCTCTTGATTTTGGATGGCTCCCCCGTCATACTGCCATGATATCCCAGGTGTCTTGTGTTTTCCGGTTTTTTGCTGGTCTATTTAGTCTACACTCCCAGGACTCCTGAACGTGTTCCACACTGCTACTACTTCTTGTATACCTTTCCCCATCCCTTGTGGAGACCTGGCTAGGTTCCCCTTCACTTTCTCAACTTCGGAATCTTTAACATAGCATCCTCCATAGCCTTACCCCCAACAACACAGTGTGTCACAAAATGGAAGTGGAGGGGTAAGCTTATTGTACTTCACATACTGCTTCAGTCTTCAAAAAGGTTCAGGAAAGTTACTGCAGAGTCCCTAAGCCACTTCATTTATCACTTCCCCAGATATAATGACATCAGGCTTTACATTTTAAAAGCAAGCCCAACCCCCCAGGCTAAAGATCCCACCTCAAGACACTGTGTCTAGCCTTACCTACTGAAACCATGTTTTCAAAATTCTGCACCATCACTTCCCTGTGAAGCTCCTTCTCCTGTTTGCTTAACATCTTCCACTCCTCTTCAGAAAAAGCAACAGCAACATCTTCAAAACTTTCTGGTACCTGAAAGAACATGAGGCATGTTTAATTGCTTTTGACGTCACTGTACACATGGAGAAATCTGAAACTTTACAACACGAAGGGGACAGGCAAGATTAAAACTCTCCCTTTCACCTTAGTGGATGACAGATTTCGGACACCTCAATAATCTTAAGGGTGAGCTAACAGACATGATTGACATTGCTAATTTTTTGACTGTTGATGGTGCTAACACAAAACAAGCAATGGCTTGGCAGAGCAGGACACATGTAACAACTGACTACTTACAGTAGCAGGAGGTGGTTGTTACCATATGTGGCCAGCGGAGGAATGATGCCCTGAAATCATCCCCTATGGATAAAGCTGATGTGGGCACTACAAAGAGTATACAGGTAGTATGCCATCAAGGTACCAGCGTTTTTTAAGGTTCTGGTCTTATGGATATAGGAGTTGATGCTCTTGGGGAAAAGTCACTAGGTGTCAGGAAGCGGTCAGGGAGTGTCAACACTCTAGGTGCCCCTGCTGGGTAACCAACCTAGAGGTGTACGTCAGAAATTAGCTTGGACACAAAAGGTATGGGTGTCTGCTGATAGGGGTGCCCAGGCAACGCCAGCAAGGCACTGGGGAGTTAGCGATACTCCTGCTTTCTTAGCAGGAATGGGCATATGCCATGCCCACTAAGTGGCTGGCTAGAGGACTCAGGCCAGGAGCACAGGAGTCTCCAGAGGTATTCACCTACCTGAAAGCATGAGTGCCAGTAACTCTCAAAGCCAGAGAGTGGTGCGAGATCCTGTAAGCTGCAGTGCATTAATGATATCAATGTAGCTTCAAATATGGGGCACTTGTGGCTGCATGGGAGGGACTTTGTGCACAGAGGACATTTCCCATGTTAGTGGTGAGGATTGGGGGGTGCCCATAGTTTGGGAGTTTAGGAGGTCACCAGGAGGGTGCAGGAACTCCAGGGGTGTCCCAATGACTTACGAGTATGAGGCAGGTTCCCCCAAAGTTCATTGTGGCGACCCTGGTGGAAAGGGCAACTGCAGAGACCAGTGTCTTGAGACAATCAAGCACCTGAGGAACAGGTGAAGTAGGTACTCGCAGAGACAGCAGAAGCCAGATAGAAGACTTCTAGAACACAGAAGTTGTCAGCAGAAAAGGATACCTTGGCTCACCTAATCTGCCCTAAAATCTACTACCTACTGAGTCACAGCGACCTACTCGATCTCTGGCCTTAACCCCAGCCCTGTTACTAAGGTTTCCTTGTGTCTATTCCATGCATGCTTAAACCCTGCTACTGTTTTGGTACCCACCTCTGCTGATGGGAGTTTGTTTCAGACGTTCTCCACCCTTTCCGTGAAGTACTTCCTCACATACCCTCAGAGCCTCCCCTCTTCCAGCTTCAAATGGTGCCCCATTGTCCTAGAGCATCTCTTTCTACGTAAAATGCTACCCTCCTGTACCTTCTTAATGGTATCACATCGCAACAGTGACAGGAATACAGCGAACACCATCACAGCGACAGTTTTGGCAGTTTGCTGTGATGGTCTGCTAGGTACCCAATGCTGCTGCCTCTGGGATGTTTGCCCCTCCCCAAACCAACTCCAACACAGAGTAGGTAATGTTAAATGTGGGGTCATGGAGGGGGGGCAGAGCCCCCCGCATGGGGGTATGGAGGAGAAGCCCCCCACAGAAAACACTTTTCTCCAGCGATGGTACAACACCAATTGGTGGTTCTGTGCTGTCGCTGTACTGACAGTCGGTGAATTCCATGTTGCCGCAGCATGGTGGAACCTTAATACTCTTGACATATTTAAAAGTTTCTATCATATCTTCTAGAGAATAAATATTTAATTCGTTGAGTCTCTCCTTGTAAGGCTTCTCATGCAGGCCATGCACCATTTTGGTTGTCCTCCTCTGTACTGCCCCATTCAGTTTATGTCCTTCCTGAGAGGGGGCCTCCAGAACTAGACAGTATTCCAGGTGTGGCCTCACCAATGATCTATACAGGTATAACACCACATTATCTCCATAATATATGTGGGCAGGGGGAGTCACCAAGCAGCACTATGGGAGTCTATCGCATGTGGCACTAGAATGCTATCCTGGTAGGTCAGGTCACAGGGAGTGCCTAGGTACATACCAAGAAAGTGGTGTGGGCAGTGTCCAGCGAGCCAAGCTGGCTAAAAATGCGAAGGTGCACAGGACATCTGGTAAGGATATGCCAGACAGAGAGCCCTTAGAGTTCGCACTGATATTGCTGAATACCTTGCCTATGTATTCAGTTCTGTAACAACAAGTAATGGGCCACAAATGAAGGTAGTACCAGCAGATGAAAGAGAAGAGAAGCAAAGTTTTAGTGCAGAAGGGGGATAGGCATTGTGTTACCTGAAACTTACAGGTAGGCCATCCTTAGGTGCCTTGCATATCAAACCAAAAACAATACAGAATGTTAGAGATCGTGCTCAGAGGAAGAACTTCTAGCGGTAATGTAGATGGACAGACTGTAGCACAGCAGGTGGTTGCTATGCAGCTACCATGCCATATAGTCAGAGATAACGGATGAATTACCATATTGAGTTGTGTATGAGATGATGAACTGGGGGCTTTGGGCCTACAATTACTTATTGTGAAAATGAACCTTGGTGTGAATCTTTCCAGTAAAGTCAAGTGCTTTAAGCCCAGTTCTTCTGTGCATTCAGTTGGTTCAGTGTAGTTTCTTCTGCAATCTACGGTGCCCACATCCACCAAGTCAAGCAACCTACATCCACCAAGTTAAGCAACCCATATTGCTGTATGCAAGAGGCTCCCAGCAAGCAGTTTTACTAGAGATGCAGTTTGGTCACTCTGCCCCCTGAAGGGAGAGATTGCACCGACAATGTCAACCCCCTTTGGCCTCAAACTGTCCCTAGTTTGAAAAACACATTTTATGGTTGTTCAGTCGAGATTGCTGATGCGGCAGAGCTGATAGTTGGATTCTGCTTCCTGTATTCAGTTTTAAAAGTGAAAAACAGGAAAAACACACTGCTCACCATTCTGGAGTTTCCATACAAAAACGTGTTTACAGTCCTTGATCAATTACACTGCATCTGTCCTGGACTTGGGAACAACCCCAATGCAACAAAGACATTCCTGATGCAGTGGGTGGAGAGGAGACTGCTGTAGTACAAGCGGCTGCACTGTTTGGGGATGTTCCCAAATGTTCAGGAAGTATGCAATCAAAGCATGTCAAGGATCTGAAACAAAACAAGGTTGGGTATAATTACACCATTAGCATGCACTACACAAATGAATTTAAGAGAAGGTGCACGATCGTAAAAAGTGGGTTTTCAACTTGAAATAACATGAAGCAAAAAGGGCCGACTGTGTCCCTTTAGATAAGATGCAGTGCTAAACATCAAACACTAAGGTAAATATTTACTGCACTACTATCACAGCTGTCCATAGGCTACATTTGTAGGCGGGTTTGCAAAACAGTGGGCCCCCAGAAATCCCTGCTTTGGTGTCATTTGTAGTAGGGCTTGTAAAACAGTGGGCCCTGCTTTGGTGTCTTTTATGTGTCTAGGATGGAATCACATGCATCTTAACATCTGGAGTATGGTCTAGACCAGCCAAGACTAGCATAAGCCCCTATCTGTGTGTGTGTGTGTGTGTGTGTGTGTGTGTGTGTGTGTGTGTGTGGAGGGGCTGCCGGGGTGTTGCACAAGTATTTATGCAATCCCTCTACAAATTGGGGTTTATGCCCACTGTCAGGATGGTGTCCTGTGTCTGCAGTAGCTGTATGTGTCTGCATGAGAGTGCTATAGAAAACCTCTGTGCCTGTCTCTTTAAGAGAGTCTTTATGCTGTGTTAGGAATTACTCTGGGCTGGGTCCGAGTAGTTAAGGGCTTGTGACCGGCCAGGCAAGTGGTATTTCTGCTCCATTCTGCAGTCACTATATGCGCAGAGGGAGCTCTGTTAGGAACTATGTTCATTTACTGTTTATCTGCCTTATTAGTAATGGTACAGAAGTTTGTTTGACCTGCCTTCTCTTGCAGCTTGGACTTTTCCATATGAGCCACCATTTTGGTTCTGGACTGCCAGAGTTGGACCAATCGAACCTCAGAGGACCTAAAATGGAGACTATTCCCAGAGGTCTTGTGGGATTGAAATCTGTAGGAATTGTAGTTTTTAAGGTCTGGCGCCTAAATGGACCTGGAGGGGGAGCCCTTGCTGTGACAGACGGTTCCCTCAGCCAACCAAACCTTTTGGATCTCAGAGGAAATCCCCAGAACTGCCTGTAGCAGAGTTCAGTTGTGAGCTGGAGTTTGGAGGGTGAACAGCTCGAGCCATTGAGCAGCTGCTCCTGTGTAGGAGCACAGAAGAATCAGTGGGAAGGCTGTGCTGGCCTGCCTGTCACATCTTCCAGTGAGAAATCCTGTGAATGTGAAAGCTGGACTTAAATCTAATTCCTTTGTTTGAGATCTGAAGCCTGAAGAGGAAGAAAGTGATCATTGTCTGAATTTGGGACCGAAGACTTGCTCCAGAAGCGATCAGCCTGCCAGGTACCGAAGTGAGTCACAGATTGAGGGGTTTGTGCAGAACTCCTGCTAAATTGCAACTGGACTTTACCTGAACTGTGACTAAGAGTTGTGCTGCTTATACGTGTGGTGAATGTGTTGTGTGGGTCATGAATGATTTGGTTCCCCACCTTCAAGTGTGTTATGCTAGCTGGAAGCTGCTACAGCACTCGCACGGACAAAATCCGAACTGCCTGTTCTGGTCTGGGCCCTGCCATCTCGGCCTAGACTGCCACTCCCATCGCAGAGACATTTTCAATGAAAGACCAGCTCCTGGATTCGGCTCCCGGCTCAACACCATCAAACAGGTAGTGACCACCTCAGTAAGTTGTGTGTGCCCTGCTTCCCCTGGCAAACCACAACACCATCCAGAGGTCTTCATTTCATCAGTCCTTCCTACTGGTCTGGGTAGCATGAGTACCAAACAGGGTAGCTCCCTGAAACAAAGCTGTAATCACTGTGTGTCATCAGAATTATTTGTTTGAGTTTATTACAACAAACTGAGCCATCCGGCTCCGGATTACAAATTCTGGGTTGATGTGCACGCTAATTGTTTTCCTTCCTAAGGGCTCCAACAACAGCGGCAATGCCGGCCTACCCCGGGCATCGCTTCAGGCTAGCCTGCTTAATAACTGGGTACCCAGGGTGTGTGACTGTATACAAGGGACTCACTGCGCATGCGTGTTCAGCCTGAATTAATCAGATCTGTCAGTCATCCGCTAGATTCATGCCCCACCCCTGTTCACTTCCCCCTGAATAAATCAGATTTTGTTCTTTTTGCATTTAACCTGGCTAGTGTGTATATTTTTGCTGGGGGTATTGTACTGCCATTGAACTGCTGCATTACAGGACTTACTTTACAGGAGGACTTCAGGGCAGCTGCAGAGGATCCAGCCCTGGTGGTAAGTGCAAGGGGTATGAGCACATCATTACTGCCATATGGTACATGTGAATGTTTTGCTGCTATACTGTTTAGGCAACTAGAGGGGTTGGTGGGGGGTTATAGCATCCTGGAGGGCTATACCAACAGCAGTTGTGCTACTCCAGAACCATTCTCCGGGTGGAGGCACCCATTCAACAAGCTCAGGCCTCTCAGCCTGCGCCTAGTCACGCAGGCAGGGGTTACATTTATTATCTCAAAGTGCATGTTTCAACTCGTATTTATTTACTATGACAGCATTATGCATTTTCTATAATGATGTAATTAGGTTTGTCACCCTTTTGTACCACTCATCGTGCCTTAACAAAAAAAGAAAAAAAAGCTTGATTAAGCCAAGTTCTCTGTGGCTCAGATATTGTGCCTGGCAGTGGCACAAGTGTGGGTGCAGCGCAACTGGGATGCGCCGGGGCCAAGACCAGGTGATATTCAATGGTGATGCGCCATGGCTCAGCACCATTGAATATGGCACGGACAGCACATGGCACAGTGGCACTGCGCTGGTGCAAGCCACAGATAGGGAGCACAGGGATGCATCAGCGCAAAAAACGCAGTTGCGCTGGGCGCATCACCTGCGATATTCAGTGGACGGCATGCAAATGAGGCCACAATATATGCAAGGCACAAATGGGGCCATTTGCATGCCTTGCACATGGCAGCCTGGCAAATTGCGCCTGGCACCCTGCACAGACTGACATGTGCAGAGGGGGTCCCAGGGCATCCCCCACCCCCTAGCCGCGACCGCCGTTGAATGCTGTAAGAAATACCCTGGTGGTCTAGTGGTACCCCCCCCTCCCATTTCCTGATCACCGTAAATGTGCTCAATATCATTCCTTGGCAGTCTAGAGGTACCCTCCCTCCCGCTTCCGATCACCAGTAAATGTGCTCAAAAGCATTGCCTGGTAGTCTAGTGGTACTCCCCTTTTCCCATTGCCGCGATTGCCGGTTAATAGCCCTATAAATCCCCTGGTGCTCTAGTGGTACCCCCCCCGCCCATTGCCGTGATCGTGGTAAATCGCCATATGGAAATTCCCTGGTGATCCAGTGGCACCCACCATCCCTCCCACCTACAAACATATAGAAACATAGAAGTTGACGGCAGATAAGGACCGCAAGGCCCATCCAGTCTGCCCATTTCTTTTTCTACCTTATAAATGTGCCATCGGCCTTTGCTCTGTCAAGTGTGGTTACTGGTAAACCACGTCTCACTAATTGCTACTATGTCCAGTTTAGCCTCTGACATTATTGTCTGCAGGTCTGGGATCTTATTTCCCAGGCTGTGAGCATTTGCGTACAAGATTTTCCATTGGCCAGATTTTGGTGTGTTAGTTGTTGGGTGAAGTTTGGCATTACCCCTGTGCATCGTATGGGGAGACAAACCTTTTTTCTTACCTGGTGATGCAAATGAATGGCAAACACGCTGAATTCCTGTTTGACCACTAGCTGAGGGGGGAGGGGTGTTCTTCCCATTCGACGTATGGGGTGCTGCACCCCTCTCCCCATTTGCTAGTTTAAATATTCTGCAAAGGACGTCAAACTTCTGCCCCAATGCACTGACTCTCTTTAGTCAGATGCAGTCCATCAAATTTAAAGAACTTTCGCTCCCAGAACTGTTGCCAGTTCCCTACAAATCTGTGTCCTTTTCCTGGCACCAGTCCTTGAGCCACGTGTTTTAGCTCCCCTATCTCCCTTCTCTGACCTTCAGTCCATCTGCTCCCTTCTCCCAGACTGGCAGGATCTCAGAGAAGGAGATGCAGACGAAATAGATGATAGTTTGTCACCCAGCCTAGTCAGGTGTTCCTTGGTCCACAACTGGCCCGGCTGGCGAGATCATTAGTCCCTATGTGTACTAGGACATCAATGTTTTCTCCTGCTTTGTGAACAATTTTAGTAATGCGGTCAGTGTCTCTCCATGCTGATGTACCTGGGAGACATCTGACCATCACCCTGGCTGGAGATGGGTATCAACTCCCCGAATCATGGAGTCTCCTATGATCAGAAGTTTTTGGTTTCCTTTGTGCTTTTTAGTTTTGGTTCCTGATTTGGGTGAGTATTGTTGTGCTAGCTCCTGTGCCGCAGTGTCCTGCTCTGCAGTGTCTTCTGCCTCTTTATTTGATTTCAGAGATAGAGGCAGATACCTGTTTTAGTGTTTATATGGTTTTTGGAGGTAATGTGTTGGAGAGCAGAGAGTGATGGGGCACCTGATTTGCTCCTCCTAACCACCTGCCAACCTCCTGGACCAACTACCCTCTGCGGTCGAGGTTTTTCTGTTGGATGCTGGGGAAATGGCGGTGGTTCTTATAATGTATTTCCTCTTCAATATGAAATTTGAGCGTGCAATCTCTGCCCATGCTGCCCGGAGCTGAGACCTAAGATCTCCAAAGGCCCAGCATGTAGGACAGTGTCCTAAATCCTGTAAGACTGTCCTTCTGAAAATTGTTCCACAGTACCTGCAGTTAATGAAATCCATTCCAAATAAGTTGCTGGGTTTGTAACCTAGTCAGAGTAATTAGAAGGAAAAAAAATGCAAGTAATGGTTTAATTGTGCTTTGTTTAACTTGTTATAACAAGTTAAATTACTAGTGTCCTGTAAATGAGATCACCTTGTGGAGGCCCCACTGATCCGCCCCTTCCTGTTCTGCCACAGGAAATGTTACAACTGTGGTACCCTATAAAAGGAGTGTAGTGTGGGTGGTTGGGGATGGGGTGGGTGGCTGGGCCCTCCCCTGCCAAAAAAGAAGAACCACGGACGAAAGAACAAGGAGGTAAGAGCAGAAACAATCAGTCAACAACAAATGCAGTAACCCTGAAAGCTTATCCTAATGTTAGATAAAACTGTAAAACCTGTAAAGCACCACCTGTAATAATTTCAGAGAAGATATACCCTGTAAGAAACACTTTGCTCCAGAGAAAATAAAGCAGTAACAGAAGATATACCTTGCAAAAGACAATTTGAATCAGAAGATTACAGCAGTAATCTGTTAGCACACACCTGTAGGCACACCTTGTAATAATGCAGAAGAAGGTATACCAGCAACAACAATTTGAATCAGAGAAAAAATAAAGCAATGAAATGTTAGCAACAAACAGTAGCAATCCCTGTGAGTAAAAAATAAAAACACTACCACACAGTAAATCTGCTTAGCCAAACTAAGTCTTAATCCTTGCCCACCCTGCTCCCCCCTGGTCATCGGCGTCGGCTGCAACCCACCCGCATACTGCCCGACGAATGACAGGTACAGTATATTTGGGGACTGTCTAGTACAGTATGCCCTGCAAGCCCATACTGTACCTGTCATTCGGTGGGCAGCCAGGCTGTATGTGGGTGGGTTGCAACCACTCGCTGATGACAGGGTGGGCAAGGGGTCCTGTGTGGGTGGGAGGGGTGGAGGGTGCCACTGGATCACCAGGGAATTTCCATATGGCGACTTACCTCGATCGGGGCAATGGGCAGAGGGGTACCACTAGACCACCAGGGGATTTATAGGGCTATTAACCAGTGATTGTGGCAACAGGAGGAAGGGGGGTACCACTAGACTACCAGGGAATGCTTTTGAGCACATTTACCGGCGATCAGGAAATGGGAGGGAGGGGGGTACCACCAGACTGCCAGGGAGCTACAGGTACTTGTGGACAGTGTTCTTAGTGGGCGGGTGGCCATCCACGGCTGGCGGCTGCTGTGTTGCTACCAATGCAGCAGCCCACCTGTCAGGTGACCAGGAGTTGTTCCTGTTCACGGGCTCAACTTTGGGCCCCCTATACAGCATAATGCAGGCTTGTGCCAGCATATGCGCCGCACATCCCGGGCTGAATATCGGGATGCGCCGCATATGCATGGGCACACCTCCTGCATCTGTGTTGCATACATTAACATTGTCCCCAGCGCATCAGGCTTTGTGCTGCGCCTGGCAGTCTTTTCAATATCCCACCTGGGCGCAGTGAGGCGTTGTGCCAGCGCAACTTTGTTGTGCCATGCTCAACCCATTTGAATATCCGGGCCTGTGTGTTGTTGTTAAAATGGCTCTGGACTAGTAAATTTTTGTTTCTAACACATTCTTGGACATGTACTTCCTAGATCTCTTAATCCTATATCTGCTGTAAGTATGTGCCAGTGTTTCTTAACAATATTTTCTAAGTCCCTGGCCTGTGCAGAAAAGCTAGCGACGAAATTGAGTCTATCGTCCCTTTCTATATCTGGATTCCTGTTGTGTAGCATCATTCCTCTGCTCCCATTTCTAACCTCCTCATGTGCTTCTTTAATGTCATCTCTCTTACAGCCCATTGTTGTCAAATCTGTAGTACCATTTTTCAAAATTCTCCATGGTAGAACACTTGCATCTGGTTCTCAAAAACTGACCCGTGGGAATATTCCTGTGTAACCCCCTCTTTGGGGGCTTACCTTAATTACCCTGTTGTCCCAATCTTCCAATTGCTCCTATTGTTCCGAATTTCCCCCATATAGTCCCATACTTTGTATTGGTCACAAAATGTAATTCACATTTCTACTGAGGGGTGCTACTGGTGTGTGGCATATAACAAACCAAAACAAAATCCAGTGCACAACCCCCCCCCCCCAAAAAAAAAAAAATGGCACATTAGAATTTAAACATTTTAACTGCCCATTGGCTTTTCTTACAGGCTTCCACTCAGGGAATTTCACAGGTGGTGAAGGGAGCATTTTGTGAGCAATACGAAGGTTAGAGCATGCTAGTTTTGAATGTGCTTGGAGTGTTGGGAGTTGGGGTGCTCCCTTTAGCATGCTCCCTTTCACCACCTGTGAAATTCCCTGAGTGGAAGCACTTTATTAAAAGGAGCCAGTTAGGTAATGCACGCTATATTTATGAGTAGCCACTGCAGGCATTTCAGAGCTGAAAAGCTAGTGTAGGGACCAAACCGTGAGTCTCACCTCGATGAAGTGTGTGGTTTGGCTTGCTCACATTGGAATTCCAATCTGATAAGTAACAGGACCTCCTCTTTTCATGAAGTTTAAAGTAAGAAAAACCAATGGGCAGTTAAAATGTTTAAATTCGAATATGTGCCATGTTTTTTTGGAGGGGGGGGTTGTGCACTGGATTTTGTTTTTGTGTGTGTGGACTGCAAACTGCATTTTATTGAAGAGGCAGAGTGTCTCTGGCCATGAGGGTGCTAGCCAGGAATTTTATGTGCCCTGAGTGAACTGGTTAAAGTGGCTGAGGTCTTGCTACAGCCGAAGAAAGGGTTTGGACACTGTTAAACTGAGAGCGTGGACTGGTGTGTGGGGGGGGGGGCTGTTGCTGCCAAGTGTTACCCCTGCTGAACTGCACTGACCATTACCCCAGAGGGAGCCCTCACTGCTTGGAGAGTGATAACTAAGGACAGTAAAAACCCCGGGGGGAATGAGCCCCCACCACTATCTGAAACTTTTGAGGAGAAATTTGCTAAATGGTTGCCGGGGGAAGGGAAAACTGTGGAGGACTTGAAGAAACTATTCTTGCCACCTGGGGGTGTTCCTCTCCTAACACGCCTCCCGCTCCAGTACATGGTGGCTGAACCAATGCAGACTCCTATTTCTGCACCTGCCATTAGTCACGACTCTACCGAAGGTTGAGGATCTTCTGGCACCCTCCCACCCCTCAAGGGGAGGATGACTGGGAGACCTGGATGAGACTATGTTGCCCCAAGTGCTAGAATGGCAATGCTCGAAGCCGGGGTGCTTAAAGAGGGTTAGTGAGAGCCTCCGAGGTCCGCCCTGGCTACCATCCGTGCTAAACGGGCCAGTAACCCTGAAGCGACTGCACAGGCCTATCTTGAGGCCTTGAAGAATGTGTATGGGAGCCCAGATTCTGATGAGGACCTATGGTGAAGAGTAAGAAACGCACAACAGTACCAAGGGGAGTTGTCTGTGTATGTATCTCGGCTGGAAAAATTGTTGCAAGAATGCCTCAGAAAGGGTAGTTTGCCAGCGACTGAACTGGACTGAACCAGGCTGGACAGGATCCTTAAGTCTGCCCCCTTCTCAGAACTGCGGTTGCTTCAGTTACGCCTGGCAAATAGACTGGAATCCCCACCCTCCTATGATGAGTTAATGAGAGAAATTCGAGGAGTTGAGAAAAGGCGACCTCGGGAGGGACCTGCACTAATAGCTGCTGCGACACCGAGTGACTGAGGGTGACCCATCAAGTGAAGTTCAGGGCAGAGGTTGGCAGTCAATGAGTGCTCTGACAAGGAAAAGATATGCCACAATGGGGCGAACTGTTGAGAGAGATCCGGGAATTCAAAAACAGTCCTTTATGAGGGCCACGCCTGCAAGTCACGGGCCCTGACCTATATCCGACTGTATCTGCTATGGGGGGTGGGGGTACCCACCCATGTATCTCCTGCTGATAACGGCTCCAAACTCGATTCTTGATCATGGAAGTGGAGAACTGACGAGATGCTCCAAATGCTTATCACGCGCAAGACAGAGATGGCACCAAGGTTTCCAGTTAGTAATACCCCGCCCTGGCTCCCAGTGTGGTGCCTCGCCAGCTCAAACTCCAGAAAGTATGTTTTGCTATAATTGTGGGAGGGATGTGCACATGAAAAGGGAATGCCGGTCCCCAAAAGACACTGACAAAGTTGCATATAGGCTACAAGGAGAGCTTCGGAGAACAAATCAATGGTTAAGAGGTGCACAAATGATCCCAGTGAGGGCACCAAAAATGCTAACTCACGCCTTTGTGGCAAGGACAGTTGCCCAGGCCCCACTATCACCTCTCCAGACTGGTCCAGAATAGTGGGTCCCTCCATGGAGACCACTGTAAAGGTGAATGGAGTGTCTACAAGAGCTGTATAGACAGTGGCTCCCAAGTGACAATTATGTTCCAGGATTGGTATCAGAAGCATTTGTCAGACGCATCACAACTATTAGAAGGACTGCATGTATGGGGGTTATGAGAAGGCCTACCCCTATTCCGGTATATCAATTTGGCTGTCTTTCCCCACCTCCGTGGCTGGAGTGGCCGAAACAAGTAGAGACCCTAGCCTTAGTGTGTCCCCCCTGGACTGTATGATGGTGTCCCTTTGTTGATTGGAACAAATGCTCATATGTTCAGAAGGCTGGCACAGTTGTGTTATGAAAAACAGGGTCAAAGACTAGTAGAGCTTTAAGAGTTCGGCTTTAATTAAGAAGGCCTATGAGGCACAGAGATGCTGAAAAAATAGAACCAGAGGAACCGGTCGGGATTGTATGGAAGAAGGATCCTGAGTCTCTGATCCTGGCGCAAATGCCCAGTGTACCTTACAGGGAGAGGTCCGTGATCAGAAAAGATGTTAAGAATAAAATATTAATGTTGGATGCACCAGGCGATGGAAAATTGCCAGAGGGACTGCTGGTCAAGCCTAGTATTTTGCCCGCTAGAGCCCATGCTTATGCCAGAAGGGTAATGGTCCAAGTTCATAATGTGTCTGAAAGAGACATTGAGTAAATAGAGTTGCATCCTGGCTAATGTGCATTGTGCAGACACTGCAGTGCTACCCAGCAGCAAGAGTTCGAGGAAGAATGACAGAGTAACGCCCGACTTGTTTGATTTCGGCGACTCCCAGTTGCCAGCTGAATGGAAAGTGAGGATCAGTGAGAAGCTTGCCCAGAGAAACCAGGTGTTTTCTTTAAAGGAATGGGATGTAGGATGCGTGCAAGGAGCTGAGCACAATATCCGGCTGCATGACGAAAGACCATTTCGTGAGAGGTCTCGACGCCTGGCACCTGCTGACATAGATGATGTGAGACGGCATCTGCAACAGATGTTAGCTGCTGGTGTAATACAAGAATCCAGAAGCCCTTATGCTTTCCCCATTGTGGTAGTGAGGAAGAAGAATGGGACAGTAAGGATGTGCATGGATTATCGCACCTTAAACCGGCGGACTATCCTGATCAGTACACAATGCCCCGCATTCAGGATGCTGGACTGCCTAAGCGGGAGCAAGTGGTTCTCTGTGTTGGATCTCCACGTGGGTACTACCAGATCCCGATGGCCCCAGAAGACCGTGAGAAGACAGCCTTTATCTGTCCGCTTGGCTATGAATTCATGGGGATGCCTCAAGGGTTTCAGGTGCCCCAGCCACTTTTCAACGATTGATGGAGCGTGCAGTGGGGACATGAACTTACTAGAGTGCCTGGTATACCTAGATGATGTTATTGTGTTTGGCAGCTCACTGGAGGAACATGAGAGCAGATTATTTAAGGTATTGGACCGACTGGAGGACTTTGGCCAAACTGTCCATTGATAAGTGTCAATTCTTTCAAACATCAGTAAAGTATGTGGGACACATAGTATCCAGCAGGAATAGAGACCGACCCAAGTTAAGTTGAGGCCTTGACTACCTGGCCACAGCCCAAAAATCTAAAAGAACTGCAAAGATTCCTGGGATTCTGTGGTTATTATCGTTTCATCAAGGACTATTCAAGAGTGATCCGCCTTTACTTAACCTTACTCAGGGTATCCCCAACCCACAAAAAATACCAAAAGTCAGCGTCCTCAAGACTGAAAGAACATATTTTCGTCAGTGAAGTATTTGGGGCCCACTGGACTCCTGATTGTGAGACTGCTTTTCATGAGATCATATATCAGCTTACCCATGCTCCAGTGCTGGCCTATGCCGATCCAAGAAAACCTCGTCCTGCACACTGATGCTAGCTTGCAAGGGTTGGGGGCTGTGTTGTACCAAGAGCACGAGAATGGCCTGAGACCAGTGGCCTTTGCCAGTAGAAGCCTGACCCCCTCCGAAAAGAACTATCCTGTACATAAGTTAGAGTTCCTAGCTTTGAAGTGGGCTATTGTTGACCAATTCCATGAGTACTTGTATGGGGTTAAAATACTAGTAAAAACTGACAATAATCCTTTGACCTATGTGCAGACCTCAGCTAAGTTGGATGCTACTGGCCATAGGTGGCTTTCTGCATTATCTACATACGACTATGCTCTTGAATACCGAGCAGGTCTGAACCACATAGATGCTGATGCTCTCTCCCGGAGGCCTGTTCCCCAGGATGATTGGGTCAGATTGGCAGAACCTGACATTCGGGCACTCTGCCGGAAGTTTGACAGGGAGGAACAAATGTCCACAGATGCAGTGGACTGCATGGTGGATTGCTTGGGACCCTCTGAGAATTGCATACCTGCTGCTTATTGCCACTTTTCTGCAATAGACATTGGTGCACTGCCTCAGCTGGACAATGACAGTATTCGGCGGACTCAGTCCCGCGATCCCATGATCAAATCAGCTTTAGAAGCCCTCTGTGCAGGAAAAGATGTGTCCAAATTACGCTGCACTGATTTGAGAACTGCATTGTTATACAAAGAAGGTCCTAAGGTGAAACTGATCAATAAACTGTTATACAGAGAAACAGTAGACAGAGGGGGACAAGTAGACAAACAACAACTAGTGCTGCCCACTGCCTTTCGAGACTCAGTATTGAGGTCCTTGCACAACCACATTGGGCACCTGGTATAGAACAGAACACTTGACTTGGTGAGATCCAGATTCTATTGGCCTAAGATGGGGCTGATGAGCAACCAGCATTCGAACTTGTGAGTCGCAAACAGGAGGAAAGCTTTGCTAGAGGGCTGCCCCCTGTTAACATCACCACCAGTGCACCCATGGAGCTGGTCTGTATTGATTTTCTGAGTTTGGAGTCAGATCAAAGAAATATCAGTAATGTGCTGGTGGTCACTGACCATTTCACGAGATATGCCCAAGCTTTCCCCACCAAAGACAGAAAGCATCCACTGTGGCCAAAGTACTTGTAGAAAACTTTTTGTTCACTATGGGGCTCACAAAGAATCCATTCTGTTCAAGGGAGACTTTGAGAGTCGTCTGATCAAAGAGATGCTTTCTCTGTGGGGAGTGCGAAAGTCCAGAACCACTCCTTACCACCCCAGGGGACCCACAGCCTGAACGTTTCAACCGCACTTTGCTAGATATGCTAGGGCACCCCACCCAAAGGACAAGCCTAGATGGAGCCAACAAATTAGCACCCTGGTACATGCTTATAACTGCACCAAAAGTGATGCCACTGGGTTCCCCCCACGCCTGATGTTTGGAAGAGAAGCTCGACCACGGTAGATGTGTGTTTTGGGGTCTCTCCTGATGGGGTTCAAGCTGACAACTATTTACAGTATGTGCAAAGTTAAAGGCCCAGCTAACTCATGCGTCACTAACTGGCTCAAACCATGGCTGCCAAAAGAAATCTGGCCAACAAAGAAAGGTATGATAAAAAGGTGAAAGCACAGGAACTCCAGGAGGGAGATCGGGTATTGCTAAGAAATCTGGGACTGCATGGCAAACACAAGATTGCTGACAGATGGCACCATCTCCCTCACATTGTAGTGGGCAAACTAGATGATCTACCAGGGTACAAAGTAAGGCCTGAGAATAATTCAAAAGATGTAAAAACAATGCATAGAAATCATTTACTGCCCATTGGACAAATCTTGATTGAGTCTGAGCCCCAGAAGATGCCCCTCTGGACCAGTGACTAGAGCTGCTGCTAAGAAAAGATCAAGGAAGTCTGCACCTACAGAAGCAGAGTTAAGTGTTCCCTCCACAAGTCCCAGTTGAGCATGACTGTCAGTCCATATCGGAAGAAAGTGAGAGTGACGCTGAATACTATCCTTACTGAACTGAGTCAGTTGTTTCGGGGCAATCCCTAGTCAATACTGGAGATGAAGCTGGGCCTTCTGGACTGTCTAAGCCCTAGCTCGTCCCTGGAGCCAATGCTCCCAGAAAGTGAAGTGCAAAGCATCAGATCAGATGAAATGGAATCATTGTGCATGGTTGAACTGTTTGAGCTTTCAGGGGAGGAAAATGATGGATTGGGGCAGACTGGTGATACACCAGAAGAAAAAATTACTCACCTTAGTAATTGCTTTTCTTCTCATGGAGTCTTGCTATATTATAACAATAGCAGTCAGCCACTGCAGCTGAACTGCCCCGGAGAGGAAGGAGTTAACTCCAGAAGATCTGGAGTTCTACAGCTCGAGGGCGCTGTGACCAAAGCTCTATCTGGCAGTTTCAAATGAAACTGTCAGATCTTTCTGAAGCCAACATCAAAAGACGGAAAAAAGTCTGTGTGGAAAACTACACTAGCCTATGGCTACCTACCAGTAGTAATAACAACAATATAAACAACAAAGAAACACCCAGAACCATAATAACAAAGATTGATGGTATTATGGTTTGTTTACTCACCCTTGACAAGCCCATATGAACCCCCTTCCCCCAAGACTCAAGTCCAAGAAGGGCAATAAAAAATAACTAAATGAACAATCTAGATCCCTAACCCCAAAGGAAAACAGGGTTAGGGAAAACTAAAATGGCATGACACAGTGCTTGCACCAATTTGCCACCTCTACCCAAGTAGGAGTTCTGAGAGGGGCAGGAGGGAGGGTGGTTATAATATGCAAGACTCCATGAGAAGAAAAGCAATTACTAAGGTGAGTAATTTTTCTTCAAACACCATGAAGTCTTGCTATATTATAACAATAACAGATTACAAGCAGTACCTCCATGGAGGAGGGTCAGAACCTACTTAGGAAATAGGCTCTGAAGCACAGCTGTGCCAAACCGAGCAGCTCTCTCCTGGACTGGACATCCAGGGAATAATGCTTGGTAAAGGTGTGAACTGTCTTCCAGGTAGCAGCGACAAATCTCAGAATAGGAAATGTCTCTAGCAGCGCTGAGAGACGCAGCTGTACCCTGGTGGAGTGGGCCCTCAATCCTGAAAGTTCACTCTGCAGTTTCTGATAACAAAATTGGATACAAGAGACAATCCACCTTGCAATTGTTCTCTTAGTGCGGAGTTTCCCTTGCGCAACCTCGCCATAGGTAAGAAACAGTTGGAGGATTAGGAACCTATGACCTCTGAGTCGCTCTAGATGATGACAATGATGCCTTTTGACATCCAAGCTGTACAGTCTCCTCTCACCTGAGGAAGAATGCTCAGTGAAAAAATACTGGGAGGAATGGACAGATTCAGGTGGAAATCAGGATACCACCTTAGGCAAAAACTTTCTATTAGTCCTAAGGACTACCTTATCTCTGTGGAAAGAGATAAAATCTTCTTCCACTGACAGGGCCTGTAACTCACTTATCGTCTGGCAGAGGTGATAGCTACTAGAAAAACGGTTTTCCAAGTTAAATACTTGAGTTCTGCTTGAAGACAGAGGCTCAAAAGGGGTTGCATTAACTGAGCAATGCAAATATTCAGGTCCCAGGCGGGAGCTGGTTCCTAAAGGAGGGTTAGTGTGAAGTAACCCTTTAAAAACTTGGAGAACACAGGGTGAGAAGAAGGGAGGCGAAGCCTCCTGCTGACACAAAAGCAGAGAGACAGCTGCAGATGAACCTTCAGGGTAGCTGGTCTAAGGCCTAAGGGAATTCAGATGGACCAAATAGTCCAAAAGAATGGGAAGATCAGCAGATTCTGGGATAATCTGCCTCTCAGAGCACCAGATGGAAAACCTCTTCCACTTAGAATTATAAGTGGCTCTAGTGGAAGGCTTCCTTGAAGCCTTTAAAATATCCATAACACCTTGAGAAAGGTGTAAATCAGCAATTCTAGCTCCTCAAGAGCCAAGCCTTGAGGTGGAGGGACTTGAGGTCCGGATACCACACTCTCCCCTGTGCACAGGCCAGTAAGTCGTGAACTCTGGGCAGGCTCAGGGCAGGGTGGACTGCCAGGGACAGGAGCAGAGGGTACCAGGGCTGTCTGGCCCAATCTGGGGCAATCAGAATCACTCTGCAAGGTTGAGATCTGATTTTCACAAGTACCCTGAAAAGGAGAGGAAAGGGGAAGGCATGCAAGGAACTTCCTTTCCAATCCAACAGAAAGGCATCCAGAGGACTGAGCCCAGTACTGGAGGCCTGCAGCAAAAGAGGAAGTTGGTGGTTGTCTGGGGCATGAAAAGATCTATCTGAGGAGTGCCCAACTGGCAAAGACAGACCCAGTACTTGTGGATTCAGAGCCCATTGTGATGGCCCTGAGAAATTCTGCTGAGGGCGTCCCCCGCATTGTCCTTCCCTGGGAGATGAACCGCTATCAGGGAGGTGTTCAGGAATAAGCCAGAGACCACAACTTCATTGCTTGTGTGCACAAGGCTGAAGACCGAGTGCCCTTGCTCTGATTGATGTACCACATTGTGGTGGTATTGTCTGTCCTGACTTGAACCACTTTGTTCTGGACAGAATCTGAAAAGACCTGAAGAGCAAAAGACAGCTCTGAGTTCCAGAAGATTGATGTGGAGCAGAGATTCCTGAGGAGACCACACTCCCTGAGTGGTAAGGTCGCCCAGGTGAGCCCCCCACCCTAACAGGGAGGCATCCATGGTGAGGGTGAGGGAGGGAGAAATGAGAATGAAGGGAACCCCTTGTTTCAGATTGCTTTGATCCTGCCACCAGTGTAAGGCCAGGATCAGGGTTTGAGTAACTGGGACCAATTTGGTAGAGGGGTCCTTCCTCTGAGACCAATAGGCCTCAAATGGAACTGAATGTCCTCATCTGGAATCTTGCTCCCTGCACAACAGCTGTGGAAGCAGCCATGTGCCCGAGGAGTTGCAGAAAATGCCTTGCTGGTCGAGACCCAGGAGGGAAAGGAGGATGCCAGGGCGATGAGTCTGTCCACCTTTCCGAGGAAGAAAGGCCCTGGCTAACCTTGTGTTCAATTCTGCGCCTATGAAAGTTAGGGCCTGAACTGGTTCCAGAACTGACTTTGGTAAGTTTAGCAGGAATCCCAGAGAAGTGAGAAGCTGCTGGGTGACTTGCAAGGGATTTACCTGACCTGGAGACTGACCCACAATGAGCCAGTCGTCCAGGTAGGGAAACAGCAACCCCTTGCCTTCTTAAATGAGCCACTACTACAGCGAGACATTTTGTGAATACCCTGGCGCAGAGGTAAGGCCAAAGGGCATTGCCCTGAACTGGTAGTGGCCTGAGGGCAGTTCGAACCTGAGGTACTTTCGGTGGGAAGGCCTGATCAGAACATGAAAATAGGCATCCTTGAGGTCCAGGGAAGCTAGCCAGTCCCTGGCTTTAGGGAAGGCAATATCATTGCCAGAGTTAACATTTTGAACTTTGGTTTCAACAGATGCTTGTTCAAGTATCTTAAATCCAGAATGGGCCGCCATTCTCCTGTCTTTGTGGGTAAGAAAGTATCTTGAATAAAGCCCTTGCCCTGATGGCAAGGAGGAACCCTTTCCACTGCTTTGCAGACCAGAAGAGAAGAAACCTCTGCTTCCAAAGCAAGGGCTTCTGAAGGATTTGAAGTGGAAATGCCTGGCTCTCATCTTTGGAAAATATTTGAAGCTGAGAACCAGACCCTGGCCTATTACCTCCAGAACCCATCTGTCCGGTTAGGGACAGCCAGCTCTGGCTGAAATAGGCCAACCTGCCCCCACTGGTACAGGAGAATCGGCCCTGGGCACCCCATCAGGGTGCCTGCTTAGCAGCAGCCTTAGGCTGAGGGAGAGAGACGTCTACTGCCCACGCTCTACCCCTGCCTCTGAAGAAACCTCTGCGAGACAGCAGAGGAGGCTTGAAATTGGTAAAAAGGCCTGGAAAAGGGTCTGCCCCTACCTCTGGGAGCATGCCTTTGTGGCATGGCATGCTTCTCCTTAGCCTGGGCACTTTTGTAGGTAGTTCTGTATTCATCCATCTTTTTCATATAATTTTCTGTTTGCTCCCCAAACAGAGAATTTCCACCACAGGAAAATCCATAGCCTTTGACTGAGTATCTTGGGACAGATTAGTGCATCTGAGCCATGCCAACCCTACGGAAAGCTACAGAAGTGGCCATGACCCTGGAGGAAACATCATTAACATCAACAGCAGTATGGAATTGAACTTTAGAGGCTTCAATGCCATCAGCAGCCACCTGTTCCAACTCACTAGCCAGCTGGCCATGGGCCTGCTTGGCTAACTGCAATACTGTGTCCCACCTAGATTTCTGATATCTAGCCACATAAGCCATATAATTTGCCTGCCTGAGTCCCAAAAGAAGCTGCCATATACTGTTTCTTCACCATGGCATCAATCTTCCTAGAATCCTTGTCAGGATGTGAGGCCAGAGGAATTTAGTTGTCTGAGGCTGCAGCTTGTACCACACCTACATGACTACACTGCTCAATAAGGAAGTCTGTATCCGAGCCTGACAAAGTATACCTTCTGTCCATTTTTTATCTACAGGAGGGACAGAATGAGATTTTTAAAATCTTTGTTGTTTGCTTCCTAAATGACTTATGCAAAGGAATAGACAACCTCCTAGACTCTGGAATATCCATCATTTCCACATAATCAGGCTCCTCTTGCTCATCCACAGCCTCCTCTAAAGGAAGCTGGAGGGTTTCTGCAACCTTTTTGTAAAAAATAAAGAAAGAAGGGGACTCAGACAGAATAGGGGGAGATTCTAAAGGTCTGTCTGGAGAAATGCCCGGTTCAATGGGCACGTCCAGACCCTCCCAGCCACACATATATTGATCAAATTCCTCCTCCCCCTCCTGTGGTTCATAAAAATCCTCAAATTCAAAATCCTGAACCACTGGGACTGAACGAACCAACCTTTTACCAACTGTTGGTGGTTCTACAGATCCCTGAGACAGTGACTGGACAATCTGAATGGCTTTAGCTATCTCTGCAGCAGTTGGAGACACAATTCTGGACTCCAAACCTCCTGATTTCTTTGACTTTTACTTGGGACTGGTTCCTCTGAACCAGTCTTCCTTTCCCGAGGAAGTGTCGCCTGGTCAGAGGGCACTCCCTCTGGTCCAGTGGGTACTGAACCGGCTGGCCATCCGGTCAGCGGACTTTTGGCCTCTCGCTCCCTGAGCCGCCCATCTCTTCTCCAGGGTGGCTGCAGGGAAATTTTTACACACCTGGCAGTCTGACAGGAGGTGGTCACCCCAGACAATAGACACAAGTGGTGTGTGGGTCAGCCTTGGCAAAGGCGTCCCACAGACATCACAGTGTTGAAACCCAGTGGGCGGTTTTCTTTTGGGTTTCTCCAGACATAATGCCAGCTAACCAAAAAACTTGCCCTTTTGATGGCAGTGCCAGGCAAGACACCCTTATCGGTTCCTAACCGTGTCACGGGTATTTGAAAAAACCGTAATAATTTCGTTTTTTTAGAACCGATAAGAACCGGGAACCGCACTCTAAAACCCACAGTACAGTTTTAAAAGGCAGAAAAAACCAAACGATCGGTTCAAAACCGAACCGATAATTAATTTTCCACACAGACTTGAATTTTTGTACTTACGGTTACCAGATAGAGCTTTAGAACCGAAATGCGGTAAAAATAATGACTTTTGCCGGTTCAAATGAACCGAAAACTACTCTCTTGAACCGAGAATGAACCGAGCTGAAGGAGCTGATCTCCGGAGCGACTGATCAGTGAAGCGGAGTAAAGAATCTGACAGTTTCATTTGAAACTGCCAGATAGAGCTTTGGTCACAGCGCCCTCGCGCTGTAGAACTCCAGATCTTCTGGAGTTAACTCCTTCCTCTCCGGGGCAGTTCAGCTGCAGTGGCTGACTGCTATTGTTATAATATAGCAAGACTTCATGGTGTTTGAACAAGAAGAGTATTTTGAGTACCCTGACAGTTCACTGCCAGTGTCTGAAAGCTCTCCATGCGAGCCAAATGTTGTGGACTCAGAAACTGTAACTCCTGGAGCTGAAAGTGCCCCAAGTTCTAGCCTCTCTACCCCCATGGAGACTCCCCTGACAAGTGAGGACAATGCTGAAAATGAGGCTCAGAGTGCAGAGACTGTAACAGTTCCCCTAGAAAGACTGGTCGAGCTGTAAAGCCTGTGGTGCACCTCAGTTATGATTCCCTTGGGAGGCCTGTGGACTTGCCTCTCAATGTTGTCCATAAAGGAGTGTATGTGTCCCGAGCTCATTGCCCAAACTGAGCGTCAGTGCTAACTCCAAGTTACTTGTGTTGCCCCTCTAAGTATGGTGCCCTTGCCCGTCCAGCCCCAAGGTAACTGATAGGAAGGGCCCTTCTCTTCAGGTTTCATGTACAAGAGGTAATAACTTGAGTTATGGTACAATTGTGTGTAATACTGTGTAAAGAGTGATGTACTGCAATGTTTCAGAAATGTGTTCTTGGTAAAATGATATACTGACTGATGATTACATGTGTGAGCCTAATGCAAATGTATATGGTTGCAGTTGAAACTTATGGGGGTACTTGCTTGACGCGGACGTCAAGCTTTCCCAGGCCAGGAAGGGTGTAACCCCCCTGCAAATGGAGGTTACCAAAAGACTTCCAGGAGCTTGCTTGAATGCTCCAAGCCTGAATGGTGTTTGGCGTTTAAGCCATTTATCTGTGAGTGTTTTTAGAGCCTCTGGTACTGTCTCTTTAAGAGCTGTCTGCTTGCAGACATAATTAGTTTATATGGGGGGACTGTGTGTTTCTCTGCTTGAGTACCACTCGAACTGCTGCCAATTCACTCCATTTTGCAGTCACTAGGAGTGCAAAGGAACCTATCTGAAAGATGTAACTGTTTGCCAGAAATCATTTAGAGTAATAATGAAAATACAGTTTGTCTAACCTGCTTTCTTTGCAGTCAGAACTGTGTTTGCCTAGTTCCCATTCTAGTTTTGAACTGCTGAACTGGACCAAACAGTGTGGGATAAGGTAGCTCTAAATGGTGCCTTGGACGAATCAGAACTTGACTCGTAATCTGAGCCAGCCACAAGAGGATTGTATGGGCAGTGACTCTGGGAGATGTAGTTTGGACTTCGCGCCTTTTTAGACCAACAGGGCAGTCTATTGTGAGTGACAGCCAATCCAGCCAAGAACTGGGAGGAACTCAAAGGAAGTGCCCGGTTTTGTCTGCTGGAGTTTCAGTTGAGCTCTGGCAGTGAAGAGGGAAGGAGCCCTGTGCTTTTTTCGGTGTGCAGTTTTAGTCGGAAAACGTGTGTAAGGCCCAGAGTTCCGGTCTGCAGCTTGTGTAACTGCTTGTTAGGACTGAATCCGTCCTGTGAAGAGAATCAAAGGATATCTGAAGAGTAGAAACCAGGCTCACCCTGTAGAAGACTGGAGAAATTGCTGAATTGCACTCGGTCTGTCAGGAACTGAATCTGCTGTGTGTCTCCCGGGTATTGTGCAGTAATTGCGATCGGGATAGAGAAGCAGCCTGCCTGGTATAGTACTTTCTTTTACCATATAAATGTGTGAGGAGGCTTGTGCAGCTCAAGTGAATCCTGCTGCCATTAAAGGACTTTTGCCTGTTGCAGTTTGCCATATAAATGTGTGAGGAGTCTCGTGGAGCTCAAGAGTAGCCCTGCTGACATTGAAGGACCCTATCTTGTTTGGAGGTCGTGAGTACTAATTCAGAGTCACTCCCTGTTGAATTGCCACATTGAATCCAAATGGAATTACTGTACTACTGACTGTTTAACTCATTTTTCTTTTCTCTGTGTGAAAGGGCCCTACCAGCTGCCACGGTTTGGACTAGCCACTAGGGCTTGGGTACCCAGGGACAGTAACTGGTAGGGATAGGCCTAATGCACAGAGCCATAAATGAGATAAGTAAAGTGATAAGCTAATTAACCTGATTTCCCCTGTCCTTGTTATATCCCCTAAATAAATCAGAGCTGCTTGTTTCAGCAAAGTTATACTGCCTGAAGGTATTTGTCTATGTTAAAGTATTGTACTATGATTGTTGCACTGTATCTTATTTTACAGGGGTCCCAGTGCCTGAACCAGTCCTGGGGGTAAGTGTATACTGTGAAGGTAATTCTGATATACTGTGTGGGCCACTAGTGGGAAGAAAGGGGTTGCAGTGTCCCAGAGGGCTGTGACCAAGTAAGTTTAACTATTGCAAACCCTGACCTCTGGGTGGAGGCACCCGCCATTGGATCCAGGCCCCTCAACCTGTTAGTGGCAAATCAGGCAGGGGTAGTAGCCCCTGGGATAGCGCCATCTAGGGGTTACATTCACATTGCATATTTCACAAATGTTTTTCTTTTCACAGCTACCCGGTACCCAGGTATCTTTTTCCCTGTCCCTTATCCCTTAAGTAAAAGGAATTTGTTGTTTGAATCTGCTATGCTAGAGAATTTCACTGCATGCGTTTGTTGCAGAGTCATATGGGCCTTTGGCAGACCTGTTCAATGCCTCCTTAGTCTCAGGAAGTGTACCTCAGGACTGTAGGATGGCTCACTTGGTACCCCTACATAAGAGTTGTCCCAAAGACGAACTGGGAAACTACAGGCCACTAAGCCTCACATCCATCGTGGGAAAACTGATGGAGACAATCCTGAAGGAGAGGCTGGTGTCCCTTCTGGACCAATGGGCTACAGGATGTTAGGCAGCATGGGTTTGTCAGGGACAGATCCTGTCACACCAACCTGATGGACTACTATGACTGGGTAACTAGACAGTTGAGTAAGGGCCATGCAGTGGATGTCCTGTTTCTGGACTTCAGTAAGGCATTCAACTTGGTGCCACATGGGAGGCTGGGTAGTAAGCTATCAGGTACAGGTGCCGAGGCAAAAATGATCGGATGGGTAGTAAACTGGTTACAGGGAAGGTAGCAGAGGGTGGTGGTGGGAGGGGAGCTCTCATCTCCGAGGGTTGTGACAAGCAGAGTACCGCAGTGCTCAGTGCTGGGACCGGTGTTGTTTGGGTTGTTCCCATCAGACATCTCAATGGGCATCAAGAGCAAGATCAGTTTGTTTGCAGATAACACCAAGATGGGAGCAGTAGTGGATAACCTAGGAGGGTGGCATGGGTTGCAGGATGATCTGTCAAAATTGGAGACCTGGTCGGACACCTGGCAGTTGGGGTTCAATGCCAGAAAGTGCAAGGTGCTACATTTCGGGGTAAAAAAAAACAAAAAAACAAGAAGGAGCTAACAGTTGGGGGGGGAGGGGGAGATCAACTAGCCATAACAGAGAAGGAGAAGGATCTTGGGGTGATTATAATGAGCTCAATGAACAACTCAGCACAATGCAGGAAAGAAGCTGCAAAGGCCAATAAAATGTTGGGTTATTTTGCCAGGAGCATATCTTCAAGGAGAGTGGAGCTGATCCTGCCGTTGTATGGGTCACTGGTTAGGCCACACCTGGAGTACTGCATGCAGTACTGGCACCCATACCCGAAGAGGGACATTAAGTAACTGGACGGGGTGCAGTGCAGGGTAACAGAGATGATCCAGGGACTAGGGAACATACCCTACATGAGCAGGCTGAGGGACCCGAACATGTACTCACTGGAGGAGAGAAGAGATAGGGGGGATATGATTGCAACCTTCAAATACATGAACAGAATAAACAAGACAGGCATGGAGGGACTATTCAAGTTAAGGGAGGGTAGGGACACTCGAGGTCACGATCTCAGATTGGAGGGGGGGAAGGTTCAGGAGGGAAACAAGAAGACACTTTTTCACACAGAGTGGTGTCTGGGTGGAATGTGTTGTCTGCAGAAGTGGTATCTTGTAGAACAGTGGACTGCTTCAAAAGGGGGTGGGATAGGGTAAGAGGGAGGGTCAGGGAAGGGAGGATCAGCAGCAGTATAAGGTTTGCTAGTTGCAGACTCGATAGACCATGAGGTCTTTATACAGATATCTGGCCCACAGATACTTTACTCTGGGTGCAGGCACCACACTATTTTTACTATTTCTGGGCATGAACCCCCAATAGTCACCATAGGAAGACCCAGGCCCCTTGCTGAGTACCAGAGACAGTCAGCAAGGGAAGGGTAGCCCAGTGGCACACAGTGCGGGGGGGGGGGGCAACAATTTTATTGCCCAACAGAAAAACACTGCATTTAAGAACATATTCAAGCAGTTTCAGGACTAAGTCAATAGGTGGTGTATTTTGTCCAGTACTACTATTCAGGAAGTGAGCTACGGCATCATTCAACGCTCCTTCATGGAGAACATTGGTATAAAGGGACTCAATGTCCATAGTGTCCAAATACACATTCTCTTCCATCCTCATGTCTTTAGTGAGGTTTAAAACTGCTGTGGTATCCTTCAAGTAACTCAGTAAATTAGCCACCAGGGGTCTCAAAAACGTGTCACAGTACTGTGAAAGGGGCTCTGTAAGGGATTCAATTCCACTTACTATAGGTCGACCTGGTGGGTTATGCAACATTTTGTGTACTTTTGTTAAGATGTAAAAGGTCGACCTGACAGGATTCTTGGTGATTAAGAAATCTCTGTTTTTTATATCAATGTCCCCTTTCCAAAATGCCTCTTGTACCGTCTCATCTATATGGTGTTTAAAGTCATAAGTAGGATCAACCAACGAGAATGAAGCCTTTTAAACTGTGTCATGGGATCACATGGTACTGTATTTTATAATGGGTTTGTGAACACTGAATCCTTACCCTTTGAAAAAGGATCATGCATCCAAAGCATGTCAGGCGGGATTCCTGTCTGTCTGCTTTTTTTGGAATTAATAAATTGAACTTAAGTGAGCAGTTTAGACTCCAGCTTGAAGTCCTTTGCATCCCTCTAAAACAGTGGTTCTCAAATGGTGAGGCCAGCCTCCTTGGGGAGGCCCCAACCTGTTCCAGGGGAGGCTCGAGCAAGTCTGAAAAAGCACTGCATTTAAATTTTGTGTTTTATATATTTTGTGTGAAGAGATGAAGCAAACTGAAAGAGGATAATAGTAGGTAAATCTTATGTATTTATTTACTAATAAGTGACAAGAGAAGGTGAATGAGCCGAGGCTGTTTTCAGGTGTACTCGGGGAAGGGTAGGGAGTCAATACATTTCAAAAGGTAACTGCAAAACAATCAAGAAATACACAATGAACAATAGTGCAAACAAATATGAACAATAAACTAACAATGAGTGGTGGTAATTGATCAATTTGTAGCCGGGTGGCAGAACAGCCCAAATACAAGAGTTGAACATAGGAGTGCTAAGAGCAATAACAGGAAGGAGCAAAGTAATCTCTGAGAAGTTGCTTAGAAGCAGGGAAAGAGGGAGAGAAAAGTATATAGGAAGGTTATTTCATATAGAGAGGAAACAGAGAAAGTAGTCTGACCCATGAAGGTACAGCAACAAGGGGTAACAATGGTTCAAGAATAAAAATAGCACAGCAAGTAGGCTGGCCTGTGGGGTTACAGTAAGCTGAATAACATTTATTTATTTTATTTGTTATTCAGATAACACCTTTGAGCACAGGAGCTCTTTTTCAAAGGTTCCACATCAGTATACGACAAAGAACTGAATGTGAGCCAAGTACTCAAAGGGGTTTCAATTTATTTATGGTGTACTGCGCAAAGTACAGTATGTTTTTTTCCTTTGGGGAGGCCCAAGATTATTTCAGTTTTTGGGGGAGGCTCAAAATCTTTTCCATGGATTTGGGGAGGCTCACTGTAACAAAGTCTGAGAACTATTGCTCTAAAAGGCTTTAGTGTGTGCCCGAAACCCTGTTGAATTACATAGCTTGGTGAGTTTGTGGTAGACCACTGTCCTTGTGCACACTCCTTTCTGTTCACCAAGTATCAAAAAGGTAGTGGGTGGGGTTGCTCAAATCTTCACGCAATGCAGGCAAAGTTCATTTTCAAAAAAATCTTTATTATAGCTTATTTCATAAGTCCATGTTCATCAGCCCCTGAACTCAGTGTGGGGCACCCCTGATTTAATTTTTAATACCTGCTTCTGAAGTAATTTTTGTTTATCTGGTTCATACTGCCATCTCTCCCATCGGCATTTTGAATTAGCGGCACATCCCTCAATTGCCTGCTGCTGACGTCGTAGTGGTGGAGCAACTGTGGGAGGGTGTATAGTGTTAGCGTATGGATGGAGCCATTAATAACTCTTGCTTGCCACTTAGCGGTCTCAGTGCTATACTGAGAACAAGTATAGCATGATAGTTGATCAGACAGTCTAAACTTGGTCTTGGTACAGCACCAAGACCTCTAAGTGGCAAATCGGAGTGGTTAATGGCTCCATCCATACACTTACACTATACACGCTCCCACGCTCTGATGTCAGCTGCAGGCGACTCTGGATGTGCCACTAGAGGCACAGCATTCAAAATACTGATTGAAGTGATGGCAGGATCAACCACATAAATGGGGTTGCCAATTAAAGTCAACCAGAGTTATCAGGGGTTTCCCACAGGAATAGGCAAGGGAAAGAGCTAAGGGAGAAAGGGGGGAGGGGCAAGACAAGCAGGGGGGTGGAGTCTCAGCAGGTGAGGTCATTGGAGGGATGGATTTCAGCAAGTGAGATCACTGGGAGGAGGGGGGAGTGGCTAGGTATGGAGGAAGCAAGAATTTGATTGAACCAGGGAAAGGGCTAGTATTTATTTAGTTTTTGTCGATTGGGTAAGAGCACTAGACAAATTCTGCCTATTTTCAGGCACAACCCAGGGAAGGGGGGATACAGATGAATGCCAACTGACCTTGAACAAGATTAAGCTGTTGGTGGTATTTTTAATGAATGAGGGGAACTTTGACCAGGGCACCAGTGCAATTCCCCTACTCTAAAGACACACACACACACACACACACACACACACACACACACACACACGAGGATCCCGTCACAAATGTGGGAGAATTTATGGCTCACAGTATATGGGAGGTTGAATAGGAGGGGGAATGCCAAGCATAAAGTCCTGGAAGAACACAACTGCCCCTACATGGAATGTCTAGATAAAATAGAAACTAAGGAACATTTTTGTTTGGATTGTTCATATGTAAAAGCCTTATGGAATTATTTGGCTTTAAAATGGAATATGGGGTGGCTCAAGTACCTGACCTATGAAGTACTTGTATTAGGGAAATATAATCAAAGGTTATCAAACTTTCATCAGGATACATTATTGGTTTTCTTTTGTTGTCTTCGATATTATTTAGCCTGTGCTACCAAACCTGCTTACTTGCCAAAAATTCCCTGCTAGGACTCTTCCCCCCCAGGGGTCACCACGTCCCTGTGGCATGCATCCCCATCCGTTGCCACCCGTAGCTCAGTAAAGGCCACCTTTCTGGTGCCCTGTACCAAGACCTCCCTAGCCCAAAGGTCCTTCCACTACCGCGCTCCCACATGGTTCAACTCCCTCCTGCTCTCTGTCACTAAGTCTACCAAAATTGGTCCCTTTAAAGTTGCTCTCCATAACCACCCCTTTGGTGCCCAAAGCCGTAGTTGCCCTTAATCAACCTAATGTTGGGGTCCCTCCCAGTTTCTTGCCCAGAGCTTTGACAATGTCCGTTGGACTGCTCCCCCCCTTCTCTTTTTTTTCCTTTTTTTATAAGATTGCTATTTACTGAATGTAACTTTATCCCATAAACCACTGTTATATTGTGTTCTTTTTGTTATCTGTATTGCACCTGTATGTTACCACTGTTGTATCTCACACTGTAACCATGTCTACCCTCCCTGCGACGAGGTGCCTTTGTAAAGGAGTCCCTGACTCAAAGGTTGTAAATCAGACTTTCAAAATAAATAAAAATAAAATAATTTATGGCAGGCTAGATGCCAATGGGTTTTCTATCAAAATAAAATGACTTATGAAAGCCTAGGCCTTTCGGTTTCACAAGAATTGGAGAAAGTTTATACCAAAGATGAATCTTTAAAATTCATCACAAAAGGTGTTAAAATGATGGAAAGGGTTTAATTATTTTATAAAATATAAATAACAGGAGGAAAATAAGTGCACAAGAAAACTAATATAAAAATACAAAACAAAGAACCGGAATGCATGAGAAAGTGTAACGCTTTGCCAGACGTTTATTATTGTTTCATAATTATATAAAATGTGATTACAGAAAATGCTACATGTGTTTTGACAATAAAAACTCCCCATCTCTTTTTGAGAAGCGCCATGGGATCTTTAACATCCACCAGAACTACCACCAGAATAGGCAGATGGGACCTCGGTTTAACGTCTCATCCAAAAGACGGTACCTCGGGAGTGCAGCACACTACAGTAGGGGTCCTAAGGGGGATACTGAAGGTGAGTGCAGATACCTGCTCTCCCTTCTTTCCCACTGAGACTCAGTAGTGTTTACAGAGCACATCTAAGGCTCATTTGTGATCCAGGTTAGGTAAGGTGATTCATCCACGAGGGGAAGGCCTATAGGCCCTTGGCCTAGGTGGTGGCTTCTCCCCATGATGCATTTTATTGTTATGTCGTGGTAGGTATAAGTAATGGTGTGGATAAGTTTAGGTATGTATACTGAGACTTACCCAAAGAAACGGATAACAACTTTTGAAAAAAAAAAAAAAAAAAGGGGGTTCAGTTTGGACGAACAGTGGAATCCTGATTTGGATTGGAAACCTAAAAAAAAAAAAAAAGTAATAGTAAATTAGTTTTGAGGGCTCGGAAGCAGAGGTTACAAACCACAAGCCAGGCTGTGCGATAGTATGCTGTGGTGTTTTAGCCCTGGTAATACACCCCGTTCTGCTAGGGCTCTGTTTTATAGGAATATGTTGTTGGCTTGCCCACACTTCTTGTTGGTGTGTGTGTGTGTGTGTGTGTGTCTGCGCGGTAGGCCCATGGCCTGCCGCAGTGGGATGGAAAGTGGGCAGGTCGTCTGCCAGCTGTGATGATACGGGGGAGGCTCCAGTACAGCCTTGGGTTGTGGGCGAGGTTGGCATCAGTTGGTTTTGTCTCCATGGCCACTGATGGTAGGGGGTTCAGCCTCCTATGCCAGGAGCACATGCAGGACTAGGCGTTCGGCCACAAGGTAGGTCTCCCTGTACACGTGGCTCTGTTCCGGGATCCAGCATTTTTAGAGAGCAGCCAGGGAGCAGTGGTTTTGTAGGCTCCCAGCTGAACAGGCAGCCCAGTGTGTAGAGAAAAAATGGCCGTTGCCCTAGAAGGACACGCTTAGAGGTTCCAGTATCAGGAAGGGGAGTTAGCACGGGGGAGACTGATGGTGCACAGCATGAGGATTGAATAGCTAATGGGGTGTCTAGCAGCAGAAAAAGAAATAAGAGTAAAACGATATTTAGGTAGCTTACCGTGTGCTGGCTCCGGCGAGGGACACGAGACTGAGCAAGTGGCGTGCGACGTCACCGCCGCATCACTGCACCGGTCCTTCAGTTCACTAGGATCGGGTCGCAGCCTAAAGGAAGGCTGGGGGAATACAAAACAAAAAGATGAAGAGATGTGGGAAAGTTTTAAGGCCTTAGCGAGTAAGAGAATGAGGGTAGCGAAGGTTCATGAATGGGGCACTACAGAGCTACTTGATTTTCTTGGAGTGGGGCCTACAAGACATGAGCTGAGGGCAGACAAGGATGCTCTGCCACATGGGTCGTAGCAAAGGCTGTGTCCATTCAGCAACAGCCGTGGGTTTACTGCTTTGATCTGGGGAGCTGGGGTACTCTGTGGGGCGAAGGGGCAATGAAAAAAAGAAATACAAAACGAAGCAAAAGGGGAAGTGGGGAGATGCAGGATGGAGAAAAAAAAAAAAGGATCCGTGAGAAGGGGTTTCAGTGCCATCAGCTTGGGATGGTGGTGTGGGGGAGGAGTACATCATGGGGCTCGCCTGTGGCTGGCACAAGGGTGGTTGGCTGGGTATGTGGGCCTAGATGGAGGGACAAGTCCTGTTCTGTCTATATTGGGTAATTGCTTAAATAGCTTATTATAATTGTTTATGTATAGTATTGCTTATCCTGCTCGCCAACTGTATTTATTGTACATTCCCCTCTCCCCCAGGACTCATCTCAAATCGAGCAGTACTCTGCTCAGCATGCCTTCCTGGTAAAACTCTTAAATAAATGTAACCCCTAGGTGGTGCTATCCCAAGGGCTACTACCCCTGCCTGTGCAGCTAGTAGCAGGTTAAGGGGCCTGAGTTCTGAAACGGGTGCCTCCACCCAGAGGTCAGGGTTAGTAGTGGTCAAACTAACCTGGACACAGCCCTCTGGGATACTGTAACCCCACTCTTTCCCTTTTAGTGGCCTAAGCAATATTTGATAATCACTTTCACAGTACCCCTTGTACACCATACCAGTACCCACACTGTTTGCACTTACCACCAGGGCTGATTCCTCTAGCTCGACCCTGGGAACCCCCTGCAAAACAAGGTTATGCACAGTAAATAGCAACAGTACAGTGCTCTTGGCCCAAATTGGAACCACAGTCAGGTTAAATGCAGCAAAAAAAAAAAAAAGTCAGATCTGATTTATTCAGGGGACTTGAACAAGGAAGGGGCGTAATCCGGTTGATTGATTAATATAGCCTTTAAGCCAAACAGTTATGCATGTGTAACCCCTAGATGGCGCTATCCCAGGGGCTACTACCCCTGCCTGATTTGCCACTAACAGGTTGAGGGGCCTGGATCCAATGGCGGGTGCCTCCACCCAGAGGTCAGGGTTTGCAATAGTTAAACTTACTTGGTCACAGCCCTCTGGGACACTGCAACCCCCCTTTCTTCCCACTAGTGGCCCACACAATATATCCGAACTACCTTCACAGTATACACTTACCCCAGGGCTGGTTCAGGCACTGGGACCTCCTGTAAAATAAGATACAGTGCAACAATCACAGTACAATACTTTAACATAGACAAATACCTCAGGCAGTATAACTTTGCTGAAACAAGCAGCTCTGATTTATTTAGGGGGAATATAACAAGGACAGGGGGAAATCAGGTTATTAGCTTATCACTTTACTCATCTACCTATGGCTCTGTGCACAGGCCTATCCCTACCAGTTACTGTCCCTGAGTACCCAAGCCCTAGTGGCTAGTCCAAACCGTGGCAGCTGGTAGGGGCCCTTTCACACAAACTGCACACTGAAAAAGCACAAGACTCCTTCCTTCTTCACTGCCAGAGCTAAAACTGAAACTCCAACAGACAAAACCGGGCACCTCCTTTGAGTTCCTCCCAGTTCTTGACTGGATTGGCTGTCACTCACAATAGACTGCTCCTGTTGGTCCAAAAAGGCGCCGAAGTCTAAACTGTCCCTGGGTACCCAAGCCCTAGTGGCTAGTCCAAACCGTGGCAGCTGGTAGGGGCCCTTTCCCACAGAGAAAAGAAAAAATTAGTTTAAACAGTCAGCAGTACAGTGATTCATTTGGATTCAATGTGGCAATTCAACAGGGAGCGACCCTGAATTAGTACTCACGACCTCCAAACAAGATAGGGTCCTTCAATGTCAGTAGGGCTACTCTTGAGTTCCACGAGACTCCTCACACATTTATATGGCAAACTGCAACAGGCAAAAGTCCTTTAATGGCAGCAGGATTCACTTGAGCTAACTAAGCCTCCTCACACATTTATATGGTGAACAGTAACAGGCAAAAGTCATTTAATGGCAGCAGGATTCACTTGAGGTACACAAGCCTCTTCACACATTTATATGGTAAACAGAAAGTACTATACCAGGCAGGCTGCTTCTCTATCCCGATCGCAATTACTGCACAATACCCGGGAGAACACACAGCAGATTCAGTTCCTGACAGACCGAGTGCAATTCAGCAATTTCTCCAGTCTTCTACAGGGTGAGCCTAGTTTCTACTCTTCAGATATCCTTTGATTCTCTTCACAGGACAGATTCAGTCCTAACAAGCAGTTACACAAGCTGCAGACTGGAACTCTGGGCCTTACACATGTTTCCCGACTAAAACTGCACTGAAGGAGCACAGGGTTCCTTTCCCCTTCACTGCCAGAGCTAAAACTGAAACTCCAACAGACAAAACCGGGCACTTCCTTTGAGTTCCTCCCAGTTCTTGACTGGATTGGCTGTCACTCACAATAGACTGCTCCTGTTGGTCAAAAGGTGCGAAGTCTAAACTACATCTCCCAGAGTCACTGCCCATACAATCCTCTTGTGGCTGGCTCAGATTATGAGTCAAGTTCTGATTCGTCCAAGGCACCATTTAGAGCTAGCTTACCCCACACTGATTGGTCCAGTTCAGCAGTTCAAAACCAGAATGGGAACTAGGCAGACACAGTTCTGACTGCAAAGAAAGCAGGTTAGACAAACTGTAATTTCATTATTACTCTAAATAATTTCTGGCAAACAGTTACATCTTTCAGATAGGTTCCCTTTGCACTCCTAGTGACTGCAAAAATGGAGTGAATTGGCAGCAGCTCGAGTGGTACTCAAACAGAGAAGCACACAGTGCCCCCATACAAACTAATTATGTCTGCAAGCAGACAGCTCTTAAAGAGACAGTACCAGAGGCTCTAAAAACACTCACTGATAAATGGCTTAAATGCCACTCACCATTCAGGCTTGGAGCATTCAAGCAAGCTCCTGGAAGTCTTGTGGGAACCCCCATTTGCAGGGGAGGTTACACCCTTCCTGGCCTGGGAAAGCTTGACGTCCGCGTCAAGCAAGTACCCCCATAAGATTCAACTGCAACCATATACATTTGCATTAGGCTCGCACATGTAATCGTCAGTCAATATATCATTTTACCAAGAACACATTTCGGAAACATTGCGGTACGTCACTCTTTACACAGTATTACATACACATTGTACCATAACTCAAGTTATTACCTCTTGTACATGAAACCTGAAGAGAGGGGCCCTTCCTATCAGTTACCTTGGGGCTGGACGGGCAAGGGCACCACTTAGAGGGCAACACAAGTAACTTGGAGTTAGCACTGACGCTCAGTTTGGGCAATGAGCTCGGGGACACATACACTCCTTTATGGACAACATTGAGAGGCAGATCCACTGGCCGGCCCAGGGAATCATAACTGAGGTGCACCACAGGCTTTACAGCTCGACCAGTCTTTCTAGGGGGAACTGTTACAGTCTCTGCACTCTGAGCCTCATTTTCAGCATTGTCCTCACTTGTCAGGGGAGTCTCCATGGGGGTAGAGAGGCTAGAACTTGGGGCACTTTCAGCTCCAGGAGTTACAGTTTCTGAGTCCACAACATTTGGCTCGCATGGAGAGCTTTGGACACTGGCAGTGGACTGTCAGGGCACTCAAAATACTCTTCTTGTTCTGGTGTATCACCAGTCTGCCCCAATCCATCATTTCCTCCCTGAAAGCTCAAACAGTTCAACCATGCACAATGATTCCATTTCATCTGATCTGATGCTTTGCACTTCACTTTCTGGGAGCATTGGCTCCAGGGACGAAGCTGGGGGCTTAGACAGTCCAGAAGGCCCAGCTTCGCCTCCAGTATTGACTAGAGGATTGGCCCGAAACAATTGATTCAGTTCGTAAGAAGGATAGTATTCAAAGTCACTCTCACTTTCTTCTGATATGGACTGACAGTCATGCTCAACTGGAACTTGTGGAGGGGAACACTTTAGCTCTGCTTCTGTAGGTGCAGACTTTCTTGATCTTTTCTTAGCAGCACCTCTAGTCACTGGTCCAGAGGGGGCATCTTCTGGGGGCTCAGACTCAATCAAGATTTGTCCAATGGGCAGTAAATGATTTCTATGCATTGTTTTTACATCTTTTGAATTATTCTCAGGCCTTACTGTGAATTATTCTCAGGCCTACTGGCAGATCATCTAGTTTGCCCACTACAATGTGAGGGAGATGGTGCCATCTGTCAGCAATCTTGTGTTTGCCATGCAGTCCCACATTTCTTAGCAATACCCGATCTCCCTCCTGGAGTTCCTGTGCTTTCACCTTTTTATCATACCTTTCTTTGTTGGCCAGATTTCTTTTGGCAGCCATGGTTTGAGCCAGTTGGTACGCATGAGTTAGCTGGGCCTTTAACTTTTGCACATACTGTAAATAGTTGTCAGCTTGAACCCCATCAGGAGAGACCCCAAAACACACATCTACCGGTAGTCGATCTTCTCTTCCAAACATCAGACGGTAGGGGGAAAACCCAGTGGCATCACTTTTGGTGCAGTTATAAGCATGTACCAGGGTGCTAATTTGTTGGCTCCATCTAGTCTTGTCCTTTGGGTGCAGGGTGCCTAGCATATCTAGCAAAGTGCAGTTGAAACGTTCAGGCTGTGGGTCCCCCTGGGGGTGGTAAGGAGTGGTTCTGGACTTTCTCACTCCCCACAGAGAAAGCATCTCTTTGATCAGACGACTCTCAAAGTCTCTCCCTTGATCAGAATGGATTCTTTGTGGAGCCCCATAGTGAACAGAAAAGTTTTCTACAAGTACTTTGGCTACAGTGGATGCTTTCTGGTCTTTGGTGGGGAAAGCTTGGGCATATCTCGTGAAATGGTCAGTGACCACCAGCACATTACTGATATTTCTTTGATCTGACCAAACTCAGAAAATCAATACAGACCAAGCTCCATGCACTGGTGGTGATGTTAACAAGGGGGCAGCCCTCCGGGCAAAGCTTTCCTCTGAGCTTAGCGACAAGTTCGAATGTGTTGCTCCACATCAGACCCCATCTTAGGTCAATAGAATCTGGATCTCACCAAGTCAAGTGTTCTGTCTATACCAAGGTGCCCCATGTGGTTGTGCAAGGACCTCAATACTGAGTCTCGAAAGGCAGTGGGCAGCATCAGTTGTTGTTTGTCTACTTGTCCCCCTCTGTCTACTGTTTCTCTGTATAACAGTTTATTGATCAGTTTCAACTTAGGACCTTCTTTGTATAACAGTGCAGTTCTCAAATCTGTGGAGTGTAATTTGGACACATCTTTTCCTGCATAGAGGGCTTCTAAAGCTGATTTGATCATAGGATCGCGGGATTGAGCCCGCCGAATACTGTCATTGTCCAGCTGAGGCAGTGCACCAATGTCTATTGCAGAAAAGTGGCAATAAGCAGCAGGTATGCAATTCTCGGAGGGTCCCAAGCAATCCACCATGCAGTCCACTGCGTCCGTGGACATTTGTTCCTCCCTGTCAAACTTCTGGCAGAGTGCCCGAATGTCAGGTTCTGCCAATCGGACCCAATCATTCTGGGGAACAGGCCTCCGGAAGAGAGCATCAGCATCTATGTGGTTCAGACCTGCTCGGTATTAGAGAGCATAGTCATATGTAGATACGCAGAAAGCCACCTGTGGCCAGTGGCATCCAACTTAGCTGAGGTCTGCACATAGGTCAAAGGATTATTGTCAGTTTTACTAGTATTTTAGCCCCATACAAGTACTCATGGAATTGGTCAACAATAGCCCACTTCAAAGCTAGGAACCTTAACTTATGTACAGGATAGTTCTTTTCGGATGGGGTCAGGCTTCTACTAGCAAAGGCCACTGGTCTCAGGCCATTCTCGTGCTCTTGGTACAACACAGCCCCAACCCGTGCAAGCTAGCATCAGTGTGCAGGACGTAAGGTTTTCTTGGATCGGCATAGGCCAGCACTGGAGCATGGGTAAGTTGATATATGATCTCATGAAAGCAGTCTCACAATCAGAGTCCAGCAGGCCCCAAATACTTCACTCGGATGAAAATACACTCTTTCAGTCTTGAGGGGCCGCTGACTTTGGTATTTATTGTGGGTTGGGGATACCCTTGAGTAAGGTTAAGTAAAGGGCGGATCACTCTTTGAATAGTCCTTGATGAAACGCTGATAACAACCACAGAATCCCAGGAATCTTTGCAGTTCTTTAGATTTTGGGCTGTGGCCAGGTGGTCAAGGCCCTCAACTTTACTTGGGTCGGTCTCTATTCCTCGGTGGATACTGTGTCCCACATACTTTACTGATGTTTGAAAGAATTGACACTTATCAATGGACAGTTTAAGGCCAAAGTCCTCCAGTCGGTCCAATACCTTAAATAATCTGCTCCATGTTCCTCCAGTGAGCTGCCAAACACAATAACATCATCTAGGTATACCAGGCACCTAGTAAGTTCATGTCCCCACTGCACGCCCATCAATCGTTGAAAAGTGGCTGGGGCACCTGAACCTTCGAGGCATCCTCATGAATTCATAGAAGCCAAGCGGACAGATAAAGGCCGTCTTCTCACGGTCCTCTGGGCCATCGGGATCTGAGTAGTACCCACGCGGAGATCCAACACAGAGAACCACTTGCTCCCGCTTAGGCAGTCCAAAGCATCCTGAATGCGGGGCATTGTGTACTGATCAGGGAAGTCCGCACGTTTAAGGTGCGATAATCCACACATCCTTACTGTCCCATTCTTTCCTCACTACCACAATGGGGAAGCATAAGGGCTTCTGGATTCTTGTATTACACCAGCAGCTAACATCTCTTGCAGATGCCGTCTCACATCATCTATGTCAGCAGGTGCCAGGCGTCGAGACCTCCTCACGAAATGGTCTTCGTCATGCAGCGATATTGTGCTCAGCTCCTTGCACGCATCCTACGTCCCATTCCTTTAAAGAAAACACCTGGTCTCTCTGGGCAAGCTTCTCACTGATCCTCACGTTCCATTCAGCTGGCAATGGGGAGTCGACAATCAAACAAGTCAGCGCTACTCTGTCATTCTCTCCTTGAACTCTTGCTGCTGGGTAGCACTGCAGTGTCTGCACAATGCACATTAGCCAGGATGCAACTCTATTTACTCGAATGTCTCTTTCAGACACATTATGAACTTGAACCATTACCCTTCTGGCATAAGCATGGGCTCTAGCGGGCAAAATACTAGGCTTGACCAGCAGTCCCTCTGGCAATTTTCCATCGCCTGGTGCATCCAACATTAATATTTTATTCTTAACATCCTTTCTGATATGGACCTCTCCCTGTAAGGTACACTGGGCATTTGGCGCCAGGATCAGAGACTCAGGATCCTTCTTCCATACAATTCAGACCGGTTCCTCTGGTTCTATTTTTTCAGCATCTCTCTGTGCCTCATAGGCCTTCTTAATTAAAGCCGGAACTCTTAAAGCTCTACTAGTCTTTGACCCCTGTTTTCATAACATAACTGTGCCAGCCTTCCAACATATGAGCATTTGTTCCAATCAACAAAGGGACACCATCATACAGTCCAGTGGGGGGACACACTAAGGCTAGGGTCTCTACTTGTTCGGCCACTCCAGCCACGGAGGTGGGGGAAAGACAGCCAAATTCGGATGTACCCGAATAGGGGTAGGCCTTCACTTAACCCCATACCTGCAGTCCTTCTAATGGTTGTAAGTGGCACGCCTGACAAATGCTTCTGATACCAATCTTGGAACATAATTGTCACTTGGGAGCCACTGTCTAATACAGCTCTTGTAGACACTCCATTCACCTTTACAGTGGTCTCCATGGAGGGACCCACTATTCTGGACCAGTCTGGAGGCGGTAGTGGGGCCTGGGCAACTGACCTGCCACAAAAAGACGTGAGTTAGCATTTTGGTGCCTCACTGGGATCATTTTGTGCACCTCTTAACCACTGATTTGTTCTCCAGCTCTCCTTGTAGCCTATATGCAACTTTGTCAGTGTCTTTTGGGGACCGGCATTCCTCTTCATGTGCCCATCCTTCCTGCAATTATAGCAAAACATACTTTCTGGAGTTTGAGCTGGCCGAGGCACCACACTGGGAGCCAGAGGCGGGGTATTACTAACTGAAACCTTGGTGCCATCTCTGTCTGCGTGATAAGCATTTGGAGACATCTCGTCAGTTTCTCCACTTCCATGGTCAAGGAATTGAGTTTGGAGCTGTTATCAGCAGGAGATACATGGGTGGGTACCCCAACCTACAGCAGATGCAGTCGGATATAGGTCAGGGTCTGCATTTGCAGGTCATTTCATAAAGGGACTGTTTTTGAATTCTCGGATCTCTCTCAACAGTTCGCCCATTGTGGCATATCTTTTCCTTGTCAGAGCACTCATTGACTGTCAACCTCTGCCCTGAACTTCACTTGATGGGTCACTCCTCAGTCACTTTCGGTCGTGCAGCTATTGGTGCAGGTCCTCCGAGTCGCCTTTTCTCAACTCCTCGATTTCTCTCATTAACTCATCATAGGAGTGGGGATTCCAGTCGATTTGCCAGGCGTAACTGAAGCAACAGCAGTTCTGAGAAGGGGCAGACTTAGGATCCTGTCCAGCCTGGTTCGGTCCAGTTCAATCGCTGGCAAACTACCCTTTCTGAGAGCATTCTTGCAACAATTTTTCCAGCCGAGATACATCACAGACAACAACTCCTTGGTACTGTTGTGCATTTCTTACTCTCCACCATAGATCCTCATCAGAATCTGGGCTCCCATACAATTCTCCAAGGCCTCAAGATGAGCCTGTGCAGTCACTTCAGGGTTACTGGCCCGTTGCTTACTGGATGGTAGCCAGGGCAGGACCTCGGAGGCTCTCACTAACCCTCTTTTCGCTTTTCGGCTTCGAGCATTGCCATTCTAGCACTTGGGGCAACATAGTCTATCAAGGTCTCCCAGTCATCCTCCCCTTGGGGGTGGGAGGTGCCAGAGAAGATCCTCAACCTTCGTAAGAGTCGTGACTAATGGCAGGTGCAGAAATAGGAGTCTGCATTGGTTCAGCCACCATTACGGGTACTGGAGCCGGGAGAGGGTGTTGGGGAGGACACCTCAGGTGGCAAGAATAGTTTCTTCAAGTCCTCCACAGTTTTCCCCTTAGCAAACCATTTAGCAAATTTCTCCTCAAAAGTTTCAGATAGTGGTGGGGCTCATCTCCCCGGTCTTTACTGTCCTTAGTTATCACTCTCCAAGCAGTGAGGGCTCCTCTGGGGTAATGGTCTGTGGCACTTGGAGCTATCTATGGGATCCTAAACTCTACTAGAGCCAGGAAAGTGTGGGTGAGCAGATTAGTGCCACCACCACCACAGGGTTTTGTAAACCTTCCACCTTGAAAGTACTCCCTGCACAGTGTCCGTATTGATACCCAGGGGATGTCCAGGATAAGCATAGCATTTGGAGGTCGATCTCCTCCCCAGTACACCACTCCACCAGCGGTGCACAGCCACTCTGCTCGGGTACCCATTTATTTATTTATTTTTCCTTAACAGTGGTTTGTAAATATGGCTACTAGAGGACACACAATCCCAGCGGTGAGCCTCCAAGATGTAACCCTAGATGGCGCTATCCCTGCCTGATTGCCACTAACAGGTTGAGGGCCTGGATCCAATGGCAGTGCCTCCACCCAGAGGTCAAGGTTTGCAATAGTTAAACTTACTTGGTCACAGCCTCTGGGACACTGCAACCCTTTCTTCCCACTAGTGGACCACACATATATCAGAATTACCTTCACAGTATACACTTACCCCCAGGGCTGGTTCAGGCACTGGACCTCCTGTAAAATAAGATACAATGCAACAATCACAGTACAATACTTTAACATAGACAAATACCTCAGGCAGTATAACTTTGCTGAAACAAGCAGCTCTGATTTATTTAGGGGAATATAACAAGGACAGGGGAAATCAGGTTAATTAGCTTATCACTTTACTCATCTACCTATGGCTCTGTGCACTAGGCCTATCCCTACCAGTTACTGTCCTGGGTACCCCAAGCCCTAGTGGCTAGTCAAACCGTGGCAGCTGGTAGGGCCCTTTCCCACAGAGAAAAGAAAAATTAGTTTAAACAGTCAGCAGTACAGTGATTCATTTGGTTCAATGTGGCAATTCAACAGGGGCGACCCTGAATTAGTACTCACGACCTCCAAACAAGATAGGGTCCTTCAATGTCAGTAGGCTACTCTTGAGTTCCACGAGACTCCTCACATTTATATGGCAAACTGCAACAGGCAAAAGTCCTTTAATGGCAGCAGGATTCACTTGAGCTAACTAAGCCTCCTCACACATTTATATGGTGAACAGTAACAGGCAAAAGTCATTTAATGGCAGCAGGATTCACTTGAGGTACACAAGCCTCTTCACACATTTATATGGTAAACAGAAAGTACTATACCAGGCAGGCTGCTTCTCTATCCCGATCGCAATTACTGCACAATACCCGGGAGAACACACAGCAGATTCAGTTCCTGACAGACCGAGTCAATTCAGCAACTCTCCAGTCTTCTACAGGGTGAGCCTAGTTTCTACTCTTCAGATATCCTTTGATTCTCTTCACAGGACAGATTCAGTCTAACAAGCAGTTACACAAGCTGCAGACTGGAACTCTGGGCCTTACACATGTTTCCGACTAAAACTGCACTGAAGGAGCACAGGGTTCCTTTCCCTTCACTGCCAGAGCTAAAACTGAAACTCCAACAGACAAACGGGCACTTCCTTGAGTTCCTCCCAGTTCTTGACTGGATTGGCTGTCACTCACAATAGACTGCTCCTGTTGGTCCAAAAAGGTGCCAAGTCTAAACTACATCTCCAGAGTCACTGCCCATACAATCCTCTTGTGGCTGGCTCAGATTATGAGTCCAAGTTCTGATTCGCCCAAGGCACCATTTAGAGCTAGCTTACCCCACACTGATTGGTCCAGTTCAGCAGTTCAAAACCAGAATGGGGAACTAGGCAGACACAGTTCTGACTGCAAAGAAAGCAGGTTAGACAAACTGTAATTTCATTATTACTCTAAATAATTTCTGGCAAACAGTTACATCTTTCAGATAGGTTCCCTTGCACTTAGTGACTGCAAAATGGAGTGAATTGGCAGCAGCTCGAGTGGTACTCAAACAGAGAAGCACACAGTCCCCCATACAAATAATTATGTCTGAACAGACAGCTCTTAAAGAGACAGTACCAGAGGCTCTAAAACACTCACTGATAAATGGCTTAAATGCCAAACACCATTCAGGCTTGGAGCATTCAAGCAAGCTCCTGGAAGTCTTTTGGGAACCCCCATTTGCAGGGGGGTTACATTTAATTATACATCTTGGGATGAACGACCTGGCTGACAAGACAGTAGATATAGTCCAGAGGAGGTTTGAGGAACTAGCACAATTATGTGAGGGGGCAGGAAGATCAGTAACTTTTTCAGAGATACTTCCAGTGCCCAAGGCAAGCACAACAATAAAGCTGAGAATAGAGGAATTTAACAAATGGCTAAGAACCTGGTGTTGTGCTAAAGGGTATGGGCTGTTGGGGGATGGGGAGGGACCTGGGAGGACAGTAGTCTCTATGCCAAGGACACACTACACTTGAGTGAGGAGGGAAAGAAAGTGTTGAAACAGAGGATGGAGGAGTATATAGAGGAAGTTGGGAATTTAAACTAGGAGCGGGGGGGTGGCAACTGGGCAACAGATATGCAGAGACCACAGGTTGGGAAACCATACGAGCTAACCCCCCATAACAGTGACAAAGGACAAATGGCAAGTACTATTGGCGATGCTAGTACAGGAGGGCAGGATGGGGGGGTGGAAGGTGGTTACACTTAATGCTAGGAGCCTTGGGAAGAAAACTGCAGAGTTACAGGTGCTCATGGCAGAGGGAGAGGTGGACATTGCAGCCATCACAGAAACATGGGCCACCCAATACAATGACTGGGATCTGTCTGTACCAGGGTACAGGTCATTTCATAGGGACAGGGTGATTGGGAAAGGAGGGGTGTGGCACTATATGTGAAGGAAGGACTGAAGTGTGTAAGGGAGGAAGGGGAGGAGGGTAGTACGGAGTCACTTTGGATGCAAATCCAGGATTCCAAGAACAGGATTCTTAGAATGGGAGTGGTGTACAGGCCACCATCTCAGATGGAGGAGTTAGACAGGGAACTAGCAGGACAGATCAGGAGGACCTGCGAGAAGGGTAGTGTGGTGGTTGTGGGGGACTTCAACATGCCATGAGTGGACTGGAGTACCCCAACAACCAGGAACAGAAGGAAGCAGGTACCGCTGGATGCCTTCCAGGACAGCTTCCTGCTGCAAATGGTCAGTGAACCAACCAAGTTAGGGAATACCCTTGGCCTTGTGCTGGCAAATGGGGACTTTGTGAGAGAACTTACAGTAGAAGAACCGCTGTCAGGAAGTGACCACCACTCAGTATGGCTCACATTGGATATAGGCAAGGAAGGAGTGGAATCTGGCATGAGAGTGCTGGACTTCAGGAGGGCAGACTTTGGGAGGATGGGGGGGGAGTGGTAAAAGGGCATCTGGCCAGAATTCAATCTAGTATGGACACTAACCAGAGTTGTGAGCTCATAAAGCTGGGGATAGTGGAGGCAACCAAAACCTGCTGCAAGGCCCAGAGCAAGAAGGCTAGGGCTAAGAAACAGAGTTGGTCGAGCAAGGAGCTCATGGAAAAGGTAAGGAGGAAAAGAGCTGCCTTTAGGAAGTACAAGAAAACAGATAGGGGGGAGGACAGGGAGGAGTACTTGACAGAATCAAAGAAGGTGACAAGGGCAGTAAGGGGAGCCAAAGCATCTATGGAACTCAGGCTGGCACAAGGCATTAAGAAGGGGGAGAAGGACTTCTTTAGGTACATCAGGGAGAAAAGGAGCTGTAAGGACCACATAATAAGGATTAGGAAGTGGGGGGGTTGGGTGGAAGCAGGGTGAGATAAGGCAGAAGTACTAAATGAGTACTTCTGCTCAGTATTTACTAAAGAGAAGAGGGGGGGTGACATCCAAGGAGGGAGAAATGGCAGAAACGGGGGGGGGTAGGGGTGACAGATGGGGAAATCATGGAGGGCAGAGTTCAGGACGGTTTGAAGGCACTGAGGGTGGACAAGGTGCCAGACCCAGATGGCATCCACCCCAGAGTACAGAAGGAGCTGGCAGAGGTCCTTGCAGGACCTTTGGCAGACCTATTTAATGCCTTACTACATTCGGGGTGCATACCTCAGGACTGGAGGATGGCTCATGTGGTGCCTCTCCACAAGAGTGGCCCCAAGGATGAACAGGGGAAACTACAGACCAGTGAGCTTCACATCCATCGTGGGTAAGCTAATGGAGACTATCCTGAAGGAGAGGCTGGCGGCCCTCCTAGAGGTTAAAGGACTACAGGACAGCAGATAGCACGGCTTCATACGGGGCAGATCCTGCTAAATCAACCTGGTGGAGTTCTATGACTGGGTAACTAGGCAACTGGACGGGGCCATGCAGTGGATGTCCTGTATCTGGACTTCAGTAAGACATTCGACTCAGTGCTGCATGGAAGGCTGGGAAGTAAGTTAGTAGGCACAGGGGTGGGTGCAAAGCTGGTGAGATGGGTAGGAAACCGGCTTCAGGGAAGGCAACAGAGGGTGGTGGTGGTTGGGGAGCTCTCACACCCAAGGGTAGTGACGAGCGGTGTTCCACAGGACTCTGTGTTGGGACCAGTGTTGTTTGGGATATTCATTGCAGACATATCATGGGACATCAAGAGCAAGATCAGTCTGTTTGCTGATGATACCAAGGTAGGAGCGGTGGTGGATGACCTAGGGGGATGGCAGGGGTTGCAGGATGATCTGGCAAAGCTTGAAACCTGGTCAGACACCTGGCAACTGGGGTTTAATGCCAAAAAGTGCAAGGTGCTACATTTTGGGATGAAGAACCCAAGGAGGAGTTACCAGCTGGTGGGAGTGCAGCTGGCCCAGACAGAGAAGGAGAAGGATCTGGGGTGCTCATTACAGGGTCAATGAACAACTCGGCACAATGTAGAAAGGCAGCTGCAAAGGCCAACAAAATGGTGGGTTGTATTGCAAGAGGTATATCCTCAAGGAGGGAAGAGGTGATTCTACCACTGTATAGGTCATTAGTTAGACCGCACCTGGAGTACTGCGTGCAGTACTGGCGCCCATATCTGAAGAGGGACATTAAGTTACTGGAGGGGGTGCAGCGCAGGGCGACAAAGATGATCAAGAGACTGGGGGACTTACCATATGAGAGAAGGCAGAGGGAGTTGAACATGTACTTGCTGGAGGAGAGGAGGGACGGGGGGACATGATTGAAGCCTTTATGTACATGAAAGGAATGAACAAGACAGGTACAGAGGGGCTGTTCAAAGTAAGGGAGGGAAGGGCCACCAGGGGCCATGATATGATACTGGAGGGAGGGAGAAAGGTTCAGGAGGAAGATGAGGAGACCCTTTTTTTTTTTTTTTGGTTAACAGAGAGGGTGGTGGCTGGGTGGAATGTGTTACCTGCAGAAGTGGTATCCAGTAGAACAGTGGACTGCTTCAAAAGGGGATGGGACAGGACAAGGGGGAGGGTTAATGAATGGGAAGGCTGGAAGGAAGGGGCAGCTGCAGAATAAGGGGTGCTAGCTGCACAATCGAGCAGACTTGATAGACCGCTAGGCCTTTGTCTGCTGGCAAATTTCATATGTTTGTATGTTCGTAATGCAGTACATGGTACAGTGATGGGAGGGGGGGGATGTCACACATGGTCATGCGGGAACAGATAGCGGGGATTGGTTGGGCATGTGGCAACAGGGGGTGGGCAAAACCAAACAAATTCAACGTGGTACAATGCATACTTATCAGCTGGTACAGGACCTAAGGAGCTGCCACTGAATAGTGCAGGCCCACAGCAGGAGACCTACTGGTTAAAATCCTGGGGGTGCTACAGCAATGAAGGCCTGCTTATTCTAGTAAGTGGTTGCAGTAATGACAAAAGGAGCATTTAGGGTGGGGGAGGTAGTAGCCCAAAATAAGAAACCTGGGGCGGGGGGCTAGACTGGGGGGCAGTGTCTTGGGGTACAGAATCAATCTCGATCTGGTTAGGCAAGTCCAGGACAGACCAGGTGGGCAGAGGTGTAGCTATCACCTTGAACAGCCAGCCGGCACAACCATGGTGCGCAGTGGCCGCCCTGAACCAGTACAGACAGGCATGACCCAAAGGCCCTGGCCCATTGTTCATGCATGGGGATGGGGAACCCGTGACCTGCTACCAAGCAGCGGCAGTTTTAAAGAAATGGTGGACATCCTAGGTGAGGACCCCAGCCTAGTCTTGTCACATTCATTCAAAATTGGGGCAACTTGAGAGAGGGCAGCCGCGGGTGCCCTGGTGAAGGAATCCAAGGAGGTGGGCAAGTGGAGATTTGATTGTTATACAAAACATGTCAGGGAACTGGTGTAACATGTATCATTTCTTCTATATTCACAGGTGGGTGCCGGCAGGCTCAAGTATGGTGGACAGGATACTCATTTGTATACTGGACAGAGACACACAGCCGTCATGCCAGGAGGGAGGCAGATGCACAGGGATGTCAACCGGACATGAGTCACATGGAAAGGGGTCCGCTACATGAGGTGGGCCCAGTTGTTGCCAGCTTTGGAGGAGCTCAGGAGGCAAGGGAAAAACTCAGACTTATTAATAATCCACTTTGGGGGTAATGACTTGGGTAACAAGCCCTGAGGGTCTCTTTTGCAAGACATTGGGAGGAATTTCAATATTATTAAACATTGGTGGCCAGGGATGACCATTGGCTGGTCAGAGATTATATTGAGAAGGATGTGGTACCACGCCAGGGACATAAAAGCTATTTAAGGGGAATGCAATCGGCTTAACTACAAGGTGGCCCCATTAGTATGGGCAGTTGGGGGCATCTACATTAGTCATAGGGATATAACTTATTCAGTCTCGGGTTACGATCGGGAAGATTGCATACCTTTGTTAATAGTGGGGGAGGCATTTTTTATCAGCAGTATAGCTAAAGCTTTAGAAGGGTGGGAGACAGGGCAAGGCGCAGTGGGAGTAGTGTTTGCACCTGCTTTTGAAAACCAAGGCGCAGCCTCGTTTGGGGGGGGGGGGTCCACCATTCCTTCTCAAGCTGGAAGTGGGCTAATGGAGGAACAAAATATAAGGGTTAGGGAGGGCAAGAGGAGGGAACATAATCAAATGGGGGCAGGATAGGTACAGGCAAGGGTCAGCTGCACCTGGGTGTGGCAGGAACAGAAAGCGGTAACACCAACTTAAGAGATTCAGGAGGGGGTCATCATTAGAGGCACCTGACCCAGAGCATATGTAACCTCCCCCCCCCCCCATAAATGGGGGTTCCCAAAAAGTCTTCCTTGGGCTTGCCTAAATGCTCATGGCCAGGCTGGTATCCTGTGTCTTAGCGTTTAAAAGTGTTGTATGAGAGTGCCTTAATGCCTCTGTTTCTCTCTCTCATAACCTGGTGCTTATTTAATCTGGGAGGGGGCCAAGTAGTTTTAGGCTCTAGTCCCGCCCGGGATGCCAGATAATCACTCCATTCAGCCATCGCTATTTTTGCAGAAGGAGCTCTGTTAGAAACTGTACTTATTTGCTGATTATCTATTAGGATAGTAATGTTATGGAAGTTTGTCTAACCTGCCTTTTTTGCAGCATGGACATTTCGACATGGCACCACCATCTTGGTTCTGGACTGCTACTGTGGGCCAATCAGTACCTTTGGGGACCCTAAAATGGTGTCTGTCCCCAGGGGGTCTTATGGGAGCAGAATTCTGTAGGAATTGTAGTTTTGAGACTTTAGCACCCAAATGGACCTGGAGGGGGAGTCCTTGTATTGACTGACAGATGGATCAGCCAACCAAACCTTTTGGATCCTGGGGAAAGTCCCAGGCTGCTTACAGCAGGGAGTCAGTCTAAGTGGGGAAGCGAAAGAGTGAACAACTCGAGATATTTGAGCAGTAGCTGCTGCGTAGTTTGCGTGGGAGAACCGTGGAAGGGCTAAGATTTGGCCTGCCTTCTGCTGTCCCTTGTGAGGGAGCTCTCCCTAGACTCAGACTGCATCCGAAGTTGTGAGAGAGACTTAAAGCCACTGAATTAGTGACCAAGCTTGAAACCTGAAGACGACCGAAGATTTGCTGAATGCGATCAGCCTGTCAGGACCTTCATTTACAGCTGAACTCCCGGTTTTGCGCAGAGACTCTGTGATTGCAGCCGGACTGTCATCCGCCTGGTATAGTGATGATCTCTTTACTATAAATGTGCTGTGTGCTGCTAATGGGTCACAATTTGGTTCCCACTGTGTGTTTAACTGTGCCTTGCTTGCTGGAGGCTGTATCCAGCTTTCTCAGATTCACATCCGAACTGTTCCCCAGTCTGGGCCTTGTCACACTGACCCAGCCACATTACTCATGCCACAGAGAAAACCATCGACGAGAGACCTGCCTTGGGATCAGCCCCCTGCTCAACGCCTTGAAAATGGAATGACATCTCAGTGATTTGTGTGGGCCTTGCTTCTCCTGGCACTACAGCTCATCAACCTGCAGTCTCAATTTCATCCCTCCTGTGTCCTGTATTACGTATCACGAGTAAACACCAGGGTAGCTCCCTGCAACATCAGCTAAATCAAAAGTGTTGTCATCTAATTCACTTGTTTTCTTGTCACGAACCGAGCCATCCGGCTCCGGATTACAATTGTGTGTGGTTGTGCAGGTTTCTTTTTTCCATCACAGGGCCCCAACCAGCTGCAATGCCGGCCTACCCCAGGCAATGTTCCAGGCTAGCCCACCTTTCTTCCACCTGGGTACCCAGAGTGTGCGACTGTGTAGGGACTCCGAAGCACATACATGACTACCTGATTGATTTAGCTATTAAACCACTCAACCTGATTACACCCTTCCCTTGTTCAAGTCCCCTAAATAAATCAGATCTAACTCTTTTTGCATTTAACCTGACTGTGGTTCCAGTTTTTGGCAAAAGTACTGTACTCTTGCCATTTGCTGTGCATAACCCTGTTTTACAGGGGGTCTCCAAAGTCGAGCCAGAGGAACCAGCCCTGGTGGAAAGTGCAGACAGAGTGGGGATTTGTATGGTGAACAAGGGTCATTGTGAAAGTGTTAACTGTATATTGTGCAGGCCACTAGAAGGGAAGGAGGGGGGTTACAGTGTCCCGGAGGGCTGTACCCAGGTTAGCCTTGCTACCAACAACCCTGTCCTCCAGGTGGAGGTACCTATTTCAGTACCCAGGCCCCTTAACCTGCAACTAGCCAAGCAGGCAGGGGTAGTAGCCCTTGGGATAGCGCCACCTAGGGGTTACACATAGAAGGGACTGAAGGCTGGGTGGGGCATTGGGGTCATACAAACCAGGCCCGGAGAAACCGAGGTGACAGGCAGCAAGGAGGCCTGGAAAAGGGATTGATTGCATCATTATGATATGTATTTCAGGTGCAATAAACGTGTTGTTTGTGTCTGCTGATTTGAGTTCAAGGAATTGTCATATGTATTTCCAGATCAATAAACACTAGCCTTTAGAGCACCACATATAAATTTGTGAGTGTATTAATTCCTGGGAGGAATCCATCTGACAAAAGAAAATTACTTGAGAAGCAAGTATCTGAATTTTTTTTAACATTGGACGAAAAGGCTAATCAGGGGTTCTTACTTGTTGTATAACTTTCTGACCCCTTGGATTCTTTCTTTAGGTTCTGCAGAGTTTCACTGGAGACCACTATACCAAACAGAAGCAGGATCACAGAACAGATTCCAAGACTCATTTAAATAAAACAGTTATTATATATATATATATATATATATATATATATATATATATATATATATATATATATATAATTTTTTTTTTTTTTTTTTTTCCAACTGCATAACAGAATTAAGTTGGCTCAGCAAAACAAACTGAAGTCTTGGCACACGCTAGCTCAAACTGGTTACACATGCACTTTATTTCATGAGTGCATGACTCATACTGAAGAGTCTTAAAGAGACAACAGCATATATTACATTACTGACACGGAAGTTTCCCTTTGATAAATCAATCGTAAAGTTTTGTTTTTAGTGTAAGGTGTGAAAACTTCCTCTAATCAATTTTGTTCACACATTTATAAATACTTCTAATTACAAAAGCATTACCAATAGACCCCATTTTTATCTTGATTATCTTTGCCTTTGGTTTGTTTGCACAGCAGCACAGCGTTCCTTACCTCCAGCTTCATGATCCTCTGTTTCTGTCTCCAACACCCCAAACAGCACTGTTCAGAAACACTAGCAGCTACTACTCTTCAGAGTATGGGACTAGACGAACATTGAATAGCTATCCACAGAAAACCAGTTCTCTCCACAGCTCGTTTTGGTTCTGCTACTGCCAGCTTTCAGAGCCTAACTTCACTTCCTGTTCACCTCTGAACTGCGTCCCCTATACCAATCTGGACAATTCATTAATATTTACAGAGTGCAGCAGCAAGGGAGGAGCAAGAGGAAGGGGTTGCTAAATATTTAAAGTGACAGGCTAGAACATCCAGCTTTGACTTCTCACTCTAACAAGAGAACTTTCATCTTATTTTTACAGTCAATCACATTTGTATTTTGAAACATAGAAACATATAGAATTTGTCAGCAGATAAGGACCTCTTGGCCCACCTAGTTTGTTCATTTTTTCCTGCCTATACTGACACCCGGGGTGCCAATAGAAATTCCTGGGCCCAGGACACACCTTTAGGACTGCCCCCACTGCATCCCTGTTACAGGTCCCCCTATGGGCCCTCTTTTGGGCCCCTAATGAGCCACTGGGCCCAGGACAGTTGTCCCCTGCCCCCCCCATCTGCTCCGCTGCTGACACCATAAACTCTAGGTGATCTCCGGCTACCTCTCTCACTTCCATACAAAAAGATTAATTTATGTCTATTCCATGCATACTCGAAGTCCACCACGGATTTCACTCCCATTAACACTGCTGAAAGACTGCTCCAGGGTTCCACTATTCTTTCAGTGAAGAAGTACTTCCTCACATCACTCCTGAATTTACCCCTTTCAGCTTCATTGCATGCCCCCTTGTTCTTGAGCACCTTGTTCTCTGAAAATATTCCCCTCCTGTACTTTATTTACCCCCCCTTCAAGGGTGCACATATAATTGCCCTCCTCTGGACATCCTCTAGCCTATGTCCTTCCTGAGGTGTATATTCTATCCATCACATATGTTGCCCCACAGACTAATACAATAGCATAATAATTTAAATTCAGATGGGACAGTAGGTCCATCATTTCTTCTTGAAATGTACGGTCTGAAGGGACTCTAGGTGCATCATATCTACTCCAGCCCACACTCTAATGTAACAATGTAAGATCAGAAGGAACATTAGGTCCATCAAGTGTACATACTGTATCTACCCACTTTGTGATTCACTACCATAGTAATGTATGGTTAGGAGGGACACCACGTCCCTCATGTCTATCCCAACCCTTCCCCCAACAATGTAACATGGTAACAGAGTAATGTAAGGTCAGAAGGGACTCTAGGTCCATAATGTCTTCCCTCCCCAACAACAATATAACATAGTAAAATTGTAGTGTACGATCAGAAGGGACTCCAGATCTATCATGTCTTCCACCCCACAACAACCTGTGATGTACAAATGTAATGATGGAGCGATCATTAGGTCCCTAAAGTGTACCCACCCACCCAAAGAGTAACATAATAGCATAGAATGTAAAGTCTAAAGGGACAGTAGGTCCATCATATCTTCCAACCGCAACAACAATGTAACTTAGTAACATTGAAACAAACAGTCTGAAGGGGCTCTAGGTCCAGCATATCTACCCCAGCCCACACTCTGCAATGTAAAAATGTAAGGACAAAAGGGACATTAGATGCATCAAGTGTGCCCATGTACCCACTATGTGATATACTACCTTAGCAATGTATGGTCAGAAGGGACATTAGGTTCCCCCATGTCTAACCTTACGCTTACTGCAGCGATAAAACATAGAAACATAGCAATGTAAGATCAGAAAGGACAGCAGGCCCCTCCTGTCTTAAACAATCCTTCCCCTAGCCATGTAACATAGTAGCATTGCAATACAAGGTCAGAAGGGACTCTAGGTCCCTCATGTCTAACCCAGCCCTTCCCCCCTCAATGTAACATAGAAACATTGTCATCTAAGGTCACTAGGTCCCTCATGTCTAACCCAACCCTTCCCCCAGCAATCTAACATAGTAACATAGTACTGTATGGCAAGAAGGGACCATAGGTACCTCATGTCTAACCCAACCCTTCCCCCAGCAATGTAACATAGTAACATAGTAATGTAAGGTCAGAAGGGACATTATGTCCCTCATGTCTAACCCAGCCTTTCTCCAACAATTTTAATATAGTAACATTGTAATATAAGGTCAGAAGGGACAGTAGTTCATCATGTCTAACCCAACTCTTCCCCCGACAATGTAACATAATAGCATAGTAATGTAAGGTCAGAAGGGGCACTAGATCCCTCATGTCTAACCCAACCCTTCCCCCAGCAACGTAACATAATAGCATAGTAATGTAAGGTCAAAAGGGACACTAGGTCCCTCATGTCTAACCCAGCCTTTCTCCAACAATTTAATATAGTAACATTGTAATATAAGGTCAGAAGGGACAGTAGTTCATCATGTCTAACCCACCCTTCCCCCAATAATGTAACATACTAACATACTGCAGTAATGTAAGCTCAGAAGAGACAGTAGATCCCTCATGTCTAATGCTGCCCTTTCCCCAGAAATGTAACATAGTAATGTTGTAATGTACGGTCAGAAGGGACACTAGGTCCCTCGTGTCTAACCCAGCCCTTCCCCCAGCAATGTAACATAAAAACATTGTCATCTAAGGTCACTAGGTCCCTCATGTTTATCCCAATCCCTCCCAAACAATGCAAAATAGTAACATAAGATCAGAATAGACAGTAGGTCCATCTTGTCTAGCCTAACACTTTCCCCAACAAGGTAACCTAGTAACATAGTAATGTAAGGTCAGAAGAGACACTAGGTCCCTCATGTTTTACCCATCCCTTCCCCCAAAAATGTAACATAGTAACATAGTAATGTAAGGTCAGATGAGATACTAAGTCCCTCATATCTAACCCAGCCCCCCTCCCCCAGCAGCAATGTAACATAGTAACATAGTTAGGTTAGATCAAAAGGTTGGTCCCTCATGTCTAACCCAACCCTTCACCCAGCAATGTAACATAGTAACAGTGTAATATAAGGTCAGACGGGACACTAGGTCCCTCATGTCTAACCCAAACCTTCCCCCCCAACAATGTAACATAGTAATGTACAGTCAGAAGGGTTAATAAGTCCCTCAAATATAACCCAGCCCCCCCCCAAGCAATGCAACATAGTAACATAGTTAGGCTAGGTCAGAAGGGACACTAGGTCCCTCATGTCTAACCCAACCCTTCACCCAACAATGTAACATAGTATCATAGTAACATTGTAATGTAAGGTCAGAAGGGACACTAGGTCCCTCATGTCTAGCCCAACCATTCCCCCAGATATGTAACATAGCAACAGTAATGTAAGGTTGGAAGGGACACTAGGTTGCTCATGTCTAACCCAACCCTTCCCCCAGCAATGTAACATAGTCACATTATAATGCATATAGATACATAGACACTGTCGGCAGATAAGGGCTGCCCTACAGCCCACCCAGTCTGCCCATTTGAGTTTATAAGTTCACTTTGTGTTTTCCTAGAAGTCTGTTGCCTAGTACTCCTGACCTCCAGAATTCCCTTATGTCTATCCCATGCATTCTTAAATCCCATGATTGTTTCAGCCCCCAGCACGTCCTCTGGCAGGGTGTTCCACTTATTCACCACCCGTTCTGTGAAGAAATTCTTCCTCTCTTGAATCGCCCTCCCTCCCTCCAACTTCATCCCATGCTCTCATGTCCTGGAACATCATTTTGCTAGAAAATAGTGTATTCCTGCACCCTGTTCCTACCTGTAAGGTACTTGCATGTCTCTGTCATATCCTCTCTCTCCCCACCTCTCCTCCAGGGAGTACATATTCAAGTCCTTCAGCCTGTCTTCATAGGACTTGTGATGCAATCCATGTACCATCTTTGTTGCCCTCCTCTGAACCTTCTGTACCCTGTCTATGTCCTTACATAGGTAAGGTCTCCAGAACTGTACACAGTACTCCAGATGGGGCCTCACTAGTGTCTTGTATAGTGGAATTATGACCTCCCTTTTCCTGCTGGTGATGCCCCTGCCTATGCATCCCAGCATTCTATTTGCTTTACCTGCTGCCTGTTTTCCTACCTTGAGGTCATCAGAGATGATAACCCAAGGTCCTTTTCCTGTTTGGTGCATGCTATATCCTCACCCCCCAACTGATATGTTGTTCCAGGTTCTTGTGCCCCATATGCATTATCTTGCACTTTTGCATTGAATTTCAACTGCCAGACCCTTGACTATTCTTCAAGCTTCTGCAGGTCCCTCCTCATTCTGTCTACACTCCCTGGTGTGTCCACTTTTTTACAGAGCTTTGTGTCAACAGTGAACAAACAGGGAAATTCTGCCTTCTAGGTCCTGTGCAATGTCACTGATGTGATGATTTGGTTTGGTTGATGCTCAGTTGAAGGTGATGTTGTTATGATGAAGATGAGTGTGCTCTACTCTAAGGTGGTGAAAAGAGATGAGCGGGGCACCAGAGGTCCGAATTATATTTCGGATAGGATAACTGCTATCCGGACAAGGAGAGGCTGGAGTCGACTTAGTAGTTTTTAAATGCCTGCAGGGCAGACGTTTTATTTGGAACCAAAGGGGAGGGTAGACAGACACAGTCACAAGAAGAGTAGGGGATGCCCGGTTAACAATAGGCGGATTATAACGAGGATACTGAAATACTTTTGATCTACCACTTTAATGTTTACCTCAGCAAATATAACCTGCAGGCCTACTGCCACTCTTATTCTAGTACTAGTTTATACTGTACTCTAAACTTTACACAAGAACCCAGTCTTAGGCTACTCAGCACTCATTAGGGTGATCAGCATCATGCATCTACAAAGAGTCCAGAATTTTACAACGGTCCAGAGATCCGGCGTCTTCGTGTACACCGTCGTTCTTCGTTGGTAGCTACAAGGGAAATAAAACAGAACTGTGGAACCCTAATCTCAATTCCCAGCAAGGACCTAGATAAGGCCACTGGGGTGGTGAGAGGTTTGGTAAACAGACCATATATCTTCGGCAAAAGCCCACTCTTTCCGAGGCTGCCGGAATGTAGAACCAAAGCAACTGGTTCCTGAAATAACATACACTGAAGCAAGAGGTTCCTTGGCCAAAACCCACTTCTAGGGTTGCCAAGGATGAAGAAAGACCAAGATCTGCTTGGCGATGAATCCAATGGAGGACTACCACGATCCGACTGATGCTGCAGCACTCCAAGGGCCAGCTGGAATCGGAAGGAACTCTGACAGGACCAGGAACCATAGGAATCTGAAGAGATGATGGTTGAATCTGCAATCCTCGGTCAGGAACTAACACAAAACAAAGAAACGGCGGGCGCGTCCTGGACTGGGCTTCGACGGACTCGACTTTCGGCGAACAACCAGGTGGGGCGCAGAACAGGTTCTCCAAGATGAGCTCTCTCTCTTCTGTAGAGGGCGACCAACCTCGGGACATCTGGAACAGGAACCATACAGAACAGCACTGGCACGGCTGTCGTGATGCGTTTCGGCGGACGTACTTTCAAGGTGTGAAAATAAGAAAACGGCGGGTATGACTGGTACAACTGACGACGGACTTCGACTTCGGCGAACAACACAAACGGACGGGATGAGTTGATAGATGATCTTTCTGGAGTGAAGAATGCTGGAAGGATGTCTTCTTCTGAGTAGAGACTGATTCTGAGCATGTGGTGTAACAGACCACACTAGGAGACTGCAGTGTGGTAGAAGACTGAGACTGTCTTCGTACAGTAGTAAACATATAATTGAAGAATGCCCAAAGAACTGTGGACTAGTACAATAATTTGCCAGGGAGAGCAAATTATAACTTCAGGGGTAATTGTTACTGATGAGGGCCAATGTCCAGGTACTCAGAGCAATAGTTCAGGTACTTAGGACAATAGTTCAGGTACCTCGGGCAATAGTTCAGGTACTTAGGACAATAGTTCAGGTACTTAGGGCAATAGTTCAGGTACTTAGGACAATAGTTCAGGTACTTAGGGCAATAGTTCAGGTACTTAGGACAATAGTTCAGGTACTTAGGGCAATAGTTCAGGTACTTAGGACAATAGTTCAGGTACTTGGCAATAGTTCAGGTACTTGGACGTGAGTCCAGCATAAGCAGTACAGTAATCACAGTAAATTCACAGTATAGGCAATTAGAACACTCTCAAATGAACCCTGTTTCTATGGGTAGGGTACTTCTGGGCTAGGATCCTTACTGTCCGTTGTGGCTGGGGCCTCTCTTTAGACCAGGCTTTACCTCGGGCCTAATGCCCTACCGTACCTCGGGCCTGAGCCCTCGTTAGCTTGAGCCTGCCTTGTATTCCACTAGGCTGGGCCTCCCTTTCATACCACTAGGCTGGCTTGCCCTATTTGCTGGGCCGGGCCTCTATAGTACCACTAGGCTGGCTTGCCCTATTCTGCTAGGTGGGGCCTCCCTTTAGTACCACTAGGCTGGCTTGCCCTATTCCCGCTGGGCAGGGGCCTCCCTTTAGTACCACTAGGCTGGCTTGCCCTATTCAGTGGGCGGGGCCTCCCTGTCAACCAGGCTTTACCTCGGGCCTAAGCCCTACCTTTACCTCGGGCCTGAAGCCCCACGTTACATTGGGCCTAGTGCCCCACTTATATTGGGCCTGGAGCCCTCGCTGCATTGGGCCTAATGCCCACTTTATACTGGGCCTGATGCCCTTACTTTATACTGGGCCTGATGCCCTCAACACTTTGGGCCGAATGCCCCACTTTCCAATGGGTCTGGTGCCTACTTTAACCTTTTGGGCCAGAATTGCCCTTTTAAATTGCATTGCCCTTTAAACTTCTCAGCTCACTGAGAGCTGCTGTCTGTTATCTGCAAACCCCGCCTCAGTTCCGCTCCTTAATGAATATTTATAGGCCTTTAAACTGGCCTTAACCAATGTCATAGCCTCCTGTATAGGCGTCGTAGCCCCGCCTCAGTTCGCCCCCTTAATGAATATTAAAACACGGGTCCTAATGACCCGATGCTGCCCTGCACACTGTCACTTCTGCAAGCACCTAATGTGCTTTTAAACAAATGTGCAATCCCTTATTAAACTGGCGGTCAGCACGGTGGTGCTGCCGCCGCCACTCACCGCTTCTGCCATCCTGAAGCGGGTAGAAGTGCGATAGGGAGGCGGAAGGGATGCTGGCAGTGGGAGGAAATGTACAGGCAGACAAGGGGACGATCCGGGGCCTTCCAGCGGCAGAAACGGCGGCGCTTCTTCGCACGGCGTGGAACCGGAGGAACCGCCAACACTGGGCAGAAAATAAATTACCGGAGGCTAAATAATAAATGAGGCGTTAAGCCCAAAACCGTGGCAAACGGATGATTTCTTTTCTTCTGGTGCCCTGATGGCACCTCAGACCGCCGAACTAATGCGGGGCAAGGAGTCTTCAGGCAGGAGAGGCAGCACAGGACCACAGCAAGCCCAGAGGGACGGCTTCAACACAAGGTAAGCCCTAACCCGTCCCTTGACTTCTGTGTCCTGTCTCCTCAACCACTGCCCAGGATCAACTGAACTACTGGAATTCAATTTAAAAGTTAAAAACAGTCTGAATTCTGGAATGGCTGGATTGGAATGCTGTGCATGAGCCACTCAGCACAGCGTTCCATCCAGCCATTATGACATGGCATGCTTGCAAGATCTATCTTTTGACCAGGATTTAAGTGCACAAGGCACTTTTTCTGTGTTACAGTGTTTTGTGTGTGTGAGAGTTGACTTTTTATGTCTGGGGCCCCTTATTACAGTACCCTGCTGCCTACACCTGCAGCAGGTACTCTGAGCACCTGTATGTTCTACGTTCATTTAATTATTTTTAATTATTTCTGGAATGACCACCTTTGGGGCATTACACTGATGAAGACATTGAACAGGTCCAGTCCCAGCACTGATCTCTATGGTACCCCAATGGTCACTCTTCCCTCTGTGGAATGACAGCCATTTACCACCATCCTCTGTGTCCTGCTACCCAGCCAATTATCTACCCATTGCACTACTGTCCCACCTACTCCCGTATTCCCCAGTTTGTTTAATAGCCTTCTATGTGGCACAGTGTTAAAGGCCTTGCCGAAGTCCAGATAGATCATGTCCACTGACCCACCTTCCTTGTCACCCAGTTGAAGGTCAGAAGTGACGCTATGTCCCTCATGTCTAATCCATCCCTTCCCCCAACAATGTAACATAGTAACATTGTAATGTACGGTCAGACGCATTGAGTTCTATAGTAACTAGAGGGGGGACTGACTCTATGAGGTCATTGAATCAGATGATGCCTTGTGTCCGCCATTTGCTGGGGGAGTCAGTTCCGGAAGTTAACAGAGATCACATGCATGTGGCATGGTGTTCAGCATGTATTCAGCGGTCGTCATTTCCATGCTATTTCAGTTTTTTTGTGGCACACCTAAGTAAAGCTGCATTTTTTCCATCAATTTATGTAAAATAAAGCTCACCTTGTGGATTTTTGTGTAGATTGGACTCCCTTTTGTTAATCGCCAGTGGTTTTGTGGACAGATATACACTTAGAGGGTATTCAGATGTTTTACTTTCAGCCCTGGCTCGGGCTCTGCAGGGGAGGTAATCTGTGCTGCCCATGGTTTGTTGTGGAGGTACTGGCCCAGAGAAAGTGGCTATGCTGTTGGTTTCTGTGTTGGATACAGGGGTATTCAGTGGACACAGGGGCTGCTGGTGGGGACTGCCAAGGTATACTGACATGGCCACTACAGTGGGTGGAATGCCTGTAATAAATCTATATTTTCACTACTGACCCTCCTCACTGCATCTTGGATTAGATGGATCTCTTATGCACATTTCTTTCCACCAGGCTAGCTAAATGGGGCCGGGGGGGGGCTCAAGCATCCTTTCATACCCTGCCCATCTCTGGGACCTATGACAAGCCTTTTTTTCTGTAGGACCCTGGTGCCAGTACGTTGCTACTTGGGTTGGTGGGGGGCATTACATACTTTACCTGGGTTGCTGGGGGGCACCGGAAGGAGAATGATCAAGCGCCCTAGAGGACAAACTCCCTGGGCCATGGGCCAGGTGGAGGGAGAAGGATCAAACATCTTAGAGGGCACTCTCCTTTCTCGGAGGAGTGTAGCCACCACAACAGGACTGACTGAGTGAACACAAGTGAAAATGCTGGTACGTGGACCATGAGAGGAAGGGGACACACTGGCTGATGCTGGCCAACAGCATGCTTTGACATGCATATCTATGCATGGGGTCATAAGAGCTGGTGTCTTGAGAAGTGGGCAGAAAATCTGAAAACTGCCTCGGCAGCTGTAGACTATAGACTCTGGTCAGGCCCCTGCCCTGCTGATACCCGTTGCCTGATGAGCAACTGCTATCAGAGATATAGCCCTATAATTACCCTTCTGCAGGTGTGTTACTCTCTCTAGAGGCAGATGGTGGTGGGGCGTAGGGAGACTGGACTGGCTGTCTCCCCTCCCCATTCCACAGCTGGAACCCCTCTTCCTACAGACAAGACACCCCTGCAGCTGCCCTTCCCCATTCAAGACAGGGCTGGGGAGCAGAAGATCTATAGCAGAGAACTTCTGTTATGGTACTGCCCAGGGCAGTGCTAGCAGTCCAAGTCACACATTGCAATGAGAGCCATGTGCTCAGTGGCCCTGAAGCTGTGCTGTATTACATGTACTCCTGACCCTGCACTGTACCACGTGCAGTGCTGGCACTTCCCTGTGCCACGTGTAGTGTCGATGCTGACACATTGCTGTGCACATTGATAGGAATGAATCTCCACTGTCACTTTAAATGTCTTCGGATTAGGCGCTGTAGAGGCTTTTGCATTCATGACATCACAACTTAAGAAAGCGCATAGAGCACATGCAAATGGCTGGGGGAGTATGGGCTGCTGTATCTTGGATTCAATTAATTGGCAGCGTGCTTAGAATCTGTAGCATTTTGTGACAATTAAAAATAAAATCATGCTTTCCTTATAGATTTTTTCTGTAGACTAGACTATGATTTAATGTATTGGCCATAGTTTTGCAGAAGGGTGCACCATTTGAAGAGTCTGAAAAACAAAACAAAACAAAAAAAAACTCTGGCTTGGCCTGGGCTTGGGAGCTGATTGCAGTGTATGGAATCTACTCTGTGAGTCAGGAGTGAGGGTACTGTCTGCTGGGTTTGCGTGGGGTGGTCAGCAGTCTCCGTTCTCTGCTACTGTATACAAAGATACATAGATACATAGTGTCAGCAGATAAGGGCCTGTGGCCCACCCAGTCTGCCCATTTGAGCTTGTACAGTAAGTTCAGTTTATGTTTTCCTAGAAGTCTGTTGCCCCTTACCCCGACCTCCAGAATTCCTTTATGTCTATCCCATGCATTCTTAAATCCTTGATTGTTTCAGCCCCAACACTCCTCTGGCAGGGTGTTCCACTTGTCCACCACTCCGTTCTGTGAAGAAATTCTTCTTCACGCTTCCTCTGAATCGATCTCCTCCAACTTCATCCCATGCCCTCTAGTCCTGGAACATCTTTTCGCTTAAAATAGTGTATTCTTGCACCCTGTTCCTCCCTGAAAGGTACTTGTATGTCTCTATCATATCCTCTCTGTCCCTCCTCTCCTCCAGGGAGTACATATTCAGTTCCTTCAACCTGTCCTCATAGGACTTGTGATGCAATCCATGTACCATCTTTGTTGCCCTCCTCTGAACCTTCTCTACTCTGTCTATGTCCTTACATAGGTAAGGTCTCCAGAACTGTACACTGTACTCCAGGTAGGGCCTCATTAGTGTCTTGTATGGTGGAATTATGACCTCCCTTTTCCTGCTGGTGATGCCCCTGCCTATGCATCCCAGCATCCTATTTGCTTTACCTGCTGCCTTGTCTCACTGTTTCCCTACCTTGAGGTCATCAGAGATGATAACCTCAAGATCCCTTTCCTGTTTGATGCATGCTATATCCTCACCCCCCAACTGATATATTGTGCCAGGGTTTTTGTGCCCCATATGCATTATCTTGCACTTCTTTGCATTGAATTTCAACTGCCAAACCCCTGACCATTCTTCAAGTTTCTGCAGGTTTCTTCTCATTCTGTCTACACCCTCTGGTGTGTCTACTCTGTTACAGAGCTTTGTGTCATCAGCAAACAGTGAAATTCTGCCTTCTAGGTCCTGTGCAATGTCACTGATGGAGATGTTGAATAGGACCGGTCCCAGCACTGATCCCTGTGGTACGCCACTGGTCACTCTTCCCTCTGTGGAGTGACAGCCATTTACCACCACCCTCTGTGTCCTGCCGCCCAGCCAGTTACCTACCCACCACACTACTGTCCTGCCCACACCCATATTCCCCAGTTTGTGTAATAGTCTTCTATGTGGCACAGTGTCAAAGGCCTTGCTGAAGTCCAGATAGGCCATGTCCACTGCCCTCCCCTGATCCACCTCCCTAGTCACCCAGTCAAAAAATTCAACAAGGTTGGTCTGATGTGACCTCCCCCTGGTGAAACCATGCTGCCTTGGGTCCTATAGTCCATTGACAACCAGATGTTCCACCAATCTCTCCTTCAGTAGCGCTTCCATGATCTTCCCCACTACCGAGGTGAGGCTGACTGGTCTGTAGTTCCCCGCTTCCTCTTTGTTCCCACTTTTGTATAAGGGGACTACATCTGCTGTCCTCCAGTCTTTGGGTACCTCCCCTGTTTCCAGTGATCGTCTAAACAGGATAGCCAGAGGTTCAGCCACCACCTCTCTTAGTTCTTTAAGGACTCTGGGGTGCACCCCATCTGGCCCCATTGCTTTATCAACTTTTATTACTTCTGATTCCTTCAGGACCCTTTCTCGAGTAAAGGGACTTGTGTCCATTTCTGCACCATTCTCACCCCTTGTACTCCCTTCAGACCCATTACCCTCCTCTTCCTCAGGAAAGACTGAGCAGAAATACCTGTTCAATATGTCAGCTTTACTGTTGTCATCCTCCACACAGCCCCCATCCTCCACCTACGGTCTCACTATCTCTCCCTTTGCCTTTCTTTTTTCACTTATGTACCTGTAAAAGGTTTTTTCCCCTCTACCCACTGATTTTGCAATGTGCTCTTCTGTCTGAGCTTTGGCTTCCCTTACTGACCTCCCTGCCTCCCTTTGCTTCTCCTGGTACTTCTCCCTATCCCCTTCTGCCTGTGTCTTTTGTATTGCCTGAATGCAATCTTTTTGGCTTTCTCTTTCTTTGCTACCTCTTTGGAAAACCATAATGGTCTCCTGCCCTGATTCCTGCCCCATTCCCCTTAATGCCTCTTTCAAGTATCTCCCCATTTTCCCAAAGTCTGCCCCCCTAAAATCCAGGATACGTGTTTTTGTGTGGTTTGGTTCTGCTCTTTCTGTGATTTCAAACCACAATGACTCGTGGTCACTGTTCCCCAGGTGCTCCCCCACTGTTACCTCCATCACACTGTCCCTGTTTGTGAGCACAAGGTCCAGTATTGCCTTCTGCCAAGTTGGTTCCATGACCAGATGTTTGAGGAAGGCACCCTGAAGGAAGTCCAGGGTAAATCTGCTCCTAGTTGATGCTGCTGCTGCTGGGATGCTCCAGTCCACGTCTGGAATATTGAAGACTCCAACCAGTACTACCTCACCCTTGTCTGCCATCCTTTGGATGGCTAGCATCAGCTCCCTATCTGTTTCTTCCTCCTGGGCTGGTGGTCTATAGACCACACCTGTGCGGATGGCTGGCCCCATTTTCCTTTCCAGCTTAACCCACAGTATCTCTCCCCCATTTTGTTCCTCCTGGATCTCTGTGGCCCTTATGTCATTTTTCACATACAGTGCCACTCCTCCTCCCTTCCTACCTGCCCGGTCCCTTCTGAATATGTTGTAGCCAGGTATGGCCATCTCCCAGTCACGGTTATCATTATACCAGGTTTCAGTGATGGCCACAATGTCCAGGTCTGACTGAACCATGACAGTCTCCAGATCTCCATCTTGTTGCTAAGGCTCCTGGCATTGGCACACATGGCTTTCAATGATTTGACCTCCCTAGACTGTTTCGCTGTTCTACTCCAGCCCCTTCCTTGGTTGTCCTTTATCCCTGGTTCCCCTTGCTGTCTGCTCTTCTGCTGAATCTTGCCCCTTTTCTGCCAATCCACCTCTTGGGCGCTAATCTCCATCTTTTGCACACTGCTTTGTAGAGATAGCCACTCCTCCGGTTCACTGGTTCCACTGCTAGCTGTGGGGGGTGAGCAAGTAGGTACCCTCCTTGCTGGCCACCCCCTTTGCTAGTTTAAATGCTTGTCAATGTAGCATTTAAACTTATCATTGAGTGCTTGGATTCCCCTCCAGGATGGATGCAGGCCATCAGGCTTGAACAAACCTCTATCCCTCCAGGTGGGTCCCCAGTCACCAATGAATCCAAACCCTTCCTTACAGCACCAGTTCTTCAACCATGAGTTAAAGTTCCTGGTGCATGCACCCCTATGCTCTCCCTTCCCTCTCGCAGGTAGTACTTCTGAGAAAGTGAGAAGGTATATACTTTGAATTGCTGGGGGGTTCTGTAGAGGTGGGACAAGTCTGTGGAGGGGTGGGTCCAGTCGTGATGTGGTGGCTGATCTCTTGAATGGGGGGGTCCAGCTGGGTGTGAGGTGCTCCCTGCCAGAGGTGTTAGCAGGCATACGCACTGTACTCAGCAGAGTACAGTAAAAAAAAATAAGGCAGGGGCAACAAAAAGAGGAAAACAAGGACATTGTGAGTCATGTTGTGTCTGTGTCACACTGAGCCCTTTTTCCTTTGTTGTTCGCTATGGGTCACTGATGCCACCAGCCAAACACACAAACAAGAACAACTTACCAGGCAGACAGAAAAACAAAGGAAGGAGGATTACAGGAAGAAACTGATTACCTGAACTCAGACATGGCAAGAGGGAGGGCAGGCCTATTGTTGGTGTGGGCATGGCAGTGCATATTTTGGTTTATGGTCACATAATGGGGGGGCGGACAACAGTGCATCAGTTTTGAGTACAAGTTTAAAATTCCTGGCTACACCCCTGCTCCCTGCATCAGTTTTGGGGGTCAGCTGCAAGGGGGAGTGTAGGATGGGGTTCCTGCTGTGCAGGGGGGGTGACATACGGCTAGTATATTTGGCGGAAGGTCTGCTGGGGGGGTGGCTAGTCTGGGGAATGGGAGGCACACAGCCAGTCTGTTCTTCAGGAAGTGCTCGTCCAGCTGCAGGGCAGTGGCTGGTCTGTGGGGAGAGGTTCCAGCTGTGTGGGTATGCTTTTGGTCCAGTGCACTCTAAGCCTTGATGGCCCCTCTCTTTACAGCCAACCAGACACCCCCTTTTGCAGCCAGCCCCCACTCCCAGTAGCCTGTCTGTGAGTCCTTCATCCTATCCTCACATAACTGGAAGCACTCTTTCCAGATGAGCAACAACCCTGCAGCTGCCCCCCCCCAAAGATTGTACTGTGTCCTGTTCCCATCCCCACAGCCTGACCTCCACCCAACAATCCATTCCCTGACACTGCCCCTCCACTCTTAAGAGGGTCGTGCAGTGAAAGACATACAGCAAAGAACTGCTGCCAGGATGCTGACAAGGATCCCACAGTATTTCTGGACAGTAATACCTACTGGCAATGCAGACAAGAAAACCACACCTCCCCTCCCTCACTCACGCTGTCCCAGACTCACTCACTATGCTTAGTAACCACATACATGGCAGTTCTGTTATTTCATTTTAAAATGTCACCCCCACTCTTGCTCCATCCATGGCCTCTTGGACACACACCAGTGACCCGAGTTTGGAAGTACAATCGGGTTACTAGGGGCTAGCCGGGGAGGGGAGGATCAAGCATCTGAAGGACTGCTCTCCCATCCTGGGGAGGGAGGGTTTGCTCGTCTGGCCTCTGCCACCAGGGGGAGGCCTGGTGGTAGTGCAGCTTACAACGCCATAGAAGGGATAGTTGTGGCCTGGAGATGCATGCCTCTGCATGCATGCCTTCAAGTCAGCCACAGAGAGGAGAGGAGAGGAGAACAGTGGTAAATGGGAATAATGGCTTAGTGAAGCCCCAGCATTTATCTGCAGAAAGGGGCTATTCCATGCATGGGAATAGTGATGGGGGGAGCAACTGCAAGGAGAGTGAAGGCTATGGCGTGGTCTAGGGAGGGTGCTGAGCTTGGGGAATGCTGGTGCTGGAAAGATGGTCCAGCTACAGGAATGGTGGGGGTGTTCCAGGTGGAGGGAGATTTATCGGAGGCTGGTCTGGGGTCTTGATGAGTGTACCATCTGCAGGAGATGGGGCTAGTCCATGAGCAGAAATGGTGGATTGGATGTGTCCAGCTCCAGGGAGGGTGATCATCTGGGGTGAGAGGCTGGTCTGGGGATGGGAGTGGTGGTCCAGCTCCTGGGAGGGTGCTCAGGGGAGGAGGCTGATCCATGGTCAGGAAATGTCTAGCTGCTGGGAGTGTTGTGTGCTGGGGGGTACAGATGAGGAGTATGCAGTCCCGGGGGTGAAAATGACCACATGTAGGGTAGATGATTGGGCTAGGGAGCTGGTCTAGTGCATAGAGTGGGTCCAGCTGTAGATACAGTGGTTGACTGGGGTGGGTGCTAGTTTGTGTGCTTGGGAGCACAGCCATAGAGACATTCGCCTTGGGGAAGGGGAGGATAGTCTGGGGACCTAGGGCTAATCCAGCTGCTTGGAATTTGCATGCCATGGGGCTGGATGCTGGTCCAAATGCATGGAGGCTGGTCACCTGATGGAAGAGGCTGGGCTGTATGGTGGTGTAGCTCCAAGGAGATTGCCCACTTGGGGTAGGCTAGGACTGGAAGGGTTTCTAGCTGTATGGATGATGGTCGGCTTTTGGATGTTAAAAGCACATTGACTCAAGGGGCTGGCACTGGTTTGTATGAGGTTTCAGCTTGGCATCTGTAATGCTGTTCCCCTTCCCTGTCCCAAACTGCAGATAGCAGCTGGGGAGCACACAGGTAGTCTTTTCTTCAAATCTGCTCCGGCTGTTGGTAGGTGGGACCATACCTCTACGGTTTCTCTCATTTCAATCAGCTCCTCAGAACTGCTTAGTCATGTAAAAGTGCTGCCATACCTAGAAGGTGCTGTGAAAGACATAAAAACAGAAGTGCAGCTGTTATGGGGGGGTGGGGTGCCGTGGGGGGTATAAAGACTGATGACCAGCTCCCAAAAAGATAAGCTTGGTTAGGTGTTGGGGAGGGGGATGTTCCATGGGTGGAAATGGTATTGGGGATATCATTGCTGCAAGGAGAGTGGGAGCTTTGGCATGGTTTAGGGAGGGTGCTTAGTTTTGGGAAGACTGGTCCTGTCTCTGGAAAGGCAGTCCAGCTACAGGGAGTGTGGGAGTGTTCCAACTGCAGTGAGATTTATCGGAAGCTGATCTGTGGACTGGAAGAGTAGTCCAGCTGCAGGGGTTGGGGGTAGTCCACAGATGGAAATGGTGGTTTGGGGTTGATCCAGCTCCAGGTGTGGTGGTCATCTGGGGGTGAGATACTGGTCTGGGATGGGGAGTCCAGCCCCTGAGAGGGTGCTCAGTGTTTTGGGGGGTGCTGCTTTGTGGTTAGGAAAGGTCTAGCTGCAGGAAGGGTTGTCTGCTGGGGGTGCTGGTGAAGGGCTTGGTAGGGTGGCCCAGCTGTGGGGGGAGGGGGCAGTCTTGGAGATAGAAGGGAGGTTCCGATGCAGGGCAGGTGATCATGCTAGTGAACTGGTATAGGGCATAGTGTGGGTCCAGATGTAGATACAGTGGTTAACTGGGGGGCAGCTGAGGAGACAGTCACCTGTTGCAGGGAGGATAGTCTAGGGACTAAGGGGGATCCAGCTACATGGAGGTTGTGTGACATGGGGCTGGATGCTGGTCCCGATGCAGGGAGGTTGACTGGGGGAAGAGGCTGGGCTGTGCAGTGGTGTATCTCCAGGGAGGTTTCACAACTTGGGGATGGCTAGGACTGGAATGGTTCCCAGCTGCGTGGAGGATACGGATAATGTACCCTGGAATGGATAATGAACCCTGGATATGTATAATGAACACTGGATACAGATAATGAACCCTGGAATAGATAACGAATCCTGGAATGAACGATGAACCCTGACATGATAATGAATCCTGGACTGGATAATGAGCCCTGATGCCATAATGAACCCATGAGTAGATAATCAACGCTGGATACAGATAGACAGATGGGGGCACATGGCCAGTCTGTTCTTCAGGGAGTGATTGTTCAGCTGCAGGGTGGTGGTGGGTCTGTGGAGAGGGGTTATGGGTTATGGGGGCTATGTGGGTATGTTGTTGGTCCAATGCACTCTTAACCCTTGATGTCCCCTCTGTTTACAAGCAACCAGACACCCCCTTGCAGGCAGCTCCCCGGTAGCCTGTGATCCCCTCATCTCATCCACACATAGCTAGAAGCACTCTTTCCAGATGAGCAACAGCCCTGCAGCTGCCTCCCCCCCAAAGAATATGTATTCCATTACCACTCCCACAGCCAGACCTCCACCCAACAATCCATTCCTGCCCCCACCCATTCTTAGAGGGTCATGCAGTGAAAGACCTACGGCAAAGAACTGCTGGCAGGATGCTGACAAGGACCCTCCCCCAATAGTCACATGGAAGCATGCCATGACTTACCCCTAAGGTGGGGTCACAGGAGAGGAACCCCCGGCAGACAATGGAGACAGCTGACATGGCAGCAGAGCATCACGCCTAGGGCCAGATTTCTTTTTTTGCTGATGATCCCCAGAGAGGCGAGGTGTGCAATGACGCCAGCATCTGTCCCACCGACACACAACTAGGCCCGAGCACCTGTCTCCCAGGGGTCCTGGCCTGGCTCCCACTGGGTGGCACTTAAGCATCGGATCACCATGGAGCCCCCCTAGTGGTGGAGAGCGGTTCTTTGGACGCTCTACCAACCTCCCCCGAGCCAACCTTCAGACTCCCGGATTCGCCCTTCCGACCCACAAAATGGTACCCCCCCAATTTAACACCCTCCCTGGAACTGAATCCCACCCTCCCACATGGCCACCATTCTAGGGAACTGGACCCACCTTCCCACAACACCAGTCTCGCCCAGACCACTCTACCTTCAGCAGGATCACCCCTTCTGCCCATGTACCCCAGTATCTCTCAACTCAGTGTAACTAAAATGTAGGAGAGCAATACTCAAAAATAAAGAGAAATGAGGAACAGTGCCCCTCAGAATGTGGGACACATCATCAGATTTGGCATTGCAAGCACTGTGAGAATGTTTGCCTTGTGCAAGTTAAATGTTGTTGTATAATGTCATGCATTTCTACATTAAAGTATGAATTCCACTGCACCTTCTGGGTGTGGCAGTACGGTTTCCATGAGGGACAGAGAAATCCTGCATGGGAAAATGATGAATGTACCCTGTAATGAGGGACAGTTGAGAGGAATGAGGCCAGCCACCTCCCTCGCAGTTAGTCCCTTCCTTGTAGCTGGACACCCCTAGCCCTGTCACTGGACACCTCCCCTCTGCAACAGGAACACCACATTTGAAACAGACTGTGTGCTTCCTGGGCAGGAGATGACATCCACAGCTCGTTCACTGGACCCTGCTGCCATCCAAGCAATGTTGATCTGAATTTGGAAAGGGGGGGGTGATAGTCTTCACCCTCCCGGCCCTGGTATGGTGTGTAAATCCATGGGGAATCATCCCACCAATAAACCCTAGGGGGGGGGAGTTGATAGTAAGAGGTGAGCTGGGTAAGGTAGTGCTAGGTGGCTCAGTGGGAGAAATGACTTGATTGGATACTATGATGCTAAAACCGTATTAAACATCACATTGTCCCTCATTTTGAGTACCTATGGTCTGCCTGTTTGCAGATGACACTAAGATATGTAACAGATTGGCTACCCCAGAGGGGGTGCAGAGAATGAGGAGGGACCTGGGGAAGCTTGAAAAATGGTCTGAGGACTAGCAACTGAATAAGTGCAAATAGATGCACCTGGGACATACAAACCCTGGGGAAAGCAACAGGATGGGGTTGGGGGAGGCTGCTGACAGTCACAAAGGAGGAAAGAGACATGGGGTTATTATTTCAGATAACCTGAAAATGTCAAATCAGAGTGCTAAGGCAGCTGGGAGGTCCAGCAACATGCCTGAGTGCATAGGCAGGGGTATCACCAGCAGAAGGGGGGAGCTAGTGATGCCATTATATAAAACCATGGTCAGGCCTCACATGAAGTACTATGTGCAGTTCTGGAGGCTGCACCTTTGTAAGGACATTAACAGGCTGGAGGCAGTTCAGAGAAGGGCAACTAAGTTGGTACAGGGCTTGCAACACAAGACTTATGAGTAGAGATTACAGGACCTCAATGTGTACTCACTGGAAGAGAGGGGGGACAGAGGGGACATGATAGAAACATTCAAGTACCTCAAGGGTATAAACAAGGTGCAGGGGGGAGACATTTTCCAATATAAGAGAAGCACAAGAACGAGGGGGCATGACATGAAATTAGAAGATGGAAGGTAAAGAGAGAATGTGAGGATGTTTTTCTTCACAGAGAGGGTGGTGGATGCATGGAATGGTCTATCTCAGGAGGTGGTGGGAGCAAGCACTGTGGATGGATTCAAGCATGCTTGGAACAGAAACAGGGGAACCACAGAGGTATGAACATACAAATCTGCCAGCAGAAACAGGCCTCATGATCTATCGAGTCTGCTTGAGTGCGCAGCTAGTACCCTTAGATTGCTGTTGCCCCCACCTCCAGGTTGTTCTCAGCCTTATCTCCCCAGGCCCTCCTGTTATGTTTTAACATTTATTCTGGTCTTGTACAACAAACTCACGCCACATCTGGAGTAGAGCAGCTTTCATTTTTATTCAGGTGCCTATCTGATCTCAGCACGACCTCTCTCTCTCTGCTCTCTTTCTAGCTTACACATATTGGAATGCTGCCCTCAAGTGGCAGAGTAACGCAATGCATTACCATTTCACATATATAACATTTCCTCCCCACTAAATTATATTGTTGCCTAATGAACAAGTATTAGCATTATTCGCTATTATGAAGATGGTTCGTACTATGCCAGAGGTAGGGGTAGACTGCCCCAGGCCTCGAACCAGTCAAGGGGATTATTCTGCCCCATAAATCTGATCTGGCTTTCTAACTACACAAAACATTTGTTCCTTTTTTAAATGTCTCACAGGTTCAAACAATCTGGAGGTTTTGAAATTCGGGATAGATAACGTTTCTCATGAGCAACCCTTGGCATAGCTGCCCTGTCTGGTACCTCCCTCCGATCCTCGGTTGGTGGTTGTACAGCCTCACCATTACTCCTCTCCACCTCCTCCTTAGCATCTTCAGAAGGTGTTGAGACTTCCGCAGTGGGGCTTCTGTAAGCTACGGCAGATGGAATCCACGTTTCCCGTGGGTTTTCTTCCCTAGGGGTGTTCCCCTCTGTGCGCTGCTGAAGATCTAGGAGCTGTTCAGCATGCCATTTCCATTTCCCTCCAGATTCAACATCAACTGTATACGACACTGGACCCGTCTGAGATGTCACCACCCCAGAGGTCCACTTCTCCCCCTTCTGGTAATCTCGAACAAGCACCTCTTGACCAACAATGAACTGCCTGTCCTTTGAACAAGCTTGCCAGCCGTGTTTGAGATTCTTGGTTCTTCAAAACCTCTGATGCCACATCTGGCTTAAGCAAATCAAGACGGGAAAAGCTACGCAAAAAACAACATTGCTGGAGATTCCTTTGTTGTAGCATGGGGTGTATTTCAGTATGCCAGCAAGAAGTTATCCAACTTGTGTTGTAAGGTCAAAGATCCCCCGCTGATTTCAGAGCATTCTTCATGGTTTGCTATAAAGCGTCCGCTAGACCATTAGTCGAGGGTGATAAGGGGTACTACGAATAAAGTCTTCACACCATTGGACTTCAGAAATGCTGCAAAGTCACTAGAAATAAACTATGGTCCATTGTCACTGACCAGCTGTTCGGAATCCGTAATGGCTAAATAGTCCTCGCAGCACTTGAATGGTCTTACTGGTAGTAGTGGTATCCATAACTTGAATTTTAGGCCACTTTGAGTGGGCATCTACGACAATTAAGTATATGTGTCCCTCCCACGGCCCCGCAAAATCTACATGAATGCGCTGCCACGGTGCACCTGGCCACATCCAGGGATGTAGAAGTGAGAGACATGGCATTTTCTGAACACGCTGACAGGTAGTGCATGTTTTTGCTTGTTGCTCAATTTGCAGATCAATTCCTGGCCACCAAATATAGCTTCTGGCTAAAGTCTTCATTCTCACTACGCCCGGGTGTCCCACATGTAGCTCATCCAAAACACGAATACGTAGTTTTGAAGGGATAATCACCCAGGCACCCCACATCAAGCAACCTTGCTGTACTGAAAGCTCATTACGTCTGACATAGAATGGTGATAACTCACCGTGAATGTCCTGGTTCACAGTAAAAGTCCCTTTTGTTACTAAGTCCAAGACTTGAGACAATACAGGGTCAACTTTTGTCTCCTTTTTAATTTCAGAACTTGTGATAGGTAGTTTCTCAAGCTGACTGATGTAGAAGACATCAACAGTGTCCACTTTGTCACTGTGGGCTACCTGCAGAGGCAATCTTGAGAGACCATCAGCATTGCCATGAAGAGCCGCCTTCTTGTATTCAATGCGGTAGTTATGAGCTGATAACAAGAGAGCCCAACGTTGCATTCTGGCTGCTGCCATGGAAGGAATACCTTTATGGGGGCTGAAAATGGTCGTGAGGGGACGGTGATCAGTGAGGAGTGTGAATTCCCGACCATAGAGGTATTGGTGGAATTTGCGAACTCCGAACACTATTGCCAAAGCTTCTCTCTCAATTTGGGCATAGTTTTGTTCAGCTTTGCTGAGAGTTCTGGATGCAAAGGCAATTGACTTTTCATCCCCATTCGGTAGAACATGAGAAAGAACTGCTCCCACCCCATAAGGTGACGCATCACACGCCAGTCTGATGCTCAGCTGTGGATTATAGTGAATGAGCACATCTTGAGAAACAAGCTGCTTTTTAGCCTTCTTAAACGCACTCTCGCAATCCTTTGTCCAACACCAGGACTTCCCCTTGCACAGCAAGCCATTTAGTGGGTTGAGAATCGTAGCCAGATTGGGAATAAACCTGCCATAATAATTTAACAGGCCCAAAAACGACCGTAACTGGCTCACATTTTCTGGTGCTGGGGCATCCACAATCGATTTTTCCTTCTCAGGCGATTTGTGTAACCCCGCTGCATCAATGGTATGGCCCAAGTACTCCAATGAAGTCTTGAAAAATTCACACTTCTCCTTCTGGACACGCAAGCCAAAATCTTCCAATCGCTGCAGAACTGCATCCAGATTTTTCAGGTGCTCTGCATCATTCCTACCGGTCACCAGTATATCGTCCAGGTAACAGTGAACATTTGGAAGACCCCGCAAAACCTGATCCATAGCTCGCTGAAATATGGCTGGAGCTGATGCAATGCCAAAAGGTAGGTGATTATAGCAGAAGAGACCCTTTTGGGTGGTTATAGTGAGATATTTCCTTGAGTTTTCGTCTACTCTCATTTGTAGATAAGCATGTGACAAATCCAACTTACTGAAACGTTGGCCCTGTGCCAGCGATGCAAACGAGTCTTCGATGCGTGGGATCGGATATTGTTCCACACACAGAACTGGGTTTATAGTTACTTTAAAGTCTCCACATATTCGCACAGACCCATCTTTCTTTACCACTGGCACTACTGGTGTTGCCCAGTCACTACACTGTACAGGTGACAAGACTCCAGCTTCGGTTAGGCAAGTTAATTCGGCCTAAACTTTCGGTCTGAGTGCATAAGGTACTGGGCGAGGTTGACAAAACTTTGATTTGTGCTGCATCCTCAGAGACACTTTTGCCTCAGTGCTCTTTATTGTGCCTAGCTCCCCTTTGAATAAAGGAGCATGTTTTTGCAATACTGCTTCTAGAGTGTTGTGGTCCCCCGTACTAACAGTCCTTATCTCCTGCCAGTTGAGGCATATTTTCTTCAGCCATTCTCAGCCTAAGAGTGAAGGGTAGTTGTCTTTTAACCACATACAAAGGCAGTAGTGCTGTTCGCCCATTTATTTTCACTCATGCCTTTGATGACACCTTCAGGTGAAATTGCTCGCCAGTGTATGTCCTCAGTACAACATCAGTCGTTGCAGGGTAAATGTCTCAGCATAGTTTCATACTTGTCTGTAGAAATCAATGAAACTGCAGCCCCAGTGTCCAATTCCATTTTCAGTGGTTTCCTTCAATTTCAGGTGTTACACAGATGGTCGCTCGTTTCCTTTAAGAGTCAGCACGTGCAATGCTAATTCAGTATCAGTGTCATCACTGCATGTTTCCTTGTTTCCACACAATGTACTTCTCTTTCACATTTAGCAAATTGCTTCCCTTTACTTCCACTGATTTCCTCCTTTCTTTTCCCTCTGCACGCCTAATGTGGCCTTTCTTCCCACAGTTATGACATGTCTGTTCTTTAAACCAGCAGTCCTTATCACTGTGATTAGCCTTCCCACAACGACCACATTTATTAGGCTTCCTGGGAGAAGAGAAGGATAAAGCATTTACTTTCAGGAAATCACTTGGGTGCTGAGCCTCCCGTGCAGCTGTTTCCATTGATACAGCGATCTCTATCACTTTCTTGTATGTCAGTCCAGCTTCCGTTAAGAGACGCTTCTGTGTTGCTTCACTTTTTAAACCGCACACAAATCTGTCTCAGAGGACATCATCTAAATATATCATATCATATCATGTCATATATCATATAATCTTTATTTATAAAGCGCCTTTCAAAATCAAGGTGCTGTACAATGAATCACATAAATATAAAATTAAAATAATAATTTAAAAGCTATAACTAGGATAAGCTAGACCAAATAAATATGTCTTTAAATCATTTTTAAACTTCTCGATGGTTGGACAATCTCTCAACCAACAAGGTAGAGAATTCCACAGGGTTGGTGCAGAAAAGGCAAAAGCACGAACTCCAGATGTTTTTAATCAAACCCTGGGAATCTCCAGCAATCCCTCATTGGCGGAGCGGAGAGGACGGAGGGGGTAGTAGGGTACCAGGAGATCTGTCAGGTAGCCGGGTCCCTCATCATGTAGGGCTTTAAAGGTTAGTAAACCAAACTTATAGGTAGTCCGCCACCTCACAGGCAGCCAGTGCAGTTCGCAGAGCACAGGTGTAATATGACTGGATCTAGAGATCCCAGTCAAAAGCCTTGCCGCTGCGTTCTGCACCAACTGAAGGCAACGGATATCAACCCCAGATAGCCCTAGGTACAGGGAATTACAGTAGTCAAGACGGGTAGTGATAAAGGCATGGCCCAATGTTGGCAAATCGCCCGGTGGGACCAGGCGTTTAATCCGGGCGATATTCCTCAGATGAAAAAAAGAGGATTTGACAACGGCTGACACCTGAGATTTTAAGGTCAGACCATCATCAAAAATAACACCCAGATTTCGCACCTGATCAGATGTAGTGAGCGACATACCACCGAGCAATAAGCCCGGTGGTTGGCCAGCCCCCAAACCCATCACCGAGCGACCCAGATACACTACCAACACCTCAGTCTTATCTGGATTCAGTCTCAACCAGCTGGAACTCATCCATAATCTGATCTTAGTAAGGCAATTATCTAGCTTGGAGAGAGCACCATCTTGCCCGGGCGGAAAGGACAGATACTGCTGAGTATCATCTGCGTAACAGTGAAAACCCAAGCTGTATCGCCTGATGATATCTCCTAAAGGCAGCATATACACTGCAAACAGCATGGGCGCTAAAATGGAACCCTGCAGTACCCCACAGGGCAGGGAGTGAGCACCAGAGGAATAAATTCCAGTGGTAACCCTCTGAAACCTGTCTGTGAGGTAAGATTGAAACCATTTGAGGACCGTTCCAGACAGTCCACAATAAATCCACAGGCGCTCCAACAGCACACCATGGTCTACAGTGTCAAATGCTGCAGAGAGATCGAGGACCAGAATGGTACATGCCTTTTGATCTCTAGCCATTAGGAGGTCATTTAACACCTGAACAAGGACAGTCACCGTGCTATGCTTCTTCCTGAAACCAGATTGGAGAGTATCATAGACATTGTGGGTTGTAAGATGATCATCCAGTTGTAACGCAACCGCCTTCTCAATAACCTTCCCAACAAAAGGAAGGTTAGAGATAGGCCAGTAGTTAGCTAGACAGTCTGGATCCAAGGAGGGTTTTTTAGAGTAATCGAATCTACCGCCTCCTTAAGGGAATCAGGAAAGACCCCTCTCCAGGATTTCAGACAATGTCAGCAAGGATCGGGTAGATAACCTCTAAACATCCCACCAAAAGGGTTGTAGGACCCGGATCCAAGCTACAAACTGGTTGGCCGTAATGCTTGGATGATCTTCACAATGTCAGTGAACTCCAGGACGGTGAAAATCTGACCAGACAGACCGGTGAATATCACTTCCTGTCGATAAACTGCAATCCCTTAAAGGAGGAGTCGGACCGATACCGGACCTGATGCTAGCAACTTATCCGCAAAGAACCGAGCAAACTCCTCGCATCTTAGCTGAGAAAAGGCTTCTCTGGGCTGGAGACAGATTGGATTGCACAATCTGTCAACAATCCGGAAAAGCTGAGCCGGTTGATTCTGTGCAGCAGAAATCTCCCTGGACAGGAATTCTGCTTTCTTACGGTTGATTTCTGATTGATAGCCATCATAATGTGCCATCAACCTAAGCCAGTCAGCATCATTTCTGGACTTCCTCCAGGCTCTCTCCAACCTTCGGCCTACTCCCCTTAACTCCTTCAAGGAGCTATCAAACCAAGGACTCCTTGAACGGAGGGTGAGAGGCCGAACACGAACAGGAGCAATCTTGTCCAGAGCATCTCCCACAGCCTTATTATAGGCCAATATGAGATCGTCTGGACTCATGCATTCACCAGACAAAACTGATAGGTCCAATACCACCATCAGGTCGCTGGGACTAGTATCCCTTAAAGGACGGTACTGAACCATCTCCGTAGGTGCAGACCTATTGGGGGAGCCCTGAAACTGAACCTTATGGTGTGATGGTCAGACCAACTGACTGGTTCCACCCCCAAGTCAGCAATCTCCATATCCAAAAGGAAGACCAGATCCAATGAACAACCTTTTATATGGGTTGAGGAGATAACAACCTGTGTTAGGCCCAGTGAAATCATCAACTGGAGGAGAGTTTGACCAAAACCAGAGAGTTCATCGTCGACCCAGGCGTTGAAATCCCCCAGAATTAACAGTCTGGGGGACCGCAATACCAGGTCGATGATGAAGTCTGCTATCTCCTGCAGGAATTCTCCACCATCTCCTGGTGGACGGTAGATGAGGAGAATTCCGCAACCTACACCCTCACGCAGGATATATTCAAAGGATCTGGTACTTCCCAAAGGCACATCCACAAGGCCCAGCTCAGTTTTAAACATAATGGCTACACCCCCGCCCCTATGATCCAGCCTTGGACGGTGTATCACCGAGAACCCGACTGCTGTTGCTGAGGCCAATATAGGGCCTGAATTTTCATCCAGCCAGGTCTCGGTGATGCATGCCAGATCAGTTGGTGCAACAAGATCAGCTATTATAGCTGTCTTGTTTTTAATAGATCTGGCATTGCATAACACCACCAAGGTTGGATGAGCTGTCTGGGAAGATCTCGGCTCCTGCCAACTAAAATCGGAACCCTTGGGTATGGGAACAAGACAAGAGTTACCTCTATCTTGACCCCATTTCGCCCCAGAGCATCTCCTGGATCCCACCACCTCAATCCACCCTCCCCCCTCCTGTCCCCCACCAGACTTCGCCCTCCATCTTCTTTTATGCTTCCTCAAAATGCCTAAAGCACGACACCTAACATAGGTGTCGGATGGTAGTGGAGGACAATAAAAAGGACACAATTCTCTAAGTCTGGTGGGGGAATAATGTCCAACCGTCGCCAGATCACCCCGACACATTTCAAAAAGAAACAGAACAAATAGCAAAGAATACATAATCACCAACTTATATAAAATAAGACACAATTGTTCAGCCTTCCTAGGTATAGACACTTAAATGGGTGCCAAACTCACAATGCTCAGCTAATTTCTTTAGAACAGCCACATACTGCACAACAGACTCACCCTCTGCTTGATTTCGTTTGTGAAAGCGAAATCTTTCAGCAATCACCAGAGGCTTAGGAGAAAAATGTGTCTGTAAGACCTCCACAATACTGGCAAACGTTTTCTCCCTGGGCTTTTCTGGCGCTATTAGACTTCTCAGCAAACTGTACGTTATGCTGCCCATGACACTCAGTAACACAGCCACTTATTTTTCATCACTTATATCATTTGCTGTGACAAAATGTCCAAATCTCTCAATATAAGTTGTCCATTGTTCCACATTTTCATCAAAGGCATCAATATGTCCTATGGTAGCGGCCATCTTTTTGTGTCTCTCGTGGGTCCAAAAGTTACATCTCAGGAAAACCCTTACAGTTGTAGTTCGTTCTGGTAAGGTACAGGAGAGTAATTCAACACCTCGTCGCCAATTATATTATGTTTTAATATTTATTCTGGTGTTGTTCAACAAACTCACACCATATCTGGAGTAGAGCAGCTTTCATTTTTATTCAGGTGCCTCTCTGATCTCAGCACGACCTCTCTCTCTGCTCTCTTTCTAGCTTACACATATCGGAATGCTGCCCTCAAGTGACAGAGTAACGCAATGCATTACCATTTCACATATATAACACCTCCCTCCTTGCCCTATCCCAGGCCCTCTTAAAACTACTTACTGTTGTACACGAAATCACCCCATCAGGAAGGGTGTTCCATCTCGACACCATCTTTTCTGTGTAGTAGTATCTCCTCATCTCTCTCTGAAATCTGCCCCCCACTAATCTTAGCCGATGCCATCTCTTGTCCCTTTCTTTCCTTAACTTAAATAACCCATCAGCTCTAGCTTTGTTGATATCCTTTGAGTACTTGAAAGATACAGCAGCGGGTGGGTCAGAAGCTGTAATCCAGTACAAGAGCAGACTAGATGGGCCAGGTGAACCGTATCTGCCGACAATCTCTATGTTTCTATGGAGTAATTTCAGTGGGGGTTCCTCATGTGACTGACAGGTGGCTGGCACTTTTTACTGTTGGGTGATAGCAGGAATTACGTGTAAATCGTGCCAGCCAGCCAATCAGAATCCAAGATTTTCCAAGCCATCGCATAATTTTTATTATACAATGGCTTCAAAATTTAACTTTCTCATTGGCTGGCTGGCACTTTCCACCCATGATAAATCGAGTCTTACTTCATGGGAAAAGGTGCCAGCTAGCCGCATCTGTAGCACAAATCAATATGGTATCCAAAAACGAAAACAAATACCACCATGTTACATTGCTGCTAAGCGGCAACACTAACTTCAACAGCCAAACAGCTTCAATTTTCTGACCTCCCCCAAAAACCACCCATAGGAAACAATAAAATATAATTTGTTCCCCTCCCCTTCTTCCTCATTCCTCCTGTTACCTTGTTCCCTACTGTGTGCTGATGCTCCTCCTTCCTGTTTCTACTACTGCTCCTGCAAACCCACCAGTGATTCTTCATGGGTCGTCACCTGCCCCGCCTGGCTTTTCCCCGCCAACCATTCCTGCTTCCATGTTTTTGACATGCCCCCATCCTCTGCACTTGAAACAAACTGCCATTCCAAGTGTAATGCCCTCAAAAACAGAAAGGCACCAACCCCGATAATGACGCAGTACAACCCAGCTCACTCCCAAATGGCACAACACAGCACTATATCGTACTTCTGCCTCTTGCTGCTGCATTTCCACACATCCCTAGCAACCAAGCACTATTTTTTTCTCAGGAAGCAATATATACAATAAAAAATAATTTAACCCATAGGCTGCCAACAGAATTAGAACATATAGGAATTCTGGAATGATATATCAGTCCTCGGCCCTGAAAGGGTTAAAATATAAAAAAAAATACTTTCCTTTTTTTCCTTTATAAAAAAAAAAAAAAAAGCTGACATTGTATACTAGCAATATTCCACTCCAAGTTGTGGGATAATGTTGGCTTTACCCACGCCTGGGGTTTTTGCTCACTTGGCCTGCAGCTTCGTCATGACCAAACAACACACCAGGCATGAGTAAATCCAGGATTACCCCACACCCTGTAATGGTATACTGTTCAGTTTTACCAGAGTGGTATCAGTGAGTGGGGGGAAGCCGCCAGCCACCATGGAATTAATTAAGCAATATGCCACAAGAGGCTGTGGATGATGTCAGAATTTACCCACAGATGGTGTGTTATTCGGTCCCGAGGCGAAGCTGAGGTATCAGCAACACACCACCCGTGGGTAAATCCTGGCATCACCCACAGCCTCAAGTGGGATATTGCTGTTATACAATTTGGATTTTTTTAGCATTACATATTTTTATTATAGGTTTTGTTAATTGTTTGGGCTACGTGTTGTATATAGTGATATAGACATGAAGGAAAAAAAATAGTTCAGCACTGCTTCCTATTGGTGCTGGTTCTGAAGGAGTCGTAGAGGCTGGCTGCTCGAACACTCGAGCTGAGGTATTAAGTTGTGAGGAACGTTTTGAGATGTTCTTTCTGGTGGAAATGTGTTCAGAATGTTTAAAAATATTTTATCTAGCTCTATCTTTTCAATTACATCAAAGGAGCATTACATTTTTTTTTTTTTTAGTTTAGCGGGGTAGGTAGCGACGCTGTGAAAAATGGTGGCACACGGCTTAGATTTTTGCAGTCGGACAAATTTTGAGAGGGTATGGTGCACGGGGGTGCAGCTGGCACTTTTTCCTGTTGGGTACTAGCAGGATTTACACATTGTAAATCGTGCTAGATAGCCAATCAGGAGCCAGCTTTTTTGGGTGCTGTTGTATAATGCTTGTTTTAGCACAGTGTGATTGGAGAGGGGGGAAAAGCTAGTTGCCTCCATGGAAATAATTTTATTTCACCAGAGTGGGATCAGAGAGATGGGGGAAGCCACCAGCAACCATGGAAATAATGTTTATTTTAACAGAGTGGGATAGGAAGGAGTTCAGAAGCCAGTAGCCACCATGGTAATAATATTTATTTTAGATTGGGATCCATGGGTGGGGGACACTGCTTGCTAGCCAGGAGTGCTTACCGAGTGCACGAAGATACCGGCACAGTGACTCACAGTGCCACCCCGACACCGACTGGTGCCCCCGAGTGCCATGTCCCACAGTGATGTGCATTACCCCTGCAGCTGCCGACATCTGCATGCATGGAACTACGACTCAGCGGCAGACAGTGCATTGGGGAAGGGGGCACATACAACTAGGGACAGTACCCCCTGGCACCCTCAAAAGATTGTACAGGCAGGGCAGACAGATGTAAGGGAGGCTCAACAAACTCCTCTCCACCTAATGGAGCCGCAGCATGATGCCCCAGTCGGATGCTAAGGGGCAAACACAGTGACAAGGTGTGCGGCTGCACCTGTGTGCAGGGAAACAAAGTCGATGGATGGCACTGACTCAACGGGAACCAGGTGCAATGGGGAACATGGCGCCCTGTCCATATGTTTCTGCCTGCATGCAGTGGCCCTACATGAGTACATCGTTCAATGCAACTCATGTCTCCTGTGTGCTGCATATAGGGTGCTCACCTGTGCTCTATGCCCAAATTGGGTGCACTGCCTAATGGGTCCATGTGGTGGGGGAAGTACGGCTGTATCCTGCACGTGTGGTTGTTAGGGGGCCTGCTGTGCTGCCTGGGGAGGGGGGCTTGGGCTCCCCTTGCATCTGTCCTGCATGCACCTCATGCTCTGCGGGTTGCTGTTCTGCTGGGGAGGTGTCTCTGCGACGGGGGTGATGATCCACTGGGGAGGACCTGCCCTTGCCTGCCATCTGTTCCTTGTCCGTACAACAGATCATTCTCCTCGGGTTGACAGTTCCACCTCCTAAAAAAACATTTGCAATGTAACCACTGCCCCCACATGCAATTTGTATTTGGGGAGAGGGCTAGGGTAAAATGGGGGTCATGCGTGCCTCCTATGGAGACATTGAATATGAAACAAGCGCCCCCCCGTGCAGCTCAAGCATTCCATCCCTGCAGCTCAACACACTCATCAGCAGTAGGCTTGCTTTGTGCTCCCAGCCTGGTCTGCAGATAGGAAGAGTGTCGATCGGGGAGCAAAAATAGATGTACTCTTTTTTTTTACTGTGCTAAACAAACAATGCAGTACTACTGGGAGTGCTCTCTGGTCTCGATGGGGCCAGGAGAGCAGAAATGCAGGCTGCATGTGGTTTATTTTTGTGCACGCACGGATGTGAAAAACCACGTGCAGCCCATCGGCAACCCACGACACAGTGCCTTTTGCCAACCAAAAGATGGTGGTGTGCTTTTGCCTCAGTGGGGGGGGGGCACCTTGCCATTCTCTTTCTTCCCAAATTCTGTGCCTGATATCTTGCTGTACAGCAGCAGCATGTGGCTATCGAGCAGTGCCTCCCCCAGCAATATGGCGGGTGTCGGCATCGGCTGACAGGGCATGTCCGCCCTCTAGTCTTAAATATAGAACTCAATGGTCAGAAGGGACACTGGGTCCCTCATGTCTATTCCATCCCTTCCCCCAACAATATAACAAAGTAACATTGTAATGTAAGGTCGGAAGGGACACTTGGTCCCTTATGTCTAACCCTGCTCTTCACCCAGCAATGTAACATAGTAATGTAATATCAGAAGTGACAGTAGGTCTATCGTGTCTAACCAAACTCTTCCCCAGCAATGTATTTATTTATTAAAGGGACACTGTCAACCCCTTAGGTCTCAAAGTGTCCCTGGTTTAAAAAACACATTTTATGATTGCCAGCATTCTGTAAAGATTGTTGATGCAGCTGGTAGTTTGATTCTGACTCTTAGTTTCTGTAAAAAAGTAAAAAAAGACTGCCCAACATACTGGTGTTATCACACCAAAACAGGTTTGTTTACATTACTTGATCAACTCCAAATACATCTTTTCTGGACCTAGGAACACCCACAAAACAGTCTAACCCCTCATGATGATGTGAAAGTTTCGGAGGCTACTTTCTCATAAGTGATTTCACTGTTTAGGTGTGTTTCTAATGCTCAGGAAGTATGCAGCAAGAACAAAATCAGGATTATAAACAAAAACAAAGTTGTTTATAAACATACATTGGCATGCATTTCAGTTCTACTAAGCAAGGAGACAGACAAAACAAACAACAACATCAGTGAATTTTAGAGAGAGTAAGCAATCATAAAATGTGGGGTTTTAACTAGAAATAATATGATGAAAAACAGGTTGACAGTGTCCCTTTAAGATCTCTGACTGAAACATCTATGTGCTAACAGCTTTTTTACATAGGTTCCATGTCAGTAGGGACAAAACAAGTTACAGTTAGAAACAGATTATAACAGCACACTATGTATGCCAACAGTTTAGGTTAAATACATGTTTTGCAGACATTAGGAACACAATACTAGTAGTTGAGGGTGGCAAGTGGGCAGGAGTCCAGCAGGATCCTCAGGCAGAGAAGCCAAACGAGCTTACCCCCATGCTGGCAGCAGGGGACTTAGGGAGAGGTCAGGAGAAGGTCCTAAAAAGGGAGAGCAGGTCAGGGTGGGAGGAAGCGAGGTGGAGGTGGAGGGTGGTGACCCTGAACCTTAGGAGTCTAGGGAACAAAACAGCAGTTACAGGCTCTCACGGCAGTTGGGGAGCTGGATATGGTGGCCATTACTGAAATGTGGGCCACCCATTACTATAACTGGGACCTGGCTGTACCAGGATATTTTGGGGGGATAGGGTAAAAGGGAAAGGAGAGGGGTGGGACTGTATGTGAGGGAAGGTTTGTAGTGTGTCAGACACAAAGGGGAGGAAGGCATCACAGATTCACTATAGGTGCAGCTCCAGGACTCCAAAAATCTGACCCTCAGGATGGAAGTGGTATACAGGCCACCCTCTCAGACTGAGGAGTTAGAGTTCTAGCGGGACAGATCAGAAGGACCTGCAGGAAGGGCAGTATGGTGATTGTGGGGGACTTCAGTATTTCAGGAGTAGATTGGGGTACCCCAGCCACCATAAATAGGAGGGAGCAGGTACTTCTGGATGCCTTCCAGAACAGCTTCCTATTGCTGATGGTTAATGAGCCTACCAGGTTAAGGAAAGCACAGTTACATAAGAACTTACTGTAACAGTAGATCTTCGAGAGAGGTTCCTGCAGTAGGTCATTACACATAGGACTGTGCCACCTGGCATCAGGACTGCAGGCAAACTTTTCCAGCAATGCCTGGTGGGGGACTGTCCACCTGGCGTGATGTGACTGATGTCAGTGTGACCCTATATAGTGGGCAGTCCCCACGCCCGCCTTCCCGTTCTTCCACTGGAGATCCTAAAAGGAAAGATAGGAGATGGAAACAGTTTATGGAGCCCAAAAGAAAATTGGGGGAGGGAGGAAAAAACA